>OV656856.1:18040500-19329601 GCA_927399475.2 Acleris emargana | reverse complement strand
CCTACAATGTTGGTAGGCGTGGCGGGCACTGTCGGCGGTGGTCCGCAGGGCCGCAATTTCTGCGGACCACCAATACACACACTTCCGGGCAAAGAGCCTCCTTGCCCGGGGCATGGACGCTCCGCACACCGCCTGCAGCGATGTGCGGAAATGACGCGCCCTCTCCTCCACACCTGAGGCGGCGGGTGGGGCGGAGCACCAAGCCTCCACCATTGCCGCCTCGTCCGCCTTGTCCCTGTCCAATTGGGACAGGGACCATTTGGGGAACTCCCCCCCCCCGCCCCCCCCTAGGGACTGGTGGTGGCTGGCCCACTCCTGTGGAGACCCTGAACCTGATATACAGGTGGTCAGACAGGGTCTCCACGTCCTCCAGGACGCGCCAATCTGCGACGCGCGCGGCAATGGCAGGGGTCGCGAACGTGACGTCCACGATAGACCCCCCCTGCCGCCGCACGCAAGTGTTGGCGCTGCCCTGGTTGAGGACAACCAGGCCCGCTACCACCAACCAATCCCTCAGCGCGCCCCCGCGCGCATCCGTTACGGGGGATCCCCACGCCGCACTTTTGGCGTTGAGGTCCCCCAGGATGATGACTTGGCGCGGGGCCGCCCTCCTTGCAACACCCCCCAGGACCCCGAGGAAAACCTCGAAGTCCACCAGCGGCCTATTGGGGGAGAAGTACACCGCGACTAGCACGGTGTCGCTCCCCCATCCGGCCGCCACATACCCCGGGCCTCCCTCGATTTTCACCAGAGGGGGGCCATTGCCTACCGACGGCACCACCACGGCAGCCCTCTCGTCCGTCGACCCCACCCAATTGGGTGAGGGAGGGACGAAGTAGGGCTCCGTCACCACGACAACGTCGATCGACCACTCCGCCATGACCTGCATTAGCAGGTCTTGTGATCTGGCGGAGTGGTTGACGTTGACCTGCAGGAGCTCTAAATGTCGTACTGGCATTTAGGACTCCATGCAGGCCTCCTCCTGGGTCCCGTCGGCGGCAGCTGCGGCGGGGGCATTACTAACTGGAGCGGGGCGGGGGCGCTGCGGCCTCATGCTCCTCCCTCTGAGGGCGGGGGGGCAACAATTTGTCCCCCCCAGCCGGTGGTTGGCTGGGAGTTTGGCCTGGTGGCAAACGGCACACCACGCCTTCTCCCAGCACTCCGCCATTTTGTGCCCCTCTTTGCTGCACCGGAAGCAAAGATTGCTCCGGTCAGACTTGGAGGGGCACATCTCCCGCGAGTGGCCAACACCGAAACACCGGAAGCACCGCATCGGTGTCGGCCCCACCAGCGTAACCCTGGCAGAAGCCCATCCCACCTGGACTCTGCCAGCGTTCTTCAGCGCAATCGCCACCTGCACCGGGCACTGGATCAATGCTGACCCAGTGCCATCGTAGAGGGTGCGGATGTGGGCCACCTTGACCTGAGTCGGCAGGCAAGTCCCCACTGCGGCGACGGCGTGAGCCACCGACTCCTTGGTGGCCGACTCGTCCAGGCCGGAAAGCTGGACTTCGGCCATCTTTACTGGACGGCTCACGTTGGCGACATCCCCCACTATCCCCTGCAGCTTAGCTGCAAGGGTGTCCGCCACCGCCTGTCCGTTCTCACCGGCGACCTCGATGACCCGGGAACCCGTCATCGAGGTCCTAACCTTTACATTCTGAAGGCCCACCTCACTGAGGCTAAGGCCGTTGATAGCCTTAGCCATGGTGGCCTTCAGGGTGGTGGTGGTCCCCTCCTTGAGGGAGACAACCACTGCCGCCGTCTTCGGGACGGCCAACCTGACGGGTCTTGGCCCGTGCGCCGCCTTGACAGCCTTAGGGGGTGGAGGGGGGGCCTTGGCCTTGCCCTTCCCCTTCCTACGTACAACCTCCGACCATGCCATTTGCGCGGGCGGGGTTGGCATATTGCCCGAAGGGCCGGGTTCTCCCTGCGAGGGCCGAGAGGGTCTCGGGGCAGGGCCAGAATCGACCAGCTTGGTCGGCCGCCTGGAAGCGGGTACCGCAGCGGGGGCCGGGGCCGCCGCCTTCTTGGCCACCTTGGCCTTCGGCTTCCCGTCGCCTAGACGGGCCTTCGCTACCGGCTCCAGGACCTCCATCGGGACCGGAGGGGGCAAGGCAGAACCTGCAGCCTTCCTCTGGGGAAGGGCCGCCGCGGCAGGCTTAGCGGCCCGCTTGTCGTGCGCTAACGGGGGGCGGAGGATGGGCTCCGCCGGGAGACGCCTGTTCATCTCCTCCAACCTGACATTTAACATGCTCCCGAGGCTTTGGAACAGGTCATTCTTCATCTGTTCGATGGCCTCGGTGAGCTCAGCCGTGCCGAACTGAAGCGAAGCGGCCACGGGAGCGGCCACCGGAGCGGCCACCGAAGCAGCCGGGCTCTCCCGCTCGCTGAAGGCGACACGAAGCGCCTTCAACTCGGCCGAATTATGAGCGAGTTGCTCCCGCATCCTTCGGTTGTCCGCCTTCAGGATGCGGATCTCCTCGCTCTCGGACCTGGCCGCTTCGACCTCGTCCATCGAGCCCAGAATGGTACGGCACGCCTTGTTCATGCGGCCCCATATCTCTCCCTTTAGGTTACCGGATGCCCGGGCCGCTTCCAAAATATCGCGCGCCGCCATGCGCGCTGCGTCCAACGGGTCAACCTCTTGTTGACACGTTAGCCCGTCTACGAGCTCGGGGGAACGCGAGCCGGAACGGGAGCGCACGGAGCCCCCCGTTTTCCCCTTTTTCCCCTTCTTGGGGCGGAGTTCAGGGTACTCCCGCTGATAGCTGGCCCCCGGATCGGGCTCGGCTACCCCGGCCACCTCGGCAAATTCGGGCTCGAGCTGAAAAAGCTTCGCCCGCAATCTGGCCGCAGCCAAACCAACGTAGGAGCCCCTAGGCTTCCCCCTCACCGAGGAGCTAACCTTCGTAGGAGGCTTCGGGTCATCCTCCTCGTTTTCCCCTTCATACGCCCTTTTAGGGGCCGACGGAGCGTGCTCCTCCACATCAATAAAATCATCGTCCATCTCGGACTCTGAACTCAACTCAATTCCACCCCCCTCCGGTGGATCCTTCCAGAATTTGGTAGGCGAGGTCATTATGACCCCGTCTACCTAGCTCCCAAATTTGGTCAAAAACCGACCGCGACGACCAAAGTTAGGAGCTAACCTAACTTAAAATCGTCAAGTGCGAGTCGGTTTTTCTTTTTCCCATACAAAACTCGTTTTAGCGCCTGAATTGGAAATCTGGGCAATTTCACAATTTCTTACGAGCGTTTTTTGACACACTTCCCGAGGTCGTAGGAGGTTGGAAACAACACAGAAAGATGCTTCCCGCTAAAGCCTTGATGGCAAAAGCGGAAAAACAAATAAAAGTAATAAGGTAAAAAGGTTATGGAATTTACAAATTTCGACAAAAAGCTTAAGTTTGTAAATTTCAAAACTGTATCTGCCAAAAACTACCATAAACAATAAAAACACTAATAACTTTTGACCCAGAGGTCAAAGAATTAAAAGGTTCAAACAAAATATTTAAAAAACTAAACAAACTATCCTACCTTATAGATTAAATATTTTACATAACACTAAATCTAATTTAAAAATACACACAAACACAAAAAAGTTAGAGAAGTTTTTCTGCAAACTTTGGGCGAAACCGCAAAGCTTACAAAAATTAAAATTAAATAACTTAACTAACAATACCTAAACCAAACCTTAACTATAATTAACTTAACCGTTGCCGGTATCCCCGCCCAAAATTTGAGCAAGGTGGGATAAAGGCAACACAGACTAAATTAAAAAGTAAAAAGGTAAACAAACAAAATAATTACGTAAAATTTCAAGGTCAAACCTATGAAATTGCAAGGCCAATAAATTCGGAAGTTGCGTCCCGAAAAAATTGAACCTAAATCTACGTATTAACCTAGTGATCCGCTATCTTCTAGTCCTGAAAAGGACTAAAAAAGATGCAAGATGAGCGAGATACAAAATAGAGAAAAAGCGAAAAACCGTGAAAAAATTTACAAAAAATGACCAAAAATTTACCAACCGCAAAACGAAAAATTAAGAAAATAAGAAAACTATAGAAGATAGTGAAAAACAGAAAGGAGCAAACTAATGAGGAAAAAATGTAAGTTCGGGAACCCAAAACTCGCAATAATCCACCCAGTAGTGTCCAAGATCCGACCTCAACCTAACCTAACCTAACCTAACCTAACCTAACCTAACCTAACCTAACCTAACCTAACCTAACCTAACCTAACCTAACCTAACCTAACCTAACCTAACCTAACCTAACCTAACCTAACCTAACCTAACCTAACCTAACCTAACCTAACCTAACCTAACCTAACCTAACCTAACCTAACCTAACCTAACCTAACCTAACCTAACCTAACCTAACCTAACCTAACCTAACCTAACCTAACCTAACCTAACCTAACCTAACCTAACCTAACCTAACCTAACCTAACCTAACCTAACCTAACCTAACCTAACCTAACCTAACCTAACCTAACCTAACCTAACCTAACCTAACCTAACCTAACCTAACCTAACCTAACCTAACCTAACCTAACCTAACCTAACCTAACCTAACCTAACCTAACCTAACCTAACCTAACCTAACCTAACCTAACCTAACCTAACCTAACCTAACCTAACCTAACCTAACCTAACCTAACCTAACCTAACCTAACCTAACCTAACCTAACCTAACCTAACCTAACCTAACCTAACCTAACCTAACCTAACCTAACCTAACCTAACCTAACCTAACCTAACCTAACCTAACCTAACCTAACCTAACCTAACCTAACCTAACCTAACCTAACCTAACCTAACCTAACCTAACCTAACCTAACCTAACCTAACCTAACCTAACCTAACCTAACCTAACCTAACCTAACCTAACCTAACCTAACCTAACCTAACCTAACCTAACCTAACCTAACCTAACCTAACCTAACCTAACCTAACCTAACCTAACCTAACCTAACCTAACCTAACCTAACCTAACCTAACCTAACCTAACCTAACCTAACCTAACCTAACCTAACCTAACCTAACCTAACCTAACCTAACCTAACCTAACCTAACCTAACCTAACCTAACCTAACCTAACCTAACCTAACCTAACCTAACCTAACCTAACCTAACCTAACCTAACCTAACCTAACCTAACCTAACCTAACCTAACCTAACCTAACCTAACCTAACCTAACCTAACCTAACCTAACCTAACCTAACCTAACCTAACCTAACCTAACCTAACCTAACCTAACCTAACCTAACCTAACCTAACCTAACCTAACCTAACCTAACCTAACCTAACCTAACCTAACCTAACCTAACCTAACCTAACCTAACCTAACCTAACCTAACCTAACCTAACCTAACCTAACCTAACCTAACCTAACCTAACCTAACCTAACCTAACCTAACCTAACCTAACCTAACCTAACCTAACCTAACCTAACCTAACCTAACCTAACCTAACCTAACCTAACCTAACCTAACCTAACCTAACCTAACCTTTTTTTTTTTTTTTTTTTTTTTTTTTTTTTTTTTTGACGGAGTGGAAATACATTTACGTATCTTCCCTGCCTGGGGTAGGCGGTGCAATGGGAAGTATAACGGACTCTCGTACGAACGAACTACCGTTTAAAACCACTCCGGCGTTTTAAAGACCCTGGCCGGTGGTGAGGCGCCGCGGTACATGCCTAAGCTTTGGCCACTGACGCGCCTCCCGGCTTGCTCCAAAGGAGCCCCCCCAATCCTCGCCAAAGGAGGTTTCGAAAGTGCACAGCCCACGATCGTCACCCCAGACCGGTAAAGCCGTGCAAGGTGGGTCCCCAACCCACTAGCTTTACAAGAAGTTCGGGCGAGCAGCGAACCGAAGTCCACTGAGTTCGCCTTCCCTCCAACGATCTGCCTGCGGTGGATGGTGCTTTCCGGATACCAAGTATCCTTCAAACACGCCCCACCGCAGCTGTCCCCTCGATAACTACAGTGCCCCCCGGAATTCCGAAAGACACGTAGAGGGACCCGCGGGTGACATGGGAGTACGACGCAAGGGAACGCGCAACGCATCTCTGCGATGCCGTCCCTGCCCATAAACCCAGTCACCAACCACCAACTGACAGAGGCAGCTGTCCAGGATGGAAACCACCCTTTTCAACCACCCCCGCCAAAGCCCCCTCCAGGCGACTGGTTAAGCTTTCCGGACCAGAAGCGGCAAGCACCAAGTGCACTCGCAACTGACCCTTCAAGCTACCCCAGCCACCAACCGTCAAAAATGGCGACAGTAGGAAGCTGTCCGGGATGGAAGCGAAAGCGCACACAACCACCCCTTCCAACGACCTCTGCCACCACCCACCAAGGGTGACGAGAAGACTTTTCTAACGAAAAGCCTCTCGTCACCAAACCCTCCCCAGGTGACAGAGTGAACTTTCCGGGGCAGAAGCAGCCCTAAGGCACGCGACCGCAACCCTTCCAGAACCCCCTGTCACCTCCCCAGAGTGCCGCTCTTCGTCTGGACCCTCACCACGAGCCTTTCCGGTATGGGTAGCCCTGTCCGGTATAGCCTCGCAGATCATTGAGACACGCAAGCCCCCCCACCACGGCAAGGTGGCAGCACTATCGGGGGGGAACCTAACCTAACCTAACCTAACCTAACCTAACCTAACCTAACCTAACCTAACCTAACCTAACCTAACCTAACCTAACCTAACCTAACCTAACCTAACCTAACCTAACCTAACCTAACCTAACCTAACCTAACCTAACCTAACCTAACCTAACCTAACCTAACCTAACCTAACCTAACCTAACCTAACCTAACCTAACCTAACCTAACCTAACCTAACCTAACCTAACCTAACCTAACCTAACCTAACCTAACCTAACCTAACCTAACCTAACCTAACCTAACCTAACCTAACCTAACCTAACCTAACCTAACCTAACCTAACCTAACCTAACCTAACCTAACCTAACCTAACCTAACCTAACCTAACCTAACCTAACCTAACCTAACCTAACCTAACCTAACCTAACCTAACCCAAGCCAACGTGGAGGAATCCGGCCTGCACCCCAACCTAACCTAACCTAACCTAACCTAACCTAACCTAACCTAACCTAACCTAACCTAACCTAACCTAACCTAACCTAACCTAACCTAACCTAACCTAACCTAACCTAACCTAACCTTTTTTTTTTTTTTTTTTTTTTTTTTTTTTTTGACGGAGTGGAAATGCATTTACGCATCTTCCCTGCCTGGGGTAGGCGGTGCAATGGGAAGTATAACGGACTCTCGTACGAACGAACTACCGTTTAAAACCACTCCGGCGTTTAAACCCTGGCCGGTGGTGAGGCGCCGCGGTACATGCCTAAGCTTTGGCCACTGACGCGCCTCCCGGCTTGCCCAAAAAGGGCCCCCCCAATCCTCGCCAAAGGAGGTGCCGACTGTGAACAGCCCACGATCAACACCCCAGACCGGTAAAGCCGTGCAAGGTGGGTCCCCAACCCACTGGCTCTACAAGGAGTTCGGGCGAGCAGCGAACCGAAGTCCACTGAGTTCGCCTTCCCTCCAACGATCTGCCTGCGGTGGATGGTGCTTTCCGGATACCAAGTATCCTTCAAACACGCCCCACCGCAGCTGTCCCCTCGATAACTACAGTGCCCCCCGGGGTTCCGAAAGACACGTAGAGGGACCCGCGGGTGACATGGGAGTACGACGCAAGGGAACGCGCAACGCATCTCTGCGATGCCGTCCCTGCCCATAAACCCAGTCACCAACCACCAACTGACAGAGGCAGCTGTCCAGGATGGAAACCACCCTTTTCAACCACCCCCGCCAAAGCCCCCTCCAGGCGACTGGTTAAGCTTTCCGGACCAGAAGCGGCAAGCACCAAGTGCACTCGCAACTGACCCTTCAAGCTACCCCAGCCACCAACCGTCAAAAATGGCGACAGTAGGAAGCTGTCCGGGATGGAAACGAAAGCGCACGCAACCACCCCTTCCAACGACCTCTGTCACCACCCACCAAGGATGACGAGAAAGGCTTTTCAAAAGAAAAGCCTCTCGTCACCAAACCCACCCCAGGTGACAAGGGAATCTTTCCGGGGCAGAAGCGGCCCGCCCGGCAGCAGGCACGCAACCGCAACCCTTCCAGAAACCCTGTCACCTCCCCAGAGTGCCGCTCTTCGTCTGGACCCTCACCACGAGCCTTTCCGGTATGGGTAGCCCTGTCCGGTATAGCCTCGTGGATCATTGAGACACGCAAGCCCCCCCACCACGGCAAGGTGGCAGCACTATCGGGGGGGAACCTAACCTAACCTAACCTAACCTAACCTAACCTAACCTAACCTAACCTAACCTAACCTAACCTAACCTAACCTAACCTAACCTAACCTAACCTAACCTAACCTAACCTAACCTAACCTAACCTAACCTAACCTAACCTAACCTAACCTAACCTAACCTAACCTAACCTAACCTAACCTAACCTAACCTAACCTAACCTAACCTAACCTAACCTAACCTAACCTAACCTAACCTAACCTAACCTAACCTAACCTAACCTAACCTAACCTAACCTAACCTAACCTAACCTAACCTAACCTAACCTAACCTAACCTAACCTAACCTAACCTAACCTAACCTAACCTAACCTAACCTAACCTAACCTAACCTAACCTAACCTAACCTAACCTAACCTAACCTAACCTAACCTAACCTAACCTAACCTAACCTAACCTAACCTAACCTAACCTAACCTAACCTAACCTAACCTAACCTAACCTAACCTAACCTAACCTAACCTAACCTAACCTAACCTAACCTAACCTAACCTAACCTAACCTAACCTAACCTAACCTAACCTAACCTAACCTAACCTAACCTAACCTAACCTAACCTAACCTAACCTAACCTAACCTAACCTTTTTTTTTTTTTTTTTTTTTTTTTTGACGGAGTGGAAATGCATTTACGCATCTTCCCTGCCTGGGGTAGGCAGTGCAATGGGAAGTATAACGGACTCTCGTGCGAACGAACTACCGTTTAAAACCACTCCGGCGTTTAAACCCTGGCCGGTGGTGAGGCGCCGCGGTACATGCCTAAGCTTTGGCCACTGACGCGCCTCCCGGCTTGCTCCAAAGGAGCCCCCCCAATCCTCGCCAAAGGAGGTGCCGACTGTGAACAGCCCACGATCAACACCCCAGACCGGTAAAGCTGTGCAAGGTGGGTCCCCAACCCACTGGCTCTACAAGGAGTTCGGGCGAGCAGCGAACCGAAGTCCACTGAGTTCGCCTTCCCTCCAACGATCTGCCTGCGGTGGATGGTGCTTTCCGGATACCAAGTATCCTTCAAACACGCCCCACCGCAGCTGTCCCCTCAATAACTACAGTGCCCCCCGGGATTCCGAAAGACACGTAGAGGGACCCGCGGGTGACATGGGAGTACGACGCAAGGGAACGCGCAACGCATTTCTGCGATGCCGTCCCTGCCCATAAACCCAGTCACCAACCACCAACTGACAGAGGCAGCTGTCCAGGATGGAAACCACCCTTTTCAACCACCCCCGCCAAAGCCCCCTCCAGGCGACTGGTTAAGCTTTCCGGACCAGAAGCGGCAAGCACCAAGTGCACTCGCAACTGACCCTTCAAGCTACCCCAGCCACCAACCGTCAAAAATGGCGACAGTAGGAAGCTGTCCGGGATGGAAGCGAAAGCGCACACAACCACCCCTTCCAACGACCTCTGCCACCACCCACCAAGGGTGACGAGAAAACTTTTCTAACGAAAAGCCTCTCGTCACCAAACCCTCCCCAGGTGACAGAGTGAACTTTCCGGGGCAGAAGCAGCCCTAAGGCACGCGACCGCAACCCTTCCAGAACCCCCTGTCACCTCCCCAGAGTGCCGCTCTTCGTCTGGACCCTCACCACGAGCCTTTCCGGTATGGGTAGCCCTGTCCGGTATAGCCTCGCAGATCATTGAGACACGCAAGCCCCCCCACCACGGCAAGGTGGCAGCACTATCGGGGGGGAACCTAACCTAACCTAACCTAACCTAACCTAACCTAACCTAACCTAACCTAACCTAACCTAACCTAACCTTTTTTTTTTTTTTTTTTTTTTGTCATGGGGAATGCATTTACGCATACCGCCGGGTCGGGGGATGAGCCCGGACGGTTATGTGGGACTCAGGGCTGAACCGCAGCCCCACTACCCACTAAACCCCATGGTGTCCTCTCACCGGTAATTTGCTGACGGGTTACGGGAAACATACGTCCGCGACCCCGCACACCGGCTATCCTGGCTAGGATGCTGTCTCTGTGGAAGCGCTTCCGGGACACTAGGTCGCGCTTCCATCCGTCTCAGGGAGCCATCAAGCATGGGCGGGAACGTCCCCGTGTTCGCCGCCCGCTGGCTCATGTCATGGTGGCAGGTTCCGCTCGTGGGCGGCACGCCTGCGACCTATTCGGCGGCGGCGCATTGGATTTGCCTCGACAAAGGCTTCCCGCTCGCGCTCTGCCGCCTCCTTGTCCTCCATTACTTGCTCACAGAAGGTGAGCATCGTCTCCCAAGCTGTTGCGTTGCCAAGCATTTCCCGTACCACAGCCGGCAAAGACAGGTCTTGCCCTAGCTGGGCAACCAGCTCCTGCCGCTCCTCGCCCCAGGCCGGGCACTCGGCCAGAGTGTGCTGGGCCGAGTCTTCGCTGACTCCGCACTCGTGGCACTCCGGGGTCGGCTCTCGTTGCGCGACTTTATGCAAGTACCTGCCGAAACAACCGTGTCCCGACAGCACTTGCGTCAGCCTAAATGTCAGTACCCCGGAGCGCCTTTCCACCCAGTCACGGAGGACTGGGCGAAGAGCTTCTATGGTACGGGAGCCAGCCCTCGGCCGTTCCAGCCGATGCTCCCACACTTCCATCGCCTCCTCTAATAGCTGTGTACGCCGCCCTTCCACCTCTTGAGGTGCCAGCAGGTGGCCTCGAGCTCGCGCCTCCCTGCACCACTGGTACAAGGCCGCAAGGGCCCTCGCGTCCAGGTCCCAGGGCCGGGAGCCAGCCATCGCACATGCAGCCTCTGCACTCACCGTCCGGTATCCTCGGATTACCCTCAGAGCCATCGCTCTCTGCGGTCGCCGCAATTGAGCGATATTGTGACTGCTGAGGGCATCTGCCCATATTGGGGCACCGTAAAGCGCCATCGAGCGCAAAACGCCAACGTAGAGGCGGCGACATGACGCCTTGGGCCCCCCCAAATTTGGGAGTATACGCCCAAAGGCTCCCGCAGCGCGCAGTAATTTGGGCGCCAGGCGCTCAAAGTGCGCTCTAAAATTCCACTTGCTGTCAAGTACGACGCCAAGGTAGAGCAGCGTCGGCTTGACAGCAATTGGGATTCCTCCCACCACAATCCCTGCGCCAGCTGGAGGCGCTCTCCGTGGCCCGTAGAAGCAGATGGCTTCGCACTTCGTTAGGGCCACCTCCAGTCCGAGCCGTCGAATTTTTGTGACAGAGTGCGCAACTCCTGCTGTCGCCAGTATCGATGCGTCGCGGTAGCTGGGTCCCCGGGCCATCACGAGCGTGTCGTCGGCGTAGCACACGACTTCGACTCCACGCAAGTTTGCCCCCCGTAAGACCCAGTTATAGCCGATATTCCACAGGAGTGGACCTAGGACCGACCCCTGCGGAACTCCGCATGCCATTATGCTCCTCCCCCAACCCTGGTTTGCTGGCCAGGTGATATACCTGTCCCCGAGGTAGGCCTGTATGATGCGATACAGGTGAAGGGGTACCTGATGGTACCGCAGTGCCTCCATTATAGTGTCCCAGGGCAGGGTGTTAAAGGCGTTGGCAATGTCTAACGACACTGCCAAGACGACCTCACCCCGGGACACGGCTTCAGTTGCGGTCTCCTTCACTCGACTGATGGCGTCGATGGTTGAACGACCCCTGCGGAAGCCAAACTGGCTGTCCTCTAGGTCAGGCCCCTCGCGCTCCATGTGTTTGATGAGGCGAGCTGCGATCACCCGCTCAAAGAGCTTGCCCACCTCATCAAGCAGGACTATCGGCCGGTAGCCAGACGCAGACTCCGCCGGCCGCCCCTCCTTCCGGAGCAGAACCAGTTTCCCAGTCTTCCACTCCTTCGGGAAGCAGCCCTGCTCCAGGCACGCGGTTAGTAGGCGCAGCAGCCTCGGCTCCAGGGCTTCCATTGCCAGAACCCAAGCACGGCCCGGAATGCCGTCAGGCCCGGGGGCCGTGTTCCTGGCACGGAGCCGGTCGACCGCCACGCCCAGCTCAGCTGGAGTAACAGCTGGGACGTTCGTCTCCTCCCTGGGACTCACCGTTGGCGACGCCATAGATGGTGGTTGATGGGGCCCCCTTACAGGGAAAAGCGTCCCCACCACGCGGCCCACGAACTCTGGTTGGAGCGTTTGTGTCAGGGGGGGCGCCCAGGGGCGTAGCTTGCTACGAACCAGCTTATATGGCCTTCCCCACGGGTTGGCATTGAGGGTCTCCAGGAATTCGGCACGACTCGCCTCAATTGCCTCCCCTATGGCCACGGAGAAGGCCAATTTGCACGCTGTAAGTGCCTCGTGCAAGCGTCGTTCCTCCTCTTCATCTCGCCGCCTGCGCCTTCTTTGTCGCATATGCCAGCGCCGCGCGACTATGCAATCCTTGCGCATCTGCGCAAGCTCGGCGGACCACCAGTAGACGCATTGTCGTGGCGGGAGAGCCCTGGTCCGGGGCATTGCCGCGTCACATATTCGCGTCATGGCCTCCCGGAACCAGGACGCTTCGGTCTCTACCACCACGACTCCTTCCGGTACGGGCAGCCAAGCTTGCACAATTGCCGCCTCCTTAATGAGTTCCCGATCGAGCTTGGTAAGGGACCACCTTGGGCCGCTGGCGATCGGACCAATCCGGCTTGGGCCGTCCGGGGACAGTGAGGGTGCGGAGACGTCAAACCGGATATACCGGTGATCCGACAGCGTCTCCACCCCCACCATGACCTCCCAGCCCTGGACACGGCGCGCCAGGGAGGCACTCGCAAACGTGATATCCACGATAGAGCCGCCCTGTTGCCGCACGCACGTGTCTGCCGTTCCCTGGTTGATGACCACCAGGCCCAACACCACCGCCCACTCTTCAAGGATTGCGCCTCGCGCATCCGTTGCCGGGGAGCCCCAAGCCGTGGATTTGGCGTTAAAGTCCCCGGCAACGATTACAGGGCGTGGAAGAATCTGACCGACTTGAGCCCCTATTTCGTCCAGGAACCGCTCAAAGTCAGCCAGAGATCTATTTGGTGAGAAGTACACCGCCACGTACCAGATGTCACCACAGAGTGCCACCACGTACCCTTTCCCTTTTATAGGACTGGTCACCGGTGAGCCGCCAGTCACTGTCCGCACAACCAGTGCTACAGAGCCGTCCATGTCTCCTAGCCAGTCATCCCGAGGAGGGATCGAGTACGGCTCTGCGACCACCGCAACGCTAATCAACCACTGCGCCATGGACTGAAACAACAGGTCCTGGGCCCTGGCACAGTGGTTGAGATTCGCCTGGAGTAATCGAATGGCCATTTTATTCGATGGCCATTTGATCCTCCCTCTCGTGCGCTTCCGACCTACTGGTGGATGGCTGAATAGGCTGGGATGACGCCCGGGGGGCGGTCCCAGCCTTCTTCTTTGATGCCTTTGGGCCTGGAGCTTGGCACGCCTTGGCGCCCAGTTTGTGGTCCGCCTTTTTGCCCGAGTTCGCACATGTTGAGCAGTGTGGAGTCTTGGAACATCCAGCCGCGTTGTGGCCTGGCTGGCCACATCGGTAGCACAAGTCGCTTCGATCAACGTCACTGGTGCATTGTGCCTTGACATGCCCCTTTTCAAGGCACTTGTAGCACCGCAAGGGACGCTGATCAAGGAGCTTCACGGCGGCGCGGACCCATCCAACCTTCAGTCTACCACGGTCGGCTTCCATTACTTTTTTCGCTGCCCCAACTGGGCAGCGAAGCCAGATAGTGCCGAGGCCGGAGGCATCTTGACGGATTTCTCCGGCCTTTATCTGGCTCTGGCCACAACCGCCAACAGCCGCGACGACAGCAACTACCTCGGCGGGTGTCACGGAGTCGTCAAGTTGTGAGAGGCGCAGCTCAGCAGTCTTTGTTGGCCTTGACACCCAGACAGTATCTTCTCCAAACTTTTCAGCCAGCTCCTTAGCCAGTAAATCGGCCTTTTCGCCACTGGCTGCTTCGGTCACCTCGAGAACTCTGGCGCCGGTTGCCGCTCGTCTAAATTTGATGGAATTGATGCCATGGCTCTCAAGGCTCATGGTCTCCTTCGCCCTGGACATTATTTGAGCGTACGTCACGCCCTTCTCCACGGCCTCCGGCTTCAGCGTCAGAACGACGACTTCCGACCGAGGAGGGCGGAGTTTGCGCGCTTTGGGCTTTGTTTTTCGCCCCTGCGGCTGTGACTGGGTTGCCGGTGGAAGGTTTGCCGCCTTTTTCTTCTTCCGGCGCTCCACGACTGTAAAGTCCTCTGACGCGGGAGCCGGAGGCAGCGGCTGAGGAGCTGGAGTTGCGAGGAGAGGAGTCGTCGAGGTCATTTTGACGACTGAGCGAGGCGCACTCTTTTTTCCTTTCCCCTTCCCCTTTCCCTTGACCCCTTTTTGGGGTTCCTCCGTTAGGTTCGGGGGACCTCGCTTGAGAGCCGGTTTTGGAACTGGCTTGACAGCAGACTTAGGAGCCGGCTTAGGATTCGGCTCGGGGTTTTGGCTCTGGGGAACCCCCGGCGTAGGTTGTCGACGCCTATCAGCGGCCAGTGGGGGCCGCATTATTTGGGCTGGCAAGAGCCTGCCCTCGAGCTCAAGGGCTCCCAGTCTGGCATCGAGCATCAAGCCCATCTGAGCCGTCACGGCACGTACCAACTCGTCGGCACTAAGCGGCTCAGTGGCCACTCTCCGGGAGCTGCTGGCAGGCTGCGTCTTCTCCGGTAATGAGACCGGGGACTTTCGCTGAAGTTGGTCCCGAAAGTCCGTTCTCATCTGAGCCATTTCAGAGCGAAGCTCTGCCAGCTCAGCTCGAAGGCGGTTGTTTTGCGCCTGAAGCAGCCGCGTCTCCTCTGAGGATGTGCGGTGAAACAACTCCTCAGATGCGCCTCTGATCGACGCGACGGCTTCGTTCAGGACCTTCACGAAGGTGCCCTTCAGGTTGTTGGACTTGCTGACCACAAGTCCAATCGCTTTTAGGCTGCTCTGTACACTTTCGTGTACAGAAGCTGCCGTAAGCTCGTCGTCAGCACCGGAATGGCCAGGCACTGGCTGGCTACAACAAGGCTGGCTGCGGGTGAAAAGCGACCGCGCCTGGCCAGCAACCTCCTCCTCCGCCCTAAGGCGTAGCTCTTCTCGCTTGGCGCGGTTGAGCTCCTCCTTCGCCAGAGCCAGTCCAACATACTTCCCCGTGGTGGGTGGGCGACCACGTCCTCTTTTTTGTACTTTAGAGGTCCCCTCGGACTCCGACGAGTCGGAAAGGTTCGGCTTCCTCTTCCGCCAGAACCTGCTCTTTCCTTGCTCCGCCGAGCTACAGCTCATTGCTGAGTCTGACTCGCCTCCTCTCAAACCTGGCCCGGAATGTACCGTTTCTAAGGTTCCGGTATCGGTATCAGACAGATCTTTAGTCTGATCCTCCAGGTTTGTACAAATCACCTCCTTATCCTTCTCCGCCAACGGCTCCGGCACCCTAGGGCTCGCCGACCGTGGCCTGAGCGCCATACGCTCTAGTCGGACAACGGGGGTTAACACCCGCGTCCTGCTATCTCCACTACCATTGTCGTCATTTTGGCCCTGAGAAGGGCCGTTTTCAGGTTGGCCCTGAGAAGGGCCGGTTTCGGGTTGGCTCTGAAAAGAGCCGTTTGGATTGGTATTTAACATATTCATTATTAATCCCACGAGTATTAGGGAAATACAGGTCCGTCCAGGAGGTGCCCTTGCACCTGGATAAGCCTAGCATACCCGTCAGAGGGTCGGCAGGTACTCTGACGGGGCAAAGCACTAGGAACTGACTACCTCTCAGCCATGCATCCCCTCGCGGTGCTGCGCCACTTGGGATTGAGGGATTTTTTATTGAGGTTTACTCCTCTCGACCCAGCCAGTTAAGGCAAGGTCCTCGGTCCGTAGGAGCCGCGAGACGTGATCCACGACACTCCAAACGGGAAACGAGTTGGTCCGACGTCGGCTAAAGCCGAGTGCACCTGGCACATCGTCGCACCCGTTGTACCTCTTTCGAGGACAACCCCACAAACAACCCTCCCCCCCACAATGTTGCATCCACAGCGCACTCTCCGAAGTGAGTGGCCGGGAGCAACTCCCCCCCCCCCTACTCCCCCCCTTCCCCTCCCTATACACCCCCCCCCCCGCCGGATATTAGCCATGGGCTGAAAGAATCTCCCAAAAGAGAGAAAGTTTCAACCGATGCCCAGGGTGCACCAGCCCAGATGCTGCGTTCTCTCCGGATCGAGATCAAGAGAGACTGCAACACCCAAGCCAACGTGGAGGAATCCGGCCTGCACCCCAACCTAACCTAACCTAACCTAACCTAACCTAACCTAACCTAACCTAACCTAACCTAACCTAACCTAACCTAACCTAACCTAACCTTTTTTTTTTTTTTTTTTTTTTTTTTTTTTTTTTTTTTTTTTTTTTTTATTTTTTTTTTTTTTTTTTTTTTTTTTTTTTTTTTTTATTTTTTTTTTTAGAGAGGGGAAATGCATTACGCATACCACCGTGCCAGGGGCAGGCATGGTGGTTATGTGGGACTCTCCCCCCGCCCTCCTCCCCTAGTGGGAAAAAGGGCAGGAAGCCTACCCACTAAAACCCCTCTGGGTATCGTCACGTGCTTTTGGAATTGGCCGCTGTGGGAGCTAAAGATTCTTCCACAGTGGCCAAAGCTACCCTTGGATGTGATCCGGGCTCATCGTGCCATTGGCATATGGTGTTGGCACACCACGTTCGGCAAGCGAGGCTGTGTTGTGCGGGCCAAGGATGCCCCTCCTGACCCGCTGCCTCATTAAGGAAACAGGGCTATTTCCTTTTCCTCGAGCTAATGTGTGCCGAGAGGTGTTAGGATTTCGACATTTCATCAGCATTTGGAGCAACACTGCAGTTCCTTGACGAAACCGGTGGTGCAACCCATGGTTGGAGCACCGGTATTGTCCTCTTCCGAGGAGGTCTGCAATGTTTACTACACATTGTATGCCCTGCCGGTCTTTTTGCGTGGGCGCAAACCGCGCAGTGCGGTTTGGCCCTGCAGCCGGTGGACATATGGCCCTCTTCGCCGCATCGGAAACAGACCGAGCCACGGTCAATTTCTGACGGGCACGCTGCCCGTACGTGGCCTATTCCCATGCACTTGTAGCAGCGCATGGGTAAGGAATCCAGGAGCTGGATTCGGGCTGACGACCAGCCCACCAACAATCGTCCTGCTCTGGCTAGGGCTTTTGCAGCCTCTATCGTACATTTGATCACCACGGAGCCAGAACCTTGTGGTGATATGCGTATTGTGCCAACTTTAACCTGGTCAAGTTCGCACCCAGTCGTCTTTGCCACTGCCCCGGCCACGTCCTCGGGTTCGACGGTTTCGTCTAGACCCGATACACGAAGCGTGGCGGTCTTTATTGGCCTTGTTACAACCGCGATTGTTTCCAAGGCCTCTTGGATTTTCCTCGCCATTAGGTCAGCCTTAGGGCCGCTGTCAGCCCCAGGCACCTCTATGACCCGGGCTCCGGAAGCAGTTTTCCGGATTTTAACATGCTCCAGGCCGACTTCGCTTAGCTGAAAACATTTTCTAATCTTACAGATGGCGCTTGGATAGTCGATTCTAGCCTCAGACGCCCTCGGTAGTAGTTTGATTACCACCGCAGATGTTTTGGGGGTAATCAACCTCGGCTTCCGTTTCCTCCTTTTTTTCTTTTTCTTCCCCTTTTTCGCCTTTGGCCCTTTTTGGGCTAAGGGTGCCCTTTGTGCAGTTGAAGCTGGGGCGGACACAGTGGGCAGGCGGACATCTCCTCCTCTGGCCACCTTCGCGTAACTTCGGCCAGTGTCATCCTGCGGCCGTGCTGCCGAAGTAGCTGGAGCTACAGCAGCTTGCCGGGGCGCAGCTGTTGGATTAGCCGGCTTTGGCGTCGGCTTAATTCTCTGCTTCGGCCTCTTTGTCGGGGCCGCAGCGGGTCGAGGCGTGGTTGAGGCTGACCCTCTCCCGTCTGCAGCCAGCGGCGGCCGCAATACCGGTTCTGGGATCCGTGTTGTCTCAACCACCTCCGGACGTGCTAGCTCTGGTTCCAAGGTCAGGGTAGGAACCGCAAAGTCGTCCACGCAGAGAGACAGTCTCCGGTCTGCAGCTAGCAGAGGTCTCATTCGCACTTCCGGGAGCAAACGTTCTTCAATGCTATCGAATCGGGCGGTAATCAGGCTGCCCACCTGGCTCATTATGGAGCGCACCAGCTCGTCGGTGTCGATAGGCATCCTCGTTGGAGAGGCTGCTCGAGGTGGCGCTTCCACCACCACGTTTGGCCGTCTCCTATCCTCCTCCATTTGTGAGCGCAGGTCCGCCAACTCCTTGCGGAGCCCTGCCATCTCGTCCTTTAGCCGGTCGTTGTCCGCCTTCATGCGACGCGTCTCGTCGGAGGTGCAGCGGACCATCAAGGAGTCACAAGCGTCCTTGATGTTATCCGCTGCATCTCTGAGAACGCGGACAAATGTCCCCTTTAGATTTTTAGACGTTTTGGCCACCTTATGGATGGCGGCCACACTATCTGTCACCAGCTTGGTTAGCTCCTCGGTGCTTCCAGCGCCAAAAGCCGTCTCAGCAGGCTGAGAACCTAACCTAACCTAACCTAACCTAACCTAACCTAACCTAACCTAACCTAACCTAACCTAACCTAACCTAACCTAACCTAACCTAACCTTTTTTTTTTTTTTTTTTTTTTTTTTTTTTTTTTTTTTTTTTTTTTTTTTTTTTTTTTTTTTTTTTTTTTTTTTTTTTTTTTTTTTTTTTTGACGGAGTGGAAATACATTTACGTATCTTCCCTGCCTGGGGTAGGCGGTGCAATGGGAAGTATAACGGACTCTCGTACGAACGAACTACCGTTTAAAACCACTCCGGCGTTTTAAAGACCCTGGCCGGTGGTGAGGCGCCGCGGTACATGCCTAAGCTTTGGCCACTGACGCGCCTCCCGGCTTGCTCCAAAGGAGCCCCCCCAATCCTCGCCAAAGGAGGTTTCGAAAGTGCACAGCCCACGATCGTCACCCCAGACCGGTAAAGCCGTGCAAGGTGGGTCCCCAACCCACTAGCTTTACAAGAAGTTCGGGCGAGCAGCGAACCGAAGTCCACTGAGTTCGCCTTCCCTCCAACGATCTGCCTGCGGTGGATGGTGCTTTCCGGATACCAAGTATCCTTCAAACACGCCCCACCGCAGCTGTCCCCTCGATAACTACAGTGCCCCCCGGGATTCCGAAAGACACGTAGAGGGACCCGCGGGTGACATGGGAGTACGACGCAAGGGAACGCGCAACGCATCTCTGCGATGCCGTCCCTGCCCATAAACCCAGTCACCAACCACCAACTGACAGAGGCAGCTGTCCAGGATGGAAACCACCCTTTTCAACCACCCCCGCCAAAGCCCCCTCCAGGCGACTGGTTAAGCTTTCCGGACCAGAAGCGGCAAGCACCAAGTGCACTCGCAACTGACCCTTCAAGCTACCCCAGCCACCAACCGTCAAAAATGGCGACAGTAGGAAGCTGTCCGGGATGGAAGCGAAAGCGCACACAACCACCCCTTCCAACGACCTCTGCCACCACCCACCAAGGGTGACGAGAAGACTTTTCTAACGAAAAGCCTCTCGTCACCAAACCCTCCCCAGGTGACAGAGTGAACTTTCCGGGGCAGAAGCAGCCCTAAGGCACGCGACCGCAACCCTTCCAGAACCCCCTGTCACCTCCCCAGAGTGCCGCTCTTCGTCTGGACCCTCACCACGAGCCTTTCCGGTATGGGTAGCCCTGTCCGGTATAGCCTCGCAGATCATTGAGACACGCAAGCCCCCCCACCACGGCAAGGTGGCAGCACTATCGGGGGGGAACCTAACCTAACCTAACCTAACCTAACCTAACCTAACCTAACCTAACCTAACCTAACCTAACCTAACCTAACCTAACCTAACCTTTTTTTTTTTTTTTTTTTTTTTTTTCGGAGAGGAAATGCATTACGCATCGTCCCCCCAGGCTAGGGCAGCCATAAAGGGGGGGTATGACGGACTCTCAACCGCCTCAGTCTCCTGCGAGAGCTGAGGCGGAAGCATACCGTCTAAAACCTCTCCGGTGTTAACCTCCAAAGGCTGTTACCGGGGGCACCGTGGGCTGATGACTATGCCACCACTGGGTGCCCCCCAGCCGCCCCAGCCTATTGCTGGGGCATCTGCGCCAAAGGAGGGAGGGTTCGGTTAACACCCCGAACCCTCCCCCAGACGTGTAGGACCATACTGTGGGACCCTATCCCCACGGTCCTACTAGGGGTTCAGGCGGGCAGCAAACTGCCTCCGCCTTCGCCCCACACGTCTACGCCGGAGCGGGTGCGCATCGACGTCCTCCTCGCGCCCCCGCTCCGCCGCCTCCTTCTGCGAGATAATGCTCTCGCAGAAGGAGACGACCGCCAACCACGATCTCTCGCTGCTCAGCATGGCCGACACCACGCTGTGCAGCGAGAGATCGGAGAGCCCTGTGTCCGCAACCAGAGAGCGGCGCTCCGGATCCCACTTCGAGCACACCTCTAGAGTGTGCTGGGCCGTGTCGTCCGGTTCGCCGCACTCATGGCAAACCGGACTGGGCTCTCTCCTAATCTTGTGCAGGTAATGACCGAAGCAACCATGCCCGGTCATCACCTGCACAAGACGGTACGTGGCGGTACCGTACCTCCTATCCAACCAGCGGTCGAGCGACGGGAGGAGTGCCCCTATGGTGTAAACTCCATAGGGGGAGTCCTCCAGGTCGCTCTTCCACCGGTCCCTCAGGCGCCGCTCCGTCATTCGACGGGCCCCCTCCATCCGCTCTGAGTCCGGGCGCTCTCCTCTTGCCCGGAACCCGGCCCTCCTCCGGTATGTCTCGGCCTGCACCTGAGCATCCAGCTCCCACGGCGGGGTGCAGGCCAGGACACACGCGGCCGCATGTGCCACCGTCGTATAGGCCCTCACTATTCGGAGGGCCACCACCCTTTGGGGCCTCCTTAGGAGCGCTTTGTTCTTGGCCGACAACGTGTCGGCCCAGATCGGCGCTCCGTACAGCGCCATGCTACGCACGACGCCTGCAAACAGGCGTCGGCATGGCGCTTGAGGCCCTCCCACATTTGGCAGCATGCGGCCCAGGGCCGAAGCGGCGCCTACCACTCGGGGAGCAAGTTGGCGGAAATGCTCCCCGAAATCCCACCTCCGGTCCAGGATGAGGCCAAGGTACCTAATGTTGGCCTTCACCTGGACCGCTTCCCCCGCCACAGGGATGGTCGTCCCGATACGGGGACGCCATCTCCTCCCCCCGAAGACAATAGCGTCTGTCTTCGGGAGGGACACCTCCAGACCCAGCTGTCGGATGCGGCCGACAACCAGGTCTGCCGCCAACGACGCCCTTCGGAGGGCCTCCTCCAGCTCACGTCCCCGCACGGCCACCATGGTATCGTCAGCATAACAGAGGGTGGCCATGCGGGGAAGGAGCGCTCCGCGGATCACCCAGTCGTAGCCGATGTTCCACAGCAGGGGGCCTAACACGGACCCCTGGGGAACACCGCACGACATCGGGTGGGCGATCCGCAGACCCTCACGATCGTAGAGCACTACCCTGTCGGTCAGGTAGTGCTCTACAATCAACCTAACCTAACCTAACCTAACCTAACCTAACCTAACCTAACCTAACCTAACCTAACCTAACCTTTTTTTTTTTTTTTTTTTTTTTTTTTTTTTTTTTTTTTTTTTTTTTTTTTTTTTTTTTTTTTTTTTTTTTTTTTTTTTTTTTTTGACAAGGTGAAAAATGCGTTACGCATTTCCCCCGCCATGGGAGTGGCGGGAGGGTATGTGGGACTCACGTCCCCCCCCCTTCTCCGAGTGAGAAGGAGTGGGGGAGTGTTACCCACTAAAAAAAAAAAAAAAAAAAAAAAAAAAAAAACACCTTGGCGTACCCACCTCTCCGGTTTGTATGGACACCGTGTTTCCTGCTAGGCATCCCCACGGTGTCCACCGGACGCCCCAGCCATTGCCGGGGCTTCCCGCGCCAACGGAGAGGGGGGCCGAGTACGCCTGGCCCCCCTCCCAGACCGCCAAGTGACTAGCCTACGGCGGGCAGGGGACTCCCATCCCCCACCCGCAGTCACTAAGGGTAGAGGCGGCCGGCAAAACGCCGCCGCCTAAACCCCTGCCGTCTGCGCCGGAGCGGGTGCGCGTGAGGAGACTCCTCGCGCTCCCGCTCCGAGGCCTCCTTCTGCGAGATAACGTACTCGCAGAAGGAGGCCACAGCCCTCCAGGACCTGTCGCTGCACAGCATCGCAGACACGACGCTGTGCAGGGAGAGGTCCCATTGCCCGATGGCCAGTGCCATCGTGCAGCGCTCCGCACTCCAACGACTGCACACCGCGAGGGTGTGGCGAGCCGTGTCGTCCGGATCGCCGCACTCATGGCACTGCGGGCCGGGCTCCCTCCCAATCTTGTGCAGGTAATGACCGAAGCATCCGTGTCCGGTCAATACCTGCACAAGCCGGTACGATGTAGCACCGACTGCTCTCCCCAACCAGGTGTCCAGCGACGGGAGGATCGCCCCTATGGTATAAACACCATAGGGGGAATCCTCCAGGCTCGCTTTCCACCTGTCCCGCAGTCGGCGCTCCATCATCCGGCGCGTCTCCTCAACCTCCTCAGGGTCCGGGCGAACACCTCTCGCCCGGGCCCTGGACCTAACCTTGTAGGTCTCCGCCTGCACCTCTGCGTCCAACTCCCAGGGCGGGGTGCAGGCGAGGAGGCAGGCCGCGGCGTGGGCCACAGTCATGTAGGCCCTCACAATGCGGAGGGCCACCACCCGCTGTGGCCTCCGTAGCAGGGCCCGGTTCCGGGCGGACAGCTTGTCCGCCCAGATCGGGGCCCCGTACAGAGCCATGCTCCTCGTGACGCCGGCATACAGCCGGCGGCACAAGGAGCCTGGTCCACCCACGTTCGGCAGAAGCCGACTCATCGCCGACGCGGCGCCCACCACTCGGGGAGCTAACTTCTTGAAGTGCTCCCCGAAACTCCACCATCGGTCCAGAACAAGCCCCAAATATTTTATGTGGGGCTTGATCTGGACCGGTTCCCCCCCCAGGGTGAGCGCCGCGCCCGCCGGCAGCCTCCACCCCCGCCCCCCGAAGACTATAGCCTCAGTCTTCGGGAGGGCCACCCTCAGGCCGAGCCGACCGATCCGGTGAATCGCCAGCTCGGCCGCCGCTTCCGCCCGGCACAGCACCTCTCTCAGCTCGGTCCCGCGCGCGGCCACCATGGTATCGTCTGCATAGCAGATGGTGGCCGTCCGCGGGAGCAGCTCCCCCCTGATGGCCCAGTCGTACCCCAGGTTCCATAAAAGTGGACCGAGCACGGAACCTTGGGGCACGCCGCAGGCCATCTCCGTCGACCCCCGTCGACCGTCCGCCTGCTCATAGAGCACTACCCTATCCGTAAGGTAGTGCTCTATGAGCCGCCGCAGGTAGGGAGGCACTCGGTGGTATATGAGTGCCTCCCTTATCACCCCATAGGGGAGGGTGCCAAAGGCGTTGGCGATGTCGAGCGACACCGCCACTACTCCCTCCCCTCTGCTCGACGCGTAGTCGTAGAAGTCCCTTAGGGACTTCACCGCGTCGAGCGTAGACCGCCCCTCTCTAAACCCGAACTGTCTTCCACAGACGTTCGGGCCGGCGGTCTCTAGGTGCTGCCGGATCCTAGAGGCCAGGACTCTCTCCAACATCTTCCCGGCCTCGTCCAGCAGCACTATGGGGCGATAGGCGGACGGGCAATCCGGGGGTCGACCCTCCTTCCGGATGAGGCACAGCCTCCCCTCCTTCCACACTCTCGGGAACCGACCTTCCCTCAGGCAGTCACTCATTAACTGCCTGAGTCGGTCCCCGAGGTGCTTTAGGGCGATGGGGAGTACCCGGCCTGGTACTCCATCGGGCCCCGGGGCTTTCTTGCAGCCCCGGAGCCGGTCCACCGCCCTCTCGAACTCGTCATCGCTCACCGGTGCGATGTCGAGTTCGAGTGGGTCCTCCTGGTCCCCCGGTGGCTCGGTCATCACCGGGGGAACTATCGACGGGGCTGCCGGAAACAGCCCCTCGATGACCCTCCTCAGGAGGGGGGGCTCCAGCGAATCCATGGGGGGGGCGGTGCGCATCTTGTTGCGCACCACCTTGTACGGCCGCCCCCATGGATTCTCGTCCAGCGTGGCCAGGAAGGAGACATTGCCCTCTTCCTTGGCCACCGCTATGGACAGGGTTAGGGCCCCCCTGGCCTCTTGGTGGGCCCTGTAGAGCCCCTCCTCCTCCTCCCGGGTGTGCCGCCTACGCCTGCAGTGCTGGTAGGCGTGGCGGGCACCGTCGGCGGTGGTCCGCAGGGCCGCAATTTCTGCGGACCACCAATAGACACACCTCCGGGCAAACAACCGTCTTGCCCGGGGCATGGCCGCTCCGCACACCGTCTGCAACGATGTGCGGAAGTGGCGCGCCCTCTCCTCCACTCCTGAGGCGGCGGGTGGGGCGGAGCACCAGGCCTCCACCATCGCCGCCTCGTCCGCCTTGGCCCTGTCCAGAAGGGACAGGGACCACTTGGGGAACTCCCCCATTCCCCCCCTACGCCCCCCCCTTGGGACTGGTGGTGGCTGGCCCAGCCCTGTGGAGACCCTGAACCTAATATATAGGTGATCAGACAGGGTCTCCACGTCCTCCAGGACGCGCCAACCTGCAACGCGTGCGGCCATGGCGGGGGTCGCGAACGTGATGTCCACGATTGACCCCCCTCGCCGCCGCACGCAGGTGTTGGCGCTGCCCCGGTTCAAGACCGCCAGGCCCGCTACCACCGACCAATCCCTCAGCGCCGCCCCGCGCGCATCCGTTACGGGGGAACCCCACGCCGCACTTTTGGCGTTGAGGTCCCCCAGGATGATCACTTGGCGCGGGGCCGCCCTCCTCGCAACGCCCCCCAGGACCCCGAGGAAGACCTCGAAGTCGGCCAGCGGCCTATTGGGGGAGAAATACACCGCAATTAATACGGTGTCGCTCCCCCATCCGGCCGCCGCATACCCCGGGCCGACCTCGATCCTCCCCAGAGGGGGGCCATTGCCGACCGCCGGCACCACCACGGCAGCCCTCTCGTCCGTCGACCCCACCCAATTGGGTGAGGGAGGGACGTAGTAGGGCTCCGTCACGACCACTGCGTCTATCGACCACTCCGCCATGACCTGCATTAGCAGGTCCTGTGATCTGGCGGAGTGGTTGACGTTGACCTGCAGGAGCTCTAAATGTTGTGCTGGCATTTAGTGCTCCATGCAGGCCTCCTCCAGTGGCCCGTCGGCGGCAGCCGCTGCGGGGGCATTGCTTGCTGGGGCGGGGCGGGGGCGCTGCGGCCTCGTGCTCCTCCCTCTGAGGGCGGGGGGGGAACAATTTATTCCCCCCATCCGGTGGTTGGCTGGGAGATTGGCCTGGTGGCACACGGCACACCACGCCTTCTCCCAGCACTCCGACATTTTGTGCCCCCCCTGGCTGCACCGGAAGCAGAGATTGGTCCGGTCAGTCTTGGAGGGGCACATCTCCCTCGAGTGGCCGACGCCGAAACAACGGAAGCACCGCATCGGCGTCGGCCCCACCACCGTGACCCTGGCAGAGGCCCAGCCTACCTGGACCCTGCCGGCGTTCTTGATCACAATCGCCGCCGGCACTGGGCACTGGATCATTGCTGACCCAGTGCCGTTGTAGAGGGTGCGGACGTAGGCCACCCTCACCTGGTCCGGCAGGCAGGCCCCGGCTGCGGCGACTGCATGTGCCACCGTCTCTCTGGTGGCCGACTCGTCCAATCCGGAGAGTTGGAGTTCGGCCAACTTGACCGGGCGGCTGACGTTGGCGACGTCGCCCACAATCCCTTGCAGGCTGGCTGCAAGGGTGTCCGCCAGCCTTGGCCCGTCCTCGCCGGCGACCTCGATGACCCTGGAACCGGTCATCGAGGTCCTGACCCTGACGTTCTGAAGGCCCACCGTACTTAGGCTAAGGCCGTTGATGGCCTTTGCCATTGTGTCCTTCAGAGTGGTGGTGGCTCCCTCCTTGAGGGAGACCACGACCGCCGCCGTCTTGGGAACGGCCAGCCTGACGGGCCTGGGCCCGTGCGCCGTCTTGGTATTCTTCGGGGGTGGAGGGGGGGCCTTGGCCTTGCCCTTCCCCTTCCTTCGCACCACCTCCGACCACGACGACTGCGCGGGCGGGGGCGGCATACGGCCCGAGGGGCCGGGTTCGCCCTGCGAGGGCCGGACGGCTCTCGGGGCAGGGCCGGAGTTCACCAACTTGGTTGGTCGTCTGGGGGCGGGTGCCGCGGCGGGAGCCGGGGCTGCCGTCTTCTTTGCCGCCGTGGCCTTCGGCCTCCCGTCGCCGAGACGGGCCCTGGCGATCGGCGCTAACGCCTCCACCGGGGCCGGGGGGGGGAGGGCCGGTCCTGCGATCTTCCTCAGGGGGGGGGCTGCGACGGCGGGCTTGGCGGCTCGCCTGTCGTGCGCTAGCGGGGGGCGGAGGATGGGCTCGGCCGGGAGGCGACGGTTGACCTCCTCCATCCGGGCGTTGATCATGCCACCGAGGCTTACGAAGAGGTCATGTTTCATGGCCTCTATGGCCTCGGTGAGCTCAGCCGTCCCGAACTGAAGGGAGGCGGCCACGGGGGCGGGAGTAGGCGGACTCTCCCGCTTGCTGAAGGCGACACGAAGTGCCTTCAGCTCCGCCGAGTTTTGAGCGAGTTGCTCCCGCATCCTTTTGTTGTCCGCCTTCAGGATGCGGATCTCCTCGCTCTCGGACCTGGCCGCCTCGACCTCGTCCATCGAGCCCAAAATTACCCGGCAAGCCCGGTTCATTTTGCCCCAAATCTCCCCCTTGAGATTCCCGGACGCCTTGGCCGCCTCCAGAATATCTCGCGCCGCCATGCGGGCGGCGTCGAGCGGGTTAACCTCCTGTATACAGGCAAGGCAATTCGCTACCTCGGGGGAGCTCGAACCGGGGCGAGAGCTCGAGCGCGAGCGCGAGCGCACGGAGTCCCCGGTTTCCTCCCTCTTACCCTTCCTGGAGCGGAGCTCCGGGTACTCCCGCCGGTAGCATTCCCCCGTATCGGGCTCAGCCGCCTCGGCCGCCTCGGCAAATTGGGGCTCTAGCAGGAACTGCTTCGCCCGCAATTTTGCCTTGGCCAACCCGGCGTAGGCGCCCTTGGGCTTCCCCCGCACCGCTGTATTAACCTTAAGAGGACGAGGGTCGTCCTCCTCGTCCTCATGCGCCCTTTTAGGGGCCAACGGAGCGTTGTCCTCGACCTCGATGAAGTCCTCCTCCATCTCGGACTCCGAGCTGAGGACAACTTCCCCCCCCTCCGGTGGATCCTTCCAAAATTTGGTAGGCGAGGTCATCGTGACCTCGTCTACCTAACCCCCGAGAAAGGTCAAAAACCGACCGCGACGACCAGAGTTATGAGCTAACCTAACCCTGAATCGTCAAGTGCGAGTCGGTTTTTACTTTCTCTATACGAAAGTGATTTCGACGCCTGATTTGAAAAAATAGCAACGAAAAAATTCCTTTCGGAGCCCAATTTCACCCACTTCCGGAGGTCGTATGCGGTCCAAAAGGGAAAAGAAGATGCCTTTCGCAAGGGCCTAAATGACCAAGGCGAAAAAACAAATAAAAGTTAAAAGGTGAAAAAGTTATACAATTTACAAACTTTCGCAAAAAAGCTTAAGTTGGTAAAATTTACAACTAAATCTACAGAAAACTACCTAACACTAAATAAACGCTAATAACTTTTGACCTAGTGGTCAAAAAGTTAAAAGGTCAAAATGAAATATTTAAAGAACTAAATAACCTACCCTACACTATAGCTTAAATAATTTACAAACTACTTAAGACTATTTAAAAATACAACCAAACACAAAAAAGTAAATAAAGTTTTTCAGAAGCTTTGCGCGAAAACGCAAAGTTCTAAAAAATTAAAATTAAATACCTAAACTAACTAAACCAAAACCAACACCTAACTATAATTAATTTAACCGTTGCCGGTACCTTCGCCCAAAAAATGGGCAAGACAAGATAAAGGCAACACGGAAAAAATTAAAAAGAAAAAATGTAAACAAACCCTAAAAATACAAAAATTACAAATAAAAAATGTACAAAATGGCAAGGTCAATAATTTCGGAACTTGCGAACCGAAAAAATTAAGCCTAAATCCACAAACTAACCTAGGTTTCCGCTATCTTCTAGCCCTGAAAAGGGCTAAAAAAGATGCAAGACTAAACTACCAGAAAATAAACAAAAGTACCAAAAACCGTAAAAAATGAAGAAAAATTTTAACATAAAATTACCAACCGCAAATAAAGAAATTAGAAAAATAAGAAAACTAAACAAGATAACGAGAAAATGAAAAGAGAAAGCAAATGAGGGAAAATTATAAGCTTTGGAAATCCAAAAACCACAAAAATCCACCCAGACACACCAAAGTTACGACCTCAAACGACTTCAACCTAACCTAACCTAACCTAACCTAACCTAACCTAACCTAACCTTTTTTTTTTTTTTTTTTTTTTTTTTTTTTTTACAAGGTGAAAATGCGTTACGCATCCCCCCCGCCATGGGAGTGACGGGAGGGTATGTGGGACTCACATCCCCTCCCCTTCTCTGAGTGAGAAGGAGAAGGGGAGTGTTACCCACTAAAAACACCTTGACGTACCCTCTTTCCGGTTTTGTTGGACGCCGTGAAACCTGCGGGTGGCATTCTCCACGACGGCCACCGGTCGCCCCAGCCAATGCCGGGGCATCCCGCGCCTAAGGGGGAGAGGGGCCGAGCACGTGTGGTCCCACTCCCAGACCGCCGAGTGGCTTGCCTACAGCAGGCAGGGGACTCCCATCCCCCACCTGCAGCCACTAAGGGTTAAGGCGTGCAGCAAAACGCCGCCGCCTAAACCCCTGCCGTCTGCGCCGGAGCGGATGCGCGAGAGGAGACTCCTCGCGCTCCCGCTCCGCGGCCTCCTTCTGCGAGATAACTGACTCGCAAAAGGAAGCCACAGCCTCCCAAGACCTCTCACTGCAGAGCATTGCCGCGATAATGCTGTGGAGCGAGAGGTCCTCCCGCTGTAGAGCGAGTGCCATGGTGCTGCGCTCCGAACTCCAACGGCTGCACACCGCAAGGGTGTGCTGCGCCGTATCGTCCGGATCCCCGCACTCATGGCACTGCGGGGTAGGCTCCCTCCCAATTTTGTGCAGGTAATGACCGAAACACCCATGTCCGGTCATCACCTGCACAAGCCGGAACGACGTGGCGCCGACTGCCCTCTCCAGCCAAAGGTCCACTGACGGGAGGATCGCCCTTATAGTGTAGACACCATAAGGGGAGTCCTCCAGGTCGGCTTTCCAGCGATCCCGCAGTCGACGCTCCGTCATTCGGCGCGTCTCCTCTACCTCCTCAGGGTCCGGGCGTTGCCCCCTTGCCCGGGCCCTGGACCTAACCCTATAGGTCTCGGCCTGCACCTCTGCGTCCAGTTCCCAGGGCGGGGTGCAGGCGAGGAGGCAGGCCGCCGCGTGGGCCACAGTTATGTAGGCCCTCACCATCCTGAGGGCAACGACCCTCTGTGGCCTCCGCAGCAGGGCCCTGTTCCGGGCGGACAGCTTGTCCGCCCAGATTGGGGCCCCGTATAGCGCCATGCTCCTTGTTACGCCGGCGTATAATCGCCGGCATAAGGAGCCTGGCCCACCCACATTGGGCAAAAGTCGGCCCAGTGCCGAGGCGGCGCCCACGATTCGGGGAGCAAGTCTAGTGAAATGCTCCCCGAAGTCCCATTTGCGGTCCAATGTTAGCCCCAGATATTTAATATGGGGCTTTATTTGGACCGCCTCCCCCCACAGGGTGAGCGTTGCGCCCGCCGGCAACCTCCACCCTCGCCCCCCGAAGACAATACCCTCGGTCTTCGGGAGGGCCACCTTTAGGCCGAGCCGCTCGATGCGATCGATCGCCAGCTCAGCCGCCACCTCCGCCCTCCTTGAGGTCTCCCTCAGACTGCTTCCGCGCGCAGCCACCATCGTGTCGTCCGCATAACAGATGGTGAGTGTGCGCGGAAGCAACTCCCCCCGGATGGCCCAGTCGTACCCCAGGTTCCAGAGAAGTGGACCGAGAACGGAACCTTGGGGTACGCCGCAGGCCATCTCTCTCATCCCCCGTCGACCCTCCTTGCCCTCATAGAGCACTACCCTCTCGGTAAGGTAGTGCCCTATGACCCGCCGCAGGTAGTGAGGCACTTCATGATATCGAAGTGCCTCACTTATCACCTCGAAGGGGAGGGTGCCGAAGGCGTTGGCGATGTCTAAGGACACCGCCACGACACCCTCTCCCCTGCTCGACGCGTCTTCGCAGAAGTCCCTCAGGGACTTCAACGCGTCGAGCGTAGACCGCCCCTCCCGGAACCCGAACTGTCGATCCGAGACGTTCGGGCCGGCGGTCTCCAGGTAACCTAACCTAACCTAACCTAACCTAACCTAACCTAACCTAACCTAACCTAACCTAACCTAACCTAACCTAACCTAACCTAACCTAACCTAACCTAACCTAACCTAACCTAACCTAACCTAACCTAACCTAACCTAACCTAACCTAACCTTTTTTTTTTTTTTTTTTTTTTTATGCTGGGGAAATGCTTTTACGCATACCACCCAGGTCGGGGAGACCCGGGATGGTTATGTGGGACTCACCAGCCAGAGTGGCCGGAATACCCACTAAAACCCCAGCCTGATCTCGTCAGAGGCTGTTTCGTGATGGGGACGCCATGGGCTGCTTGCGATGCTACCATTGGGCGCCCCCCAGCCGCCCCAGTATTGTTTGGGGTCTTTCGCCAGTAGGACGATCGATGGTGGGCCCCTAACCCACATGTCCTACTACAGGGTTAGGTCGTCGGCAAACTGTCGGCGCCTTTGCCCCCTCCGCCTGTGTCGGAGCGGATGCGCGTTGAGGTTGTCCTCACGGATTCGCTCCGCTTCCTCCTTCTGCGAGATGATGTGCTCGCAGAAGGAGGATACTGCCCTCCACGATCTGTCGCTGCGAAGCATGGCAGAGACCACGCTGTGCAGCGACAGATCGGATACACCAATTGCCGCAGTCATGGTGCGGCGCTCCGGATCCCACTGAGAGCACACTGCGAATGTGTGCTGGGCCGTGTCGTCCATGTCGCCGCACTCGTGGCAAATAGGACTCGGCTCCCTCTTGATCTTGTGCAGGTAATGGCCGAAACACCCATGTCCGGTCATCACCTGCACAAGTCGGTACGTAAGCGCACCGTGCGCCCTTTCGACCCAGTGGTCAAGTGACGGGAGGAGTGCCCCTATAGTGTAAGTTCCATAGGGGGAGTCCTCCAGGTCACTTTTCCACCGGTCTCTCATCCGTCGTTCGGCCATTCGCCGAGTTTTTTCTGCCACCTCGGAGTCCGGGCGCTCACCTATGGCCCTTGACTCAGCCCTCGCCAGGTATGTCTCAGCCTGCACCCGAGCATCCAGCTCCCACGGCGGGGTGCAGGCCAGGACACACGCCGCCGCATGCGCGACAGTGACATAGGCCCTTATAATGCGGAGGACTATGACTCTCTGCGGTCTCCGAAGGAGGGCTGCATTGGCGGCCGACAGCTTGTCGGCCCAGATTGGCGCCCCGTAGAGCGCCATGCTGCGTACGACGCCAGCAAAGAGGCGCCGGCATGGCGCTCTCGGCCCTCCAACATTAGGCAGTAAGCGGCCCAAGGCCGATGCGGCCGCCACGACCCTGGGAGCAAGCTGCCGAAAGTGCTCTGCAAAGTCCCAGCGGCGGTCCAGCACCAGGCCGAGATATTTGATGTTTGGCCTGACCGGGACCATCTCTCCCGCGATCGGAATGGTCAGGCCGCAGGGCGGACGCCATCCTCTCCCCCCGAAGATAATGGCTTCCGTCTTTGGGAGGGCCACATTCAATCCGAGGAGTCTTATGCGGCTGACCACTAGGTCAGCTGCTACTGCGGCTCTCCGCAACACCTCATCCAGCTCTCTTCCCCGCACTGCCACCATAGTGTCATCGGCGTAACAAATGGTGATAATGCGGGGAAACTGCTGTCCTCGGATCGCCCAATCGTAACCTATGTTCCATAACAAGGGTCCAAGCACAGACCCTTGTGGGACACCGCACGACATTTTGTGGGCGACCCGCCGACCCGCGCATTCGTAGAGCACTACCCTGTCGGTAAGGTAGTGCTCCACAATTCGTCGCAAGTACCCCGGTACTCGATGACGGCGCAGGGCCTCCCTTATCACCGAGAAGGGGATGGTACCAAATGCGTTGGCGATGTCTAGGGACACTGACACCACTCCCTCCCCGTTTTCCTTCGCGCTATCGCAAAAATTCCGGAGGGACCATAGTGCGTCGATGGTAGACCGTCCCTCTCGGAATCCGAACTGCTGATCCGTGACGTTTGGCCCCACGTCCTCCAGGTGTTTGATGATACGACAAGACAAGATGCGCTCAAGCATCTTGCCTGTCTCATCAAGGAGGACTATGGGGCGGTGACCAGCAGGGGAGTCGTGTGGCCTTCCCTCCTTGCGTAGCAATACCAATCGGCCCTCCTTCCAGCACCTCGGAAACCGCCCCTCTCTTATGCAGTCGTCAAAGAGGGCCCTTAGGCGGTCTCCGAGGTGCTTTACCGCCAACGAGAGGACTTTCCCCGGGACTCCGTCCGGCCCTGGCGCTTTTTTGCAGGACCGGAGGCGGTCAACGACCCTTTCCATCTCGTCATCCGTGACCGGAGGGATGACGACTTGGTCTCCATCCTCCCTTAGAGGTAACCCCATGCACGGTGGGAGGAAGGCGTCTGGAGGCGTGGGGAAGAGGCCCTGCACTATTCTCGTGAGAAGTTCTGGCTCCAGGGAATCCATAGGGGGAGCGTGTTTGAGCTTGTTTCGCACCAAGCGGTACGGTCGCCCCCACGGATCCCTGTCGAGCGTGGCCAGGAACTCCTCTCGTCCCTCGTCCTTCCCGCGAACTATCTCCACAGACAGCGCGTCCTTCGCTGCCTTCAGCTCTCCGTGGAGATGCTCCTCCTCCTCCGGCAGGTGTCGCCTTCGCCTGCAATGGGTGTAGGCACGGCGGGCGGCGTCGCTGGCAGTTCGCAGAGCCGCAATCTCCTGCGACCACCAGTATACCTGCCTCTTAGCGGGCAGCCTTCGGGCCCTTGGCATGGCCGCGTCGCACACCGTCGTTAATGCGACTCGAAAACGGGCTGCTCGTTCCTCGACTCCCAGGGTGACCGGTGGGGGCGCACACCACGCCTCCACCATGGCCGCCTCTTCCGCCATTCCCTGGTCAAGGCGGTTCAGGGTCCACCGTGGGAAAGCCCTTCCACCTCCTCTCCCACTCCGCCCAATCGGGCTGGGTGGCATCACTCCGGGCGAGGTGCTGAGCCTCATCCGAATGTATGCGTGGTCGGAGAGGGTCTCCACCTCCTCCAGGACGCGCCAGTCCGTGATTCGTGCGGCGATGGCAGGGGTAGCGAACGAAACGTCCACGATCGACCCCCCCTGTCGCCGCACACACGTGTAGGCGTCGCCCCGGTTGAGCACCTCTAGCCCCATTGCCGCCACCCAGTCCTCGAGGGCCACCCCTCTCGGGTCCGTGATGGGGGAACCCCATGCCGCGCTCTTAGCATTGAGGTCCCCCATCACCGCCAATTGCGCCGGCGTCGCTCCTCCGACGACTCTCCCCAGCTCCACCAGGAAGGCTTCAAACTCCCGCAGTGGCCTATTCGGGGAGAAGTAAACTGCCACTATGACAGTATCTCCCCACTTGGCCACCGCGAAACCGGATCCCCTGGCCATTCCCGATAGAGGGGGGAGGTCACCCATCGCCGGCACCACAATGGCAACCGAGCCATCCGTCGCCCCGACCCAGTTGGGCTGGGGGGGGACGAAGTACGGCTCGGCCACCACCAAAACGCCAATGCCCCACTCCGCCATGACCTGCATGAGCAAGTCTTGGGCGCGGGCGGAATGGTTGGCGTTGCACTGCAGGATCTCTAAGTGACGGTGTGCTGGCATTTAGAGATCCATTTGTTGCTCCTGGGCCGGTTGCTCAGCCGCACTACTGCTGGGGGATGCCACCGGTTTCGTGGCGGTAGCCATCCTGCCTCTGGTAGGGGGAGGGTGACAAGCATCCCCCCCCATTTTGTGGCCAGCTGGACGTTTGGCCCGGTGGCACACTGCACAGAAGGGTGGAGCGCTGCAATCAGCCCTCTTGTGGTCCGGACGGCTGCAGCGTTGGCACAAATTTGATCTGTCCACTACAGATGGGCAGAACGCTTTGGAGTGTCCAACGCCATAGCACCGGAAACAGCGCATAGGCCCCTTGTCCAGTACCTTCAACAGGGCTGACGACCAGCCCACTAGCAGGCGCCCAGCCGTGATGGTTTTGGCTGCCGTCACTGGGCATTTAACAATGACCGCTCCGGTCCCATCGTAATTCACTCTTATGGCACCCACCTTTACTTGTTCTGGTGGGCACCCCGCTTTGCCTGCTATGGCTACTTTAACATCCTCCGAGGTCACTGACTCGTCTAAGGCAGAGATCCGGAGGTCCACCATCTTGATGGGCCGGTACACGTTGGCAACGTCACCAACCAGCCCATTTATCTTTTTCAGGAGCTCGTCTGCAGTAGCTCCGCCAGTATCCGCTGCACCCGGGACCTCGATAATCCGGGCCCCTGTCTGGGTCTTGCGAACCCGCACATATTCAAGGCCGAGGTCCGCCAGATTTACGGATTTTATTGCCTTTGTCATGACGGAGGCATAGGATGCTTCCGCGCCCGGCTTTAAAGCCACAACTACGGCAGCAGTGGATGGGGCGGTCAACTTTATCGACCTGCGTTGACGAGCAGGTTTTTTAGCCTGAGGAGCTGGAGGGGGCGAAGGCTTTTTTATTTTCTTCTTCCCCTTTTTCCGAACCACCAAGTTCCAAGGGACTTGGGCAGAAGAAGGTGTTGCCTCTTCCACCGTAGTGGGCCTCTGTTCAAGCGGTTTCGTCGCTGCTACGATATTCTGACCTCCTTTAGTGGCAGGAGTGGGCTTCCCCTTAGGTTTAGCCTGCTTGGTCGGGGGGGTCAGAACGGCCGCAGGAGTGGCCGGTTTGGCCACGGGCTTACTTTTCGGAGCTGCCACAGGCTTTGGTTTGGCAGCTGTCTGCGTCTTACGGTCCGCCGCTAGCGGAGGACGAACAATCGGCTCAGCAGGGAGCAGTCTCCTTACCTCTTCCAGGCGGACATTAACCATGTCTCCTATGGAGACAAAGAGGTCCCGCTTGAGGTCCTCACGCAGGTCGTTTAGGGCGTCAACCAAAGCCGCTGGAAGCTGGGAGTCAGCGGAAGTTGTTGGATGATCCTTGTTGCGTTCGGAGTAAGCTGTTCGCAAGGCCCTAACTTCCGTTTGGGCAAGCGCGAGCTGCTCTCTCATTCGCCTGTTATCGGCTTTGAGAGCTCGCATCTCCTCATCCTCAGTCCTGCCCTGAAGGCAGTCCGCAGCAGACAGGATGTCCCTGCACGCCTGGTTCATTTTGCTCCAGACACCACCCTTAAGGTTGCCACACTTCCTTGCCTCGTCCAGCATAGCGTGCGCTGATTGTCGGACGAGGTCGACATAGTCTCCCTCCGTTCGGAAGACAGGGCTGCGTTCTCTCGGTGTTGGGGTACGCGAGCCACCGTTCGAAGTTGGGAGGCTACCACCTATCCTTTTCTCCTTGTTTTTATTGCGCCGGTTACAAGGCGGGTCGTCATCGTCACGCAAGAGGAGTCTCACAGCTTCGTCAGCCTGCGCCTGGAAGTTGTCAAACTCCCTCGAGCCACTATAGCGCCCCTTGGCGCTGGTACTCTTGCCCCGTCGTGCGGTGTTTACTTTTGGCTTGACAGCCGGGCCGTTCAGTACTTCGTCATTTCCATGGCGTCTTTTACCGGCCTTTGGGACTTTAAATCCCTCGACCTCGACAGCCTCCTCAGTCAAATGGGCACAAGGGAGAGTAGCGCCAGAGTCATTTAGCTGTTCATCAATGAACTCTTCAAACAATTCCCTATCCTTTTCCCTCGCCATTTTCTCAAAATTAAGATTAAGATCGGTGTCCACATTCTCGCCGTTTTCGTTGTGGCCCTGAGAAGGGCCGTTTCCAGGTTGGCCCTGAGAAGAGCCGTTTTGTTGGGTTTTTGAACAATGCATTTTAGGTCCCACGAGTATTAGGGTAATACAGGTCGATCCAGGCGGTGCCCTTGCACCTGGACAAGCCTAAAATACCCGTCAGAGGGTCGGCAGGTACTCTGACGGGGCAAAGCACTAGGAACTGACTACCTCTCAGCCATGCATCCCCTCGCGGTGCTGCGCCACTTGGGATTGAGGGATTTTTTATTGAGGTTTTCTCCTCTCGACCCAGCCAGTAAAGGCAAGGTCCTCGGTCCGTCGGAGCCGCGAGACGTGATCCACGACACTCCAGACGGGAAACGAGTTGGTCCGACGTCGGCTAAAGCCGAGTGCACCTGGCACATCGTCGCACCCGTTGTACCTCTTTCGAGGACAACCCCACCAACAACCCCCCCCCACAATGTTGCATCCACAGCGCACTCTCCGAAGTGAATGGCCGGGAGCAACTCCCCCCCCCTACTCCCCCCCTTCCCCTCCCTATACACCCCCCCGCCGGATATTAGCCATGGGCTGAAAGAATCTCCCAAAAGAGAGAAAGTTTCAACCGATGCCCAGGGTGCACCAGCCCAGATGCTGCGTTCTCTCCGGATCGAGATCAAGAGAGACTGCAACACCCAGGCCAACGTGGAGGAATCCGGCCTGCACCCCAAACCTAACCTAACCTAACCTAACCTAACCTAACCTAACCTTTTTTTTTTTTTTTTTTTTTTTTTTTTTTTTTTTTTTTTTTTTTTTTTTCGGAGTGGAAATGCGTTACGCATCATCCCCCGGCCTAGGGTTGGCCATGCTATAGGGGGGGTATGACGGACTCTCTCCTCCCGTCCACTCTCCTGCGAGAGTGGAGGGAGCAGCCTACCGTCTAAAACCACTCCGGCGTTTACCTCCGCTGCTGTTTTCGGGGACACCATGGGCTCCCGAAGATGCGACCATTGGGTGCCCCCCAGCCTTCCCAGCCTCATGCCGGGGTACCGCCGCCAAAGGAGGGAGAGGTCGGTAAACGCTGCGACCCCTCCCCCAGACGTGTGTAGGACCGTGCAATGTGGGCCCCTAACCCACTGGTCCTACAAGGGGTTCAGGCTAGCAGCGTACTGCACGCGCCTTCGCCCCCTTCGTCTGCGCCGGAGCGGGTGTGCGTCGACATCGTCTTCGCGCTCCCGCTCCGCCACCTCCTTCTGTGAGATGACACTCTCACAGAAGGAGGATACCGCCTTCCACGATCTGTCGCTGCCCAGCATGGCCGAGACCACGCTGCGCAGCGAGAGATCGGAGACACCGATCACCGCGACCATAGCGCGGCGCTCCGGATCCCAGCGAGTGCACACCTGGAGGGTGTGCTGGGCCGTGTCATCCGGATCGCCGCACTCGTGGCAGATCGGACTCGGCTCCCTCCTTATCTTGTGCAGGTAGTGGCCGAAGCACCCATGTCCGGTCAGTACCTGCACAAGCCGGTACGTCAGCGTACCGTGCGCCCTCTCGACCCAGTGGTCAAGCGACGGGAGGAGTGCCCCTATGGTGTGGATTCCATAGGGGGAATCCCCCAGGTCACTTTTCCACCGGTCCCTCATCCTTCTCTCGACCATCCGCCGAGTCTCGTCGACCACCTCAGAGTCCGGACGCTCACCTTGGGCCCTTGACTCTGCTCTCCTTTGGTACGTCTCGGCCTGCACCTGAGCATCCAGCTCCCACGGCGGGGTGCAGGCCAAGACACACGCCGCCGCATGCGCAACTGTGAGGTAGGCCCTCACGATGCGGAGGGCAACAACCCTTTGGGGCCTCCGAAGGAGGGCTGTATTTTTGGCCGACAGCTTGTCGGCCCAGATTGGGGCCCCATACAGCGCCATGCTGCGAATCACTCCAGCAAATAGGCGTCGGCACGCCGTCTTTGGGCCTCCCACATTTGGGAGCAGTCGGCTCAGCGCTGACGCGGCGCCCACGACCCGGGGAGCAAGGCGCCTAAAGTGCTCCCCGAAGTCCCATTTTTGGTCCAGGACAAGGCCGAGATATTTAATGTTTGCCCTGACCTGGACCATTTCCCCCGCAACAGGGATGGAAGCATCCCTTTGCAGGTGCCATCCTCTTCTTCCGAAGACTATGGCTTCTGTTTTAGGGAGGGACACCTCAAGTCCCAAAAGCCTTATGCGGCTAACTGTCAGGTCTGCCACAACCGCTGCCCTCCGCATCGTCTCCTGGTAATCTGTTCCCCGGACGGCCACCATAGTATCATCCGCATAGCATATGGTGACCATGCGGGGGAGCTGGGCCCCTCTCAATACCCAGTCGTATCCCAGGTTCCATAATAAGGGCCCGAGAACGGACCCCTGGGGTACGCCGCACTGCATACTTCGGGCCACCAATTGACCCTCGCTTTCATAGAGCACTTTCCGATCAGTCAGATAGTGCTCTATGATACGCTTCAAGTAGAGAGGCACCTGATGATAGCGGAGGGCCTCTCTAATGACTGAGTAGGGCAGGGTGCCAAATGCATTGGCGATATCAAGAGATACCGCCACCACCCCTTCTCCTAAACCCTTCGCGTTCTCGCAGTAGTCCCGTAGAGACCACAGCGCGCCAATTGTTGACCGACCCTCCCTAAACCCAAATTGCCGGTCACTTAGGTTCGGCCCCATTCCCTCGAGATGTTGAACGATGCGGCAGGACAGAATGCGTTCAAACATTTTGCCTGCCTCATCTAAGAGGACAATGGGGCGGTGTCCGGCGGGGGTGTCATGCGGGCGGCCCTCCTTACGCAGAAGTACGAGTCGCCCCTCTTTCCAACATTTTGGAAACCGCCCTTCCTTAAGGCAGTCATCAAAGAGGGACCTAAGCCGGTCGCCGAGGTGTTTTAATGCCAGGTGCAGGACTTTTCCCGGCACACCGTCCGGTCCAGGAGCCTTTTTACAGGACCGGAGGCGGTCAACGACCCGCTCAAACTCGTCCTCCGAAACCAGGGGGACATCACCCAGATCCTCGGTGTCGTCTCTCGGGATCGTCATGCTCGGTGGATGGAAATTTGGCGCGGGCGGAAACAATTCCTCAACCACTCGCGTGAGGAGTTCCGGTTCCAGGGAATCCATGGGAGGGGCGCGTTTCATCTTGTTTCGTACCAATCGGTACGGCCGTCCCCATGGCTCCCTGTCCAGCGTGGCCACGAACTCCTCCCGCGCCTCGTCCTTCTGCTTGGCTATTTGAACCGCCAGGGCCTCCTTTGCGGCTTTCAGTGCTCCGTAGAGGGACTCTTCCTCCTCGGGTGTGTGTCCCCGGCGTCTGCAGTGGGTATACTCGCGGCGAGCGCAGTTACTGCTGACTCGGAGGGCCGCGATCTCCTCCGACCACCAGTACACTTGGGTTTTGGCTGGTAGTCTGCACGAACGGGGCATGGCCGCGTCGCACACCGAGGTAAGTGTGACGCGGAACTGTGCTGCGCGCTCCTCTACTCCCAAGCTGACCGGCGGAGGCGCACACCACGCCTCAACCATGGCCGCCTCCTCCGCCATTCCCCGGTCGAGGCGGGCTAGGGTCCACCTTGGGAAAACCCCTCTTCCTCCTCTCCCCGTCCGCCCTCTCGGCCTGGGTGACGGTACCCCGGGCCAGGTGCTGACCCTCATCCGAATGTACAGATGGTCGGAGAGGGTCTCGACCTCTTCCAGGACGCGCCAGTCCGTGATTCGTGCAGCAATGCTGGGGGTCGCGAACGAAACATCCACGATCGACCCCCCCTGCCGCCGCACACACGTGTTGGCGTTGCCCTGGTTGAGCACTTCGAGCCCCATCGCCGCCACCCAGTCCTCCAGGGCCACCCCTCTCGGGTCCGTGATGGGGGAGCCCCATGCCGCACTCTTCGCATTGAGGTCCCCCATCACCACCACCTGTGCCGGCATCGCCCCTCCGACGATCCTCCCCAGCCCCACCAGGAAGGCTTCGAACTCCCACAGTGGCCTATTCGGGGAGAAGTACACTGCCACTAGGACAGTGTCTCCCCACTTGGCCACCGCGAAGCCCAAACCCCGGGCCATTCCCGATAGGGGGGGGAGGTCGCTCATAGCTGGCACCACTATCGCGACCGAGCCATCCGTCGCCCCGACCCAGTTTGACTGGGGGGGGACGAAGTACGGCTCGGCCACCACCAAAACGCCTATACCCCACTCCGCCATGCCCTGCATGAGCAGGTCTTGGGCTCGGGCGGAGTGGTTGGCGTTCGCCTGAAGGACCTCTAAGTGCTGGTGTGCTGGCATTTAGAGGTCCATCTGGCTAACCTCCGGCATTGCCGCATTGGCGGCACGACTTGTGGGGGGGGGCGTTGACTGGCCCTGCCCTGGAGCCTTGCCCCTAGTGTGTGGCGGGGCACACCTCCAACCTCCCATTATGTGGTCCGCCGGGCGTCGTGCCTTGAGACAAACGTCGCAGTGCGGCGCGGCCAGGCAGGAGGCCCTCAAGTGCCCCGGCTCACTGCACCGGTGGCACCAGTTGGACCGGTCCACCGTTGAGGGGCACAGAGACGCGCTGTGTCCGATGCCTTGGCATCGGAAGCACCTCATTGGCCTCTGCTCCAGTGTAGTCACGCTGGCGGACGACCACCCCACTAGCAGTCGTCCCGTAGCAGCCAGAGTGTTAGCTACCGCCACCGGGCACTTAACGCTGGCCACGCCGGATCCGTCGTGGCGGGAACGGATGGCACCAACCCTGACTTGTGTGGGGGAGCACCCAGTCTTGGCCACCACTGCCTCCACGATGTTATCCGGGGTGATGGTCTCGTCGAGACCACCCACCCGGATTTCCGCCATTTTGACGGGTCGGTAGACTTTGGCCACATCGCCTACCAACCCGTCAATCTTTGCGCACAGCGCATCCGCCGCCGCAGCACCGTTCGCGCCCGGGACCTCAATAAGGCGGGCCCCGGTTTGCGTCTTACGGACCCTGACGTGTTCAAGGCCAACTTCCGCCAGCGAGAAGGACTTCATGGCCTTGGCCATGACGCTGGCGTAAGTGGCCTCGCTGCCCTCCTTTACGGCTACTACCACAGCAGCCGTCGAAGGAGCAGGCAGTCTTCTGGGACCCGGCGCAGGCCTGTTGCCCTTGTTCTGTCTGGGTGGTGGGGCGACATTCTTCCTCTTCTTTTTTCCCCTTTTCACCACCTCCGACCACGACGTCTGTGCAAGAGGCAGTGCCTCCCGCACTGCCGGCACTGCCGGGGCGAGCTCGTGGATCGGAGGGGGACGGGGAGCAGCCAGCGACCTTGCAGCGTTTGCCGCCTTAGTTTTGGCCTTTCTAGTGGCAGAAACCGGCTTGGCGCGGGGAGCCACTGCAGTAGGGGCATTCGCTCTGGCCGGGCGAGCCACCCTGGCGGAAGGGGCCAGCCTGGAGGGAGCCTCGTTCTTGTTCCGATCTGCTGCCAGTGGGGGGCGGACAATCGGACCAGCGGGGAGAAGGGCCCGGACTTCCCCAATCCGGACGTTCACCATCTCCCCGATCGACAGCAACAGGTCCCGCTTGAGGTCTTCCCTCAGCTCTAGCATAGCCTGCCCAAGAGCATGAGGCAAGCCTCCTTCGGGGGCAGTCCTTGATGGGGAGGCAGTAAGAGGCGGCGGGTTAACCACTTTCTTCTGCTCTCTCCTGTATTCCGCCATCTGTACTCGGAGGTCTGCCAGCTCCTTGCGGAGCCCCTCCATCTCCTCCTGCAGTCTTTCGTTCTCCGACTGCATACGTGTTGTTTCGTCTGAGACGCTACGGACCATCAGGACCTCACATGCGTCCTTAATATTGTCCGCTGCGTCTTTAAGCGCCTTGACGAATGTTCCTTTCAGGTTTCTAGAACTGGTGGCCACCTTATGGATGGCGACCACACTTTCCTGCACCGACTTCAGAAGCGAAGCGGCGCTTCCGGCATCGACACTCGTCTCAGTAGGCTGAGACGAGGGAGCTGGTTTGTCCCTTAGATGGCGGGTCGAGGCAATGATCTCCGACTCTGCTTCGAGCATCATTTTCTCGCGTTCGGCCTCTACCAACGCCATTTTTGCCTTCGCCAGCCCTACGTACATGCCAGTTGTGGGGGGGCGGCCTCGCCCTCTTTTCGAGACCTGCTTGTGTGTCCTACTTGGTCCAGGGCAAGCAGGCGATCCTTCGTCGTCTCCGCTATCTAGGATTGGACGTTTACGCCTTCGATCAGATGGGCGTCCTCCCATGTTTCGGACACTCGTTTCCGAGTTCCTTTCGTCCTCGCTAGAATTATGGTCGCCTGCCTCCGCTTCCGCGACCATCTCCTCCTCCAGTTCCCTCTCCTGCTGACGAGCAATATTTTCAAATATTGTGCGATCCTCGTCACTATCGGTGTCCAAAATGCAAATGCTAGAGTCCATCTGGTTGTCGTTCGCAGCAGTATCGGTGTCCGTTATGGGTTTGCTTGGGTCATTTTCACGAAGATCAGCATTGCGCTGACCTACGACATGGCAATTGCCCCCCCCAGAATACGAGGGGCAGCCCGTGTCCGTAGACACGGGGAGGGATTCTCCCGTTAGGGTACCCTCCTGGGGTAGTTTGTTTTTATTACCATCGCTCATCATCATACGTTGCGTGCGTTTTAGGCCCTGCACCAAAGGCCTTGTGTGGATTTTTTATAGAGGTTGTCTCCTCGCGGCCCCACGAAGCGGCCATCGCCCTGGACGCCTACGGGTCCAGATTACGATGTGACCGACGGAAGCCTAAGCAAACCGCCGCTCAACGACCTCCACGGTCCATCCACCTCCAAAGCGTCCTCTGAAAACAGAGGACGCAGTTGCACTCCACTAGGTACTCTCCTCGGAGAGTACCCGGGAGCAACTACCTCCACAAATGCGCACTTTTGGGGAGTATTTAGTTCCCCGGGCCCGCGCTGGCCCAGAAAGTGGATATACCGCCACTGGTTCGGTAACCCCCCCCCCCCTTGCCGGATATTAGCCATGGGCTGAAAGAATCTCCCAAAAAGAAGAAAGTTTCAGCCGATGCCCAGGGTGCACCAGCCCAGATGCTGCGTTCTCCCCGGATCGAGATCAAGAGAGACTGCAACACCCAGGCCAACGTGGAGGAATCCGGCCTGCACCCCAACCTAACCTAACCTAACCTAACCTAACCTAACCTAACCTAACCTAACCTAACCTAACCTAACCTAACCTAACCTAACCTTTTTTTTTTTTTTTTTTTTTTTTTTTTTTTTTTTTTTTTTTTTGACAAGGTGAAAAATGCGTTACGCATTTCCCCCGCCATGGGAGTGGCGGGAGGGTATGTGGGACTCACGTCCCCCCCCCTTCTGACTAAGTGAGAAGGAGTGGGGGAGTGTTACCCACTAAAAAACACCTTGGCGTACCCACCTCTCCGGTTTGTATGGACACCGTGTTTCCTGCTAGGCATCCCCACGGTGTCCACCGGACGCCCCAGCCATTGCCGGGGCTTCCCGCGCCAAAGGAGAGGGGGGCCGAGTACGCCTGGCCCCCCTCCCAGACCGCCAAGTGACTAGCCTACGGCGGGCAGGGGACTCCCATCCCCCACCCGCAGTCACTAAGGGTAGAGGCGGCCGGCAAAACGCCGCCGCCTAAACCCCTGCCGTCTGCGCCGGAGCGGATGCGCGTGAGGAGACTCCTCGCGCTCCCGCTCCGAGGCCTCCTTCTGCGAGATAACGTACTCGCAGAAGGAGGCCACAGCCCTCCAGGACCTGTCGCTGCACAGCATCGCAGACACGACGCTGTGCAGGGAGAGGTCCCATTGCCCGATGGCCAGTGCCATCGTGCAGCGCTCCGCACTCCAACGGCTGCACACCGCGAGGGTGTGGCGAGCCGTGTCGTCCGGATCGCCGCACTCATGGCACTGCGGGCCGGGCTCCCTCCCAATCTTGTGCAGGTAATGACCGAAGCATCCGTGTCCGGTCAATACCTGCACAAGCCGGTACGATGTAGCACCGACTGCTCTCCCCAACCAGGTGTCCAGCGACGGGAGGATCGCCCCTATGGTATAAACACCATAGGGGGAATCCTCCAGGCTCGCTTTCCACCTGTCCCGCAGTCGGCGCTCCATCATCCGGCGCGTCTCCTCAACCTCCTCAGGGTCCGGGCGAACACCTCTCGCCCGGGCCCTGGACCTAACCTTGTAGGTCTCCGCCTGCACCTCTGCGTCCAACTCCCAGGGCGGGGTGCAGGCGAGGAGGCAGGCCGCGGCGTGGGCCACAGTCATGTAGGCCCTCACAATGCGGAGGGCCACCACCCGCTGTGGCCTCCGTAGCAGGGCCCGGTTCCGGGCGGACAGCTTGTCCGCCCAGATCGGGGCCCCGTACAGAGCCATGCTCCTCGTGACGCCGGCATACAGCCGGCGGCACAAGGAGCCTGGTCCACCCACGTTCGGCAGAAGCCGACTCATCGCCGACGCGGCGCCCACCACTCGGGGAGCTAACTTCTTGAAGTGCTCCCCGAAACTCCACCATCGGTCCAGAACAAGCCCCAAATATTTTATGTGGGGCTTGATCTGGACCGGTTCCCCCCCCAGGGTGAGCGCCGCGCCCGCCGGCAGCCTCCACCCCCGCCCCCCGAAGACTATAGCCTCAGTCTTCGGGAGGGCCACCTTCAGGCCGAGCCGACCGATCCGGTGAATCGCCAGCTCGGCCGCCGCTTCCGCCCGGCACAGCACCTCTCTCAGCTCGGTCCCGCGCGCGGCCACCATGGTATCGTCTGCGTAGCAGATGGTGGCCGTCCGCGGGAGCAGCTCCCCCCTGATGGCCCAGTCGTACCCCAGGTTCCATAAAAGCGGACCGAGCACGGAACCTTGGGGCACGCCACAGGCCATCTCCGTCGACCCCCGTCGACCGTCCGCCTGCTCATAGAGCACTACCCTATCAGTAAGGTAGTGCTCTATGAGCCGCCGCAGGTAGGGAGGCACTCGGTGGTATATGAGTGCCTCCCTTATCACCCCATAGGGGAGGGTGCCAAAGGCGTTGGCGATGTCGAGCGACACCGCCACTACTCCCTCCCCTCTGCTCGACGCGTAGTCGTAGAAGTCCCTTAGGGACTTCACCGCGTCGAGCGTAGACCGCCCCTCCCTAAACCCGAACTGTCTCTCACAGACGTTCGGGCCGGCGGTCTCTAGGTGCTGCCGGATCCTAGAGGCCAGGACTCTCTCCATCATCTTCCCGGCCTCGTCCAGCAGCACTATGGGGCGATAGGCGGACGGGCAATCCGGGGGTCGACCCTCCTTCCGGATGAGGCACAGCCTCCCTTCCTTCCACACCCTCGGGAACCGACCCTCTCTCAGGCAGTCGCTCATCAACTGCCTGAGTCGGTCCCCGAGGTGCTTTAGGGCGATGGGGAGTACCCGGCCCGGTACTCCATCGGGCCCCGGGGCTTTCTTGCAGCCCCGGAGCCGGTCCACCGCCCTCTCGAACTCGTCATCGCTCACCGGTGCGATGTCGAGTTCGAGTGGGTCCTCCAGGTCCCCCGGTGGCTCGGTCATCACCGGGGGAACTATCGACGGGGCTGCCGGAAACAGCCCCTCGATGACCCTCCTCAGGAGGGGGGGCTCTAGCGAATCCATGGGGGGGGCGGTGCGCATCTTGTTGCGCACCACCTTGTACGGCCGCCCCCATGGATTCTCGTCCAGCGTGGCCAGGAAGGAGACATTGCCCTCTTCCTTGGCCACCGCTATGGACAGGGTTAGGGCCCCCCTGGCCTCTTGGTGGGCCCTGTAGAGCCCCTCCTCCTCCTCTCGGGTGTGCCGCCTACGCCTGCAGTGCTGGTAGGCGTGGCGGGCACCGTCGGCGGTGGTCCGCCGGGCCGCAATTTCTGCGGACCACCAGTAGACGCACCTCCGGGCAAACAGCCGTCTTGCCCGGGGCATGGCCGCTCCGCACACCGTCTGCAACGATGTGCGGAAGTGGCGCGCCCTCTCCTCGACTCCCGAGGCGGCGGGTGGGGCGGAGCACCAAGCCTCCACCATCGCCGCCTCGTCCGCCTTGGCCCTGTCCAGAAGGGACAGGGACCACTTGGGGAACTCCCCCATTCCCCCCCTACGCCCCCCCCTTGGGACTGGTGGTGGCTGGCCCAGCCCTGTGGAGACCCTGAACCTAATATATAGGTGATCAGACAGGGTCTCCACGTCCTCCAGGACGCGCCAACCTGCGACGCGTGCGGCAATGGCGGGGGTCGCGAACGTGACGTCCACGATTGACCCCCCTCGCCGCCGCACGCAGGTGTTGGCGCTGCCCCGGTTCAAGACCGCCAGGCCCGCTACCACCGACCAATCCCTCAGCGCCGCCCCGCGCGCATCCGTTACGGGGGATCCCCACGCCGCACTTTTGGCGTTGAGGTCCCCCAGGATGATTACTTGGCGCGGGGCCGCCCTCCTCGCAACGCCCCCCAGGACCCCGAGGAAGACCTCGAAGTCGGCCAGCGGCCTATTGGGGGAGAAATACACCGCAATTAATACGGTGTCGCTCCCCCATCCGGCCGCTGCGTACCCCGGGCCGACCTCGATCCTCCCCAGAGGGGGGCCATTGCCGACCGCCGGCACCACCACGGCAGCCCTCTCGTCCGTCGACCCCACCCAATTGGGTGAGGGAGGGACGTAGTAGGGCTCCGTCACGACCACCGCGTCGATCGACCACTCCGCCATGACCTGCATTAGCAGGTCCTGTGATCTGGCGGAGTGGTTGACGTTGACCTGCAGGAGTTCCAAATGCTGTGCTGGCATTTAGGACTCCATGCAGGTCTCCTCCGGTGGCCCGTCGGCGGCAGCCGCTGCGGGGGCATTGCTTGCTGGGGCGGGGCGGGGGCGCTGCGGCCTCGTGCTCCTCCCTCTGAGGGCGGGGGGGCAACAATTTATGCCCCCCATCCGGTGGTTGGCTGGGAGTTTGGCCTGGTGGCACACGGCACACCACGCCTTCTCCCAGCACTCCGACATTTTGTGCCCCTCTTTGCTGCACCGGAAGCAGCAATTGCTCCGGTCAGACTTGGAGGGGCACATCTCCCGCGAGTGGCCGACGCCGAAACAACGGAAGCACCGCATCGGCGTCGGCCCCACCACCGTGACCCTGGCAGAGGCCCAGCCTATCTGGACTCTGCCAGCGTTCTTTATGGCGATCGCCGCCGGCACTGGGCACTGGATCATCGCTGACCCAGTGCCATTGTAGAGGGTGCGGACGTAGGCCACCCTGACCTGCTCCGGCAGGCAAGCCCCGGCTGCGGCGACGGCATGTGCCACCGTCTCCCTGGTGGCCGACTCGTCCAGCCCAGAGAGTTGGAGTTCGGCCAACTTAACCGGGCGGCTGACGTTGGCGACGTCGCCCACAATCCCTTGCAGCCTGGCTGCAAGGGTGTCCGCCACCCTTGGCCCGTCCTCGCCGGCGACCTCGATGACCCTGGAACCGGTCATCGAGGTCCTGACCCTGACATTTTGGAGGCCCACCTCGCTGAGGCTAAGGCCGTTGATGGCCTTAGCCATCGTGTCTTTTAAGGTGGTGGTGGCTCCCTCCTTGAGGGAGACCACGACCGCCGCCGTCTTGGGGACGGTGAGCCTGACGGGCCTGGGCCCGTGCGCCGTCTTGGTATTCTTCGGGGGTGGAGGGGGGGGCTTGGCCTTGCCCTTCCCCTTCCTTCGCACCACCTCCGACCACGACGACTGCGCGGGCGGGGGTGGCATACGGCCCGAGGGGCCGGGTTCGCCCTGCGAGGGCTGGACGGCTCTCGGGGCAGGGCCGGAGTTAACCAACTTAGTTGGACGTCTGGGGGCGGGTACCGCGGCGGGGGCCGGGGCTGCCGTCTTTTTCGCCGCTGCGGCCTTCGGCCTTCCGTCGCCGAGGCGGGCCCTGGCGATCGGCGCTAACACCTCCACCGGGGCTGGGGGGGGGAGGGCCGGTCCTGCGATCCTCCTCAGGGGAGGGGCTGCCGCGGCGGCGGCTCGCTTATCGTGCGCAAGTGGGGGGCGGAGGATGGGCTCGGCCGGGAGGCGCCGGTTCACCTCCTCCATTCTGGCGTTGATCATGCCACCGAGGCTTACAAAGAGGTCATGTTTCATGGCCTCTATGGCCTCGGTGAGCTCAGCCGTCCCGAACTGCAGGGAGGCAGCCACCGGGGCGGGAGTGGACGGACTCTCCCGCTTGCTGAAGGCGGCACGAAGTGCCTTCAGCTCCGCCGTGTTTTGAGCGAGTTGCTCCCGCATCCTTTTGTTGTCCGCCAAAAGGATGCGGATCTCCTCGCTCTCGGACCTGGCCGCCTCGACCTCGTCCATCGAGCCCAAAATAACCCGGCAAGCCCGGTTCATTTTGCCCCAAATCTCCCCCTTGAGATTCCCGGACGCCTTGGCTGCCTCCAGAATATCTCGCGCCGCCATGCGGGCGGCGTCGAGCGGGTTAACCTCCTGTAGGCAGGCCAGGCAATCCCCTGCCTCGGGGGAGCTCGAACCAGGGCGAGAGCTCGAGCGCGAGCGCGAGCGCACGGAGTCCTCGTTCTTCCCCTTCTTCCCCTTCCTGGAGCGGAGCTCCGGGTACTCCCGCCGGTAGCATGCGCCCGGGTCGGGCTCAGCCGCCTCGGCCGCCTCGGCAAATTGGGGCTCTAGCTGATATTGCTTCGCCCGCAATCTTGCCTTGGCCAACCCGGCGTAGGCGCCCTTAGGCTTCCCCCGTACCGCTGAGTTGACCTTTGAAGGACGGTCGTCCTCCTCGTCCTCAAGCGCCCTTTTAGAGGCCAACGGAGCGTTGTCCTCGACCTCAATAAAATCTTCGTCCATCTCGGACTCCGAACTGAGGACAACTTCCTCACCCTCCGGTGGATTCTTCCAAAATTTGGTAGGCGAGGTCATTGTGACCTCGTCTACCTAACCCCCAAGAAAGGTCAAAAACCGACCGCGACGACCAGAGTTACGAGCTAACCTAACCCTGAATCGTCAAGTGCGAGTCGGTTTTTACTTTCTCTATACGAAAGTGGTTTCGACGCCTGATTCAGAAAAATAGCAACCGAAAATTCCCCTTCGGGGGCCGATTTCACCCACTTCTAGAGGTCGTATGAGGTCCAAAAGGGAAATGAAGATGTCTTTCGCAAAGGCCTAGATGGCCCAGGCGAAAAAACAAATAAAAGTTACAATGTGACAAAGTTATTGAATTTACAAAATTTCGCAAAAAAGCTTAAGTTTGTAAAAACAACAACAGAATCTACAAAAAACTACCTAACCCTAAATAAACTCTAATAACTTCTGACCTAGTGGTCAAAAAGTTAAGAGACCTATAAGAACTATTTAAAGAACTAAATAACCTACCCTATACTATAGCTTAAATAATTAACAAATTACTTAAGACTACCTAAAAAACTAACCAAACACAAAAAAGTAAGTAGAGTTTTTTGAAAACTTTACGCGTAAACGCAAAGTTTTCAAAAATTAAAATTAACTAACAAAACTAACTAAACCAAAACCAAAACCTAACTATAATTAAATTAACCGTTGCCGGTATCCCCGCCCAAAAAATGGGCAAGAAAGGATAAGGGCAACACAAATTAATTTAAAAAGAAAAAAGGTAAACAAACCGTACAGCTACAAAAAATTACAACTAAAAAAGTGCAAAATGGCAAGGTCAATTATTCCGGAACTAACGAACCGAAAAAATTGGGCCTAAATCCTAAAACTAACCTAGGTTTCCGCAATCTTCTAGCCCTGAAAAGGGCTAAAAAAGACGCAAGACTAAACTACCAGAAAATAAAGAAAAATACCAAAAACCGCAAAAATTAAAGAAAAAATTAACACAAAATTACCAACCGCAAATAGTAAAATAAGAAAAATAAGAAAACTAAATAAGATAAAGCAAAAAGGAAAAGAGAAAACAGATCAGGGAAAATTATCAGATTTGGAAACAAAAAATCGCAATAATCCACCCAGTCACTACCAAGATACACCTCAAAACAACCTCAACCTAACCTAACCTAACCTTTTTTTTTTTTTTTTTTTTTTTTTTTTTTTGACGGAGTGGAAATGCATTTACGCATCTTCCCTGCCTGGGGTAGGCGGTGCAATGGGAAGTATAACGGACTCTCGTACGAACGAACTACCGTTTAAAACCACTCCGGCGTTTAAACCCTGGCCGGTGGTGAGGCGCCGCGGTACATGCCTAAGCTTTGGCCACTGACGCGCCTCCCGGCTTGCTCCAGAGGAGCCCCCCCAATCCTCGCCAAAGGAGGTGCCGACTGTGAACAGCCCACGATCAACACCCCAGACCGGTAAAGCCGTGCAAGGTGGGTCCCCAACCCACTGGCTTTACAAGGAGTTCGGGCGAGCAGCGAACCGAAGTCCACTGAGTTCGCCTTCCCTCCAACGATCTGCCTGCGGTGGATGGTGCTTTCCGGATACCAAGTATCCTTCAAACACGCCCCACCGCAGCTGTCCCCTCGATAACTACAGTGCCCCCCGGGATTCCGAAAGACACGTAGAGGGACCCGCGGGTGACATGGGAGTACGACGCAAGGGAACGCGCAACGCATCTCTGCGATGCCGTCCCTGCCCATAAACCCAGTCACCAACCACCAACTGACAGAGGCAGCTGTCCAGGATGGAAACCACCCTTTTCAACCACCCCCGCCAAAGCCCCCTCCAGGCGACTGGTTAAGCTTTCCGGACCAGAAGCGGCAAGCACCAAGTGCACTCGCAACTGACCCTTCAAGCTACCCCAGCCACCAACCGTCAAAAATGGCGACAGTAGGAAGCTGTCCGGGATGGAAGCGAAAGCGCACACAACCACCCCTTCCAACGACCTCTGCCACCACCCACCAAGGGTGACGAGAAGACTTTTCTAACGAAAAGCCTCTCGTCACCAAACCCTCCCCAGGTGACAGAGTGAACTTTCCGGGGCAGAAGCAGCCCTAAGGCACGCGACCGCAACCCTTCCAGAACCCCCTGTCACCTCCCCAGAGTGCCGCTCTTCGTCTGGACCCTCACCACGAGCCTTTCCGGTATGGGTAGCCCTGTCCGGTATAGCCTCGCAGATCATTGAGACACGCAAGCCCCCCCACCACGGCAAGGTGGCAGCACTATCGGGGGGGAACCTAACCTAACCTAACCTAACCTAACCTAACCTAACCTAACCTAACCTAACCTAACCTAACCTAACCTAACCTAACCTAACCTAACCTAACCTAACCTAACCTTTTTTTTTTTTTTTTTTTTTTTTTTTTTTTTTTTTTTTTTTTTTTTTTTTTTGACAGGGTGGAAAATGCTTTATGCATTCCCCTCACCATGGGAGTGGTGAGGGGATATGTGGGACTCACCCCGTCACCCCCCCTCAGAATGAGAGGGGGCAAGGGAGCGCAACCCACTAAAAACCACCCTGGCGTACCCTCCTGCCGGCTGGTGAGGCACCCTGATGCCTGCCGAAGCTTAGTTCAGGGTGCCCCCCGGCTGCCCCAGCCATTGCCGGGGCTACCCGCGCCAAAGGAGAGAGGGGCCGAGCACGCGTGGCCCCCCTCCCAGACCGCCCAGTGACTAGCCTACGGCGGGCAGGGGACTCCCATCCCCCACCCGCAGCCACTAAGGGTAGAGGCGGCCGGCAAAACGCCGCCGCCTAAACCCCTGCCGTCTGCGCCGGAGCGGATGCGCGAGAGGAGACTCCTCGCGCTCACGCTCCGAGGCCTCCTTCTGCGAGATGACACTTTCGCAAAAGGAGGCCACAGCCCTCCAGGACCTGTCGCTGCACAGCATTGCAGACACAACGCTGTGCAGGGAGAGGTCCCACTGCCCGATCGCCAGCGCCATAGTGCAGCGCTCCGCACTCCAGCGGCTGCACACCGCAAGGGTGTGCTGAGCCGTGTCGTCCGGATCGCCGCACTCATGGCACTGCGGGCCGGGCTCCCTCCCAATCTTGTGCAGGTAATGACCGAAGCATCCGTGTCCGGTCAATACCTGCACAAGCCGGTACGATGTAGCACCGACTGCTCTCCCCAACCAGGTGTCCACCGACGGGAGGATCGCCCCTATGGTGTAAACACCATAAGGGGAATCCTCCAGGTCGGCTTTCCACCTGTCCCGCAGTCGGCGCTCCATCATCCGGCGCGTCTCCTCCACCTCCTCAGGGTCCGGGCGTTCACCTCTAGCCCGGGCCCTGGACCTAACCTTGTAGGTCTCCGCTTGCACCTCTGCGTCCAACTCCCAGGGCGGGGTGCAAGCGAGGAGGCAGGCCGCGGCGTGGGCCACCGTCCTGTAGGCCCTCACCATTCTGAGGGCCACCACCCGCTGTGGCCTCCGTAGCAGGGCCCGGTTCCGGGCGGACAACTTGTCCGCCCAGATGGGGGCCCCGTACAGAGCCATGCTCCTTGTGACGCCGGCATATAACCGGCGGCACAAGGAGCCCGGCCCACCCACGTTCGGCAGAAGCCGACTTAGTGCCGACGCGGCGCCCACAATTCGGGGAGCCATCTGCGAGAAATGCTCCCCGAAACTCCACCATCGGTCCAGAACAAGCCCCAAATATTTGATGTGGGGCTTGATCTGGACCGGTTCCCCCCCCAGTGTGAGCGCCGCGCCCGCAGGCAGCCTCCACCCCCGCCCCCCGAAGACTATCGCCTCAGTCTTCGGGAGGGCCACCCTCAGGCCGAGCCGACCAATCCGGCAAATGGCCAGCTCGGCCGCCGCTTCCGCCCGGCAAAGCACCTCCCTCACGTCGGTCCCGCGCACGGCCACCATTGTGTCATCCGCATAGCAGATGGTGGCCGTCCGCGGGAGCAACTCCCCCCTGATGGCCCAATCGTACCCCAGGTTCCATAAGAGTGGACCGAGCACGGAACCTTGGGGTACGCCACAGGCCATCTCCGTCGACCCCCGTCGACCGTCCTTCTGCTCGTAGAGCACTACCCTCTCGGTGAGGTAGTGCTCTAGGAGCCGCCGCAGGTAGGGAGGCACTCGGTGGTAAATGAGTGCCTCCCTTATCACCCCATAGGGGAGGGTGCCAAAGGCATTGGCGATGTCGAGCGACACCGCCACTACACCCTCCCCTCTGCTCGACGCGTGGTCACAGAAGTCCCTAAGGGACTTCAACGCGTCGAGCGTAGACCGCCCTTCCCTGAACCCGAACTGTCTATCCGAGACGTTCGGGCCGGCGGTCTGTAGGTGCTGCTGGATCCGGGAGGCCAGGATTCTCTCGAGAATCTTCCCGGCCTCATCCAGCAGCACGATGGGGCGATATGCGGACGGACAGTCCGGGGGTCGACCCTCCTTCCGGAGGAGGCAAAGCCTCCCCTCCTTCCACACTCTCGGGAACCGTCCTTCCCTCAGGCAGTCACTCAACAACTGCCTGAGTCGGTCCCCGAGGTGCTGTAGGGCGATGTGGAGTACCCGCCCTGGTACTCCGTCGGGCCCCGGGGCTTTATTGCAGCCCCGGAGCCGGTCCATCGCCCTCTCGAACTCGTCATCGCTTACCGGTGCGATGACGAGTTCGGGTGGGTCCTCCAGGTCCCCCGGTGGCTCGGTCATCACCGGGGGAACTATCGAAGGGGCTGCCGGAAACAGCCCCTCGATGACCCTCCTGAGAACCTAACCTAACCTAACCTAACCTAACCTAACCTAACCTAACCTAACCTAACCTAACCTAACCTAACCTAACCTAACCTAACCTAACCTAACCTAACCTAACCTAACCTAACCTAACCTAACCTAACCTAACCTAACCTAACCTAACCTAACCTTTTTTTTTTTTTTTTTTTTTTTTTTTTGACGGAGTGGAAATACATTTACGTATCTTCCCTGCCTAGGGGTAGGCGGTGCAATGGGAAGTATAACGGACTCTCGTACGAACGAACTACCGTTTAAAACCACTCCGGCGTTTTAAAGACCCTGGCCGGTGGTGAGGCGCCGCGGTACATGCCTAAGCTTTGGCCACTGACGCGCCTCCCGGCTTGCTCCAAAGGAGCCCCCCCAATCCTCGCCAAAGGAGGTTTCGAAAGTGCACAGCCCACGATCGTCACCCCAGACCGGTAAAGCCGTGCAAGGTGGGTCCCCAACCCACTAGCTTTACAAGAAGTTCGGGCGAGCAGCGAACCGAAGTCCACTGAGTTCGCCTTCCCTCCAACGATCTGCCTGCGGTGGATGGTGCTTTCCGGATACCAAGTATCCTTCAAACACGCCCCACCGCAGCTGTCCCCTCGATAACTACAGTGCCCCCCGGGATTCCGAAAGACACGTAGAGGGACCCGCGGGTGACATGGGAGTACGACGCAAGGGAACGCGCAACGCATCTCTGCGATGCCGTCCCTGCCCATAAACCCAGTCACCAACCACCAACTGACAGAGGCAGCTGTCCAGGATGGAAACCACCCTTTTCAACCACCCCCGCCAAAGCCCCCTCCAGGCGACTGGTTAAGCTTTCCGGACCAGAAGCGGCAAGCACCAAGTGCCCTCGCAACTGACCCTTCAAGCTACCCCAGCCACCAACCGTCAAAAATGGCGACAGTAGGAAGCTGTCCGGGATGGAAGCGAAAGCGCACACAACCACCCCTTCCAACGACCTCTGCCACCACCCACCAAGGGTGACGAGAAGACTTTTCTAACGAAAAGCCTCTCGTCACCAAACCCTCCCCAGGTGACAGAGTGAACTTTCCGGGGCAGAAGCAGCCCTAAGGCACGCGACCGCAACCCTTCCAGAACCCCCTGTCACCTCCCCAGAGTGCCGCTCTTCGTCTGGACCCTCACCACGAGCCTTTCCGGTATGGGTAGCCCTGTCCGGTATAGCCTCGCAGATCATTGAGACACGCAAGCCCCCCCACCACGGCAAGGTGGCAGCACTATCGGGGGGGAACCTAACCTAACCTAACCTAACCTAACCTAACCTAACCTAACCTAACCTAACCTAACCTAACCTAACCTAACCTAACCTTTTTTTTTTTTTTTTTTTTTTTTTTTTTCGGAGAGGAAATGCATTACGCATCGTCCCCCCAGGCTAGGGCAGCCATAAAGGGGGGGTATGACGGACTCTCAACCGCCTCAGTCTCCTGCGAGAGCTGAGGCGGAAGCATACCGTCTAAAACCTCTCCGGTGTTAACCTCCAAAGGCTGTTACCGGGGGCACCGTGGGCTGATGACTATGCCACCACTGGGAACCTAACCTAACCTAACCTAACCTAACCTAACCTAACCTAACCTTTTTTTTTTTTTTTTTTTTTTTTTTTTTGACGAAGTGGAAATGCATTTACGCATCTTCCCTGCCTGGGGTAGGCGGTGCAATGGGAAGTATAACGGACTCTCGTACGAACGAACTACCGTTTAAAACCACTCCGGCGTTTAAACCCTGCCGGTGGTGAGGCGCCGCGGTACATGCCTAAGCTTTGGCCACTGACGCGCCTCCCGGCTTGCTCCGAAGAGCCCCCCCCCAATCTCCGCCAAGGAGGTGTCGATTGTGAACAGCCCACGATCGTCACCCCAGACCGGTAGAGCCGGTGCAATGTGGGTCCCCAACCCACTGGCTCTACAAGGTAGTTAAGGCGAGCAGCCGGGCCGGACGACCGAGCACCCGTAGCCTCGGCTGAGTTCGCCAGCCCTCCAACGGTCTGCCTGCAGTGGATGGTGCTTTCCGGATACAAGTATCCTTCAAACACGCCCCACCGCAACTGTCCCTTCAATAACTACAGTGCCCCCCGGGATTCCGAAAGACACGTAGAGAGACCCGCGGGTGACATGGGAGTACGACGCACGGGAACGCGCAACGCATGCCTGCGATGCCGTCCCTGCCCGTAAACCCAGTCACCAACCGCCAACTGACAGAGGCAGCTGTCCAGGATGGAAACCACCCTTTTCAACCACCCCCGCCAAAGCCCCCTCCAGGCGACTGGTTAAGCTTTCCGGATCAGAAGCGGCAAGCACCAAGTGCACTCGCAACTGACCCTTCAAGCTACCCCAGCCACCAACCGTCAAAGAGGCAACAGAGAGAGAAGCTGTCCAGGGCGGAAGCGGTCCTCAACGCAACCACCCTTTCCAACTTCCTCTGTTGCCGCCCACCAAAGGATGGCGAAGAAACTTCGCCACCCAACCCACCCCCAGTGACAGAGGCAAACTCGAAGGGAGAGGAGGTCAACTCTACCCAAGCCTCCGAGCCACCCCTGTCACCACCCCAGTGTGAAGGTGACAAAGCAGCTCTTCTTCGGAAAGAAGAGCTGCTCTGTCACCCTCACCAAACCCCCCAAGGTGACAAGGGAATCTTTCCGGGGCAGAAGCGGCCCTAAGGCACGCAACCGCAACCCTTCCAGAAACCCTGTCACCTCCCCATGGCCGCTCTTAGTCTGGCCCCTCACCACGAGCCTTTCCGGTATGGGTAGCCCTGTCCGGTATAGCCTCGTGGATCATTGAGACACGCAAGCCCCCCCACCACGGCAAGGTGGCAGCACAGTCGGGGGGGAACCTAACCTAACCTAACCTAACCTAACCTAACCTAACCTAACCTAACCTAACCTAACCTAACCTAACCTTTTTTTTTTTTTTTTTTTTTTTTTTTTTTTTTTTTTTTTTTTTTTTTTTTTTTTGACGGAGTGGAAATGCATTTACGCATCTTCCCTGCCTGGGGTAGGCGGTGCAATGGGAAGTATAACGGACTCTCGTACGAACGAACTACCGTTTAAAACCACTCCGGCGTTTAAACCCTTGCCGGTGGTGAGGCGCCGCGGTACATGCCTAAGCTTTGGCCACTGACGCGCCTCCCGGCTTGCCCAAAAAGGGCCCCCCCAATCCTCGCCAAAGGAGGTGCCGACTGTGAACAGCCCACGATCAACACCCCAGACCGGTAGAGCCGTGCAAGGTGGGTCCCCAACCCACTGGCTCTACAAGGAGTTCGGGCGAGCAGCGAACCGAAGTCCACTGAGTTCGCCTTCCCTCCAACGATCTGCCTGCGGTGGATGGTGCTTTCCGGATACCAAGTATCCTTCAAACACGCCCCACCGCAGCTGTCCCCTCAATAACTACAGTGCCCCCCGGGATTCCGAAAGGCACGTAGAGGGAAACCTAACCTAACCTAACCTAACCTAACCTAACCTAACCTAACCTAACCTAACCTAACCTAACCTAACCTAACCTAACCTAACCTAACCTAACCTAACCTAACCTAACCTAACCTTTTTTTTTTTTTTTTTTTTTTTTTTTTTTTTTTGACAGGGTGGAAAATGCTTTATGCATTCCCCTCACCATGGGAGTGGTGAGGGGATATGTGGGACTCACCCATCCGCCCCCTCTCCTAATGAGAGGGGGCAGGAGAGCGCAACCCACTAAAAACCACCCTGGCGTACCCTCCTGCCGGTTGGTGAGGCACCCTGATGCCTGCCGAAGCTTTGTTCAGGGTGCCCCTCGGCTGCCCCAGCCATTGCCGGGGCTACCCGCGCCAAAGGGGAGAGGGGCCGGACACGCGTGGCCCCCCTCCCAGACCGCCCAGTGACTAGCCTACGGCGGGCAGGGGACTCCCATCCCCCACCCGCAGCCACTAAGGGTAGAGGCGGCCAGCAAAACGCCGCCGCCTAAACCCCTGCCGTCTGCGCCGGAGCGGATGCGCGAGAGGAGACTCCTCGCGCTCACGCTCCGAGGCCTCCTTCTGCGAAATGACGTATTCGCAAAAGGAGGCCACAGCCCTCCAGGACCTGTCGCTGCACAGCATTGCAGACACAACGCTGTGCAGGGAGAGGTCCCACTGCCCGATGGCCAGCACCATAGTGCAGCGCTCCGCACTCCAACGACTGCACACCGCAAGGGTGTGCTGAGCCGTGTCGTCCGGATCGCCGCACTCATGGCACTGCGGGCCGGGCTCCCTCCCGATGTTGTGCAGGTAATGACCGAAGCATCCATGTCCGGTCAATACCTGCACAAGCCGGTACGATGTAGCACCGACTGCTCTCCCCAACCAGGTGTCCAGCGAGGGGAGGATCGCCCCTATGGTCCGAGTTCCATAGGGAGCGTCCTCCAGGCTCGCTTTCCACCTGTCCCGCAGTCGGCGCTCCATCATCCGGCGCGTCTCCTCCAAACCTAACCTAACCTAACCTAACCTAACCTAACCTAACCTAACCTTTTTTTTTTTTTTTTTTTTTTTTTGACGGAGTGGAAATGCATTTACGCATCTTCCCTGCCTGGGGTAGGCGGTGCAATGGGAAGTATAACGGACTCTCGTACGAACGAACTACCGTTTAAAACCACTCCGGCGTTTAAACCCTGGCCGGTGGTGAGGCGCCGCGGTACATGCCTAAGCTTTGGCCACTGACGCGCCTCCCGGCTTGCCCAAAAAGGGCCCCCCCAATCCTCGCCAAAGGAGGTGCCGACTGTGAACAGCCCACGATCAACACCCCAGACCGGTAAAGCCGTGCAAGGTGGGTCCCCAACCCACTGGCTCTACAAGGAGTTCGGGCGAGCAGCGAACCGAAGTCCACTGAGTTCGCCTTCCCTCCAACGATCTGCCTGCGGTGGATGGTGCTTTCCGGATACCAAGTATCCTTCAAACACGCCCCACCGCAGCTGTCCCCTCAATAACTACAGTGCCCCCCGGGATTCCGAAAGACACGTAGAGGGACCCGCGGGTGACATGGGAGTACGACGCAAGGGAACGCGCAACGCATCTCTGCGATGCCGTCCCTGCCCATAAACCCAGTCACCAACCACCAACTGACAGAGGCAGCTGTCCAGGATGGAAACCACCCTTTTCAACCACCCCCGCCAAAGCCCCCTCCAGGCGACTGGTTAAGCTTTCCGGACCAGAAGCGGCAAGCACCAAGTGCACTCGCAACTGACCCTTCAAGCTACCCCAGCCACCAACCGTCAAAAATGGCGACAGTAGGACGCTGTCCGGGATGGAAACGAAAGCGCACGCAACCACCCCTTCCAACGACCTCTGTCACCACCCACCAAGGATGACGAGAAAGGCTTTTCAAACGAAAAGCCTCTCGTCACCAAACCCACCCCAGGTGACAAGGGAATCTTTCCGGGGCAGAAGCGGCCCGCCCGGCAGCAGGCACGCAACCGCAACCCTTCCAGAAACCCTGTCACCTCCCCAGAGTGCCGCTCTTCGTCTGGACCCTCACCACGAGCCTTTCCGGTATGGGTAGCCCTGTCCGGTATAGCCTCGTGGATCATTGAGACACGCAAGCCCCCCCACCACGGCAAGGTGGCAGCACTATCGGGGGGGAACCTAACCTAACCTTTTTTTTTTTTTTTTTTTTTTTTTTTTTTTTGACGAAGTGGAAATGCATTTACGCATCTTCCCTGCCTGGGGTAGGCGGTGCAATGGGAAGTATAACGGACTCTCGTACGAACGAACTACCGTTTAAAACCACTCCGGCGTTTAAACCCTGCCGGTGGTGAGGCGCCGCGGTACATGCCTAAGCTTTGGCCACTGACGCGCCTCCCGGCTTGCTCCGAAGAGCCCCCCCCAATCTCCGCCAAGGAGGTGTCGATTGTGAACAGCCCACGATCGTCACCCCAGACCGGTAGAGCCGGTGCAATGTGGGTCCCCAACCCACTGGCTCTACAAGGTAGTTAAGGCGAGCAGCCGGGCCGGACGACCGAGCACCCGTAGCCTCGGCTGAGTTCGCCAGCCCTCCAACGGTCTGCCTGCAGTGGATGGTGCTTTCCGGATACAAGTATCCTTCAAACACGCCCCACCGCAACTGTCCCTTCAATAACTACAGTGCCCCCCGGGATTCCGAAAGACACGTAGAGAGACCCGCGGGTGACATGGGAGTACGACGCACGGGAACGCGCAACGCATGCCTGCGATGCCGTCCCTGCCCGTAAACCCAGTCACCAACCGCCAACTGACAGAGGCAGCTGTCCAGGATGGAAACCACCCTTTTCAACCACCCCCGCCAAAGCCCCCTCCAGGCGACTGGTTAAGCTTTCCGGACCAGAAGCGGCAAGCACCAAGTGCACTCGCAACTGACCCTTCAAGCTACCTCAGCCACCAACCGTCAAAGAGGCAACAGAGAGTGAAGCTGTCCAGGGCGGAAGCGGTCCTCAACGCGACCACCCTTTCCAACTTCCTCTGTTGCCGCCCACCAAAGGATGGCGAAGAAACTTCGCCACCCAACCCACCCCAAGTGACAGAGGCAAACTCGAAGGGAGAGGAGGTCAACTCTACCCAAGCCTCCGAGCCACCCCTGTCACCACCCCAGTGTGAAGGTGATAAAGCAGCTCTTCTTCGGAAAGAAGAGCTGCTCTGTCACCCTCACCAAACCCCCCCAGGTGACAAGGGAATCTTTCCGGGGCAGAAGCGGCCTGTCGCGGCAGGCACGCAACCGCAACCCTTCCAGAAACCCTGTCACCTCCCCATGGCCGCTCTTAGTCTGGCCCCTCACCACGAGCCTTTCCGGTATGGGTAGCCCTGTCCGGTATAGCCTCGCGGATCATTGAGACACGCAAGCCCCCCCACCACGGCAAGGTGGCAGCACAGTCGGGGGGGAAACCTAACCTAACCTAACCTAACCTAACCTAACCTAACCTAACCTAACCTAACCTAACCTAACCTAACCTTTTTTTTTTTTTTTTTTTTTTTTTTTTTTTTTTTTTTTTTTGACGAAGTGGAAATGCATTTACGCATCTTCCCTGCCTGGGGTAGGCGGTGCAATGGGAAGTATAACGGACTCTCGTACGAACGAACTACCGTTTAAAACCACTCCGGCGTTTAAACCCTGCCGGTGGTGAGGCGCCGCGGTACATGCCTAAGCTTTGGCCACTGACGCGCCTCCCGGCTTGCTCCGAAGAGCCCCCCCCCAATCTCCGCCAAGGAGGTGTCGATTGTGAACAGCCCACGATCGTCACCCCAGACCGGTAGAGCCGGTGCAATGTGGGTCCCCAACCCACTGGCTCTACAAGGTAGTTAAGGCGAGCAGCCGGGCCGGACGACCGAGCACCCGTAGCCTCGGCTGAGTTCGCCAGCCCTCCAAAGGTCTGCCTGCAGTGGATGGTGCTTTCCGGATACAAGTATCCTTCAAACACGCCCCACCGCAACTGTCCCTTCAATAACTACAGTGCCCCCCGGGATTCCGAAAGACACGTAGAGAGACCCGCGGGTGACATGGGAGTACGACGCACGGGAACGCGCAACGCATGCCTGCGATGCCGTCCCTGCCCGTAAACCCAGTCACCAACCGCCAACTGACAGAGGCAGCTGTCCAGGATGGAAACCACCCTTTTCAACCACCCCCGCCAAAGCCCCCTCCAGGCGACTGGTTAAGCTTTCCGGATCAGAAGCGGCAAGCACCAAGTGCACTCGCAACTGACCCTTCAAGCTACCCCAGCCACCAACCGTCAAAGAGGCAACAGAGAGAGAAGCTGTCCAGGGCGGAAGCGGTCCTCAACGCAACCACCCTTTCCAACTTCCTCTGTTGCCGCCCACCAAAGGATGGCGAAGAAACTTCGCCACCCAACCCACCCCCAGTGACAGAGGCAAACTCGAAGGGAGAGGAGGTCAACTCTACCCAAGCCTCCGAGCCACCCCTGTCACCACCCCAGTGTGAAGGTGACAAAGCAGCTCTTCTTCGGAAAGAAGAGCTGCTCTGTCACCCTCACCAAACCCCCCCAGGTGACAAGGGAATCTTTCCGGGGCAGAAGCGGCCCTAAGGCACGCAACCGCAACCCTTCCAGAAACCCTGTCACCTCCCCATGGCCGCTCTTAGTCTGGCCCCTCACCACGAGCCTTTCCGGTATGGGTAGCCCTGTCCGGTATAGCCTCGTGGATCATTGAGACACGCAAGCCCCCCCACCACGGCAAGGTGGCAGCACAGTCGGGGGGGAACCTAACCTAACCTAACCTAACCTAACCTAACCTAACCTAACCTAACCTAACCTAACCTAACCTAACCTAACCTAACCTAACCTAACCTAACCTAACCTAACCTAACCTTTTTTTTTTTTTTTTTTTTTTTTTTTTTTTTTTTTTTTTTTTTTTTTTTTTTTTTTTTTTTGACGAAGTGGAAATGCATTTACGCATCTTCCCTGCCTGGGGTAGGCGGTGCAATGGGAAGTATAACGGACTCTCGTACGAACGAACTACCGTTTAAAACCACTCCGGCGTTTAAACCCTGCCGGTGGTGAGGCGCCGCGGTACATGCCTAAGCTTTGGCCACTGACGCGCCTCCCGGCTTGCTCCGAAGAGCCCCCCCCAATCTCCGCCAAGGAGGTGTCGATTGTGAACAGCCCACGATCGTCACCCCAGACCGGTAGAGCCGGTGCAATGTGGGTCCCCAACCCACTGGCTCTACAAGGTAGTTAAGGCGAGCAGCCGGGCCGGACGACCGAGCACCCGTAGCCTCGGCTGAGTTCGCCAGCCCTCCAACGGTCTGCCTGCAGTGGATGGTGCTTTCCGGATACAAGTATCCTTCAAACACGCCCCACCGCAACTGTCCCTTCAATAACTACAGTGCCCCCCGGGATTCCGAAAGACACGTAGAGAGACCCGCGGGTGACATGGGAGTACGACGCACGGGAACGCGCAACGCATGCCTGCGATGCCGTCCCTGCCCGTAAACCCAGTCACCAACCGCCAACTGACAGAGGCAGCTGTCCAGGATGGAAACCACCCTTTTCAACCACCCCCGCCAAAGCCCCCTCCAGGCGACTGGTTAAGCTTTCCGGACCAGAAGCGGCAAGCACCAAGTGCACTCGCAACTGACCCTTCAAGCTACCCCAGCCACCAACCGTCAAAGAGGCAACAGAGAGTGAAGCTGTCCAGGGCGGAAGCGGTCCTCAACGCGACCACCCTTTCCAACTTCCTCTGTTGCCGCCCACCAAAGGATGGCGAAGAAACTTCGCCACCCAACCCACCCCAAGTGACAGAGGCAAACTCGAAGGGAGAGGAGGTCAACTCTACCCAAGCCTCCGAGCCACCCCTGTCACCACCCCAGTGTGAAGGTGACAAAGCAGCTCTTCTTCGGAAAGAAGAGCTGCTCTGTCACCCTCACTAAACCCCCCCAGGTGACAAGGGAATCTTTCCGGGGCAGAAGCGGCCTGTCGCGGCAGGCACGCAACCGCAACCCTTCCAGAAACCCTGTCACCTCCCCATGGCCGCTCTTAGTCTGGCCCCTCACCACGAGCCTTTCCGGCATGGGTAGCCCTGTCCGGTATAGCCTCGTGGATCATTGAGACACGCAAGCCCCCCCACCACGGCAAGGTGGCAGCACAGTCGGGGGGGAACCTAACCTAACCTAACCTAACCTAACCTAACCTAACCTAACCTAACCTAACCTAACCTAACCTAACCTAACCTAACCTAACCTAACCTAACCTAACCTAACCTAACCTAACCTAACCTAACCTAACCTTTTTTTTTTTTTTTTTTTTTTTTTTTTTTTTTTTTTTTTTTTTTTTTTTTTTTTTTTTTTGACGAAGTGGAAATGCATTTACGCATCTTCCCTGCCTGGGGTAGGCGGTGCAATGGGAAGTATAACGGACTCTCGTACGAACGAACTACCGTTTAAAACCACTCCGGCGTTTAAACCCTGCCGGTGGTGAGGCGCCGCGGTACATGCCTAAGCTTTGGCCACTGACGCGCCTCCCGGCTTGCTCCGAAGAGCCCCTCCCCCAATCTCCGCCAAGGAGGTGTCGATTGTGAACAGCCCACGATCGTCACCCCAGACCGGTAGAGCCGGTGCAATGTGGGTCCCCAACCCACTGGCTCTACAAGGTAGTTAAGGCGAGCAGCCGGGCCGGACAACCGGGCACCCGTAGCCTCGGCTGAGTTCGCCAGCCCTCCAACGGTCTGCCTGCAGTGGATGGTGCTTTCCGGATACAAGTATCCTTCAAACACGCCCCACCGCAACTGTCCCTTCAATAACTACAGTGCCCCCCGGGATTCCGAAAGACACGTAGAGAGACCCGCGGGTGACATGGGAGTACGACGCACGGGAACGCGCAACGCATGCCTGCGATGCCGTCCCTGCCCGTAAACCCAGTCACCAACCGCCAACTGACAGAGGCAGCTGTCCAGGATGGAAACCACCCTTTTCAACCACCCCCGCCAAAGCCCCCTCCAGGCGACTGGTTAAGCTTTCCGGACCAGAAGCGGCAAGCACCAAGTGCACTCGCAACTGACCCTTCAAGCTACCCCAGCCACCAACCATCAAAGAGGCAACAGAGAGTGAAGCTGTCCAGGGCGGAAGCGGTCCTCAACGCGACCACCCTTTCCAACTTCCTCTGTTGCCGCCCACCAAAGGATGGCGAAGAAACTTCGCCACCCAACCCACCCCAAGTGACAGAGGCAAACTCGAAGGGAGAGGAGGTCAACTCTACCCAAGCCTCCGAGCCACCCCTGTCACCACCCCAGTGTGAAGGTGATAAAGCAGCTCTTCTTCGGAAAGAAGAGCTGCTCTGTCACCCTCACCAAACCCCCCCAGGTGACAAGGGAATCTTTCCGGGGCAGAAGCGGCCTGTCGCGGCAGGCACGCAACCGCAACCCTTCCAGAAACCCTGTCACCTCCCCATGGCCGCTCTTAGTCTGGCCCCTCACCACGAGCCTTTCCGGTATGGGTAGCCCTGTCCGGTATAGCCTCGCGGATCATTGAGACACGCAAGCCCCCCCACCACGGCAAGGTGGCAGCACAGTCGGGGGGGACCTAACCTAACCTAACCTAACCTAACCTAACCTAACCTAACCTAACCTAACCTAACCTAACCTAACCTAACCTAACCTAACCTAACCTAACCTAACCTAACCTAACCTAACCTAACCTAACCTAACCTAACCTAACCTAACCTAACCTAACCTAACCTAACCTAACCTAACCTTTTTTTTTTTTTTTTTTTTTTTTTTTTTTTTTTTTTTTTTTTTTTTTTTGTCAAGGTGAAAAATGCTTTACGCATTTCCCCCGCCATGGGAGTGGCGGGAGGGTATGTGGGACTCACGTCCCCCCCCCTTCTCCGAATGAGAAGGAGTGGGGGAGTGTTACCCACTAAAAAACACCTTGGCGTACCCACCCCTCCGGTTTGTATGGACACCGTGTTTCCTGCTCGGCATCCCCACGGTGTCCACCGGACGCCCCAGCCATTGCCGGGGCTTCCCGCGCCAAAGGAGAGGGGGGCCGAGTACGCCTGGCCCCCCTCCCAGACCGCCAAGTGACTAGCCTACGGCGAGCAGGGGACTCCCATCCCCCACCCGCAGTCACTAAGGGTAGAGGCGGCCGGCAAAACGCCGCCGCCTAAACCCCTGCCGTCTGCGCCGGAGCGGATGCGCGTGAGGAGGCTCCTCGCGCTCCCGCTCCGCGGCCTCCTTCTGCGAGATAACGTACTCGCAGAAGGAGGCCACAGCCCTCCAGGACCTGTCGCTGCACAGCATCGCAGACACGACGCTGTGCAGGGAGAGGTCCCATTGCCCGATGGCCAGTGCCATCGTGCAGCGCTCCGCACTCCAACGGCTGCACACCGCGAGGGTGTGGCGAGCCGTGTCGTCCGGATCGCCGCACTCATGGCACTGCGGGCCGGGCTCCCTCCCAATCTTGTGCAGGTAATGACCGAAGCATCCGTGTCCGGTCAATACCTGCACAAGCCGGTACGATGTAGCACCGACTGCCCTCCCCAACCAGGTGTCCAGCGACGGGAGGATCGCCCCTATGGTATAAACACCATAGGGGGAATCCTCCAGGCTCGCTTTCCACCTGTCCCGCAGTCGGCGCTCCATCATCCGGCGCGTCTCCTCAACCTCCTCAGGGTCCGGGCGATCACCTCTCGCCCGGGCCCTGGACCTAACCTTGTAGGTCTCCGCCCGCACCTCTGCGTCCAACTCCCAGGGCGGGGTGCAGGCGAGGAGGCAGGCCGCGGCGTGGGCCACAGTCATGTAGGCCCTCACAATGCGGAGGGCCACCACCCGCTGTGGCCTCCGTAGCAGGGCCCGGTTCCGGGCGGACAGCTTGTCCGCCCAGATCGGGGCCCCGTACAGAGCCATGCTCCTCGTGACGCCGGCATACAGCCGGCGGCACAAGGAGCCTGGTCCACCCACGTTCGGCAGAAGCCGACTCATCGCCGACGCGGCGCCCACCACTCGGGGAGCTAACTTCTTGAAGTGCTCCCCGAAACTCCACCATCGGTCCAGAACAAGCCCCAAATATTTTATGTGGGGCTTGATCTGGACCGGTTCCCCCCCCAGGGTGAGCGCCGCGCCCGCCGGCAGCCTCCACCCCCGCCCCCCGAAGACTATAGCCTCAGTCTTCGGGAGGGCCACCCTCAGGCCGAGCCGACCGATCCGGTGAATCGCCAGCTCGGCCGCCGCTTCCGCCCGGCACAGCACCTCTCTCAGCTCGGTCCCGCGCGCGGCCACCATGGTATCGTCTGCGTAGCAGATGGTGGCCGTCCGCGGGAGCAGCTCCCCCCTGATGGCCCAGTCGTACCCCAGGTTCCATAAGAGCGGACCGAGCACGGAACCTTGGGGCACGCCACAGGCCATCTCCGTCGACCCCCGTCGACCGTCCGCCTGCTCATAGAGCACTACCCTATCAGTAAGGTAGTGCTCTATGAGCCGCCGCAGGTAGGGAGGCACTCGGTGGTATATGAGTGCCTCCCTTATCACCCCATAGGGGAGGGTGCCAAAGGCGTTGGCGATGTCGAGCGACACCGCCACTACTCCCTCCCCTCTGCTCGACGCGTAGTCGTAGAAGTCCCTTAGGGACTTCACCGCGTCGAGCGTAGACCGCCCCTCTCTAAACCCGAACTGTCTTCCACAGACGTTCGGGCCGGCGGTCTCTAGGTGCTGCCGGATCCTAGAGGCCAGGACTCTCTCCAACATCTTCCCGGCCTCGTCCAGCAGCACTATGGGGCGATAGGCGGACGGGCAATCCGGGGGTCGACCCTCCTTCCGGATGAGGCACAGCCTCCCCTCCTTCCACACTCTCGGGAACCGACCTTCCCTCAGGCAGTCACTCATTAACTGCCTGAGTCGGTCCCCGAGGTGCTTTAGGGCGATGGGGAGTACCCGGCCTGGTACTCCATCGGGCCCCGGGGCTTTCTTGCAGCCCCGGAGCCGGTCCACCGCCCTCTCGAACTCGTCATCGCTCACCGGTGCGATGTCGAGTTCGAGTGGGTCCTCCAGGTCCCCCGGTGGCTCGGTCATCACCGGGGGAACTATCGACGGGGCTGCCGGAAACAGCCCCTCGATGACCCTCCTCAGGAGGGGGGGCTCCAGCGAATCCATGGGGGGGGCGGTGCGCATCTTGTTGCGCACCACCTTGTACGGCCGCCCCCATGGATTCTCGTCCAGCGTGGCCAGGAAGGAGACATTGCCCTCTTCCTTGGCCACCGCTATGGACAGGGTTAGGGCCCCCCTGGCCTCTTGGTGGGCCCTGTAGAGCCCCTCCTCCTCCTCCCGGGTGTGCCGCCTACGCCTGCAGTGCTGGTAGGCGTGGCGGGCACCGTCGGCGGTGGTCCGCAGGGCCGCAATTTCTGCGGACCACCAGTATACGCACCGCCGGGCAAACAACCGTCTTGCCCGGGGCATGGCCGCTCCGCACACCGCCTGCAGCGATGTGCGGAAGTGACGCGCCCTCTCCTCCACTCCCGAGGCGGCAGGTGGGGCTGAGCACCAAGCCTCCACCATTGCCGCCTCGTCCGCCTTGGCCCTGTCCAGAAGGGACAGGGACCACTTGGGGAACTCCCCCATTCCCCCCCTACGCCCCCCCCTTGGGACTGGTGGTGGCTGGCCCAGCCCTGTGGAGACCCTGAACCTAATGTATAGGTGATCAGACAGGGTCTCCACGTCCTCCAGGACGCGCCAACCTGCAACGCGTGCGGCCATGGCGGGGGTCGCGAACGTGATGTCCACGATTGACCCCCCTCGCCGCCGCACGCAGGTGTTGGCGCTGCCCCGGTTCAAGACCGCCAGGCCCGCTACCACCGACCAATCCCTAAGCGCCGCCCCGCGCGCATCCGTTACGGGGGAACCCCACGCCGCACTTTTGGCGTTGAGGTCCCCCAGGATGATTACTTGGCGCGGGGCCGCCCTCCTCGCAACGCCCCCCAGGACCCCGAGGAAGACCTCGAAGTCGGCCAGCGGCCTATTGGGGGAGAAATACACCGCAATTAATACGGTGTCACTCCCCCATCCGGCCGCCGCGTACCCCGGGCCGACCTCGATCCTCCCCAGAGGGGGGCCATTGCCAACCGCCGGCACCACCACGGCAGCCCTCTCGTCCGTCGACCCCACCCAGTTGGGTGAGGGAGGGACGTAGTAGGGCTCCGTCACGACCACTGCGTCGATCGACCACTCCGCCATGACCTGCATTAGCAGGTCCTGTGATCTGGCGGAGTGGTTGACGTTGACCTGCAGGAGCTCCAAATGCTGTGCTGGCATTTAGAGGTCCATGCAGGTCTCCTCCAGTGGCCCGGCGGCGGCTTCCGCTGCGGGGGCATTGCTTGCTGGGGCGGGGCGGGGGCGCTGCGGCCTCGTGCTCCTCCCTCTGAGGGCGGGGGGGCAACAATTTATGCCCCCCATCCGGTGGTTGGCTGGGAGTTTGGCCTGGTGGCACACGGCACACCACGCCTTCTCCCAGCACTCCGACATTTTGTGCCCCCCCTTGCTGCACCGGAAGCAGCAATTGCTCCGGTCGGACTTGGAGGGGCACATCTCCCGCGAGTGGCCGACGCCGTAACAACGGAAGCACCGCATCGGCGTCGGCCCCACCACCGTGACCCTGGCAGAGGCCCAGCCTACCTGGACCCTGCCAGCGTTCTTAATCGCTATCGCCGCCGGCACTGGGCACCGGATCATTGCTGACCCAGTGCCGTCGTAGAGGGTGCGGATGTACACCACCCCGACCTGTTCCGGCAGGCAGGCCCCAGCTGCGGCGACCGCCCGAGCCACCGATTCTTTCGTGGCCGACTCGTCCAGTCCGGAGAGCTGGAGTTCGGCCAATTTAACTGGGCGGCTCACCTTGGCGACGTCGCCCACTATCCCTTGCAGCCTGGCCGCAAGGGAGTCCGCCACCCTCTGCCCATCCTCCCCGGCGACCTCGATGACCCGGGAACCGGTCATCGAGGTCCTGACCCTAACATTTTGGAGGCCCACCTCGCTTAGGCTAAGGCCGTTGATGGCCTTCGCCATCGTGTCTTTTAAGGTGGTGGTGGCTCCCTCCTTGAGGGAGACCACGACCGCCGCCGTCTTCGGGACGGACAGCCTTACGGGCCTGGGCCCGTGCGCCGCCTTGGTGTTCTTCGGGGGTGGAGGGGGGGCCTTGGCCTTGCCCTTCCCCTTCCTTCGCACCACCTCCGACCACGACGACTGCGCGGGCGGGGGTGGCATGCGGCCCGAGGGGCCGGGTTCGCCCTGCGAGGGCCGGACGGCTCTCGGGGCTGGGCCGGAGTTAACCAGCCTGGTCGGTCGTCTGGGGGCGGGTACCGCGGCGGGGGCCGGGGCTGCCGCCTTCTTGGTCGCCGTGGCCTTCGGCCTCCCGTCGCCTAGGCGGGCCCTGGCGATCGGCGCTAACGCCTCCGCCGGGGCCGGGGGGGGGAGGGCCGGTTTTGCGACAACCCTCTGAGGAGGGGCTGCGACGGCGGGCTTGGCGGCTCGCCTGTCGTGCGCCAGCGGGGGGCGGAGGATGGGCTCGGCCGGGAGGCGACGGTTGACCTCCTCCATCCTGGCATTTATCATGCCACCGAGGCTCACAAAGAGGTCACGCTTCATGGCCTCTATGGCCTCGGTGAGCTCTGCCGTCCCGAATTGCAGGGAGGCGGCCACAGGGGCGGGAGTGGACGGACTCTCCCGCTTGCTGAAGGCGACACGAAGTGCCTTCAGCTCCGCCGAGTTTTGAGCGAGTTGCTCCCGCATCCTTTTATTATCCGCCTTCAGGATGCGGATCTCCTCGCTCTCGGCCCTGGCCGCCTCGACCTCGTCCATCGAGCCCAAGATTACGCGGCACGCCCGGTTCATTCGTCCCCAAATCTCCCCCTTGAGATTGCCGGATGCCTTGGCCGCCTCTAAGATATCCCGCGCCGCCATGCGCGCGGCGTCTAGCGGGTCGCTCTCCTGCACACACGCTAGACACGCTGCCTCGGGGGAGCTCGAACCGGGGCGAGAGCTCGAGCGCGAGCGCGAGCGCACGGAGTCCCCGGTTTTTCCCTTGCTCCCCTTCCTGGAGCGGAGCTCAGGGTACTCCCGCCGGTAACATTCGCCCGAATCGGGCTCAGCCGCCTCGGCCGCCTCGGCAAATTGGGGCTCCAGCAGGAACTGCTTTGCCCGCAATCTTGCCGTGGCCAACCCGGCGTAGGCGCCCTTCGGCTTCCCCCGCACCGCTGTATTCACCTTAGGAGGACGAGGGTCGTCCTCCTCGTCTTCATGTGCCCTTTTAGGGCCCGACGGAGCGTTGTCCTCGACCTCGATGAAGTCGTCCTCCATCTCGGACTCCGAGCTGAGGACAACTTCCCCACCCTCCGGTGGATCCTTCCAAAATTTGGTAGGCGAGGTCATTGTGACCTCGTCTACCTAAACCCAAAATTTAGCCTAAATCCGACGGCCAGGACCAGAGTTGCGACCTAACCTAACTTGAAAAAGTCAAGTGCGAGTCGGATTTTACTTTTCTCATACAAAGTTGAGTTCGACGCCTGTTTCAAAAAAATAGCAACCGAAAAATTCCGTTCGGAGCCCGATTTCGCCCACTTCCGGAAGTCGTGTGAAGCTGAAAAGGGAAACCAATATGCCTCTCGCAAAGGCCTAAATGGCCAAAGCGAGAAAACAGAAAAAGGTGAAAAGGTGTAAAAGTTATGAAATTTACAAACTTTCGCAAAAAAGCTTAAGTTTGTAAACTTCACAACAAAATATACAAAAAACTACCTACCAATACCTAAAACACTAATAACTTTTGACTCAGCGGTCAAAAAGTTAAAAAGTTAAATACAAATATTTAAAAAACTAAATATCCTATCCTACCTTACAGATTAAATATTTTACAAAACACTAAATCTAATTAAACAATGAACCCAAACACAAAAAAGTTAACTAAAAAATTTGCAAGCTTCGAGCATAAACTCAAAATTTACAAAAATTAAAGAAAAATACCAAACCTAAAAATACCAAAACCAAAACCTAACTATAATTAAACTAACCGTTGCCGGTACCTCCACCCAAAAGATGGGCAAGATGAAATAACAGCAACACTAATTAAATTAAAAAGAAAAAAGGTAAACAAACAATGAAATTACAAAAAATTACAAGGTCAAAACTACAAAATTATTAGGTCAATAAGTTCGGAACCTTCGTTCCGAAAAAATTAATCCTAATTAAACAAACTAACCTAAAGGTCCGCTATCTTCCAGTCCTGAAAAGGACTGAAAAAGATGCAAGACGACCGAACTACAAAATAAAGAAAAAGTGAAAAATAGTGAAAAAATTAACGAAAAAAATACAAAAAGATTACCAACCGCAAATGCCAAAATTGATAAAATAAGAAAACTAAAGGAGATAAAAGAGAAAAGATGAAAACAAACTGATAAGGAAAAAATGTAAGTCTATGAAACCAAAACTTGCATATATCCAACCAGTACAACCCAAGAAAATGACAAGAAACGACTTCCAAACGACTTCTAACCTAACCTAACCTAACCTAACCTAACCTAACCTAACCTAACCTAACCTAACCTAACCTAACCTAACCTAACCTAACCTAACCTAACCTAACCTAACCTAACCTAACCTAACCTAACCTAACCTAACCTAACCTAACCTAACCTAACCTAACCTAACCTAACCTAACCTAACCTAACCTTTTTTTTTTTTTTTTTTTTTTTGACGGAGTGGAAATGCATTTACGCATCTTCCCTGCCTGGGGTAGGCGGTGCAATGGGAAGTATAACGGACTCTCGTACGAACGAACTACCGTTTAAAACCACTCCGGCGTTTAAACCCTTGCCGGTGGTGAGGCGCCGCGGTACATGCCTAAGCTTTGGCCACTGACGCGCCTCCCGGCTTGCCCAAAAAGGGCCCCCCCAATCCTCGCCAAAGGAGGTGCCGACTGTGAACAGCCCACGATCAACACCCCAGACCGGTAGAGCCGTGCAAGGTGGGTCCCCAACCCACTGGCTCTACAAGGAGTTCGGGCGAGCAGCGAACCGAAGTCCACTGAGTTCGCCTTCCCTCCAACGATCTGCCTGCGGTGGATGGTGCTTTCCGGATACCAAGTATCCTTCAAACACGCCCCACCGCAGCTGTCCCCTCAATAACTACAGTGCCCCCCGGGATTCCGAAAGGCACGTAGAGGGACCCGCGGGTGACATGGGAGTACGACGCAAGGGAACGCGCAACGCATCTCTGCGATGCCGTCCCTGCCCATAAACCCAGTCACCAACCACCAACTGACAGAGGCAGCTGTCCAGGATGGAAACCACCCTTTTCAACCACCCCCGCCAAAGCCCCCTCCAGGCGACTGGTTAAGCTTTCCGGACCAGAAGCGGCAAGCACCAAGTGCACTCGCAACTGACCCTTCAAGCTACCCCAGCCACCAACCGTCAAAAATGGCGACAGTAGGACGCTGTCCGGGGTGGAAGCGGCAAGCACCAAGTGCACTCGCAACCACCCCATCTAACGACCTCTGCCACCACCCACCAAGGGTGACGAGAAGACTTTTCCGAGGAAAAGCCTCTCGTCACCAAACCCCCCCAGGTGACAAGGGAATCCTTCCGGGGCAGAAGCGGCCTGTTTCCGGCAGGCACGCGACCGCAACCCTTCCAGAAACCCTGTCACCTCCCCATGGCCGCTCTTAGTCTGGCCCCTCACCACGAGCCTTTCCGGTATGGGTAGCCCTGTCCGGTATAGCCTCGCGGATCACTGAGACACGCAAGCCCCCCCACCACGGCAAGGTGGCAGCACAGTCGGGGGGGAACCTAACCTAACCTAACCTAACCTAACCTAACCTAACCTAACCTAACCTAACCTAACCTAACCTAACCTAACCTAACCTAACCTAACCTAACCTAACCTAACCTAACCTAACCTAACCTAACCTAACCTAACCTAACCTTTTTTTTTTTTTTTTTTTTTTTTTTTTTTTCGGAGAGGAAATGCATTACGCATCGTCCCCCCAGGCTAGGGCAGCCATAAAGGGGGGGTATGACGGACTCTCAACCACCTCAGTCTCCTGCGAGAGCTGAGGTGGAAGCATACCGTCTAAAACCTCTCCGGTGTTAACCTCCAAAGACTGTTAACGGGGGCACCGTGGGCTGATTGCTATGCTACCACTGGGTGCCCCCCAGCCGCCCCAGCTTATTGCTGGGGCATCCGCGCCAATGGAGGGAGGGTTCGGTTAACACCCCGAACCCTCCCCCAGACGTGTAGGACCATATTGTGGGACCCTATCCCCACGGTCCTACTAGGGGTTCAGGCGGGCAGCAAACTGCCTCCGCCTTCGCCCCACACGTCTACGCCGGAGCGGGTGCGCGTCCGCGTCCTCCTCGCGCCCCCGCTCCGCCGCCTCCTTCTGCGAGATAATACTCTCGCAGAAGGAGACGACCGCCAACCACGATCTCTCGCTGCTAAGCATGGCCGACACCACGCTGTGCAGCGAGAGATCGGAGAGCCCTGTGTCCGCAGCAAGAGCGCGGCGCTCCGGATCCCACTTCGAGCACACCTCTAGTGTGTGCTGGGCCGTGTCGTCCGGGTCGCCGCACTCATGGCAAACCGGACTGGGCTCTCTCCTAATCTTGTGCAGGTAATGACCGAAGCAACCATGCCCGGTCATCACCTGCACAAGACGGTACGTGGCGGTACCGTACCTCCTATCCAACCAGCGGTCGAGCGACGGGAGGAGTGCCCCTATGGTGTAAACTCCATAGGGGGAGTCCTCCAGGTCGCTCTTCCACCGGTCCCTCAGGCGCCGCTCCGTCATTCGACGGGCCCCTTCCATCCGCTCCGAGTCCGGGCGCTCTCCTCTCGCCCGGAACCCGGCCCTCCTCCGGTATGTCTCGGCCTGCACCTGAGCATCCAGCTCCCACGGCGGGGTGCAGGCCAGGACACACGCGGCCGCATGTGCCACCGTCGTATAGGCCCTCACTATTCGGAGGGCCACCACCCTTTGGGGCCTCCTTAGGAGCGCTTTATTCTTGGCCGACAACGTGTCGGCCCAGATCGGCGCTCCGTACAGCGCCATGCTACGCACGACGCCTGCAAACAGGCGTCGGCATGGCGCTTGAGGCCCTCCCACGTTCGGCAACATGCGACCCAGAGCCGAAGCGGCGCCTACCACCCGGGGAGCAAGCTGGCGGAAATGCTCCCCGAAATCCCACCTCCGGTCCAGGATGAGGCCAAGGTACTTAATGTTGGCCTTCACCTGGACCGCTTCCCCCGCCACAGGGATGGTCGTCCCAATACGGGGACGCCATCTCCTCCCCCCGAAGACAATAGCGTCTGTCTTCGGGAGGGACACCTCCAGACCCAGCTGTCGGATGCGGCCGACAACCAGGTCTGCCGCCAACGCCGCCCTTCGGAGGGCCTCCTCCAGCTCACGTCCCCGCACGGCCACCATGGTATCGTCGGCATAACAAAGGGTGGCCATGCGGGGAAGGAGCGCTCCGCGGATCACCCAGTCGTAGCCGATGTTCCATAGTAGAGGGCCTAACACGGACCCCTGGGGAACACCGCACGACATCGGGTGGGCGATCCGCAGACCTCCACGATCGTAGAGCACTACCCTGTCGGTCAGGTAGTGCTCCACAATCCGCCGCAGATACCCGGGCACCCTGTGGTAGCGGAGGGCCTCTTTGATGACCGGGAAGGGCAGGGAGCCAAACGCGTTGGCGATGTCTAACGACACCGCCACGACTCCCTCACCCCTCTCCTCCGCGTGCCCACAGTAGTTCCGGAGGGACGATAACGCGTCCATAGTGGACCGTCCCTCACGAAACCCGTACTGCCGGTCCGAGATGTTGGGCCCCACGTCCTCCAGATGTTTGACGATGCGACGGGACAAGATGCGTTCAAGCATCTTGCCCGTCTCATCTAGGAGGACGATGGGACGGTGACCGGCAGGGGTATCAATCGGCCTTCCCTCCTTCCGAAGGAGGACGAGGCGCCCCTCCTTCCAGCACCTCGGGAAGCGCCCCTCCTTGATGCAGTCGTCAAAGAGGGTCCGCATGCGGTCCCCGAGGTGCTCCGCCACAATGTGGAGGACTCTCCCCGGTACCCCATCCGGTCCCGGCGCCTTCCTGCAGGACCGGAGACGGTCGACGACGCTCTCCATTTCATCGACCGTCACGGGAGGGGGATCAGCGTGATCAACCTCCTCAACCGTGGGGCCCACGATGCCGGGCGGCTGAAAAGCCGGCGTGGCCGGGAAGAGTGCCTCCACAATCCTCGTGAGGAGCTCTGGCTCAAGGGAGTCCATGGGGGGTGCGCAACGCATTTTGTTGCGCACGATTCGGTAAGGCCGCCCCCATGGCTCCCTATCCAACGTGGCCATGAACTCCTCACGCGCCTCGTCCTTCCTGCGAGCTATCTCCACAGAGAGCGCGTCCTTCGCTGACGTCAGCTCTCTGTGGAGATGCTCTTCCTCCTCCCGCAGGTGTCGCCTCCGCCTGCAGTGGGTATAGGCACGGCGGGCGGCGTCACTGGTGGTTCGCAGGGCCGCAATCTCCTGCGACCACCAGTACACCTGCCTCTTCGCGGGCAGCCTTCGAGCCCGGGGCATGGCGGCGTCGCACACCGACGTTAGTGTGACGCGGAATCTGGCTGCCCGCTCCTCCACTCCCAAGGTGACCGGTGGGGGCGCACACCACGCCTCCACCATGGCCGCCTCTTCCGCCATTCCCCGGTCGAGGCGGGCCAGGGTCCACCTTGGGAAAGCCCCTCCACGTCCTCTCCCACTCCGCCCTCTTGGGCTGGGTGGCGGTGCCCTCGGCGAGGTGCCGACCCTCATTCTGATATAGCAATGGTCAGAGAGGGTCTCCACCTCCTCCAGGACGCGCCAGTCCGTGATTCGTGCGGCGATAGTAGGGGTCGCGAACGAGACGTCCACGATCGACCCCCCATTTCGCCGCACACACGTGTAGGCGTCGCCCCGGTTGAGCACCTCTAGCCCCATTGCCGCCACCCAGTCCTCGAGGACCACCCCTCTCGGGTCCGTGATGGGGGAACCCCATGCCGCGCTCTTCGCATTGAGGTCCCCCATCACCACCACTGGCGCCGGCGCCGCACCTCCGACGACTCTCCCCAGCCCTACCAGGAAGGTTTCGAATTCCCGCAGCGGCCTATTCGGGGAGAAGTATACTGCCACCAAGACAGTATCTCCCCACTTGGCCACTGCGAAGCCCGAACCCCCGGCCATTCCCGATAGGGGGGGGAGGTCACCCATCGCCGGCACCACGATGGCAACCGAGCCATCCGTCGCCCCGACCCAGTTGGGCTGGGGGGGGACGAGGTACGGCTCAGCCACCACCAAAACACCAATGCCCCACTCCGCCATGACCTGCATGAGCAGATCTTGGGCGCGGGCGGAGTGGTTGGCGTTCGCCTGGAGGACCTCTAAATGCCGGTGTGCTGGCATTTAGAGGTCCATGCGTTCCTCCTGGGCCGGTCGCACACTCGCCGGTGGCCCCGGTGTCGTCCCTTGCCCAGCCCCATTGGTGGCTTGCCTGGCGGGGGGGGGCGTGGGCTTTTTGACCTTGCCCCTGGTGTGTGGCGGGGCACACCGCCATCCCCCCATTACGTGTTCCGCCGGGCGCCCCGCACTATGGCATACTGCACAGTGTGGTGCGGCTTGGCAGGCGGCCCTCCAGTGGCCCTGCCCGCTGCATCGGTGGCACATGGTGGAGCGATCCACCGTCGAGGGGCAGAGGGCCCCGCTGTGTCCGATGCCTTGGCATCTGAAACACCGCATGGGTCTCTGCCCCAGTGCCACAATGCTGGCGGACGACCACCCCACCAGTAGTCGTCCTGCAGCCGCCAGCGTGTTCGCCACGGTTACGGGGCACTGAGCGATGACCGCTCCGGATCCGTCATAACGGACCCGGATGGCTCCGACTTTGATCTGGGTGGGGGAGCACCCAGTCTTTGCCGCCATAGCCTCCGCTATTTGTTCCGGGGAGATGGTCTCGTCGAGACCACCTACCCGGACTTCCACCATCTTGAAGGGCCGGTAGACATTGGCCACGTCACCCACCAGCCCTTCAATTTTTTCGCGGAGCTTCTCCGCAGCCGCGGCACCATTTGCTCCTGGAACCTCAATTAGGCGTGCCCCCGTTTGGGTTTTCCGGACCCGGACGTGCTCGAGGCCGACCTCCACCAGCGAAAAGCTCTTCATGGCCTTGGCCATGACGCTGGCGTAGGTGGCCTCGCTGCCCTAACCTAACCTAACCTAACCTAACCTAACCTAACCTAACCTAACCTAACCTTTTTTTTTTTTTTTTTTTTTTTTTTTTTTTTTTGACGAAGTGGAAATGCATTTACGCATCTTCCCTGCCTGGAAAGGCGGTGCAATGGGAAGTATAACGGACTCTCGTACGAACGAACTACCGTTTAAAACCACTCCGGCGTTTAAACCCTGCCGGTGGTGAGGCGCCGCGGTACATGCCTAAGCTTTGGCCACTGACGCGCCTCCCGGCTTGCTCCGAAGAGCCCCCCCAATCCTCGCCAAAGGAGGTGTCGATTGTGAACAGCCCACGATCGTCACCCCAGACCGGTAGAGCCGGTGCAATGTGGGTCCCCAACCCACTGGCTCTACAAGGTAGTTCGGGCGAGCAGCCGGGCCGGACGACAGAGCACCCGTAGCCGCAGCTGAGTTCGCCTTCCCTCCAACGATCTGCCTGCGGTGGATGGTGCTTTCCGGATACCAAGTATCCTTCAAACACGCCCCACCGCAGCTGTCCCCTCAATAACTACAGTGCCCCCCGGGATTCCGAAAGACACGTAGAAGGACCCGCGGGTGACATGGGAGTACGACGCAAGGGAACGCGCAACGCATTGCTGCGATGCCGTCCCTGCCCATAAACCCAGTCACCAACCACCAACTGACAGAGGCAGCTGTCCAGGATGGAAACCACCCTTTTCAACCACCCCCGCCAAAGCCCCCTCCAGGCGACTGGTTAAGCTTTCCGGACCAGAAGCGATCTCCCACTCGCAACTGACCCTTCAAGCTACCCCAGCCACCAACCGTCAAAAAGGCAACAGTAAGAAGCTGTCCAGGGTGGAAGTGGTCTCCTACACAACCACCCTTTCCAACTTCCTGTCACCGCCAACCAGCGGATGACGAAGAAGCTTCGTCACCCAACCCCCCCAGATGACAGAAGGAAACCCAAAGGGAGAGGAGCTCAACTCTACCCAAGCCTCCGAGAAACCCCCTGTCATCTCCCCAGTGTGAAGGTGACAAAGCAGCTTTTCCGAAGAAAAGCCGGCTTGTCACCCTCCCCCCCCCCCCCTGCCAGATATTCGCCATGGGCTGAAAGAATCCCCCAAAGGAAGAAAGTCTCAGCCGATGCCCAGGGTGCACCAGCCCAGATGCTGCGTTCTCTCCGGATCGAGATCAAGAGAGACTGCAACACCCAGGCCAACGTGGAGGAATCCGGCCTGCACCCCAACCTAACCTAACCTAACCTAACCTAACCTAACCTAACCTAACCTAACCTAACCTAACCTAACCTAACCTTTTTTTTTTTTTTTTTTTTTTTTTTTCGGAGAGGAAATGCATTACGCATCGTCCCCCCAGGCTAGGGCAGCCATAAAGGGGGGGTATGACGGACTCTCAACCACCTCAGTCTCCTGCGAGAGCTGAGGTGGAAGCATACCGTCTAAAACCTCTCCGGTGTTAACCTCCAAAGACTGTTAACGGGGGCACCGTGGGCTGATTGCTATGCTACCACTGGGTGCCCCCCAGCCGCCCCAGCTTATTGCTGGGGCATCCGCGCCAATGGAGGGAGGGTTCGGTTAACACCCCGAACCCTCCCCCAGACGTGTAGGACCATATTGTGGGACCCTATCCCCACGGTCCTACTAGGGGTTCAGGCGGGCAGCAAACTGCCTCCGCCTTCGCCCCACACGTCTACGCCGGAGCGGGTGCGCGTCCGCGTCCTCCTCGCGCCCAACCTAACCTAACCTAACCTAACCTAACCTAACCTAACCTAACCTAACCTAACCTTTTTTTTTTTTTTTTTTTTTTTTTTTTTTTTTTTTTTTTTTTTTTGCTGGGGAAATGCTTTTACGCATACCACCCAGGTCAGGGAGACCCGGGATGGTTATGTGGGACTCACCAGCCAGAGTGGCCAGAATACCCACTAAAACCCCAGCCTGATCTCGTCAGAGGCTGTTTGTAATGGGGACGCCATGGGCTGCTTACGATGCTACCATTGGGCGCCCCCCAGCCGCCCCAGTGTTACTTTTGGGGACTTTCGCCAGTAGGACGATCGACGGTGGGTCCCTAACCCACATGTCCTACTACAGGGTTAGGTTGTCGGCAAACTGTCGGCGCCTTTGCCCCCTCCGCCTGTGTCGGAGCGGATGCGCGTTGAGGTTGTCCTCACGGATTCGCTCCGCTTCCTCCTTCTGCGAAATGATGTGCTCGCAGAAGGAGGATACTGCCCTCCACGATCTGTCGCTGCGAAGCATGGCAGAGACCACGCTGTGCAGCGACAGATCGGATAAACCAATTGCCGCGGTCATGGTGCGGCGCTCCGGATCCCATCGAGAGCACACCGCGAATGTGTGCTGGGCCGTGTCATCCATGTCGCCGCACTCGTGGCAAATAGGACTCGGCTCCCTCTTGATCTTGTGCAGGTAATGGCCGAAACACCCATGTCCGGTCATCACCTGCACAAGTCGGTACGTAAGCGCACCGTGCGCCCTTTCGACCCAGTGGTCAAGTGACGGGAGGAGTGCCCCTATAGTGTAAGTTCCATAGGGGGAGTCCTCCAGGTCACTTTTCCACCGGTCCCTCATCCGTCTTTCGGCCATTCGCCGGGACCTTTCCGCGACCTCGGAGTCCGGGCGCTCGCCTATGACCCTCGACTCAGCCCTGGCCAGGTATGTCTCAGCCTGCACCTGAGCATCCAGCTCCCACGGCGGGGTGCAGGCTAGGACACACGCCGCCGCATGCGCTACAGTCACATAAGCCCTTATTATGCGGAGGACTATGACCCTCTGCGGTCTCCGAAGGAGGGCTACATTGGCGGCCGACAGCTTGTCGGCCCAGATTGGCGCCCCGTAGAGCGCCATGCTGCGCACGACACCAGCAAAGAGGCGCCGGCATGGCGCTCTCGGCCCTCCTACGTTGGGCAGTAAACGGCCTAAGGCCGATGCGGTAGCCACTACCCGGGGAGCAAGCTGCCGGAAGTGTTCTGCAAAGTCCCAGCGGCGGTCCAGAACTAGGCCAAGGTATTTTATATTTGGCCTGACCGGGACCATCTCTCCCGCGATCGGAATGGTCAGGCCGCAGGGCGGGCGCCATCCTCTCCCCCCGAAGATAATGGCCTCCGTCTTTTGGAGGGCCACATTCAGTCCGAGAAGTCTAATGCGGCTAACCACTAGGTCAGCTGCTACTGCGGCTCTCCGCAACACCTCATCCAGCTCCCTTCCCCGCACTGCCACCATTGTATCATCGGCGTAACAAATGGTGATCATGCGGGGAAACTGCTGCCCTCGAATCGCCCAATCGTAACCAATGTTCCATAACAAGGGTCCAAGCACAGACCCTTGAGGAACACCGCACGACATTTTGTGGGCGACCCGCCGACCTGCGCATTCGTAGAGCACTACCCTGTCGGTAAGGTAGTGCTCTACAATTCGTCGCAAGTACCCCGGTACTCGATGACGGCGCAGGGCCTCCCTGATAACCGAGAAGGGGATGGTACCAAATGCGTTGGCGATGTCGAGAGACACCGACACCACCCCCTCCCCGTTTTCCTTCGCGCTGTCGCAAAAGTTCCGGAGGGACCATAGTGCGTCGATGGTAGACCGTCCCTCTCGGAATCCAAACTGCTGATCCGTGACGTTTGGCCCCACGCCCTCTAAGTGTTTGATGATACGACAAGACAAAATGCGCTCTAGCATCTTGCCTGTCTCATCAAGGAGGACTATGGGGCGGTGACCAGCAGGGGAGTCGTGTGGCCTTCCCTCCTTGCGAAGTAACACTAGGCGGCCCTCCTTCCAGCACCTCGGAAACCGCCCCTCTCTCATGCAGTCGTCAAAGAGGGCCCTTAGGCGGTCTCCGAGGTGTTTTACCGCCAACGAGAGGACTTTTCCCGGGACTCCGTCCGGCCCTGGCGCCTTTTTGCAGGACCGGAGGCGGTCAACGACCCTTTCCATCTCGTCATCCGTGACCGGAGGGATGACGACTTGGTCTCCATTCTCCCTTAGAGGCAAACCCATGCACGGTGGGAGGAAGGTGTCTGGAGGCGTGGGGAAGAGGCCCTGCACTATTCTCGTGAGAAGTTCTGGCTCCAGGGAATCCATAGGGGGGGCGTGTTTGAGCTTGTTTCGCACCAGGTGGTACGGTCGTCCCCACGGATCCCTGTCGAGCGTGGCCAGAAACTCCTCTCGTCCCTCGTCCTTCCCGCGAACTATCTCCAAAGAGAGCGCGTCCTTCGCTGCCTTCAGCTCTCTGTGGAGATGCTCCTCCTCCTCCGGCAGGTGTCGTCTTCGCTTGCAGTGGGTGTAGGTACGGCGGGCGGCGTCACTGGCGGTTCGCAGGGCCGCAATCTCCTGCGACCACCAGTACACCTGCCTCTTAGCGGGCAGCCTTCGGGCCCTTGGCATGGCCGCGTCGCACACCGTCGTTAATGCGACTCGAAAACGGGCTGCCCGTTCCTCGACACCCAGGGTGACCGGTGGGGGCGCACACCACGCCTCCACCATGGCCGCCTCTTCCGCCATTTCCTGGTCGAGGCGGTTCAGGGTCCACCTTGGGAAAGAACCTCTACCTCCTCTCCCACTCCGCCCAATTGGTCTGGGTGGCATCACTCCCGGCGAGGTGCTGACCCTCATCCGAATGTATGCGTGGTCGGAGAGGGTCTCCACCTCCTCCAGGACGCGCCAGTCCGTGATTCGTGCGGCGATGGAAGGAGTAGCGAACGAAACGTCCACAATCGACCCCCCCTGTCGCCGCACACACGTGTAGGCGTCGCCCCGGTTGAGCACCTCAAGCCCCATTGCCGCCACCCAGTCCTCGAGGGCCACCCCTCTCGGGTCCGTGATGGGGGAACCCCATGCCGCGCTCTTCGCATTGAGGTCCCCCATCACCACCAATGGCGCCGGCGCCGCACCTCCGACGACTCTCCCCAGCTCCACCAGGAAGGCTTCAAACTCCCGCAGTGGCCTATTCGGGGAGAAGTAAACTGCCACTATGACAGTATCTCCCCACTTGGCCACCGCGAAACCGGACCCCCTGGCCATTCCCGATAGAGGGGGGAGGTCACCCATCGGCGGCACCACTATGGCAACCGAGCCATCCGTCGCCCCGACCCAGTTGGGCTGGGGGGGGACGAAGTACGGCTCAGCCACCACCGAAACGCCGATGCTCCACTCCGCCATGACCTGCATGAGCAGGTCTTGGGCGCGAGCAGAATGGTTGGCGTTGCACTGCAGGATCTCTAAATAACGGTGTGCTGGCATTTAGAGATGATCCATGTGTTCCTCCTGGGCCGGTTGCTCGGCCGCACTACTGCTGGGGGATGGCACCGGTTTCGTGGCGGTAGCCATCTTGCCTCTGGTAGGGGGAGGGTGACAAGCATCCCCCCCCATTTTGTGGCCAGCTGGACGTTTGGCCCGGTGGCACACTGCACAGAAGGGTGGAGCGCTGCAATCGGCCCTCATGTGGTCCGGACGGCTGCAGCGTTGGCACAAATTCGATCTGTCCACTGCAGATGGACAGAACGCTTTGGAGTGTCCAGTGCCATAGCACCGGAAACAGCGCATAGGCCCCCTGTCCAGAACCCTCACCTGGGCAGACGACCAGCCCACTAGCAGGCGCCCAGCCGTGATGATTTTGGCTGCGGTCACTGGGCATTTGACAATGGCCGCTCCGGTCCCATCGTGGTTCACCCTTATTGTACCCACTTTCAGTTGTTCTGGTGGGCACCCCGCTTTGCCTGCTATGGCAACTTTTATATCCTCCGAAGTCACTGACTCATCTAAGGCAGAGACTCGGAGGTCCACCATCTTGATGGGCCGGTACACGTTGGCAACGTCACCAACCAGCCCATCTATCTTTTTCAGGAGCTCGTCTGCAGTAGCTCCGCCAGTATCCGCTGCACCCGGGACCTCGATAATCCGGGCCCCTGTCTGGGTCTTGCGAACCCGCACATACTCTAGGCCGAGGTCCGCCAGATTAACGGACTTTATTGCCTTCGTCATGACGGAGGCATAGGATGCTTCCGCGCCTGGTTTTAAAGCTACAACTACGGCAGCAGTGGATGGGGCGGTCAACTTGGTCAACCTGCGTCGCCGAGCAGGTTTTGAAGCCTGAGGAGCTGGAGGGGGCGAAGGCTTTTTTTTCTTTCCCTTTTTTCGAACTACCAAGTTCCAAGGAACTTGGGCAGGAGGTGGTGTTACCTCTTCCACCATAGTGGGCCTCTGTTCAATCGGTTTTGCCGGTTTTGCCGCTGCTACGATGGTCTGACCTCCTTTATTGGCAGGTGTAGGCTTCCCCTTAGGTTTCGCCTGCTTGGTGGGAGGGGTCAGAACGGCCGCAGGAGTGGCAGGTTTGGCCACGGGCTTACCTCTCGGAGCTGCCACAGGCTTTGGTTTGGCAGCTGTCTGCTTCTTACGGTCCGCCGCTAGTGGAGGACGAACAATCGGCTCAGCAGGGAGCAGTTTCCTCACTTCTTCCAGGCGGACATTAACCATGTCCCCTATGGAAACAAAGAGGTCCCGCTTAAGGTCCTCACGCAGGTCGTTTAGAGCAACAACCAAAGCCGCTGGAAGCTGGGAGTCAGCGGAGGTTGTCGGCGGATGATCCCTGTTCCGCTCGGAGTAAGCCGTTCGCAGAGCCCTCACTTCCGTTTGGGCAAGCGCGAGCTGCTCTCTCATTCGCCTGTTATCGGCTTTGAGAGCTCGCATCTCCTCATCTTCAGTTCTGCCCTGAAGGCAGTCCGCAGCAGACAGGATGTCCCTGCACGCCTGGTTCATTTTGCTCCAGACGCCACCCTTAAGGTTGCCACACTTCCTTGCCTCGTCCAGCATAGCGTGCGCTGATTGGCGGACGAGGTCAACATAGTCTCCCTCCGTTCGGAAGACAGGGCTGCGTTCTCTCGGTGTAGGGGCACGCGAGCCACCGTTCGAAGTTGGGAGACTACCACCTATCCTTTTCTCCTTGTTTTTAATGCGCCGGTTACAAGGCGGGTCGTCATCGTCACGCAAGAGGAGTCTAACAGCCTCGTCAGCCTGCGCCTGGAAGCTGTCAAACTCCCTCGAGCCACTATAGCGCCCCTTGGCGCTGGTACTCTTGCCCCGTCGTGCGGTGTTGACTTTTGGCTTGACAGCCGGGCCGTTCAGTACCTCGTCATTTCCATGGCGTCTTTTACCGGTCTTTGGGACTTTAAATCCCTCGACCTCGACAGCCTCATCGTTCAAATGGGCACAAGGGAAAGAAGTGTCAGAGTCATTTTGCTGTGCATCAATGAACTCATCGAACAGTTCCTTCTCCTTCTCCCTCGTCATATCCTCGAAATTAAAACTAACATCGGAGTCCACATTCTTGCCATTTTCGTTGTTGTGGCCCTGAGAAGGGCCGTTTTCAGGTTGGCCCTGAGAAGGGCCGTTTTGTTGGGTTTTGTTTGAAACATTCATTCTTGATCCCACGAGTATTAGGGAAATACAGGTCGATCCAGGCGGTGCCCTTGCACCTGGACAAGCCTAGCATGCCCGTCAGAGAGTCGGCAGGTTCTCTGACGGGGCAAAGCACTAACAACTGACTACCTCTCAGCCATGCATCCCCTCGCGGTGCTGCGCCACTTGGGATTGAGGGATTTTTTATTGAGGTTTACTCCTCTCGACCCAGCCAGTTAAGGCAAGGTCCTCGGTCCGTCGGAGCCGCGAGACGTGATCCACGACACTCCAGACGGGAAACGAGTTGGTCCGACGTCGGCTAAAGCCGAGTGCACCTGGCACATCGTCGCACCCGTTGTACCTCTTTCGAGGACAACCCAACAAACGACCCCCCCCACAAACAAACCCCCCCCCACAATGTTGCATCCACAGCGCACTCTCCGAAGTGAGTGGCCGGGAGCAACTCCCCCCCACTACTCCCCCCCTTCCCCTCCCTATACACCCCCCCCGCCGGATATTCGCCATGGGCTGAAAGAATCTCCCAAAAGGAAGAAAGTCTCAGCCGATGCCCAGGGTGCACCAGCCCAGGTGCTGCGTTCTCTCCGGATCGAGATCAAGAGAGACTGCAACACCCAAGCCAACGTGGAGGAATCCGGCTTGCACCCCAACCTAACCTAACCTTTTTTTTTTTTTTTTTTTTTTTTTTTTTTTTGACGGAGTGGAAATGCATTTACGCATCTTCCCTGCCTGGGGTAGACTGTACGGGAAGTATAACGGACTCTCGTACGAACGAACTACCGTTTAAAAACCACTCCGGCGTTTTAAAGACCCTGGCCGGTGGTGAGGCGCCGCGGTACATGCCTAAGCTTTGGCCACTGACGCGCCTCCCGGCTTGCTCCAAAGGAGCCCCCCCAATCCTCGCCAAAGGAGGTTTCGAAAGTGCACAGCCCACGATCGTCACCCCAGACCGGTAAAGCCGTGCAAGGTGGGTCCCCAACCCACTGGCTTTACAAGGAGTTCGGGCGAGCAGCGAACCGAAGTCCACTGAGTTCGCCTTCTGTCCAACGATCTGCCTGCGGTGGATGGTGCTTTCCAGATACAAGTATCCTTCAAACACGCATCACCGCAGCTGTCCCCTCAATAACTACAGTGCCCCCCGGGATTCCGAAAGACACGTAGAGGGACCCGCGGGTGACATGGGAGTACGACGCACGGGAACGCGCAACGCATTTCTGCGATGCCGTCCCTGCCCGTAAACCCAGTCACCAACCACCAACTGACAGAAGCAGCTGTCCAGGATCCACCACAACCACCCTTTTCAACCACCCCCGCCAAAGCCCCCTCCAGGCGACTGGTTAAGCTTTCCGGACCAGAAGCGGCAAGCACCAAGTGCACTCGCAACTGACCCTTCAAGCTACCCCAGCCACCAACCGTCAAAAATGGCGACAGTAGGCCGCTGTCCGGGATGGAAGCGAAAGCGCACACAACCAACCCTTCCAACGACCTCTGCCACCACCCACCAAGGATGACGAGAAGGCTTTTCCTACGAAAAGCCTCTCGTCACCAAACCCACCCCAGGTGACAAGGGAATCCTTCCGGGGCAGAAGCGGCCCGCCCGGCAGCAGGCACGCAACCGCAACCCTTCCAGAAACCCTGTCACCTCCCCAGAGTGCCGCTCTTCGTCTGGACCCTCACCACGAGCCTTTCCGGTATGGGTAGCCCTGTCCGGTATAGCCTCGTGGATCATTGAGACACGCAAGCCCCCCCACCACGGCAAGGTGGCAGCACTATCGGGGGGGAACCTAACCTAACCTAACCTAACCTAACCTAACCTAACCTAACCTAACCTAACCTAACCTAACCTAACCTAACCTAACCTAACCTAACCTAACCTAACCTAACCTTTTTTTTTTTTTTTTTTTTTTTTTTTTTTTTTTTTTTTTTTTTTTTTTTTTTTTTTTTTTTTTTTTTTTTTTTTTTTTTTTTCGGAGAGGAAATGCATTACGCATCGTCCCCCCAGGCTAGGGTAGCCATAAAGGGGGGGTATGACGGACTCTCAACCACCTCAGTCTAACCTAACCTAACCTAACCTAACCTAACCTAACCTAACCTAACCTAACCTAACCTAACCTAACCTAACCTAACCTAACCTAACCTAACCTAACCTAACCTAACCTAACCTAACCTAACCTAACCTAACCTAACCTAACCTAACCTTTTTTTTTTTTTTTTTTTTTTTTTTTTTTTTTTTTTTTTTTTTTTTTTTTTTTTTGACGGAGTGGAAATGCATTTACGCATCTTCCCTGCCTGGGGTAGACTGTACGGGAAGTATAACGGACTCTCGTACGAACGAACTACCGTTTAAAACCACTCCGGCGTTTTAAAGACCCTGGCCGGTGGTGAGGCGCCGCGGTACATGCCTAAGCTTTGGCCACTGACGCGCCTCCCGGCTTGCTCCAAAGGAGCCCCCCCAATCCTCGCCAAAGGAGGTTTCGAAAGTGCACAGCCCACGATCGTCACCCCAGACCGGTAAAGCCGTGCAAGGTGGGTCCCCAACCCACTGGCTTTACAAGGAGTTCGGGCGAGCAGCGAACCGAAGTCCACTGAGTTCGCCTTCTGTCCAACGATCTGCCTGCGGTGGATGGTGCTTTCCAGATACAAGTATCCTTCAAACACGCATCACCGCAGCTGTCCCCTCAATAACTACAGTGCCCCCCGGGATTCCGAAAGACACGTAGAGGGACCCGCGGGTGACATGGGAGTACGACGCACGGGAACGCGCAACGCATTTCTGCGATGCCGTCCCTGCCCGTAAACCCAGTCACCAACCACCAACTGACAGAAGCAGCTGTCCAGGATCCACCACAACCACCCTTTTCAACCACCCCCGCCAAAGCCCCCTCCAGGCGACTGGTTAAGCTTTCCGGACCAGAAGCGGCAAGCACCAAGTGCACTCGCAACTGACCCTTCAAGCTACCCCAGCCACCAACCGTCAAAAATGGCGACAGTAGGCCGCTGTCCGGGATGGAAGCGAAAGCGCACACAACCAACCCTTCCAACGACCTCTGCCACCACCCACCAAGGATGACGAGAAGGCTTTTCCTACGAAAAGCCTCTCGTCACCAAACCCACCCCAGGTGACAAGGGAATCCTTCCGGGGCAGAAGCGGCCCGCCCGGCAGCAGGCACGCAACCGCAACCCTTCCAGAAACCCTGTCACCTCCCCAGAGTGCCGCTCTTCGTCTGGACCCTCACCACGAGCCTTTCCGGTATGGGTAGCCCTGTCCGGTATAGCCTCGTGGATCATTGAGACACGCAAGCCCCCCCACCACGGCAAGGTGGCAGCACTATCGGGGGGGAACCTAACCTAACCTAACCTAACCTAACCTAACCTAACCTTTTTTTTTTTTTTTTTTTTTTTTTTTTTTTTTTTTTTTTTTTTTTTTTTTTTTGACGGAGTGGAAATGCATTTACGCATCTTCCCTGCCTGGGGTAGGCGGTGCAATGGGAAGTATAACGGACTCTCGTACGAACGAACTACCGTTTAAAACCACTCCGGCGTTTAAACCCTTGCCGGTGGTGAGGCGCCGCGGTACATGCCTAAGCTTTGGCCACTGACGCGCCTCCCGGCTTGCCCAAAAAGGGCCCCCCCAATCCTCGCCAAAGGAGGTGCCGACTGTGAACAGCCCACGATCAACACCCCAGACCGGTAGAGCCGTGCAAGGTGGGTCCCCAACCCACTGGCTCTACAAGGAGTTCGGGCGAGCAGCGAACCGAAGTCCACTGAGTTCGCCTTCCCTCCAACGATCTGCCTGCGGTGGATGGTGCTTTCCGGATACCAAGTATCCTTCAAACACGCCCCACCGCAGCTGTCCCCTCAATAACTACAGTGCCCCCCGGGATTCCGAAAGGCACGTAGAGGGACCCGCGGGTGACATGGGAGTACGACGCAAGGGAACGCGCAACGCATTTCTGCGATGCCGTCCCTGCCCATAAACCCAGTCACCAACCACCAACTGACAGAGGCAGCTGTCCAGGATGGAAACCACCCTTTTCAACCACCCCCGCCAAAGCCCCCTCCAGGCGACTGGTTAAGCTTTCCGGACCAGAAGCGGCAAGCACCAAGTGCACTCGCAACTGACCCTTCAAGCTACCCCAGCCACCAACCGTCAAAAATGGCGACAGTAGGACGCTGTCCGGGGTGGAAGCAGCAAGCACCAAGTGCACTCGCAACCACCCCATCTAACGACCTCTGCCACCACCCACCAAGGGTGACGAGAAGACTTTTCCGAGGAAAAGCCTCTCGTCACCAAACCCCCCCAGGTGACAAGGGAATCCTTCCGGGGCAGAAGCGGCCTGTTTCCGGCAGGCACGCGACCGCAACCCTTCCAGAAACCCTGTCACCTCCCCATGGCCGCTCTTAGTCTGGCCCCTCACCACGAGCCTTTCCGGTATGGGTAGCCCTGTCCGGTATAGCCTCGCGGATCATTGAGACACGCAAGCCCCCCCACCACGGCAAGGTGGCAGCACAGTCGGGGGGGAACCTAACCTAACCTAACCTAACCTAACCTAACCTAACCTAACCTAACCTAACCTAACCTAACCTAACCTAACCTAACCTAACCTAACCTAACCTAACCTAACCTAACCTAACCTTTTTTTTTTTTTTTTTTTTTTTTTTTTTTTTTTTTTTTTTTACAAGGTGAAAATGCGTTACGCATCCCCCCCGCCATGGGAGTGACAGGAGGGTATGTGGGACTCACATCCCCTCCCCTTCTCTGAGTGAGAAGGAGAAGGGGAGCGTTACCCACTAAAAACACCTTGACGTACCCTCTTTCCGGTGTTGTTGGACGCCGTGAAACCTGCGAGTGGCATTCTCCACGACGTCCACCGGTCGCCCCAGCCAATGCCGGGGCATCCCGCGCCAAAGGGGAGAGGGGCCGAGCACGTGTGGTCCCTCTCCCAGACCGCCGAGTGGCTTGCCTACAGCAGGCAGGGGACTCCCATCCCCCACCTGCAGCCACTAAGGGTTAAGGCGTGCAGCAAAACGCCGCCGCCTAAACCCCTGCCGTCTGCGCCGGAGCGGATGCGCGAGAGGAGACTCCTCGCGCTCCCGCTCCGCGGCCTCCTTCTGCGAGATAACTGACTCGCAAAAGGAAGCCACAGCCTCCCAAGACCTCTCACTGCAGAGCATTGCCGCGACAATGCTGTAGAGCGAGAGGTCCTCCCGCTGTAGAGCGAGTGCCATGGTGCTGCGCTCCGAACTCCAACGGCTGCACACCGCAAGGGTGTGCTGCGCCGTATCGTCCGGATCTCCGCACTCATGGCACTGCGGGGTAGGCTCCCTCCCAATTTTGTGCAGGTAATGACCGAAACACCCATGTCCGGTCATCACCTGCACAAGCCGGAACGACGTGGCGCCGACTGCCCTCTCCAGCCAAAGGTCCACCGACGGGAGGATCGCCCCTATAGTGTAGACACCATAAGGGGAGTCCTCCAGGTTGGCTTTCCAGCGGTCCCGCAGTCGACGCTCCGTCATTCGGCGCGTCTCCTCTACCTCCTCAGGGTCCGGGCGTTGCCCCCTTGCCCGGGCCCTAGACCTAACCCTATAGGTCTCCGCCTGCACCTCTGCGTCCAGTTCCCAGGGCGCGGTGCAGGCGAGGAGGCAGGCCGCCGCGTGGGCCACAGTAACATAGGCCCTGACCATCCTGAGGGCAACGACCCTCTGTGGCCTCCGCAGCAGGGCCCTGTTCCGGGCGGACAGTTTGTCCGCCCAGATTGGGGCCCCGTAGAGGGCCATGCTCCTAGTCACGCCGGCGTATAGTCGCCGGCATAAGGAGCCTGGCCCTCCCACATTGGGCAAAAGTCGGCCCAGCGCCGAGGCGGCGCCCACGACTCGGGGAGCAAGTCTGGAGAAATGCTCCCCGAAGTCCCATTTACGGTCCAATGTTAGCCCCAGATATTTAATGTGGGGCTTTATTTGGACCGCCTCCCCCCCAATGGTGAGCGCCGCGCCCGCCGGCAGCCTCCACCCTAGCCCCCCGAAGACTATACCCTCGGTCTTCGGGAGGGCCACCTTAAGGCCGAGCCGCTCGATACGGCCAATTGCCAGCTCGGCTGCCACCTCCGCCCTCCTCGAGGTCTCTCTCAGATTGCTTCCGCGCGCAGCCACCATCGTGTCGTCCGCATAACAGATGGTGAGTGTGCGCGGAAGCAACTCCCCCCGGATGGCCCAGTCGTACCCCAGGTTCCAAAGAAGCGGTCCGAGAACGGAACCCTGGGGCACGCCGCAGGCCATCTCCCTCATCCCCCGTCGACCCTCCTTGCCCTCATAGAGCACTACCCTCTCGGTAAGGTAGTGCTCTATGACCCGCCGCAGGTAGTGAGGCACTTCGTGATACCGAAGTGCCTCACTTATCACCTCGAAGGGGAGGGTGCCGAAGGCGTTGGCGATGTCTAAGGACACCGCCACGACACCCTCTCCCCTGCCCGACGCGTCTTCGCAGAAGTCCCTCAGGGACTTCAGCGCGTCGAGCGTGGACCGCCCCTCCCGGAACCCGAACTGACGATCCGAGACGTTCGGGCCGGCGGTCTCCAGGTGCTGCAGGATCCGGGAGGCCAGGATACGTTCAAACATTTTCCCGGCCTCATCCAGCAGCACGATGGGGCGGTATGCGGACGGGCAATCGGCGGGTCGACCCTCTTTTTTGAGGAGGCATAGCCTCCCCTCCTTCCATATCCCCGGGAACCTCCCCTCCCTCAGGCATTCGTCCATGATCTGCCTGAGGCGGTTCCCGAGGTGTTTTAACGCGATATGGAGGACGCGACCGGGGACTCCATCGGGGCCCGGGGCTTTTTTACAGCCCCGGAGGCGGTCGACTACCCTCTCGAACTCGTCATCGCTAATTGGTGTGACGACGAGTTCGACCTCCGGCTCCCCCATCGGTTCTGTCATCGATGGGGGAGTGATCGAGGGGGCTGGAGGGAACAGCCCCTCGACGACCCTCCGCAGTAGACTAGGCTCGAGGGAGTCCATTGGAGGGGCGGTGCGCATCTTGTCGCGCACCACCTTGTAGGGCCGCCCCCACGGGTTCCCGTCAAGAGTGGCCAAGAACGAGATCTGTCCCTCGTCCTTGGCCTTGGCGATTGCCACTTTAAGGGCCCCCTTTGCCTCTCGGAGGGCCTGGTGGAGGCTCTCCTCCTCATCGCGTGTGTGCCGCCGACGCCTACAGTGCTGGTAGGCGCGGCGGGCACCGTTGCTGGTGGTCCGCAGGGCCGCGATCTCTGCGGACCACCAGTAAACTCTCCTCCGGGCAAACGGACGTCTTGCCCGGGGCATGGCCGCATCGCACACCGCCTGCAGTGCGATGCGGAACCGGGCAGCCCGTTCCTCAACACCGAGGGCGGCGGGTGGGGCAGCACACCATGCCTCCACCATCGCCGCCTCGTCCGCCATGGCCCCGTCCAAATGGGACAGGGACCATTTCGGGAATCTTCTCCCGCCGTTCCCCCCCCCCCGGACGGGTGGTGGCTGGACCCCCCCTGTGGAGACCCTCATCCTGATATATAAATGATCAGACAGGGTCTCCACATCCTCCAGGACGCGCCAGTCTTCCACGCGCGCGGCAATGGCAGTGGTCGCGAACGTCACGTCCACGACCGAACCCCCCTGCCGCCGCACGCATGTATTCGCGCCGCCCTGGTTAAGGACCTGAAGTCCTGTTGCGACCACCCAATCCCTGAGGACCACCCCTCGCGGGTCCGTGATGGGGGAACCCCATGCCGAGCTCTTGGCATTGAGGTCCCCCAGAACCATCACCTGTCTCGGGGCAGCCCTCCTCACTACCCCCCCCAGGACCCCCAGGAACTGCTCGAAAGCACGTAGCGGCCTATTGGGGGAGAAATACACCGCCACAAGTACGGTGTCATTCCCCCATTCGGCCGCCACGAACCCTGGGCCGCCCTCGACCCTTGACAAGGGGGGAAAGTCCCCAACCGCTGGCACCCGGATAGCCACCATTTCGTCCGACGCCCCTACCCAATTAGGTAGGGGGGGGACGAAATAGGGCTCCGCGACAACCGCCACGCCAATTTCCCACTCCGCCAAGGTCTGCATGAGCAGATCTTGAGCTCTGGCGGAGTGGTTGGCGTTAACCTGCAGGACCTCTATATGCCGGTGTACTGGCATTTAGAGGTCCATGCGATTCTCCTCTTCAGGCCGGCTGGCGGCTTCCATCTGGGGGGGAGGCTGAGGACGACGGGGGGGTCGTGTCCTCATGTCCTTACCTCTTGTTGCTGGGGGGAAACAACGATCACCCCCCATGGAGTGGTTAGCTGGGAGTTTGGCATGGGCACACACCGCGCACCATGCCTTTGTCTCCCGACACTCCTTCGCCATGTGCCCCTCGTTGCTGCACCGGTGGCAGGTTGTTGACCGGTCAGCGCTGGAGGGGCACGTCTGTCGTGTGTGACCAACACCCATGCACTTGTAGCACCGCATAGGTGTTGGTCCGATCATATTGATCCTTGCAGAGGCCCAACCCACCTGGACCCGGCCCTTCGCCATGAGGCTTTTAGCCACCCGCACCGGGCACTGGATTAACACACATCCAGTGCCGTCGTACAGGGGGCGAATACAACCTAACCTAACCTAACCTTTTTTTTTTTTTTTTTTTTTTTTTTTTTTTTTTTTGACGAAGTGGAAATGCATTTACGCATCTTCCCTGCCTGGGGTAGGCGGTGCAATGGGAAGTATAACGGACTCTCGTACGAACGAACTACCGTTTAAAACCACTCCGGCGTTTAAACCCTGCCGGTGGTGAGGCGCCGCGGTACATGCCTAAGCTTTGGCCACTGACGCGCCTCCCGGCTTGCTCCGAAGAGCCCCCCCCCAATCTCCGCCAAGGAGGTGTCGATTGTGAACAGCCCACGATCGTCACCCCAGACCGGTAGAGCCGGTGCAATGTGGGTCCCCAACCCACTGGCTCTACAAGGTAGTTAAGGCGAGCAGCCGGGCCGGACGACCGAGCACCCGTAGCCTCGGCTGAGTTCGCCAGCCCTCCAACGGTCTGCCTGCAGTGGATGGTGCTTTCCGGATACAAGTATCCTTCAAACACGCCCCACCGCAACTGTCCCTTCAATAACTACAGTGCCCCCCGGGATTCCGAAAGACACGTAGAGAGACCCGCGGGTGACATGGGAGTACGACGCACGGGAACGCGCAACGCATGCCTGCGATGCCGTCCCTGCCCGTAAACCCAGTCACCAACCGCCAACTGACAGAGGCAGCTGTCCAGGATGGAAACCACCCTTTTCAACCACCCCCGCCAAAGCCCCCTCCAGGCGACTGGTTAAGCTTTCCGGATCAGAAGCGGCAAGCACCAAGTGCACTCGCAACTGACCCTTCAAGCTACCCCAGCCACCAACCGTCAAAGAGGCAACAGAGAGAGAAGCTGTCCAGGGCGGAAGCGGTCCTCAACGCAACCACCCTTTCCAACTTCCTCTGTTGCCGCCCACCAAAGGATGGCGAAGAAACTTCGCCACCCAACCCACCCCCAGTGACAGAGGCAAACTCGAAGGGAGAGGAGGTCAACTCTACCCAAGCCTCCGAGCCACCCCTGTCACCACCCCAGTGTGAAGGTGACAAAGCAGCTCCTCTTCGGAAAGAAGAGCTGCTCTGTCACCCTCACTAAACCCCCCCAGGTGACAAGGGAATCTTTCCGGGGCAGAAGCGGCCTGTCGCGGCAGGCACGCAACCGCAACCCTTCCAGAAACCCTGTCACCTCCCCATGGCCGCTCTTAGTCTGGCCCCTCACCACGAGCCTTTCCGGTATGGGTAGCCCTGTCCGGTATAGCCTCGCGGATCATTGAGACACGCAAGCCCCCCCACCACGGCAAGGTGGCAGCACAGTCGGGGGGGAACCTAACCTAACCTAACCTAACCTAACCTAACCTAACCTAACCTAACCTAACCTAACCTAACCTAACCTAACCTAACCTAACCTAACCTAACCTAACCTAACCTAACCTAACCTAACCTAACCTAACCTTTTTTTTTTTTTTTTTTTTTTTCGGAGAGGAAATGCATTACGCATCGTCCCCCCAGGCTAGGCAGCCATAAAGGGGGGGTATGACGGACTCTCAACCGCCTCAGTCTCCTGCGAGAGCTGAGGCGGAAGCATACCGTCTAAAACCTCTCCGGTGTTAACCTCCAAAGGCTGTTACCGGGGGCACCGTGGGCTGATGACTATGCCACCACTGGGTGCCCCCCAGCCGCCCCAGCCTATTGCTGGGGCATCTGCGCCAAAGGAGGGAGGGTTCGGTTAACACCCCGAACCCTCCCCCAGACGTGTAGGACCATACTGTGGGACCCTATCCCCACGGTCCTACTAGGGGTTCAGGCGGGCAGCAAACTGCCTCCGCCTTCGCCCCACACGTCTACGCCGGAGCGGGTGCGCATCGACGTCCTCCTCGCGCCCCCGCTCCGCCGCCTCCTTCTGCGAGATAATGCTCTCGCAGAAGGAGACGACCGCCAACCACGATCTCCCGCTGCTCAGCATGGCCGAGATCGGAGAGCCCTGTGTCCGCAACCAGAGTGCGGCGCTCCGGATCCCACTTCGAGCACACCTCTAGAGTGTGCTGGGCCGTGTCGTCCGGGTCGCCGCACTCATGGCAAACCGGACTGGGCTCTCTCCTAATCTTGTGCAGGTAATGACCGAAGCAACCATGCCCGGTCATCACCTGCACAAGACGGTACGTGGCGGTACCGTACCTCCTATCCAACCAGCGGTCGAGCGACGGGAGGAGTGCCCCTATGGTGTAAACTCCATAGGGGGAGTCCTCCAGGTCGCTCTTCCACCGGTCCCTCAGGCGCCGCTCCGTCATTCGACGGGCCCCCTCCATCCGCTCCGAGTCCGGGCGCTCTCCTCTTGCCCGGAACCCGGCCCTCCTCCGGTATGTCTCGGCCTGCACCTGAGCATCCAGCTCCCACGGCGGGGTGCAGGCCAGGACACACGCGGCCGCATGTGCCACCGTCGTATAGGCCCTCACTATTCGGAGGGCCACCACCCTTTGGGGCCTCCTTAGGAGCGCTTTGTTCTTGGCCGACAACGTGTCGGCCCAGATCGGCGCTCCGTACAGCGCCATGCTACGCACGACGCCTGCAAACAGGCGTCGGCATGGCGCTTGAGGCCCTCCCACATTTGGCAGCATGCGGCCCAGGGCCGAAGCGGCGCCTACCACTCGGGGAGCAAGTTGGCGGAAATGCTCCCCGAAATCCCACCTCCGGTCCAGGATGAGGCCAAGGTACCTAATGTTGGCCTTCACCTGGACCGCTTCCCCCGCCACAGGGATGGTCGTCCCGATACGGGGACGCCATCTCCTCCCCCCGAAGACAATAGCGTCTGTCTTCGGGAGGGACACCTCCAGAACCTAACCTAACCTAACCTAACCTAACCTAACCTAACCTTTTTTTTTTTTTTTTTTTTTTTTTTTTTTTTTTGTCAAGGTGAAAAATGCTTTACGCATTTCCCCCGCCATGGGAGTGGCGGGAGGGTATGTGGGACTCAAGTCCCCTCTCCCTCTCTGAAGGAGAAGGAGCGGGGAAATGTTACCCACTAAAAAACACCTTGGCGTACCCAACCGTCCGGTTTGTATGGACACCGTGTTTCCTGCTAGGCATCCCCACGGTGTCCACCGGATGCCCCAGCCATTGCCGGGGCTTCCCGCGCCAAAGGAGAGAGGGGCCGAGCACGCCTGGCCCCCCTCCCAGACCGCCAAGTGACTAGCCTACGGCGGGCAGGGGACTCCCATCCCCCACCCGCAGTCACTAAGGGTAAAGGCGGCGGGCAAAACGCCGCCGCCTAAACCCCTGCCGTCTACGCCGGAGCGGATGCGCGTGAGGAGACTCCTCGCGCTCACGCTCCGAGGCCTCCTTCTGCGAGATGACGATCTCGCAGAAGGTGGCCACAGCCCTCCAGGACCTGTCGCTGCACAGCATCGAAGACACGACGCTGTGCAGGGAGAGGTCCCATTGCCCGATGGCCAGTGCCATCGTGCAGCGCTCCGCACTCCAGCGACTGCACACCGCGAGGGTGTGCTGTGCCGTGTCGTCCGGATCGCCGCACTCATGGCACTGCGGGCCGGGCTCCCTCCCAATTTTGTGCAGGTAATGACCGAAGCATCCATGTCCGGTCAATACCTGCACAAGCCGGTACGATGTGGCGCCGACTGCCCTCCCCAACCAGGTGTCAAGCGACGGGAGGATCGCCCCTATGGTTCGAACTCCATAGGGGGCGTCCTCCAGGCTCGCTTTCCACCTGTCCCGCAGTCGGCGCTCCATCATCCGGCGCGTCTCCTCAACCTCCTCAGGGTCCGGGCGTTCACCCCTCGCCCGGGCCCTGGACCTAACCTTATAGGTCTCAGCCTGCACCTCCGCATCCAACTCCCAGGGCGGGGTGCAGGCGAGGAGGCAGGCCGCGGCGTGGGCCACCGTCATGTAGGCCCTCACGATACGGAGGGCCACCACCCGCTGTGGCCTTCGTAGCAGGGCCCGGTTCCGGGCGGACAGCTTGTCCGCCCAGATGGGGGCCCCGTACAAGGCCATGCTCCTCGTGACGCCAGCATACAGCCGGCGGCACAAGGAGCCCGGCCCACCCACGTTCGGCAAAAGCCGACTCAACGCCGAAGCGGCGCCCACAACCCGGGGAGCCAACTGCAGAAAGTGCTCCCCAAAACTCCACCATCGGTCCAGAACAAGCCCCAAATATTTGATGTGGGGCCTGATCTGGACCGGTTCCCCCACCAGGGTGAGCGCCGCGCCCGCCGGCAGCCTCCACCCCCGCCCCCCGAAGACTATAGCCTCAGTCTTCGGGAGGGCCACCCTCAGGCCGAGCAGACCAATCCGGTGAATGGCCAGCTCGGCCGCCGCTTCCGCCCGGCACAGCGCCTCCCTCATGTCGGTCCCGCGCGCGGCCACCATGGTATCATCTGCGTAGCAGATGGTGGCCGTCCGCGGGAGCAACTCCCCCCTGATGGCCCAGTCGTACCCCAGGTTCCATAAGAGCGGACCGAGCACGGAACCTTGGGGCACGCCGCAGGCCATCTCCGTCGACCCCCGTCGACCGTCCCTCTGCTCATAGAGCACTACCCTATCAGTCAGGTAGTGCTCTATGACCCGCCGCAGGTAAGGAGGCACTCGGTGGTAGATGAGTGCCTCCTTAATCACCCCATAGGGGAGGGTGCCAAAGGCATTGGCGATGTCGAGCGACACCGCCACTACTCCCTCCCCTCTGCTCGACGCGTAGTCACAGAAGTCCCTGAGGGACTTCACCGCGTCGAGCGTAGACCGCCCCTCCCTGAACCCGAACTGTCTATCACAGACGTTCGGGCCGGCGGTCTCCAAGTGCTGCAGGATCCTGGAGGCCAGGACTCTCTCCATCATCTTCCCGACCTCATCCAACAGCACAATGGGGCGATAGGCGGACGGGCAATCCGGGGGTCGACCCTCCTTCCGGAGGAGGCACAGCCTCCCCTCCTTCCACACCCTCGGGAACCGTCCCTCCCTCAGGCAGTCATCCATCAACTGCCTGAGTCGGTCCCCGAGGTGTTTTAGGGCGATGGGGAGTACTCGGCCCGGTACTCCATCGGGCCCCGGGGCTTTCTTGCAGCCCCGGAGCCGGTCCACCGCCCTCTCGAACTCGTCGTCGCTCACCGGTGCGTTGTCGAGCTCGAGTGGGTCCTCCAGGTCCCCCGGTGGCTCGGCCATCACCGGGGGAACTATCGACGGGGCTGCCGGAAACAGCCCCTCGATGACCCTCCTCAGGAGAGGGGGCTCCAGGGAGTCCATGGGGGGGGCGGTGCGCATTTTGTTACGCACCACCTTGTACGGCCGCCCCCACGGATTCTCGTCCAGCGTGGCCAGGAAGGAGACGTTTCCTTCGTCCTTGGCCACCGCTATGGACAGAGTAAGGGCCCCTCTGGCTTCGACGTGGGCCCTGTAGAGCCTCTCCTCCTCGTCTCGGGTGTGCCGCCTGCGCCTACAATGTTGGTAGGCGTGGCGGGCACCGTCGGCGGTGGTCCGCAGGGCCGCAATTTCTGCGGACCACCAATATACACATTTCCGGGCAAAAAGTCTCCTTGCCCGGGGCATGGCCGCTCCGCACACCGCCTGAAGCGATGTGCGGAAATGTCGCGCCCTCTCCTCCACTCCTGAGGCGGCGGGTGGGGCGGAGCACCAAGCCTCCACCATTGCCGCCTCGTCCGCCTTGTCCCTGTCCAATTGGGACAGGGACCACTTGGGGAACTCCCCCCCACGCCCCCCCCTCTGGACTGGTGGTGGCTGGCCCACCCCTGTGGAGACCCTGAACCTGATATACAGGTGGTCAGACAGGGTCTCCACGTCCTCCAGGACGCGCCAATCTGCGACGCGCGCGGCAATGGCAGGGGTCGCGAACGTGACGTCCACGATAGACCCCCCCTGCCGCCGCACGCAAGTGTTGGCGCTGCCCTGGTTCAGGACCACCAGGCCCGCCACCACCAACCAATCCCTGAGCGCACCCCCGCGCGCATCCGTAACGGGGGAACCCCACGCCGCACTTTTGGCGTTGAGGTCCCCCAGGATGATGACTTGGCGCGGGGCCGCCCTCCTCGCAACACCCCCCAGGACCCCGAGGAAAACCTCGAAGTCCACCAGCGGCCTATTGGGGGAGAAGTACACCGCGATTAGCACGGTGTCGCTCCCCCATCCGGCCGCTGCATACCCCGGGCCGACTTCGATTTTTGCCAGGGGGGGGCCATTGCCCACCGACGGCACCACCACGGCAGCCCTCTCGTCCGTCGACCCCACCCAATTGGGTGAGGGAGGAACAAAGTAGGGCTCCGTCACAACCACGGCGTCGATCGACCACTCCGCCATGACCTGCATTAGCAGGTCTTGAGATCTGGCGGAGTGGTTGACGTTGACCTGCAGGAGCTCTAAATGTCGTACTGGCATTTAGGACTCCATGCAGGCCTCCTCCTGGGTCCCGTCGGCGGCAGCCGCGGCGGGGGCATTGCTTGTCGGAACGGGGCGGGGGCGCTGCGGCCTCATGCTCCTCCCTCTGAGGGCGGGGGGGCAACAATTTGTCCCCCCCAGCCGGTGGTTGGCTGGGAGTTTGGCCTGGTGGCAAACGGCACACCACGCCTTCTCCCAGCACTCCGCCATTTTGTGCCCCTCTTTGCTGCACCGGAAGCAAAGATTGCTCCGGTCAGACTTGGAGGGGCACATCTCCCGCGAGTGGCCGACACCGAAACACCGGAAGCACCGCATCGGTGTCGGCCCCACCAGCGTGACCCTGGCAGAAGCCCAACCCACCTGGACTCTGCCAGCGTTCTTCAGCGCAATCGCCGCCTGCACCGGGCACTGGATCAATGCTGACCCAGTGCCATCGTAGAGGGTGCGGATGTGGGCCACCTTGACCTGAGTCGGCAGGCAAGTCCCCACTGCAGCGACGGCCTGAGCCACCGACTCCTTGGTGGCCGACTCGTCCAGGCCGGAAAGCTGGACTTCGGCCATCTTTACTGGACGGCTCACGTTGGCGACATCCCCCACTATCCCCTGCAGCTTAGCTGCAAGGGTGTCCGCCACCGCCTGTCCGTTCTCACCGGCGACCTCGATGACCCGGGAACCCGTCATCGAGGTCCTAACCTTTACATTCTGAAGGCCCACCTCACTGAGGCTAAGGCCGTTGATAGCCTTAGCCATGGTGGCCTTCAGGGTGGTGGTGGTCCCCTCCTTGAGGGAGACAACCACTGCCGCCGTCTTCGGGACGGCCAACCTGACGGGTCTTGGCCCGGGCGCCGCCTTGACAGTCTTAGGGGGTGGAGGGGGGGCCTTGGCCTTGCCCTTCCCCTTCCTACGTACAACCTCCGACCATGCCATTTGCGCGGGCGGGGTTGGCATATTGCCCGAAGGGCCGGGTTCTCCCTGCGAGGGCCGAGCGGCTCTCGGGGCAGGGCCAGAGTTGACCAGTTTGGTCGGCCGTCTGGGGGCAGGTACCACAGCGGGGGCCGGGGCCGCCGCCTTCTTGGCCACCTTGGCCTTCGGCTTCCCGTCGCCAAGACGGGCCTTCGCTACCGGCTCCAACACCTCCATCGGGACCGGAGGGGGCAGGGCAGAACCTGCGGCCTTCCTCTGGGGAAGGGGCGTCGCGGCAGGCTTAGCGGCCCGCTTGTCGTGCGCTAACGGAGGGCGGAGGATGGGCTCCGCCGGGAGGCGCCTGTTCACCTCCTCCAATCTGGCGTTGATCATGCTCCCGAGGCTTAAGAACAGGTCCCGCTTCATGTTCTCTATAGCCTCGGTGAGCTCAGCCGTACCAAATTGGAGCGAAGCGGCCACAGGGGCGGCCACCGGAGCGGCCACCGAAGCGGCCGGGATCTCCCGCTCGCTGAAGGCGACACGAAGCGCCTTCAGCTCGGCCGAATTGTGAGCGAGTTGCTCCCGCATCCTTCGGTTGTCCGCCTTCAGGATGCGGATCTCCTCGCTCTCGGACCTGGCCGCTTCGACCTCGTCCATTGAGCCCAGTATGGTACGGCAGGCCTTGTTCATCCTGCCCCATATTTCGCCTTTTAAGTTGCCGGATGCCCGGGCCGCCTCCAAAATATCGCGCGCCGCCATGCGCGCTGCGTCCAACGGGTCAACCTCTTGTTGACCCGTTTGGTCCTCCGAGAGCTCAGGGGAACGCGAGCCGGAGCGAGAGCGCACGGGATCCCCCTTTTTCCCCTTTTTTCCCCCCTTGGGGCGGAGCTCGGGGTACTCCCTCTGGTAGCTTGTACCCGGATCGGGCTCGGCTACCCCGGCCACCTCGTCAAATTGGGGCTCAAGTTGGAATAACTTGGCCCGCAGTCTAGCCGCGGCCAACCCAACATAGGAGCCCCTAGGTTTTCCTCGCACAGATGAACTAACCTTTAGAGGAGGCTTAGGGTCGTCCTCCTCGTTTCCCCCTTCATACGCCCTTTTAGGGGCCGACGGAGCATGCTCCTCGACATCAATGAAGTCGTCGTCCATTTCGGACTCCGAGCTCAAAATAACTCCACCCCCCTCCGGTGGATCCCCCCAGAATTTGGTAGGCGAGGTCATTGTGACCCCGTCTACCTAGTTCCCAAATTTGGTCAAAAACCGACCGCGACGAACAAAGTTATGACCTAACCTAACCTTGAATCGTCAAGTGCGAGTCGGTTTTTACTTTTTTCATACAAAAGTGAGTTTTGCGCCTGAATTGGAAGTTATAGCAAACTCACAATTTTTTACGAGCGTTTTTTCGCCCACTTCCCGAAGTCGTAAATACACCAAACAAGAACCAAAAGATGCGTCTCGCAACAGGTTATAATACAAGAAAAGAAAAACAAATAAAAGTTAAAAGGTTCAAAAGATATAGAATTTACAAATTTCGCCAAAAAGCATAAGTTTGTAAACTTATAATCTCTATCTGCCAAAAACTCCCCTAAACTATAAATACACTAATAACTTTTGACCCGGAGGTCAAAGAGTTAAAAAGTTAAATTAAAATATTTAAAAAACTAAATAAACTATCCTACCTTATAGATTAAATATTTTACAAAAGACTTAATCTAATTTAAAAATGAACCTAAACACAAAAAAGTTAGTAGAGTTTTTTGAAAGATTATACGCTAAACCGCAAATCCTTCAAAAATAAAAATTAAATAACTAAACTAACAATACTTAAACCAAACCTTAACTATAATTAACTTAACCGTTGCCGGTACCCCAGCCCAAAAATTGGGCAAGGTGGGATAAGGGCAACACGGACTAAATTAAAAAGAAAAAAGGTAAACAAACCAAATAATTACGTAAAATTTCAAGGTCAAACCTATGAAATAGCAAGGCCAATAAGTTCGGAAGTTTCCTACCGAAAAAATCGAACCTAATTCCACGTATTAACCTAATGGACCGCTATCTTCTAGTCCTGAAAAGGACTAAAAAAGACGCAAGATGAGCGAGATATAAAATAGAGAAAAAGCGAAAAACCGTGAAAAAATTTACAAAAAATGACCAAAAATTTACCAACCGCAAAATGAAAATCAAAGAAAATAAGAAAACTAAGATAGATACCAAAGAACAGAAAGGAGCAAACCGTAGGGAAAAAAATGTAAGTTTCGGAACCCAAAACATGCAAATATCCACCCAGTAACACCCAAGAACCTTTTTTTTTTTTTTTTTTTTTTTTTTTTTTTTTTGACGGAGTGGAAATGCATTTACGCATCTTCCCTGCCTGGGGTAGGCGGTGCAATGGGAAGTATAACGGACTCTCGTGCGAACGAACTACCGTTTAAAACCACTCCGGCGTTTAAACCCTGGCCGGTGGTGAGGCGCCGCGGTACATGCCTAAGCTTTGGCCACTGACGCGCCTCCCGGCTTGCCCAAAAAGGGCCCCCCCAATCCTCGCCAAAGGAGGTGCCGACTGTGAACAGCCCACGATCAACACCCCAGACCGGTAGAGCCGTGCAAGGTGGGTCCCCAACCCACTGGCTCTACAAGGAGTTCGGGCGAGCAGCGAACCGAAGTCCACTGAGTTCGCCTTCCCTCCAACGATCTGCCTGCGGTGGATGGTGCTTTCCGGATACCAAGTATCCTTCAAACACGCCCCACCGCAGCTGTCCCCTCAATAACTACAGTGCCCCCCGGGATTCCGAAAGACACGTAGAGGGACCCGCGGGTGACATGGGAGTACGACGCAAGGGAACGCGCAACGCATTTCTGCGATGCCGTCCCTGCCCATAAACCCAGTCACCAACCACCAACTGACAGAGGCAGCTGTCCAGGATGGAAACCACCCTTTTCAACCACCCCCGCCAAAGCCCCCTCCAGGCGACTGGTTAAGCTTTCCGGACCAGAAGCGGCAAGCACCAAGTGCACTCGCAACTGACCCTTCAAGCTACCCCAGCCACCAACCGTCAAAAATGGCGACAGTAGGACGCTGTCCGGGGTGGAGGCGGCAAGCACCAAGTGCACTCGCAACCACCCCATCTAACGACCTCTGCCACCACCCACCAAGGGTGACGAGAAGACTTTTCCGAGGAAAAGCCTCTCGTCACCAAACCCCCCCAGGTGACAAGGGAATCCTTCCGGGGCAGAAGCGGCCTGTTTCCGGCAGGCACGCGACCGCAACCCTTCCAGAAACCCTGTCACCTCCCCATGGCCGCTCTTAGTCTGGCCCCTCACCACGAGCCTTTCCGGTATGGGTAGCCCTGTCCGGTATAGCCTCGTGGATCATTGAGACACGCAAGCCCCCCCACCACGGCAAGGTGGCAGCACAGTCGGGGGGGAACACCCAAGAACCTAACCTAACCTAACCTAACCTAACCTAACCTAACCTAACCTAACCTTTTTTTTTTTTTTTTTTTTTTTTTTTGACGGAGTGGAAATGCATTTACGCATCTTCCCTGCCTGGGGTAGGCGGTGCAATGGGAAATATAACGGACTCTCGTACGAACGAACTACCGTTTAAAACCACTCCGGCGTTTAAACCCTTGCCGGTGGTGAGGCGCCGCGGTACATGCCTAAGCTTTGGCCACTGACGCGCCTCCCGGCTTGCCCAAAAAGGGCCCCCCCAATCCTCGCCAAAGGAGGTGCCGACTGTGAACAGCCCACGATCAACACCCCAGACCGGTAGAGCCGTGCAAGGTGGGTCCCCAACCCACTGGCTCTACAAGGAGTTCGGGCGAGCAGCGAACCGAAGTCCACTGAGTTCGCCTTCCCTCCAACGATCTGCCTGCGGTGGATGGTGCTTTCCGGATACCAAGTATCCTTCAAACACGCCCCACCGCAGCTGTCCCCTCAATAACTACAGTGCCCCCCGGGATTCCGAAAGGCACGTAGAGGGACCCGCGGGTGACATGGGAGTACGACGCAAGGGAACGCGCAACGCATTTCTGCGATGCCGTCCCTGCCCATAAACCCAGTCACCAACCACCAACTGACAGAGGCAGCTGTCCAGGATGGAAACCACCCTTTTCAACCACCCCCGCCAAAGCCCCCTCCAGGCGACTGGTTAAGCTTTCCGGACCAGAAGCGGCAAGCACCAAGTGCACTCGCAACTGACCCTTCAAGCTACCCCAGCCACCAACCGTCAAAGAGGCAACAGAGAGTGAAGCTGTCCAGGGCGGAAGCGGTCTCCAACGCGACCACCCTTTCCAACTTCCTCTGTCGCCACCACCCAAGGATGACGAGGAGACTTTTCCGAGGAAAAGCCTCTCGTCACCAAACCCCCCCCAGGTGACAAGGGAATCTTTCCGGGGCAGAAGCGGCCCGCCCGGCAGCAGGCACGCAACCGCAACCCTTCCAGAAACCCTGTCACCTCCCCATGGCCGCTCTTAGTCTGGCCCCTCACCACGAGCCTTTCCGGTATGGGTAGCCCTGTCCGGTATAGCCTCGTGGATCATTGAGACACGCAAGCCCCCCCACCACGGCAAGGTGGCAGCACAGTCGGGGGGGAACCTAACCTAACCTAACCTAACCTAACCTAACCTAACCTAACCTAACCTAACCTAACCTAACCTAACCTAACCTAACCTAACCTAACCTAACCTAACCTAACCTAACCTAACCTAACCTAACCTAACCTAACCTTTTTTTTTTTTTTTTTTTTTTTTTTTTTCGGAGAGGAAATGCATTACGCATCGTCCCCCCAGGCTAGGGTAGCCATAAAGGGGGGGTATGACGGACTCTCAACCACCTCAGTCTCCTGCGAGAGCTGAGGCGGAAGCATACCGTCTAAAACCTCTCCGGTGTTAACCTCCAAGGGCTGTTACCGGGGGCACCGTGGGCTGATGACTATGCCACCACTGGGTGCCCCCCAGCCGCCCCAGCCTATTGCTGGGGCATCTGCGCCAAAGGAGGGAGGGTTCGGTTAACACCCCGAACCCTCCCCCAGACGTGTAGGACCATATTGTGGGACCCTATCCCCACGGTCCTACTAGGGGCGCAGGCGGTCAGCAAACTGCCTCCGCCTTCGCCCCACACGTCTACGCCGGAGCGGGTGCGCGTCTACGTTCTCCTCGCGCCCCCGCTCCGCCGCCTCCTTCTGCGAGATAATGCTCTCGCAGAAGGAGACGACCGCCAACCACGATCTCTCGCTGCTCAGCATGGCCAACACCACGCTGTGCAGCGAGAGATCGGAGAGCCCTGTGTCCGCAACCAGAGTGCGGCGCTCCGGATCCCACTTCGAGCACACCTCTAGTGTGTGCTGGGCCGTGTCGTCCGGGTCGCCGCACTCATGGCAAACCGGACTGGGCTCTCTCCTTATCTTGTGCAGGTAATGACCGAAGCAACCATGCCCGGTCATCACCTGCACAAGACGGTACGTGGCGGTACCGTACCTCCTATCCAACCAGCGGTCGAACGACGGGAGGAGTGCCCCTATGGTGTAAACTCCATAGGGGGAGTCCCCCAGGTCGCTCTTCCACCGGTCCCTCAGGCGCCGCTCCGTCATTCGACGGGCCCCTTCCATCCGCTCCGAGTCCGGGCGCTCTCCTCTCGCCCGGAACCCGGCCCTCCTCCGGTATGTCTCGGCCTGCACCTGAGCATCCAGCTCCCACGGCGGGGTGCAGGCCAGGACACACGCGGCCGCATGTGCCACCGTCGTATAGGCCCTCACTATTCGGAGGGCCACCACCCTTTGGGGCCTCCTTAGGAGCGCTTTATTCTTGGCCGACAACGTGTCGGCCCAGATCGGCGCTCCGTACAGCGCCATGCTACGCACGACGCCTGCAAACAGGCGTCGGCATGGCGCTTGAGGCCCTCCCACGTTCGGCAACATGCGACCCAGAGCCGAAGCGGCGCCTACCACCCGGGGAGCAAGTTGGCGGAAATGCTCCCCAAAATCCCACCTCCGGTCCAGGATGAGGCCAAGGTATTTTATGTTGGCCTTCACCTGGACCGCTTCCCCCGCCACAGGGATGGTCGTCCCAATACGGGGACGCCATCTCCTCCCCCCGAAGACAATAGCGTCTGTCTTCGGGAGGGACACCTCCAGACCCAGCTGTCGGATGCGGCCGACAACCAGGTCTGCCGCCAACGCCGCCCTTCGGAGGGCCTCCTCCAGCTCACGTCCCCGCACGGCCACCATGGTATCGTCGGCATAACAAAGGGTGGCCATGCGGGGAAGGAGCGCTCCGCGGATCACCCAGTCGTAGCCGATGTTCCACAGCAGGGGGCCTAACACGGACCCCTGGGGAACACCGCACGACATCGGGTGGGCGATCCGCCGACCTCCACGATCGTAGAGCACTACCCTGTCGGTCAGGTAGTGCTCCACGATCCGCCGCAGATACCCGGGCACCCTGTGGTAGCGGAGGGCCTCGGTGATGACCGGGAAGGGCAGGGAGCCAAATGCGTTGGCGATGTCTAAAGACACCGCCACGACTCCCTCACCCCTCTCCTCCGCGTGCCCACAGTAGTTCCGGAGGGACGATAACGCGTCCATAGTGGACCGTCCCTCACGGAACCCGTACTGCCGGTCCGAGATGTTGGGCCCCACGTCCTCCAGATGTTTGACGATGCGACGGGACAAGATGCGCTCAAGCATCTTGCCCGTCTCATCTAGGAGGACGATGGGACGGTGACCGGCAGGGGTATCTACAGGCCTTCCCTCCTTCCGAAGGAGGACGAGGCGCCCCTCCTTCCAGCACCTCGGGAAGCGCCCCTCTTTGATGCAGTCATCAAAGAGGGTCCGCATGCGGTCCCCGAGGTGCTCCGCCACAATGTGGAGGACTCTCCCCGGTACCCCATCCGGTCCCGGCGCCTTCCTGCAGGACCGGAGACGGTCGACGACGCTCTCCATTTCGTCGACCGTCACGGGAGGGGGATCAGCGTGATCAACCTCCTCAACCGTGGGGCCCACGATGCCGGGCGGCTGAAAAGCCGGCGTGGCCGGGAAGAGTGCCTCCACAATCCTCGTGAGGAGTTCTGGCTCAAGGGAGTCCATGGGGGGTGCGCAACGCATTTTGTTACGCACGATTCGGTAAGGCCGCCCCCACGGCTCCCTATCTAACGTGGCCATGAACTCCTCACGCGCCTCGTCCTTCCTGCGAGCTATCTCCACAGAGAGCGCGTCCTTCGCTGACGTCAGCTCTCTGTGGAGATGCTCTTCCTCCTCCCGCAGGTGACGCCTCCGCCTGCAGTGGGTGTAGGCACGGCGGGCGGCGTCACTGGTGGTTCGCAGGGCCGCAATCTCCTGCGACCACCAGTACACCTGCCTCTTCGCGGGCAGCCTACGGGCCCGGGGCATGGCCGCGTCGCACACCGACGTGAGTGCGACGCGGAATCTGGCTGCCCGCTCCTCCACTCCCAAGGTGACCGGTGGGGGCGCACACCACGCCTCCACCATGGCCGCCTCCTCCGCCATTCCCCGGTCGAGGCGGGCCAGGGTCCACCTTGGGAAAGCCCCTCCACGTCCTCCCCCACTCCGCCCTCTCGGGCTGGGCGGCGGTGCCCTCGGCGAGGTGCTGACCCTCATCCTTATGTAAAGGTGATCGGAGAGGGTCTCTACCTCCTCCAGGACGCGCCAGTCCGTGATTCGTGCGGCGATAGCAGGGGTCGCGAACGAAACGTCCACGATCGACCCCCCATTTCGCCGCACACACGTATAGGCGTCGCCCCGGTTGAGCACCTCTAGCCCCATTGCCGCCACCCAGTCCTCGAGGGCCACCCCTCTCGGGTCCGTGATGGGGGAACCCCATGCCGCGCTCTTCGCATTGAGGTCCCCCATCACCACCACTGGCGCCGGCGCCGCACCTCCGACGACTCTCCCCAGCCCCACCAGGAAGGCTTCGAATTCCCGCAGCGGCCTATTCGGGGAGAAGTATACTGCCACCAGGACAGTATCTCCCCACTTGGCCACTGCGAAACCCGAACCCCCAGCCGTTCCCGATAGGGGGGGGAGGTCACCCATCGCCGGCACCACGATGGCAACCGAGCCATCCGTCGCCCCGACCCAGTTGGGCTGGGGGGGGACAAAGTACGGCTCAGCTACCACCAAAACACCAACGCCCCACTCCGCCATGACCTGCATGAGCAGATCTTGGGCGCGGGCGGAGTGGTTGGCGTTCGCCTGGAGGACCTCTAAATGCCGGTGTGCTGGCATTTAGAGGTCCATGCGCTCCTCCTGGGCCGGTCGCTCATCCACACGACTGCTGGCGGATGGCCCCGGGATCGTCATTTGCCCAGCCCCATTGGTGGCTTGCCCGGCGGGGGGGGGCACTGGCTTGCTGACCTTACCCCTGGTGTGTGGCGGAGCACTCCTCCATCCCCCCATCACGTGGTCCGCCGGGCGCTTCGCGCTGTGGCACACGGCGCAGTGAGGAACCTAACCTAACCTAACCTAACCTAACCTAACCTAACCTAACCTAACCTAACCTAACCTAACCTAACCTAACCTTTTTTTTTTTTTTTTTCGGAGAGGAAATGCATTACGCATCGTCCCCCCAGGCTAACCTAACCTAACCTAACCTAACCTAACCTAACCTAACCTAACCTAACCTAACCTAACCTAACCTAACCTAACCTAACCTAACCTAACCTAACCTAACCTAACCTAACCTAACCTTTTTTTTTTTTTTTTTTTTTTTTTTTTTTTTTTTTTTTTTTTTTTTTGACAGGGTGGAAAATGCTTTATGCATTCCCCTCACCATGGGAGTGGTGAGGGGATATGTGGGACTCACCCCGTCACCCCCCCTCAGAATGAGAGGGGGCAAGGGAGCGCAACCCACTAAAAACCACCCTGGCGTACCCTCCTGCCGGCTGGTGAGGCACCCTGATGCCTGCCGAAGCTTAGTTCAGGGTGCCCCCCGGCTGCCCCAGCCATTGCCGGGGCTACCCGCGCCAAAGGAGAGGGGGGCCGAGCACGCGTGGCCCCCCTCCCAGACCGCCCAGTGACTAGCCTACGGCGGGCAGGGGACTCCCATCCCCCACCCGCAGCCACTAAGGGTAGAGGCGGCCAGCAAAACGCCGCCGCCTAAACCCCTGCCGTCTGCGCCGGAGCGGATGCGCGAGAGGAGACTCCTCGCGCTCACGCTCCGAGGCCTCCTTCTGCGAGATGACACTTTCGCAAAAGGAGGCCACAGCCCTCCAGGACCTGTCGCTGCACAGCATTGCAGACACAACGCTGTGCAGGGAGAGGTCCCACTGCCCGATCGCCAGCGCCATAGTGCAGCGCTCCGCACTCCAGCGGCTGCACACCGCAAGGGTGTGCTGAGCCGTGTCGTCCGGATCGCCGCACTCATGGCACTGCGGGCCGGGCTCCCTCCCAATCTTGTGCAGGTAATGACCGAAGCATCCGTGTCCGGTCAATACCTGCACAAGCCGGTACGATGTAGCACCGACTGCTCTCCCCAACCAGGTGTCCACCGACGGGAGGATCGCCCCTATGGTATAAACACCATAAGGGGAATCCTCCAGGTCGGCTTTCCACCTGTCCCGCAGTCGGCGCTCCATCATCCGGCGCGTCTCCTCCACCTCCTCAGGGTCCGGGCGTTCACCCCTAGCCCGGGCCCTGGACCTAACCTTGTAGGTCTCCGCTTGCACCTCCGCGTCCAACTCCCAGGGCGGGGTGCAAGCGAGGAGGCAGGCCGCGGCGTGGGCCACCGTCCTGTAGGCCCTCACCATTCTGAGGGCCACCACCCGCTGTGGCCTCCGTAGCAGGGCCCGGTTCCGGGCGGACAGCTTGTCCGCCCAGATGGGGGCCCCGTACAGAGCCATGCTCCTTGTGACGCCGGCATATAACCGGCGGCACAAGGAGCCCGGCCCACCCACGTTCGGCAGAAGCCGACTTAGTGCCGACGCGGCGCCCACAATTCGGGGAGCCATCTGCGAGAAATGCTCCCCGAAACTCCACCATCGGTCCAGAACAAGCCCCAAATATTTGATGTGGGGCTTGATCTGGACCGGTTCCCCCCCCAGTGTGAGCGCAGCGCCCGCAGGCAGCCTCCACCCCCGCCCCCCGAAGACTATCGCCTCAGTCTTCGGGAGGGCCACCCTCAGGCCGAGCCGACCAATCCGGTAAATGGCCAGCTCGGCCGCCGCTTCCGCCCGGCAAAGCACCTCCCTCACGTCGGTCCCGCGCACGGCCACCATTGTGTCATCCGCATAGCAGATGGTGGCCGTCCGCGGGAGCAACTCCCCCCTGATGGCCCAATCGTACCCCAGGTTCCATAAGAGTGGACCGAGCACGGAACCTTGGGGCACGCCACAGGCCATCTCCGTCGACCCCCGTCGACCGTCCGCCTGCTCATAGAGCACTACCCTATCAGTAAGGTAGTGCTCTATGAGCCGCCGCAGGTAGGGAGGCACTCGGTGGTATATGAGTGCCTCCCTTATCACCCCATAGGGGAGGGTGCCAAAGGCGTTGGCGATGTCGAGCGACACCACCACTACACCCTCCCCTCTGCTCGACGCGTGGTCACAGAAGTCCCTAAGGGACTTCAACGCGTCGAGCGTAGACCGCCCTTCCCTGAACCCGAACTGTCTATCGGAGACGTTCGGGCCGGCGGTCTGTAGGTGCTGCTGGATCCGGAAGGCCAGGATTCTCTCGAGAATCTTCCCGGCCTCATCCAGCAGCACGATGGGGCGATATGCGGACGGACAGTCCGGGGGTCGACCCTCCTTCCGGAGGAGGCAAAGCCTCCCCTCCTTCCACACTCTCGGGAACCGTCCGTCCCTCAGGCAGTCGCTCAACAACTGCCTGAGTCGGTCCCCGAGGTGCTGTAGGGCGATGTGGAGTACCCGCCCTGGTACTCCGTCGGGCCCCGGGGCTTTATTGCAGCCCCGGAGCCGGTCCATCGCCCTCTCGAACTCGTCATCGCTTACCGGTGCGATGACGAGTTCGGGTGGGTCCTCCAGGTCCCCCGGTGGCTCGGTCATCACCGGGGGAACTATCGAAGGGGCTGCCGGAAACAGCCCCTCGATGACCCTCCTGAGGAGAGGGGGCTCCAGTGAGTCCATGGGGGGGGCGGTGCGCATTTTGTTGCGCACCACCCTGTACGGCCGCCCCCATGGATTCCTGTCCAGCGTGGCGAGGAAGGAGGACCACCCCTCCTCCTTGGCCACCGCGATGGACAGGACCAGGGCCCTCTTGGCTTCTTGGAGGGCCCTGTGGAGCCCCTCCTCCTCCTCCCGGGTGTGCTGCCGGCGCCTGCAACGCTGGTAGGCGTTGCGGGCACCGTTGCTGGTGGTCCGCAGGGCCGCGATTTCGGCGGACCACCAATACACAAACCGGCGGGCGAACAGGCGCCTCGCCCGGGGCATGGCAGCTCCGCAACCGGCGCGCCCTCTCCTCCACCCCCAAGGCGGCGGGTGGGGCGTCACACCACGCCTCCACCAACGCCGCCTCGTCCGCCCTGGCCCTGTCCAGCTGGGACAGGGACCACTTGGGGAACTCCCCCCTTCCCCCCCTACGCCCCCCCCCTGGGACTGGTGGTGGCTGGCCTGCCCTTGTGGAGACCCTAAACCTGATATTCAGATGGTCTGATAGGGTCTCCACGTCCTCCAGGACGCGCCAATCGGTGACGCGTGCGGCAATGGCAGGGGTCGCAAACGTGACATCCACGATGGACCCCCCCTGCCGCCGCACGCAAGTATTGGCGCTGCCCTGGTTGAGGACAACCAGGCCCTCCACCACCAACCAATCCCGAAGCACACCCCCGCGCGCATCCGTTACGGGGGAACCCCACGCCGCGCTTTTGGCGTTGAGGTCCCCCAGGATGATTATTTGGCGCGGGGCCACCCTCCTGGCCACCCCCCCGAGGGCCTCGAGGAAAGCCTCAAAGGCGACCAGCGGCCTATTGGGGGAGAAATACACCGCAATCAGTGCGGTGTCGTTCCCCCATCCGGCCGCCGCGTACCCTGGGCCCACCTCGAGTTTTACGAGGGGGGGGCCGTCGCCGATCGCCGGCACCACCACGGCAGCCCTGTCGTCCCTCGACCCCACCCAGTTGGGTAGGGGAGGGACGAAATAGGGCTCCGTCACCGCGACCACGTCAATCTCCCACTCCGCCATGACCTGCATGAGCAGGTCTTGCGCTCTGGCGGAGTGGTTGACATTCACCTGCAGGACCTCTAGATGGTGTGCTGGCATCTAGAGGTCCATGATGGTCTCCTCCTGGGCCGCGGTCGCTGCGGGGGCTGCGGGAACTGCGGGAACTGGGCGGGGGCGCTGCGGCCTCATGTCCCTCCCTCTTGTGTGGGGGGGGCAACAATTTGTCCCCCCCATCCGATGGTTGGCTGGGAGTCTGGCCTGGTGGCACACGGCACACCACGCCTTTTCCCAGCACTCACTCATCCTGTGCCCCTCCCTACTGCACCGGAAGCAGACATTGCTCCGGTCTTCCTTGGAGGGGCACAGCTCCCGTGAGTGGCCGACACCGTAACATCGGTAACACCGCATCGGTGTCGGCCCCATCGGCGTGACCCTGGCGGAGGCCCATCCGACCAGGATCCTTCCCGCGTTCCGCAGTGCCACCGCCGCCTGCACGGGGCACTGGACCAACACTGATCCAGTGCCGTCGTAGGAGGAGCGGACGGCCCCCACCCTTACTTGTCCCGGCAGGCATGACCCGGCTGCCGCGACCGCCTGCGCCACCGAGTCCTTCGTGGCCGACTCGTCAAGGCCGGCCAGCTGGATCTCGGCCGTCTTCACTGGGCGGCTGATGTCAGCGACGTCCCCCACCAACCCCTGCAGCTTGGCTGCAAGGGTATCTGCCACCCTGTGCCCGTCCTCCCCTGGGACCTCGATGACCCTGGAGCCCGTCATCGAGGTCCTCACCTTGACGTGCTGCAGGCCAACCGAACTGAGGCTAAGGCCGTTAATGGCCTTAGCCATGGTGGCCTGCAGAGTGGTGGTGGCCCCCTTCTTGAGGGTGACCACCACTGCCGCCGTCTTGGGGACGGACAACTTCACCGGTCTGGGCGCCGCCTTTCCGGACTTCGGGGCTTGGGGAGGGGTGGCCTTGGCCTTGCCCTTCCCTTTCCGCCTAACCACCTCCGACCACGCCATCTGCGCGGGCGGGGGTGGGATTCGGCCCGAGGGGCCGGGTTCCCCTTGTGAGGGCCGAGCGGCTCTCGGGGCAGGGTCTGCTACCACCAGTTTGCTTGGCCTCCTGGAGGGGGGGCTGAGCACCGGCGACATGGGTGTGGCCACCACCTTCTTGGCCGCCTTGGGCTTCGGCCTCCCGTCGCCTAGCCGAGCCCTGGCGACCGGCTCGAGCACCTCCACTGGGGTCCGGGAGGGAGCAGTGGGCGCAACGGTAATTCTTCGAGGAGGAGGGGTGGGGACATGCCTAAGGGCACGCACCTCGTGCGCCAACGGGGGGCGGAGAATTGGCTCCGCCGGGAGACGCCGGTTGACTTCGTCGATACGGTCGTTCACCATCCGACCGAGGCTCAAAAACAGGTCTCTCTTCATCTCCTGTATGGCCTCGGTCAGTTCGACCGTACCGAACTGCAGTGACGAAGCCACCGGTGCGGCCGGGATCTCCCTCTCGCTAAAAGCGATGCGGAGCGCCTTCAATTCTGCAGAATTGAGCGCCAGCTGCTCCCGCATTCGCTTATTGTCCGCTTTCAATATTCGGATCTCCTCGTTTTCATTTTGGGCCGCCTGGACTGCGTCCATCGACCCTAAAATTGTTCTGCAGGCCCGGTTCATCCGGCCCCAGATCTCCCCCTTTAAATTCCCGGATGACCGGGCCGCCTCCAATATGTCGCGCGCCGCCAAGCGGGTGGCGTCCAGCGGGTCCGTCTCCTGCGTGCACGCCAGCCCATCCACGGGCTCAGGAGAGCGCGATGTAGAGCGGGAGCGTACGTTGCCGACCGCTTTCCCCTTTATCCCCCCCTTGGGGCGGAGTTCGGGGAACTCCCTCCGATACTCGGCCACAGGATCCGCCGGATCCGAGTCGGTATCAGCCCCCTCCGAAAATTGGGGCGTCAGCTGATACAGCTTCGCCCTTAGCCTTGCTGTAGCTAGCCCCACATACGCCCCCTTGGCCTTCCCCCGAACCGCCGAGTTGAACTTTGGAGGAGGTTTGGGGTCCTCCTCCTCGTCCTCATGCGCCCTCTTGGACGTCGAAGGAGCACTCTCCACCACGTCACCATCCACATCAATAAAATCCTCCGGTTCGGAGTCGGAACTCAAGCGAGTTCCTCCCCCCCCCGGTGGATCCCCCCAAAATTTGGTAGGCGAGGTCATAGTGACCTCGTCTACCTAGTCCCAAAATCTAGTCCAAATCCGACCGCTAGGACCGGACTTACGACCTAACCTAACCTAAAAGGTCAAGTGCGAGTCGGATTTGGCTAAATGTATGGAGAAGTGGGTTGAGCGCCTGATTTGAAACACTTAGCAAAGTGTTAAAATCTTGCGCCCCTAAAATGACCCACTTCCCGAAGTCGTAGGATAACGAAACAAAAACAAAAAGGTACCTCCCAGTAAAAACTAACAAAAGAAAAAGAAAAAACACAAAAAAGATTAAAAGGTTAAAAGTTATCAATTTTACAAAAATATCAAAAAACGATAAGTTTGTAAAACTGAAACCTTAGAAAAACTTACGCTACCAAATATTATATACAATGCAATAACTTTTGACCAGGTGGTCAAAAGGTTAAAAGGTGTATATAACAAATTTAAAGAACAAACTAAACTACCCTAAAAAATGAAAGAAATAATTTACAAGTAACTATAAACTAATACTAAACACTACCAAACACAAAAAATAACTGAAAAATTTTCCTTGCAAATTTCAAGAGAAAATCTGAAACTTACAAAATAAAAATCTTACAGCTAAACAACCCAAAACCAAATGCAAAATATGCTATAATAAGCGGGACCGTCGCCAGTACCCCCGCCCAAAAACTGAGCAAGGTGGGATAAAGGCAACACCGACAATACTATAGCACAAAAAACCCTAAAACTAACAAAAAATAAGTGAAAAATTTACAATTTGGTAAGGCCAACAATTTTGGAACCTGAGTTCCGAAAATTATTGGACCCTAACCTACACAAAGAACAAGAAATCCGCAATCTTCTAGCCCTGAAAAGGGCTAAAAAAGACGCAAGAATAAAAAACCAAAAAATAAACAAAAAAGTGCAAAACCGAGCAAAAAATGAAATTAAATTACCAACCGCAAAAACGAAAACTTGAAAAATAAGAAAAATTGAAAGGATAGAAGAGAACGGAAAGAAGTTAAACGTTGAGGAAAAAATGTAGTATTTGGTAACCAAAACTCGCACTAATCCACCCAAAGACACCCAAGATTCGACTTCAACCTAACCTAACCTAACCTAACCTAACCTAACCTAACCTTTTTTTTTTTTTTTTTTTTTGACGGAGTGGAAATGCATTTACGCATCTTCCCTGCCTGGGGTAGGCGGTGCAATGGGAAGTATAACGGACTCTCGTACGAACGAACTACCGTTTAAAACCACTCCGGCGTTTAAACCCTTGCCGGTGGTGAGGCGCCGCGGTACATGCCTAAGCTTTGGCCACTGACGCGCCTCCCGGCTTGCCCAAAAAGGGCCCCCCCAATCCTCGCCAAAGGAGGTGCCGACTGTGAACAGCCCACGATCAACACCCCAGACCGGTAGAGCCGTGCAAGGTGGGTCCCCAACCCACTGGCTCTACAAGGAGTTCGGGCGAGCAGCGAACCGAAGTCCACTGAGTTCGCCTTCCCTCCAACGATCTGCCTGCGGTGGATGGTGCTTTCCGGATACCAAGTATCCTTCAAACACGCCCCACCGCAGCTGTCCCCTCAATAACTACAGTGCCCCCCGGGATTCCGAAAGGCACGTAGAGGGACCCGCGGGTGACATGGGAGTACGACGCAAGGGAACGCGCAACGCATTTCTGCGATGCCGTCCCTGCCCATAAACCCAGTCACCAACCACCAACTGACAGAGGCAGCTGTCCAGGATGGAAACCACCCTTTTCAACCACCCCCGCCAAAGCCCCCTCCAGGCGACTGGTTAAGCTTTCCGGACCAGAAGCGGCAAGCACCAAGTGCACTCGCAACTGACCCTTCAAGCTACCCCAGCCACCAACCGTCAAAAATGGCGACAGTAGGACGCTGTCCGGGGTGGAAGCGGCAAGCACCAAGTGCACTCGCAACCACCCCATCTAACGACCTCTGCCACCACCCACCAAGGGTGACGAGAAGACTTTTCCGAGGAAAAGCCTCTCGTCACCAAACCCCCCCAGGTGACAAGGGAATCCTTCCGGGGCAGAAGCGGCCTGTTTCCGGCAGGCACGCGACCGCAACCCTTCCAGAAACCCTGTCACCTCCCCATGGCCGCTCTTAGTCTGGCCCCTCACCACGAGCCTTTCCGGTATGGGTAGCCCTGTCCGGTATAGCCTCGTGGATCATTGAGACACGCAAGCCCCCCCACCACGGCAAGGTGGCAGCACAGTCGGGGGGGAACCTAACCTAACCTAACCTAACCTAACCTAACCTAACCTAACCTAACCTAACCTAACCTAACCTAACCTAACCTAACCTAACCTAACCTAACCTAACCTAACCTAACCTAACCTAACCTAACCTAACCTTTTTTTTTTTTTTTTTTTTTTTTTTGACGGAGTGGAAATGCATTTACGCATCTTCCCTGCCTGGGGTAGGCGGTGCAATGGGAAGTATAACGGACTCTCGTACGAACGAACTACCGTTTAAAACCACTCCGGCGTTTAAACCCTTGCCGGTGGTGAGGTGCCGCGGTACATGCCTAAGCTTTGGCCACTGACGCGCCTCCCGGCTTGCCCAAAAAGGGCCCCCCCAATCCTCGCCAAAGGAGGTGCCGACTGTGAACAGCCCACGATCAACACCCCAGACCGGTAGAGCCGTGCAAGGTGGGTCCCCAACCCACTGGCTCTACAAGGAGTTCGGGCGAGCAGCGAACCGAAGTCCACTGAGTTCGCCTTCCCTCCAACGATCTGCCTGCGGTGGATGGTGCTTTCCGGATACCAAGTATCCTTCAAACACGCCCCACCGCAGCTGTCCCCTCGATAACTACAGTGCCCCCCGGGATTCCGAAAGACACGTAGAGGGACCCGCGGGTGACATGGGAGTACGACGCAAGGGAACGCGCAACGCATCTCTGCGATGCCGTCCCTGCCCATAAACCCAGTCACCAACCACCAACTGACAGAGGCAGCTGTCCAGGATGGAAACCACCCTTTTCAACCACCCCCGCCAAAGCCCCCTCCAGGCGACTGGTTAAGCTTTCCGGACCAGAAGCGGCAAGCACCAAGTGCACTCGCAACTGACCCTTCAAGCTACCCCAGCCACCAACCGTCAAAAATGGCGACAGTAGGAAGCTGTCCGGGATGGAAGCGAAAGCGCACACAACCACCCCTTCCAACGACCTCTGCCACCACCCACCAAGGGTGACGAGAAGACTTTTCTAACGAAAAGCCTCTCGTCACCAAACCCTCCCCAGGTGACAGAGTGAACTTTCCGGGGCAGAAGCAGCCCTAAGGCACGCGACCGCAACCCTTCCAGAACCCCCTGTCACCTCCCCAGAGTGCCGCTCTTCGTCTGGACCCTCACCACGAGCCTTTCCGGTATGGGTAGCCCTGTCCGGTATAGCCTCGCAGATCATTGAGACACGCAAGCCCCCCCACCACGGCAAGGTGGCAGCACTATCGGGGGGGAACCTAACCTAACCTAACCTAACCTAACCTAACCTAACCTAACCTAACCTAACCTAACCTAACCTAACCTAACCTAACCTAACCTAACCTAACCTAACCTAACCTAACCTAACCTAACCTAATAGGTACAACTTAAAGCAGAAAATTGACTTAGAAATCACACTAGAAAATATACAAATAATAATGAATAGTACACACCTAAAAACCTTCCTTGAATATTGCACCTCCATAGTTAAAAAAGTAATAAATAGAAATAAAACATGATTAGTACACATTAGAAATAAAAATACATCGTAGTACATAGAAGTATAAGAACAAAATTGTAAAGTTATTTACTTAGTTATTAACTTGAGATTAGCCTGAAAAACACCCAGAAAGTAAACGAGATGAAGAGAGAAGAACAAAAGTATGACAAACAAAACTGCGAGAAATGGTATAAAACATGATAATAGAACAAGCATAGACTCCGATAATGTTGGAGGTAGAAGTTTTACAAAAAAAAAAAAAAAAAAAACCTAACCTAACCTAACCTTTTTTTTTTTTTTTTTTTTTTTTTTGACGGAGTGGAAATACATTTACGTATCTTCCCTGCCTGGGGTAGGCGGTGCAATGGGAAGTATAACGGACTCTCGTACGAACGAACTACCGTTTAAAACCACTCCGGCGTTTTAAAGACCCTGGCCGGTGGTGAGGCGCCGCGGTACATGCCTAAGCTTTGGCCACTGACGCGCCTCCCGGCTTGCTCCAAAGGAGCCCCCCCAATCCTCGCCAAAGGAGGTTTCGAAAGTGCACAGCCCACGATCGTCACCCCAGACCGGTAAAGCCGTGCAAGGTGGGTCCCCAACCCACTAGCTTTACAAGAAGTTCGGGCGAGCAGCGAACCGAAGTCCACTGAGTTCGCCTTCCCTCCAACGATCTGCCTGCGGTGGATGGTGCTTTCCGGATACCAAGTATCCTTCAAACACGCCCCACCGCAGCTGTCCCCTCGATAACTACAGTGCCCCCCGGGATTCCGAAAGACACGTAGAGGGACCCGCGGGTGACATGGGAGTACGACGCAAGGGAACGCGCAACGCATCTCTGCGATGCCGTCCCTGCCCATAAACCCAGTCACCAACCACCAACTGACAGAGGCAGCTGTCCAGGATGGAAACCACCCTTTTCAACCACCCCCGCCAAAGCCCCCTCCAGGCGACTGGTTAAGCTTTCCGGACCAGAAGCGGCAAGCACCAAGTGCACTCGCAACCGACCCTTCAAGCCACCCCAGCCACCAACCGTCAAAAATGGCGACAGTAGGAAGCTGTCCGGGATGGAAGCGAAAGCGCACACAACCACCCCTTCCAACGACCTCTGCCACCACCCACCAAGGGTGACGAGAAGACTTTTCTAACGAAAAGCCTCTCGTCACCAAACCCTCCCCAGGTGACAGAGTGAACTTTCCGGGGCAGAAGCAGCCCTAAGGCACGCGACCGCAACCCTTCCAGAACCCCCTGTCACCTCCCCAGAGTGCCGCTCTTCGTCTGGACCCTCACCACGAGCCTTTCCGGTATGGGTAGCCCTGTCCGGTATAGCCTCGCAGATCATTGAGACACGCAAGCCCCCCCACCACGGCAAGGTGGCAGCACTATCGGGGGGGAACCTAACCTAACCTAACCTAACCTAACCTAACCTAACCTAACCTAACCTAACCTAACCTAACCTAACCTAACCTAACCTAACCTAACCTAACCTAACCTAACCTAACCTAACCTAACCTAACCTAACCTAACCTAACCTAACCTAACCTAACCTAACCTAACCTAACCTAACCTAACCGGAGGTTATCAGTAATTGTCCCGACTGCCATTGTTATTTTTAGGAACCAAACGACGACGAAAAAAAAAAAAAAAAAAAAAAAAAAAAAAAAAAAAAAAAAAAAAAAAAAAAAAAAAAAAAAAAAAAAGTCGAATTAATTACAGCGGCCGCGCTATGTCCTTTTAGATCGCGCAATCGTTTGGTTCCTAAAAATAACAATGGCAGTCGGGACAATTACTGATAACCTCCGGTTAGGTTAGGTTAGGTTACGTTAGGTTAGGTTAGGTTAGGTTAGGTTAGGTTAGGTTAGGTTAGGTTAGGTTAGGTTAGGTTAGGTTAGGTTTTTTTTTTTTTTTTTTTTTTTTTTTTTTTTTTATACACGAATGTGTGCGGCTAGGAACCTTAACGATACAAATTCAAGTTGAACTTAATGTTGGTTCAATATATAGCAAAAAAAAAAAAAAAAAAAAAAAAAAAAAAAAAAAAAAAAAAAAAAAAAAAAAAAAAAAGTCGAATTAATTACAGCGGCCGCGCTATGTCCTTTTTGCGATACGAAAACGACATTTCAGAAAAAATTGTCTTGCCAAGTATATAGGGTTAACGAATGTTATTTAGCTACTTGACGATAGATGGCGCCAGCTGTACTCACTTTTGGTACGGAATTAAAGTATTTTATACAGGAATGGGTGCGGCTTGGACCATTAACGATACAAATGAAAGTAAAACTAAATTCTGGTGCGATACAATGGTAAAACAATTTGAACAATATCAATAAATTATGATTGCTAACCAATGTAATTTAGCTACTTGACGACAGATGGCGCCAGCTGTACTCACTTTTGGTACGGAATTAAAGTATTTTATACAGGAATGGGTGCGGCTAGGACCATTAACGATACAAATGAAAGTAAAACTAAATTCTGGTGCGATACAATGGTAAAACAATTTGAACAATATCAATAAATTATGATTGTTAACGAATGTAATTTAGCTACTTGACGACAGATGGCGCCAGCTGTACTCACTTTCAGTACGGAATTAAAGTATTTTATACAGGAATGGGTGCGGCCAGGATCATTAACGATACAAATGAAAGTAAAACTTAATTTTGGTTCGAAACATTGGTATAAAATTGAAACCATATCAATATCTAGACACGCGGGAGCGTGTCAAGCCAAGTTCAAGAAACAGAACTGGCGAGGCGCACCGTGTGTAATATTACACGAACCATTTGGAGCCACTTTTGACCCCCTCATAAATGAAAAACTATTTTACATAAACGTATCAAATTTTGCTCATATATTGAGACTTGCGAGATACATATGTGTTCTAAATTTCATAAGCTTATCTCAAACGGTTATTTAGATATTAATGTCCAAAATTCCTCATTTTTATCATTGACTGACCTATAGACCAAAACTCTAACCCAGTTCCAGATGACCTAGAGAGTTAAAATTTGGTATGCAGATAGGTAATTAGATGAATACAAAGGAATAAATAAAAAACTGTCAATTTTTAAATAATTAGATTCTATTATGAACGCTTAACATAAATACCTAATATTACTTAGGGTACCTACGTTATTAACTGGGATTAATTATTATTTTTATATTTAGCGCACATCAATAGTGTAAAATCATTACCTACTCATAAATAATGATAAAATAATAGGCATTTAGATTTTCGGTATATACACGACGCGCGCGCGCCGAGTGACGCCGGAGCGGCGCGGGCGCTGTGACGATCGAATCGAACCGTTGACGCGAACGTGGCCGAGCGAGCGGCAGCCGCGCTCACAAGCGCGAGCGCCGGCTTGCTGTCCGTCCGGTTGTCTCTCGATATCTGACCTATAAGGTTGCAATTTATGCTGCGAAATTGCTAAGTTTTCTTAAGGAAAACTTATAATTTGTAGTAATATTATTATTACAATTTCTTTAATAAGTTGGTACCTACGTACGTATAGTATTATAGTATAGGCTATAGTTTAAATAAATAATAATTTTATAGTTATAAGTAGGGAGGTGTATATACTTATTATTATTACAATTCCTATAATAAGTGGGTACGTAGGTTTAGTATAGTATAGGCAATAGTTTAAATAAATAATAATTGTATTTTTTAGTAAGTAGGTAAGTTAAGTATAGTTAAAAGTAAGTAGGTGTATATACCTACTTAACTCTGAGTTTGAGAACTTGTTGATAGTAGCAAATAGTTTTATCTTTTTATTACGTAGGTAGGTACCCACCAAAAACATAAATGTAAAAAAGGAGAGCCAAGTTCAATTCAAAAATTATTCTCTGCTGTGGGCTTGGCAATGCAATTGTTTTATATTTATAAAGTCTACTTTTAGTTTTGAATTTGTCCTTTTAAAAGGACCCACGGCGTTACGAGGATATGTACTTACCTACAAAAAGTAATGATATCCCACCAAAAACATAAATGTAAAAAAGGAGAGCCAAGTTCAATACAAAAATTATTCTCTGCTGTGGGCTTCGCCGCAAAAAGAATGGAGATCTGAGATTGAGTGCCAAGTTCTATGCAAAATCCAAATATGTAGTCTAAGGGCTCACTTGGCTGGTTTTCCCATACTAATTATATAGCCTTCGCATGTTCTAAACCTGTTACCTTTCGGTTCTTATTTTATTATTCCGAAAATTTGGCTTGCTGGTAGAAACTACCCATCGAACATAAGGCTCTTCCATGACTGTGTAAAAGTAGGTACTTAATAATAATTCGTATGGGAAAACCAGCCAAGTCAGCCCTTAGACTACATATTTGGATTTTGCATAGAACTTGGCACTCAATCTCAGATCTCCATTCTTTTTGCGGCGAAGCCCACAGCAGAGAATAATTTTTGTATTGAACTTGGCTCTCCTTTTTTACATTTATGTTTTTGGTGGGATGATTGTTTACGAATGTAATTTAGCTACTTGGCGAAAGATGGCGCCAGCTGTAATCACTTTCGGTACGGAATTAAAGTATTTTATACAAGAATGGGTGCGGCTAGGACCATTAACGATACAAATTAATGTAAAACTTAATTCTGGTGCAATACAATAGCAAAAAAAAATAAAAAAATATGGTTGCGAACGTAATTTTGCTACTTGACGACAGATGGCTCAAGTTGTACCTACTCATTTTTAACATGGAGTTTCATTCTGGTGCGATAGATAGCACCACATGCAAGTAAGATCGCACAATTGTTATTACCCGACTGCGTCAGAAGGAGGGTTATGTTTTTTTTTATTTTTATATTTAAGATAACGAATGTCATACGTACTAAACAGGGGCATTAAGAAAGTGGTAATGTGTACGGATAGTAAAAGTGCGTTGCCGCATATTAAACGGTGTGTGTCGATGGCATTTCGGAAAAGTTTATTAAGACATGAATTAGACAGTGTCGACGGAGCACCACTGCTGCGGAGCTCCTATTTCTGTGTGGTTTGGCCCCCCGGGCCAGCTGCAAAGCTAACATAACCTAAACCTACCTAAGATTTTATAACAAAACCCGACTATTTGTGAATATCATGTTTTACGAATATACATACATACACATACATACCTGAAGTACATAAATCATTTATAAGTACATAAATCATTTGTTGGTCAATGCATTCATTTCTATAATAAATTACCTGAGGTAGTATTAAAGTTACCCTTTCCAGCACTCAAAAATTACTTGAAAAAGTCGTTAATGTCTAAAGCGTATTATAGGATCGAGGACTATATTTAATAGACAAACATGCTTGGCCTAAACCCGAAACTTAATCAATAATATATTTTTTATTTGTTTTTTTTCAAATTCAAAATCTTTATCTTGTCTGGGGGACACCGTTGATGTAGGAAAACATATCAATCTTATGTGGTCATCTTGCACCGTCTTATATACACATACGTAGGAGTTCTTTTTTCTTTTCTCTCTTTCTATCTTAAGATTTTGGTGTGTTTTCCTGCGGAAACTACGCAGGATATTTGAAATATTTTTTAATTTGCTATTTATAGATTTATATAATGCTAGACTAAGTAGTACCATTGTAATATTAAATATATTTAAAAAAATGACTGACTGCTGAGTTTCTTGCGGCGCTTCTTCTCAGCAGTGGTCTCCTCTTGTGAAGCGCTGGTAGATTCTTGACGTGTAAAAGTGCCCGTGCGGCCTACTTACTGAATAAATGTCTTTATCTTTATCTTATCTTTATCTTTACCTTCACGCCTTCATTCCCAGAGTGGGGTAGGCACAGCTACAGAATTACCAAAAACTCTAAAAACTTGTTGATAACTCTGTAACCACAATTTGCACAATTAGGCTAAGATGTTTAACAGTGTATATTAGTGACAGATAGCAAGCCCATCGCCTAACAGTACTACAAGCCTTTATTCCCTTAGTCGCCTCTTACGACATCCACGGGAAGACATGGAGTGGCACAATTCTAAGCCGGCAACCACACGGCATTTTGCGAATATAGTGTTTGGCTAATATGATGTTATACTTATACAGTGTGTCTCCGACCTTGGGGCTTTAAATGCAACGATCGATTCTACTCGCTAAACTGAACTACTTTTGTTCTGCAACATTAAAAAATAACTTAAACTTAGATAACTAATTGATGTTAAAGTCTAATTGTAAAATCAGTGTATTACATTCTGGCCATTTAATCACTATCTCATGGTACGGGGGCGACATTACCTTGGTACGAGGGCTAAAGGAAAATGTAGAATTGGACCGCGTACATTGAAAATTAGATTTAACCTGTATGATAAAAAATAAATTTAAATTGTACGTATTTTTAACAACTTACAGAACAAAAGAAGTTTAGTTTCAGGAGTAGAAATGATCTATGCATTTAAAGCCCCAAGGTCAGAGGCACCCTGTATAGGTATGATGTTTTGCGAGTATGATGTTATGCATATATGATGTTTTGCAAGTATGATCTTTTGCGAATGTGATATTATGACATGAACTAGTTCTCTATTTAAAGTTATCTGGTGGTGGCTTAGACGATTTTAGTACGAGTAGGTCAGTACGAACACGTCAGTCGCCTGTCTCGGGAAACAATCGCGTCTTCTTAGTCGTGATAGTTTTCCTCTAAAATTAGTTATATATGCTTTCATTTAAGATACATTTCTGATTTTTAGTATTTGCAGTTTTGAAATTGGCACTTTAATTATAAATTTATCACAAACGAAACGAAAAAATGATTTCACAAACCCGCAATATTTTTGAAATAGCAGTTTGTCGGCAAGAATTATATGAATATTCATGCCAATTAATAGCTTTCTAGAACTAAGAGTCTCTGAGCTAGGCTGCGGACGGACGGACGGACGGACGGCGAAACTTTAAGGGTTCCTAGTTGGACTACGGAACCCTTTGATTGATCGTAACGTAAAGAAATCTTTTCCGTAAATTGGGGCCGGAACGCAGAGTAAGTAGGCTGGAAGTGTCATTCCTGCAAGAAGAGGGAGGTTTTGCCGTGCCAAACTAAACCTACTGATTTGGACACCGTTATGAACGAGTTGCGGGATATGAAAAAACAGCTTGCTTGTCTCCCGGGGCTAGTGCGTGATATTGGCCTTCTAAAGACTGATGTCGGATGTGGTGCAGAGAGTCTCGGAGCTTGAGGCCTCCCAAGAGAAAGTCACGCTTCTGACCAACGAAGTCTCCCTCCTAAAAAATGATATTGCTCGCAATGATCAGCTTCAGCGTCTATTAATAGGGAACTAATTTCAATTAACTGGGAGCAGGAGTTTTGTGTGCGATCATTAGTCAATTGCCTTGATTTATTTTAAGAGACTTATGAAAATAAAAATAAAAAAAAATGCTTAAATTTATCCCCAGTGCGAAAATTAAAGTTGACTCGTATCCTAAGTGGTTCTCACATTCATTGAAACGTGCTATTAAAGAGAAATTTAAATACTTGCAGAAATATAATAAATATAAGAATAAATCTGATTTGTTGTCTTTCACGGTACTGCGTGATCGAGTGCGAAGGCTGGAGCAACAGTGTTTTGATACGTACTCGTATATTAGTCGTGTTGAAAACAATATTTGTACAAACCCCAAGCAATTCTGGTCGTTCATCAAGTCGCGTTCTGGCTCCCATGGCATACCAAGTAGCCTAAATTATAATGGTGATTTAGTTAACACTGGGCCGGGCCGGACATATGCGATGCTTTTTCAGAGTACTTTCTATCGTCTTTCTCATCTTCTAACACTAGTAACACTGTTCTTAACTCTATGAATAATGCTAACTCTACAGCTTTCTTGGCAAACATTGAAGTAAGCCCTGATTTAGTTAAAAATCTCCTACTTAAGCTGGACCCGTCTAAATCGGCTGGTCCGGATGATCTACCTGCTCAGTTCCTAATAAATTGTGGGGAAAGCTTGGCATTTCCCATATCTCTGCTATTGAAACGCTCATTCACCGAGTGTATTGTCCCGTCATTGTGGAAATCGGCTTTTATAACACCAGTCCATAAAAAAGGGCCGAAAACAGAAGTACAAAATTATAGACCAATTTCTAAATTATGTATACTATCCAAAGTACTACTATTACTATTAGTAATACTATTAGGCGATGGGCTTGCAACCTGTCACTAATAAGCTGGTAAACACCTTAGCCTATTTGTGCAGAATGTGGTTACAGAATTATCTACAAGTTTTTAAAGTTGTAGGTAATTCTGTAGCTCTGTCTACCCCACTCTAGGATTACAGGCGTGAAGGTATGTATGTATGTGTATGTATCCAAAGTATTGGAAAAAATTGTCTATAATCAAGTATACTGCGCTTTAAAAAATTCTATAAGCCCTATCCAACATGGTTTCTTGCAGCGCCGATCCACGGTATCCAACCTTGTGCTTCTTAACGAGTATGTCACTGGTGCAATGGAAGATAACACCCAGGTGGATGTAATCTACACAGATTATAAAATAATTGGTTAAATATTTGAGTTACAAACTAAAGTATGTATGTATGTATGTAAACTCTTTATTGTACAAACAGAAAATAACAGATCAAAAATAAAACAGAAACAAGAAAGGTATGTACAAAGGCGAACTTATCCCTATAAGGGATCTCTTCCAGTTAACCTTTGAGCGATTGAGAGAAGAATAAAAACAACGGAGTGGACAAAGTGTCCTGACAATTCAACTAATTACTTGAGTATTTTTAAGAAACACCACCTGGTCCCTTTAAATAAGCGTCGTGATATAGCTGATACAATTTTCCTCCTCAAAATCACAACTGGCGTCATTGACTGTCCTGAGCTGCTACATGAACTATCCTTCGTTACTCCATCTCGGCCCAAAAGACACTTCCCCCCTATTTCTCTTAAGCGCACATCGTCCAGATACAGACAGAATAGTTTTCTTAACCGTGCTAGTCGAAGATTGAATAATTTGACGAGAGAGTTTGATATTGACATATTTAACTGTGTAATACCTTCTGTGAGGCGAAAATTAACTAAAATGTGTTTTGAATGAGTGTTCTTCAAGTTGCGAACTGATAAGCGAGCTTAGTGGGTCGAGCATTTTATGAATATTCTCAGTTCTTTTAAGTTTTATTAGGTCTTACATATGTGTGCATTTTTTTTTTTTGTTTTAATTCCTATTTAATTGTGGCACTGTTGTGCGCGTTACTAAGGTGTATGAATATTAAATTTATACTTATCTATTTGTGAGTTCCTGTAATTGGCTCTGTTCCTCTATTTAAGTTAGTATAACAATTGTTAAAGCTGTTGGTTCTCCTACAATAAATAAATAAATAAACTATTTCATTTCAATTCTCATTTGTCGAAATACTTGACATCTTCATAATCTCATCAGTACCAAATGACGAAGCGGTCCACCGAATGGTAGACAGTGCACCAATATTTAATGAAAAATAATACAAACGTGACAAATATGATTTATTAAATGCAACGCAGCCTTGACGTCCTTCCCGGCTGGCTCAATAAGTGGAGGATGTCGGCTAACGTCGCTAAAATCCAAGCTATGATCACGGGACAGTCGAGAAAGCGAGCCCTCTCCGTCTATATGGCCAGGAAATACCGTGGAGCCACACGGTGAAATACCTGGGACTCACCATCGACAGGAGACTGACACTGGGCCACCACGTGGACGAAACAGTGCGCGAGCCAAGTGCGCACGAACACTACTGCGTCCAGTCCTCGCAAGCAGCCTTCCCGTGCGCACCAAGCTGGGGATCTATAAGACGTATCTACATTCGATCCTGCCTCACCTACGCAGCCCCGGCTTGCTACGCACTAACTGCGGAAACGCACAGAAAGAGGCTGCGGGCGCAGGAGAATCTCACCCTGCGCACCATCGTCGCAGCCCCGCGCGTCGTGCGCACAGCACGATTGGGCGCGACCGACGACACGAAGGACTGGACGCCTTCACCGAACGCCTCGCGCGCGGAATGTTCAAACGCGCCGATCACTCACGTTATCCCAGTCTACAGGGAATAGCGCCGCACCACGCCCGTCCAACGGACCGGCGGTACCGAGCTCCACCAAGGGAGCTCACCATCCTAAAACACATGTCATCCCAACCCATAGTCACCCAGGGACTACAGACGCCGCAATAGGCCCTCATAGAAACGCCGCAGATAGGCAAACGCCGAAGATAAGCATAAAGCCCAGATGGCATAGCCAACCACAATGACCGGCCCGTAATCATCATCATGTCAGCCGAAAGACGTCCACTGCTGGACATAGGCCTCCCCCAAGGCTCTCCACTCAGACCGGTCTTGTGCTTTTCGCATCCACCGCTTTCCCGAGACCCTTACAAGGTCGTCCTTCAGTTTAGCTATTCTTCGGGCTATGTCGGTAACCTTAGTTCTCCTGCGGATATCATCATTTCTGATTCTATCACGCAGAGAAACCCCGAGCATAGCCCTCTCCATAGCCCTCTGAGTGACCTTGAGCTTTCTTATGAGGCCCATCGTTAGCGCCCACGTCTCGGATCCGTAAGTCATCACTGGCAACACACACTGGTCAAAGACTTTTGACTTCAAACACTGCGGTAATTTGGACGAAAAGGTGCTGCGAAGCTTCCCGAACGCTGCCCAGCCGAGTCGGATTCGACGAGTGACCTCTTTCTCAAAGTTGGACCTACCTAACTGGACCGTTTGTCCCAGGTAAATATAGTCGTCAACAACTTCAAGCGCAGAGCCTCCGACTATCACGGGAGTTGGCGCGACATGGACGTTGGACATGACTTTCGTCTTGTCCATGTTCATTCTCAAGCCAACTCGGTCGGAACGGAAACTCTACTGAGGTCAGCGAGCATTGCACTGAGGTCCTCCATGGTCTCAGCCATGACTACGATATCGTCAGCGAATCGAAGGTGAGTGATGTACTCACCATTTATGTTGATGCGTCATCCTTTCCAGTCCAGAACCTTAAAAGCATCCTCCAATGCAGCGGTGAACAGCTTCGGAGAGATCACCTCTCCTTGTCTGACTCCCCACTGCAGGGGAATAGGCTTCGTGCTCCGGTCCTGTAGTCGGACGGACATAGTGGCGTTTTCGTACAGACACTTCAACACTTTGATATATCGGTAGTCAACTTGGCACCGCTGGAGAGACTGCAGCACAGCCCATGTCTCGATCTAATCAAAGGCTTTCTCAAATTTTCTGAATCAGAGGTTATACCGGCCCGGCCCGTAAGGTACCGCCTAAAAGGGCAACCGCCCTGTAAAGGCAACCCCACACACAGGGTGTGCGATGACTCAGTGTGTGTGTTTACGGCCTTTACGGTAGTTACAGCCGGTGAGTTTAGATCCCTGTTGCGTAAGTTAGTGACGACTTAGTATTTTGTTACATTGTTTAAGTGTTGGCGAAGGCGCACGAGTACCAGGCCCCTGACGGGGAGTGGGATCGGTAGCCCAGACACATTTGCATTCTCAAAGCTACAATCTGGAGATTGTAATCTGAAAACCACGAATGTGTTGCCAACCTGCGGCTTAGTCCGCATGGCATGGTATGCCTGAATGCCGGATAGGTAATAAGTTTCGAGGCTATAATGTTTATAATGACTAAATAAGCATTATTGTTTTTTCAATAATAGATTTGGATTTCAAAACATGTGATAACTAATAATAGTAGAGAAAATTAGAGATTGTGAAATAATAGGCAGAAGGTCCAGTCCCGCGAGCAAAAATAAGATGCGCCGGTGCCAGTGAAGCTGCGCAGGCTTCGGGCGGCGGGCGAGGCGAGGCAGGGAGGCTAGGGGCGGGGGAATAATAGCACAGTTTACTAGGTAGCGTTTATTCCGCGCTCACTGCCTGGTGGAAGCTTCGTGCACGCTCTTCGCCACGGCCTGGACCTGCTGGGCGAACTCGTCGAAGGCCGTCTTGAGCTGCGGCACCAGCTGCTGGTTGGTGGCCTCAAAGTTCCTGCTGATCTCCTGCGCGAGCCGGCTGGCCGCGTTCTGCACGGCGGTCTGCACCTTCTGGCTGAGCGCGGTGCTCTGCTGCTCCACCTCGGGGTGCTTGCGGCGCAAATCGTCGATGGCCCGCTGCAGGTTGGTGACCGCCTGATTCAGGGCCTCCCTGCTCTTGCCTGTCGCGTCGTTGGCCTGAAACAACATCCGCGTTATTAGTCGCCTCAGATCACCGCAAATATCAAGGGACAGTCTCACACAAACTGACCTTGTCCCAAAGTAAGCTCGTATTGAATCCCATAGAAATAACCATAACTTGACAACGATATACAAAGAGATAAAAACTTATATACTCGTAGATAGAAGACCACCTAGACTCAGGTACAAACGCTCGTGGTCGTCACACAAATACTTGCTTCTTACCGGGAATCGGACCCGGGACCGTTACTCTCGTGCGCAGGGAACGTTGCGTCTTTAAATGTAAATATCTATACCTACAGCTAGCTATAAAAGTATTCAATAATAACGTTTCTAAGATCCTCCGGTCGGTCGCCGCAAACCTCGCTTTTGGTTATAAAACCTGTAAGCGCAAATCTTGACCTTAGGCCGCCTTTACACCTGTAAGTTTTACTTACGTAAGTGACTTACGTAAGCAACTTACGATAAATTTTCAAGTGTAAACACTCGTTGTAAGTGACTTACTGTAAGTTCTTACAACTTACGTAAATTGGAAAATTGCAAGTCTAAACGAGTTCGAGTTTGTTTACGGAAGCGACTTACAACTTATCGAACTAAATTGATAAGTTGAGAACTTACAAAAAAAATATGTCCTCCTCTAAACAAAAACAAAATAAAGCCTGGTCTCCAGACGAGGTAGAAACTTTAATTACTGCTTTTGAGGCACGTCCCATTATGGGGCTACAAAAATAAGGAGTATAAAAACCGCGTAAAAACAAATTTGTTGCATGTTGAACTTAGTGAAATATTTAGTACCACTGCAGAGGAAATTGCTAGAAAATTGCATAATTTAAAAGGACAATTTAGCCATGAAGTGACAAAATTAAAGAAAAAGAGCCAAGCCAAGATTTTACCCAGCATTATCTTTTCTTTGGAACTGGTAGAGAATGCCTTACGGCATTAAGTTCGCCTTTTGTATACGAAGTGTATTATTTTGTGCAATAAAGATTAAATAAATAAATAAAATTATATATGCAGCAGCTGCTTGAACGTGGCGACTTTGAGAAGGCATTTTATTTACTGATTTAGTAAGCAATGTAAATGGGCGTGTAATAACTTATGCAAGTTTAAATTCACAAAATTTACATAAGCATTATTTACTGTAAGTTTATATCAAGTGTAAATGCAACCGTAAGTAAATTATGTAAATATTACGTAAGTAACTTACAGGTGTAAAGGCGGCCTTATGGACTTTTTTTTAGAATTCATAGTTACCTTATGTGTAAGCAAAGTAAGATATTTGTTATACTTTACAACAACCTGTGACGCGTGGTTGGAGTTGTTGCTATTAAAAATCCATTAATGTACCTATTTAAGAGTGCTTGGTAATTCTGTAGCTCTGCCTACACCACTCCGGGAATGAAGGCGTGAGTTTATGTGTGTACGTGTTTACCGGACATTATCCATGTTTAGATTTGGGGGAACGTTGAGGACACGTGGAGCTCGGAGCGCGCGGCGAGACGCGCCGGAAACTGACACCAGACGAAACTACAAATACTAAAAACTGGAAAATATCTCAAGTGATAGGTATCATTGAGGAACCTTACAATACTGCCGTCCTTAGCAAATAAGCAGTATCCCAGAATCAATAACCAAAGCAGTTTTAGTTCTCTTGTCATAGTAATAAGGTTGATATTGCTATAGGAATTTTATCTGATATACTGCGTATTAGCTTAGGAGGGCAGAATAGTGCTCGCAGGCCGCGACGTGGATGTATGGCGCAGATACTTAAATAGTAACGGCGGAACCCTACTACTTACTTGCCCGGTTTTTTAAGACTTTTTTTTTTACAATAAGGTTAGGAAAGGCCAATTCGGATCTGTGTTCTCTATTTATAAACGTCAAACTTAATGTTATTCTAACAAGGATAGAGTTTGACGTTCACAAATGTTGTTTTATACAGAGAGAGGACACAGATTCTAGCTAAGTTGTCCATGATAATTTAAAAGTATTGCAAAACTTAAAAAAAATATGCGGGTTTAGTTGCTTAAGTGCCTAGGTATGCCGCCGCTGTGGATGAGAAACGGCGGACAGAGTCGTATTATTTAAAAGTAAAAAACGAGGTAATAACAGGTATGTAGGTACTTAAATAAAGGGGTGCGTCCCACGAGATATAACTACATAATAACTATTTTCATGTTACTAACGTTTACGAGATATAATGAACGTTAGCTATAATAACAAAATCAATATTTTTATAAGGAATAACGGTCAAGTCATATAATATTCATTTTATATAATATTTTTTAATATAACACTCACAATGACTAATTTCAGTTCGTATAACATACATGACATATAGCGATCATAATACATATTATCTTTTAGTATAAGTGTTACAAGATATAATATCGTATGATATAAATGTGAGCGAGCGAAGCGAGCGAGCAAGACTTCTCTGGGCAGAACCGACTCGGTTAGGTTAAGTTAGAAGGCCTAGGCGGGAGCTTTGCTCCCGCCTAGGCCTTCGAGGTTATTTTTTTTTGCCCAGAAAATTCAGACTGCTGCCAGTAAAGTTAGTAAGGTAAGGTTGATTGTTAATAAAGAAGGCCACTTAATACTGAAAATAAAATTTAATTTCAAATAACATATGCATGTATTTATATTATACGTGTATTATGTTTTTTGATGTTAGATAATTTGATTAATATATCTTTTAAATCTTAGGTGTTATGAACGTTATACGTTTTATAATAGTTATATAAATTGATATTATATATTAATAACGTTATACTGTATGGAAATAGATATTTTGAAATTATATCTTCCGTTCATTATATCCAGTGAACGTTATACTAAACGTGTTTATACAAAGTGAGCGTATATATTATGAGTGTTATATTATCAGTTCTTATATCTCGTATTACTTACCCTAAATAAAGATGCACCTTCTCCCGTTCATAATGGCGACCAATATTACCGACATCCTAAATACCCTAAAGCTGCGACGGTTTTGTAAAATTTCTAATCAGTATCAACAAAAGGTGTTTTTATTTACCCCGCGGAAAGCCCAGCTCTGCGACAAATACAACGAGGCACTCGGGACCAGGAGCCAGGGGAGAGCAGAGCCAGCGATCAACTTTTAATATATGCGTCTCATTTTGACACGGGTTCGATATCTTTTGTCGGAGAGAGAACACGCGATGGCATGGCGGTGTCAATTGCCAAAGATTGGACCGACGCTTAAACCGCGTGCTGTCAAAGTGTTCCAATACCTACCAATTTAGCTCCGGGCTATGACGTTTTTCACCTCCTAAGTCGTACATACCTACTTTTTCATAACGATTAACTATAAAGTACAAAGATTTTAGTTTTGTAACTTTAATAGCTTCTAAGATATAGACGGACAGACAAACAGACACGGTGAAACTATGCCGGTTCCTAGTTTGACTTCGGAATAAAGTGCACAAAATCATATTGTCTCACTCATCTTATTGTCACACATCTTATTTATAACCTATGTTTATACAATTACTATTATTTTATTTGACTTTAGAACCTTGTCTATTTAATGTCTGTTTATACTGCCATACATGAATTGTCACAGCGATTAAAGTGACAAGGTACGAAAGTGAATACATATTTATTGAACTCGAAACCCTAATAAATGGATCTGTGACTTTTGTTAGAGACATTCCGGCCCTGGCATCCGCCAAGGACCCACTGCAGCACTGGCCGCAGGCGGCGCGGCGGCCGCCTCTCGGGGAGCTGCGCGTCCAGCCGAGAGTCGTCACTGCGTCGGTCAGCTGATATGATGATGCTGATGATGCTGAAGGTCTAAAGTATAGCACGGCGGACGAAGGCGCAGGGCCGCAGAGTGATTAGATACGCGAGCGGCCCGACGCGGGTCCGAGGCGCGGCCGCCGCGCTGGCAGGCGGCGTGCGCCAGCGACTGTGATTGCTGCGATTACATACAGGTCGGGGGACCGCTGCGGCGCTGCAGGTTGTATATTTACTAGTGGTCCTGATATCCGTGTTACACGCGGAACCGTAGCTCCGTGATCTTAGCACCGGCGGTGCTAAGTTCCCGAACTACACGGTCACGCCAAGATACGTATCCGTGTCTGCGCTCGGCTACGTATCTGCGGATCTCGGCTCCGGCTCCGCTCCGCGCGGTTATTGAATGAAAGCTTAAAATTAAACGTCACGGTCACGGGCGGATCGGATCTACGTGTAAATAAGAAACGTATCTCCGTGTAACACGGAGCTACGTATCTTAATTACACGTAGCCGAATTTCACGTGTCGAACGGGCCGGATCTCCGTTGCCGTGTTACTCGGTAACGGAGATTCGGCTACGGGTACACGAAACACGGACACGACCAGGAGCCCTAATATTTACACGAACCTACTGACCCTCGTAACTTTTCCAGCGCAGCGAGGAACCTGCTTTATTATATAGTGCAGTCATTGAAGCGAAAAATACGGTCTTACCTCCGAATTTTTTAACTGTGAACCGATTTGCATGAAATTTTGGAATTAGGCTCATCTTACCGTTAACTTCAAAAGTGAAAATGATCTGAACTCCGCCTATTATTTTTAAGGGGTGTAAACAACCCCTTAATGGAAAAATTTACATTGAGCCATTTTATCGCTAGAAAACATGTCTAATAGTAAGTGGTGAAATTGTAAAGTGTTTTCTAACACAAATACCTCATATTAAAATCATTTTCAACCCCTTGAAAATCTTACAACCCTTGCAAACAACCCCTAAATTGAAAAAATCACAAAAAAATACTTTGGTATGACATAAAAAGATGTAAGTATAGAGTATAAGTAATATTTTATATTCTCTATAATAATTATTAAGTTGTAATTCTGTAGCTCTGCCTACCCCACTCTGGGATTACAGGCGTGAAGGTATGTATGTATGTATAATAATTATCAATTTTTTAACCGATTATTATATTTATTATTTTATTATCGGTTAATTTGGTGACAATTTTATCGATTTCTCACCTAACCTCAATATTTGAAAAAAAAAAATTACATTAATACGAGAATAAGCTTAAAAGCCGACCAGGCTAGTCAATAACTAATTAAACAATTTACTTTATTTACAATATAAATTCAATTTTATAAAATTACCTGATATAAGATGCAGACTGGATTAAGTGCTGCTATCGTGCTCTTTGAATAGTACGAACGTCAATACTAGTAGAATATATTGTCATTAGATTTTTGGATAATATAATTTTATGGCACAATTTTAATAAGATATTATTAAACAAACAGGTTTTTTATCTACTAACATTTTTTTATTAAACAAAATGTATTGAAATTGGGTGTCTAGTTAAAATATTATATTAAACACGTGCTCATTCCTTTGCAGACGGAAATATACTGGTCACATTATCACTACATAGTATAAAACAAAGTCGCTTGCGCTGTCTGTCCCTATGTATGCTTAAATCTTTAAAACTACGCAACGGATTTTGATGCGGTTTTTTTTAATAGATAGAGTGATTCTTAAGGAAGGTTTATATGTATAATACATTCCACGCGGGCGAAGCCGCGGGCGGGTCGCTTAACGAATAAACGGAGCACGCACAGCTGATCACCTGGCTTTTTCGTTGGCCCCTTCACTCAAATGTGTTATATACACGGTGCCCGTGAGCATTGCGAGAGATTTTAACCACGCATTCCTGAGGTCATAAGGAGTAATAAATGTTGGATGAACCTAGGTCCAATTCAAACTCTTTAAGTTTTCGATTTTTCATACAAAATAAATCAACTATTTTCGCTTCTCTAGTGAAACAATGCTTTAGGACGAGCTGGCAACGTTTTTTCCTCCATTTCTTATGTATTATGGGGATTACCCTTGACATTTATTTATTTATTAGCTTATTACTCACGAATCCCGTTAAGTACACCGATAACACTTACACCACTCTTTAGCGCAATTGAATTGATGATGATTGACATTGAATTAATGTTATTTTGTTTCCTTTTCTAACCAGTAATGTTAACTGGATTTGACTTTTACAGTCAAATTAGATGGTGAAGTCTTGCAACGTCGCAATCATAAAGGTGTTTCATACTGGAGATTTTATTACAACATTTTTACACAAAAATCGAAATATCTCTAAAACCGAGCCGATATCAGCAGACGTTAATTAACATTTTTAACTTAAAATGTGGTCAGGAATATGCTGTTAAAATGTCTCGCAATGCTCACGGGCACCGTGTATACATATAAGAACGTTGGTATGTATTCATGCCTACGTTTCCAAAATACATACATACATACATCCATAAACTCACGCCTTCATTCCCAGAGTGGGGTAGGCAGAGCTACAGAATTACCAACAACTCTAATAACTTGTTGATAATTCTGTAACCACATTTTGCAAAATCAGGCTAAGATGTTTACCAGTGTATTAGTGACAGGTTGCAAGCCCATCGTCTAACAGTACTACAAGCCTATATTCCCTTAGTCGCGTCTTACGACTTCCACGGGAAGACATGGAGTGGCACAATTCTAAGCCGGCAACCACACGGCATACAAACACATTACACATTAGATGCTCCTCTTATTTGCAATACAGCTCACTTATTTTACGTGCAAAAGACTTTTAATAGTGCTCATTTTAAAGCTTATTTCAAGCACTACAAAACCCTTTTTTATTAGAATGCATAAAATGCATCTGCTCGCCGCTAGATGGCATTGACCACATCGATTAAATTTCAGACAAAATAAAAAACGACTTTGATCTTTAATATCTAGCTTAATATTGCACTTAGAATACTTTATAAAAAACCAAATTGTTCATTTTTTTACCTGCTACAATTTTGTTTTTTTATAAAATTTTCGATAAAACGTATATTTTTGGAGATGTTTGCAAAAAACCGATGAAAAACGTGAAAAAATTGCGAATTTTCAATTGCCAATAACTTGAAAAGTATTGGATTTTTCGAAAAACTTTATAGATGATTTTTTGCAAAACTTTATAGATGATTTTTTGCAAAACTTTAAAGTAATTTATAGGTAGTTTGCTAATTATTACAAAACTGAAATACATCTTAGCCTAATTGTGCAAATTGTGGTTACAGAGTTATCAACAAGTTTTTAGAGGCGTTGGTAATTCTGTAGCTCTGCCTACCCCACTCTGGGAATGAAGGCGTGAAGGTATGTATATTTTGTGTGAAAATTTTCAGTTTGGTTCATTACTTCATCCGAAAATACATGGGTTTTTTCTTACATATAAATAACCAACACGCGGAGTACGTAAGGAATGCCCGGTCCGCGAGGCCTCGCCGCGCGCGGGCCGGCCGGGACCCGAGGGATTTCGACACTAAACCAACTAAATGTATCATCAAGGGTTGCCCTTATATTTGCAGGCTTAAATGTATTAAACATAAGTATAAAAAAGCTTAAATTGATCACAAAATAATAAGCTGTAACGAAACCTCGATGTCGGTACTATTAACTAAACTAATCCATCTTGCTTGCATCGCGAGAACGTTACCATGATGCGCTTATAATGCACATTTTATACATTTTGACCCGTTTCCGGTACCCACTCGACGTTACGCATCTTGTCTATAGCTAAATATCTGCAAGTCGTTACTTTTACTAAAAAGTACTGCTACTCACGGCGGCCTGCAGGCTGGTGGAGAGCTGCGTCATCTGCTCCAGCACGGACTGGGAGCCCTGCTGCAGCGCGCCCTGCACGTTCTTGGCGGCCTCGCTGTTCGCCGTGGAGTTGACGTTCGTCATGAAGGTTCTCTGGAGCTCGGCCGCGCGGGCCAAGAGTTCCTGCAGCACGGAGGAGGAGTCGCTCTGCTGCACCGGGCCGGCGCGCGCCTGCACACACACACGCGCGAGTTACAACAACAGGCCGGTCGGGGCGGCGGCGCACGCGCCTCACCAGGACCCAGGACTCACCAGAGCCAGCAAGGCGACGAACACGAACAGTTTGGCGGACATCGTGGGGTAGAGTCGGTCGGCGGAGCGTCGGGCGGGAGTGAGCGGCCGCGGCGGCCGCCGCGATATATAGCGCCGCCGCCGCCGCGGCCACCTAACTTCGGCGCGATAACCCGCGCGTTATCACACCAAATACCCCGAAATCCGGGGACGCGCGCGGGACAAACGGCGCGCGAGTCGATCTACCGGATGGTTTATCACAAACAATGTGGACGCCTAAAAGAAAAGAGCAATACGAGGCAAGTTGGCTTTTACTAAAGTCAAACCGGAAGTTACCTACTATATACTTGTGTATATTCTTGAAACTGAAGGTGGCACCTTGCTCTTAGAGGTTTTAGTTTTAGGCTATGAAGTAGTTCTAAGTCCGACCGGCGTTGACCGCCGCCGCGCACCGACCAGTGGAGTGCTCCTAATACATGAAGAATAGGATCGCTAGTACATGACGTCACGGTGTCTGCAGGCACGGCCGGCCCCGCTACACGCTAGCAGGCGAGTATTGCCGGAGCCGGACTACCTTAGCTAGGCGAACGATACCCTAATCGAATATACAGGGTGTACGGGACGGCTCACCGAAAACTGAAACCATAGCTTCAGACCATTGTACTGAACTGAGGTCCAGTGGAAATTTTCCCGGAAAAACGAAAATTTTCTCGTTTTTTACGTGAAAATGCAGTTTTCACAGTTTTTTTACATAATGAGCTTCAGTATGTCATAATATGTTGTCCTAGACCGGTTTATATGCAAAAATATGGAAAAAAAAACGAGAAAATTTTCGTTTTCCCAGGAAAATTTCCACTGGATTTCAGTTCAGTACAATGGTCTGAAGCTATGGTTTCAGTTTTCGCTGAGCCGTCCCTTACACCCTGTATAGGGTCGATGCAAGCAGACCCTGTCGTGACACGCACTACTCTTCTATCTCAAGATAGCCAGTTACGCATATCCACCGTGAAAGGGTTTATAGGTAAGCCCAATGGTCACCAACAACCGCGTAAAAAATATCGTTAAGTTTTTAAAGTATACTTACATGCATACATGTATAGCAAACTTGTTGATAATTCATTCAGTAACACATTTTTCACAGGGCTAAGATATTAGTACTGGTATTGTAATATATTAGATTTGGCCAATTTGATCAACTATATTTTTTGTTCTGTTTGGTCCATAATTGTACCTATTGCTTGTAGGATTCCTTACATGCATAAACGCAAAACGCATGTTTAGTTTGTCAAGGAAAAGTTAAAATTATTTTTAACATGTCATCTATGGATTATACCTACTAATCGCGTTACTTGTAATACTTAAGTACATTTTTCCAATTCAAGCATATTCAATTTTGTTTTAAAAATAGACTTTATTATTTTTCAAATTCAAAAGCTTTATCTTGTCTAGGGGACACCTTTGACGTAGGAAAACATATCAATCTTATGTGGTCATCTTGCACCGTCTTATATATTTACATATAAGGAGGTGTTCTTTTTTCCTTTTCTCCCTCTATCTCTATCGTAAGATTTTGATGTGTTTTCCTGCGGAAACTACGCAGGTTATTTGCTATATTTTTTCTTTTTTTCTGAGAAATTTTAATTCTGAGGTAACGAACATTAGGCTTTTTTGAACTGTCGAAGTGAGAACCTCCGCCTTTTTTTGAAGTCGTTTAATTTATTTAATTTTTTAGGAAAAATTTAACTCGAAAACCGTTATTTTCCGGGAGTCACGCGTCGTCGCCGTCCCCTTCATCTAAAACTACAAGTACGGAAAAAAAAATTAAATCTGAAAAATATCCTAACTAATATTATAAATTGTCTCATGCGGGTCCAGCTGAAAATCAGCGCTGCGGCTCCGTGCCACAGCACCACGCTGAGCTGGTACTCCGTTTCGGCTATTTTATTTTTAATTTGTTAAATAGATTTTGTAATTTTATTTTTATTTTTCTCAAATGTATGTGTTTTTTGTGTTTATTTAATAGCCGAATAAATTATTCTATTCTATTCGCTTTCACGCTAAAACTACTGTACCGATTTAAATGAAATTTGGTACACAAATAGTCTAGAGCCTGATGAAGGACATAGGCAAATTTTAATTGCGAAAAAAGGCTTATAAGGGGTTAAAAGGGGGTTGAAATGTTGTATGAAAGTATCGTCATTTTTAAAGCAAGATCGTCATTTTTAAAGTTAGAAGCTTAAAACGTATTTTTTAGGCAGTTGATTAGATATTAATAAATATGACATTCAAAGTTTGTAAAAAAAATACCCATTACCTACAAGGTGGTAAAATAACAAAGGGGATGAAATGCATGGAAATCGGTTTATTGTTGTGATATAAGTTTGCGACAGAGACAAGATATTACAGCTATACATACATACATACCTTCACGCCTGTAATCCCAAAGTGGGGTAGGTAGAGCTACAGAATTACCTACAACTTTAAAAACTACAGCTATTCTGATGTAATATATCTACTGGGTCGTTACAAAATGTGAAACTGAAGTTAACGCGAGTACACTTGAGGTGTTCACATCACACGCACGCGAATATTGTTGGATTTTCCGCTACTAATTCATTAGAATTCGATTTGCTGAAACGATTTTTGGTTTATTTAATTGCTTATAGTTCTTCATATAAAAATTACTTTCAGTTTTTGGGTCAGGTTATTAAATATTTTTTCTTTAGTGAGTACCGGTACATAACCGGTGAGGTTCGGTACTTAATAGTTTTGTTGATTTCATTCGACAAAAGTCCCGACTATATACATCATTATTATTTGTTGTACACTTGGAAATAGGTTTTAGATTGATTTGGGTTTAGATTTTTGTTTGTTTTTGTGAATCATAGGTACGTAACTCCCACCCTACTCGTTTTTTGTTCATTTATCACCAAATAATGTCACATGTGGAAGGTGATGTCGTTGAATATCTGTCCATAGATAATGTCATGGACATTGAACAAGTGACATCATACCCTGTGGAGTTCCTCAACTCTTTGGAATAATCAGGCGTACCTTCTCATAAGTTGAGACTGAAAGTTGGCGTTCCAGTCCTGTTGAAGAGAAGTCTGGATGCACCAAGACTGTGTAATGGCACGCCACTACAAATTTCTCACCTGAGCCACAATGTTATAACGGCAATAATTATGACAGGAACAGCAAAGGGAGAAGATGTACTGATTCCACGTATTCCAATAATCCCAAACGATTTACCATTCCAGTTTAAAAGAGCCCAGTTTGCTCTCAAAGCAGCCTTCGCGATAACAATAAATAAAGCTGAAGGACAAACGTTGAAAGTAAGTAACAGGTGTAGGTACATTTAGAAAAAAACAGTTTTTTCCCTTCCCATGGGCAACTATACCTACGTAGCGTGTTCGCGAGTCCCGAGTTCACCAAATCTTCACATGTTAGCAAAGGATGGGAAAACAATAAACTTTTCTTGTTTTCCCATATTTTACAGAAATGTGTTAAATTAATTTATATGTGTCTCGCAGTTACCAATCATTAAATTAGTTAAATTAAGTCTTCAAATTATTTTTCTAATAGAAGCTGAGGCCCGCGGCTTCATCTCCATTGTATTTTTTTCCAAATTTTATTACTCCTTACAATCACAAACGCAACAAAAAAAGAATTAGCGAGATTGATCTAGCCCTTCACCCGTGATGCCGTGACCAAGGGAATTCAAATAAGTATTAATGATTTTTAATATTTAAAAAGTAAGCGGGTTAGAAAAATTAGGCTGTCGTAATTAATAATTCCACGCGGACGGAGTCGCCGGCAAAAGCTAGTATTACATAAATTAAAGCACATAATGAACTTAAAATAAAAACTATGACGACAAAGTACTTAGTAGATTGGTTCCCGGAGGCGAGTCCCGGCGGCTTAAGTGTTTATACCTAGGAACTAAAAACCACCCGTTGCCCGCGTGGTTGCCGGGTCAGAATAGGGCTACTCCATGTCTTCCCGTGGATGTCGTAAGAGGCGACTAAGGGAATATAGGCTTGTAGTACTGTTAGGCGATGGGCTTGCAACCTGTCACTAATACGCTGGTAAACATCTTAGCCTCATTGTGCAAAATGTGGTTACAGAGTTATCAACAAGTTTTATTCTGTATCTCTGTCTACCCCACTCGGGGATCGAAGGCGTGATTTAATGTATTTATGTGAAAACCACTTTGACAGCACCGAGTAACTTTAAACTGAAAATGGGTTCATACGTGTTGTGTCCAGGGTTCCGTACCTGGAGGAAGCCCGCCGGGACCGCCCGGGCGCGTCCTGCCGTCCGAACTGTAAAGGTATTACGACGGACTTACTATTTAAAAGAATAAAGAAAGTGAAATTACAAAGCAAACCCATTTAAGAAACGTTTTATTTCATGGTATTTTTGGTTTTGTTAGCGTCATCTATTTTTGTATAATTATATAATTAGAAATAATTAATTACCTATCACTAAGACAAGTTGGTAAACATCTTTGCCTAATTGTGGTTTTTTGAGTTGTTGGTAATTCTGTAGCTCTGCCTACCCCAATCTGGGAATGAACGCGTCAGTTTATGTGTATATGTATGTAATATCATAAATTCATAATGTTAAAAGGACTTGGGTAATGAATAGCTGTACTATTGGACCAGTTGACTACGAACCCCGACGGCTCTGCGGGACGGGGGGGACTCGCTGCGCCCGCGCGTGGAGTTCGTCATTGGACTCATTAACGATTAATTGAGCGGGTCATAACATTGATTAAATTAGTCGTTGTCTCACTTTAATTACAAAAGTGTTATTATTGGTTTCTTCTTATAGATTTTATATTAATAAACTACCCGAATGGGGATTGTGCGTTAACAAACCCTGAAGAAAAACAACAAATATTAAAAACCGGGCAAGAGCATGTCTGACAAAATCATATTTTACTACACAAAAATCTCAAATATGAAAAAAAATCTAGCTAGGCTGCGGACGGACGGACATGGCTGACTACGGACTAGTTTGACTACGGAACCCTAAAAGATGTAAACAGCACGTCTTGTACCATATGGGCGTGGCATCATAATGTGGGTTCTTAAATACTCGCGTAGCATAAGGAACTGGTAATGAAAGAGCGTAGTAGGGTACAACTAAGGGTTTATTACTGTTACAGGGGGAAGGGCGGGGCGCGCGGCGCGCGGCGCTCACTGCTGCTTGGTGGCGGCGTCGTGCAGGTTCTTCTGCACGGCCTCGACCTGCTTGACGAAGTCGTCGTAGGCCTTCTTGATCTGCGGCGCCAGCTTCTGGTTGGTGGCCTCGACGTTGGTGGAGATCTCCTTGGCAAGCTTCTGCGTCTCCTGCACGCCGGACTGCACGGCAGCCTGCAGCTTCTCTCGCAGCTGGCCGGCCTGCGCCTCCACCTCGGGGTGCGCCTTGCGAAGCTCCGCCACCGACTTCTCAATGTTGACGCGTGACTGCTCCAGCGCCTCCTTGGCCTTGCCGTTGGCGTCACCGAGCTGCAAGCACACAACCAGCTCAGTTTGCTGCCTCCGCATGTCGGGACCCCCATGCCGTCACGATACCGTCACGATGCTCCATGACGAGCTTGACTGCACGCGATAGAGCATCGTTGACCGAAATGAGGTCTCAAAGTCAACCGAGCCGTCATTCTATGACTGTATGTTTGTGCGAAGATAACTTGATTAAATTTGGTGACCTGACTTTCACGAAATTTTAGGATCTCAGTTCGGGGCAATGACTACGTTAATAATGTATTAGTGCGAGTAGGAAAGCGTGACCCGATCTACTCGCACGGGCGAGGCTCGGGCCTGGACAGGTACTCACGGCGGTCTGCAGGCTGGAGCTGAGCTGCGTGAGCTGCTGCAGCACGGACTCGGAGCTCTCCTTGAGCGCCTTGTTCACTCCCTCGGTGCTCTTGCTGTTGACGATTGCGCTGAAGCTCTCACCGATGGTCTTGGAAAACTCCTGCGCGTGCTTCTGCAGCTCCTGCAGGGTGTTGTCGGCCGGCGCGGGGGTGTCGCGCCGCGTCAGCCGGCCGCTCGCCTGCGGAGCATGGCCACACCGTTACATATAGCTATCAAACACGCGGGAACCACATAACGAAACGAAATCTGTTCAATAATAAATACTGAAAATAATGGCGAAACACGTTGGATGTCGAGTCAAACCCAGAAGCCCGAAGGCTTATGAGATGGTAGCCTGGGTAGCATTTAGCTGATTGTGTGTAATGGAACGACCAGCGCGCAATCAAAGGAGACGTTAGAAAAACAATTGGTATAAACTCACCAAAGCGAGGAAGGCGACCAGGACGACAAATTTAGCGGTCATTGTAGAAGGTAGGAGTGGTCTGTCTGCGGTGATGCGCTCGGGGCTGCAACAGAGTGGGAATGATGCACCAGAGTGCAGCGGCTGGTTATATAGCGCAGCGGGAGCCGCGGCGCGGGGCGCGGGGCGGGCAGGAAACTTTCCTGCGCGCCCTTTGCCTCTGCCCTCTAAGCATGTTGACAAACGGTTGCGATAACCCGCGTGGCTCGGCCGCCGCCACTTCCGGGTCGAGCCCTGGTGGTGACTCTCTGAAAAGCTCGCTCTTCAATTTATTGTCAATTCGCTGACGACTTATTGACCGGCGCGCCGAGGGTGCTCGTCAGAGCACCAGCGGTCGGCCAACAACCTGAACTGCTGAGCTCCCACAATGACTACGAAGTGATGAGCGACACGTTACGTCAGAATGATTCATTCATGCCCCTCGGCAGCAGGGTGCTACAGGGAGACTGCCGGTAGGCATGATCTGCCTACAAGCGCGCCCCGTCTCAGTCGAAGTGCTCGACCCGGGCGTTGCTCAGTAGTGACAATGTATAATTAATTAATAGTAAAAAATACTTCGGAATAGCCGCGACCCCCACTCCCAGCGCTGGTCACTCTTGAGAGGCCCAACCTTTTCATGAAACCGAAATGAGTATTAACCCTGGAGCGGGACGGGAAGCCGCGGCTGCGGCGCAGGCGCGTACACCTCTCGCCGTCACGGTGCAATCAGCCGAGTCAGCAGCGACTGAGTATCGACTCTTTCTACGAAGCTATTGGTCCCGGGTTCAATTCCCGGTAAATCCAAATATTTATTTAACGAGAGGCAGTATTGTTATCTATCTGAGTTTTGGATAATACTCGTATATAATTATGTGTAGGTAATTATAAGAATGTTTATCGTTTCCTAGTACCAATAATAGGTACTGTAGCGTGCAGAAAAAATAAGCCACGGGGCATTGAAACTAGCGAGAGGGGCAATTTTTTCTGCAGCTGGCTGTACAAGGTTCGAGTTTAGTTTGGAACTACATATGTCAATTTGTGTGAGATTGGTTCGTTAGTGACCATGGCACCTGGGCCGGCGCGGCGCGGCGTGTCACCTTCATTCGACATTAGCCGCGCCGCGCCGCGCCGCCGCCGCCGCGCGCGCTATCTGTTCGTCAACACGCACGATAACCGCCGTGTAGCGGTGCACGAAGTCCCGCCGGTGGTCTCGGGTCGAGGGTGGACGGGGCTGCAATTTGTTTGGAAATGGAATTATGATTTCGACCTTTTGCTTCATATTTGTAAACCAAAAATTTCTTGAATTATTTTAAAATCTTATGTTAAGACAAAGATTCTGATAATATAATTCAAAACTATTTATATAATCCCAGAGTGGGGTAGGCAGAGCTACAGAATTACAACTTCAAAAAGTTGTTGACAATTCAGTAACCACAATTTGCACAAATAGGCTAAGATGTTTACCAGCGTGTTAGTGACAGGTTGCAAGCCCATCGCCTAACAGTACTACAAGCCTATATTCCCTTAGTCGCCTCTTACGACATCCACGGGAAGACATGGAGTGGCACTATTCAAACCCGGCAACCACACGGGGTTGATTTAAATCTCACAGCTTTATCCTTCGTTTACCCACTGGCTTGTTTTTGCAGTCATTTTCCAAGTCATCCGGAAGCAGGTCAGGTTTGTCGAGTGAGTCAGTGATAATGCCGATTTTAGGACTAAAATATTTCTATATCCGCTTGAGCTGTATTTATGAAATTTAGGTATCTAGTAGGAAATTCAAATAACCAGTTTTAACTGGTTATTTTCACGGTTAATAACCTTTTAAATTGCATTCCTAGTCTCTTGTTAATCTCAGCGATCTTATTACAAACTACTCATCTCTCTTATTTCTTATTATGTACTGTTCCGTGTTTTGTTTTTTTTGGTGTTCAATAAAGAGTATTTGTATTGTATTGTATTGTACATATGCGAAATTTTAAGTGTTTATGTAAATACGAGTTTTTAGAGTTGTAGGTAATTCTGTAGCTCTGCCTACTCCAGTCTGGGATTACAGGCGTAAAGATATGTATGTATGTATGTAAATACGAGTAGATTCTGAGTTATTAGGGCGTCAACAGTGACCCGAAATGGGTTGTGTAATTATAACCCACGCCGCGCCGGTGTCCCCTAGGTACATGCATTACGGACTTGGCTGGCACACTCCCGTGTGCCTAGATTGTATTTTTTCGTATTTTGCTGATCATTAAACGAGCAAAACGAGCTGTCATGAACTCAATGGCGGATTTTGAATGCCTATGAATGTCAACATTTTATAAACACGATTAAGATAAGATAAGATAAGATAAGATAATTATTTACTGTCGATAACTGTGTACAAATGTTGTTAAGTAATATACAGCGTATGGAATCAACAAGTGGATGTCGTAAGAGGTGACTAAGGGAATAAAGGCTTGTAGTACATACTGTAGGCGATGGGCTTGCCATCTGCCACTAAAACGCTGGTAAACATCTTAGCCTACTTGTGCAAAATGTTGTTACAGAATTGTCAACAAGTTCTTAGAGTTGTTGGTAATTCTGCAGCTCTGCCTTCCCCACGCTGGGAATAATGGCGTGAGTTTTATGTATGTATGTATGCTAGAGTTAAAATTTTATTAGTTTGAAAGACAGTTCTCAATGATTCCAAATTATTAAGATTAAAAATAATTCGTAGACAAATGTAGATTGGACAAAAAACCAAATAGTAAATAAATACATTAATGTATACCTATTTAACCAATCAGCCGCCATTACTGTCAAGTAAACAAGAGCTGCCGTAACACTGATGAGTGATGACACGATAGCATGTCAGCCAGTAGAGTAGAGCCCCTGATAATTAATGATTTAATAGTAAACATCCCTTCTTTCTTCATATCACTTGTACGCTGACGATTTGCAGATTTATGCGGGGGCTAGTTTTGATGACTTCCCTTCCCTGATTGACCTTATCAACGACGATCTTGCCACGATCCAGAAATGGGCCACTAATTTTGGACTAAAGGTCAATGCAAAGAAGTCGCAGGCCATCGTTGTTGGAAGTCCCCACTACATCTCGAAGCTGTCTGACGTTGCGATGCCCAATTTGGTGTTCGACGGTATCATAATTCCCTTTTCCTCTACAGTTAAAAACTTGGGTATCACAATAGATCAGACACTTTCCTGGTCAACTCAGGTTACCGATGTCAGCCGCAAGCTCTTCGCTTCACTCCATTCTCTCAGACGTTTAACGAAGCTTACTTTTTTTGTAGCGGATTAACGATTAACGGAGTTAACTATTTGATTAACGGTGCCCAGCTATGCCAATAAATATATCAAAAGTTGTTATAGCGATCGTTACGCGCCCATACAGGGCGTCCCACGGCGATTCCACATGGAAGGAAAGTACCTTGAATATTGTAGACAATTTTAACAAACAATTTAAACTGCATTTTTTTTTTTTTTTTTTATATCATAGGAAGGCAAACGAGCACACAGGCCACCTGATGGTAAGTGGAAACTGTGACCCATAGACATTCGCATTCACAAGACCGCAATCCTAAGACTGCAAATGCGTTGCCAACCCTGAGGACGAAGATGGAATGCCTCTATGCTAGTAATTTCACCGGCTGTCTTATCCCCAAACCGGAACACAACAATGCGAACACTGCTGCTTGGCTTGACTACTACTACTATGAAACTGAATGGAGGAGCAGAAATTACGCGACTCACAACTCAAAAAATACGCTCGTCTGGCTTCAGCCTAAATGGTAATTTTGTTCATACATGTTTTTGCATGAGAAAGTTTTTTGTGTTTGTAGTAACGGCTTCGGAACCCCACACTGAGTGGTCCAACACGCTCTTGCCTGATCTTTGAGATTGTTTTAAATGTTTTTAGTAACGGCTTGGGAACCCTGCACTGAGCATGCTCCGACACTCTCTAGCGTCACGGTGATTTTAGAGATGGTTTTTTATTTGTAGTAACGGGGTCGGAACCCTGCACTGTTTGAAAGATAGCCCCGTCAGCCCCGTGGCACAATAGCCAGAGGCCGCGCAGCCGAGCCTCAGCGAGAGGGCTCAGTTTAGCTCTTTGACCGAAACCAAAAAAATTGCACGAGAAACTATTTCTGGTCATATAAAGGTAAGGATAAAATAAAAGATGTTTATTCGATGTGATTAACAGATCGCAAAAAGATCGACTTGACTGCATGCGCGCTCTTAAATAAAAGGCATTGATACGTATTAATAAACAATACAGTAATAAGGTCACGTCGTCATCATCATCATAGTATCAAACAAAGTGGCTAGTTCAGTCTGTCTGAAGCTTACCTACTTCATTTAAACTAAGCAACACATTTGGGACCGTTTTTATAATCATTCCGAGGATGTCCGCAGGAAGATGTAAAATTTACAGATGCCATCCCACAGTTGTTAGTTATGTAATGCCCGGCTCCTGGATCTCTTACAGTGTCCTTCTGCGACAGACAAACAGGCAGGTGGCAATGCCGCCCGGCGGAAGGTGGCTACCGCCGCTGCCGGACATCAGCGCCACCGCAGAGGCGCCACTCATACGTCGCTGCTCCAAGGACACCGTTTTTAATTAAGCCTGTATTGTATTGCAACGGGATAAAGTCAACAGAAAGCTTGTTCCAAATTACTGTCGCATTGTCCGAACGTTATCTTGAGTCGTGTTTCTAAGCGAGTGACGCGCGGTCTGTTATAGGTATTCCAGTAATCACGTTTGGACTCATTCGCGTCAATTCCCCGAATATTCTGACGATAGTCTGATTACGAAAACATAAGTTGGATGTAAGTAGGTACATATGTGTTTGGGTTTTTTAAAGAAATAATTCAAGTTTATTTTATAATATTGCACGTGATTAGATAGTGCGGGTCGCGCCCCGCGATTCGCGCGCCAAGGCCGCTCCCCTGACCGGCGCGGCGCCCCGGCCCGGCGCCCGGGCCCGGCCGCTGACGGCAGCTACGGAGTGGTCGCAACACTTCACTAGCAAAGTGATTCTTTCACCCACTCACGTGCTTTACACAGCCAGGGTTACATGAGATATTAAGTATTTACTAATCATTACACTCTAGAGAACAAGCTTCCAGAACTTTGAACCAATTTACAGTCAACTAAAACAGCTTTTAACTTCCGTCTTGGCGTCTTCTGTGGCATCTAAGGTACACTAGTACCCGGTTCCTATATTTAAGAAATGAATCGTTTTCCTTACGGGCAGTAGCGTTATGAAATTTGCTACGTACAAAATGTGTCAATTTTTAACGAGCCCTCACAACTCTACCAACGGTTTTGAATATAGGAAAGCACCATTAATCGTTCAAATGTCCTAACTAGGAGAAGGCGCCTATAATGAAAAGTTTATGATTTTTTGGAAAGTACTGGCCATCATATGTGTGCATACTGTGCATGATATGTGTAATTTTATTTTTAAAATCGATCGGTACAGACATCGTGACGCTACTTTTGTTATTACGAAAAAATGGAAAAGACGAGTTTCGTGTGTTGATAAAACATTGTTTTTTAATAGAAAAAATACCGTTGAAGCGCAGCAGTAGCTTTTGAAATGTTATCCGGAATCTGCTCCCTCTCAGCCAACCATTGTCGGTGGTGAGCCGACTCCAACCGCGGTCGTGTGGACTCGAATGATGCTGGACGCTCAGGTGACTCAACAAAATATCAATCAAGAACCAAAAATCGTAACGGAAGATCGAAAGGTAAAAGTGCGTGAAATAGCTGAGATAATGAAGATTTCAACTGGCAGCGTTTCTACTATTTTACTTACATCAAAATTTTGCCATAAAAAGCATTTTTCCAAGTGACCAAAAGCCACAACGTAGCGATGTTTGTCACTGTTGAATAGAAATAAAAAGGATTTTTTACGTCGGTATGCGATAATGGATGAAACATGGATTCACCATCCAATCGGCAGTCAGCAGAGTGGAGAGCGGTTGGTGAAAGCCGCCCGAAGCGGCCTAAGGCACAATAATCTGCCGTCAAGATTATGGCCTCTATATTCGCATGGAGTATTCTTCATCGGCTACCTTGATAAGGGGCAATATATAAATAGCGAATATTACGGGGGAAGTTATTAGCCCGATTAAAATACAAAATCGCGAAAAAACGGCCTCAAATTAAAAAAAAGTGATTTTTTACCAGGACAATGCGCCTTGTCACAAATCCATGAGAGCAATGGCCAAACTAAACGAATTAGCCATTACTGTCAAGTAAATAAGAGCTATCAAAAAAGTGACAATACGATGACAGCTCAAACACGATATGGTTTTTACCGTGTGAATAGAGGCCCAGATCTGGCCCCCGGTGACTACGGGCTGTTTGCAGACATAAAGAAAATGCTCCAGGGCAAAGAAATCTAACCCAAATGGTGAAGTACCTAATCGCAGCAAAAGAGGCTTATTTTGAAACCAAAGATAAATCGTGCGACACACAGGGAATAGAAAAGTTAGAAATGCGTTGGAGCGAGTGTGTCGCAGTTGAAGGAGACTACGTTGATGAATAAAAAAGAATTTTATCAAAAAACTTTTCTTTAGTATTTAGTCTCGGGATTTATTGAACCACGTGTTTAATCGTAAACAACATAAATGAGCGTACCGTGCCTCGAAGAGCCTTTTACTTCGCCTTCCTCACTCCAGCCGCGTGCTCTGGCGGGCTGGCTGCCGTGTGCCCGGCGGTGAGTCCGTCTAGGCCGCAGATTACCTTGCCGCCTGCCTGCTCAGCCCTTGGGGCGAGGGGCTTAAGGGGCAGACTCGTGGCCACACCAGGTTATCACACCACTGCTACTCGCTTTGGTCGGAAATTCGACAGAAATCATTTTTATTCCGCAAAAGTAGGTAGGTTAGGTTCGTTAGGTATCTTTACGTGCCCGAAGGGCAAATCGCTCAGAAATAGGAGCCCTGCCTCAGGCAGGGCTCCGTCGAATAGTAGTGGTGTGACAACCTGGCGTGGCCACGAGTCTGCACCCCAATAAACGGTTCCCTATTGGATCGCATAAGTTGTAATGCTACTCATCGTCCGTTTCCTGGTAACTCGTAAGTTTATTAGGGATCCCTTTGAAACGCATAAACTTTTTACGCATAATGTAACTTTACGCATAATTTCGTTTGGCCGAAAACGGATTTTACAATAGAAATGGTTTTATTTTCATTATTATAAAAAACTAACCTACCCTAACCTAACCTAATCTACATTCTGAATTGTTAGCCTAAAAGGGTGTAAGAAAGGAAGAAAAGATACATTATGCGTAAAAAGTTTATGCGTTTCCCTAATAAACTTACGAGTTACGAGTATCAGGAAACGGACGATGAATAGAATTCTGGGGCATTAGCGCGGGACGAGCCGATGTTGAGACGACGCGCAGCACTTGTACAGTGTCACGTGTTATTAATACTTCTGACGAAGAGGAGCAGGAGCCAGCGGGGTGCATCACAGCGGGCGCGAGCATGGTGCGGAGTACCGACGTTGCCTGAACCCAGCGCCTCCCTGCCCGCCTCGCGTCCCGCTGACACAAGCGGCGGCCATGGCCGGCTCCCTTGCTAACACAACATTTATCTGCTAGCGTGGGTTAACGCCGGAGCAGATACGTCGGCGAGCGGGTTCAGGCAGGTCGGTCGTTCGTTGGCCGTTATCTCGGGCGTCTTATTCGGGACCATTATCTAACTGTAGGAACGTGTCGCACTCGTCATCGTGTTTTTGCGAATTCTCATCCCTTGTTAGTAATAACTTGGCAAAATTATAAAACCTGCCGCGGATATAATTAAGGGAACTTTATTAGAAGGTCTTTAACGTTTAGGACTCTAAACATATACCGACTCTGTTTACCAATAGGTATCACCATAATCATCATCATTCTCCTGCCCTCACCACAACTTATTTGGGGTCGGCGCAATATGTCTTTTTCTCTATAAGTATCTCGGTAGTCACTCCCTTTCTAGCCGTATCCACATAGCCCATCCATCGTTTCTTTGGTCTTCCCCTACTCGTAGGTACAGCCATCCACATTCATAATCAAAACTTTCTTGACGATATTTTCCTCATTCCTCCGCATCATCATGTCATGGTTTGGGCATACCATGACATCCACGACTTTTCAGTCACAGGTGTGTGTTTACCAGTAGATATAATAAACGTAAACGTAATGTTTAGCTGTATGGACGGTTTGTATACCTTACTCTTTATCTCTCACTCTAAGTGAGTATAATTAAAGAGGGCAGGGCACACAGTAAAAAACTGTATAGTTCCTAAGGGCGGCATGACGATAATCGAGTTGTATGCGATCGATTTATAGATTTCTAAATCGGCTAAGTCAGCGACATAATTTTTACTTGCCATGTACTGTCTGTAGGTATAATCCTTCCTTGCTAATATTATAAACGAGAAAGTTTGTAAGTATGGATGTGTGGATGTATGGATGTGCTTTCACGCTGCAACAGCTGGACGGGATTGGATCAAATTTGGAATGGAGACAGCTTGTACACTGGATTTAAAAGAGAATTTAAAGAAGAATTTAAAAGTTCCCGAGGGAATAATGATAGTCGAAACCTACGCGGACGGAGTCGTGGGCTGAAGCTATGAACTGAAGAAATGTTACATTTAAAATATTATATGTATTTAATGTGGCATTGCTTTACTTGGCAGGTCCACATTTTATGTAGGTACTAGCCTAGTACCTACCTACATAAACCTGGTGTTGGTATGCAAAACGTTGAGAAGGCAAAAGAGCACGCGACAGGTCTCCCAACTAGGTTAACAAATAGTTCATACACAGTTCGTAGCTCGCTTAAAGCCCGTTCTTGTACATTTACTTAAATAACTAACTATAAATTGGTTTTTTGGTTCTGATAAAGAGAAAGTTCGTCGAAAAATGGTTAGTGTTTGAAAAGCAGTCATAGCGCTGCACAAAATAGCGAGTATGCAAGAGCAGTCCCGGCCAGGAGTCAGCCGCGAGCCGCGAGCCGCGGCCGCTGGCGCCGAGGCGGACCTGCGCGGGCGAACGTCTTACAATGGTGAACGATCTCGGAAGCACGGACTCAACAACCAACTTCCTGATTAATATCTTTGTTGCGGGCAACATATACGTCAGTTTCGAATTCATCGTGCGGCTGGGTACCTGTGCGTGTGCTATCACCGGCGCCGAAGGCTCGAGGCGTCCAAGGCGCTCATTACCTACCGTAATTAAGCAAACGGGCGAGTTATGCGGATGCGCGGTGCGCCCGAGCACGCGGGCGCGATAACGGCCGATAAGGGCGGCCCAAGTCCGCGCGGGGTCAACAAACAACCACGTCGGTCGGTAGGTATTCCCGCGCGATAACGGCTCAATATCAAGGACGGGACCATGGGCGCAGAACTATGAGGCAACAGGTACTCTCTCTCGGTATGGGGCGTTCCAACAAAAGAGCAAATAATACAAGGGGTTTAGGGACGCACGAACTACCTACAGCGACGGCCTGAGAGCTCCATCGATGCCGATATTAAATGTAGTGGATAATAATCGGGCACAGCACTTACCTGCTCACTCTGCTCAGCGTCGGCGCGGCGGAGCCTGCGACTACCTGCGCGAGTGTAGGAGGTCTATTGTCCTAATGTTATTAGCAGTAGCTGCGAGTGGTCGTGCAGTTACCTGGTCGGCGGGCGGCGGACTGGCGGCGCAGGAGCAGATCAAGCCATTGTCCGCCAAATATGACCTGGGCTAGGGCTGCCGCGTGGGACTTCCCAACCCACAATTATTCGCCTAACAATGGAAGCAAGAGCACCTCGATATGGCGTTCGAACAAAGAACAAAAAACACTTAGAGGGTGCTATGCAGACAACCTAACTTATAGTTGTGATCATTGGAGCTGGCCGAGTCTTATCTCGTAGACCCATCAGTCAAACAAAGCAGTTGTGTTTGTTGGCTTTGTTAACCAACTAAGCCGGACTCGGCCAGCTCCAATGATCACAACTATACCTACCTGCGTCAGTAAATTATATTATAACTTAATGTTTCTTTAGGTGAAATGTTAAGGAGTGAGATACACTTACAGTTTGCTTCCTTCGTTTGATTCCGAAAAAAATAATTAGATAATAATAATTAATAATAAATTAATTCGACGCAAATAAAAGGCAGGTCTTGATTAAAAATATGAAAGAGATGTCTTTCGGAGCAGGTATATACGGAAAGAGTTCTGCGGAGGGTTGTGACACTTGTGACCCTGTACATAGTGCGGGCCTACGTAACAGCGGCGCATGCGGCGGCATGCGACTTGGTCTGCACTGGCGCGCAACCCCCAGTAGGACCAGTGGGTCAGGGCGCCAAATTGCACGGTCCCCCATAGTGGAGGGATAGGTCACACGTTAGCCGTGCCAACCCTCCCTCCTTTGGGGCGGTTGCCCCGGATACAGGCTGGGGTAGCAAGGGGCTTATTGCATACATTTCCACTATGTCAATATAGGAACACAGAAAGTGAAAAAATACTTGATAAGTGTTTATTTGAAAAAATATGTAATCGCTCAATTTCCCTAATTAACGGCATCTTCGAATAATAGCTGGTCGGCGGGTCCCGGAGCGCTGGGGCAGCCCTGCGGCCGGCGGCGCTGATGGCGGCGATGCCCAAATGCGCGCGCGCCGTGACCGGCGCTCCGAGCAGCGCAGGCCCGGCACACAGTGGGCTGGATGGCTCGAAAAGAGGACATTCGCACTTTTTTCAGAAAATCATTTTTTGTAAAATGCTATCCGATAGAGAATTATATAAGGTACAATAAATGTGGTATACATTTTTTCAAAATAAGGCATATTGACAACAAAAAAAAATAAAGTCTGTTTTTTTTGTATGGGACCCAAAAATAGGTATCTTGTTTCTCAGAAACTATCAGAGGTCCCGTCTTCTACCTTTCAAGACTTTGTTTTTCTACTTTTATAGAGTAGGAAATGATAAGCAGATTTTTTATACAGGTGCTGGTTTTTTTTTAGTCCAGTAAAAAGTCCACACATTTTCGATTTTTTCGTTTATGTCTTTTTAGGGATTTTACATTATATTTCGATAGTTAAAAGTAAAAATGATAATAACACATAATGGATAAAACGTTTATTAAGTTATAAAAAAATCATAAGTATATTTTTTACATTTTTGATACAACTAAAAAGCAAATAATCTAATGTTTCACAATAGACACATGTCACTTAAAATAAACAATAAACAACAAAAATTGATACAAAATATTTCTTAAAAAATGACATATACCAAAAAAAAAAAAAACCAGCACCTGTATAAAAAATCTGCTTATCGTTTCCTACTCTATAAAAGTAGAAAAACAAAGTCTTGAAAGGTAGAAGACGGGACCTCTGATAGTCTATACTAATATTATAAAGAGGAAAGATTTGTATTTTTGTATTTTTGTATTTTTGTATGTTTGTAATGAATAAACTCAAAAACTACTGGACCGATTGCAATAATTTTTTCACCATTAGAAAGCTGCATTATTCAGAAGTAACATAGGCTATATAATATCACGCTAGGTCCTATAGTTGTGGAGCAGTAACCAAAAAACTAATATTATAAAGAGGAAAGATTTGTATTTTTGTATTTTTGTATGTTTGTAATGAATAAACTCAAAAACTACTGGACCGATTGCAATAATTTTTTCACCATTAGAAAGCTGCATTATTCAGAAGTAACATAGGCTATATAATATCACGCTAGGTCCTATAGTTGTGGAGCAGTGTTACCTTTTATAGTTTACCCATAACAATCGTTTTAATGAATGGTTCAATCCTTATAAAAGTTTGCTCTAGATAACTTTTGAATTGTTCAATCGGTTACCTTTAGACTATTAATTCATCCAAAAGATACCTATTAGGTAAGTACTTACCTACTATTTCAAAAATACATAAAAAAGGCGCGAGGCGGCGCGCGGCGTGAAGTGACTAGCCAGCCGGGCAACGCAGCGGTGCGGGGGAGGGGAGGTCAGATCAGTGAGATAGGTAGCCGCGCGGCTCATTCGCGCGGTCGGCTCCCTACGCAGCAGACGTGTCACGTAACCGATCTTAAACATTTTGTAGACTATTTAACTTGCATTTTTTGTTCGAGTAAAAAAGTTCTTTTCAGAACTAATTATAAATTGTTCATTCAGGCTTTACTGCTATAATATCCTAAATTCTATTCTTACTTATACCCTTATTTCCATAGTAAGTATTTATCCTAAATTCTATTCTTATTCTCTACATATTTTTCTATAGAAATTAAAATATCCTAATTTCTATTCTTATTTTTATCTTTTCCATAGTAAGTATTTATCCTAAATTCTATTCTTATTCTCTACATATTTTTCTATAGAAATTAAAATATCCTAATTTCTATTCTTATTTTTATCTAATAAAAAAAAAAATCATTAAAAATGCCAAGAAAAAAAAGGTCTCAACTATCTAAAAGTTGCTCTCAAGCGAGATTAGCAAAAATACGACGTGATGAAGAATCAGTTTCTGAAAATTTTGATCGTCTCGCAAATCAGAGAGCGTAAGCGTCGCAATCACGTGCAAGCGAATCTAGTGCCGAACGCTTGCACCGCCTTGCTCAAAATAGTGACAGAATGTCACAATCACGTGCAAGGGAATCAAGCGCCGAACGTGCGCTTCGTCTTTCAGCACAAAATACCCGATCATCACAACTACACGAACGACAATCGAGTGCTGAACGCTCGCAGCGCCTTGCAGAAAATAGGGTTAGGAACTCGCAAACGCGTGCCAGGGAATCTAGCGCCGAACGCTCGCAGCGACTTATTGCACAAAATACCCGATCATCACAACTACACGAACGACAATCGAGTGCTGAACGCTCGCAGCGCCTTGCAGAAAATAGGGTTAGGAACTCGCAAACGCGTGCCAGGGAATCTAGCGCCGAACGCTCGCAGCGACTTATTGCACAAAATACCCGATCATCACAACTACACGAACGACAATCGAGTGCTGAACGCTCGCAGCGCCTTGCAGAAAATAGAGTTAGGAACTCGCAAACACGTGCCAGGGAATCTAGCGCCGAACGCTCGCAGCGACTTATTGCACAGAGAGAAAGACAACATTCTTTAACAACTAGGACGCGTAATAGAGTTTTAGCTCATAGCAATAGATCGGCATTCAGTTACGATCCACAAATTGATTATGATCATCAAAACAGCATCCAAATCGGAGCAATGAATAAGGTTTGCCCGCGATGTTTTGCAAAAAAATGGAATGATGAAGCGAACGGTATGTGTTGCGCGTCTGGAAAAGTTATTCTTCCTAATATAACAGAGCCACCAGAACCAATAAAAAGCCTATTGACTAATAATCACACACTTTCTGCGCATTTTTTGAACAATGCACGTAGATACAATAGTCTTTTTCAGATGACTTCGTTTGGGGCAAAAGAAATTAGAGAGGGAAATTTTATGCCCACCTTTAAGGTAGAAGGACAAGTCTACCATCTTATAGGTAGCCTCTTACCACCAGCAGGACAAAACCCTCAATTTCTGCAAATATATTTTATTTCAGAAGCTGACCAACTATCTTTGCGAGCAAACATGGCCCCTACGCTAAAAATTGATTTGATTAACGAATTGCAGACCGTATTAAATAGCCACAATATATATGTACGAAGTTTCAAGCATAGTATCGAACTTAACAACCCGGAAAGTTTAAAACTAATCATTCACTCTGATCGCACACCTCAGGCAGAACACCAAGGCAGATATAACGCTCCTTCCATAAATGAAGTGGCCGTTCTGTTGGTCGACGAAGACAAAGGACCCAGGGATATTGTGCTGCATGGTAGAGACGGACAACTAAAACGAGTGTCGGAATTGCACCGCGCTTACGATCCGTTACAATATCCACTTATATATGTAACAGGAGACGACGGATATTATGTGAATATTCCTCAGCAGAATGCATTACGAAATAAGACAGTGTCATGTATGCAATAGCCTACCGTTTAATGATTAGGACGAACTGTTTTAACACACTGCATTATTACAAAGATTTGTTTAATCAGTATTGTGTTGATATGATGGCGAAGATGATTTCAGAGAGGTTAAATTTTATTTCCCGAAACCAACAAAAGCTTAGAGCGGATAACTATATTCATTTGAGGGATGCTTTGAACCAAGACGCAGGTGTAAATGCCGCCAATTTAGGTCAACATGTCATTTTGCCGTCGTCATTTACCGGGTCACCGAGGTATCTCCACGAAAAGACGCAAGATGCTATGACATATGTGCGCAATTATGGAAGGCCTGACCTTTTTATAACTTTTACGTGTAATCCGGAATGGGAAGAAATAAAGCAAGAACTTTTTCCCGGTCAGCGATCTTTCGATCGGCATGACATCATTGCTCGAGTGTTTCACTTAAAAATGAAAAAAATTATAAACATAATCACAAAAGACGCGAATTTTGGGCCGAATAAATGTTTTATGGTAACTGTAGAGTGGCAAAAAAGAGGATTGCCGCATTGTCATATGTTATTTTGGCTGGACACAAAAATACAGCCCGATGAAATTGATGACATAATAGTTGCCGAGCTACCTAATAAAGATGAAGATCCAGAGTTGTTCGAAATAGTCACAAAAAATATGGTACATGGACCATGTGGGGAAGAAAATTTGACTTCGCCGTGCATGAAAAATGCCATTTGTTCAAAAAAATACCCACGACGTTTTGTAACTCAAACCGAGACCGGTGAGGACGGATATCCCGTTTATCGACGACGCGACATCGACAACGGAGGGCAGGTCGCTACCTTGAATGTGCGAGGAAGAACAGTCAACATTGACAACAGATGGATCGTTCCATATTGCCCAATATTGTGCCGATCTTTCAACGCTCACATAAACGTTGAATATTGTCATTCCGTACAAGCAATTAAGTACATATGTAAGTACATTAATAAAGGATCGGATCAAGTCACTTTCAGTGTCAGAAATGCTCATGACGAAGTTGAAAAATATTTAAACGGCCGATACATCAGTACATCTGAAGCAGTGTGGAGATTGTTAGAGTTTCCTATACATGACAGACACCCTACCGTAGTACACTTAGCGGTACACTTAGAGAACGGACAACGAGTATACTTCTCAGCGGAAAATATACAAAATATTGTTGAAAATCCACCTAAAACGACACTCACTGCCTTTTTTGACCTGTGCAGCAGTGACGGGTTTGCTAGAACACTACTCTATCACGAAGTCCCTCATTACTATACATGGGCAAACAATAAATTTTCTAGAAGGAAGCGTGGCCAAGACGTAGTTGGACACCCCGGCATAAAAAAAGATGCAGCATTGGGAAGAGTGTACAGCATTCATCCTTCACAGTCAGAATGTTTTTATCTCAGGATACTACTTCATCATGTACGTGGCCCAACATCATTCCAGTATTTAAAAACAGTTGAGGGAATTGTTAAAGAAACTTACCAAGCCGCTTGCCGAGATAGAGGTTTGCTGGAAAATGATAACCAATGGGAAATAACTTTGAGAGAAGCTTCAATATCCCAATGTCCGCTTAAGCTGAGAGAATTGTTTGTGGTGATTCTATTATTTTGTTTCCCCTCGGAACCTCTCAAATTATGGAACACTTTTAAAAACGATTTGTGTCAAGATATCAGACACATAGCCCAAGAAAGAGGTCAACAAGATTTTGATGTTTATAATGAAGGCTTGATACAGATCGAAAATAAACTTTTAGAACTGAACGATAAAAATTTGGTAGACTTTGGGTTACCCTCTCCGAATTGCCCCCTACAAAATGTAGTTAATGCCATACCGAGCTCTACATACGATGTTAACGAGTTATCAGTATATGTCAACTCAAATGTACCCAAGTTGGTGGCAGATCAAAAAATTGCGTTCGATGCTATAATTGAAAGTGTGATCAACAACAAAGGTAGCCTATTTTTTTTGGACGCGCCTGGCGGAACAGGTAAAACATTTCTTGCCAATTTAATACTAGCCAAAGTACGACAATCTGGAAGAAAAGCACTGGCGGTCGCGTCTTCTGGCATTGCTGCAACTCTATTAAATGGTGGGAAGACTGCTCACTCGACCTTTAAATTACCGTTGTCTGTGTCATTAGAACAACAATCGGTATGCTCAATCCGCAAAAATGGTCCACTTGGGAAGCTCTTACAGGACACTTCACTGATTATTTGGGATGAGTGTACCATGAGCCATAGAGCTCACGTGGAAGCTGTGAACCGCACATTAAAAGACCTCAGGAACTCAGGCAATGTGATGGGAGGCGTAACCTTTGTGTTGGCTGGAGACTTTCGCCAAACACTACCGGTTATAACTAAAGGTACACGCGCCGACGTTATTAAAGCGTGCCTCAAATCATCACCTTTGTGGCAATCAATTAAAACTCTAAATTTGCGCACAAATATGAGAGCACATTTAAGTAACGACAACAATGGAAATTTCTCACAAAAAATACTTCAACTTGGAGATGGAAAACTACCATCGCCAGTTGCAAATAGCTCCCAAGTATCGTTGGACAATGAATTGGCTCAAACTGTTAACAGTCTAGATGTTCTTATAGACACAATCTATCCCGACATTGAAAATCTCACAGAACGAAATTTCAATTGGCTCTGTTCGAGGGCGATAGTGTCACCAAGAAACGACTCCGTAAATGATATAAACAGAATGATTATGGAAAAAGTACCAGGTGATTTCAAATGTTACAAATCTATTGACACTGTGTGCAACATCGAAGATGCAGTACACTACCCACAAGAATTTTTAAATTCCCTCAACCCTGCCGGCTTGCCACCCCACGAACTAAAATTAAAAGGAGGTACTCCTATCATGCTTTTGAGAAATTTAAGCCCTCCCAATATGTGCAATGGCACAAGACTTTTGATAAGGGAATTACGAGACAATGTGATTGTAGCAACAATCATCACTGGGCCCGCGGCCGGACAGCTCGCTCACATACCGCGAATCCCGATGATTCCGACGGATTTACCTATATCCTTTAAAAGGTTACAGTTTCCTGTGAAGACATCGTTTGCCCTTACGATAAATAAATCACAGGGACAAACTTTTTCGATTGTTGGCGTCGACCTAAGAAAAGAGTGCTTTTCTCATGGGCAGTTATATGTAGCCCTTTCTCGAGTAGGATCTCCTAAAAATCAATATGTTTTGTTAGCACCTACAAATACCACTGCAAACATAGTTTACAGTGAAGCCTTAAAGTAAAATGTAAATATTACGATAATTTGATCAAACACATAAAACAAAGAACTTTAACAAAAAAAAAACAAAAAACGTTAACAAAAAAAAACCTTAAAACAACAAAAAAAAACCTTTAAAAAAAACAAAAAACTAACAAAAAAAACCTTAAAACAACAAAAAAAAAAACAAAAAAAACCTTAAAACAATAAAGAAAAACAAAAAAAACCTTAAAACAACAAAGAAAAACAAAAAAAAAAAAAAAGATGTAAATATTTTTCAATAAATGTAAAAAAACAATTTAAAAACAAACTTTTACCTCAACCAAAACAAACAACAACAAAATAGGTAGGTTCCTATTTAAGAAGAAAATAATTAATTAAATAAATGAAATAAAAATAAAGTAAATACTTCCTAAATAAAAAAAAAACTGAGAATAAATATAAATAAAACGTAAAACTATGTAAAAAATCTTAAGTCCCCCCGTGCGAAGCCGGGACGGGCCGCTAGTTTCTGATAAACAAGATACCTATTTTTGGGTCCCATACAAAAAAAACAGTCTTTATTTTTTTTTGTTGTCAATATGCCTTATTTCGAAAAAATGTATACCACATTTATTGTTCCTTATATAATTCACTATCGAATAGCATTTTTCAAAAAATGATTTTCTGAAAAAAGTGCGAATGTCCTCTTTTCGAGCCATCCAGCCCACTGCGCGGCAGTCCGGTCGGGTATTGTTCCCTTGAATAACAAATCGTCGACGAACATAGTGAGCAATTGAATACGACGTGTCTGCAAGCTTCTCGATCATGATGATCATGATTTTGAGTGCCGTAGGGACCCTATAACGACTGAGTACCTACAGCCATAAACGTCAAGATACCTATAATGGCGGCCATGTTTGTCGACGAACCAAAGAGAACATCATCACCGGGCCTCATTCAACATTGCTTTTGACGTGTTTTGTTTACAACTCGGCCGCCATTACCGTCCAGTAATAAGCGCTGTCGTGACGCGGACGACGCAACGACACGACGACACGACGACACGTCAAAGGCAAAGGCAATAATTTATTACTGAATGAGAAAAAGACTAAATGTATTAAATTTATGACTGCAAATGTGAAAAATAGACAAACTACTGTAACTATAAAAAATGATAGATTAGACCTAGTTAATGATACAGTATTTCTTGGAATAACGTTAGACTCCAAACTCCAATGGGGTCCTCATCTGGCTAAATTAGCGAATAGACTAAGTTCTGCAGTTTTTGCAGTTAATAAAATTCGGAATATAATAGACTTGAAAACCGCTCGATTAGTTTTTATTTTAGTTACTTCCATAGTATTATGTCATATGGTATTTTACTATGGGGTAGTGGTGCTGACGTAAACAGCATCTTTGTTCTACAGAAGAGGGCTATTCGTGCTGTTTACAAGATGGGTCATAGAGACTCGCTTAGAGATAAGTTCAAAGAAACGAATATATTAACCGTATACAGTCAATATATGTATTTATGAAAATATTATGCATGTTCATAAACACATCGGTAGTTTTAGAAAGAACTGTGACATACATAATGTTAATACCAGAAATAAACATAAGCTCGCAGTGCCCTTTACACGGCTTCACAAAATAAAAAACTCTTTCATGGGTAATTGTATAAGGTTCTATAATAAGCTCCCAAGTAGTGTTACTCATTTATCAGTAAATAAATTTAAGAGTTACGTTAAACATCAACTAATTTCTAAAGCGTATTATAGTATTAAAGATTATATGAATGATGACAATGCTTGGGACTGAATTATTTGTATTACAATTATTAATGACCGTGGAGACTATATACATCTCCTTGTATGCTTATTATTTTAATTTGACATCTGGAGACTCTTTACATCTCCAAAATTGACCGTGGAGACTTTCTACATCTCCCTTGTTTTTTGTGTTTTTTTGTTTTTTTGTTTAATTACCTACTTACCTATATTTAACTTTAATTTGACATTTGGAGACTCTTTACATCTCCGGAATTGTATTATTATTTTAACCTGACATTTTTATTAATTTAATTATTATTACTACTGGGACCTGTACATCCCTGTGACATTTAAATTAGATAGCTTAAGTTTAGTATTGTAAAAAGTTATTTATTAAAAAAAATGGCTTACTGTTGAGTTTCTTGCGGCGCTTCTTCTCAACAATGGTCTCTTGAAGCGCTGGTAGATGGTAGATTCAGACTTGTAAAAGTGCCTACAGGGCCTACTTACAGAATAAATGATTTGAATTTGAAATGATTTGAATTTGAATTTGAATGTTGAAATTAGGCCCAAGCTGACGACTGAACTTGAATCATGAATTAGTGCTTTTCGGGTTGGCTTATTATACTTCGTCTTTGTTTCAGTTGACGATAACCCGGAGGGACTTGGCCGGCTCGCGGCGGCGCCCGCTGGATCCTTATTGTCGCACGCAACAATGAAACTATTGCCGACTCATTTTTAGCACTCGGCAAGGTCGAGCGAGTACGTGGCGTGCATGCGCGGGCGCCGGCCGCTGTACCCGGTAACGTCTGTAGCCTGCAATGAGCACCAACATTGAACTTTCAATCATATCTCACGATTTCAAGTCACCTTTACTATACCTACACATTTGAGTAGCTAATTACGAGTAGGTATGTAAGTCGGTAATTCCACAATATACCCTATAGAGTACATACACTTCAACTGTATCTCAGATAATTAGACGAGATACGTTCCGTTAGTTACTTGATTGATCGAAAATATCTGTACTCGAGATACTACCCCTACTGGGACTGTTTAGAAAGACAAACAACAAATATTACGATGACGTCAGTAAAAAATAGGAAACCCATCGGGGCGGGGTGAACTGAATTAATAACTATTAGAAGTTAATACGTCTGTCTGGCGCGGGCCGGCCGGGGGGGGGGGGGGGGGGGGGCTGTTATTCTCTTAAAAACGGCGTTCGAGTGAACGAGTGACCGCGGCGCAGCTTATATAAACCAGCGACTTTAAGTAGTCCCGTTAGAGCATACAAAACACATTTTAGCGCGTGCATTCTCAATTAGGCAGCAGGGTTTTTGTCAATAAGATCGAACGAGTAAGCGTGCCAGATTGATAATGCATGCGCCAAAATGTATTTTGTACGCTCTGAAGGGACTACTTAAACTCACTGGTTTATATAAGCTGCGCTACGTTCACTCGTTCCCTAGGAACCCTTCTAGTTTCGCCATGTCCGTCCGTCCGTCCGCAGCCTAGCTCAGAGACTCTTAGTACTAGAAAGCTGTAGTAATTTGGCATAAATATACATATTAGTCACGCCAAAAAAGTGGTAAAATAAAATCTTGAAAAAAAATTTTTTTTGTGTACCTACCTCTTCTGCCCATTACGTGGGGATGTGTTAAATCCAAGAGTTTTCAAAAATCTTTAAGTTTTAATCTCGGATAAGTTCCCATTTTCAACGAGGGGGACAGTGACTCTGGGAAGTAACCCGGACCACAGGTTACGATATCCTCCCGGACGTACAATTATGACTCACACGACGACGTTCTCATTTAATATTTGTGTACAATGTCCATGATATCCGATGAATTACAACCAGGGCTCGGAAACGTTATTCAAAATAACGTTTTAAAAACGTTTCGAACCGTTCTTTGTTCAACATTTTGTTCGGAACGGAAACGAAACGAGAACGTTATCAAAAACCGGTTTAATCCACGGGCCGCGGCCGCGCGCGGCGCTCGGCTACAGAGCGGCGACAAGCATGAACTTGTTTAGTAATCTTACGAGGGGCGTTCAATAAATTCTCGGTATGAGAAGGAAAACAAAAGCATACGATTAGTGTTTTATTTTTATTTTTCTATATATCCCCCCCCCCCCCCTATGCTTATACACTTATAAGATCTGTCAATTAGTTTTTTTAACCCCTCATAAAAATATTTTTTGTCTTTGGTGTTAAAATGCTCCACCACCGCTGCCTTCAACGCTTCATCATTAGAAAATCGATGTCCACGAAGATCCTTTTTAAGGTTGGGAAACAAAAAGTAGTCGCTGGGGGCCAAGTCTGGACTGTACGGCGGGTGAGTAATTGTTTCGAACCCAGGTTCAAGAACAGCAGCCTTGGCAACATGAGCAGTATGCACAGGGGCGTTGTCATGAAGAAGCAGCACTCCTCTGGTCAATTTTCCCCTCCTCTTCTCTTTGATTGCTTCCCGTAATTGGCGTAAAATGTTAGCGTAGTACTCTCCTGTAATATTTAAACCCTTTTCTTTATAATCTATTAATAATATCCCTTCACAATCCCAGAATATTGTCGCCATGATCTTGCCAGCTGAAGGGACGACTTTGAATTTCTTGGGATGAGGTGTTCCTTTAATGTGCCACTGCATCGACTCTTGTTTGCTGTCAGGGTCATAATGATGAACCCAAGTTTCAACTCCGGTAACAATTTTTTGGAGCAAACCATCAGGGTTTTAACCACACAGCTCAATGAAGTCGGAACAACAAGCAACACGCGTATGCTTCTGAAACGGTGTCAACATTCGTGGTACGCATCTCGCACTTACTTTGGAGATGTTAAGATGATCGTGGATAATATCATGTATTATACCAATAGAAATATTGGTTTTTTGTGCTATAGACCTAACCTTCACTCGACCATCTTCCAGTATAAATTTCTCCACTTTTTGAAGGTTTTCTGGTGAAGTAGCTTCAACAGGCCGACCAGGTCTAGGGTCATCTTCTATGCTCTTCCTCCCACGCTTAAATTCATTTGACCACTTTTGGACAGTAGATAATGAAGGAGCGGACTCACGGTAAACTAAATCCATTTCTTCTTTAATACACTTTTGATTTTTACCCTGTTTAGTCAAGAATTTTATCACGGCTCGATGCTCCAATTTAATTATCATTGTAAAATCGCTCAAGGTGGTCACGTTTGTTCAGCAGTAGCAGAAAAACAAAAGAACGTGTAGGCTTCAGATTTGCTTTTTTTTACTGTCGATGAATGACTCTTAGCGGCAAGTATTAAGAAGTTTACTAAAAAGGTTTGCAAGATACCAATACCGAGAATTTATTGAACTGCCCTACCGACCCTACCGTGTTTTGATTGCATATTCATTTCATCTTTCATCCCGATGCGTGTCGTTGTCGTTTTGTGCGACTTGTGATTGTGAGTGATTATTTAATTAGTGAGTGGTGGTCCTTTTTTTCTCAAAATTTTAAATGGGACGGAAGAGAAAGAACATGATTTACGCTTATTACACTCATAATAAGGAAACCAACAAATCAAAATGCCAGATGGAAGGATGTAGGCAAGAAATACGAGTAAGTAATCAAATCTAGTTGTTCTTGTTGAATAATTGTAAATCTTTAGGTTACCTACATATTGAGAAGCACACAAACTAAACACTGTAATGTAACATAGTAAGGTCGGGTGCAATATAAATGATAAAACATGTAAACAAAACCAAACGTACCTACCTATTTACCATTATTACACTATAATCAAGTACAAGAGGTGCCGTGTGGTGCCGGTAGTAGTGCCGTGTGGTGCCGGTAGAATAGAATAGCACCACCCCATATCCTCCCGTGGGTATCGTAGAAGGCGATTAAGGGATTAAGGGATTATTACATTGGAAAGATCTCCTCCGGGCGGGATAGGCGTCGTTAGCATTGGGCTGCTACCTATCTAGGAGAAGGAAAACTCCGAATTCAAACCCGGCGGGATAGGCGTCGTTAGCATTGGGCTGCTACCTATCTAGGAGAAGGAAAACTCCAATTTCAAACCCGACCCTGCAAAATGGACCATGCGAGCACCATTTAAAAAGTTTATACCCCAGGAGGGTACTGGCAATGCCAGAGAATCCCTCCCCAGGCCTAGCCTGGGCAGCCCTTCGTACTCTGGGGGGGGCAAAATAGTGCGCGTATGTTCGGATCCCTCCGGGGATCGGAACGGCGGCGATGCCGTTTGCCACGCGTCACGCTGTGTTCGCAGGGGGGTTGGCAAAAAGCGGGCCGCTGAAAGCCGCCTTGCTACGATGAATGTTTGTGGAGGGATGGAACACAAATTAGATGAGGTATGTATGATGATGAAAGAGAGAAAGCTAGATGTTCTATGTGTGACTGAGACGAAGAAAAAAGGGGTGAGTACGTCCACACACGGAACCTTGACGGCATTGTGGTCCGGAGTTCCGGTATCCGAGCACGGTCGTCAGGGAGTTGGTATCGTACTCACAGAGCGAATGGCTGAATGTATGCAAGAGTATGAATGTGCGAGCCCAAGACTTCTCTGGGTGAGACTCAAGGTAGGTCTCACCCGTTTATTCGTAATTGGGGCTTATGCCCCAGATACGAATAAATCGAAAAAAGAAAGGAAGGAGTTTTGGGAAAGTTTGCATGAGGTTTCAACAAAATGCAAGGAGAATGAAAGGATGATTTTGCTAGGTGATTTTAATGGTTGGACAGGCGTGCAAAGGGATGGTTATGAATCGGTACTGGGTAAGTATGGTGATGAGCGAGTGAACGAGAATGGCAAATGCCTTCTCAATGTATGTTTGGCTAAGAATCTCTGCGTGACAAACACTTTGTTTGATCACAAAGAGATTCATCAGTATACATGGAGACGGCAGAATGAGAAGTCTATGATAGACTTGATGATTGTGGATGAACGGCTGCGTAACAAAGTTGTAGATACCAGAGCATTTCGAGGAGTTAGTGTAGGTTCAGATCACTACTTAGTGGTAACACGAGTAAGGGGTCTGTTCACACGTTGGCGCCATCGTGTTCCCGTACCTACCACTGCGTTAGAGAGGATAAAAGTAGAGAAACTGAAAGACGAAGTTATACAAGATGAATACGTAAGAAAGCTGAAAGATTGTTTTGAATGTGTCAATAAGATGAATGACAGTGAAGTTGAGAATAATGTTAATAATGTATGGGAGATTATGAAGAATGGCATGGTCAAATCGGCCACTGAAGTATGCGGTGTAGTCAAAAGAAGAAAAAGCAAGAATGAACGTCCGGAATGGTGGGACAGAGAGGTAGATGATGTAGTGAAAGAGAAGAAAAAGTGTTGGTTGGATTTTGTAGCTGTAGATCCAGGACAAGATCTAAGCGACAGAAAGAAAAAAGAGTATAATAGATCAAAGAAAAGAGTGAAAGACGTTGTGGCTAGAAAGAAAGATTTACTGAATGAAAAGTATGATAGGAGTTTCTCTGACAACTTCCGGTCGAATATTAAACTTTTTTGGAGCTTGATTAAATCGGCTCGGGGGAAATCAGAGAAAACTAAATTAAGCGCGGTGAGGGATGAGTCTGGAAACTTAATATGTGAGGAAGAAAAAATGCTTGATAGATGGAAAACTTATTTTGAAAGCTTGTTTGAATGCGAAGATATTTCTCGTGAGCCAGAAAGCATGAGTAAAGGTGCAAGTAGCGAAGATGAAAGTGTGATTAGTATGAGTGAAATCATGAAAGCATTAAAAAGTATGAAAGCGGGAAAATCAGCAGGTTGTGATAGAGTGTCGATAGAAAAGCTGAGGAGAGGAGATGGCCTGGTGGGTAGTCTGTTGTACCGCCTTTTCAATGCATGTTGGAGAAGCGGCCGAGTCCCGGAAGATTGGGTCAAGGCCGTTATCGTCCCACTGTATAAAGGAAAGGGGTCACAGCAAGACTGCAAAAACTACCGCGGTATCAGCCTCCTTAGTGTTGTCGGCAAAGTATATGCGAAGATTTTAATTGAAAGGGTATTGAATGTTACGAATGACAAAATCTGGGATGTACAAGCGGGATTTCGAAAGGGAATGGGATGTACGGATCAGGTCTTTTCACTACGGTCCATCACAGAAAAGTTCTTGGCTGTCAACCAAAAGGTTTTCTGTGCTTTTGTGGACCTGGAAAAGGCCTATGATAGGGTAGATAGAAAGGAGTTGTGGACGGTGTTGTCTATGTATGGAGTGAGCAGCAACCTGGTGCAGGCTTTGAGGTCCCTTTATGAGGGCTCCAGAGCCTGTGTCAGGATCAATGGGGCATACTCGGCCTGGTTTAACATCTCTAAAGGTGTTAGACAGGGCTGTGTTGCCTCACCATGGCTGTTCAATCTATTCATGGACAGTTGTATGAGGGATTTGAAAGAGTATGATAAGGGTTTGCGTGTGCAAGAGTTGCTAATCAAATGCCTCTTATATGCCGATGATCAAGTTATACTTGCCCCATCGGTACTTGAGTTGTAGGAGATGGTGACAGTGATGAATGAGGAATTTAAGCAAAAGGGGATGAAAGTAAATGTTGCCAAGACCAAGGTCATGGTGATAGAGAAGGATGAAGAGATGACTGAGTGCGTGATAAATGTAAATGGTGAATTAGTAGAACAAGTGAGCGAATTTGTGTACCTGGGAAGTGTGTTTACAAGAGATGGTAAGTGTGAGAAGGATATCGAGAGGAGGGTAAATGCGGGGAATCAAATTAATGGGGCCCTGTACTCCTTTGTGAGCAGACAGGGCGTTTCACAAAAAGCCCGGCTGGCTGTTCACAATGGAGTGATGGCCCCTACCCTGATGTATGGTAGTGAATGTTGGGTGTGGCAGGACAAGCATGTAAGTCGTGTAAATGCAGTTGAAATGCGCTCTTTGCGTAGTATGTGTGGTGTGAAACTGATTGATAGAGTTAGAAATGAAAAAAATCAGAGAGAAGTGTGGAATAAAAGAAGATGTAGTGACTAAGATTGAAAAGGGCATGCTTTGATGGTTCGGTCATTTGGAAAGGATGGATGAGGGAAGATTGACGAAAGAGATATACAGATCGAAAGTGTGTGGAAGGGTCGGAAGGGGCCGCCCTAGGCGTACTTTTTCGAATCAAATCGGAGAAATACTGGAAAAGGGCCGAATCTTAAGTACCCGAAACCGACGTGCGTGCATGACTCGATGTATGAATGTTGAAGAAGCGAAGGAAATTTGTCAGGATCGTAGCAAGTGGAAAGAAGTGGTCTCTGCCTACCCCTCTGGGAAACAGGCGTGATTTAATGTATGTATGTATGTAATCAAGTACTTTTGGACATCGCGTGAGGTATATTTAATTATGTAAACGCTTGATTGTTACTTTTACATTCAATTTAAAATTAATTTACTATTAACAAGCCGCGGGTGCCGGCCGAGAAAGCCGCGTGGGTGCCGGCCGAGAATAGCACCACCCCATCTCTTCCCGTGGGTGTCGTAAGAGGCGACTAAGGGATAAACCGGAGGATGGGCAGCAGCGTCCTCCGCGGACTACATGGTATAACTGCGGTCGCCAACCCGCCTGCCAAGCGTGGCGACTACGGCATGTTTCCCCCCAACGGTTCTAGATCAAACCAACATGATGATGAATGTACAACAACAGCCCAGACCCCTAGTCCCCGGCGGCCCCGGTATTCCAAGCTCCGGTAGCGGCCATGGTAACGGCGGGGCAGGGAGTGCTTCAGGTAATCTCCGGCAGAGACCCGGCTACCAGAAACGACGACCTTTGGCCCTGGCAACATACAACTGCCGAACATTGCGGACCGACGAAAAGCTGCTGGAACTGGAGGAGGAATTGAGCAGGTAACGATGGGGAATCATAGGGTTGTCAGAAGTCCGTAGAAAGGGAGAGGACATGATAACCCTGAAGTCCGGTAACTTGCTCTATTTCCGGGAGGGCGACCACCAGTCCCAGGGTGGTGTCGGGTTTATCGTCCACAAGTCCCTCGTGAACAACGTGGTGAAGATTTAGAGCGTGTCGAGCAGGGTAGCGTGCCTTGTACTCAGAATGACCCAACGATATTCGTTGAAGGTCATACAGGTATATGCTCCGACCTCGACACACTCCGACGATGAGGTGGAGGCTATGTATGATATGAGGATATTTCCAGAGCCATGCATAGCTCCAAAACTCACTTCACGGTTGTTATGGGGGACTTCAACGCAAAGCTGAGCAAACGAGACGGTGAAGAGCAGAGAGTGGGGAAGTTTGGAGTGGGGCATAGGAATCACCGGGGCCACCTACTGGCCAGTTTTATGGAAAAGGAGGGACTCTATTTATGATGAACTCCTTCTTCAGAAAACGTGAGCATAGGAAGTGGACCTGGGTGAGCCCTGATGGTGTAACGAGGAATGAGATAGACTTTATCATGACGACGAAAAAGCACATATTCAATGATGTCTCCGTGATCAGTGCGGTTAAAACCGGGAGTGATCACCGTATGGTACGAGGGTCATTGAATATTCAGTTCAAGCTTGAAAGGTCTCGACTGATGAAGTCTACGCTCCGCCCGGCACCCGCTCAGCTCCAAAACCCCGAGAGCTTTCAGCTCGAACTTCAAAACCGTTTCGAGTGCCTTGGTAGCGACGTGGACGATTACAACGACGGGTTTGTGGAAGCTGTCCAAACGGTCGGGTATAAGTTCTTCAAGATCCGCCGTACAAAAACCAAGAAGCTCTCGGACTCCACCCTTAGGCTCATGGAGGTGAGGCGCGAAATGATTCTGCAGTCCTCTGATGACGCTAGTCGCTATCGGCAGCTCAACAGACAGATCTCGAAGTCTCTGAAGCGTGATATACGCCGATTCAATACTAAAAGTATTGAAGAGACTATTGAGCGCAACAGAGGCTCTAAGGTGTTTGCCAGGGATCTGTCTGTTGGCCAAAGCCAATTGATGAAGCTGAAGACCGACGACGGCAGAGTCATTTCATCCAAACCTGAGCTATTGGCGGAAGTTGAGAAGTTTTATGGACAGCTGTACACGACAACCCGAACACCCGTCGAAAATCTAGCTAAAGATCCGAGGGCAAGATTAACCCGACACTATGCCGAAGATCTCCCCGACGTCAGCCTGTACGAGATTAGTATGGCCCTCAAACAGCTTAAGAATGGCAAAGCCCCAGGTGAGGATGGAATTACAGCCGAACTCCTGAAGGCGGGTGGTAAACCCATCCTTAGGGGCCTTCAGACGCTGTTCAGCTCCGTCCTCCACGAAGGGAGAACGCCGAGAGCATGGAATAGAGGTGTGGTGGTTCTCTTCTTCAAGAAAGGTGACAAATCTTTGTTGAAGAACTATAGACCCATCTCACTTCTGAGCCATGTTTACAAGCTATTTTCGAGGGTCATCACAAATCGTCTCGCGCGGAGGTTTGACGATTTCCAGCCTCCCGAACAAGCCGGTTTCCGAAAAGGCTATAGTACCGTAGACCACATACATGCGTTGCGGCAGGTTATACAGAAGACCGAAGAGTATAACCTCCCCCTTTGCCTTGCATTTGTGGACTACGAGAAAGCCTTTGATTCGATCGAGACATGGGCTGTGCTGCAGTCTCTCCAGCGGTGCCAAGTTGACTACCGATATATCGAAGTGTTGAAGTGTCTGTACAAAAACGCCACTATGTCCGTCCGACTACAGGACCGGAGCACAAAGCCTATTCCCCTGCAGCGGGGAGTCAGACAAGGAGATGTGATCTCTCCGAAGCTGTTCACCGCTGCATTGGAGGGTGCTTTTAAGGTTCTGGACTGGAAAGGACGAGGCATCAACATAAATGGTGAGTACATCACTCACCTTCGATTCACTGACGATATCGTAGTCATGGCTGAGACCATGGAGGACCTCAGTGCAATGCTCGCTGACCTCAGTAGAGTTTCCGACTGAGTTGGCTTGAGAATGAACATGGACAAGACGAAAGTCATGTCCAACGTCCATGTCGCGCCAACTCCCGTGATAGTCGGAGGCTCTGCGCTCGAAGTTGTTGACGACTATATTTACCTGGGACAAACGGTCCGGTTAGGTAGGTCCAACTTTGAGAGAGAGGTCACTCGTCGAATCCGACTCGGCTGGGCCTCGTTCGGGAAGCTTCGCAGCACCTTTTTGTCCAAATTACCGCAGTGTTTGAAGTCAAAAGTCTTTGACCAGTGTGTGTTGCCAGTGATGACTTACGGATCCGAGTCGTGGGCGCTAACGATGGGCCCCATAAGAAAGCTCAAGGTCACTCAGAGGGCTATGGAGAGGGCTATGCTCGGGGTTTCTCTGCGTGATAGAATCAGAAATGATGATATCCGCAGGAGAACTAAGGTTACCGACATAGCCCGAAGAATAGCTAAACTGAAGTGGCAGTGCAGGACTGATGGCCGATGGGGTCAGAAGGTTCTTGAGTGGCGTCCGCGGACCGGGACACGAGCTGTGGGTAGGCCTCCAACAAGATGGAGTGACGACCTTGTAAGGATCGCGGGAAAGCGGTGGATGCGAAAAGCACAAGACCGGTCTGAGTGGAGAGCCTTGGGGGAGGCCCATGTCCAGCAGTGGACGTCTTTCGGCTGACATGATGATGATGATGATTAACTATCCGTTTTTTTAAATCAAAACTCGTTTGCAGAAATATTGATGTTATGTGTCTAACAGTAGGTACATTTGTTGACATCTTTTATCAGGCGTTCTCGCCATATTTTGTGTGTGTGTGTGTGTGTGTGTGTGTGTGTGTGTGTGTGTGTTTGTGTATGTGTGTATTATGTTATGTACTCCTCACATAATAATGGTACTTTCTGTGTCCAATAATAATCTAAGCTCTAAAGAAACAAGCAAAGAAAACCGCGTCGCGTGGCTGCTAAATACTAACTGACTGGATGATATTTGTAATATTCCTACCGAACCCAGCAAATGGGAAAAAACGGTTAAAAACGTTATATGGATCAAAAAAGATTTCAATTTCGTTCTTGTTCAAAAACGTTTTCTATAACGTTATTTGCGAACGAAACCGAAACAAATCGTTCCTTAGGCATTTAAGACGAAACCGTTTCGAAAAAAATACCGTTTTCCGAGCCCTGGCCGCGGCGTCTTCGCCGAGGCCTCGGGCCGTCCGCCGCGTTATTACCACTCGATTGTTATCCAGGGGATGAAAGGCACCAATTTCACTCGAGATATTCAACAATATTTCGAGTGTGGAATAAATGGTGACTTTCACCAGGGTTCAACACTACATTTCGTGTCGACAATGAAGAAACTTGATAATAAAACTTATAAATGTATTGATAGTTTTGTCAAGATCGTAGCAAGTGGAAAGAAGTGGTCTCTGCCTACCCCTCTGGGAAACAGGCGTGATTTAATGTATGTATGTATGTATGTATAAATGTAAAACTTACTGACATTTGAACACCACATACACTCGCGGTCAAATAATACGGGTCAGAGTGCGTTTTTCATACAAACGAGGCTATTTTGAAGCCTTGGTTCTAGGGCATTGGTTGTTTTGAGTGAGGTTTAATAGTGGATACTCTGAGTTTCAATAGAGGAGGTCAAAAGTGCTTAAGATACCTAACTGATCGCACAATCAGGTAACACCACAGCGAGAGAGTTTGGGTCAGCATTTGGATTTCCTTACATTTTTTGCCATTTTATAGGTTTTTCCTGAACATGCACAATTCCGGCGTTAACTGCAGATTCAATCAGTTGGGTGTCCTAGGCACTCTGGAAGTCCTGGATCGATGCTCGGGGTGTCCATCATCAGATTTCACTAAAAGCATCCCCTGGCGAGGAACCAAGGGTTTGAAATAGCCTCTTTAGTATGAAAAACGCACTCTGACCCGTATTATTTGGCCGCGAGTGTATATTAATCATCTGAAAAATGTGAAATAAACTCGATGTATGAATTATTATTATCACGTTACCTATAGTCAAATTTTATATTTTTAAAATCATCTAAGATATCTAGCCCCGCCGGCTTACTACATTAATACATGAAGTAGGTACTTACATGAAATGCTACCTACTACTAGTACTGGGGCTCTATTCTAGGCGGTTAAAACCATATCGTATTTGACATGTTATGGTATTGTTTCACTCGGCCGCCATTGCTGTCAAGTAAATAAGAGCTATCAAAACGTTGACAGTACGATAACAGGTCAAAGACGATGTGGTTGTAGCCGCCTAAAATCTTGGCCCAGGGGCATTTTTTCTCGCATCTTGGTTGGACGTCACCTGGCACTACTTTTTCCCCAAATAAACCGCCTGGCTTATCAATATATTTGAATTAAATACATAATTAGCTATAATACATACTACAGCAAACACAGAGCTCGACACCTTCAATTGATTGTACAGCCCCTTTGCTGCCACCCGCTGTCGCACCGCCCGCCGACCGGCTGCCGGCGGCGCCCGCGCCGGGTTAATTGAAAATGATATGGCACACTAACTAGAGGCATTTCGTTGCTCTATAAATTGCAAACCTATTTCCGTAGCTAACTCTTAGACCCATGGTATGAAATCCTAAAAATTTTGACATTTGAACCAGTCTTAATTTTCAGTAAAATGTAAGCTCTTAACTTTTATGAGCTTTAGAAGGATCTCAGTGTAGTTACTAGTGTAATAAACAAAATTAAGTAAAGTAAAATTAAACAAGACAGAACACGCCTGCAGTAATATTAATTGCATACTTCAAAGTATTTGTGCGTAAAATTTTGATATCTTGTCCAATAATGAAAGTGCCGTTTAATCGTATCTGGTTTTTTTTTAAATATAAATTTTAATAAATATCAGGCGAAAATGTCCGCGAGGCCGATTTTTGTCCATGGCACAATGGTACAATGTGTCAGATGTCGTTGGATTCGTCTCATGCTGGAGAGTTGCATAATACTCTTCGTTTAAAAGTACTGATAATTAAATTTAAAAAACTACTGTGTGACGTCACGTCACCCGACCCCTGTTTTGACTTGAGACGACAATGTTAAATAAATAAACAATAATTCTACTCTTGAATAAATAAACTATAAACAATAGTTGGCTAGGTATAACCGCAACACCAAGAAAATACGAAATAAACGGTCCATTTACGATGACATTGTTTACACTTTACATGAATGACCGACGCATTGTGTAATTTTTTTTTATTTACTTTTACTTTAAGCCAATGTAGGTATTACACTAGTCTTTTTAATTGTAAAAAAGTTGATGTACCAACTCATTCTCGCATATTTACGATTTTCAAGTCATTACTCATTGGATTCGTCTCATGCTGGAGAGTTGCATAAAACTCTTCGTTTTATATAAAATTGTACGATAAAGTAGGTACTATAAATAATGTTACCAGCGCCTGACTACGGTACCACCCGGGGCGACGCGTCGTCAACACTACACACTTATCCTTACACTCAGGCCGACCGGAGTTCGATGAAAACTGTGATTCGTGAATGGAACTTTATTAAAATCACATTTAAGCAATAATTAATAAATAACAATAAAGCTGCAGCTAGTATCATCGAGCACCTACCAACGCAATAATGATGCAATCACCGATTAAAGTAAGCAAAACGATTTGGTCCACAAACGATTCATATCGTGTCATCGCTACACTGTGCTCCGATAGTGTTAAACTGTAACTGTAGAACTCATTACGAGTTAATGTGTTATCGTCGGCACTTTGTTACTGTCATCTCACTGCGGGTCGGTAAACATCTCGCGTGTCCAATTTTCGTGGTTAAACGAGTCCTGCATGTTGGTGGTCCGCAATGTGGTTGTTATGTAAAATTAAGCGTCCCTCCATTTCTATTTCTGGCCATAATTATCTTCGACTCTCTCTCCGCTCTTTCTAGTCTTGATCAAAGGCGTTCATCCCGGTCGCTTATTTGGTCTATACTAATAATGTACTGGTAATATACTAGATTCTGCCCGCGACTTCGTCCGCGTAGATTTCGATAATCGCCTCTAGTCCCAGTAGTTCGGTTATGACGTCAAACCGAACTACTGAGAATTAAAACGACTCAAAAGTACGGTTAAGGAGGCAGCTAAATAAAAAATCAGAGAGGCATTTATTTCATTACATTTTTTTATAAAAAAAAATACAAAAGCTAAATTAACTTCTTCGTATTAGATCGCTCACGCTGTAAAAGTTGAAACATGAACCATGATCCATGTGGAGCTATCGACTTTTCAAACGCGAGTGAACCGTAAGAATGTATTATGTTTAACTTCTTCATCTTATAAATATTCAGTATTTTCTTAATGGCTAGGCAATTTTATTTATTTACAGCAGTAATATTTTTTGCCAGAATTCCATATATGCATGTTGCGGAGTACCTATTTAGTAGAAGTTTGCGGAGGTTAGTTTCTGGTATACTTCTGCAAACAAGGCATTCTCCAATATTATCTGTATTGTAGTGAGTACACAGGTTAATACGTTTTTACTGTTTTGCCTGATTGATAAAAATCTACAGACACTCAATGCACCAATAATAATAATCATGAGTTTTCTGGTTATTAGTGATGTTACCCTAATTCAGAAACAATTGATTTTGCCACGTTCCTATCATAATAATTTGGTAATGAAGTACGGACTTACCCTTAATTTCCACCGTTGATATATATTTGAACTTATAATCATGAAATTTGACAAGAAGCAATGTCTTATAGCACAAGTACAGTAAAAAATCCGAAAATGGTAATTTTGTAGTTACATCACAATAAAAATAGTTTAGTTTTTAATTACAAACTAAATTGCAGTTTATAAACTAACCATGACCTATATCGATGTATATTGTAGGTATAGGGACCATATTTTTCAATGGCGAAGTTAGTTTGTCCCTCAATCCAAAATACAGATTTTTTGGCGTATCCGAATCGCACCTGGCCGGTTTTTAGGGTTCCGTAGCCAAATGGCAAAAAACGGAACCCTTATAGATTCGTCATGTCTGTCCGTCTGTCCGTCCGTATGTCACAGCCACTTTATTCCGTAACTATAAGAGCTATACTGTGGAAACTTGGTAAGTAGATGTATTCGGTGAACCGCATTAAGATTTTCATACAAAAATAGAAAAAAAACAATAAATTTTTGGGGTTCCCCATACTTAGAACTGAAACTCAAAATTTTTTTTTTCATCAAACTCATACGTGTGGGGTATCTATGGATAGGTATTCAAAAATGATATTGAGGTTTCTATTATAATTTTTTTCTAAACTGAATAGTTTGCGCGAGAGACGCTTCCAAAGTGGAAAAATGTGTGTCCCCCCCCCCGTAACTTCTAAAATAAGGGAATGATAAATGTAAAAATAATATATGATGTACATTACCATGCAAACTTCCACCGAAAATTGGTTTGAACGAGATCTAATAATTAGTTTTTTTTTAATACGTTATAAATCGTAAACCGCATTTTACCTTTCATTCAATCAACTCCAATATAATAAAGAATAAAGAAAAACATTTATTTAGATGTATAGTTGTACGGAACCCTACGTGCGCGAGTCCGACTCGCACTTGGCCGGTTTTTTTATTATAAAAGTTGTTTGCACATACATGTACATTTATACTTTGCCTTATCTATTGCCTATAAAATGCTACCAAACAAACGGGACTTTGTTTGGTAGAATGATTTTTGATAGGTATTATTATTTATGTATAAGGCATAATTAATAACTTTACGCACATGGTATAGTTTTGTTTCACAGAACTCATTCGGTACGTTCTAAATTTGTTGGTTGAATAATTATAGCGCATAAAATGCACGAGTCGAATGTTCGTAACGAATAAACAACGAAACACATGAACTTGTTAAGCGGAATAATGTTTCGGCATAAACGCTTAAAACAGCATAACCATGAAAATAAGGCAGCAATAAGTTCCCGGGTTATACAGGGTGTATTGCAAGTCGTGTGCCAAATGAATATGTTGGGTAGCTAAGGTCACTTGCAACACGTTTTGGGCCAATTAACACTCATCCTACCCACGGTTTTTTTTTTTCAATTTTTTTTGAAAAAATCTCGGAATCTTCAAAAAGTTAACCATTTTGTTCACCTATCTTTTTTTTTAAATGTGACAGCACAAAAGTACTTATAGTTTTTTTATCTTTAATGTTTGCGCATTCGAATGAAATGTTATTTTTATTCCTATAGTAAACAAATAAAAAAATATTAGCCAACAAAGTGTGAAGGACAGAAAAATAAAATCTTCACGGTCAACTTTACGGCACAATTAAAAAAAAAGTAGAAGCTTCTCAGATCTTCCAACATCATAAAAACTTCTCCAGTTCCTGACAATTCTTACGGTATACCACATGTCTAGAATCACGTTCAGTTTTTCGTCAAAATATGGTTTCAATCTAAAATGGTGGTTTTATTCGGTCAGTAGATCCAGCCAGTTAAATGGGCTAAATGCACAATACAAAACGCAATATGGTTAAAAATCATCTTTATTTTAATAATTACTTCAAATTTTGTTCAAATTGTCTTCCTCCACAATTGATACATTCGCGAGACCTTTTTCGTATTTTTACTGTTTCTATTTCTTTTTCTATTGTTGTACGAAGTGTCTTTGACTTTTACGTCTGGGGAAGGGCCAAAGAGCTAGTGTACGCAACACAGGTAGAGAGCAGAGAGCATCTGATCGCAAAAATTAATGACGCGTTCGCAATAATGCGGCAAGAAATGACACTTCGTACAACAACTACTGTAGAAATACGAAAAAGGTGTCGCGAATGTATCAATTGTGGAGGAAGACAATTTAAACAAAATTTGAAGTAATTATTAAAATAAAGATGATTTTTAACCATATTGCGTTTTGTATTGTGCATTTAGCCCATTTAACTGGCTGGATCTACTGACCGAATAAAACCACCATTTTAGATTGAAACCATATTTTGACGAAAAACTGAACGTGATTCTAGATATGTGGTACTTATACCGTAAAAATTGTCAGGAACTGGAGAAGTTTTTATGATGTTGGAAGATCTGAGGAGCTTCTACTTTTTTTTTAATTGTGCCGTAAAGTTGACCGTGAAGATTTTATTTTTCTGTCCTTCACACTTTGTTGGCTAATATTTTTTTATTTGTTTACTATATGAATAAAAATAACATTTCATTCGAATGCGCAAACATTAAAGATAAAAAAACTATAAGTACTTTTGTGCTGTCACATTTAAAAAAAAAGATAGGTGAACAAAATGGTTAACTTTTGGAAGATTCCGAGATTTTTTCAATAAAAATTAAAAAAAAAAACCGTGGGTAGGATGAGTGTTAATTGGCCCAAAACGTGTTGCAAGTGACCTTAGCTACCCACCATATTCATTTGGCACACGACTTGCAATACACCCTGTATAAAAAACCCGACAACCTAACTTACCCGGGTCGCGTCTGCCCGCCGCGCCCGCGGTGCTCGTTCCCATGTTTGGTGAAATTGGTACTAAGTAAATGTATGCCAAAGGCGTTTCGGATCATAAAAACATGCCAAATACGCGGCACCCTAAAATTATAAAACCAAAGCTAAATTAAAATAGGAGATTGGTTGTCCAAATATTGTGTTCGTTATGTATTTGAACTTTAACTCTCGATATTAGGCATTAAAACAATGGTTTCTAATGACAACGCCAGACCGTTAGTTTCAATCACAACGTGGCTTCTGTATCGTCAATCTATGATCACGCGCTGTTGTCCTGATCGCTCCTGTCATGGGAGGGATGTGGTTGTCTTGTTCACATCATCATGGCGTCGCATTTATTACAACATCGAGCTGGAATAATTTATTTTGCATGTTTATAACATTTTATGCATAGTATTTAAAAAAAAACTTGAATTAAGATTTTATGTAATAAATGGGGAATAAAACTTTGATATTTGTAATCACGTAAATTAATCGACGGCCCCTTAAATATGCTTTTAAATAAATCCCCAAATTTGGACGAATTTGATAATTTCCTAGTTGTTTTAATTTTAATCGAGAAATCCTGAAATAGATATAGTTTAATTTGTTACGAAGTTTGTGTGTATGTAGTATTATAAAGTTTCAAGTGACCAGCTCCAGTCCATACTATTTCCGACCCCTCTTTCCCCCCCTTTTATTATCATATCTTAGTTTTGTATCATAAATAAACTGGGTCTCCTTCGCAATCCATAACATCGTATTTTCTTAAACCAAATGCCATACCTCTTTTACTCTAAACACTTTTGACATATCAATCATTAGTCATAATGAATATTTGCCATAGTAATTTTACATCCTAATGATCATAAACCATAATATTACATTAACTAATGCTCAAATACCTAATTATGTTTTGTACTAATCTATTAACACATAAAACTTGCAAGTCATCATAATATACAAAACCATAAATCATACATGTCCTAAAGTCAAATGCCACGATGATTAGGTACTTGCTATAATGATCATAAGCTATAATTACATTACCTAATATTCTAAAGTCGAATGCCATATTTATAGTAGGCGTTAAATCTATTAGCGTAAAGAAGATATTGAGTATATTAACTGTTTAACGCGATATCTTGAAACAAATTACTTACTGACTGACACACAATATGCCTACAGGCGCAATAGGTCCACTACTGCGGCAGCCCGCGAAATCTACGACTTTTTTTTTATTTTTTTTATTGTAAATATATATTTTTTTTACATAGTACCATAATCTAAATGAATTGCTAGTTGCTACAGCTTGTGATGTTTCTCGCCGGACAGTTCCCTTTTTTATTGATATATTTTGTCCGGCAGCATGAGCTAAAAGAACCCACTATAATTGTCTTAATATTTATTTTGTAAAAAAATTAATGATGAAATAGCAAAGCTGTGCGTACAAAACTATACAGCATTAAAATAATACCTGTATTATTTTAATGGATATCGTGATTCGGATTTCGGATATGTAACAATTAAGACAAACCTATGTAAAAAAATAAAGAAATAGCAAAGCTGTGCGTACAAAACTATACAGCATTAAAATAATACCTGTATTATTTTAATGGATATCGTGTTTCGGATATGTAACAATTAAGACAAACCTATGTAAAAAAATAAAGAAATAGCAAAGCTGTCCGTACAAAACTATACAGCATTCAAATAATACAGTATGGATATCATGTTTTAGGATATGTTACTATTAAGACATATGTAAAAAAATATAATTAAATAGCAAAGCTATGAGTAGAAAAATATACAGCATTAAAAAAAAACAGGATGGATATCATGTTTTAGGATATGTAACTATTAAGACATATGTAAAAAAAAAATAGCAAAGCTATGCGTAGATAAATATACTGCATTAAAATAATACAGGATGGATACCATGTTTTAGGATATGTAACTATTAAGACATGATGATTATGCCAACCAGTATATTAGGATATGTAACTGTTAGGGCACTTGATCATTAGTACTTAAGAAAATAGTGCAAATAAGCATTATAATTATACCTATTAAATATTAAGATAATGAATATTATGGCATTAACATTAGGATAAACGTTATTATGGCAAAAGATCATTATGACCACAGTTATTATGGAATTCAAAAATATGAAAAAGGATATTATGGATTCCAATATAGACCCATATAAACCTGGCCATCGTTTATTGAAACCTTTAAGTGAAAACCGCATTAACATTGGTTCAGTAGATGTTTTCCCTTCTACAACTTTATTAGGTATAGTTATGTAGGTATAGATATAATCCGCGAACCGGGACACGAGCTGTGGATAGGCCTCCAACAAGATGGAGTGACGACCTTGTAAGGATCGCGGGAAAGCGGTGGATGCGAAAAGCACAAGACTGGTCTGAGTGAAGAGCCTTGGGGGAGGCCTATATCCAGCAGTGGACGTCTTTCGGCTGACATGATGATGATGAGATATAATATTATAAAGATGTACAGTTTGTGACGTTGTAAGGGGTAATCTCTGGATCTACTGAACCGATTTAGAAACTTCTTTTACCAATAGAAAGCCACGTTATTTGAAAGTGTCATAGACTTAAATAAATATTAACCAAAAATAATGGGAACAGCTAGTAAATAATAAATATGAATACAAATAAATTAAAACAAAAATATAATTAATTAAACCACAGGGCGTACAAAGCCGGCTTATTCAGTAAAAAGGAAACCGTCCGGGGACAGGCCGGCGCGCCCGAGGAGCTGAGTGACTAGCTAGGAACGGTCCGGCGGGCGCGGGCGGGGGTCACCGCTTGGGCGCGGGCGCGGGCGGCGCGGGCAGGAAGCCCAGCTCGGCCAGCGCGGCCTGCACGCGCGGCACCAGCGCGTCGCGCCAGCGCCACAGCGCGGCGTCGCGCACCGGGTCGGCGCGCAGGTCGCGGCAGCTCTTGCTCAGCGCCGACACGCAGTCGGCGCGGTAGTGCTGCAGGCGCGCCTGCGTCGTGTCCAGTGCGTACGAGCTGCACGCGCCGCCCAGGCACTCCAGCGGGAAGTGGTTGTGCAGCGTCAGCACGCGCGCGGTCTCGTGGAACGCCTTCACGAAATGTCCCGGCTTGGAAAAGTTGCGTGTGCGGTACACGTGCTGCAGCATGTGCATGTAGCGCGGCGCGCCCGGCTCCCAGCTGTGCTCGTGCTGCAGCGAGTCCAGGTAGTACACGTTGGAGGTGTGGTACGACGAGCGCGGCGGGTCGTCGGTGTCCGGTTCGGCCAGCGTCAGCACGTCCCGCATCAGCGCACTCCAGTCCTGGTCCTGCAGCGGCACGATCACCTCGTCCACGTCCAGTAGCGTAAGCCAACGGTAGTGGTACATGTTGCGGTACAGGCAGTCGTTGTACGGTATTACCTCCATCTGTCTCTTGTGCGTCGACTTCTTCTTGAGGTACATATGCTGCAGGCCCGGCAGGTTGGGCTGCCCGCCCGGCAGCGTGAAAGGCGTGACGGTGACGGCGCCGCGCTGCTCATAGTAGCGCAGTACTTTGGTCATATTTGGGTGCAACTGCAGCTGGTAGAAGAAAATCTTGTCGGCGCCAAATAGCTGCAAAAGCTCGATCCACTCCACGAGGCGCACGGACACGTCCTCGTGCTGGAAGTCCAACCCCTTGACGCACACTGCGAACTCCTTCTGCTCGTCGAACGGCGGTGCGTCATAGTGCACGCGCAAAAAGTTGCTGGCGCGGTCGCAGGGGTGCTCCACCAGCGACACGGCGGCCGGGCGCAGCTTGCGCACCTCCGCCGGCAGCACGCAGGCCAGCAAATAGGGCTGCAGCACGTTGTCGCGGTAGTTGCCCCACTTCTTGTGCCACACGTACTTGTACCCGACCACGCGCACCACCACGGGCTCGACACGCTCCTCGAACCACAGCTGACAGTACGTGGCCAGCCACGGCTCGATGCGGTCGTGCACGGCCAGCAGGCGCACGGCGGGCCCGAAGTGCGACGCGTTGCGCGCGTCCAGGTATGCGCCGTACAAGTGGAACACGCCCTCGCTGGAGTGCATCGTCTGCCAGTACGTGTTGTGGAACTCGAGGTCGAACACGGACGGAAACGGCGCGCAATCCTCTTTCTTAAAAAACTGGTAGTCGTCGTTCCCGTACTTGAGCCAGTAGGAGAGCGGCAGCGACGGCAGCAAGCGCTCGGTGTCAGCCTGCAGCTGACTCTCGGAGCGCGTGCGCGTGTCGACGTCGGGGTCGCCCGGCGTGGCGGGCAGCGCGGAGGACGCGGCCCGGTTGGACTGCAGCAGCTGGTGCGCAGCCGCGAGCACCAGCAGCGCCGCCAGCGCGCACCAGCACACGAGCAGCGTGAGCACGCCGCGCCAGCTGCTGCACCACCGGCCCGCACTGAGGACCCGCATCTCCTGGAAACAACAACAAACGTCAGTAACTCTGTCCACGGACACGGGCTAACGCCCGAATGGTTACACCTCTTCAACAGAATAGTAAATATCACAGTATTTAATCCTATGCAGCTCTATACATGATGGTATCAAATTGTTAACATAACTTTGCACATAATTCTTACTCTACCAGAAAATATGTTTAGCTCAGGGGAAGGCTGAGCTTTACATATTTTCTGTATGTTATATTATAAATTATAATTCACAATTCTTAGATAGTCATTTGTTATAGAGTTGCCACCAATTCCAATCTGAGTTCAAATAAATATTATTGATAACCTAATTCTCTACTTAATTATAAATATTATTTCCACAGACCTTGATCTGAAGAAAACCTTCCTTCCTGGGCGATCGACTCGATGTAGTCCCAGGGCGGCGGGCTGGTGGAGCGGTCCCAGCACACGGCGTCGCGAGCCACAGTATCCTCGGTCAGCTCACAGCAGCTAGTGAAGGTTCACTGAATCCTCGGGCCTCTGGCTCGCCTACTAAAGGTTGGTTTTATTTTATATCCTACTTCACTACTTGGATGTTTACTGAATGAACAGGAACCTAAACATGAATTAATTACTTACAGATCTAAAGAGAGCTCCTGCCAAATACTGAATCTCTATATAAGCTACTGCATATATTATAGCTTTACTGAACTTAAATATAGTTGGAGGCAGAATCGGAATAACGGAATGCAATACTACAAAATAAATCATCCAATCATTTATTCATTCATTAGATTATGATTATTATGTGTTTGTTTAAATTTTGTATGTTCAATTACCGCCAAAATAAATATTTGAACTGTTTTGTTTGTTTTAATAAATGTAATTAACTATGTACTCCTTTTATTAATTAATACCAAATATATAATATTCCCCTAATCCGAGGTTATTTTCCCTAACGCGGCAACACCAACCTACGAATCTATGGTGTTGAAGTTTGACAATCAAAATAATGAACAGTAATTTAAATTCAAAAAAATCAAAAGTAAAAAAAAAAACAGTAAATTGGCCACATGCGCTTCGGACAAGACCATCATTGCGGAGAAGAAGCGCCGCAAGAAACTCCAGCAGAAATTTATTTTTCCAATCATAAAAACATAGTTATCAAAGTAAGTAACATTAAGTAATAATAAGGTAATAAAGTAATAAACAATACATTCTTAAAACTAGCAAAATTAAAATTACCTATTACAAATATAAGGTCAATAAACATTCAAATAAAATAATGACTATGTGAACAACACAACGAGGTCTCTCCTCAAAAGCCATATAACTAGGATAATTAATTGAACAACAAGTCCTTGCAAACGTGAACAAACCGGACCCCACAAACAGCACCTGTTCACGAGTATGACGCGTATCTCAGCCATCGCCTCCGTCAACCATGAGATCGGGAAATCGAACAGCGACGCCGCCGTAAGCAAAGGCCTTTAAGCGAGCATGACATGTTCATGCTGCCGGACAACTAAAGTCATATTGTGTGAAACAGCTGTCCGGCGAGAAACATCAGTGTGTTCTCATTTAAAATCTTCTTGTACACACAAGACTATAAAATAGTAAATCACAGTCGACTGACTGAGTCAGTGCTTGAATACACAATTTGCTTCGAGGCTATTTTATATTGTAAATATCCTAGAGACCACTAAAATACATCTTGGTCACCAATGAAGTTGTTTACAGTGTAATATGCCCTACCCAACAAGCAGCGCTTGATGTGAGACTTAAATTTATTGAACGGCATATTGACGATTTTAGATGGTATCTTGTTGTAAAAACGTATACAGATCCCCGCAAACGAAGTGCTTACCTTACGGAGACGGTGACCTGGAAGTGCGAGCTTATCCCTATTTCTAGTATTTAAATTATGAACGTCGCGGTTATGCCTAAACTCATGTATGTGTTTGCGTACGGTCAGCTGCAAAATTGCATGGACACCTTAATGTCTATAATCCTGTGAACACGTGAGGTGACGTTCGTAAGAAACCACCTAGATGGCATGGCGTTGTTATCTGAGCTAGTTCAATTGTTGTTTGCTACAACTTTATGACGTTTCAGTATTACAATCGATAATTTCGCCAGTTGATTTAAAGGATCGTTGGCCGAGTTAGTTGACAGCTTGCTTAGAAACGGGGCTTCTCCGTAGGTCGGGAGATCGGGTCTGCCTATTGCCACCTGTTTCTTTTTTTAATTAATTTTGTTTCACATAATATATTAATGTATTATCTTTTTAAATAATTATCATTTTCAAGAAATGAAACAACTTTTGTTATTTGAAATGAAAAAACTTTATTTCTCATAATAACATTTTAATTTAGTCTACTTAACATATTATTGAGGTAATAACTTAAGTATTCGTTTCCGAAATCGGAAAGAGATTGAAGTTTCACCACAATAACAAAGTAATTATTAACAAACAAAAATTAAACTAGAGATCGGGTTACCTTAACAGTCAAACGCATTATGTTAACTATGTTATACAGTTTTGATCTCTTAGGGCCTGTTAAACAATCGACAAGTAAATTTATCCGCCATTAAAAGTTGTCTCTCCTTGTCTATTTAAAGTGCAAGAAAGAGAAAGGGCTAAATTGATGTGTCTTATATGCTTTACTTGCCGATTGTGAAACAGGCGGTTATCACTACATAGTATAAAACAAAGTCGCTTGCGCTGTCTGTCCCTATGTATGCTTAAATCTTTAAAACTACGCAACGGATTTTGATGCGGTTTTTTTTAATAGATAGAGTGATTCTTAAGGAAGGTTTATATGTATAAAACATTCCACGCGGGCGAAGCCGCGGGCGGGTCGCTAGTATTTATATATAGATAAAAAAATAAAATTCGTGTATAAATGGTGTAATTTGTTTGACCGTAAATATTTAAAATAAGACAATTATGTATGGTCACAAAATAGTAAAGACACGCAAAAAGAGCGAAAATAATATTCAATTTTGTAATAATTACTTACGTTAACCCGATCTCCAGTCGTCCACTCGAGTTACTTATATACTAAACTTTAATAACGAGTATATCTCCCACTCTGTTCGATTACAGTTTGCATTCGAGCACGCATTGAACCGATAATATTCTGACACAGATTGGAACCACGAATACTATCCCAAATGTTTTAACAGTGGTCTTCTAAGGCTTTCGGAGTTCGCTCATTCTGGTGGTCCCAACGTTGGACAATAATATCCCATAAATTTTCGATTGGATTTAAATCCGGTGACCTTGAAGGCCAGGGAATAACCCTAATATTATTGTGCTGACCAAACCACTCCCTCACACTTCGTGAACGGTGTATGGGACAGTTATCTTGCACAAACGTTATCACCGGTAACTCCTCCTCTGGATACACATTGCGAACGGTGGGCAACATGGTGTACTCCAGCATTTCTACATAATGAACACTGTTCGCTCGACTGGGAAGTCTAACCAGTTCTCCTGGGTCAGCCGCACTCATCCATCCCCACATATTTACGGTTATACGACCAGATTCCATGTTGGGCACTACATGATTGTCATTATACCGAGTATTATTTCGGCGCCACAAGCTTAGTCGTCCGTGTTGGCTCGATTTAAAAGTCTTTTCATCTGTAAAGATGACATTACTCCAGTCAAAATTTAAATACTCCAAAGCGAACCTTGCTCTTTTATGGCTTTCTGTTAGCAAGGGTTTGACAGCATGCCTACGATACGATGATGCAGACCCTCACTGTGAAGAACACGACGAATAGTATCCGCACTCGTATTGAATAAACCAGCGTAGTGGGTTGTTGGTTTAAATCCATCTTCCTCATACTCCCTCACCATGGCTTGACGCTGGGGTGTGCTTATGAGTCGTGGTCTACCCGTTCTTTGCCGGGGTAGCAAAGATCCCTCCTCTTCAAACCGCCGTACCCATAAAACAGTAGTTTTCCTCTAAAAAAAAACAGACATTTATAATAACAATTAAAGATATAAAATAAAATGAATAAAGACTAAATCGAAATTATTTAATAAAAAGTTAATAAAAGAAATTACTACTTACGTTAACTCCGGTTTCTCTAGCGATTTCTGACAAATTTCTGCCTTCACTGTGCAAAGCAATTATTTGCGATCTTTTGACTAGGTCAATATTGCAACGAGAAGTCATTTTTTAAGGAAATTTCAACGAAAGTAAATCTACACAACAAAGGCAATTGATTGAGCCAGCTAACGAACGAACGAGCGTAAGTCTTTGTAATAATCAGTCTGGTATTTATAAATCTTTAGTTTACCCTCCTAGTATTAATACTTAACGTGTTTCTGTGTCATGCGAAAATAAGCAAATCATAATAAACTGGTAATTAATTTCGACCCAACAATAAATGGTTCGATGGCCCGATGGCATAAGGCCGCCAACGTTCAGAACCCCGAGTGTCCCGGGTTCGATTCCACATCGTGGATGAAAAGTGTTTTTGATAAATTTAACCTCTTAGTTTGAAATTGACTAATAGTTTGAAACTACTTAAAAATCATCTATTATACTAAAATATAAAATCTATGAAATAAAGAAAAAATGTTTGGTTGACGTGTGCGCTTTTTTTTCATATTTTTAGATCTGCAACAACGCCATCTAGTAAGATCTTGTTGAACTACTACGAGCAGATAGATGGCGTCAGTTTGCCTCAGAGCATTATCTTTCCGAACTGTCCATGCACTTTTGCAGCCTACTGTACATACATGATATTCTCAAAGATATATTGAGACGCGACTGTAAGAATATTGTTTTCTTTAAATTTATCCCTTAACGAAACACGAGACCCCAATTGGTAAATAGCACGTACAGCTCGCTTCTGTAATACAAAGATGGGTTGGACGTCAGCCGCTCTTCCCCACGGTAAAATTCCGTTACTCATAACACTGTGGAAATAACTACAGCACACAAGTCTCGCCGTCTCGACGTCAGTAAGTTGTCGGATTTGCTTTACCGCATAAGCCGCCGCTGAACTTAGTTTACTTGCAAGTGCGGATATATGCGCACTCCATTGCAGTTTCGAGTCTAGAGTGACACCTAAAAATACTGTTTCACCTTCAAATTCGAGTGTCTCATCCTTCAGTCTTATTCTATCCGCATTCAGACCCTTCACGTTGGACAGAGAAAATTTAATGCACTTGGTTTTCTTAGCATTTAAAAGTTAGTTATTGGCTGTAAATCAGAACAATTTGTAGACAACGCAACATTGATGTCATTAAAATTATCCTGTTTCCTATCCGCTTTGAATATTAGAGAGGCATCGTCAGCAAATAAGACAATTTCATTTTTATGGCGCACTACATACGGAAGATCGTTAATATAGATCAAATATAAAAACGGACCCAGAATAGAACCTTGAGGCACTCCCATAGCAACAGATGACCCAGAGGATTGTGTTCTGTTAATGTCTACCTGCTGAGTTCTGTGCGCAAGGTAGGAAGCAATAAGGTCAAGTGCATTGTTTTTGACGCCATAGTGTCTTAACTTCCGCACTAACGTAACATGATCAACACGATCAAATGCCTTGGACAGTTCACAAAAAGCTCCAATTACTTCTAGTGATTTTTCCCAGGCATCAAATATATGTTTTATTAAAGTAGAACCGGCATCAGTAGTAGATCGTCCCTTGGTAAATCCGAATTGACTGCTATGAAGTAGCTTATTCTGATTTAAGTGTGAGGATATTTGATTAAGAATTAATTTCTCAAAAATTTTACTTAGAGCTGGTCGTATCTAAATCGGTCTAAAATTTGTGGGGTTTGATTTTGTCCCCGACTTGAACAAGGGTGATCTTACTATGTTTCATCAGATCAGGGAATACTCCAATATCGATACACTTGTTAAACATAGTAGCTAGGTAAGGCTCAGTCGACTCTAAAATAGACTGGAGTACTGTAACAGAGGGGCCCCAAAAATCTTCAGTCTTTCTCAGATTAAGAGACCTAAACTTTTTGATCACAACTTTAGAGGTGACATGGTAAAATTTTAAAACATTCGTGCATTCCTTAACATTAGATCTTAATAAGATTTCAGCCTTATCAGGAGATGATAGTAAAGATTTAGTGGTCTCTAAAGGTATGTTCGTAAAAAACTGCTCGAATTCTTTAGCTACATCAAGGTCCGAGGGGCTACCTTCGTTTCGTCAAAAAGTTTTTGCCAAACTGATTCATTTCCCAAAAATATCATTTGGACATTCTCTTTTTTTCCGAAACTGTAAATATTTCAGGATTTTTATAAAACTAACCTAACCTAACCCATAGGGTTCTATACGATGGTCCTGAAATAAATCCTGAACTATTTACAGTTTCGCAAAAAAAGCAGTATGGTCAAATGATTGATACGTTTGGAAATAAATCAGTTTGGCAAAAACTTTTTGACGAAACGAAAGGCTCCCAGGTCCGAATTTACCAGAGTATCGTCAACTTGCAGGCTGTAGTGCGGGTCTGTAGCGCAGGCTGTAGCGCGGGTCACATCTGGCTGAACCACGGCAGTTGGTGAAGTTCCTAAACAATTACAATTGCCAATGCCATTACTAATTAAAGAATTAAAATGCTCCTCATTATTTCTACTACTTTCTAGCATAATATTTACTATACCATTTAACAAATCTAAGTTGTGCTATTATTTGGTAGGCCAACAGATTTACGGCTATTGGATTGAATTTTAAGACTTATTATTTTTTAACTCGAGAGTAAAAGGAAAGTATAAAAAAAGTATAAATATTTAAGGAATTGTATTAATTTTAAGTAGGTAATGGTATTGTTGTCGGAATTGTATATTTATACAGGGTGTTTGGTAGCGGGTTCGACAAACGAAAATGGGAAATACTTGGGTCCAATTGGAACACATTTGCCATAGTGACCCCTATGCTAAAGTTGATAGTTTTTTTTTAATTTATTTTTTTCCGTTTTTTTGAAAATATCCCAAAATTTTACCTTTAAACCTTCTTAATTACACACCTAAGCAGCTGAAACCGCCCATTTTTTTTTAAATCATGCTCTGATAATGGGTTTATTTTAAAACAAAACCAAAACCCATAGGCAGTGCTTTAAAAAAATAATATGGGCCCTTAAAGCTATGCCAAAATGAGGAAAATAAAATGACATTAAAGTTTCGACAAGTATAAAAAAAAAATCACAAGTCATAGACGATTTCAAATTGATTAAAAAACTTCTCTGGTTAATACTCTTCACAACGATATGCCACTTAAAAGAAAAAACACAGAAAAAAAAAAACGCAGTACATTGAAATTTCCTCACGAAGATTTATTAAAGAAATCACTTATACCACGGTTATGAATATTGGTGAATACGTTAGAGTTAATAATCGCTGGTAAATTACCATTAATAAAAAACATTTTAAGAGTAATAATAAAATTGAAAACAAAACACTTTTTTAAATTTTGATCACAAAATTTTAAAAATTCTTTGAGCTTCACGGGCGTTATTGCGAGCTCGACCATACGCTAAACAAAACACTTTTTTAAATTTTGTGATCACTTGATCAGGAATACATTCCGTACATTTTCGTCGCATTTGCCACATTGATTTGAAAAAAACATTAAGCTAAATTAGCTTTTTAATCTGTGTCTTAAATAGCTTGTCGGCAAATTGTAATTTTTTTTCAAACAGAAGGACTTGTAGAAAAACACGTTGATTTGTATTGGTTTTTGAAACTTTCATTACAATGGGTGAACGTACACCATTTACCAATGAAGAGTACGCTGATATTATTTTAGCGTATGGTCGAGCTCGCAATAACGCCCGTGAAGCTCAAAGAATTTTTTAAATTTTGTGATCGAAATTTAAAAAAGTGTTTGGATTTCAATTTTATTATTACTCTTAAAATGTTTTTTATTAATGGTAATTTACCAGCGATTATTAACTCTAACGTATTCACCAATATTCATAACCGTGGTACCTACATAAGTGATTTCTTTAATAAATCTTCATGAGGAAATTTCAATGTACTGCGTAATTATTTTTTTCTGTTTTTTTTCTTTTAAGTGGCATATCGTTGTGAAGAGTATTAACCAGAGAAGTTTTTTAATCAATTTGAAATCGTCTATGACTTGTGATTTTTTTTTTATACTTGTCGAAACTTTAATGTCATTTTATTTTCCTCATTTTGGCATAGCTTTAAGGGCCCATATTATTTTTTTAAAGCACTGCCTATGGGTTTTGGTTTTGTTTTAAAATAAACCCATTATCAGAGCATGATTTAAAAAAAAATGGGCGGTTTCAGCTGCTTAGGTGTGTAATTAAGAAGGTTTAAAGGTAAAATTTTGGGATATTTTCAAAAAAACGGAAAAAAATAAATTAAAAAAAAACTATCAACTTTAGCATAGGGGTCACTATGGCAAATGTGTTCCAATTAGACCCAAGTATTTCCCATTTTCGTTTGTCGAACCCGCTACCAAACACCCTGTATAATACATTTAATTTACTCAATATTAATAAATAAATCCTCCATAAGTAAATAAATACCTAAGACTGCACCAAGCGTCCAGTGTATTCATTTGAATAACAAAAACTTATAATACGCGTACTTCTTCCATCACTCTGGTTCATAACCAGTTTCACTTGAGCTTTTCCACGTTTCATTATATTTTAATTTGCACTCTCTCATACACTTATAATTTAGTGTTCGATACGAACAAGTCGTGATCCACGTCACAGGTGCAAGTAAAAACCGCCTCAAAAAGACTTTTTCGAGGCAAAAATGCAAATGGAAGAAGGAACAGGCTAATAAAATCATAGAAAACCAATTTAGGCGCGAAATCGAAATACCAATAGCGCGAGTGCTTGAAGCTGAGTATCATTGCAACCAGTTATACGTACCCTGTACTTGCCAAAACGTGGACACAAAATCGTAACTATTTATACGATGATACTGGGCGGTGATGGCGACAATTGGAAGCGATTTCGGGTAATAATTTATTCTAAAGCCTAGTTACAATGGTTCTCAGGTTGGTAAAAGTACTGTTTTGGAGATCTTTTTTCTCTAAACTCCCCCTAAAAGTCAAAAAAACACTCAAGTTAAGTTACGATTATACTTAAGTATCGACGGTCGATTATGCTCTCCCAAACGTTAGCGTATCCCTATCGATAGGCTTACCCTAATGATATGGAAACTGCTTCGAACTAGTTAACTACAACCATTGAGGTTACCAGTTTCGTAAGGGTTTCGGATATAAGCACTTAGCATTACGTTAGTGTTACCCTATCCATTCTCCCTTTTCGTTGACTCGGTTTCTCAGATTCGTGTGATTGGTTGGTTTCAAGCTTATGTGTGGATAGCCAATAAGTTGCTAATTTGTGCAAAAATATTTTGTATGGACTGCGCGTAAAGATTAAAATAGCTTGAAGCCGTTCAATAAACACTTCGTAGGGAAAGCCTAACGAGGGTTTTAAGGATTTGGTAAGCGCTTAGTCGAATTAATTGTATCGTATGGGATAGCTTTTCAATGTGGTAAGTCGAAGCTTATCGCAGCGTTAGGGTTTGTAACAACCAGTCAATTATATAGCCTAACGAAAACCCTTTAAAGGGTACTGGGTAAGCGGTTCCGGTCCCTGACTACCACTGGTTAATTAATTTTTAAAAGCCCTTCCGTAGGTGGATGAAACTTTACAGATTAAAGCCGTAAAAGGTGTTAAATTGTAAAAAAAAGCTTACCGGGAAATAAGTTTAGTAAGGCTGACGGGCCGCACCCTCGCGTCGCTAGAGATGAAACTGCCTTTGAGCTGACGCGTCGACTTTACTATTGGTTCATTTATTTTTTCACAATTATGCAGCTACATCGGTACAGCTTCATCTTTGGTGGCTGGGCCGGTCGGACTAACATCTGTATAATCAAATTCCCTTCTAGGTAAACAATAACCAAAAAAGCGTATAATAATGAATGTCATACTTGGTTCGCTACGTTGCGCTGGCGCAGATTGAAAATTAAAAAACTTAATTGACAATTAGGATAAATAAACGGGTGATAAAGTCTGGTTCTTCAAGGGCGTGTAAGAGGACGATCACGTCGGGGTCACCAATGTGGGAAGAGAGGACAATTAGAGCCCCATATTATATGGTACCAAATCCTAAAAAATGGAACAGTTGAACCAGTCTTAACTTTCAGTAAAATGTAAACTCTTAACATTTAATTTATGAGCTTCAGAAGGGTCTTAGGCCCGTATTAATAAACCGATCTCGCCTTTCAAGCGAGTCTCAAGATACGTCAAAACTGACGGTTTTGTACGGCTCGACGTTTACTTTGACGTATCTTGTGACGGGCATCTCAGTCAAGATGAGTTTATTAATACGGCCCTTAGTGTCGTTGCCACTGTAATAAACAAAAGTATTTTGCAAGACATAAAACGCCCGCAGGAATATTAACTGCAAAGTGTTTGTGCGTAACATTCTGATATCTCGCCAGGGCGCGGCAGGCTGGACATGGTCGGTCGTCCCGGAACTAACCTTGCCTAGGTAACCAATGTTCAGGATACGCTGACAACAAAATGAACTTTGGAAAAAAATGCTTTGCTGTACAATAATACGTTCTATTCAACGATTTTTCGCATTTAAGTGCATACAATTTAAACGTTTATGTCTGTAGCATTGCAGTGTCCAACCAGTTGAACTTCTCGTATGGACGCAGCTGGTGAGTGGTTACTCCGTTTGCCAGCCATCGCCTTACAGCAGGCGTCATAGTTAATATCAACACCGGAGACGCATTCAACAATTTGAATTTATATTTTTCATCGACTGGGCTCAGGAGCGGATGGCTGTGACCCTGTGACCGGGCAGGAGGCCTGAGGGAGGCCTGGCCCGACGGTGGGGCAGCTGGGACAGATCGCTGCAGCGGGAGCTACTGCCACATACGGCAAAGTGGGTATTAAATACCATAATTAAATATTATAACTCTTCATAGGTACTTACTAAGGTGTCTGTGGTGTCTTACTAAGACAGTCACTCAAGCACCTTGCGTAAAACGCGAAGGATAACCGTAGAGAACTAATTATTTTTCACTGACATTGTTATCAAATCAAGAACCTAAACAAATAATTGATTGGTGATTGAACATGATTGAATTTACTTTTGTACAACATACAACAACAACATACTCGTACAAAAACTCACGCCTTCATTCCCAGAGTGGGGTAGGCAGAGCTAAAGAATTACCAACAAGTCTTAAAACTTCTTGATTATTCTTTAACCACATTTTGCACAAGTAGGCTAAGATGTTTCCCAGTGTATTAGTGACAGGTGGCAAGCCCATCGCCTAACACTAACTTTTGTACTGTAATATTTACATAATTCGTCAGCAAATAAATCTGAATACCCAAAACCCAAACGTCCAGTACCTATGCATACGAATCCAGAATGCCCCTAGCGGCGAGCTAACCGGCTGAGTACCTAGTTACTGCTGGCCACTGGGCCGGGACACCAGGCGGTAACAACCGTATCGTCGCGGACCTGTTATCGTATGGTCATCGTGGTGGACAACAATGCCGGCCGAGTTATACACAATACCATAGCGGGTCAAAGGCGATATGGTTTTAACGCGTAGAATAAGGATGTTGAAAATAACATTAATCTTGCATGAACATTCACCCGAACCGCTTCCACCATCTTACTCTCTAACTTATCGCCAAACAACAGTGTTCGTATTGTTGTGTTCCGTGCGGAGGTAAGACGACCGGTGAAATGACTAGCATACAGGCAATTCCAAAGTCCTCGGGGCTGGCCACGCATTTGCAGTTTTGGGAGTGTCATCGTAAGGTTGGAACTGTCTGTGGCTTGAGTCACACATACGAGTATCACGCACCGTCCACTTACCATCAGGTGACCGGTGTACTCGGTTGAGTTTGTTTTTAAAGGAAGATTTCTGGCCGAAGGCTGTCATAACACTCATAACGTTTCGGTGATTTCGCAGCCACCGGCGAGCTGACACCGCGGAGGTGTTTTAATAGTTATTACTCCAGTTACTTAGTTTGCCCGAGTGGTTGCCGGGTTAGAATAGTGCCACTCCATGTCTTCCCGTGGATGTCGTAAGAGGCGACTAAGGGAATAAAGGCTTGTAGTACTGGTAGGCGATGGGCTTGCCACCTGTCACTATACACTGGGAAACATCTTAGCCTACTTGTGCAAAATGTGGTTACAGAATTATCAAGAAGTTTTAAGAGTTGTTGGTAATTCTTAAACTCTGCCTACCCCAGTCTGGAGATGAAGGCGTGAGTTTATGTATGTATGTATGTATGTACTCCAGTAACTTTAGACATCATGAGTTTGCGTCAAATCCGGTAGTTCTGATTTATTGCTGACTTGTTAAGGATGCTGGCCCAGTGTATACACCAAGTTTGTGACCTAGAGCGTCGAATGCAACTTTGTCAAAAATAAAAAAAAACAGAGTTCATAAGGGTTACAATCGCCAAAATAAAATAAAACACCAACATTTTCGCAGTATTTTTTTTATTTTTTACAAGGTTGCGTTCGACGCTCGAGTTCACGACCTTGGATTATTCATTGAACCAACATCCTTAACAAGTCTGCAAAAAATCAGAACTACCGGATTTGACGCCAACTACCCCGTACTTTCAATCGACCATTTTCCTGGAGGAAGTATATAGTTAAATATTTTGGTTTTATAATATGTATATAAAATTATAAAACCAAAGCTAAGTTAAAATAAGAGATTGTTTGTCCAAATATTGTGCTTGTTAATATGTATTTGAACTTTAACCCTCGATATTAGGCATTAAAACAATGGTTTCTAATGACAACGCCAGACCGTTAGTTTCAATCACAACGTGGGTGGCTTCTGTATCGTCAATCTATGATCACGCGCTGTTGTCCTGATCGCTCCTGTCATGGGAGGGATGTGGTTGTCTTGTTCTTTGCTGTCACATCATCATGGCGTCGTATTTATTACAACATCGAGCTGGAATAATTTTATTTTGCATGTTTATAACAATTTGCGCATGCATTAAAAAAAAATTGAATTAAGTTTCTATGTAATAAAAGGGGAATAAAACTTTGATATTTGTAATCACGTAAATTAATCGACGGCCCCTTAAATATGTTTTTAAATAAATCGCTAAATTTGGACGAATTTGATAATTTCCTAGTTGTTTTAATTTTAATCGAGAAATCCTGAAATAGATATAGTTTAATTTGTTACGAAGTTTGTGTGTACGTAGTATTATAAAGTTTCAAGTGACCAGCTCAAACCGGTAAGTTTGGTCCATACTATTTCCAACCCCTCTTTTTCCCCCTTTTAGTATCATATCATAGATATGTTACTAGAAGGCATGATGGATGACTATGCCAACCAGTATTAGGATATGTAACTGTTAGGGCACTTGATCATTAGTACTTAAGAAAATAGTGCAAATAAGCATTATAAGGATACCTATTAAATATTAGGATAATCAATATTATGGCATTGACATTAGGATAAACGTCATTATGGCAAAAGATCATTACGACCACAGTTATTATGGAATTCAAAAATATGAAAAAGGATATTATGGATTCCAATATAAACCCATATAAACCTGGTCATCATTTATTGAAACCTTTTAGTGGAAACCGCATTAACATTGGTTCAGTAATATTCAAATGATGCGAGGAGAAACAAAATTGAACAGACAATCAGACACCAACTCTAAAAATTGTAGAAACGTGTTCTTCTGCTCATTCTAGGGCCCCCTATGGTATTTCTAAATTCATATCTCAAATGTACAGATGTTTTCCCTTCTGCAACTTTATTAGTATAGTTATGTAGAGATAGATATAATAATTATAAAGATGTACAGTTTGTGACGTTGTAAGTCGTAAGGGGTAAACTCTGGATCTACTGAACCGATTTAGAAATTTATTTAACCAATAGTCAGCCACGTTATTTGAGACTGTCATAGACTTATATTAATCATAAATAAATAAATAAATAAATAAAAATAATGAGAATAGCTAGTAAATAATAAATATGAATACAAATAAATTCAAACAAAAATATAATTAATTAAACCACAGCGCGTACAAAGCTGACTCGTTCAGTAAAAGGAAACAGTCCGGGGACAGGCCGGCGCGCCCGAGGAGCTGAGTGACTAGCTAGGAACGGTCCGGCGGGCGCGGGCGGGGGTCACCGCTCGGGCGCGGGCGCGGGCGGCGCGGGCAGGAAGCCCAGCTCGGCCAGCGCGGCCTGCACGCGCGGCACCAGCGCGTCGCGCCAGCGCCACAGCGCGGCGTCGCGCACCGGGTCGGCGCGCAGGTCGCGGCAGCTCTTGCTCAGCGCCGACACGCAGTCGGCGCGGTAGTGCTGCAGGCGCGCCTGCGCCGTGTCCAGCGCGAGCGAGCTGCACGCGCCGCCCAGGCACGCCAGCGGGAAGTGGTTGTGCAGCGTCAGCACGCGCGCGGTCTCGTGGAACGCCTTCACGAAATGTCCCGGCATGGAAAAGTGGCGTGTGCGGTACACGTGCTGCAGCATGTGCATGTAGCGCGGCGCGCCCGACTCCCAGGCGTGCTCGTGATGCAGCGAGTCCAGGAAGTCCACGTTGGAGGCGTGGTACGACGAGCGCGGCGGGTCGTGGGGGGCCGGTTCGGCCAGCGGCAGCACGCGCCGCATCAGCGCGCTCCAGTCCTGGTCCTGCAGCGGCACGATCACCTCGTCCACGTCCAGTAGCGTAAGCCAGCGGTAGTGGTACATGTTCCGGTACAGGCAGTCGTTGTACGGTATTACCTCCATCTGTCTCTTGTGCGTCGTCTTCTTCTTGAGGTACAAATGCTGCAGGCTCGGCAGGTTAGGCTGCCCGCCCGGCAGCGTGATGGGCGTGACGGTGACGGCGCCGCGCTGCTCATAGTAGCGCAGTACTTTGGTCACATTTGGGTGCAACTGCAGCTGGTAGAAGAAAATCTTGTCGGCGCCAAATAGCCGCACGAGCTCGATCCACTCCACGAGGCGCACGGACAGGTCCTCGTGCTGGAAGTCCAACCCCTTGACGCACACTGCGAACTCCTTCTGCTCGTCGACCGGCGGTGCGTCATAGTGCACGCGCAAAAAGTTGCTGGCGCGGTCGCAGGGGTGCTCCACCAGCGACACGGCGGCCGGGCGCAGCTTGCGCACCTCCGCCGGCAGCACGCAGGCCAGCAAATAGGGCTGCAGCACGTTGTCGCGGTAGTTGCCCCACTTCTTGTGCCACACGTACTTGTATCCGACCACGCGCACCACCACGGGCTCGATACGCTCCTCGAACCACAGCTGACAGTACGTGGCCAACCCCGGCTCGATGCGGTCGTGCACGGCCAGCATGCGCACGGCGGGCCCGACGCGCAACGTTTTGCGCGCGTCCAGGTACGCGCCGTACAGGTGGAACACGCCCTCGCTGGAGTGCATCGTCTGCCAGTACGTGTTGTGGAACTCGATGTCGAACACGGACGGAAACGGCGCGCAATCCTCTTTCTTATAAAACTTGTTTTCGTCGTTCCCGTACTTGAGCCAGTAGGAGAGCGGCAGCGACGGCAGCAAGCGCTCGATGTCGGCGCGCAGCTGACCCTCGGAGTGCGTGCGCGTGTCGACGTCGGGCGCGCCTGGCGTGGCGGGCAGCGCGGAGGACGCGGCCCGGTTGGACTGCAGCAGCTGGTGCGCAGCCGCGAGCACCAGCAGCGCCGCCAGCGCGCACCAGCACACGAGCAGCGCGAGCACGCCGCGCCAGCTGCCGCACCACCGGCCCGCACAGAGGACCCGCATCTCCTGGAAACAACAACAAACGTCAGTAACTCTGTCCACGGACACGGGCTAACGCCCGAATGGTTACACCTCTTGACAAAACAGAAATATACGAAATAACGTAACAGAAACTTTGTAAAATAAGTGTCTTGAGAGATGGAGTCTGCTGGGAAGTATGATGAGGAACTTAATGAAACAGAATAGTAAATATCACAGTATCATATAGCTCTATACATGATGGTATCAAATTGTTAACATAACTTTGCACATAATTCTTACTCTACCAGAAAATATGTTTAGCTCAGGGGAAGGCTGAGCTTTACTTATTTTCTACATACATACATAAACTCTCGCCTTCATTCCCAGAGTGGGGTAGGCAGAGCTAAAGAATTACCAACAAGTCTTAAAACTTCTTGATAATTCTGTAACCACATTTTGCACAAGTAGGCTAAGATGTTTCCAAGTGTATTAGTGACAGGTGGCAAGCCCATCGCCTAACAGTACTACAAGCCTTTATTCCCTTAGTCGCCTCTTACGACATCCACGGGAAGACATGGAGTGGCACTATTCTTACCCGGCAACCACACGGCAATTTCTGTATGTTATAAATTATAATTCGCAATTCTTAGATAGTCATTTGTTTGTCCCTAGTTATAGAGTTGCCACCAATTCCAATCTGAGTTCAAATAAATATTATTGATAACCTAATTCTCTACTTAATTATAAATATTATTTCCACAGACCTTGACCCAGAAGAAACCCTTCCTTCCTGGGCGATCGGCTCGATGTAGTCCCAGGGCGGCGGGCTGGTGGAGCGGTCCCAGCACACGGCGTCGCGAGCCACAGTATCCTCGGTCAGCTCACAGCAGCTAGTGAAGGTTCACTGAATCCTCGTGCCTCTGGCTCGCCTACTAAAGGTTGGTTTTATTTTATATCCTACTTCACTACTTGGATGTTTACTGAATGAACAGGAACCTAAACATGAATTAATTACTTACAGATCTAAAGAGAGTTCCTGCCAAATACTGAATCTCTATATAAGCTACTGCCTATCGCACCTTCAGAACGATAGTGACCTAATTCAAAATTTCAGCTTTCAAACTTTAAGTCATAAATTGATTATGATAGTGCACCACTTCGAAATTCAAAATTTCTGAATTAAGTCATTATTGTTCTGAAGATGCGATATATAGCTTTATTGACCTTGAATATAGTTGGAGGCAGAATCGGAATAACGGAATGCAATACTACAAAATAAATCATCCAACCATTTATTCATTCATTATAATATATTATGATTATAATGTGTTTGTTAAATAAATCTTTGAATTGTTTTGTTTATTTAATAAATGTAATTAACTATCACTGCTTTTATTAATTAATTCCAAATATATAATATTCCCCTAATCCGAGGTAATTTACCCTAACGAGGCAACACTAACCTACAAATCTGTGATGTTGACGATTGACAATCAAAAGTAATGAACAGTAAGTAATTCAAATTCAAAAAAATCAAAATTCAAACAATAAAAATCAGTAAATTGGCCACATGCGGGCTCTTTTACACGTCGGTAATGCACAGTGAATCTATCAGCGCTTCGGACAAGACCATCATTGCGGAGAAGAAGCGCCGCAAGAAACTCCAGCAGGGCCCTATTTCACGAAAGGTACTAGTCTAGTAATACCCGTCCATGGACTAATATTTTGTACAAGTTTACAATTGTGGGTTTCAACAAGCTACAATTGTAAGTTACTCGTTACTTCTTTGTAAAATTGTAAATACTAGGATTACTAGTGTACGTTTCTCGAATCTACAAATATACGGCTTTACTAGTTAGTAGTAACTAGTTAATATTTACAAGTCTTGGTAAATCACGTTTCATTACTTTTTTTACAAGACTTGTAGCTAGTAGCGGTGCACAGACTAAAAATACTAGTTACCGAATGGCGGTTTACGCTATTATCAAGGCTGAATTAGGTACCTAAATTTTTTATTCAAAGAATCAGTCAAGTGAGAGTCGAGCACACATTATTTTGAGGTGCCGGATCTAATTAGGTTAATTAATTATTGTTTAGTATCGTATTAATTATTAAGCGTGTAAAAACTTGTTGCGATTTTAATGGTAAACTAAACTGATTTCTTGGAAGAAATACTCGACGCCGACGGATAATAATGATTTCTTCATCGCTGCTGTCGGAATCAGTCCACATTGCTTTAAAAACTTCACAATACACTTAAAATCGACAAGACACAACAATTTTCACAATAAAATCGATATTTTTGACAAGAGTAAATTGAACTTGTAATTTTTACAAAGCTTCCGACCTTGGTAGGTTTAGGCTTGTAATTAACAAGTGTATTTATTATTTTTAACTTTCGTGAAACAAAAAGCAGTTTACCATGGTGAAATTACCCAGTATTTACTAGTTGGCGACTAGTAACTGGTAGATTAATATTGTAATTTGTGAAACGTAATCTTACAAGCTAGTGAAAAATAATAGTCCATAGAATAGTAATACTAGTCTGATAGCTTTTGAGAAACAGGATTCCACAAGTCTAATAAGAGGTAATAGTGAAACAGGATTTACTAAACTTGTAATTGTAACACTGGTGACTGGTAACAAGTAAATCCGTAGACTTGTAGATTCGTGAAATAGGGCCCAGAAGGTCATTTTTACAATCATAAAAACATAGTTATCAAAGTAAGTAACATTAAGTAATAATAAGGTAATGGGTCTAAATAACCAGGGGAATGAGAAAAAGTGTGTTTCTTGTCGATTATACCGAAACTCTTATTAATATAGGAATAACTATTAAATCAACACATGCAGGCATTCCTGTAGTTCTCTTTTCACTAAACACTGTATGCCAATTGCAGGAAATAAATTTTATATGAAAATTCAAGGTAATGATAATCACAGTGAACCAAAGACAGGGGAATGATATATTTACCTTTAAAGCTCAGAGCTCCAGCGACTAGTCGCGTCCTGTTCTCAAGGCGTTGGAAGCGCTACTGACGCTTGCTAAGCACGGCGGGCGCAACGCGTCGGAACGCGTTTAAGTAGGGATGTACACATTGTTTAGTGAGGCATCAAGGGAAAGATAGGTAAGCTCCGGACAAACCTTTTATACAGGGTTATTGGTAAGTCGACCTATTCCCGTTAGGAGGTGATAGGGGTGACTATTTGCGATAATTTTGACCCTCATATGCATTATGCAAAAGTGAACCATTTTTGAGTTATCGCGTTTTTTAGTTTTTTTTTAAATAAGTCAGAAATTCAACTTGAAAAATTTATTACAAAAAAAGTATCAATTTAAATCTTTTTTTTTCTGATTTATAAATACTATTAAACACTAGTTATTTCTCAATATTAAAACAATAATAATCGGTCCAAATTTAAAAAAGAGAGACGGAAAAAGAAAATTTTTCAATATTTTTTTGCGATCGCTTTCCACTAAAATGCCTTAAAAACAAAAAAAACGTTATGAAACTTGGCTTGCAGATTATTTTAAAAACTTAATTGTTTTTTTAGCTCTCCAAAAACGCATAACAACTAGGAACTTATTTAAAAAAAAACTGAAAAAAAATCATCACAAAGGAAGCGGGCGGAAATTCGTCTTCTAACTAAACTAAAGTCAGAAATGAACATCAAAAATTAAAATAAAAAAAAATACCAAATTTAAATCAATTTTTTTTATTTGCTTTTGTACAAGATGAAATTGTTGTTCTTATGCAATATTAAAAAAAATATTATCTGTACACGTTTGAGAATGCGAGGCCGAAAACTAAAAAATACATGTTTGACCTTACATTTGTAATAGGTAGAAATTACAAATGTAAGGTCAATAAACATTAAAATAAAATAATGACTATGAGAACAACACAACGAGGTCTCTACGTCAAAAGCCATCTCACTAGGATAATTAATTGAACAACAAGTCCTTGCAAACGTGACCAGACCGGACCCCACAAACAGCACCCGTTCACGAGTATGACGCGTATCTCAGCCATCGCCTCCGTCAACCATGTGATCGGGAAAGTGGCGACCCGATCAATGACGCCGCCGCGCCGTAAGCAAAGACCTTTGAGCGAGCATGACATGCTCATGCTTCCGGACAACAAAAGTAATATTGTGTGAAACAGCTGTTCGGCGAGAAACATCACAGTGTGTTCTCATTTAAAAGCTTCTTGTGCACACAAGACTAGAAAAGATAAAATACAAATAGTAAATCACAGTCGACTGACTGAGTTAGTGCTTGAATACACAATTTGCTTAAAGGCTATGTTATATTGTAAACATCCTAGACACTACTAAAATGCATCTTGGTCACCAATGAAGTCTCATACAGTGTAATATGCCCTACCCAACCAGCAGCGCTTGTGCCATAAACACCTGGAATATTGCCCCAGCCGCAGCCTTTAGGTTCCGTTTCACGCAATAAATGCAACGTTACAATACCCCCCTTCCCAATGAAAGGTTTAATGAAGGTTAACCGATGCCCTCAGCGACCTATCCCCTAAAGACTGAAGAAAATTAGACCACATAGACCACACGATAACGCAATCCATTCACCCATCTTCACAAAACTGAACTATGTAACACCCATGTTACTATAAAAAAATAACTGAAATCCAACAAAGCAGAGTAACTATTCTATTAGCTTCTCCAACACAACGGCAATGTTGTGCCGTAGAAGCCAATTTCAAACAGTCAGGACCTACATTCATACATACATATGTTAACAATATCATTTTATTTAATATAAAAGTTGAAATTATTTAGGAAAACACATATCATTATGCCAAAAGACATGACGCGAGCATTCGAGCGGGAAAGGACCTTTTAAAAAAAAAAAAGGGGATTATATGTGTTGTGACCGGCGGAAGCGGAGGGTGTAATAGTTTCAGAAGTGGGATTCGAACCCACGCCCACAAAAGTGGACTGCGACGCAAGCAAGCTGGGTTTCGGAAGGATCTTATTGCAGAAACCAGACGAGGCAACACCTTTCAAACCCGTGGCATACTTCAGCAAGCAGACCACAAAAGAGGAGCAGTTTCTACACTCTTATGAGTTAGAGGTACTTGCTGTTGTGGCTTCATTAAAAAGGTTTAGGACATATCTGATCGGAATTAAATTCAGAGTACTCACGGATTGTAGCGCACTAAGAACCACATTGACAAAGAGAGATTTAGTACCTCGCATTGCACGATGGTGGCTCATGCTACAGGAATACGATTTTACCATTGATCACAGACCGGGAGAAGGCATGCGTCATGCCAAACGCTTTACGTCGAAACCCCGTGTTGACAGCCGACACCGAAGACGGACTTATTGATGAGAGAGTGTTTGAAGTAATGAATATTTCGACATCGGACTGGTTAGAGTTGTAGTGCGCGATAAATATGAAATAGTCTTGTTTGCTGACGCCTCCTATCCTATCCGCTTTGAATATTAGTGAGTTATCCACTAATATTCAAAGCGGATAGGATACTTTAATACGGTCTTGTTGAGTCTGAAGTGCCGTACTATAAGTACACACCGGCGCCAGTTCTCGAAAATGTCGTGCTACGCTTTATTGGGATCGATCTGTTATCACAGACAGGACTATTGTCGCCAATAAACCTGACATCGTGTTGACAGATCGATCTCAACCCCGGGCAGTGCTCGTCGACGTCACCATCCTGCATGATAAGAACCTCGTGAAGGCCGAGAAGGATAAGCTCAGCAAGTACCTTGACTTGGCTCACGAGGTGACCACCATGTGGGATGTTGACTCAACGATCATTGTCCCGATAGTTGTTTCGGCAAACGGTCTTATAGCGAAGAGTCTCGACCAACACCTCAAGAGACTCTCGCTAGATGGCTGGATCAAGGGCCAGATACAGAAGGCAGTACTCCTCGACACGGCACGCATTCTGAGGAGGTTCCTCTCTCTGCAGCCCTAACCACCGCACTGTGGATCGGCAAATGTGAATGGCCTCTCCATAGAAATAGGGACTTAATTTTCTAAGTGCCTACTTTTTTAATTGAAATCGAATCAATTCCTCATGATTAGGTAAAAAAATGAATATGGGTCAATTTGGCTGGAAAACCGCCGAGAATTATTTTTTTTACGAAAATTTTGTATGGAGCGTGTATGAAAAAACGGAATATCTCAAAAAGTGCACAATTTCCCGTAATATCCTTCCGCATGAATTTAGTACCAATTATTTATGATTTTTTGGCGTACCTACTCGAAATCTCCCGGCCAGGTGCACTTTTAAAAAAAAATAACGTTTTATATGAGGAAAACTTGGTTTTTAGTAGGTATTTAAGTTTGCAAGACACTTTTAATCATAGAATAAAATTAAATAATGGCATTAGATGAGATGGATTTTCAAAAATTACATTATCTTACTTTTTGGCCCTTTATCTCCCTGCCCCTATTGAGCACATTCAGTGCTCATTAGGCGTATGATTAAAATTAAAAATTAAATAAATTATTCTTAATTATTCCTAATGAGTTGGTATTAAGTAAAAGTATAAATTAAATATTATCTTAGTATCATTAAGGATGATAATTACCCAGATTTCAATGAGCACCTCATTAGTAATATGCAATAAATAGGTTGCAGTTCAATTTTATTGTTTTCCTACTCCTGTATTTTTGTCTGTCATTTATACTATAGTCACGAACACTAATATAAGAATATAGATAATATGTCCGCAGAACATTCCGTAGAAAAGTCTATCTAGTCTATTCCCCTTAACAGCACTTGTGCTTTTTTGAGCCAAAACGATATGCCTAGCTGCCAAAGCTTACACCTAGGTTAATTTGACCAATCAAAATACTTCACCAAATTAAACCACCAATCACAATACACATTGACTGTCAATCGGAACGTTAGGTTCTTTTTGGTATGTAAACTCTTTTACTAATTTAACTCTTTAAAAAAAACATTTTATTTGGTATCAACCAACCAGAACGCAGATATTAAAATCGACCAATCAGGTAAAAGAATTCATTTCTCAAATCATTAGGTGTTTTTTAGTCCCTATTTCACAAATTAAATCGATTGTGCAACTTTAAAAAAAAATAAGAAACCTGGCAAGTGCACATCAATTTAACAACAAAGTTAACCATAGACACATATTTTGTTGTTTTCGAATGTTTCTCGCTCGTTTGTTGTTCTGTGCTTCGTTCGTTCGTATTCTAACTTAGGTATATTAATTTAATTTTGCATTTTATTTGAAACCTAGTCGTAGAAAAAGTATTGTATGCAACGGTGTATAACTAAGTCAAAAAATACTCGTGGCGTCTTGCTTTACGATGTTCGCCTGCGGCTCACATCGTAACCACACCACTCGTCTTTTTTGACCTCTCTTATACAACTGTTGCATAAACTACTATTATTCCTTCGGGAACATATCAACTGCTCACATCACTAACTGCAAGCAATGGAGTATTTAACGACCAATTTAGATTTGTACGTGATTTTGAGAAATCAGGAGCCTTCGTTTAACCACGAAGCCTTGCTGGAAGAAGTGGTTACTAAAATCAATGGACAACTATCTGAAGAAGACTATGATACCCTCAAGGAATTTTGCCGAAGATTTTCAAGATCTGCTTCGGAAAGATGGCAGAAGTGCCGAAGAGATACGAAAAAGTTTAGAAGTACCTATGAAAATTGGCTTATGGAAAATGTTGATTGGCCAAGCTTCGTAGTTTGGCGAACCGATTCACCCAACCAAGAATCAGGTGATTTAAACTATGAAGAACCTTCGACTTCATCGGTTGGAACAATGACTAAAACAAAACGTGAACCATTCGAAGATCTGGGAACCAAACAGAAGAAACAAAGATCGAGTGACTTAAAATCCGAAAACGCTGAAGAATTGGCATATGCTGCAGCAGAACGTTTTAAGCAGGATGGCCGCGATGATATTGCGGCCGTAATTGAATATATGCTGAAAAACCCAGAAGCAGCATCAAAATTAAGAGAAGTGACAATCTCTACCAAGAAACCCGCAACATCTACAATATACACACCTGAAAAGCACTGAATGTGCTCATTAGGGGACAGGGAGATAAAGGGCCAAAAAGTGAGATATGTCATTATTCCAATGAACTCATTTTTGAAAATCCATCTCATCTAAAGCCGTTATTTAATTTTATTCCATGATTAAACGTGTCTTGCAAACTTATATACCTACTAAAAATCAAGTTTTCCCTATATAAAACTTTTTTTTTTTTTTTAAAGTGCACCTGGCCGGGAGATTTTGAGTACACCGAAAAATCATAAATAATTGGTACTAAATTCGTGCGGAAGGATATTACGGCAAATTGTGCACTTTCTGAGATATTCCGTTTTATCATATACGCTCCATACAAAATTTTCGTAAAAAAATTATTACTCGGTGGTTTTCCAGCCAAATACACCCATATTAATTTCTTTACGTAATTATGAGGAGTAGATTCGATTTCAATTAAGAAAACAGGCACTTAGGAAATTAAGTCCCTATTTCTATGGAGAGGGCATTTTCGATCCACAGTGCACCGGTAGCTTGAGCCCTGCCCCGCTGCCGGCGGCACCCGTAGGTTAGCTTTTTTATGTTTATATGTTTGTATGGGTATTGTTATTTTACCTTTATATATAACTGAGCTCCTTCATAAAGTATTTTTTTTTTGCCATAATTCGTGCGCGGGGCGCGAAGGACTAAGTCATTAGCGTTTCTTAGTTTAATCCTTTGCACGTCACGCTTTTTTGTGAATAATATTTTAATATGAAGATCTTTCTGTAAAATTTTACGTCTCAAGATACAGGTGTGGTAGGTGTAGGATTGGTATAAGTATATTCATGACTTTTGTTGTTTTATATATTTTATCTGTTGGTGTTAAGGGATCATAACCGAATAATACTTTAATTAGTTTGTTTTGTGCTCGTTGGAGTGAGTTTATTTGAGTGACAGCAGCTGTGCCCCATATCTCCGTGAGATAATCGATATGCATTGGGCATTATAAATAATAAAGCGCACTTTGTTTGGGAGACATTTGGCTATACCTCGCAGTGCCCCAGTAAGTGAGCATATCTTTTTTCTAATTGTCTCAATGTGCGGTTTCCAAGTGATGTGTTTATCTAGAATAAGACCTAAGTACTTTTCAGTATCAACTTTATTTATTATTTGATTGTTTATAGTCAATGGTTGATGGTAAGCAATTTTTTTGTTTTTTGGTGCGAAAATAATGTAATTTGTTTTAGTGATATTTATTGTAAGTAAATTATTTTGGAACCACCTGTTAAGAATATTTAGATCCGACTATGCGTCAGCAATGATTTCCTGGATGGAACTCCCAAAGTAAAAGAGACTATCATCCGCGTATAAGGTGGCCTCCCCTTTCAGGCCAATTTCATGGATATTATTAATGTAACTTAGAAAGAGCAGTGGTCCTAAAATTGACCCTTGGGAGACACCACATGTGACTGCTAGAGTCGTGCTTTCATGTTCACCGATTTTCACTATTTGTTTTCTGTCCGCTAGATATGATTCAAAGATTTTTAGAGCAACACCAGTGACACCAGCCTCGTTTAACTTCCTCAACAGGATTTCATGACTGACCGTGTCGAATGCTTTTTTCAGGTCAATAAAGATGCCCAGTGCTAACAATTTCTTATCAATGCTAACTTTTATTTTAGTCACTAGATCTACTGTTGCTGTAAGGGTACTTGATAGTGGTCTAAACCCGTACTGTTTTTCATATAGAAAGTTTATTGATTTCAGGTAATTTTCCAGACGATTTCGTATCATTTTTTCTAAGACTTTGGATAAGACTGGAAGAACCGATATTGGCCGATAACTGCTGGGGTCTAATTTGCTACCAGATTTGAAGACAGGGGTTACTTTTGCGATTTTCAGATTATTCGGAAATGTACCTGTTATGTACACAATAATAAATAATAAATATTTGAGATTATAAGTTCATCTGTATTTCTTATACAATGACAGAGAAGAAGATAACAACCGTTGCTATGGTAGTAATCCGTGGCCGTAGACATTCGGCAAGGAGATAGAATATAACCAGTATAACCATATAACACTCCTCCGCCGTGATTCCTAGAAATCGACGGAGCAGGGCAGTAACTGATCCCGGTGCCGTATCCAGACCAAACCGCCCTCTGTTCGTACCTCGTAGTGCACCTTGCCGAGACGCCGGACTACTCTCCCAAATGCCCACATCTTGCCTGACACCGAGTAGTCCCGGGCTTGGATCTTGTTCCCAGGGGCAAAACTTGTACTGTCATGCGGCTGATCGAGTTGTGGGCTGGTCTTCGGCGGTGCTCGTATTTTCGCCACCAATCTTGTCCTGACTTCTCTCCCGAACATAATCGTATATGGTGACAGGTCAGAGGTAACAGGGGTAGCCCGGAGAAGACTCTTCACCGAGTGGACGTTTTGTAGTAAACCAGGCCTCTCCCCCTCTAATTTCAGTAACGATTTCTTAATGGTTTGCACAAATCGTTCAGCCTGCCCGTTGGTCGCGGGGTGATACGGTGCTATGGTTTTGTGTACAATCTTATTATCCTTTAAGAAAGTCTTGAATTCTTGAGAGATAAATTGCCTTCCATTGTCGGATACTAAGGTATAAGGTAATCCAAAAATGTCAAATAATTCATCTAATTTCCGAATGCAGAATGAACTGGTCATGGTTTTTGTTGGAATTATTTCTACCCATTTGGAAAAGGCGTCCACAACAATGAAGAGTTGATAACCAGATATAGGACCTGCAAAATCAATGTGTATTCTTTGCCAGGGCCCTGTAGGATCTTCCCAATGATGAAGGGCGGCTTTCGAGGGTTCATTCTGCTCTAGTCTACAGGTTCGACATGATTTAACTTTGTTATCGATATCTTTATCGATGTTTTTCCAATATACAAAACTTCGTGCGAGCAATTTCATCTTCAATATTCCAATGTGTCCGGTATGAAGTTCTTCCAGAATTTGTTGCCGTAGTTTCTGCGGAATCACAACTCTTGTGCCCTTCAGGATGCAGTCATTCTGTAATGTTAGTTCATTCTCTTTGTATCCGGAATCCCTGAGCGACGATCCTGATTGGATTGTCTGTAGTAAGTTTCGTAATTCGGGATCGTCTTTTGTTTCCTTGGAAATTATCTCTGGTGATATATTTATAGCATTTATCTGTTTCATCTGGTATATGTAATGTTGGTCGATGTGATTGTCTTTAACCTTTTCAACAGGAAAACGTGAAAGGTAATCAGCGTTGCTGTGCTTTGAAGAACATCTGTACTCAATATTGTAATCAAATCCAGAGAGAAAATGTGCGTAATGAAATAGTCTCATCGTGCTCAAGGCTGGTAAAGTTCGGTGCGGATGGAAAATGGACGTAAGTGGTTTGTGATCAGTGATTAGAGTAAATTTTCGGCCGTAGCAGTAGTGGAAAAATTTATTTAAACCCCAGACAATGGCAGTAGCTTCTTTATCAATTTGGCTATAATTCTTTTCGCTAGTAGTTAAGGTTCTAGAGGCAAATGCTATTGGTTTTTCTGAACCGTCCGGTAATTTGTGGCTAAGAACCGCACCAAGCCCCGTCGGGGAAGCGTCCGTCGCCAGCACGAGCGGTTTATTTGGATCAAAGTGCATCAAGACTCTTTCGCTTAGTATCTGTTTTCTTATATTATTGAAACTTTTTTCACATGCTGGAGACCAGATGAATTTTGTAGTTTTCTTCAAGAGCTCGTTCAAAGGACTAGTGATAGCTGCAAGATTAGGTATAAATTTATTATAATAGTTGGCCATGCCTAAGAAGGTTCGCAGCTCGTTCACATTTGTCGGACGTTCTACATTTGAAATTGCTTTGATTTTATCTCGATTCTTGTGTAATCCATCTTTGTCGATTGTATGTCCTAAGTAATTGATACTGCGTTTGAAAAAGTGACACTTTTCTTTATTGACTCGTAAGTTACTTTCTTTGAGTTTTTGTAAGACTTGTCTAAGTCTAAATAACAGCTGTTCTTCTGTAGAGCCTTGGATTATTATGTCGTCGAAAAAACACTTTACTCCGTCAAGTCCCATGAGTAGTCGGTCCATAAACTTTTGCCAAAGGCTCGGTGCTACTTTGACTCCAAACATGAGTCGATTTACCTTAAATGTTCCTTTGTGAGTGCTTAAGGTTTGTAATAGTGCACTTTCTTCGTCCATTACCATGTTGAGATAGGCCTGAGAGATATCCAAAGTGCAGAAAATTTGTCCGCCGATCATCTCGGCTAAAATATCTTCGATTATTGGAATTGGATATTGTTCGTCTTTTATTACTTTGTTCAGGGTAATTTTGTAGTCGGCACACAGCCTGATGCTGCCATTAGGTTTAACAATCGGTACTACTGGTGTGCCCCATTCCGCGTGATCAATCTTAGTTAAGATTCCTTGTTTAGCAAGTCGGTCAATTTCTTCGTCAACTTTAGCTCGTAATGCGTAGGGAATTCTGCGTGGTTTAATAAAGACCGGTTGTGAATTTTCCTCAAGAGTCAGGTGTGCTCGAACGTTCGGAATTTCGCCCAAATTTGAATTAAATACTGTGGATTCGTATTCTTGGAGTAATTCTTCAAGTTTTGGTGCCTTCTCGTGAGCTTCGAGAATTCTCATATCCGCAAGTTCAACGTTGAATTCTTTCATCCAATTCCTACCCAGAATGGGCTCCACGTCCTTGTTAATTATGTATAGTTTTCCATAAAATGTTTGATTTTTGTAGCTGCATTTTACAAAGGTCACTCCGATTGGTTTAAATACTTCGCCTGTGTACGTTCTAAGTTTCATGTTTGTATCAAATATATTTTTTCATCACACTTGCATGTAAACAGTATCTAAACATACAGGTTAACTTGACCGCAATGCCCCATATAAAACCCTCGACCTTTCTTCTTACCATGAAACCCAAGGTCGGTAAGTAATTTTTTTTTAATTTATAGCACAGCACACAGGTCATGCAAGTTCAAGCAAAGAGTTTACACGCAATTGTAAAATTGTCTTAAAATGTTATTTAAACAGGAATTTTATTGCAATCTCGCTACATGTTACTTAAATACTCAATTAATATTCTTAATAATCGATTTTAATAGTTGTCTGTAACAAACGTCGTTTTTTTTTACACTCCTTCAGGGCTGTATGTATACCTACGTAAGTATTTGCCCTTAACGTTTCTGAACGAAACATTTGCATAATCTGTGGAGTCCGCCAGCCATCCGCTTAAAAAAAGTTCAAGTAATTCGTAATAATAGTTGTGATGACTTGTGTGTTTATTTACTCGCAAATGTGATGAAAAACATTGTATGTTTCACGGGCAGTACGGGAATTACGTACCTCGACTCAGAAAGCCCTCAGTCTTCGACTTCGGGCTTCTACTAGAGCCTCGATCGTAATTCCTTACTTACCGACCTTAATACACAATGTACTATTGTCGATATTGAGTTTCTTATAATCTTTAAGCGACATTGTAGATAGCGTTGCGCCCGTATCGAATTCCATATTGATTTTGTTCCCTTCAATTTCAATAGTTATCATAAATTTATCCAGAGTATCGCTCTTAATTAGATTTATATCCACGATGCTGTCGGTACTGCGGCTACTCGAAGGGTTATCCAATATATTTGTGTTGTTACTTCCTGGTTTTTGTAGACAAACCCGGGCCCTCCTTTTGACAGTTGCGGCATGTACTTTTTATTGCACCGCACTCATTTGCCTTGTGATCGTCTTTCCCGCAGCGGAAACATTTGCCCCGGAGGTCCTTTATAGTAATCGGAGATCTTTTTATCGAAGAGTCTTGAAATTCCTTGCGTACTTTTGAAATTTTATTGATGTTTTCCAATGAGGGTTTATGCAATGATGACGACATAGTTGAGTTTTCGTTTTTCCCCATTTCCATGGATATGGCAGTTTGTATTAATTTCGAAAACAGTGAAGTGTCTTTTTCTTGTAAGAGTTTCGTGCGAATTTCTCCGTCTTTTAATCCTCGTATGAATTGAAGCGATAGAAATGCGTCCAGAGTTGGTTTATCGCAGTGTAAACATTTAAATTCACAATTTAGAGATAATCTTTTTAGTTCTGATGCAAAGGTCGACACTGTTTCATCCGGCTGTTGTAGTCGAGATATAAAGGTATGTTGAGAGGCCCATTTGCTCGGTTTCGGGTCGATAAAATCATCTAAAATTTGTGTAAGTTCTTCAAAGGTCTTGCAGGTTGGGTCGTCCGGTGAGCATAGATCATAAATTCTATCATGTATATCGGGAGGCAAAGTAGATAAGAAGGTATACATTTTCGTCTTAGGGTCAGTTATGTTGTTCAACATAAGATAGACAGATAGTCGTTTTGTAAAATTCTTAAAAGATTCTCTTTCGTGAAAAGGCTGGAAGTTGAGTCTAGGCCGAGGTTCAAGTTGATGACGTGTTGTAGTCGTATCTTGGTTCGTTCCAGGATTCGGTGATGGTGTAGGAGGTTTGTAGAAATTCAGTAATCGTAATATTTTTGTGCGTAATTCAGTGTAAATTTCGTCCACTTCGTACTTGTATTTGATTTCAGATTCCAGATCTTCGTCTTCGGTTTCTTGTTCTATCTGGTTCTGAATATTCTGTAACCCTTGGTACGTATTTTGTAAGGTTTGTAAACGTGTGTCTAATTCTTCGTAAGTATATGTGGTTCTTTCTTGTTGAAACGCATGATTTGTCTTTGTAAGAATACCCCGGAGGGTAGCTCGAGTACGTTTACCTTTTTTTAATTCGAATATACTCGTCGCCATTTGTTATGTACACAATAATAAATAATTCATATTTGAGATTATAAGTTCATCTGTATTTCTTATACAATGACAGAGAAGAAGATAACAACCGTTGCTATGGTAGTAATCCGTGGCCGTAGACATTCGTCAAGGAGATAGAATATAACCAGTATAACCAGTATATAACAGTACCTATTTACAAACATTTATTAAAGATATTTGTCAACTCCATCACTATAACACTTTTAATACATTTTAACGATTTTATGGTAATTCCGTCTAGTCCTGAGCTGGTATTAACTTTAAGGGTATTTATAATATTTGTCACTTCATCTTCGGTTGCCGGGGTAAGTTCTTTGAGGCCCTGGCGGGTTTTCGTAGTTGATGTACTAGGCAGTGAATTGTTGTTATTTATAGCTTGAGCATTTTTTATATTTCTTGCTAATTTTGAGCCTATACTTGAAAAGAATTGGTTAAAACTTTCGCAAATCTCCACCGGTTCCGTGACAGTTCCATTGTCTGTCTGTAGTTTCTTTGGAATTTGAACCTCGCGTAGTTTGTTTCTTGATAAGCTGTTAATTAAGGACCACATCTTAGAAGGATCACTTCTGCACTCTGTGAACGCTTTCGTGAAGTAAGTTTTTTTTGCTGCTGAGATTTTATTGGTAGCTGGATTCCTTTCTTTTATAAAATCTTTTCGTTTTTGCTGATTACCTGGATTTTTTTTATGTGCTTCCCATAATGCATTTCGCTTATTTATCGTGTTTAGCATTTCTTTATTTATCCATTCTTGTCTAGGAGGATTTAACATCTTGAATTTCTTGATTTTACTATTTTGTATACAATGCAGTATTTTATCTTCTAGCACGCAATATTCACGTTCGTCGTTTTCAGTCTCGAGTTCAGTTATCATTTTATATAATTTGTCGTAGTCAACAGCTTCGTATGTTGTCTTTTTAATCTGTTTCGGTTCGTAGATTTTTACTTCAACGTATATCTGCTTATGATCTGAGAAACATGAGTTTATTATTGCCATATGGAAATTGTTATCTGTGAGGTTCGTGCATACATGGTCTATTATAGATTTGGTGAATTCGGTTTCGCGCGTGCTGGCATCTTCTTTAATTTGGTTTAAAGCTCGATAACTCAAAATGAGAATATACAGAAATCATAGCTTAATAATGATAAGGGTGAATACTCAAGATGTACGGTGTTAGATTGTGCCGCCCTAAATATTATCTAGACACACGACAGTGTGTCCACCAAGTTCGAGCAAAAAAAAGCGACACACCGGCCGTGGGTTATATTACACGAACCATTTCGGGCCAATTTCGACCACCCTATAACTCAAAACATATTTTATCTACGCATATGAATTTTCGAGTGTCTGTTGACATCCCCTTAATTGTCTAGAATACAAAATTTCATTATTCTACCTATAACAGTTCTTGAGATATTGACATCAGAAAATCGCTAATTTTACTATACTCACTGACTCATCAAAAACCTAGACCACTTCCAATGGTCGTACTGACTTGAAATTGGGCATGGAGATAGGTCTTAAGGTAAGTTTTAATAGAAAATTATATACTTGACACATTGCAGTCCAAAGGTGTCGATTCATTGCATTGAAAAGGTGTGTGGTGTGTGAAAACTTGCCAAGTAACATCATTAAAAAGTACTGAAAATAATAAATGTTATCAGGAAACTGCTAAAAAAACCGGTGTGCGTTTCTCTGACTCTTATAATTTTAGGTATTTCTATGTAACGTGATACTTATTCAAAATGTACCTTAAAAACTGCTGGAAATCAAGTGTGCATTCCTATAACTATTTATGATTTGAGGTATTTTTATGGAACTTGGTACTTATTCAGATCTCACTTCTTTTATAGGCCCATAGTATCGAACTTGGCAGCCTTTCACATTTATGTTTTTGATGGGATACTAACATACTTTAGCTTTCTGCATGCTTCATTCAGCATCATTCCACGGGAGCGTGCGGTGTACTGGTCAATTTGAGAAGCCGACGCGCCTCTCTCGCCCCTCGCTGTCGAGGGACCTACGTTCTCGGAGCACGCCGAGTCGCGGCTCTGGATCGATGACCAGATGTGGGCTATACGACCTACGTTTCTTCATTTCTACACATTGCTAAACATATTGTCATACGAGTATTTTGTAGACACGCGGCGGCGGCGCGGGTTGCACAACGAAATGCATCTTCGCCAATAGGCCCGGGCTGTTCCCGGACCCGGCACCACCCAAGCAAGCGGCGTGCCACTTCTGGAATTATCTGCTTTCCAAACAATTCACCGTATATCGAAACACGTCTGTATCTCGTGGGAAGTAGTAGACAAGTCGCAGCATATCATTATATCGTTATCACAACTTATTTATACAATTCCAATTTTTTGTTGGTTTAACATTAGGTACTTAATAATTTGTACATATTTTTACACTTATTTATTTTTTGTGTAGATAACGGATTCATGCAAATCATTTAATTTTACAGAAACTGTAACTGGTGAATCATTGACATATACATACATTAAGTCACGCAAGGTTCGCAGAGGGGTCGGCAGAGACCACTTCTTTCATTTATTAATTTTGGTGAATCATTTATTATACATATTATTATTTTCACGCTTGCATTGCCTCTGACAGATTACTTTCAGTTTCATGTTCGCGACCAGAGCAGACGTGATGTACATTGCGCAATGTAAATGGTACACGTACACAGCCAGCTGCAGGGCCGAAATAGTAATAAGTACTGATGGTAAACCAATAAAGATTACGAATTCTTCCGAACATGTTGCCCCTGAGAGTCGTACCTAGGTTGTTCTTCATGGAGCACAATATCCTGACTCTAATATACAGGGTTATTGGTAAGTCGACCTATTCCCGTTAGGAGGTGATAGGGGTGACTATTTGCGATAATTTTGACCCTCATATGCATTATGCAAAAGTGAACCATTTTGGAGTTATCGCGTTTTTTAGTTTTTTTTTAAATTAGTCAGAAATTCAACTTGAAAAATTTATTAAAAAGCATCAATTTAAATCTTATTTTTTTCTGATTTATAAATACTATTAAACACTGGTTATTTCTCAATATTAAAACAATAATTATCGGTCCAAATTTAAAAAAGCGAGACGGAAAACGAAAATTTTTCAATATTTTTTTGCGATCGCTTTCCACTAAAATGCCTTAAAAACAAAAAAAACGTTATAAAACTTGGCTTGCAGATTGTTTTAAAAACTTAACTGTTTTCTTAGCTCTCCAAAAATGCATAACAACTAGGAACTAGGAATGAAAAAAAATGATCACAAAGGAAGCGGGCGGAAAATATTAGCCAACAAAGTGTGAAGGACAGAAAAATAAAATCTTCACGGTTTTCAGTTAAATGGGCTAAATGCACAATACAAAACGCAATATGGTTAAAAATCATCTTTATTTTAATAATTACTTCAAATTTTGTTCAAATTGTCTTCCTCCACAAATGATACATTCGCGACACCTTTTTCGTATTAGTTGTTATTAGTAGTTGTTGTACGAAGTGTCATTTCTTGCCGCATTATTGCGAACGCGTCATTAATTTTTGCGATGATGGTCTCTGCTCTCTACCTGTGTTGCGTACACTAGCTCTTTGGCCCTTCCCCAGACGTAAAAGTCAAAGACACTTCGTACAACAACTGTAGAAATACGAAAAAGGTGTCGCGAATGTATCAATTGTGGAGGAAGACAATTTGAACACAATTTGAAGTAATTATTAAAATAAAGATGATTTTTAACCATATTGCGTTTTGTATTGTGCATTTAGCCCATTTAACTGGCTGGATCTACTGACCGAATAAACCCACCATTTTAGATTGAAACCATATTTTGATGAAAAAATGAACGTGATTCTAGACATGTGGTATACCGTAAGAATTGTCAGGAACTGGAGAAGTTTTTATGATGTTGGAAGATCTGAGGAGCTTCTACTTTTTTTTAATTCTGCCGTAAAGTTGACCGTGACGATTTTTTATTTTCTGTCCTTCACACTTTGTTGGCTAATATTTTTTTATTTGTTTACTATATGAATAAAAATTACATTTCATTAGAATGCGCAAACATTAAAGATAAAAAAACTGCAAATACTTTTGTGCTGTCACATTAACGGAATCAGAACGACATTGACAGTATATACCAGTGGAGCTGCAATAATAGACTAGCTTTTAATGTGGAAAAATGTGCGGTCATAAGTTTTAGTAGAGCTCGCGATCCACTGCATTATAATTACTTTTTAGGTTCTAAATCGATAGTTCGCGTCAGCTCCATTCGGGATCTCGGTGTCATCCTAGACTCGCACCTAAACTTTCATGAGCACATGAACGCGTTGACTCTAAACAGCCACAAAAGGTTGGGTTTCGTTTTAAGAAACGCTAGGGATTTTCGTGACTCCAAAGCCATAAAGCTTCTGTACACGGCTCTGGTCCGAAGTAAACTTGAAGAGGCCTCTGCTGTTTGGAACCCCTACGAGGCAACTTATGTGTTGCTCCTCGAGAGAGTTCAAAAAGTATTCTTACGGTTTTTGTATACCAAAATGTTTGGTTACTACCCTTTTCTGTACCCTACTAAGTTTCTCCTGGGGACTTTGGGCTTCAACTCCCTGGAGGTCAGGCGTAACTTCCGCCTTCTCATTCTGACCACCGAAATCTTGCGGGGGGAGCCTGGGTGTGCTGAATTGGCAGCACAACTCCTGCGCCTATCGGTTCCTTCACGGACTAAAATCGATTTTCGCCCTCGTGTTCGCTATTTGCTGGCGGTTCCGACGTCTCGTACTGTGTTTCGCAGGAATTCTCCTCTGGTCCGTGCCTTGCACCTATTAAACGGGCTTCTCGCATATGCCCCTGAGCGGGATGTATTTGCTAGCGGATGGGCTTGTGACAATGTGTAGGGGTTTCAGGTAAGGGTAGATGAATGTCAGTACTCACAGCTCGGCTTTTAGGGTCAATCCATAAATACGGTGCACTGTTCTGTTGGTTCACTCGCGATCGGGGCTATGTTGTCGGTAGCCACTCGTGACACCAGGGTTTCAGTTCTCTCGGGTTATTCAGGATGGACACATGCGGTGCGTCAGAGGCTCAGGCGTGCACTCCCGCGCGTCGAGCGATCTCCCAAAACCCCGGCCGCCGAGTTAGAGTATTAGGAAAGTGAGGGTAGTTGGAGAGTGAGGGTAGTTGGAGACTCCACATTGTCACATCCCCCCCCACTTAATCTCAAACGATATGGTTTCAACTGAGAAATATTAACTCGTTTTCGAATATTATTTGAATTCGGCTTTGTTAACATGGCTTGACCATTATTGATACTCTCAATATTATAAGGCCCGGACCATCGTGGACAAAAGGCAGCGCATACACCTCGGTCGGTATTTGTAGTCGGAAAACATTTAGTCAGCACCTGTTGACCTACCTTAAATATATTTGGTCGTCTGTGACTGTTATAGTAATATTTTTGTCTTTCGTGTGCTATATGTAAATTTTTAACTGCAGTACCTAATTCACGATTATGATCGGGATCATCGTTTTCGTTAATAATTCTATCCAATTCCCATTTACTTTCTAACGGACCTCTAATTTCCCGTCCAAGGAAAAGCGATGCAGGTGTACACTTTGAGCTCTCGTGAACTGCAGTATTGAGTGCCAGTTGCAAGTTAGGCAGAGTTTCATCCCACATTGATTTACTCTTTCTACCGTAAATGTTTAGCATTATGCTCAGATTTCGATTTACCCGTTCAACCACATTAGCTTGTGGGTAATACGGAGATATTTTCACATCTTTTATTCCCCAGTCACGACACATCTGTTTGTATAGGTCAGCTGTAAAATGTGTTGCGTTATCAGACACGAGTATTCGCGGCTGTCCGTAATGCGCCCATACCAAGCGCGACAGCGCGCGTACGGTGTTAGCGGCGGTCGCTGCGCGTACTGCTATTAATTCAACCCACTTAGAGAAGGCGTCCATAAGGACCAAAATGTACTTGTTTCCTCGTTTTGATGTTGGTAATGGTCCTTTGAAATCAACATACACGTTCTCCCATATACCTTCCGGTAGTGTTGATGACATCATACCGACCGGTTTTTTATTCAATGGTTTTGACGTTTGGCATAGTAAACATGAACTTACGTAATTCTTAACGTCCTTATATAAACTTACCCACCAGAATATTTTCCCTATCCTGTTACAGGTTTTTGTGATCCCTAAATGACCCGCTATATCCTGGTCATGATAGTAATGTAAAATTGTGTCTTTTAAATACACCGGTAGTACTATCCGCCACTTATTTGTCGTTCCTACTTGCCGACATAACAATGCATTTTTAATTTTATATTTCGGCACCTTGATTCCTTTATTGATCTGTATCGTCAATTCACTACAAAATGTATCGTTTATCTGATGTCTTATTAAGGAATCGCTAGTGACTGGATATTCTTGAAGTGCCGTACATTGGATTTCGTCCGCTTCTTCGTACATTCGACTCAAACAATCTGCTACGTTATTGTAAATGCCCTTTATATGTGTAATATTGAATTTAAATCTGGATAGTAAAAGTATCCACCTCCCCAGTTTTCCTATTTGTTTTGGGTGTTCGAACAGCCAGGATAACGCGGCGTTATCAGTTTGGAGCTCGAAAGGCGCGACTTCGAGGTATTGTTTAAATTTAGTGACGCCAAAGACGGCGGCGGCGCACTCGAGCTCGTAGACGGTGCGCCTGCGTTCGGCGCGCGATAGGGCACGACTCGCGAAGCATACCGGGACCAAAGCACCGTCCACCTCCTGCTGCAGTACCGCACCTAACCCAGCCGTCCCGGATGCATCCGTTTGTAATATAAACTTCTTACTGAAGTCTGGGAATCTCAAGACGTTCGGCGACACTAATTCTCGTTTCAAGCGACTAAATGCCTCGTTTTGATCGGGTCCCCAGACATATTTGGCGTCTTTCTTTTTCAACATATTTAAGGGTTCCGCGATTTCCGAATATCGTGGAATAAATTTAGCGTAAAAGCTAGTCATTCCGAGGAAGGTTTTCAGTTGTTTTAAGTTTTTTGGCGGTGGGTAATTTACGACGACACTTATTTTATCGGGGTCGACGGACAGCCCACCTGAACTAATTTTGTATCCTAAAAATCGAACTGATTCTTGGCATAATTTTAATTTACTTGGATTCACGGTTAGCCCCGCCTTGCCAAGTCGCATTAATACCTCATCTAAGTGTCGGACGTGTGACTCTTTATCTTTGGAAAATACGCAAATGTCATCAACGAAGGGAATTATATATTTATATTTAATATCGCCGAATACCATATCGACAACTCTATTGAGAGACTGCGGACTTACGCATAATCCATAAGGAACGTATTTATATTGGTACAAACCAAAGGGCGTAATGAAGGCGGTCACGGCCTTGGATGCCTCGCTTAGGGGTATCTGATTAAAGGAACTATTGAGGTCAATTATCGAAAAATATTTAGATCCACCTAAATACTGAAACACAGACTCAATCGATGGCATCGGATAACTGTCATATATGATTTTTTTGTTTACCATCCTATAATCACAGCAAAGGCGTTTCCCACCGTTTGCCTTGTCAATCAAGAATGCCGGTGACGCGTACGGAGAATTTGATTTTTCTATAATCCCTTTGTCGAGGAGTTGAGCAATATGTGATTCCATTTCGGTTGCTTTTGGCGGCGACAAGGGGTAAAACCGTGAACGAACAGGAACTTGATCGGTAAGTCGTATCTCATAGTTCATCAAGTTCGTTCGACCTAATTTTTCTGTTACGACCCTTTTATGTTTTTCTAATAACGCTTCTAATTTCCCTTTAATATCGTCGTCAGTTCGAAGGACACTAACTGTTTGGCAATTGTTTCGGTCTTGACTTCGTAACAAGTTAATTTTATTTTGTGGCATAAACTGAAAAGATACGTTACCGTCGAAAATATTCAATAGAAGCTTCGTTTTATTTATGAAGTCACATCCTAATATAATAGGTACTATTAATTTAGGAGCTACAATAAATTGGTATTTCCAGGTAAATTTATTTATTGAAATGAGTATAGTTATCATCTCTTTGGCCACAAATTTTTCTTGACTGGCAGTAGTACATACAATTTTGCATTGTTTACTTTGTACTTTACGTCGCCCTTTAAGTTGATCGGCTAAACTCTGCGCAATAAATGATCGCGATGCGCCTGTATCGATTAAGGCGGGGAGCACATAATTACTAGTAACTACCTGGATACACGGTTTATCGCTGCCTTTATTATTATTTATCCCAACACCTTCATTAACTGTTGCGAGAGTAAGCTGACGGTGGGTATCTTGGCTTACTCCCTGTTCGCGTTTCCCGTGTAATTTTGTTGTGAACGTCTGCGACGCTGTTCACAATCCCGCTCGAAATGTCCATAGTTATTGCATTCATAACAGCGCGGGCCGCGCTGTGCGTTGGTATGGTCTTCCCGCTCGCTCCCGCGCATTGCTCCGTTTGCGCGCGAAACGGTCCCATGCGGTTCCCGCGCCGTACGATAACTCTGCCGATACGCAGTACTTGTGTTACCGCTAACATCTGATTGTTGTCTTTGATAGTATGAACGAGACGTTTGCGAGTATAACTTATCTCGTAATAAGGCGCCTTCGACTTCGCTACTTATTTGCGTTAACTGAGAGATGTTCTTTATGTCCATAGGATTGCACCTTACATAATAATATGTTTTAGGACAAATTCTGCTTAAAATTGTTTGCATTAAAACTTCCTCTGACCAATCCAAATTAAGTGCTTTTGCTACTGCTTCTACGGAATGCGCAAATTCCAATAACGTTTCCGAGTCGCGTTGATAACGCAAGCACATTTCATTTTTTAACGTTTCGATGTGTATGGGGGACAAAACTTCTTTCAGAATATGTAACTTAACACTCTGCCAATTATCTAATGCAGCTGCCCGACGGAACCACCAGTCTGCAAGGAACCCGGTTGTCCGAGTCATTATCCATGAAATGTATTCTGATTCCGGCACTAAGCTCAGTTGAGTTAATTTATCAACTGCGATAATGAACTTAATAAGTTGATTGGCTACCTTGCCATCGCAGATCGGCAACTCCATAAGCATATTTTGTAATATTTTTAACTTATTTTTGTCTATCACCATTTCGTTTGATTTAGCTAACTGATTGGCCGACGTGTGCGGCGTACTTTTTTGTTCGCCTACCGCTAATTTCGTCGATTGTGTACGCGATGATTCCATGGTAGAAATACGATTTTTTAATTCGATAATTTGACCATTTTGCGACTCAATTTTTTCTTCCAATTGCCTAATAGCCGGATTCAAATTTTCTAAATTTAACGATTTGAAATATTTAAACATGTCCGATACCCGGGTGACGGATTTCTCTTCTGAATCGGACATTTAAATTATTAGTTAGCAATCGGAGTGATCAAGGCCTATTTCGGGGTTTCGCACCTCCACCAATTTGTGACAATGTGTAGGGGTTTCAGGTAAGGGTAGATGAATGTCAGTACTCACAGCTCGGCTTTTAGGGTCAATCCATAAATACGGTGCACTGTTCTGTTGGTTCACTCGCGATCGGGGCTATGTTGTCGGTAGCCACTCGTGACACCAGGGTTTCAGTTCTCTCGGGTTATTCAGGATGGACACATGCGGTGCGTCAGAGGCTCAGGCGTGCACTCCCGCGCGTCGAGCGAACTCCCAAAACCCCGGCCGCCGAGTTAGAGTATTAGGAAAGTGAGGGTAGTTGGAGAGTGAGGGTAGTTGGAGACTCCACATTGTCACAGGCTGCACTGCGTGATGAATGTTTGAGGTACTGCGAGAGTATGGATGTGCGTGTGTCGTCAATTATTTAATGTGAAATTTATATTGTATTTTTATTGTTTTTTTATTGTAATTTTCAGTATTTGTAAGTATCTACAATTTCACAGTGCCTTGGTTTTCTAACTGTTATACTGTGCAATTAGTTTTGAATAATAAATAAATAAATAAAATAAATAAATTTAAAAAAAAGATAGGTGAACAAAATGGTCTACCTTTGGTTGCTTCCAACTAGTTAACTACAACCATTGAGGTTACCAGTTTCGTAAGGGTTTCGGATATAAGCACTTAGCATATTATTTATTTATTTATTTTTATGGTATAGGAAGGCAAACGAGCACACAGGCCACCTGATGGTAAATGGAACTGTGACCCATAGACATTCGCATTCACAAGACTACAAATGCACTGCCAACCCTGAGGACTAAGATGGAATGCCTCTATGCTAGTCATTTCACCGGCTGTCTAATCCCCAAACCGGAACACAACAATGCGAACACTGATGCTTGAGCATTACGTTAGTGTTACCCTATCCATTCTCCCTTTCCGTTGACTCTGTTTCTCAGATTCGTGTGATTGGTTTGTTTCAAGCCTGTGTGTGTGGATAGCCGATCAATTGCTAAGTTGTGCATAAATATTTTGTATGGACTACGCGTAGAGATTAAAATAGCTTGAAGCCGTTCAATAAACACTTCGCAGGCAAAGCCTAACGAGGGTTTTAAGGAATTGGTAAGCGCTTAGTCGAATTAATTGTATCGTATGGGATAGCTTCTCGCTGTGGTAACACGAAGCTTATCGCATCGTTAGGGTTTGTAAAAACCAGTCAATTATATAGCCTAACGAAAACCCTTTAAAGGGTACTGGGTAAGCGGTTCCGGTCCCTGACTACCACTGGTTAATTAACTTTTAAAAGCCCTTCCGTAGGTGGATGAAACTTTACAGATTAAAGCCGTAAAAGGTGTTAAATTGTAAAAAAAAGCTTACCGGGAAATAAGTTTATAGTGTATTTCTATGGAACTTGCTAACTATGTAAACAAAAGACTTAAGTTTGTTTTGTCACTGTTTCTCCTTGAATTTTCACACCACCTCATCAAACACCATTGAAACCATAAACTATTGAAACGGTCGTTACTTTAAAATACAAAATCACCAAATATATAACTCTAACTTGGATATTTCATTAAAAGTTTAAATGGTTTCATAAGTTAGGTTATTAGGACCTGATGGGGTGACGTTTTTGTTTCTTTTAAAATCTACAATTGTCTATGATGGGTAGTATTGTGGCTAAAGTTGGCGATATATTAAGGCCCCTACACATTACCTAACTCACGCTGATCACACTCACAGATGATATAACGGCACCTTTTGTAATAAATACTGGTGATATATTATCATCTTCAAGTACCGATTTTTCTTCAGATCGTCATTAAACAAATTAGAAGTAACTACTGGTTTTTTACTTTCGGTATTTTAATATTCGATATGGTTTGACATTTAAGTAAAGGAGTATTGCCCATCACTAGTAAATTCATCATTCAGAGACAATTTCAATATGGCGGTTTGTTTACATAGTTAGCAAGTTCCATAGAATTAGACCTTAGTAAGGCTGACGGGCCGCACCCTCGCGTCGCTAGAGATGAAACTGCCTTTGAGCTGACGCGTCGACTATATTATTGGTTCATTTATTTTTTCACAATTATGCAGCTACATCGGTACAGCTTCATCTTTGGTGGCTGGGCCGGTCGGACTAACATCTGTATAATCAAATTCCCTTCTAGGTAAACAATAACCAAAAAAGCGTATAATAATGAATGTCATACTTGGTTCGCTACGCTGCGCTGGCGCAGATTGAAAATTAAAAAACTTAATTGACTATTAGGTTAAATAACCGGGTGTTAAAGTCTGGTTCTTGAAGGGTGTATCAACCAGTCTCCCAAAGTACATTATTGCCCGTAGCAATTTTTCCAGTCGCGTTCATTACCATTCATCATTTTACCCAATCGAACTTTCCCCATTCTTCATGTTAATCTTAATTTTTCTAGTCCCGTATTTTCCATTCTGGATTTTACCTAGTCGCAAATTTCCCCATTGTAATAAGGTCGAAATAGATAGATAGGTTTAGACTATGTTAGTTTCGCAGCTCCAGGCCCGAAGAGCCGAACGAACCATACAAGACGGAAGTGGGAGCTCCGCGCGAGCTATAATAATATCGAGGTGAAATAATCAATATTTTTACTACATTTATTTGTTAATTTGTGGGAAAACAGACAAGCACAAATAATTATGCCTATGTCACCTTTGCTAACTTCAGTGAGGGCCTCAGACAAATTAAATAATTAACTAACATTGTCTCGCGACTGAATGTGTCTGCAGAGATTCGTGTGATAAGGTGGTCCACTCCCGGTAAACAATTGTTTACTACGTTATTATGACCAAGGTACTTTACCATTTTAGACCCGAACCCGACATCTACCTCATCCGTGTGTGACGGTCCTGCGCACCGGGGTCGGAAAAGTATTAGGCGAGACTACCAAGATATCAAAATATATATACAATAAATCCCATTCACTATAGTGGCAATGAAAAGAGATAAATATATCTTAAAGCAAAGTCTATTAAGGTATCTAAAGATACCTTTGTTATACTATATTATGTACCCACCTGTAATGAATAAAAAAAAACCAAGACTATAAAATCTTTATATTATACAGTGCCATATGCTGTCATTTTTTATATTAGAATAATAGAATAATTTTGACATTTCACTTTTGACTCTAAATAATATAGTTTCATATTTAATGAATATAAACATGCTCTAAACAAGTAAACAGGTCACTCATTTAATACAATAATTAATTGACACTTCGGGTGCCGTCGTCTTCCGATTGAGATCCGAGTTTTGCCGGCGGAAACCTATTATTCACTATATCTGTACAAAGATGTGAACGGGCTTCAACATCTTAAGGGGCAGCCTGCGCAGGCTAGCGGAACACCTGCGCCTGCGGTCCCAAGTCTGTCATTCCGCCTGACAGTCCAAAATCAGTGGTACCATTTACGCCTGCCGGCCAAATTCGTACGGCCGGCTCTGGAACTGTCGCTCACCACACATCGACACTTTTCAAACGACAGTTCGAGATCAACCGACCGCAAAAGGTACTCGGTCGGGCCAATATCGGCCAGCGCATGATGCGGATGATCTGACAGGCGATATTGGCCGGACGGACAGTTAGTGTTTCCCTTTTACTCTATTGCGTTAACGTGTAGTCGAAAGTATATCAAATGTCGAATTAAGGCACAGAACATTGCAACTGATCCCGGACTAGTTCCTTGACAAAAATATAGCCATGTACCGACGAGTCTTATGTGGTGATTATTTTTAGTAGGAGGCATAAGTCCGCTCAAGTTTACCCAAGGAGCGCGTTATTTACTTTATGTTGGTTTCAGGGCTCCGTACCTCAAAAGGAAAAAGCGGTATCCTTAGAGGATCACTGTTTGTTGTCCGTCCGTCCGACTGTCTGTCGAGACCCTTTATCTCGGGAACGCGTGAAGGTGTCGAGTTGAAATTAAAACCATGTATACTTAGGTCTGCAGTCCCATGAAGCTGTGAACAAAATAAATTTCTGAGTTAACGTAAAGAAAGATACCGCTGTTTGTGCCGCAATAAACGTATATTTCATCACTCTCAAGGGAATCAAAATTTATAGAGTATTTTCCGTTGACCCAGAACTACGAATTCAGTTATTATAGTTTTGTATTTATGACGAAGAAAGAAAATAATACAATTTTGTACGGAACCATCGGTGGGCAAGTTTGACTCGCGCTTGTCCGGTTGTTACTATTAATAAGGCTCGCTCTTTAAACGGCATCCATATGAGATGAGTGAACAAGAACCACCGACCGCCAACCAATCAAAAGTGTTACCCGAGCCGGGAGCTGCCGCCCCATATTATAGGGTACGAAATCCTAAAAAATGGAACAGTTGAACCAGTCTTAACTTTCAGTAAAATGTAAACTCTTAACATTTAATTGATGAGCTTCAGAAGGGTCTTAGGCCCGTATTAATAAACCGATCTCGCCTTTCATGCGAGTCTCAAGATACGTCAAAACTGACGGTTTTGTATGGCTCGACGTTTACTTTGACGTATTTTGTGACGGGCATCTCAGTCAAGATGAGTTTATTAATAAGGCCCTTAGTGTCGTTACCACTGTAATAAACAAAAGTATTTTGCAAGACATAAAACGCCCGCAGGAATATTAACTGCAAAGTGTTTGTGCGTAACATTCTGATATCTCGCCAGGGCGCGGCAGGCTGGACATGGTCGGTCGTCCCGGAACTAACCTTGCCTAGGTAACCAATGTTCAGGATACGCTGACAACAAAATGAACTTAGGAAATAAATGCTTTGCTGTACAATAATACGTTCTATTCAACGATTTTTCGCATTTAAGTGCATACAATTTAAACGTTTATGTCTGTAGCATTGCAGTGTCCAACCAGTTGAACTTCTCGTATGGACGCAGCTGGTGAGTGGTTACTCCGTTTGCCAGCCATCGCCTTACAGAAGGCGTCATAGTTAATATCAACACCGGAGACGCATTCAAAAATTTGAATTTATATTTTTCATCGACTGGGCTCAGGAGCGGCTGGCTGTGACCGGGCAGGAGGCCTGAGGGAGGCCTGGCCCGACGGTGGGGCAGATGGGACAGCTCGCTGCAGCGGGAGCTACTGCCACATACGGCAAAGTGGGTATTAAATACCATAATTAAATATTATAACTCTTGATAGGTACTTACTAAGGTGTGTGTGGTGTCTTACTAAGACAGTCACTCAAGCACCTTGCGTAAAACGCGAAGGATAACCGTAGAGAACAAATTATTTTTCACTGACATTGTTATCAAATCAAGAACCTAAACAAATAATTGATTGGTGATTGAACATGATTGAATTTCCTTTTTTACTGTAATATTTACATAATTCGTCAGCAAATAAATCTGAATACCCAAAACCCAAACGTCCAGTACCTATGCATACGAATCCAGAATGCCCCTAGCGGCGAGCTAACCGGCTGAGTACCTAGTTACTGCTGGCCACTGGGCCGGGACACCAGGCGGTAACAACCGTATCGTCGCGGACCTGTTATCGTATGGTCATCGTGGTGGACAACAATGCCGGCCGAGTTATACACAATACCATAGCGGGTCAAAGGCGATATGGTTTTTAACGCGTAGAATAAGGTTGTTTAAAATACATTAATCTTGCATGAACACGATTGTGCAGGATTCACCCGGATCGCTTCCACCATCTTACTCTCTAATTTATCGCCAAACAACAGTGTTCGTATTGTTGTGTTCCGTGCGGAGGTAAGACGACCGGAGAAAAGACTAGCATACAGGCAATTCCAAAGTCCTCGGGGCTGGCCACGCATTTGCAGTTTTGGGAGTGTCATCGTAAGGTTGGAACTGTCTGGGGCTTGAGTCACACATACGAGTATCGCGCACCGTCCACTTACCATCAGGTGACCGGTGTACTCGGTTGAGTTTGTTTTTAAAGGAAGATTTCTGGCCGAAGGCTGTCATAACACTCATTACGTTTCGGTGATTTCGCAGCCACCGGCGAGCTGACACCGCGGAGGTGTTTTAATAGTTATTACTCCAGTTACTTAGTTTAGTTTTTCCAGTTGTTTAGTTGCCATTGTGGTTGCCGGGTTAGAATAGTGCCACTCCATGTCTTCCCGTGGATGTCGTAAGAAGCGACTAAGGGAATAAAGGCTTGTAGTGCTGTTAGGCGATGGGCTTGCCACCTGTCACTAATACACTAGGAAACATCTTAGCCTACTTGTGCAAAATGACTAGCATAGAGGCATTCCATCTTAGTCTTCAGGGTTGGCAACGCATTTGCAGTCTTAGGATTGCGGTCTTGTGAATGCGAATGTCTATGGGTCTCAGTTTCCACTTACCATCAGGTGGCCTGTGTGCTCGTATGCCTTCCTATGCGATAAAAAAAAAAGAATTATCAAGAAGTTTTAAGATTGTTGGTAATTCTTTAGCTCTGCCTACCCCACTCCGGGAATGAAGGCGTGAGTTTATGTATGTATGTATGTACTCCAGTAACTTTAGACATCATGAGTTTGCGTCAAATCCGGTAGTTCTGATTTATTGCTGACTTTTTAAGGATGCTGGCCCAGTGTATACACCAAGTTTGTGACCTGGAGCGTGGAATGCAACTTTGTCAAAAAAAAACACCGAAATTTTCGCGGTTTTTTTATTTTTTACAAGGTTGCGTTCGACGCTCGAGTTCACGACCTTGGATTACTCATTGAACCAACATCCTTAACAACTTTCAACCGACAATTTTCCTGGAGGAAGTATGTAGTTAAATATTTATATGTATGCAGGGCGCTCAGGCCGGGTGTAAGGTCGGCCTGATACATTAAAACAAAATCAAATTCTTCGTCAATTGCGCTTTATTTCAACTCCTGCATTTTTCTTACGAGCTAATATAACATTTACCTAACCGGTTATCACACGGCAAGCATAGACAAGTTGCGCCCGACAGCTCGAGCTATAGCGAGAGCAGACGTCAAGTCCTTGCTGCTCTCTTTTATCTAAAATCGTTCAGGTCCCGGGATGCATCTTGTCTAGGCCAGCAGTACTGTTATGTACTTGCATAAGCAATGATTTGTTCCTTCACACAAAGTGCTCGCGGCCGGCCCCCCGCCGCTGCGAACAGAGGCAGAGCCGGCACGGGGGTGTCCCCCCGCGCGGCGATTTGCTGGCAACCTCAACCTAGCAACACTATCTCATTTTGTCGCTCAGTGCTTGCCGATCTTACAACTTCTTTATCTTCAAAGATAATATGGAAAGGTACATATAATTAGGAGTGGTGTAGAGTCGCCGAGCAAGCATCGAGCGAGAAGCGAGACGCCGGCGCGGGCCCCGGCTCGCGCAGCCGGGGGGCCCGCGCAACCGGGGGGCTCGCGCAGGCGCGGGCTCGTCCGACCTGCTCTGCGGCAGTATCCACTGCCACTCGAGGCGCAGCTCGGTCGCGTCGCCGCTTCAGTCATTCCCACACCTTGATCCTAGTTAATTATCTATAATAATCTAATTGTTCGGCTGCCTTAGCAAAAACAAAGTAGGTATCTCAAAATACTTAATTATATTCACTTTAAAAAATAAAAATTTAAGAGGTGATTTTTGATTAACTTTGTTTTTGCAAGGGTTGCCGTCCTATTATACATATGTATACGATAAAACTAAACTTCAAAGGGTACTTATCAGTACAATAATTTTGAGCTCCCTGCTGTCTCTTGCGACAGTCGCGACACGCCGCCCGCGCCTGCGCGCGGCGAGCATGCGCGGGCGGCGAGCGCGGGCGGCGCACGCGTCATCATCAACTTTTTATGATCTACTTAATATAGGACTAACATTGTGAGTTGTTTAGCTACTATTTGCTTCAGCGTCGTCATGCATACCATACCGTTAATACGTTATTCGTTACAGACATCGTCTAAAACTGGGCAACTACGCAGCATAATACTTTAACAACATCACGCGATCGGCAACAACATCTCAACTATTTACAAGAAGTAAATAATAAATAGGAATACAAATAAATGCTTACAAAAATATAATTAATTAAACCACAGGGCGTACAAAGCCGGCTTATTCAGTAAAAGGAAACAGTCCGGGGACAGGCCGGCGCGCCCGAGGAGCTGAGTGACTAGCTAGGAACGGTCCGGCGGGCGCGGGCGGGGGTCACCGCTCGGGCGCGGGCGCGGGCGGCGCGGGCAGGAAGCCCAGCTCGGCCAGCGCGGCCTGCACGCGCGGCACCAGCGCGTCGCGCCAGCGCCACAGCGCGGCGTCGCGCACCGGGTCGGCGCGCAGGTCGCGGCAGCTCTTGCTCAGCGCCGACACGCAGTCGGCGCGGTAGTGCTGCAGGCGCGCCTGCGCCGTGTCCAGCGCGTGCGAGCTGCACGCGCCGCCCAGGCACGCCAGCGGGAAGTGGTTGTGCAGCGTCAGCACGCGCGCGGTCTCGTGGAACGCCTTCACGTACTGTCCCGGCTTTGTGAAATTGCGTGTGCGGTACACGTGCTGCAGCATGTGCATGTAGCGCGGCGCGCCCGGCTCCCAGCTGTGCTCGTGCTGCAGTGAGTCCAGGTAGTAAACGTTGGAGGCGTGGTACGACGAGCGCGGCGGCTTGCCGGCGGCCGGCGTGGCCAGCGGCAGCACGCGCCGCATCAGCGCGCTCCAGTCCTGGTCCTGCAGCGGCACAATCACCTCGTCCACGTCCAGCAGTGCAAGCCAGCGGTAGCGGTACATATTTCGGTACAGGCAGTCGTTGTACGGTATCAACTCCATCTGTCGCTTATGCGTCGTCTTCTTCTTGAGGTACATATGCTGCAGGCCCGGCAGGTTGGGCTGCCCGCCCGGCAGCGTGATGGGCGTGACGGTGACGGCGCCGCGCTGCTCATAGTAGCGCAGTACTTTGGTCACATTTGGGTGCAACTGCAGCTCGTAGAAGAAGATTTTGTCGGCGCCAAATAGCCGCACGAGCTCGATCCACTCCACGAGGCGCACGGACAGGTCCTCGTGCTGGAAGTCCAGTCCCTTGACGCACACGGCGAACTCCTTCTGCTCGTCGACCGGTGGTGCGTCATAGTGCACGCGCAGAGAGTTGCTGGCGCGGTCGCAGGGGTGCTCGACCAGCGACACGGCGGCAGGGCGCAGCTTGCGCACCTCCGCCGGCAGCACGCAGGCCAGCAAGTAGGGCTGCAGCACGTTGTCGCGGTAGTTGCCCCACTTGTTGTTCCACACGTACTTGTACTCGAGCACGCGCACCACCACGGGCTCGACACGCTCCTCGAACCACAGCTGACAGTGCGTGGCCAGCGCTGGCTTGATGCGGTCGTGCACGGCCAGCAGGCGCACGGCGGGCCCGAGGCGCGACGCGTTGCGCGCGTCCAGGTACGCGCCGTACAGGTGGAACACGCCCTCGCTGGCGTGCATCGTCTGCCAGTACGTGTTGTGGAATTCGAGGTCGAACACGGACGGAAACGGCGCGCACTCCTTTTTCTTATAAAACTTGTTTTTGTCGTTGCGGTGCTTGAACCAGTAGGAGAGCGGCAGTGAGGGCAGCAAGCGCTCGGTGTCGGCGCGCAACTGGTCCTCGGAGCGCGTGCGCGTGTCGACGTTGGGCGCGCCCGGCGTGGCGGGCGCCGCGGTGGACGCGGCCGGGTCAGACTGCAGCAGCTGGCGCGCCGGCGCGTGCGGCGCGCCGCGGCCCGGGGCGCCCAGCCGCGGCACCAGCAGCGCCGCCACCGCGCACCAGCACACGAGCAGGAGCAGCGCGCGCATGCCGCGCCAGCTGCCGCACCAGCGGCCCGCGCTAAGGACCCGCATCACCTGGAAACAACACCAACAACAAACGTCAGTAACTCTGTCCGCGTTCGACATAAACACCTAATAGGTCCGCGAGATGTAACATCTAGGGAGTACCGGGCGCGGGCTCAGCCGGGCGCCGGCCGCGCCGCGCGCGGACCCCGAGAACAGGCTGCTCGTCTGCATGCTTTTAGCATCATTCCACGGGAGCGTGCGGTGTACTGGTCAATTTGAGAAGCCGGCGCGCCCCTCTCGCCCCTCGCTGTCGAGGAAACCGCGATCATGGAGCACGCCGAGTCGTGACACCGGATCGATGACCAGATGTGGGTTATACGACAAACGTTTCTTATGCTTTCTACACATAGCTAAACATATTGTGTCATTTTTATTTGACATACTGTCTGTCACAGCGTAAAGGAGGTGCATAACGTGTATAACAAACTATGACCGGCAATCACCGTGCGATTGCAAACAACGACACTTATCATCAGCCAGATGTTGGCATGTTCGTTTAGCGCTAACTGAATAACGAGCGCCAATCGAGCTGAATGAATTGCGAGTTACGACTAGTCAAGGAGCAGCTTGTGGGTCGCCGCCGCGCGGCCGGGAGGAGCGTCGGCGTGAGCGACCACCATTACGGAGCGCGCAAGCTTCATACTCCAGATACGTAGCATTAATTAAAGATGGCCCCTGGAGCAATTCATTCTATCGCTGCCGCGTCCGGTGCGTCCGTCGGGTCGGCGCTGGAGCTGAGAATTGTTTTTTCGAGCAGCAAAAAGCGCGGCCTCGCCGTAACGGGCCGCCAGCGGGATGCAACGGTAACTGATCACAGCGCGGTTGGCGCGGCCCACACTCGCAACTACATAATAATTAAGTAGTTCGTCCGCAACACGCTACATCACTAGATGAGGGCACATGCGATTGATAAGTAGAAAGTGTGTAGATATTAGTAAATACCGGTTAGTAACTTAGGTAGTAATCTGCATATCTGCATAAAGTCACCACAAGCCACAAGGTCAAGCTCACCCTGCGCAGGGCAGGAGGGGACACAAGCGGAGGAAGTGCGGCGCGGGCTCCGGCCGGCTGACCCGCGGCCTTGGCGGCGGCACGGCGCGCCCGCTGCCCGCGACGCAATTACTTTACTACCTATATGTATACTACCTACCTATAGGGCGATTAAGTATTATCCTCTTTATTTACGGTTGCAGATCTACACCTACTTAACTAATTATTTCGTGTTCTTTCAACAAGTTTATTATGAGTCGCGGGATTACAACTCGTATTAAAAGGCATATATTTGAAGAATCACGGGCTTGGTGTGCCGGCGCGCGCCCCGGTCGCTGTGCTGCACGGAGATACCCACAAATTAAATGACGTATGACGAAAGTTTTTGTATAACAAGTGGATCAAATGAAGCCTTTATGTTTTAAGAGCGGTGGAGGTGGCTCTGTGAGACGAAAGCATCGATCTTAACCCGAAACTGGTTTGAAAGTAGGTTCACTTCAAATCACGTTTGAAGAAAATGAATCACTTCGACCGTTTTAGGACTCGCTGACGGGCTTGTTCATTGGGAAATAAACATCCGTGTGTTACCTATCACTAAACTAAGGTATTTTGAAAAAGTAAGGTAGGGAGTGTGATTTTGTTACTGATTTATATTGCCGTTAAACAAGTGTTGATCGCTGTGCTCGGGCGCAGGACACGTAAGGAAAAGCTCAATACGCAAGTGATTGTATGCTAAATTGTATCGGCACGTCGGGCTGGTCACACGCACGTCGGCGGAAGTCCGCACATTATCATGCGCGCAGGGCCGGGTCAACGCCCCGCTCCCTGCCCCGCGCCCGCGCCGGCTCCTCAGGACCAGTTCCCCGGAGGCTGGTCAGACCAGCTGCGCTTGCAGTTGCTCCGAGCCGCATGTCTCGGTCGCTGTTGCCGCCAGTCACAAACTGGAAATGTGCAATCACTCCGCGGCGCCCAACTCCTTCCGCATCGCAGCTGCCTGCTAACGGCTCATTATTGCGACAAGAGATGATTCATATACGATACTTTAGGAAAACCATATAGGTATGTACTGTACATTTGTCCTAATTAAACAAAATGTAATTCTTAATATTATCGTGTGGCCCCGGATCATGAAGGAACACGTAACCACTTGGTTCTTAAATTACCCTAATTTAGAACCATATAAGTAGGTAAGTATACCTAGCTTCTGTTGGAAAAATTAGCAATTGCAATCGGCTTTTAAAAGGCAAGATATCAAATCCAAACCACCTGACATTTTGCATTTTATAAAACGGTTTAGCAAATGCCTACTTACATGTTATATACATACAGAGAGGCGCCCCTGAGAGCCGCAAGCACTCTTTTATAAGATAAGATAAGATATTTTTAATTGTCAATAACTGTGTACAAATGTTGTTAAGTAATATACAGCGTATGGAATCAACAGCATGCCCATTTCGGGCGTACAATAGTATTTCGTTTGGATAACAATTTTTAGTAATTAACAGAAAAATATTCATTCATGTTGTAAAAACATTTAGTTATTAGCCATTCCTTAAGTTCCCTTTTAAACCTTGCACCATCTATTGCTTTAATACATTTCGGTAAATGATTGAATATTTTAATCTCAGTCACGTAAGTACCTACTCTTTTTCAGAATATGGCTAGTGGGTCGAACTATACATAAGTCATGTTTATATTGTGTTCGTAAATTTTTCTTAGTCAGATATTTTATTAAAATAGTCAAATTAATAATTAAATTTGTGTTTCCGGTTCAGAGTTAAAACCATGTATTTACATGGTTTTAACGCCTACCTACTCATATTAGAAATCTGCGAGTTTAACTCGCTCTCTGAACGCGGCTCTGAACTTTGAAAAGTTTCAAACCAGTATTTTGAATACGAAAACCTACAGTATTTGGTATGCTTGTCCAACGTCCAATAGCTTGCAGAGAGCAGAGTTATAATGTGGGCAGTTGGCAGCAATGCTGGGATTGTTTGTTTTTGTGTGGCGATTGCGGCGGAGCGAGGCGACAAACACAAACACGACGTTGTCCCGGAGCGACCCTCGGCCCTCGCGGCGGCGGCGGCGCCTCAGGTTGCACAACGCGATGCATCTTCGCCGATAGGCCGCCTTTCTCCGCGGAGCGCGACCGCCGCGGACCTGTTCCCGGACCCGGCACCACTCAAGCAAGCGGCGTGCCACGTCTGGAATAATCTTGCTTTCGAAACAGTTCACCGTATATCGAAAGACGTCTGTATCTCGTGGGAAGTAGTAGACAAGTCATCGTTATCACAATTTATACGGCTTGTAGGAAGGGAATAAATAAGATAATGCCGTATACCGTAATCTCGCTCCTGCCGAGTGTAAAGTATGACCCATTCAGCGAGTGTCTGGGTGGCGCGGGTGCTCCCCGCCCTCCGCGAGCCGGGCCGCGGGGCCGGGCGGCGCCGGCGCCGGGTGCCGCGGGTGCGACCCGCTCCCCCCCCCCATCGCAACAGCGACGCTTCATTAGCGTTGCCTAGCCACTGATGCTATTAAAAGACCCAAAATATAAATAATTTTGACAAATTATTTGTTTGTTAAAAATTAGGTACTTAATAATTTCTATATATTTTTACACTTATTCATTTGCAACTCATATAAGTTTATAGAAACTGTAACTGGTGAATAATTGACACACACATACATTAAGTCACGCAAGGTTCGCAGAGGGGTCGGCAGAGACCACTTCTTTCATTTATTAATTTTGGTGAATCATTTATTATACACTAGCGACCCGCCCGCGGCTTCGCCCGCGTGGAATGTATTATACATATAAACCTTCCTTAAGAATCAGTCTATCTATTAAAAAAAACCGCATCAAAATCCGTTGCGTAGTTTTAAAGATTTAAGCATACATAGGGACAGACAGCGCAAGCGACTTTGTTTTATACTATGTAGTGATATTATTATTTTCACGCTTGCATTGCCTCTGACAGATTACTTTCAGTTTCATGTTCGCGACCAGAGCAGACGTGATGTACATTGTGCAATGTAAATGGTACCACGTACACAGCCAGCTGCAGGGCCGAAATAGTAATAAGTACTGATGGTAAACCAATAAAGATTATGATTATGAAAACTTACGTAACTGCACACTGCTCAGACGTAAATGACATATTTAACCTCCAGAAAAATGTCTACGAATTCTTACGAGCATCAGGCCCCTGAGAGTAATATACAACCGTGTAGGAAATAACATAAAATATATAGAATCAATGAAAATTTTGAAGATACTTTAACGATTATTTGGTACAAAAATGCTATAACTCACTGAGAGATAAACCCCAGTCTCTCTTCTACCATAAGAATAAATAATAACTGCGCGCTTCTACCCACTACTGCTGTGTCCAACTGGGTTTCTTTCACATGCTTAACGTGCCTATTGAAATAGTTTGTAAGTCATATGAGATTTTCATGCAATAATTTATATGAATATGAGTATGAACTATAAAGTATTGTTGATAAATCTATGTAGGGTCGGGTCAGAGACGAACGGTGCTGGGCAGCGCCACAAGCCAAGTGGTAATGGTAGAGAGTAGAGACGTGCACAAGTAACCGCTCTCGAGGATCGGAGCATCGTCGCCGCGCGGCCTCCGCTCCTTGCTAACAATCTGCTATTGTCATCGTGTTTATTCAAAACACGACAGTGGCGGCTAATAATGAATGATATGTATCTACTGTAATTTACTTATCAAGTAGTTAATAACGGTTATCGCAGCCCCATATCACATCTACTTAATCAGAGTGGATGTTATCGACGCCGCGGTCGCAGCGAGCCCGAGCCGTGCTGGTGAGTGTAGTGATTGTAGAGCGCCGACCCTGGCAGCACCAGGACCCCGTGGGCTCCGCGAATATAACAGGAGAGAATCCTAGACCAAATGACACAGTGCATGTTTTACAGCACAGCACAAGGCATCGATTGGCGCCGATATCAGACAGCAGGCTTATTACCTGACGCACTCACGCACTCGCATTCGCAATTGTTTTCATTTTGACAGGTCGAAGGCGAGTCAGGTGTCAGCTCCAAAATGAAAATAATTGTTCCACTTTGAAGTCGATTGCGATTACTAGTGCGTCAGGCAACAGGCCCTCAGGTCTAACCTCAAGGACATGTCTACGCTTCGTGATATCATAAATTATGTCTGATTGGTAGTCCAAAACTAGTTCCGTGACTTCACACTTACTGAGGTGGCCTATTCTAAAAAAACCGGGCATATGCAAGTCGGAATCGCGCACCGCGGGTTCCGTATTTAAGATAATACCTATACTTGGTCACCGCAATAGAAAAAAACTCATTTTGTTATGAGCCTTAATTATAATCTAGATTTTCTGATACATAAACTTCGGAGATAAGGGGGGCTATAAATCAAAAAGAACACAAAAAATATATGTGCAGAAGCCCTATATGACACCCCATTTGCTATAATCAAAACACTTTAATTTTTCAACCCCCCATTTCAATTATTTTTATAAATATTATCATATTTTATTTACTAAAAACAGATGCGGGCATGCAAGTTGTACCTACAACTATGCCAAATTTCAAGTTGATAGCATTTGTAGTTGCTGAGAAAACCTGCTGTGACATATAGACCGACAGACAGACAACGAAGTCTCACCATAAGGGTTCCTTTATTACCATTTTGGTGCGTAACCCTAAAAACGTGAATATACCAGAATCAACATTAATTCACATGGATGTCTAATGACTCGGGTTTAGAGCGAGTTATCTGGAATTGTTTGCGGATGCTTTCTGTTGTCGTAACAAGAGCGCGCGGGCCGCGCCGGTGCGTCCGCGACACAATGCGCCGGCGCCGCCGCGGACGGGACGCTCGGCGCTCGGGTGGCGAGGCCGGCGAGGCGTCCAGCGGGGCGCAGCCGCCGGCGGCTGTTTATATCCGCGCATCTCTCTGCAGCGGGACGTGCCCGAGGCGGGTGCAGCGCGGGTGGCGCGCGGCCAACTGTGTCAATGGAGCAACCCGTTGCCCAAGCGATGGACCGTTGCCCAGAATTACTAGTCAACGGGTACTCACTGTCTTGCAACAGTTGCAACATTAACGAATCGGGTATCTTTGTCGCCTTGTCTGCACCGACCGTCTCGAGGAAACAACCGTAAAAGACAACGATGCACCGTGACTGCGCAGTAAATTGCGCTGTAGCAACGCATTTGAAGACAGGCACAAGTAATGTGTATATAAGTGCACAATCCTTTCGCTCGCAGTGCCCTTTCGTAAAGGGCACCGCCAGACGAGGATGCTTTCACCGCGTCCGCTGGCAACCCGCACACGGACAAATCTAGAAACTACTGAATCAAGTTATACATGTCGACATGGTATATAAACGCGGAAGCCACTCTAGGGGATTACTATGACATAGTTATGCAGTTCTGTTTAAGGCAAGAGAAAAAGCCTCGCCGTATAACTGCTATAGCTCTGTCCCTTACACTCGTCCTAAACTGAATTGCTTAGCCATGTCATGGTAACCCCCTGGACAGATTACTGAGGTGGTACGACTCGTGATGAATCACCTGATGAGAATGAAACACTTTTGGGGTACGAGGCGGCCGGGCTCCAGGAAGTTTAAATGAGTCATCTAAAGTACACGACTTTTGGTGGTTACGTCAGAGATCGTGTCGACACGTTTCGGTAGGTAAGCGACCTTGAAAGTCAGCGGGCCGCGCGTCACGTTCAGCACCACCGCGTCACCGGGCAACCCATGTTCTGTTCACAGGACCTGTCATGTTATTACTTTATACACATATGCTGGGTTGTACGGTAGGTACGTACAACTAGTTTTAAAAATTATAAATCCGTCTTGAATCAGCTGGTGGTTTCATTGTACACGTCCCTGTGCTTAACATGGCGCAGTCGGGACGGATTTTAGGAACATTTCAAAATTCATAGGTACTACGCGTAAGAGCCATTGTGTATCGTGTGCATGTGTGTGTGTGCATCGGATTTTTACCGTAAGAAAGCAAATATTAGACATGGAGTGGGTGTTGCAGCCGCCATAATAACCATAATAACCTCGTCAACGCAATCGTCTGGAAATCTGTGCAAGGAATAGTAAATGGAAGAAATCGTTCTTGATATCAAGCATGTGAAATTGCAAAAAAGGATGCAGCAAATTTAGATCACGGACCACACATTTAGTAGCATCATCTAGCCAGTTCGTCGTTGTGCATTACGGCATCTGTCAGTGGGCACACGATAATAACTATTGTTCGAAAGCGAATTAGATTAGCATAATTTAAGTATGTTCGGTAATGTCGCGCCTCGCGCCTGCGCCCCGCGGCGCGCCGCGACGAAAGGCCGCGGGTCACAGAAAGGTCGAACTGCACATCAAATGCCAAATAGAATATGTTGACAAACACCAAGCATAATATTATATTAAGCTTCTACCAGATGTCGGCCGCGCACCCACTGGCCTCTCGCTTTTTTTTCATGAACTAAGCGTGTAGGTATGCGTGTTATTTGAAATCATGTGATTTGGTTGATAATGATAGGAAGCGCGCCGGTAATGAGTGGTTAGCGCGCGCCGCGAGTGGGCAAGTAGTCCGTCTCGCTGTCTCCGGCGAAACGCGGTGGACATGTTCGAATAGAACGCGCAGCGGAAGTCGGCACGGCCAGCGCCAATGCGCGCCGGCTGAGGTGGACGGTTCACGGTTGAGGTCTCACAGGAGACTCCGTCGGGTCCAACGTCACTAAAACCTCTGATCGGGAATATTCTAGGTGATGTAAATAACTGAACTTAATGAAATGCCACGTAAAATACAAGTATTTTCTTGTTATTCTAATGAATGTCATGTAACTAAAGCATTGTTGAACAAAGACAGTCCTCGACGACATCCAGCGCCACAAACCAAAAGATGCATTTATAATGAATAGCCGGGGGCGGGTTTCTGAAGCTATATTTAGATCTAAAAACGATAATTTGCCCGAATAGATCCAATGCTTGCGGGTATCATTAGAATCACAATCAGAACCGGACGCAAAAACGAATGGAACGCGTTGTGCTGTTACTTACGAGCGTGCGGCGCACGAGACGCGTGTACCCCGCGGCGGCGCCGAGCCCGTCGCTGGCGGGAGGCGGAGATGCGCGGCGCGCGCGACTGTGCCGGGTCGGGCAATCAGTGCGATGCGGAATTTAATTATTCTCCCTTTGATTCGCCGGATTTCGTTGCAGAGGTAACTTGAACTGTGAAATTCCAGATTACCTATGCTGTAATCCATCATGGCCATCATGCATGTTGACCGAAACATGACAGTTTGGAGCCGATAATTTGATTTAACGAGTTTATTATGTTTGCCGATCAATGTTTAAACGTATAAAGTACGTGTTTCCAAATTGAACTTGCAATTGCACGCATTGAGATTACATTTTATTTTACATATTTCTTAAATGGGTTCTGGAAGATTGTTAGTTCGTTGCCGCTTGTTGTCGGTCTTGTTAAGCATGAAATAATCTTTATGACGGCTGTATTTACTATTTATAGTTGCGTAATTCAATAAGGGGCGTATATTACGAAGCCGCTAGACGTGCGCGGGCGAGGCCGTGGGACGGCGGGACGGCGGGATGAGGCATCGATGAACTTTGCATTTCTATTGGAAAGTGCAAGCGCGAGATCATCCACAGCACCCGGCAGCGAGCCGGCAGCGAGCCGGCAGCGAGCCGGCAGCGAGCCGGCAGCGAGCCGGCAGCGAGCCGGCAGCGAGCCGGCAGCGAGCCGGCAGCGAGCCGGCAGCGAGCCGGCAGCGAGCCGGCAGCGAGCCGGCAGCGAGCCGGCAGCGAGCCGGGGCCGGGGCCGGCGGCGGCGCGACGGCCGGCCGTCAGCGCTCGCGCTGTGTGACGCCGAGACCGAGCCTCGTCATTCTCTGAACGTTTCACAATTACTACTAAGGCTGAAGCCAGACGAGCGTACTTTTTGAGTTGTGAGTCGCGTAATTTCTGCTCCTCCATTCAGTTTCATAGTAGTAGTAGTAGTATTGATGAATGGAGGAGCAGAAATTACGCGACTCACAACTCAAAAAATACGCTCGTCTGGCTTCAGCCTTAGAGGTGAGATTCCAAAGGGAGCTCTTTAAAGAGATCATATCCGCGGTTCACTCACTCTTGGTACGAGTACATAACTACAAAGCTGTGATTTGGCATCGTTATGCATATTACTATTAGGTATAATATTTAAACAAAGGTAAAGTTGAATAAACCGATAAAAAAAAAACGTGTTTTTTTTTACTTTTTGGTCTCGCATTCTTAAACGTGTACAGATAATTTCTTCTTTTAATATTGAAGAAGAACATCAATTTTACCTTGTACAAAAGCTATAAAAAAAAGATTTAAAGTGCTATTATTTTTTTTGTAAATTTTTGAAGCTGCGTACTTTTTTAGCAAAAAACTTAAATTTAAATATCTCAGAAATGGTTTACTTTTGCATAGGGTATTATGGGACCAAAATGATTGCAAATGACCGCCCTATTAAGATACTAGGATAAATACCCCTAGAAAGGATAATTAACCGGGTGTTAAAGAACCCGAAATCGACGCATGAATGTAGAGGAAGCGAAAGTTGTATGTTTAGATCGGTGCACCTGGCGTTCCATAGTCTCTGCCTACCCTATTGGGAGACAGGCGTGAAGTTAGTTATGTATGTATGTATGTTAAAGTGGTGTGTGGTAAGATGTAGGTATGTGTCGGGAATCGATGCAAAAAGGCGGAAGGAACGTTTTACCTTGATCGTTCCTAAATCTGTGGCACAGAGATCTATAACGTTGAATTGTCTACTTTATTTTTACTGTAATTATATTTTTGTATTAATGTTATATGTCCTAAAATACAAAATATATTACCTAATACGCTATAGTGATTTTTCTACTATCTGAGAAAGGAAAAACTTCATATCAACACTTCACCGAAGGTACTTAAACAATACATTTATGTTCAACAATTGACTTTTATGCCAACCCTTTTTTTCCAACGGTACTTTAGTATTGCATTGTCAGTGGGTTGTGAGTTTACATTGTGTAGGTACCAAATTTCATCCAAATCCTAGGATAAAAATAAAATTCCATAAAAAACAAAAACCGCCTTAAAAAACTTCTTTTAAAATGGTAAGTACCTAATAAGTTAGTCCAACTAAAGTCGGCGGCCACAAATATATTGTCGGGCTTGGGATACAATATATCTAGCATATAATATGCATAATTATATGCTTTTAAAAGTAGGTGTTGCGATTAAAATCATATTACCAATAAATAACAATAAAAAAATAGTTAAAATGTACTGTTCCGTGTTTTGTTTTTTTTTTGGTGTTCAATAAAGAGTATTTGTATTGTATTGTATTGTATAACGATACAACCGGGACGAGCGCGGGGCGCGGGGGGGCGATCGGCCCGCGCCCCGCGCCCGCGCACACTTGTTCATTTCTTTGGCGTTACGCTACTCTAACTATGAAGATCTCGCAATATGCACGTGAGTGCTCCAGACGAAAATAGACCTTATCACAACAGTAGAAGGCTCCAAACACTGGGCTAATTGTCTCCGGGCAGACAGACGGTGCATCTGTTTCAGAGCTCGTATTGCATTTGTGACCTTGTGTGTCACATCTGAGAGTTGAATTTAGCTTTAGCTACTGGATTGCTCATTCGCCCTTGGAACTTGGGATGGGAAGTGGTCTCGCCGGAGGGCGCCGAGGAACGGGTTCCGTCCAGGAATAGCCACAAGTGCATCCTCCCCCCCCCCCCCCCCCCCCCCACGTCACCGGGGTCGAGGTAGCATAACTTGCCGACGAGGACAAGCCGTTCTTTAACACCCCATCTTGTTTTTGCAAAAGATTATTTCGGTTTAGTTTGCGTTTTTTCATCTGCGTCAGTCTGAAAGGAAAGCTAGTTTCCATTTCATGTTTGTAGTGTCAGCGTCTCCGCCGCGAGCTGACACCCCCCGAGCCAGCCTCCTCGGTTACGTGCATCGTATACGGATCATAGTTTTAGGATTTCATTATCTTTCAATGGGCACCATTAGTATAAATTACCTAATTTATCACTTCAAAGGCTTCAAGGTTCATTCGGTTACTCGGCCTCAAGCTAAACCATTTAAGTACTTTCCCAAGTATATCTTACATTGTTTACTATGTTGGTGCAGTTCGAAAGTTGACAGTTGATGATACGACATCTACTCAACTCTACTCTAGACTGTGGCTAGTAAAATAAAATAAATATCGAAATAAATGTTTTCTATTGTATTGTATTCTAATTTAATGCTATTTCACTATAGTGTTTTGACCTCTGTACTGTGAACTTACATGAAAGTAAGTACTTACCGACATAAACAAATGCGGCGTACGAGTACGTACTTACTGTCTGTTTTCCACCGCCACCCTCCACGCCGCATTTTTCGGTTTACGAGAGTTGGCCACAACGCTGCAACGACCACACGCCGCGGTCCGCCCGGGCCCGCGATGTATTCAAACAGATATTTAGGGATTCCTTTCTCAATTCTCACCCACCCACAACTCATTGCTAACCTATTTATTACTTTACTTTGAGGTAGTTCTAAAAAAAGTGGCACCGCAACCTGTCAATGACTTTATGAATACAAAGTGTGTTAAATGTTTGTTTTTCAGAAAAAGTCAAAACGTTCATAGATAAGCACAGACCTTTTACATCGAGGCCAAGCTATTTTAGTTATTCATTCTCATTAAATAAAAAATAAAAATAAATTGTAGATACCATTTTTTACTATAACCTGTCTCATCCAAATGCGACATGCTCCCAGTTTTTTAGGTCTTTGAACTATCTGTGTATAATTTAAAATATATTGCAAGAAGAATATGATGACATTCAATTAGTTGTGATATGATTTTAAAATATAGCACAGTGGCATGCCTTCTTAGTTTCAGGGTTGGGAACGCAGTTGCCAGTCATTTCACCGGTTGTCTTATCACCACACGGCGACACAACAATGCGATCACTGCTGCTTCGCGGTAGGTTAAAGCAGAAGATTTTCGGACGAACCTTGCACAAGGTTCTACGGTCCCACCACCACTGTCTTATCATGAAAATCGTCCGTGGCCGTAATCACAATTACTAGGGTAATTAAATTACTGTCCGCGGCCACCGCTGCTGAGTAGCGAGCCCGCTCCTCGCGCGCGGGGCGCGTCCAGCTGTCCGGCTAGAACTGGTGTGAGTGGCGCGACTGCATCGTCTTGCACAACACGTAACCCTACGCAGGAAGTCTCGTCTGCCGGTCGCTAAACAATGAATTAAGTGTCCCACGGCGGGGCTCGGGTCGCGCTGCGTCACGGCGGCGTTGTCAGTGTCAGCGCAAGAATTCTCTTTTTTTTATGGCATGGGAAGGCAAATGAGCACACAGGCCACCTGATGGTAAGTGGAAACTGTGACCCATACACATTCGCATTCACAAGACCGCAATCCTGAGACTGCCAATGCGTTGCCAACCCTGAGGACTAAGATGGAATGCCTCTATGCTAGTCATTTCACCGGCTATCTTATCCCCAAACCGGAACACAACAATGCAAACACTGCTCCTTGGCGGTAGGTTAATGGATAAGATGGTGGTACCAACCCGGACGGACCCTGCACAAGGTCCTCCCACAAGTAAAGTCTCTTACCCCATGGCGGTGCCTCCTCCGACACGAGCTCGCCTGCCTCCTGCTGCCACTGCGCACGCGCGGGCACAGTCCCACTCCGGTTGAACTGACCGAGGGCGAACATCGCCAGTGTTTAGTGGCAAGTGCTACCCTCGCACTTTTTATTTTAGAGAGTTGACAGTACAGTCAGAGGCCTAAATTTAGTATCCACCTTAGGTCCAAGGTCAATCAGACATTCTAAAACAATAAGGTTGAGTTTCCTAAAAGTTACAAACGCCTTGACATCTCTAATGTAATGACATTGACGGCTTCAGGCATATTTTTCTTGATATGGGTCACAAATTAACGTTCCGTGATTGTATAGTGTGAGATTTAAGAGGTGAGGATGATTTCGTTGGTTTTGATTATTTATGAATTCACTAGCTTTAAAGATAAAGATAAAGATAAAAGATGTTTATTCAGTAAGTAGGCCGCACGGGTACTTTTACACGTCAAAAATCTACCAGCGCTTCGCAAGATACCAATGCTGAGAAGAAACGCCGCAAGAAACTCAACAGTCAGTCGTTTGCCCGCGAAATCGTGGAAAAGACGAAACAAACAAACTCGAAAACTAATTCATATATGTTATAGAATAAGCTGGACTTTTCGAATAAATAACTTTGTTTAGTTTTTTGTCAATATCTATTATCGACACTTACGTGTATACGATTTCTTGTCACCGTCCACATCTACTAAAAGCGGGTACCAAGCTCGTGCAAACTCTGCGACAGGCGGGTGCAGACTGATCAGTTTGTTATCCTGCTCGCAACCCTCGCCGGGCCTCGGTCCCCGCAGGCCCCACTCGGCCGCCCTGAGGAATGCGTCCTGCGCGCGCGCCGCCGCCGCCGTGCCGCGCGGGCGCGCCGGGCGCACCACTTTCTAGCGATTACAGCCGCGAGGCGCTGCGCCGCGGCGGGACACAGACCGCGGCTCCGAGCCGCGCCGGCCGATAATCAATTCGATCCCGCTGATACGCATTTACGTATAACTAATTTATCACAATATTAAGTATGAAAACACTTTATAGTCCTCACTTATATTGCGCGTTGTTAAGCCGTTAAAAATAACAAGTACAAAGGCGAACTTATTCCTTTAAGGAATTTCTTAGATATTGTATAATGGCTATTAACCCATAAGGGCCATCGGCCCTTTTGACGCCGCGTCGGCCTAGTTGGTAGTGACCCTGCCTGCCTATGAAGCTAGCAGTCCTGGGTTCAAATCCCGGTAAGGGCAGATATTTGTGTGATGAGCGCGAATATTTTTTACCGAGTCATGGGTGTTTTCTATGTATTTAAGTATATATTTCTCTATATAAGTAGTCTATCGTTGTCTAGTACCCATAGTACAAGCCTAGAGCTTAGTTTAGGACAAGGTCAATTTGTGTGAGATTGTTTCTTGATATTTATTATAATTTTATATTGTGCAAATTGTGGTTACAGAGTTATCAACAAGTTTTTAAAGTTGTAGGTAATTCTGTAGCTCTGCCTACCCTACTCCGGGATTACAGGCGTGAAGGTATGTATGTATGTATGAACTTAGGCGGCCTGGAGCGCCTGTTAAGGCGTCGAAGAAGAGAGCTCTAGCTTCCGTGAAGGAGCTCCCTCGTACCGGTGTGGATAAGGAGGGATTCACATTGGTGCAGCACAGCAAACCACGTAGGAAGCCTCATAAGACTCGGTGTGGTACTGCAGTAACGAACCCGAGTTCCGAGCTGCGGGCAGCTATACCGAACACGGCGCTCTACGTGTCTCGCCTGCACCACTCTACCACGCGAGACGACGTGGTGGAGTACGTCCGTCAGAAGGTTGGATGCAGTCTGACGGTGTTACAGCTGCGGTCGCTTCCCTACGTGCACTTCAGTTCGTTTGTAGTGCGCGTGCCGCGGTTTATGCTGGGAACCGTCGAATGTCCTGACTTCTGGCCGAATGGTGTCGTGTATCGGCGGTTTCGGGGCAACCTACCGACAGCTGCGACCATCACGCCAAGTTTGGCAAAACAGAACCACGTTGTTTTGTCACCTCGGTGTTAGTTTCAGTTTAGTTTTCATCAGAGACCTCGGCTTGGCTCTACGGAATTAAGGCTTTTTGTCATTCAACAGGGTAATGCATACTGGTGTCACCCTATATCTAGATATGAAACCCAGCAACATGTTTTACCGGCGACGTCACCTGACATATCTAAGCGTTGCCACCATACCCGCACCTAGTGCCTAGGTGTTATGTACGCATACACACTCCGTGGCTCGTCACAACTCGTAGGGGCTTGAAGATACTTGGAGATATAAATAACGCAATTGAAGCGGGTTATTTGGACGTGACCTATATTATAAACTGCGCACAGACACGTGCGCTGCGCTGGCGCGAGGACGCACCTACCTCGGCCCGCGCTCCCGGCCGCCGCGGGGAGGAAGAGTATCCCAGATGATGCAAATTCGGTTCCTGGTCAAGACGTGTATTCTTTGCACGTTTTAATCATAGCTTAGTGAGTCAAAAATTGTATGTTACACATTTCGCTCCAAGAAGCATGACTGTCGCAACAAAGAGCTGCCTTTTCTCAGGCGCAAATCTGTTAGCGTATCAGATCTTACTCAGTCTGACGTCACCCGGAGAAGCGGGTTTGGCGACAAACGAGTCGAAGTCGTAATGTTTGCTCGCGCAGGTACAATGTATACATACATGCACAAACGCGGACGAAAGTAGCGGCGGCTATGTTTTTTATTATACGGAAGATTATTTTAACTGTCAGGTCTTTTTAAGGCCATATTGTGTTCCAAGCTCACAACAGTAAGTTTGTTTGACAACCCCGCTGCGATAACATTTGGACTCGCTGTGCACAGGCCAAAACATTCGCTCCTCGTCTGGGACTCAAATATCGCATCAACCACAACATCGGCTGCTCCGTCGGCTCGTGCAGCAAAAACTTCCATGGATGCCTGCGTCGGGTCGCGTCGATCGATCGAAAACAATAAGTAAGTAGGTACTAACTTATCAAGAGAAACTAGCCGAAGTAAGAATGTTTGCCGAGACGAGAGCTGCGCGGGAGCACTTGAATCGCCGCAGAGGGGACTTTGAGCTTAGTACGCTACGCGTGAAAAAGTGTCATATTTTATGTCATTCCTGAATGACATACATACATACATAAACTCACGCCTTCGTTCCCGGAGAGGGGTAGGCAGAGCTACAGAATTACCTACAACTCTAAAAACTTGTTGATAATTCTGTAACCACATTTTGCACAATTAGGCTAAGATGTTTAACAGTGTATATTAGTGACAGGTTGCAAGCCCATCGCCTAACAGTACTACAAGCCTTTATTCCCTTAGTCGCCTCTTACGACTTCCACGGGAAGACATGGAGTGGCACAATTCTAAGCCGACAACCACACGGCAAAATTCATGAATTGTTGTCAAATAAAAAGTTACTGGTAAAATTAAATATTATTTTTGTTCAAACTTATTAAGGTGTCACGAGACAAGAGAGTCCAGCCCAAGCACCGTGCGCGGCGCGCGCAGGATAACCATACACAGAGAACTAATTCAATTTTCACTGACATTGCGCTATCAGATCAAGAAAGTAAACAATACTTAATTGAACTTTATTCTCTTGGGGTTTTTGACAATATGGTGTCGCTTTCTTAATTGTTTTTATTTTTTTGCATATTTTGTTTTTTATTGGATAGTAACGATGTATTAATATGTAGTAAATTAACATTGAAATGTGCAGAGAATTCCAGTTTGAACAAGTATTGCCTTTGGAAGGATTGCTCCAAGAAAATCCCATCTGGTCTTCGTAAAGTTCTTCCTACATCGCTTCACGGAGGCTAGAGGATCACCGCACAACGTTGCCTTACGATTTTCTTTTAATATGTAAATGTAAAATATAAACTTGACATTGGCAGTAATGGTTGCTCGATGTTGCGACCGGCTGCCATTAAATAAGTAAATAATAATAATATAATACTTAATTGAACTTCAATCCTCTCGCGGGTTTTGTTGTAAAGGTTACGTCAGGAAATAAATCTGAATAAGTACCCAAACATTCAATATACATAATTATATTCGATTGCCTTACGAAACTATAATGTACCTACATTTGTTTAGGTAACGCAGCGAGGCAAATCAGGATTTTTGTTCTGCAAGATCAGAAACTTGCAATTATTGAAAGGTATAAGTAAATAGCGACACTACTGACACTCTCACAGTTAAAGCAGATGAGTATAAAATGCTTCGGAACGATTTATTTCGGCGATCGTCCTTGTGCAGCTCTACCTAACTTGTCTTTGTTAGTATTTATTTATTATTTTAAGTCTTCGTGCAGTTTCTGTAAACATTGTTTTTGTACTTCTGCTTTGTGTTTCATTTCTGTGTTTTGTACAATAATATTTAATACATACATATATACAAACATAAGTGCACACGCTCGCGGACATATTGCCTGGGTTATTGTTATACTCAGATATCCTTTGTGATATAATTATCTATGCTTGATTGATAGATAATGATAATCTTTGTATTATTTGATATTGCTATTGATAACTAGGTTCTTGATATTCTGTTCTATTCTTGATAGTACTGAACTGCGGTGGTGCAGTACCAAGTGTAACAGGGTGTGATATTTAACCGAAGAAAATGACAGATAATGAAGAAAAAACCAGCGCGAAGGGTTCCGTACCATTTTCTACAAAAAATCGCTTTTGTTGTATGGGAGCCCCTGTACAGTCCACCAATTCGATTTCTAGGCCATTATGTTCAATGTTTAAGTGACGATGACATGACATCAAAACGTAAGAGGCTTTCTATCATCCTATGATTTGGTTTACAACGTCACTGCAGCACTGTAACAAAGTCTATGGCGGCCCAGAAATCAAATCGGTTGACTGTACAACGATCTTATGATATGATTTCAATAATGCTGTCTTATACACTTTGCAAAGTCCTAATTCATTCGCATCGGTCATTAAAGATTAGGGACTAGTCAGTCAGTCGGTGTGCGGGTTCTAAAATAAACAACAAATACTTCCGTCACCCTTACACTTCAGGATGCTAACAGTCCGGCGTGCGCTCACCGCAGCCCCGCATGCCATTCTGACTGGGTACCAAAAAGTCACGAGGAAGTCCCACTAACACTCGAATGAGGTCTGGTGCTGCTCGAGGATTAACAAATAAACAGATGTTATTATCTGGAGCATCTCCACCTCACGCGGGGCGTCGTGGTGGAGTGTGGTTGATCTACCGTGACAGCGGCCGCGGGGCGGCGCGGGCGGCTCGCCGTGCATGGAGCCGGCCGACATATTTGGCATCAGCAGATAACTGTGCGGCGACTGGCGAGCCGAGTAACGGAGCCGGCGGATCTCCCGCAGCGCAGCGGCGCAACTGGAGCAGCGCACTTACGGTTTAATTACTAAGCAGCTCTCCGAGCTGAGATCGATTTGAATGTGCATTGGACTGACGCATATCAAGAAAAGCTTCTAAAAGAAGATTGAATCGTTATCGGGCGCGGCTAACCGTGAGATTTACACCCGCGGCTAATGCGACATTAGTCGTAACCGAGCAGTAATAGTTCTCCTGATAACACGGGTAAAATTCATAATCGTGAAATTGGTAATGAGCTCAGTATTGGATTTCCGCATAAGTACATGTGTACATAAAATTCTTGAGAGTTTTCATATTAGTCATTAACAGGATTATGAATTATGTTATGATTATGAATTCTGTGGTTGTGTGTGTGAAAAATAGCTTCTGAATCGTCCGATGGGAATGTGGTATCGGCCACCCCTGTGAACCGGGCCAGCGGGCTGCGCGTGACCACTTAAGGGGAGGCTTCTACTTTTCGTCCGAATCTTTTGGGCAAGGTCAGTTCTGTATCAAGCTGTGCAAGCGCATTTAGAAGCGGTTATGGGACGGGGGCGGGGGCCGGGGCGGGCGCAGCACGACGCCGCGGTTGCTGCGCCGCAGTGGAGCAACGCCGCGCGGTGGCGCAAGAATGTGCTGCACGACCACGGAATATGGGTGAACGAGTGGTGTCCCTCAGTCCCTCTCAGGAGAGAGGGCGCCGGCTCCCGGGCTCCGCGCCGCCGCGCCGGGACCGCGCCGAGAGCCCGAGATTTGCACCGCACGCTAAGGTCAACACCATTCTACCAGGTGACGGTGGCGGCAGTTTCGGCCCGAGATAATATTACCGTTATCGGAATAGTTTTGCATCTCTTTAACTACACGTTATATTAGATCGACCTAGATCAGATAGAGAAATGCGTTGGAACCCACGAAGCTTTTCAAAAGTGCTTTTTAAATCTGTATCTCGAGTGAACAAGGGATGTTTGAGAGCTTAATTTTCGGCGAGCTTACTTTTTGTAGTTCCTGGATGTTAGTGCTTGTGGTGGGGGGGTGGCTGCGCGGGGCGCAGCTGTGCGCGCATGTCGCGGGCGACGACCCTGGCGGCGGGCAGCGTGTCGCTGCGGCGCGCACTCACTGTCACTGGCACTGACACTCGCGGCGCGTCCGCTCAGGAGCAGCGCGGCGGTCGGACTGGCGCCCCCGCGCCCGCGCGGCCTTGACCGCCCCGCGGGCCCTGCGCTGGCGCATCCGTGCTGCAGCCCTGCGCCCCCCCACTGGCTAACCGGCCGCTGTCGGCTTCGCGGTCCGACGACGCTATGTCAACAAACATTTTCTTTTTCCCGTCGTCTCGATCGATGCGTCAACGATAGAGACCTTCTCACATACGCACTTAGGTGCGATAATGTAGATAATTATACTTAATACGCTTGAATATACATAGATTGTTGAGATAATGAACTGCACAAAATTATTGCAATGGCATCGAGATTGCCATCGACATCAGCTCCGAGCTGCTCTATTTTTTTGGAATCGACGACTGAGAGTCAGACATTAAATCGCCCCTAGACACAGAATAAGTACAGAAGTAAATCACATGTATGTACTTCACTTTTCATACCTACGCTCGGCGGTCGCTCTAGGGTTGTCAACTATGGCTTATGCACAAAAAACTATCGCGGTTGTGGCACTCGTAGGTATCTAGTCGTTTGATTTATTGTTGAGAATGAAACTAGAAGAATGGAAATATAAATTAACAATAACTAAAAAAATATTTAATGACATTGTTACCTATATTACAAATTTGTCACAGAAAATATAAAATATGCCGTAGGTAACTTCAAAAATAGCCGACCAGACGAATTAATATTAAAGTGGAGGGGCATAGCCAGTAATATCAAAAAACGTATCCTACAAAACAAAACAATAAACCTACCTACTAGGTATTACAATACAAAAAGTTTACAGAGCAGACACATACAAAATTTTACGTTTGTCAATTTTCATTATCCAAAATTCCTTATAACTTCTAAACGGATTACCCTGGTTACACAATTTCCATTACCATATACGTTTTAGACCTAAACCTATCAAAAGACAGTAAAAACAACACAATATCTACACAAACAAAAAAACATGTTTTCAACTTACGTACGTAAGGTGGCGTGAATTTACCTTACAAAAATATAGTTAAGTACCTAATTCGTTTATACTGATTCAAAATAGGAAACTATTATTTAAATCGATCTTAGATATATTCTTCGGGGGCCGGGGCGGGGCGCTTACCTACCTAATTCTTCTGTGTAACGTTAAAACGAACCATTGAAATACAAGTAGATACCTGCTTACCTCTCTGAAGCCACTGGTAGCTTGAAAAAGGACAATTCACCGTTTAAAGTGGAATTTAAGCAACCGTCCACTGAACAGTTTTAATAACTTATTTTTTGTTGCTCCATTATACCTAATTATCGCACAAAAAAGTCCACAGAAGCGACGCGTGTCAAGGCGTCAAGCGGACGGCACTCGCGCTCGCACGCGTCTCAACTCGTCTGAGATATTGCGTCCGTGAGCGGTGTCTATGTGTGCGTTGCTCGAGCGCACTTTGTATGTAGATTGTCTTCTGTACCTATCTGTTAAGTGCCCTAGATCTCTATCACCGTTATTTACGCGTAGGTACCTAAATTAAATATTCCGAAGTAGGATTTAATGTGTATCTTAGCACCTCTAAGGAAACTGAGCAAGTCCTCCCTTCAACAGAGATTTTACAGCCTTCTATCATTTTGAATAAGGTAGCAAATAAAATTACAATTTTATAGCTGATGCATTCCGTTTTCTCCGAGAAGAGCAGTTGTTCCCGGAATGCGGCTGCGGAGTGCGCAGGCGTGAGTCAGCTCTGCGCGGGCTCGTTTTTTTCTAGCGTCGTCGGTTCCTGGAGGCGCACAAAGACCCTCTCTCTGTTCGCGCAGGAAAGAGGAAGGCGCATGCCGTCTACCACGAGCACTACCAAGGTGGACCCATTGTCACCTTCTCAAATATTAAAGGTAAGTATACAAATAACGATTTCTCGATTAAGATAGTTGAACGACTATGACGGAGCACATCTCAATGGTTTCAATGTATGCACTATGACTTTCCCGCGGTGTTGCTTGCGGCGAGTTTGAAAATGTTCCATAGATTCTTATTAATTAAGTGTCACACATTAAAATGTTAGCCCGGTTGTGCAAAATGTGGTTACAGAATTAACATCAAGTTTTTAAGAGTTGATGGTAATTCTGTAGCTCTGCCTACCCCACTCTGGGAACGAATGCGTGGGATTATATTATAACTGCGTAAGTTACATTTTTAATAAGGAGCAAAATGCACCTTTTTAATATGACTGTAAGGTTTATTTTGCTCTATCACAAATTTGTTAGTTACGCGGTTTTGCAATATCACCGATGATATGTATGAATGTAATTAAGTGAGACCAAATAATCTCATATAGTGTCAATAGTCTATCTAATCAAGGATAACAAGCACTTTACGGTGGAAATATCTGTCATTAACCTCAGTAATAACCAGTTCCCATGTTGAAAAGCGGGTTCAAAGCGTGTCGGAAGCGTGTGCCGCGCTCACCGACGGCGTGGCGTGATCGGGACGCCTTGCGCGCATACTCCGCCATACTTGTAAGTACGACTACTTTGAGTCACTTAATTAGCCATTGTTTAAATGTAAAACAAATGATTTGTTCAACAGTCCATGATAAACAAAATTCAAAATATATATTCAGTAAATAGGCCACATGAGGGCTCTTTTACACGTCGGTAACATGGAGTGAATCTACTCAACAGTGATTCGCACAAGACCATCCTTGCGGAGAAGAAGCGCGAAAAATACTAAAATCACTAAAGTCATAGTCATAGTCATTTACTTTATTGCTTAATGTTGTACAAAAGATCTTAAAACTATTACATTGCAAGGGCATCGCAATTTAATTTAATTTACCTACTTAATATTACTTAACTACAACCAATTACTATTAAACGGTTTACTCATTATTTAATTATCACTATCAAAGAATTCTTGTAAAATATAAAAGGAGTGTAATAATAAAAAAATATTTAACTCGTTCATAAATATTGTGTCCTTTTCTATGTTTTTAATTGAGTGTGGTACCTATTTGCCTAAAATATTTGACGAGTTCACTCAATTCCTTACCGATCCCCTCATCAGATTCAGATTTGGTGACGATGGAAACACCTAAAAAATTTGCTCTATCAAACCAAAAACGATTTTTATAAATCGGTCCTCGATCGACGAAGAAATTCGTGAACATGGTTACCTATCACAACTTCGAAAAATGTTTGACCGAATTTTGGTTCGACAAATACTTTTCGTCAATTATGGTTTGGGTTTTTTTACGTTTGGCCGAATGATCATTTCGAATAGTTTTATTTATTCATTACTTGTTTTGGTTTTTTAACGATTTGACAAATTATCTATACCTCATTACTGGTTTCGGCGTATCAACAGTTGTCCAATGTAATGCTTTGTCTATTTGTCTTTTTCCTATTTCTGATTTTACCTTAGTATCCTTTGCCCAATATTACGGCTCGGATTATTCGTTTTTCGGGGCAGAAAAAAAATAACCTCGAAAGCCAAGGCGGGAGCAAAGCTCCCGCCTTGGCCTTCTAACCTAACCTATCTGAGTCGGTTCTGCCCTGACTCGTCTTGCTCGTTGCATTTTGTAGATAGTTGAAACTAATTACAAGCAAGATTTTTTGGCCGAAATGAATATTTGACGTAACGTAGCGAAATCTATATGTAACATTGATGAAGTGAAAAATGGGTTAAGAAACAAAATACAAAACGATCCACAGGCTAGTTGTAGCATTGGTGTAATGAAAAATGGGCTTTGAAATAAAATACGTAACTATACATAGGGCACGTGACTACAAGGAGAAAAGTTGCTTGGACTAACGAATTACTTAAAGTCAAATTGTGAAATTAAAAATTGACGAATCGTGCCATCGGAGAAACGATAAAAAACGAAACGTTTTCGGTCAAATGAAATTCGGTCAAAAAAAATTCGCGTTTGTGATAGGTTACCCGTGAACATAAATAAAAAAATACGATCGTCCTTTTTTGAAGTCGGTTAAAAATACAATAATACTTATAGTAAGTCATATTTAAAACTAGACCAAATAACTAAATGAAAAGCAAGCTTAAAAACCCGACTGAATTTTTATTATTGTCGTCGATGTATGTACCTACTTACGTTAATAATTGTCATTTTTTCATTGTTATTATAATATTTCAATTCCCGTGTGGTTGCGGGGTTAGAATAGTGCCACTCCATGTCTTCCCGCGGATGTCGTAAGAGGCGACTAAGGGAATACAGGCTTGTAGTAATGTTAGGCGATGGGCTTGCAACCTGTCACTAATATGCTGGTAAACATCTTAGCCTATTTGTGCAAATTGTGGTTACAGAATTATCAACAAGATTTTAAAGTTGAAGGTAATTCTGTAGCTCTGCCTAGCCCACTCTGGGATTACAGGCGTGAAGGTATGTATGTATTATTTCAATTTTAACCGTTTAGGTATCCTATGTCACCCGGGATGGTGAAACGATTCTAACGATATCACACACATCTAAATCGGCTCGGGTGTTTAGAAGTTACGGTAGTATAAATAATTGTACATATACATTGTATACATATGAACATGAACCCTGAAAACATTATACTCCTTTCTTTGGGCAGTCGTGTCGTGTTACTAATAAATAAAATCATGACAAATGTAAAGTCACATTACATTAAAAAATAATAAACAAAACCAGTGTAACTACAAGTAACCTTATCTTGTACAGTCAACTATAAACAGATGTATCCACTCTTGAACCTTATTAAAATGAAATACTTAAGATGAACAAGTGGATACATCTCTTTGTCGTGGACTGTACCTTGTAATCATCTGTGAAACCCTGTAATTAGCTCTTAGTGTCTACTTTTAAGTTATTGTTTTGTCCAATAATTGTTTTTGTCCGTAAATATATAAATAAACATTCTACATACGTAACGATTTAACTAAAATAAGTAGGGTAGACTGGGTACGATTGTGCCAGGCAGGGTACGGTAGTGACAGTCGCTATAACAGCGAAACTATACGGATCGCGGGGAGGGTGCAAGGGGAAAGACAAGCGGCATGCAAGTCTAAACGCGTGTCCCAGTGTTGCGTCAGCCGGCGTGCGTCGGTAACGTAAGCAGGAGCCCACATTGATTTTCGACAGTCAAAAGTAAGTTTTTTTGTTCGATTTATTTTTGTAATTACGGTTATTTGTACACAGATAGATTGCCTTTTCATTTTTTTTGTTATAACTTGAACATTAGCAGTTACTTACGAGTAATTACTTTTAATGCAGATCTTTTCGTTCAGTCATGGTCATTTTTTGTTTTCAAAAGTATGCGTTGGGTACGGTTGTGACAAATTTTGTGGGTACGGTTGTGACATTGTTTTTTTTGTTTTGTTTTATTTTAGATGCCTAGAAAACGCATGCGGAAGACCGAGAGAGGCCTGTCTGATATTAGTAAATATGAGAATGCTTACGAAGAGGTGAAACGCGGTACTTCATTACGGAGAGCTGCGGAAATACATGAAGTTAATCGCATGTCGCTCTTGCGATACCTACGCAAACGCGACAAAGCCGGCGAGAATCAAGAGGAAGGCACCATCAGCATGGGGTATGTTGCTCATAATAAAGTATTCTCTGTCGAGCAAGAACAGCAGCTGTCAAAATATATTACACCTTGCCTTATTAATTTTAAGAAGAGAAGTGATCACAGATTTTCGCTTTTTTGCCATAAAGTGATTGTTAACTTTGTTTAGAAGAAGATTATGTTGTGTTCAGTTAATTATTTGTAACAATAAAAGTCATTACAAACTATTTGGATGTATTTTGTATGCATGTCACTACCGACCCCAACCACTGTCACAACCGCCCTTGGGGTGTGGCCGGTTGTGACACTTTCCCTTTTTTTTTTTATTGGATCTTATGCCTAATACAGCGTAGTTAGGGACAATATTTTAACAATTTTAGGTAGATAAATATTCAAATTAAGTATTAGTGATTTTTCTCCCAGATAACTGGTAAATATACAAAATTATAGGCGATCAAACCAAAATTGTCACAACCGTACCCAGCTTACCTATGGCTTGGTTAATGAGTGCTCCTAAGGGGGTGTGGGTAGAAAGATAGGAAGCAGAAAACTGGACCCCGGGACCCCACTTGGACTGGATAGTTATACCAGAAGTCTCCACCCTTTGGAGGCAAGGCCTTGTTTCCCTGTTCTCTCATATCTCGAAAAGATCGCGTCACAGAAAACCATGTTCCACCACATAATTAAAGCTGATAAAACTATCAACAACTCCAATTTTATACACTCCCACCTACGCCCAATCGTTGCACAGCTCCGAAAATCTGTAGTACAATATAAATAAATTAATTAATAAAATAAATATCAGGGGACAATGTCACACCAATTGCCCTAGTCCCAATTTAAGCTCTGGGCTTGTATTATGGGTACTAGGCAACGATATAAATACGAATATATTGAGAAATATATACTTACATAGTAAACATCCATGACTCAGGAACAAATATTCGCGCTCATCACACAAATATCTGCCCTTACCGGGATTTGAACCCAGAACAATATAAAATAATAAATAAACTATCCAACATTGGGCGCAAAAATATCTGACACGCTCTTATACCTCTAGTAATAAAGACGTGTCAGAGTGTGTCGGATAATATACTCGTACGAGTACATATAAGTATCTATTATTGCTGATGAGATACTGAACGAATATCCAATTTAAAAAACTTACATAACCGTACTTACACAAACAAGCAGACCAAGCGAGGATTCCTCGGCAGATTTTAAATGTTGAAATAAACTGTGACACATTTATTTGCACGGGTTTAATTAAAAAAAAAGGAGGGGGAAATGTGAATCATACATAATACAGGGTGTCCCGTAAGTACCACGTCAAACTTAAGGGGGAGGTAGGTGAGCAAGCCACCTACCTAACATGGAAAAATCGCCTTAATAAAAGTCGCACCGTTTTCGAGATATTTGAATTTTTCTGATTTTTAGAAAAATGTACACCCGCACTGAGTTTTTTATCTGTGGTATTCGGAATTTATTATTTTTTAATTTTTATTTTATTGAAAAACAATCTTGAATAGTTGTGTTATCAAATGGTAAAAACCATTGAAAAGTAACTATTGTAGTTTTTTTTATTTTTTAAATTAAATTTAAAATTTGCCTCTTCCGTTTTATTTTGGTAAAACTTTAGCCACTCCTGGTGAAAAAAAAATACATGACCACTGGTTAGCCAATTAGATTAAAAACATGCTCGTTTAATGGGCATTTAAAAATGATAAATACTTTATCATCAAAACACTAATAATTTTTTTTTTTAAAGAAAAGCGTAAAATACACCGCAATTCACGTTAAGCCAGTACTGCCACCCAAGCGTACTTGCGACGCGAGCTGTATCAGAATTCCATTCTAGTTTAATTCAGCAGCAATGCAAAACTAATCGCTCAAATTAAAATCTTTAAATTTCGGTAACTTCGTTCGAAATTTAAAAATAATTTTTTGAACCCAATCTTACTGTTTATTTGGTGTGTGGTTAAATTTAATTACTTACTTTTGTGATTTAATCCACAGTCACAATTGTCACAAAGGCCAAATCGTTAAGCAAATCAGAGTCCGAAATACAAGCAAAAACAGTTAGTCCGAAAAACATCAAACATAAACGACAAATCACAAAAGTAAGTAATTCGATTTAACCACACACCGAATAAACAGTAAGTTTGGGTTCAAATGTGACAATAAACAAATAAATGAGGAACAAAATTATTTTTAAATTTCGAACGAAGTTCGAAGAGTTTTAGGACAGTTTTTTTTAAATAAAGAGTTTGGCATTATGCAGGTTGTAAGCCCAAATCGAATTACCTACTTTATTACCTAGTTATTTTTTTATTATCTACTTGGAATATCGCAGATTAAAAGTTTTATAACTTTTTTTTTAACTTTTTTTTTTTAAATTAAGCGTAATTTAAAGATTTTAATTTGTTCGATTAGTTTTGCATTGCTGCTGAATGAAACTAGAATGGAATTCTGATACAGCTCGCGTGGCAAGTAAGCTTGGGTGGCAGTACTGGCTTAACGTGAATTGCGGTGTATTTCACGCTTTTCTTTAAAAAAAAAAAATTATTAGTGTTTTGATGATAAAGTATTTATCATTTTTAAATGCCCATTAAACGAGCATGTTTTTAATCTAATTGGCTAACCAGTGGTCATGTATTTTTTTTTCCCCAGGAGGGGCTAAAGTTTTACCAAAATAAAACGGAAGAGGCAAATTTTAAATTTAATTTAAAAAATAAAAAAAACTACAATAGTTACTTTTCAATGGTTTTTACCATTTGATAACACAACTATTCAAGATTGTTTTTCAATAAAATAAAAATTAAAAAATAATAAATTCCGAATACCACAGATAAAAAACTCAGTGCGGGTGTACATTTTTCTAAAAATCAGAAAAATTCAAATATCTCGAAAACGGTGCGACTTTTACTAAGGCGATTTTTCCATGTTAGGTAGGTGGCTTGCTCACCTACCTCCCCCTTAAGTTTGACGTGGTACTTACGGGACACCCTGTATAAAAAATCCGTGAATAAATATCTAACGGCAAAACGGCATCAAAATTTGTTGCGTGTTTTATGAAGAGTTAGGGGATAAACTGTGTAAAACTTTGTAGAGAACAGATAACCACGGTCAGTGCTTCGTGATAAACCGAACCAGTCAAAGCTATATCATTTGTATCCTACACGGATTCACTTCGCGCTAAGAGAAAGTACACACACTAATGGTACAGACGAGTACATCCGGCAGACTCCGACAGACGAGATAACTACACCGCTGAGCGAAATCTGTTTGCACTGCATTGCATCCACGGAGTAAGCGGTCAGTAAATAAACGTCATTTTCTATTACATACATACAAGTAAATATGCAATTATGACGTACCAACTACCAAGTAAGGGCAAGATCAAATGGACAAGGTCCCAGAGTGCCCAGCATCGTTGTCAGTCATCAGCAGTGCTCGTCGACCAGCAGCACGTCATGTCAGTGTCAATAGTCCGCAGTATCTCGCTCATGTCCTCCTCCTTGTTACAATGTGCACTTTGCACATTAACTGATGGTGAGAGATTTGTGGGCGCAGATCGCCACTCGAGGCTAGATCTTATTTATATCGCAGTCGTACTAGTCAGGCGCTGACGGGTAAGACGGAGCAGGCGTTATTCTGGCGTGGAGATGAATCCGATTATTTAGTTTCAAAATGATTAAAATTTATTCAAAAGACAATTGTGATTAGTATCTTATATAAGAATGTCATCCTTCGGCGACTATTTGAGCAACCCAGCCGCTTTGCGTCGAATCCGGCCCTATCTGCGTCTGCGCATAGATATTTAGTATCCGATGAGCAATTTACCTATTCATAGACCTTTATCATATCACCTACGCATTATTCTCGGCCATAAAATCCAAAAAAAAAATATAACTAAGGACTTTGAATTGGCTCAATTTAAGCAAAAATTCCTCAAGATTCCTCGGAGTCGACAGCATCTTTACGTGGCGAAGCGTACTCCCTCATCGGGTGCCACTGTTGAAGTGACCAGAGGCGAGCGGTGACATCTGGTGTTAACGACACCCTGCCCGCTCGGCGCTCAACAAATGGTTAAACTGTGCGCCGGTCATTTGTGCCGCGGGCTCGTCAGCGCAGGCACGTAATTGAAGCACCGACATTGTGATATAAGCATTTGCAGTCTTGTGAATGCGAATGTCTATGGGTCACAGTTTCCACTTACCATCAGGTGGCCTGTGTGCTCGATTGCCTTCCTATGATATAAAAAAAACATAATAATAATTCAGCAACATAATGCTAATGAGATGACGCGATTGAGTTTGGAGCGGTGTGTAACGTTAATATGAGTACTTGACGGTACATGACGAACACACTCGAGAGCTGAGGGAGTTGGTGAGGGCCAAAAACGCCGCGACCAGACAATACGACTCTTACCCGACCGAACAGAATAGAGTTAGGCTGCGTACGCTTCAAAACCAGGTCAAAACCGGCGTCGCGACTTTGAGAAACGACTCTTGGAACGATCTGTTATCCGACCTCCAACCTAGTCACCTCGCTTATTGGCGGTTGGCTAGGTGCCTCAAATCCGACACAGCCTCCCCAATGCCCCCTCTAAACCATCCCGACAACTCCGGCCCTGCGTTCGAGGACGGCGACAAGGCAGACGTCCTTGCCGCCAGCCTCGAGTCGCAGTGCTCTCCCAGTACGTTGTACCCGGACGAGGCCCATATCACCTGGGTGGACTCCGAAGTACACAGACGTGCCTCCTTCCCTCCTCCCGACCCTCCTCTCCCTCCCGTAACACTCGAGGAGGTTCAGGATCTGATCAGGGTTCTGCGACCGAGAAAGGCTCCGGGTGCCGACGGCATTCCGAACGATATTCTCAAACTGCTTCCTTCCGCTCTACTTCTCTTCCTTGTAGCTATCTTTAACGCTTGCATGTCCAATTGTCACTTCCCCGAGGCGTGGAAAACCGCAGTGGTGATCGGTATCCACAAACCGGGTAAACCACGCCCCGAGCCTTCCAGCTATCGTCCTATCAGCTTACTTAACACCATGGGCAAGCTTTACGAACGGGTCCTTTTATCCCGCATTCACTCCTTCCTGAGCTCCAACTCGATCCTCATCGACGAGCAATTCGGCTTCAGAGCCCGACACTCATGCGTCCACCAGGTGCACCGCCTCACGGAGCACATACTGGATGGCTTCTCCACCTTCGCGAGAGGAATTCCCACGGGCGCTATCTTCCTCGACGTAGCGAAGGCTTTTGATAAGGTCTGGCACAATGGGCTTATTTATAAGCTTCAGCTTATGGGTATGCCCATTGGGCTAGTCCTAATACTGAGGGGCTTCCTCAGTAACAGAAGCTTTCGCTACCGAGTGGAAGGCTCGCTCTCCCGCCCCCATCCTATCAGAGCCGGGGTCCCGCAAGGGTCCGTGCTCTCTCCCATCCTCTATTCATTATACACTAATGATATCCCGCGCCATCCCAACGTGCAGCTTGCCCTATTCGCTGACGACACCGCACTCTTCACCACCCACAAACTCGCCTCCGTCATCCAGCGCTACCTCCAGGAGGCGATCACCGACCTAGGTCGGTGGTTTAAACTCTGGAGGATAGAGGTTAACCCCGAGAAGAGTGCGGCTGTCTGGTTTTACCCGTCCCTCCGCCATTTCCACCTCGAGAATATCGTTCTTTTCGATAGACCCATTCCTTGGTCACCAAAGGTCAAATACCTCGGCGTGACCCTGGACAGACACCTGAGCTTCAGTCAGCACATCCAAATAGTACTCAATAGGGCCAAGATGATCAAGAGTCGTCTCGGTCCCCTTCTCAACCGACGCAGTAAACTCAGCGCTCGCAACAAGCTAACACTATACAAAGTATGTATCAGACCGGTTTTCACATATGCCAGCGTGGCATTCGCACACGCCCACGACTTACACATAAACACTCTACAGATATTTCAAAACATACTTCTCCGATCGGTCGCGGGGGCCCCTTGGTTTGTTCGCAACGCGGACCTGCACAGGGACCTCGGCGTCCCGTCGATCAGACACACTATCAAGGAAGCGTCTAGGCGCTTCTTTGATAAAGGCCCACACCACCCTAACCCGCTCATAGTCCGTGCCACCTCCTACACTCCCCAACTCACCCCATCCGATCCCGACGTGCTCGCTGCGCTCGGGGCACCCGTCAGGCGCCCCAAGCACATCCTGCTCGATCCCACCGATCCCATCCAACTCGCAGTGGATGAGGGCACTGAAGAAAGGAAGAAGCTCCGGCGCCAGGGACGTCGTGGCCGCCCTCCCAGATCCGGACCTGAGCCTCATAGCATCACTGCAGGGATCGAGAAGATCGAAGAAACCGAAGAAACCGAACATACTCAAGAAACCGAAGAAACCGAACACTTGGAAGCAACCGAAGAAAACGAAGTCCTTCAAGATACTCAGCCGGCCGAGCTGCGCTCGACCGGCCTGACACCCGATGGAGGCACCCCTCCAGAGATGCGACCACCACCGCACCTCTAACTTAGGGTTCAGCATGCCCCCCCTTGGGGCATAGCTACCCGTGCCCGGGTGAAGTAGTCACGGTATAGATTACCAACTACATAGTCCAAGATAATAATAATAATAAAAATGACGAACACAGATCATTCTACACCGTGTTTTTTTTATTTACGATAACTTCGGCATATTACTTGGTGTACCCATAGAAACTAAGTGGTAGATTAGATTTAAAAATATTGCAAAAAATATATATTTTTCTGTTTAGAACAAAGTACCTAATTAAAGGTTGTATCTTCGGTCATTCTAAAAGAGCATTTAGAGTTAACTCATAGTCAGTGTCACGTACGTCAATGTTGGCGTGACATACACAGACAGTTAAGAGCCTTTTAGACCAGGTTAACGTGATTAAATTATTAAATTTAAAAATAAAATATCTTTAAAACCGTTACAGTTATCATCTGTCTGTCTTCGGAAATTAACTTTATTTGACCTAAAGAACGTTCCCTTAAAGTTATCGTAAAAAAAAAAAAACACGGTGTATATTTAATATACTCATAAGGGTGACCGTGAAGATTACAACCTATGTGCAATGTGCAGTAACTAAGTAATGGACGTAGTGCATATTCATAGCACTCGTTGTTTTAAATTACACAACTCCCACGCGTAACTAAAGAAGTAACAAAGACTTATCTTTATTTTATTTATCGCCATTGGGTGCGCGTTTTCCCCCCGTCCATGGTCCATTGTGCTACTTGTCGCCCAGGCCCCGGGGCGCGGCGGAAGCCGTTCGCATGGAGCGTCGCCGGCGCACACGGAGCGTGTTGTACATCGTACCATCTTCTTGGGTTTTAATCATATTTTGATAGCAAATAAGATGAACTACATGAGTAATCGTATGTCTATTAAACGAACAAAAAGACGCGAGTCTTCATGTTGTGGCTGAAATGTTGTAGGTACATTTTTTTTTTTATTGCCGACTGTACTTCTAACGCTGTGATAACTCAAATAAAAGGAACATAAAAAGAGTCCAAACTCCACGGATCTACTATGAGCCATTGCGAAGTATATTGTACTGTCATCGAAATTGCACGTATGCCAAATTTCAAGTCAATCCGACAATTAGGAGCAGGTTAAAATTGATTTCCAAGACTTGTCGGTTGGTCAGATCGCTAGACTGTTAGTTAATTACAAGCGAAGCTAAATGAGTATAAGTGTGTTAAAAAATACATTCGCCGTGTCCTCTGGATTGGTTCCGTCGCCGCCGCGCGACGGAGTGCCATCAGTCATGCGCGGACGCGGCACTCGCGCGCCACTATTATAAAGCTAAGTATCTAGTTCCAGGACCTTAATAAGGCGAGCTTGTGCACGGCAGGGCGACATCACGCCTTGAGGCCCTAGACAAGATGCATTCGGCGTTCGTTATCGTTATCCAAAATGCATAGGATTGACTTATGCATTTTGGATATGACGGTGGTCGCTGTCGACGACATTACTGACACGTGGGCTACGTCTCCGCGCACTCGACCAAAATATCACCGCGATTTGCTCACCATCCGAGATAATATAAGATTACATATTCAATTACAAATACCTTTATTGTGTATGGATACATATCATGTTTAGTGGAGATACAAATACAGGAACAGACACACGATAGCATGACACATGCATGTACTTAATACATTTCTAAAAAAAGCTTACACCGTCCTCCACACTAGGCGTGGCCCATTCCGAAGGAATCCAATTCAGAAATGAGTTTATGGTCAGAGCGAAATGTTGATAAAATTACGCAAGTTCTTGCGTAAAAACACCATTCGAGAGCCTTACAGCGAAGGGCAAGGAACATGGATCATTCTCTTAGAGATATATCTAATGTAGATAAGTTATCAGATATACCTAACCTTTTTCAATTCTTCCCCAGACCGTAGCCGGGCCGTCTGATCAGACCGGCGGCGCAACACTCACAATAGACGGAACTGCGAGGCTCACCCACTTAGGAATATAAATTAAATCAGCCTGATCACATCCGGATCCGAAAAACAAAACATTATTTATATCATTAACAAATATGAATTTATTTAAAATTGTTCACGAATAAATTTCATATCAGTCCGCTCATCACACTGGCATCACTGAACTGAACATATACTTGTCACAAACGCGATGCGCCCGACCGCGATCTCAAGGGTCCAGTCGGTAGATAGGAATCGTGATTGCACTGATTGCACATAATTTATGCAAATTGATGTGCGTTACTTACTTATTATGAAGTTGAATCGTTAGGTGTTAGCTTCAGAGTGTAGATAGGCAATGGATATACTGCTTAGCATGTACACGAGAGAGAGAGCAAGTTTCCCGGCAGGGAGTCGGCGTCAAAGCGGGGGCACACGCGCGCGGCCTGCGCGCTCACACGGCACTAACACCAACAACTGATGGATAGGCAGCTGATAACTGATACGTAATCTGATAATCCGCTGCCATCGCCGAACAAAATATAAATAATACTTGGTATACATAGGGCGCTCGGGGACGAGTGGACGACGACACAATATTTGTGATGTTAGTGCACAGACCTTCGCAGGGGTACTATGCTTCGACACTCGTACTGGGCCGCTGTGTTAGTATCACAGCGGAATAAGAGCTATTAGTGTGCTTTATTATGATTAAGTTTATCGTAGATAGGTAATAAATAAAATAAATAATAAATATCATGGGACAATGTCACACCAATTGACCTAGCCCCAAACTAAGCTCTAGGCTTGTACTATGGGTACTAGACAACGATATAAATACTTATATAGAGAAATATATACTTAAATACATAGTAAACACCCATGACTCAGGAACAAATATTCGCGCTCATCACACAAATATCTGCCCATACCGGGATTTGAACCCAGGACCGCTAGCTTCGTAGGCAGGGTCACTACCAACTAGGCCAGCGCGTCGTCAACTACTACTACTTGTAAATAGTTAATAATATTGACATACATACATTAAAGCACGCCTGTTTCCCAGAGGGGTAGGCAGAGGCCACTTCTTTCCACTTGCTACGATCTTGACACATTTCTTTCGCTTCTTCCACATTCATACATCGAGTCATGCACTCACGTCGGTTTCGGGTAGGTACTTAAGATTTGGCCCTTTTCCAGTATTTCTCCGATTTGATTCGAAAAAGTACGCCTAGGGCGGGCCCTTCCGACCCTTCCACTCACTTTCGATCTGTATATATAATATTTATTTAGAGTAGTAAGATTTTTATTTTGTGCAGCAGGATTCAAATAAATTGATAAATTTATTGATAGAGTTTTTTTTACAGAGATAAGTAATGGTGTATATTAATTATTGTCAAAAAATATTACAGATTAACCTTTACCAGTGGTAACCAACTCAGGCAGACGGATTCGCGGGTGAAAGCTAGAGGATAGGAATCGAGGTAACTTCACATTATTGCTGCGGTTAATATTTATGTTCCGTCATTCGTTGTTGGTCCGCTTAGTTTTGATTGTAGATATCTATGAGATCTTTATATCTCGACTTATATCTCGACTTATATCTCACAAGTTCTCGACGGTTAACTTTCGCTTTAATATTTAAGAAGGAAATAAATTTATCTTACAAATTAAAACGAATGTAACAGCGCTCTTTGATAATATCCATTTACTTTTCCAAGCGGAGAAGATATCGAGATTCCAAATATAACCGACTACTACCTACTGCATTCTCGTGCAGGCCGGTAATAAGTAACTTTTGTTATAATTGGCGGAGTGGCGTTCCGTCACGTTTGCCCGCCGAGCGATTTTCACGTTCCTATCTCTTTTTGGTTTATTGCTCGCCGCACGTGTGATTGTTAAAAGATATGACAATCAGTTTACTATTAGTATATTTTTTGTGCAAAACAAACAAATATTCGCATCATCCGATATGTGCAGAATGGCATTCAGCAGAATTATAGACAATATATAAAGGTCGTGCAATATGGCGCGTTGCGCAAGAGTGCGTCAGCGAAACAACACGTTGACAATCGTTACCCAATTAATTCGCAATTTCTTTCACAACATCATAAGCGACTTTACGTAGGCTTCCAAATTGAGCTTTGATACAACTGAATGCGGTTGATTTTTCACCGGTATCATTAAGGGAGGTACGTGTTGAACCCGAGCAGCGGAGATCGCACTGGCATTAGAACCAGCGGAGTAAACACTAGAAGACAATGTGGAGGCCGCGGCATTTGCGCGCCGCCAATTATCTCCCCCGCGCGACATATCGCCTCGCGTTCCCGAGTGTGCGGCAAACATGTCAGATTCTTGTTAGACGTAATGACTCGCAACGCTAGCTATTAAAAATCCTGCGAGATTCAATTGCCAAAGCACACAAACACGAACTCTCTTGTTTAATCATAATCATCTTAGGGCCGTATTAATAAACTCATCTTGTCTGAGATGCGCCTCACAAGATACGTCAAAGTAAACGTCAAGCCATAGAAAACTGTCATTTTTGACGCATCTTGAGACTGGCATATAGTCGAGATCAATTTATTAATACGGCCCTTAATGGCTTTCCCGTGGCTATCTTCTTTAGACTAGAGGTACCAGCATTACTTTTAATCTCTACAGGACTTTATCCGTGGCATCCACCGCCGTAACCCTGCTGCTTTAGTGGCGGTGCAGAACGGCGGGCGCTTGAAGACAAAGAAATACATTTATTTATTTATTATTATTTTTTATAAGACATACACAAACCATAAGTAACAGTGAAGGCACGCAATGTATGTCCTCGCGGCGGTGAAACGGCCACTCGCTCAGCAAAATGCTGAGGTGTCAGACACCTACAGCGCTGATTTTCAGCCAGCACCGGCAGTGACTCATGGGACGCGTACCAACATACTATGCATTATATGTATAAACTACTTACAGCTTCAGATTCAGATTTTATTACTCAATAGAACACAGTATAAATTACATGGCATGTCAAATTATATGCAGTTACATTGAGGTCGTCAGAAATAGAATTAAATTATAATTTTAAAATTCAACACAAATACAGAGTAAAGTAAAAAAATTAAAATCAATCTTATTTATAAGTCAAGTTCACATTTTTTAGTTTTTATAATAAAATAGTGGTTTTATTAATATAACCAAACGTTAAATGAGCTCTGGAGCTCGATTTATTAATGTCACGAAGCTATAAGTAACAAATTACAAGCGGAACTCTCCTTTTAGCAAAAGAAGCATCGTGCATTCAAAAATCGATCCCCAGTAGTAACGTAACATTAGTTCATTTGGTTAGATCGAGGCCGATCGAACAGATTGTAGATACCTACTTAGACCGAGAAATTGAAGTAGGTATAATTCAACTAAACTTCTCTTAATCTCTAACCGCTTTACTTATAAACGTGGAATAAGCTTGGAATAGTTTATGCCATGCTTTGTCACTTTCTGTCAGATGCAAATGTCAGAATTACAGATAAGGACAAAGCATGGCATAAACTATTCCAAGCTTATTCCACGTTTATAAGTAAGGGGGTAACAATTTAGTTCCTCAACGGTCAGTACGTCATACGTGTACCTGGGTACTAGACTAAGCACCTACATTGAGGTTACCTATTCCGTGTATCTTTACTTAAATAAACTGTCCATGCGTAGGCAGGATGGCGCATTAGGTAGGTATTAGCCAGCAATTTATACTATAACATCAATGTGCATTAATCAAGTATTTAGTAGGTATTCGTGAATTATTAATTATTACACTACTTTCTTAATGGTTTATATTGAAGGCGTTTACAGCTCAACAAGAAATATTGATTACTTAACATTTAACGTCCTTTTTGATTTCCCTGTCTAAATGGTAGCATCAAAGTATTATAATGTATATATATTTGGAATGGGCTATTTACTAGCTTTCATTTGAGACCCATATTGCTATAATAAACATTTTTTTTTTTAAAACCCCCTCTTTGTTTTTGCAGACGCCATTTTGAAATATTATATACCCTATGTCACTTCGGCAATTAAGACGAATCGAATGACATCTAGTATGTTAAAATCGGTCAAGCCGTTTAGGCTGCAGAGCGTGCCCAGAAATAGACATACATACATACATACATACATACATACATACATACATACATACATACATACATACATACATACATACATACATACATACATACGCTCGAAAAACATAACCCTCCTTATGACGCAGTTGGGTAATAAAGCGCAATAATAAATACCGATATACAGCCTTGATAACACTAAAAATAATTTAAAGGGTAATTAAAAAAGCAATAACACTTCACGCTGCTGATTTGTCAGCCGAAACACATCCACTATGGGACAAAAGTCCTCCTCCAATATGCTTCAATCGGCTTGCAGAGGACTCGGCAACTGCGTACCTACTCTGAGATGCAAATCCTTTACATAAATTGACTAACGCAGTTCACCAACCATATTTAAATTTGGTTAACTAATCCCTCTTGTCCCATAATGTAAGCCGGATATGGACTAGCATGCCTCCATCATTAAAACACACCGCTGAATGCCATGCAGCTGAGAGATCTACATTGACTCAACTAGAAACTTGGTCGTGACTAGTCGGTCGGTCCCTCTCCAACTAGTCATCAGAGAAAGAGGACCACTGAAAGGTTAGTGGTGAAGTTTAAGTTGTGCCAGTGAAGTGAAGAGCGTATCGAATCGCATCTGCGTGATGTATGCGCCGGCGCACTCCGCTGACCTTTAACAACGACACTCGATTGAGCGTGACGCCAGAACCAACGAGCTCGGGAGTGAAAGTGATCGCGTGTGCGACCCACTCGCGGGGACCATCAAGTGACACGGGCTAATGGACTCGCAGTTTCGTAAATAGGCCAACCATTGGACATAGATCGATGCTCGCTAGTACAATTATATTCACCTCCCTTTTGATTGCCCATTGTGAATATTTGGCTCATTTCTGTTAGGGAATTGTAAATGAAGCGCGCTGTAGGTGCGGCCTGCGGTTAATGACCCTGGCTGTAATTTCTCGTGGTATAGAGATTCCTTGTTATCTTATCGTGAATGGTCATTTCGCACTGTTGACTCACGCTATACAAAGGAAAGGACACAAGCATGGCCGGCGGTAAAGCGCGTAGAAATGTGGAATCATTTATAATGGCGACAATAAACGTGCCCGGCAACCAGACGACCATTGCGTAGACATCCTAAAATAACACAAAAACAACTCGTTTATAACTACTGTTTATTTTTTACGAGACATCTTGTTCCCTTTATACTCGAGAGGGACGCGCTGTGACGCCGTCTATTTTCAACTTTGGCTAAACTGTTCGTTAGTAGGAACAGGTCCTGGCTAGTCCTGGCTAGAAGAGTAGGGTAACTAACTCTCACTCATTGAATTTGTTCAAATGCGCCAACAATATTAATATCGCACATCACACAGCAGCAACCACCTCACGTAGATTGGTGTGATAAGATAATTTATCTAAAACAGATCTCCTTTGTTTGTTTCGTATCGCAGACGGCAACAGCAGTTGGTGACGTTGGTTGTTCCTATTTAGGAGCGCCTCCACACAAGCGCTCGCGACGAGCCTCGTCGCTCCCGGCCGGTGCGCTCACTGTCATCGTACGATATAAAGTGAACGTTAATAGGAATTTTGATATGCCAATCAAGTATTTCGTTTACAATCAAGTGCTTTGGTGTGTTGGCAACATTTGTTTCTCTTCTGCGATTGCTCTTTTATACTTAATATCCTGCGAATAAATCATATAACAAATAAGTACTTATCTACCAGCATACAGTTCGAGCTATAAGATGAACTTTGACCAGGGGCTCTCTCTATTCTACACAGTGAAACTATATTGATTTTGTAATGTTATCGTATCGTCAATGTCACAATAGCTCCTATTTACTTGATAGTAAAGGCGGTAGAGTTAAAAACGAAACGATAACATGTGAATCACGAGCCTAGCTATCCTTCTCTACAATAGTAGATTATGTAAAATTTAACTAAAACTATGCGGTTTTTTCACATTCTACTGTCATAATCACAACGTCAAATTCAACATCGACTCTGAGAAAATACATCGGATTTATTTTAGCCTTACAGAGATAAATAAGACAGTTACAAATCTATTCAAACCTTGTGTCGACCTGCTGAATAAGGAAATAATAGGTATTATTCACAAGAGGAGGACTCCTTATACGAGGAGATATCCTTATAGGTATACAGGGTGACTGGATATTCGATACAAACCTTTTAAGGAGGCATAGTACAGCTCATTTGGAGCCAATAAATAGTTACCCTGGCCGAAAATTATTCTTTTCTGAGATATTTGAGATTTAAGTATTTTTTCTAAATTGCGGAAAAAAGCTCGAAAAAAATTAATAAAAAACATTATTGTTATTTTTTAATGCTCTTTAATGTATTTTCTGAAAGCTAAAATGTCAGCAATTTAATGTAATGACCAAAAAATAAACAAATACTGCTACATTTTAACTTACTTAAAACTCCAATAAAAATAAACAAAAAAGTAATTAGGTACCTTATTATGAAAGTGTTTTTTTTTTAAATAATTGTATGAAACGCAGCGAGATGTTTTATCGAATATCCAGTCACCCTGTATACGTAACGACATACCAACGTCTTCTGTTCATTTTATAGTCCCGCTTCTTTGCTATTTATTATTTTATTCTATGGTAAGAACGCTCTAGGAAACGCATATTCGAATGCTGGAATTAGGAGTCAAACTAAATGCGCTCGTCACTCGACACCCCTCCCGCGACACGGGGGCGCCGGCGCGCGACGGGCGACACGACATGTCGTCTTGCGCGACTGCCGGAAGCGACACGAGTTGACACGACACGGAAGCCGAGCGCGTCCAGAGTTAATTTCCAATTAGGACAGAACACGTGTTGTCTTCAGCGCTCTTTAGTTTAAATATTTTGTCGCTGACTGTCATGTAGACATGGCTACGCGTACAGTTTATGAATAACGAAATAAATATACCCGTGCCGTTGCCGTGTGGTCGCCGGGTTAGAATAGCGCCACTCCATGTCTTCCCGTGGATGTCGTAAGAGGTGACTAAGGGAATAAAGGCTTGTAGTACTGTTAGGCGACGGGCTTGCCACCTGTCACTAATACACTGGAAAACATCTTAGCCTACTTGTGCAAGACGTGGTTACAGAATTGTCAACAAGTTTTGAGACTTGTTGGTAATTCTTTGGCTCTCCCTACCCCACTCTGGGAATGAAGGCGAGAGTTTATGTATGTATGTATGTGAAATAAATATCCGCGGACAGGATTCGACCTTATCCTACCCTCCCCTTTCTTCCACCAGTCCATCCGCCGGGCGGGCTTCCATCCGCATGCAGTCGGATTTCCAATCAATGGTTCGAAGACAGCGGTTTTCATTGTTGTCATTTCTTATTCTCACTTCCAAGGAGTGGAATGCTCTCCCTGCGTCTGTATTGACAGAATTGTATAACTTTGGTGATTTATAAATTTGTAATATAATATATTATTTTTCCTGGGTAAGTGCGTACCACGCTCGACCTCGTAGTCACTTAACATCAGGTGAGACTGAGGCAAAACTAAAACCCATTTTTGATTTAAAAGAAAAGGCTTGTACTATGGGTACTAGACTTTTAAGTCAATTGTTTTTTTTAAATACGAACACTAACATTTAGAAGCCAAGCGAAAACAAACAAATTCTTAGCAATTTTTGCCCGTGGCAGAATAACTTAAATAGGACTCACACTCCGTCCGGCGTTCATACAATACTATTGCACATATACATGCTGGTCACAATGTAAAAAAAAAAACGGACCTGAGAATCCATATTTAAATTAGTTACACTTAGAAACCTTAAAGACTATGTTAGTAGTACAAGACAAAACAAAATATAAAAGAAAACAGCAACTTTATGAATAGAAGTGGCAAGCAGCAAGCACCTCATTGTGAATTGCCCTACTTGACCCTCCCAATAACAACATCGACCCAGGTTAAGAATAACGCTCTAATCTAAGGCTAACGCGGCCTTCCATATTGTGCATTTTCCCAGATTACGTTCGGTAAACTGATATGAGAAACAAACAGGAGACGGCAAACTGTTTGCCTAATAGGCCCGCAAACTAAGCTGCTGGTGACGTCACGATATTCCAGGTGCCATAACCTGCTTAAGGAGGGCTCAGATAGCCGCGCCATGCAAGCGGATGACGACAGACATCAGTCACTCCGCTATCCGCTAATCCTAATCAAACTGGGGCGGCGCAGGCGCAGTCCCCGCGCCGGTTACCGGTTGCTACACTTCGCCACCGAGCCGCGCTGTTTGTCTTCAGTGATAAGGATAAGCACGATGATATCTTTCTAATAAAACATCGTGCAGTTAAGTATTGAGATTGAGGAAAGAATTACAAATAAAATACGATTCTTGAATGAACCTCCCATAATTTGACACTTTATTATATTTTCTACTAGCGACCCGCCCGCGGCTTCGCCCGCGTGGAATGTATTATACATATAAACCTTCCTTAAGAATCACTCTATCTATTAAAAAAAACCGCATCAAAATCCGTTGCGTAGTTTTAAAGATTTAAGCATACATAGGGACAGACAGCGCCAGCGACTTTGTTTTATACTATGTAGTGATAGTGATTATTAATTGTTATAGCAGTCATAGTCACGCATAGTGATGGGCCGCTTGTAAGTTTCAAAAGTGAAACTTTCACTTAAATTTCTGCAGTATCCTGAAAGTTTCGATAGTGAAACTTTCACCTAAAATTTCATGCAATAAAAATGCATGCTGAAATCCTACTGACATGTATATATATTTAAAACACCTGTGTATGTTCTTGCAAAATAAATATTTCTTTTCAATTTTAATTTAATATTCTAAAAGTTACCAAAGTGAAATCGTTTAATTTCTGAAAATGACAAAAGTTTAATAATGTAAGTAACTAAGTAAGGAAACTTTTTATGAAATTTAAATGGAATTTACTTGTGTCACAATGATTTCCATCTATGTAATTATGTAACTTTCAGAAGCTGCATACATACACACCTTCACCCCGTGACGGACGGACGTGAAGGCGTAAAATTAGAGTAGATTAAAAATGTTATCAGATGTTCACATTAAGGATAAAAATTAACGTTTAGTCTATTGTTTTTTTTTTCAAATTCTTCGCTTCCCAGCAGCTCAGTTCTACTTTGTACAACCTTATCCTATGTTATCTTACAGATGGGCCCTTTAGGATACACTTCGACCCTTTAGGATCTTTTGTGCAGTTACCCTCGTACACACTCAGCTGTTCGAATGTGCAGGTTTCCTCACGATGTTTTTCCTTCACCGTATGAGCATCGGGTAATGCACTTAATGTACATGGTGACCGCGGGGGTTCGAACTCAGTACCTTACGGTCACGAGTCGACCCCGTAAGCCACTGCCCCATCATCGACGCTCTCAAACTCGGTACAACCACATTGCTTTTGACATTTTATTGTATTGTTTCTAACACGGCCGCCATTCCTGTCAAGTCAGGCATGAATACGGAGGGTTCCGTTCCATTCTTGTTCGAGGATTCCTTTTTAGGGTTCCGTAAATTAAAAAAAACGGAGGCCTCAGCAAAAGTCAGGCCAGACTTGCTAGTTTTTGGCAGATAATTGACCGATAGCTTCCCACGTCTTAATAGTGTGTGTGCGCAATTCGCGATCTAATCCCCAGGCAGGCGTCTCGCTCGCGCGGTCGTCGCCCCGCCCCGCCCCCCGCCATGACCTATAAACAGATCGGCGCCGAGTTCATTACCTCGCAAGTTCACAACCGCCAAGAATAGCGGCGCCGGCGCAACCACGCGATCATCCGACGGTTGACATTTCATACAAATCAAACGTAACGTGTGCATCCGCGATAAGCTTCCCCCCCTTGTAAAGACATCAACGCGCACGCGCGGTGCAGCGCCTCAAATGAGTATGGATCGATTGGTTATCAATGAAAATAATAATCAGCATATCCGGTGTAGACACTGCACTGTAGGGGGTTTTGGTTATGGTTTGTGAATAAGTTATTTCCTACATTTTAACCCCTTACCTTTGGGTTAGGGTTAACCCCTTCGCCCCTTCCCGCACGGTCCCCAACCGTCACTGGCGGCGACATCTAAGATTCCAGTGCTATCTCGCCAAGACCGGTCATCTTATCTTCTTATCTTACAGACGGGCCCTTTCGGATACACTTCGAACCTTTACGATCTTTTGTGCAATTATCCTTTGAAAGGTTTAACAAATTGAAATGCTATCCAAAAACCAGCCATTAAAAAACCCTGCTGAAAACCCTTTCAATTTCCCGGTCCGCGTTGGTGCTCTTGACTGTGCAGGGGTCTAAAACTTTTTCAGTTTCGGACAAACCTCTGTATTTATAAGCATGTTTTTTTTTCAGATGACCTTTTAAAAAGATTCTTTGTCAAACGGCTGCCGGGGAAGCGCCTTGCGGCTCTGTTCTACTCGCCAAAACCATATTGCTTTTGACATGTTATCGTATTGTTTTTACTTGGTCGCTATTACTGTCAAGTCAATAGGAGCTATCAAAACGTGGCAATACGGATTTACCTAATAGAATAGAGCCATTAAGTCTATGAAATGTGTAACCAGCGCAACATTTCAAAAACGTCAGCCGACCTTATTATTCCGTCGATTGACGAAGCAAAACCTCCGTCTACCGTTGCAATATAGTCCGTGCGTGTCGCACGCAGATAACCTACTATTTTCGTCGGTTGAAGGCTCGTCGTTCCTCCGTTCATAATCAGAGAGTATTAGCTGCAAACTGCAACTTGCGGCTCCAGCGTCGTGCGGCGGCCCGCCCGCTCCCCGCCACGCCACCTACTTACCCACTGCTTTTCTATCCGAGTGCCTGCGGTTTTCCTATTTCATTTCCTGCATCTCTTAGCTAAAGTGTTTATAAAATGATTGCAATTTCAATCCTTGTATACAAACATATCACATCATACAATCACGCCTCTTTCCCGTAGGGGTAGGCAGGGACCACTTGCTAGGATCCTGTCAAACATCCCTCGCTTCCACCACACTCTTCAAGTCTCTCCATACACGTGCGTCGGTTTATAACGCGCTAGCCTAGTTGGTAGAGACCCTGCCTACGAAGCTAGCGGTCTTGGGTTCAAATCCCGGTAAGGGCAAATATTTGTGTGATGAGCGCAAATATTTGTTCCTGAGTCATGGATGATTACTATGTATTTAAGTATATATTTCTCTATATAAGTATTTATATCGTTGTCTAGTACCAATAGTACAAGCCTAGAGCTTAAATTGGGACTAGGTCAATTGGTGTGACATTGTCCCCTGATATTTATTTATTCATTATTTATTTATTTATTATGGTAGGAACTCCTGATCTGGCACTTTTTAACACTTGTATAGCTACGCCTAATTCATTACCTCTCCACGGTGGTAGTCTATTATATTGTGGTTCATCCTAAAGTATGCGAAGACCACGTGTTAATGGTCAGCCATACCGAAACTTAAAAGCTGAAGTAACATAAGTTGAGCTGCGTCAAAATCGCAAAAGTAATTACATAGCGTTCTTTTGAACGTGACCACATCGGTCGGCGCGGAAGACGTGTCAAAAACGTGACGCAGTAGACGCATCACTGTGTAAACGTTGCATCAGTGTATTTTAATTGTATAAGTAGTTGGCGATTATTTTAGCCTACTGCTACGTGGGATATGTATTGCTATCTTCAATAATATACGGGCTTAACCCAGTTATACACGAAGGTAACAATTTGTATTAAGTATTTTAGGTTCATTGACATGCACTTTTCAAAGCAAGATATTTTGTAGGAGTTACAAGTTTAGGCCAATTTAGGCTTAATTACACATGTAGTCAATCGATTTTTCTGACTTAGCATTAGTAAGTTATATAACCATCTTAAGGGAATAGTGTTTTTCGGGATTTTCATACTTTGGTACCCTATGTTGATTCAGGGTATAATTCATCCAAATCCGTACTGCACCTTCAGATAGAAGGAGAATCAAACACTGTTACTCGAATCACTCACACACATGCACACTCGTACCAAATTTTGATAATACTTACTCGTATTAGTGTGATACAATAACTAGTAGGTATAAATAGTCCAGGGTTGGCAATACAAAGTTATGAAAGTAGTTCTGTTTTTGTTGTCCTCTTGTCAGCAAAGGGTATCCACAGTAAGCGCACAAAAACGACCAGTAACAAAATAAGGGTCTGCTCTCGGACCAGCGTTATTCGCCATGAACGGCTTTATCCTTCCGCCGCTTGGCTTGAAGCGTCGCAGGCGACTATCCGCGCTGTTGATACTGTTCGCAGACAATAGACGGAGCGCGTGGGCATGTCAAATTAACCGCTCTGAGAGAAAATAAAAAGACGCCAGTCCAGCTCTTAAATAAAACAATGGTCTCAAATGTTATGAAAACGGAAGTGATTTCACGAATAATAATATGATGACTATTATCTTCTCTCGGTTCATCATTCTCAATATCCTTTCTCCTAATTTAATCGAAGGCACTTTACCTTCTACATACATATGTGAAACTCTTGATTGACTGCTATTCTTTCTTGATTGATTGCTGCTTTCTTAGTAAAAGAAAGGAATTTTGAAAATTTACTCTAACGCAATGTACTAGAGGGAAAAGCAAGCAGGAAACTAATTCTGCGCATACGAAATTGAGGGCGTCCTCTAGTTTTGTACCTATTTTAGATCTATCTTGTTTTATTGATCATATCGTGGATTTATTTACTAATATGTTAACGTTAATATTTACTTATAAAATGTACCAATTATTTGTCACTATAACTTATAAATAACGTAATTAATCATGCGTACATTTAGTTCTTTAATTGTCAACAATACGTTTCATAATGCGTGTTTTCACAGTTATCTCGACGATCTTATGTAATAGGTACTTTGCCAAACAAATAAACAGTGACATAACTAGTACATTGGATTAAACATCCACTGAACTCAAATAAACGGGTGCGAGGATAAAATTGCTTTCACAAATATCTGTCCACGCAATTATGCGATGATTAATAGGTAATGACTTATGTTAAATTATCTTATCTCTCGCGCAGGTATGTGCTAGTTGGAGCAGGAGGTGAGATACCGATAGCGCCGGAAAGCGAAAATACCCGGCGACGGCTCGGCCAAGGCCGCTGGAGCCAGTTCAGTTATTTCGATCATTTTAATGCTCCATTCAACGAAGTGTCAACGGCGGAGTAGATAAACATTCCTCACAGAAGCAATAATACCCGGCTTAACCTGTAGGACAAAACAGTCGGAAAAGAGGGGTGTTAAAAGTTTATATCGTGTGTCTCCATGTCTATGTATCTGGGTGTCTGTTTGTGGCATCGTAGCTTCCATACTGATAAATGGATTTGGACGCATTTTTTTTTTTTTTTTTATGGCATAGGAAGCCAAACGAGCACACAGGCCACCTGATGGTAAGTGGAAACTGTGACCCATAGACATTCGCATTCACAAGAACGCAACCCTAAGACTGCAAATGCGTTGCCAACCCTAAGGACTAAGATGGAATGCCTCTATGCTAGTCATTTCACCGGCTGTTTTATCCCCAAACCGGAACACAACAATGCGAACACTGCTGCTTGGCGGTAGGTTAATGGATAAGATGGTGGTACCAACCCGGACTGACCCTGCACAAGGTCCTCCCACAAGTAATAAATGTCTAATCTTGGTGCTTCTCAGCAAAATTTCATGAAAATCGGCTGGGCCGTTCAGAAAATATCAGCTCAGAGTAGGTGTTGCCGTTACATTGGGGGCTTATAACGTTTTATATCAAATCGAATCAGTTTATTTGCTAGAATACAGTAATTAAATTATTGTGTGCGATTGGATCCATTTAACTGGGACTATTACTTCACATCCATCATTCACGTATTTTTATTTTTTTAACGCTCAATGTTTGTTGATTCTAAATCACTTACCAAAGTTAGATTTAAGAAATAAGTTTTAAATACCCAGGTAATTGGAATAGTTATTTTCAGAGTTCCCTCCAAAGTTGCTGGTCGTAGGTTCAAAAATGTCTGTGACTATGCAATTCACGACCTTAATGTACATAACATTTATAAAATCAACTGTCCTACTTTGCCTGAGCGGTCAAACTGACCAGTTAACTATTGGCCCGTCGATATCCTGCGCTATGAGAGGCGACATGCAACCTTGGCAGGCATTGATCGCATCGTGACATACTCGCAGTGCTCGTGGTCGCGACGTGTCGCAAACGCAACAGTCGCACCACCAACGGACTGCGCTGACTGGCCTCCTGTCAGGCAGACCACTTGCCAATCCATCACGACATTCATGACAACTAATCACAATCTCGTACTTGTAATTGTCATTGCCTGCTCGCAAAGTTTCACACAATATGAATATCAGATTTTGGGAGTTCTCAAGACATTGTTTAGAAGTTAAATAGCCTTCGCCAATTTCCTTATACATGCAGACACGAGTGACACATTCTAGAAAAACTTGTTTTAGTAAACGTGACAGTGATAAACGATTCGAGAATTCTTGTAAGTGCATTCTCGCTGCACAAAGCGCGTGAGTAATGCGAATGCAGCTAATGCGTCCGCAGTGAAGTGCACTGTTTGCGAATAGATAGGTAGGTTTGTAGTATAGGTAGTTAATTGCCCGGTTTAGTAGCCGCGGCTCGTGTGGAGTGGCGGCGTCGAGTGGCGCGGCCGGCGCGCCAGCACCGAGCTATTTGCTGCACTGATGTGACTCATCCTTAGGAATAAACCATATATAACGTGCAATAAAGATTATATACATTTATTATCGCATAAATTATAGGTACCTACTAAACTTATTTAAATAAAAATAAAACTAAGCTACTTAAAAATTAAAGACGTAAACAATTATCACCACTATAAAAAGAACATCCCCTCTAGCAGGTCCGCTCGCGGCGTGATCCCTATGACACTGGCTGCATTGTGGCATTACTTGTAGGAGGACCTTGCGCAGGGTCCGTCCAGGTTGGTACCACCATCTTGTCCATTAACCTACCGCCAAGCAGCAGTGTTTGCATTGTTGTGTTCCAGTTTGGGGATAAGACAGCCGGTGAAATGACCAGCATAGAGGCATTCCATCTTAGTCCTCAGGGTTGGCAACGCATTTGCAGTCTTGTGAATGCGAATGTCTATGGGTCGCAGTTTCCACTTACCATCAGGTGGCCTGTGCGCTCGTTTGCCTTCCAATGCCATAAAAAAAACCTCTCTGTATAGCTAGTCCTATGGTCTCCACTACAAGCGCCACAAATTCGTAGTTATTTAATAATGAGGAATATTTGCGGCTCCTGATGGTTTAGGCCTGATCAGCTGCAGCATCGGCCCGATTACGGGTTGACTGGTCGTGGGAAAGGGCGAATGTGTCAACACACGTCGCTTCCCATACCAGTGCCCTGCCCAAATTCCACGGCACCAATGTAGCGCCGTCTGGTTGCTTGCCATCGTCCCTATGCAAACCTGCTGGTTCCAAGACAGCTGGCACAGAGGCATTGGCAAGCGAACGACCAATCAGACTATATAACGTTAGTCTAAGATTACCCTAATTTACAGGTTTATTGGTAACAGTGACTGTACTCCGTAGCTATTGGTTCATTGTGTAGTATTTATTGTAGTATTTGTAGGTTAGAAGTTTGTGGTGCTGAAACTGAGGAAGGTTGAGAGATCTCAGCTTCCTCGTCTCATTTATTGACCATACTAGACGTGCCTCATTATAAGCTCTAGTTACCGACGGCAGTTTTTGTTCCAATTTGCTAGTAGATAAGTATAAGTTGATGGCAACGTTCTCATCGGACCTAGGCTAATAACACCCAGGGCTGCAACGACCACCGCGATCCACTCAATTACCCCACTTCCACCATCACCCTCGTGGGTGCTTCTACGGAAACACATAACCCGATGAAACTCACTTTAGCTACTTAAGTTAACTTTAAATATTACTCATACCTAACATAAGAAATTGACTTTTGTATGAGATTCGAGACTATAATGAACCGAAATGACGGTTACCCAACTTGAAACGGTTGTACGTACAGTCAGCTGCAGAGAAAAGGATACCCCCCTTCTGGTAAGGATCGATATTTTTCAAGAACCTGTGGTTAAATTTATATGATTTTTCGGTGAATTGAAGATTTTACTTTTGTGTATACATAAACTCAAAATCATTTAAATCTAACCACAGGTTTTCGAAAAAAAACAATCCTTACCAGGAGGGGGCGTATCCTTTTCTCTGCAGCTGACTGTACCACACTCTAAGATCTATAAAGATAGGTCGTGAACATAATGCCAGTTCAATTATTAAATAACCTCCAAAGTACTTTTTCAATGTGAAAAGTACATTTAAACCAATTTTTTTTTCTATTTATTGGGAAACTCTTAGTCAGTCCACATTGACCAAGAACAAGTATCTCATTCGTCGTTATTCTCAGCGGCGTTGTAGCTGGTGGAGTCACCCGTGTTGTGGTGACTGCAGCCCACACGGCGATTAGCGGATTGTTCCAGTTTAGACCGGCGTGAGGCAACACTGGCAGCCGTCGTGCAGCCTCGCCGCGGCGACCGCCAGGGCGCCCTCCACCCCTTCAAGGGTGAGGAAGCACTCACATCTCGACGACTAATAACACAACCAGTGAAATGTCCAGCACAGAGGCATTTTCCTGCGGAAACTACGCAGGTTAATTGATAATTTTTTAAATTTACTATTTATAGATTTATATAATGCTAAACTAAGTAGTACCATTGTCATATTACATAGATTGAAAAAAATACTACCTGCCTAGTTTCTTGCGGCGTTTCTTCTCAGCAGTGGTCTCCTCTTGTGAAGCGGTGGCAGGTTCTTGACGCGTAAACGTGCCCGTGCGGCCTACTTACTGAATAAATGTCTTTATCTTTATCTTTATCTTGGTCCTCACGGTTGACAACGCATTTGCAGTCAATTGCAAATATCTATGGGTGTCGAATATTACTCACCGTCAGCTCGTATCATCACAATGGCATTAATATGATAAATTCTGGCTTGCATATACAACATTGTTTACCATCGATGTTATGCTAATCGGTACCTAGTGTACATACTTGTCAAAACATTTTTCACATACTCGTAGCAGTAAGAAAATTGTTCGGTTCATGTTTATAATATCACTTATACAATACCGAATAGTCTATTCATTATGCACTGGGTTTTTCACAAGTTACGAGAATGTACCATTACAAGCATCAGGTTCTGATGTAAGTACATGCTATTGTATTTTCCGTGTTGTTATTGTATGTGGTGTGATATTCTACTCATATGAACGAGATCACTCTGGGCTGCCCGCGTAAATATTGTCGAAAAACGCCAATCGGTGTAAGATATTATATTATATTTTATGTCTCTACCAATCACGGGACTATGGGAGTCCCGGACCTTTGGAAGGCGTACATGGAGCCAAAGCCAACACGCAGAGGCCCTTTAGACAAGTTTAATTTAGTAAAGTGATGGGACACCAACCGGAGATTGTCACTAAGTTCAAAGTATAGAAGTATGCTCCCACGGACAACCACCGGTTAGTGTAGGACTATTTAAGAAGGATGGAAGTGATCAAAATAGGCTCTATGAATGAACAAATACGGATTGGTTAACTAGGCTATTGATGAAACTACGGCGCCTGCCTGGCCAATGCTAATTACTTTGGTTGAAATGGCAGGCGGTGACGCGCCAACTCAATGGAATGGGCCTCCCGAAATAGCCGCTTGTATATAGCAGCAGGGAGGTAACAGTTCCAGAGAGGCTAAGGGTGGAGAGGTGCTTCTGGACTTTAAACGACCATAACTCGCCACTTATGCAACATATCCACCCTTCGAGCATATAGCTCTTGCGACTCCACTCTGACCGGTCAATAAAGGCAAGCCAGAGGCGAGGGTCTAATCCTTGTCATATACACTCCAGCCGGCCGGTGAAGGCAAGTAGCTTTGTTTTATTTTTATTTAAATAAGTTGAGTTTTAACTTTTTATTGTAGTACCTATATAAATAAACCAATTTTTTTAGTTACAATAAATATATTATAATCGTATGTAGATCGCCGCCGTCCCCCTTATGTAGATAAGTACACACCGTAACAAATGACAACCTGAGAAGTTATAAGCAAGCACCAAAATATGTGGGTCAGGCGAACTCTCGCCGACGCACGCATTGTCCGGAGTGCGATGCAGAGATGACCTGCATCGGAGTTACTATGGTGTCTAGGCGGCGGTGACCACGCCCCATCAGGTGGGCAGTCTGCCTGTTTGTAAAAAATTATGGTAAAAAAGAAACTGAATACAAAACAATACAAAAGAACGTTCCCAGGCGCCTGAAACATGTTTTCAATCCGTTTCAGGGGCCCTAGACAAGATGCATTACGCCGAGTCGCTTTTCTATTCGTTTCGTTTTTAAACCAATCGCGTCACTGCTAGATCACGTGACTTTTCGTATTACGTGATCTAGCAGTGACGCGATTGGTTTAAAAACGAAACGAACAGAAAAGCGACTCGGCGTAATGCATCTTGTCTAGGGCCCCAGGTGAGCCACTAAGTACTTATTAAATAGATTAGGTACGCCATAACCTGAAAACCCATTTTAAGTCGTTTTCATAACCCCTTAAGGCTTTTAAAGTTAATTTCAGTTTATGGCAATTTTGCAATAAGAGTATTAGATACATATAGCTTTTCCAATCGGTGTAATAATTGTATACAGGGTGTAAGGGACGGCTCACCGAAAACTGAAACCATAGCTTCAGACCATTGTAATGAACTGAAATCCAGTGGAAATTTTCCCGGGAAAACGAAAATTTTCTCGTTGGTTTCAGTTTTCGGTGAGCCGTCCCTTACACCCTGTATAGGTATACATACAGGATGTAAGGGACGGCTCACCGAAAACTGAAACCATAGCTTCAGACCATTGTACTGAACTGAAATCCAGTGGAAATGTTCCCGGGAAAACGAACATTTTCTCATTTTTTACGTGAAAATGCCGTTTTCACAGTTTTTTTACATAATGAGCTTCAGTATGTCATAATATGTTGTCATAATATGGAAAAAAAGAACGAGGAAATTTTCGTTTTCCCGGGAAAATTTCCACTGGATTTCAGTATTATTGTGACAGTATAATAAATGGAAGCATATAGGTACCTACATTTTATCGACCTTTAACTAACAGGCGGCTAATATGTATAATAATCATATAAGATAGCACCAATAGCTTTAAATATATTTGGGTCATACTTTTAGTTTTTAACGTATTTTTTCATTATTCATAATTCATAATTCATTTATTCATTTTTTTTATTATTTTTTTTGTGTTATGTATGTGTTGGTATATGAGCGGTAACGGAGCCCTACACTGGGCATGGCCCGACAAGCTCTTGCCCGGTTGTTTATTATCTCCTAAATGTTTGCGCATAGCCTAAACTAAACTTAAAGTCCGATTAACTTTGATAAAGGACAGTCGACAGTGGACAGTGACAGAGGACAGTACAGCAGGGTAAACAAATTTGACAATAGCGAGTCAAATTGCCTTGCCAGTGAATCCACATGGAATCGCTTTCGATTTTTTTCACTGCACTGTCCTTGCCACTGTCCTATGATCCTTGACCAACGAAATTCGGGCTTTAGATGGCGTGGCGCTTCTGCGGCGGACGTTCTGCAAGTCGTGAAATAAGTTATGCAACTGCACTGGCGTGTGATCCGTGGTGGCGGCGGTGCGATGGTGCAACGCTGACCCTAGTCTGCTGCAGACGGCGTCTCACGGAAGGCATCCGCCATTATTTTAATTGTTCATAATATGAATAGGTAATTGCAGTCATTACGCGCAGCTGCGCGTGAGTCTGATCACGGCCAAGTCATGTGTACAATCTGACCCATCCATACCAAAACCATCGAATCGCATTCTTGCTCATTTAATCTGCGCGGTAAAATAATGAATTGGTGTTTCTTCCGGGTGCGCCAAAGTTGAACTGATTATTTTTAGTCCGAATGTAATTTTATTCCTAATCATCGCAACTTCTAATGTGTTTTTTTACTGAAACCGTTATTATTTCAGGATTTTTAAAGTATCTAACTGGTAGATAAGATAAGGTTAGGTTAGGTTTGTTTTATAAGAAACCGTTTCAGTAAAAAATACTTTAGGAGTTGCGATGATTAGGAATAAAATTACTTACATTCGGATTAAAAAAATTAGGTGAGCCAATATGGACCCGTTTCTTTGTAATTAATGAAACAATGCTAGCGTCTTACACAAACAGGTGATAAATTAATAAACCTTATTAGATTATTCACCTTAAAACTTAGAGGAACCCTCCAAACCTACGCAAAAATGCTCAGTTTTTGAGAAGGACGTGCCATTTTGATGAGTGTGTATTTACCCTTTACATTAAGTCCCGCCTGGTTCTCAGAGGGTACGCAGAGAACACTTCTTTTACCCTGTCTCTTCTTAATTGAACCTTTCCAATTCTGTGCATAAACAATGTCTATTTCTGTCTAGAAGTTGTTTATTCTCGCTTATAATGAAGATAGGAGGCTATCTTAATCCCAGCTTTACTACCTGATAAGATTTGCATATTATGCAAGCCTTATCAGGTAGCAAAAGTCGAAAGTAAACGAATCATTCATGTATATTGCGAATTAATTACTTGCTAGATAATGTTAGTTGACAGTACAAACATCATGTTACACCGAAAAGGTAGATACATATAATAATTATGTGTGACCATTTATTTATTCCTCATCTCTCCGCGACACAATTTTATTGTCGCTATTCTCTCGGGCAAGTTACGAGGTACGTCTTTATCCCAAATTATAGATAGATAGATAGATAAAACGTTTATTTGCGTACTACAAAACACAACCACAATTTACAAAAATAAAAGATAAAAAAATAAGCAAAATGATACTAACATTACACACAAATTGCCAAAAGAATGTGTGCGCTGCAGCAGGGCAAATGGGTAATGGCTCAGCGCATAACTTTGCTCAACGTGAGCAAAGCACTGGTATTCTGCCACAACCCCGAGGAACGACAGAGCAACAATAGGCAAAAAAAGAGAACAGGAGGATAGTTAATTATGCTTATACATACTGTCACACGTTTGGGTGCTTGTGCGTGGATTTGTCCAAATGTCACTTCGTATTGGTTGAGGAGCGGACGAAAAAGACAAACACTCTTCGATATGATCATGATAATATTATATTTCAGTAATAAAGACGATTATGACTGTACCGAATACAATGTGGCTCTTTTTGTAGCTTAACGCTGCCTTACGCAACGTGTTGTAAATCTGTAACATATCCTCTCTTCTATTCAATTGTCGAATGTACTCTACTTCGATTACCATTCAATGTTCCTTTCACAAACGCCCCAATTTGCCAACCGGACAATTTAATTAGGTCAGTTATGTTATGTGCTGTAAACGTTGTTCCAGCTAAGAGCGTGCCATCATAATGTTATGTGGTAGAATTAGATTGTACAATCCGTGATCTGGAGTTGTCGGAAGCGGCGGCGCCGTTACATCAGCTCGAACTGTCTGGAGATCGTATCTGACAATGCTCCGGCGCCGCGTGCTTCCATCCATACAAAGAAGACGAAGATGAAAATAAAGTCGACAAGGCCATAGTTAGCCTTAGCATAACCTCACTAATCTCACTAATATTATAAATGCGAAAGGTTGTGTGTGTTAGTATGTGCCATCGTGCTGCAACGGCTGGACTAATTTGGATGAAATTGGGAATACTCGAAGACATAGCTTATACCCTAGATTACCACATAGGCTAATTATCATCCCGCAAAATGTCGCGAGGGAGCTAGTGTTCCAATACTAGCTTCTGCTCGCAACTTCGTCCGTGTAGATTTCGATTATGGCTATTCCCTTGGGAACTTTCTACTCCAATGTTAACTGGAAGAGATCCCATATGGGATAGGTTCGCCTATGTACATTAATTATATTGATGCAAACATATCTTGTAATTGTTTATGTGCAATAAAGAGTTTTACATACATACATACTTTTAAATTTTCCGGTATGAAAAGGCTACACCAAAAGCAAAAATCACATAGGATAATCAATAGGGTGGTCGAGTAGCTGGTCGAGCGAGGACGAGAGCACACCGCAGCTCCGAACAGCCCCGCCCATCGTTATGCTAATAACCATGGAGGGGTAATTATTGCTCGTTATGCGCAGGCGTTGCGCTGTGACACGGTTGATGCCCCTATTATGTCCAACCAGTTCGCTCGAGATAACCGAGATAAGAAACAGTCACATCCGCGACTCTGTGAGCAACCTTATAAAGATGCCGCAGCCATACTAACTGTATATCTTGCTTCAATGTTGTAGTTATATTGTTGGCATTATGACACCTAAGGGTCGGCAACGCGTGTGTGATAGTTCTGATGTTGCAGGCGTCCATAGGTTACGGTAACCGCTTACCATCAGGCGGGCCGTCAGCTTGTTTACAAACCGGAGCTTAAGAGCTGTCATAACATCCACAGTGATAAAAATATAAAAGATAAAAGATGTTTATTCAGTAAGTAGGCCGCACGGGCACTTTTACACAGTGTGATACATTATCGAAGCAACATAAACTAAACCAAAGAAGATAAAGGGCTCTTGCATGCTACTCGTATCACACAATTTCGTGGGATCAATTTTTAATGAGTTGACTTAAAACTTTAATTTCTCTAGCACGTTTTTGCACTTGGTTACCTGTCTATTTTGTTCATAAGACATCAGTCATCTCCCCATACAAGCTGTGTTACAGCAGACATCGGAATCCAAAAATAAAGATAACTCATACATAAGTTGAGATTATAACTGTACTGCAGTACGTAGTGTGGCTGTAGCGGTTATCCAAGTTAACACTATGACACTAATAGAGGCGCTAAAAGTTAACGGAGCCAGCAGCCGTAGGGCTCCCCTTACAGCTGTTACTGTACTGCGTCAAACACGGGTTTTTTTCACAAATAAATTAACATTTCAAACAACGAGAGATTGATGAATGTAGAGGAAGCGAAAGTTGTATGTTTATCTAGATCGGTGCACCTTTTTTACATAGTCTCTGCCTACCCCATTGGGAGACAGACTTGAAGTTATGTATGTATGTATGTAATTCTATCCGATTCACACTCTGCAAGACTAGCCGTGATTACGTCCCGCAAAGTACAAAGTACCTATACAAATGGCTATCGCGACAACAGCGCCACGTCTGGCAAGGCCGTCAAGCTTGTTGGTTGGTAATAGCTCGATCAATGTGCAGCTGACACAGTTGAATAACTCTAGTCTAGCTATATAGTATAAGCTTAGCTTAATGATTTTGTGTGAACATGTATAATAAATGACAATCGCCACTTCGCAACTGACTCGGGGTCTGGCTCCACCACTACATCCAAACACTCCACTCTCAACTGATGGAAGACAATAGAACATGAATAGATATATATTTCGTTTATGTTGTGTTATTTTTCAACTCTAGGTAGGTGATGATACAGATACAGTGCAAGGGATCTTGAAATTCCTCCGGACCCTAGTTAAGTTGGCTAGACTAATACTAATAAGAGGCAAGTACACACCGGAAGGAAGTTTCAAGAGCTATCGCACTGGGCCCGATGTTTGATAGTCTGGCAACCTCAACCACCAGAATGCCTATAGTTATCCAACCCGCTTGTTCGGTTCCACGTTGGCAAACATCAGGCTGTAGTTGAGGAAATGCGTAGGATAGAAACGTCGAGTAACTCGCACCGAGTTGCTAATTGCCTGGTCCTCGGGAGCCCACGCACTTCGCGCCGGTTGACCTGATTATCAACATCTGGCTGAGTTTACTTGTAATATTATGTCAACGCAGAAACCCGCAGGCTTTCTAAACACGTGTCGGCAAAAAACAGTGGCAATGCGTTCGATCGCTTTGAAAGTATTTGAGGCAGTTACTGACCTTGCTCTAGTTTCTGTAACAAATTGCAAGCCGCTCATGACGGGTGCCAGCGACGGGTCGAAGGTTCGCACTCCCACTGAAGAGACGGTCTTATACTGATTCACTTTCAGTCCACTCCACATTATTTCTCCTGATACAGTCAACGTCATGAATAAATATAGTCACTTTTGCTCCTAAAGCCACATGCAATTGTGAATCGTCTAACGAGTGAAAGTGACGAAGCACGAAAGTATAAAACCTTCTTTTAACTATGACTTGAAATCTCTTCGGCCCGTCGATCAGCCGTTCAGTGAGCAATGACCAACACATTCCTAAACAACCTAAAATGAATCTACTCACCGGAGTAAATCTGACGCAACTTGATGGACGGGCGAGGAAAGGTAAACACCACCTGATTACCTCACCTATAATTTGGGAAAAGAGCCGAAAGCTTAGCTCTGAACGAAATGAATGGGCATAATGACAGCGATAGACACGTTGACAGAGCTTTGCTCATTCCTCAAACGTAATAACCTTTTTAAATTTGAAAAATACCAAATTGCAAACGAAATTAGCGTAATGCCGCGTAAGATTTATAAAATTGACGAGCAGGTATGTAGAATGTAACATGATTATAGTAATCTGTGCAAGTGTGCAATCTAGTGCAATCGCTGTTCCTAATACTGCCAGCACACTCCGACCGGTACAGGCCGGTATAAGTCCACCATTTATACACAGGTAGTTTAATTTATAGTACGAATTTACTTTTATTCGAACGCAAATAACACACGCACTCATTTTTCAAATTTTGTTTTGAACTAAAAACTTATCGGTTACAATACCTACTCGTCATAAACAGCTACAAAATCGATTAAGTTATGGGCAATAACTCGGCCATAAATTAGGGTGTAGCGGCCGCGCGTGCACCGCGGCCTCGACCGGCGCGCGCGCATTACATGCTGCGCGCTGCGGCAGCTAGCTCCGTTAGAGCCTGGAGAATCAAATCATTGAAGAATTAGTGAGTAGTTGAAGAGAGACAAGCAATTATTTTGGACATCTTTTAACATTGATCACGCCCACGACGTTCCCACATATCCACGCGACTTTGGTGCAGTTCTTTTCTACCCAATGTCAGCGTATTTTGAGCTCCGGTAAAGGTTGCTTTGTACTCGTTTTTAGCGCTACTGGAGGTTTTCTTCTGAAGGAAACCTTGAATATTAAAGGTATTAATTCATTTATTTTTAATTCAAATTTGTTTCCAGGGTTGGTTCCAAAGTAAACTCAGCTAAAATTTTGCAAGTTCATTTGAACTGGTTAGAATAGACTGAAATTTGCAATACGTTATAATATGTAAACATGATAACAATGTATTATTGGTTTCTAAGAGCTGGTGCCTTATTCTACTTTACTTACCTGCCTACGAAGCTAGCGGTCCTGGGTTCAAATCACGGTAAGGACAGATATTTGTGTGATGAGCGCGAATATTTCTGGGGTCTTAGTGAAAAAGGGTACAAGTCAACTTAACTCGTAATAATAAAGGGTATACAGGGTTATTGGTTATTGCATACATTCCCGTTAAGGGGTTATAGGGGAGGTCGTTTGCAGTCATTTTGACCATATAATGCATTATGCAAAAGTGAACCATTTTCGAGATAATTCTCTTTTATTTTTTTTCGGAAAAAGTCAGATAAGCAACTTTAAAAATTTATTTCAAAAAAAGTAATATCTTAATTTTTTTTTTTTCTTTTGTTTTATTTACACAACATAACAGTCATTTATTATCGGCATTAAACCTAGAATTACCTGCACATGTTTAAGAATAAGAGACAGAAACGTTATTAATTTACGTATTTTTTCACAACTAGTTCCACAGAAATAGTTCAAAAACAAAAAAAAAACCCTTTTGTGTGTTGATTTTAAGTTTTGGTTGAATATGATTTTCTGCCTGCTCTCTTTGTGATCTATTTTTTTTAGTAACCGTGTAACTAATTCGTATTTATAATACCTCTTTAGAAAGCTAGAAAAACGTCAATGTTTTCGACATAATCTGCCTGCCAAATGTTGTGGGTTTTTTTTTTGTTTTTGAACAATTTCTGTGGAACTAGTTGTGAAAAAATACGTAAATTAATAACGTTTCTGTCTCTTATTCTTAAACATGTGCAGGTAATTCTAGGTAACATGCTTTGCTTAAAGAGAATTATCTCGAAAATGGTTCACTTTTGCATAATGCATTATATGGTCAAAATGACTGCAAACGACCTCCCCTATAACCCCTTAACGGGAATGTATGCAATAACCAATAACCCTGTATACATGAGCGGACAGCGCTAGACTTGTAGCCTTTTTCATTTGATCTTCAGAAGACATACCCTTTTTCTCTAGGACCACAGATTTGTTCCTGAGTCATGCATGTTTTCTATCTATTTAAGTATGTATTTCTCTATATAAGTATTTATATCGTTGCCTAGTACCCATAGTACAAGCCTAGAGCTTAGTTTGGGACTAGGTCAATTGGTGTGACATTGTCCCCTGATATTTATTTATTTATTTATTTTATTACTTGCCTAGCACGGATGGTACAATATTATTGTTTTTAACTCGGACGCCATTACTGTCAAGTAAATAAGAGCTATAATAGAGCTATAGGTTATATGTTCCCGAGTTGCGCAATCAAATTACCTGCTTGCGCAACTCAACCCCGGTACTTATGTCGTCGGCTAATGCATCCAATTTCGATGTCAACGAACCAACTTGTGTGGATACGTCAGTCTCAAGTTTCGCGCCCGCGCTGACGCAGCAAGAGAAGCCAGCGTCTCAAGTCTCGCCCGCCACGGGCCGCCCTTCTCGCCCCTTATGTTGCTTCCAGCAGACTAGATTTTTCCAATCCATTATAAAATATAAAAGTTATGTAACCTACAAAAATAGACATAATAAAAAACCTAACGTACCTATTGTAACGCTGACAGTTACGATCTATTGTTAATGTCAAAAGCAACTAAGTTTTGCCCGAGAGAATAGAGCCCATGACCGAATGATGCACCAGGGAGGAGGTGGTCGCCGGATCTCGGCAGCTGGTTCCCGTGAAGCCATACAATGAGAATGAATGAGACATAATATGATAAAGTCGGTATTGCTCCACCATCTAGATCTCAATAATTATAACACCTATAGTATGTTTGCTCTTCGGATATATTACGCTTGGTCATATTCCCTTGGACTTTTATTTATTTATTTATTTAGGTTAACGAACAGTAACACAATCTTGGCTTATGATTAAGTAGTATACAGTGCGACATGCTATGTTATTGTGCCGCCAACACCGTTAACCACAGATTACTAAAGAAAACATAAGTTGTTAGAGGTCGCACTTCTAAATTATGATATGGTAAACGTGATAACACAAATACAAACACGATTACAAACTAAATCCTAAATAGTTATATTTATCATAGATGACACCTTTCTCGCATACGTACGTACGCACGTACGCATCATACGATGCGATGGATCTTTAGATCCTTCGATTTTTAAAGATAATTTTTGATCGTGTGCGAGTCATTGTTTTATATAATGCTAGGTTAAGTTTATTATTGTATAATATCATTAGCAATATATAAAAAACGACTTACTGTTGAGTTTCTTGCGGCGTTTCTTCTCAGCAGTGGTCTCTTGCGAAGCGCTGGTAGATTTTTGACGTGTAAAAGTGCCCGTGCGGCCTACTTACTGAATAAACATCTTTTATATTTTATCTTTTTATCTTTTAGTCGGACTCTCGCACGAAGGGTTCCGTACCACTATCTATAAAAAATCACGTTTGTTGTATGGGAGCGCTCCTTAAATATTTATTTTATTGTGTTTTTGTTGTTACAGCGGTAACAGGAAGACATCATCTATTAAAATGTCAACCGTCTAGCTATCACAGTTCGTGAGTTATAGACTGGTGATAGACAGTCGGACAGACAGACGGACAGACGGACAGAAGAACAGCGAAGCCTTAGTAATAGGGTCCCGTTTTTACCCTTTGGGTATGGAACCCTAAAAAGCGCAGGCGGCAAAAAAGCTTGACTCAATTTTTTACCAAAAACGGTATGACAATCAGCAAAACCTCGTTTCAGAAGAGTCGTCAATGTCATCATGGTAATCAAAATATCCTCGCGTCTTAATCTGTCTGTTATTGTTTCGTAAATACTTCCTCCTAGATTGGTACCCAAGGCCGCGCTCGTTCTGTTCCCACGTTCAGCGCCAGGCTCCTGATTTGCATGTGAAAAGGTCCCCATTCTCCTACTAATGTGTTGTGCGGGTTTTATCGGGCGATAAAGACTTGAATCTATTGTGTGGCTCCGGAGTCGTTACCGGCGCGACGCGTGAGGAATCCGCGGGGCGCATGCTGGTCACGTATGCTGGAGACGTGCCATGGACAGCCTTGACGTGACCACTATTACGTCAGCTGTCTAACAATGGACGAGAACTAATCTAATACAGCGATTAATAAGGAACCTTAATATCTAGCAGATGACGCGCCAAAATGAGCAGTCACTTTCATTGTTTCAAATATTTTACTAGTAGTGCTGTTTCTTCGGGTAAACTATTGTCAATAGAAGCCATAGTATAGGTATACCTATCTCTTTGTAATGGCTCAGAATATGCATACTTTTACATACACTTACATAACTCTGTAACTACATTTTGCACAATTACCAGCGTATTAGTGACAGGTTGCAAACCCATCGCCTGACAGTACTACAAGACTACACTACAAGCCTATATTCCCTTACTCAAGACACGGTGTGGCACTGTTCTAACCCGGCAACCAAATACTAAATTAAACTGGAGAAAATATGCCTCACAACATGCGAAGTGTCCGTAATAATTAAGTCACTCGAAATATTAATCAGCACAATAGACAAAACCTATACCTTCCAATGGTGAAGCTATATAGAGTTGTCTACCTGATAACCTTATTGATCTCAATGTCTTACCACCACCACCGAAGCTACCTTTCTGCTGCGCACGCGACGCTGGCGGTGACCGCTGCAAGCGACCATCCGCGGCCAACTAGCCACAGCGTAGGCAGATGTAGCCGCAGTAAGAAAAAGTTCCTGATTTTTGGACCTTAAACAGCATCCCGAATTTTACGTATTTTTTTTTCTTATTTTATTATTTATGTTTTGTTTTCAAATAATTATGTGTTTGTAACCTTCCGTGGTTTCAACTGATGGTTCTAATCTAACGGAAGACCAGCGCTGACGTGGGACCATTTCGTGGCTATTTTCTTCTTGTATGTTATTATCTGTTCTTGGTTATGTTTGTCACGAATCAATGATTTTCTTTGTTGTGACTAACTTTTTTTATACTATAACTATATCAGCTCGACACAATACACTCAATTATTCTGTTTTTTTAGTCTGTTCGGCCTGTCCTGTATCATACACAGCCGTTTTATACAGTGATCATTTTATGAGACGCTAACAGAATAACGAGGAAATTTGAGAGCTGAACGATTAATTATAAACCTGTCGGCAAAAAAGTAAAGTAGTAGGTACTTAGGTACTCTAATTCAGCTCGTCTATTCGTATTGCAACCTATTCCGCCCGGCCACGGCAAGAGTTCCTGCCACAGTTATAATAAGTAGGTACAAATGTTTTAGAGCACTCCAGCCGCAATCGCACCAACCGCTAAGTTATTATTTTATAAACGAAATTACCCGCCATCATAGTTATGTGCGGCGGCGCGTCGTGACGCAGTGAGTCGTAACTTGAAACTGCCGCGAATATCGGGAAGCGTAAACAAAAGATACGCGGTCGGCGTTACGTACGAGCTAACTTGGCGAGCAATGTGTTTTAGTTAACCTGAGGACCGTTGCTTAGCTAACTTTTAGTTTATGGCGAGGAAAAGCAGAACAAGCACCGAGCCACGTGGTGGTAAGTTGGAAAAATTTGTTTGAATTCGGCTAAACATCTACAAGCTATAATCCGACAGAACACAACCTGCACAAAATGTTCCCATGTTCCCATCTTCCAATCTATAGCCATCCCACCCAGGTTGGATATTGGGACATCATAGTGCCATCTTCCAACCTACCTCAGGTTGGATAGTGCAGGGAATAAAATTTATTATTTGTTTGTCTTCTCATCTTCCAACCGTGAATCGGACACTGACTCAGCATAATGCTGAGGTGTTAAACACCTACAGCGCTGATTTTCAGCCAGCTCCGTTTGTGACAGACGGACGGTACGGACGGTACGCTATGAACAAATAGCGTTAGTTGGGCTCGTGCTGATTGAATTCAAAATCAAATTCAAACCTACTGCGCGGCTGTAAGAACCCTCGGGGCGCGAGTCTGACTCGCTCTTGATCGGTTTTTGAGGTTTAGTTAACCATGAGCGCCGAGTGTCAGGCGCGTGCGCTCCTCGGCCTCGAGCAGCACGTGACGCGGTCGAGAGCAAGCCAAACGACGCGCGCGCAGCGCCCCGCGCCGGCGCTCGCGAGGGTATTGTTAAGTGCTGATTAAAACAAGCACCCAGCTAACATAACAAACATGGACTTACGACAAAATCATTGCATCAACTTCCAAAACTTTAAACCCAAACCGGTAAGAACCGGATCCACACGGATATGATCATGGTACTTAACCCTGACGGACAGGCGGGTAGCTGAAAAAGCTGATTAGGAATATAACTAGTATCATTTATGGGCGTTTTTATTGATCATGTTTATTGGTAATTTATACCGTCGAGGTCGTATTTTATCATTATGACATTTGAATTTTGCAGTAAAAACCCATTGCATTTGCTAAGAATTAACTCAGGTAATAACTAGGTAGTTAGGTTCAGCTCTGATATCACCCAATGCTGAGTATAGGCCTCGCTCCGCTCCGTTGTCACCGGTCTCGGGCTCCCCGTCCAGTTCCCGCCGGCTCCGCAGCCTGTAACCCGACCAGCTCGCCGTCTCGGGTGAACGCGCTCCCTAAATGATCAACCAACACACGTCGTGTCAATGTGTACAAATACAACGCATCGTTCGATCTACGAGCATGACTACATACCTCGTCCACAAAATAAGAAACCAATTCAAAGTTTTTGAACTCCCATCGCAGACAGAGTGGTGTTAATATAAGTATAACTGTTTTGGTGTTCGGTTTGTCCACATTTGCAAGAACTTGTTGTTCAGTTAAACTATTCTAGTTTGGCTTTTGATGTAAAAACCTCGCCGTATTGTTCTTCTAGTCATTATTTTTAGTTTAATGTTATTAACCTTAACTTGTGCCAGTTTTAATAATTATTATTTATTACTTTATTACCTTGTAATGCAACTTACTTTTAAGTACCTATAATTATGTTTTGTGATTGAAAAAATTACTTTTAGCTGGTGTTTCTTGCGGAGATTCTTCTCGGAATGATGATCTTGTCCGAAGCGCTAGTAGATCTATACTAGCTTCTGCCCGCGACTTCATCCCCGTAGATTTTGATTATCAATATTCCCTCGAGAAATTGTATCTCAATTCCAAATTTCATCCAAACCCGTCCAGCCGTTGCAACGTGAAGGAGTATCCAACTAACACATACACACACAAACTTTTGCATTTATATAATTATTAGGATTACCTCAAAAAGCCCTCGTTTAGTCAATTCACTGAAAAAAAAAAGTGAAATATAAATAAAAAGCTCTCAGCTAAGTTCTAAGTAAGTAAAATCAGTTGGGCTGTTTTATGAGAGAGCTCTGAAAGCAGCGCCCGTATATCGGTGTTTTTTTTTTTTTATTGCATGAGATGGCAAACTAGCACACAGGCCACCTGATGGTAAGTGGAAACTGTGACCCATAGACATTCGCATTCACAAGACTGCAAATACACTGCCAAACCTGAGGACTAAGATGGAATGCCTCTATGCTAGTCAATTCACCGGCTGTCTTATCCCCAAACCGGAACACAACAATGCGAACACTGCTGCTTGGCGGTAGGTTAATGGATAAGATGGTAGTACCAACCCGGACGGACCCTGCACAAGGTCCTCCCACAAGTGAATTTTATCTATTGTATAATAGTATTTGCATCATGTAAACGGACTTATTAATTAGCAATCTAGTCTATCTACGTTAGTGAAGTATGCTGCCTCTCGATCAGCTGCGTCGGTGAGGCAACTGGCCCGTCGGCCGCGTTCCCCGCGCGTGGCGCAACGAGCCGATGGCCCATTGTGCTCGCCCGCGGAGACGCGCGGCGGCCGGCGCTGCATAATGACAGTAATTACCACTTTGTTAAGGCAGCTCAGATGAACTGCTGCACGTGACCACGCGTCCTTGGGCTCTTCGAGGACTTGTTAGATAAATTGCACATAATCATTATTTCTGTGAAGCGATATTTCTTTTCGCATTGCCCTTTCTTAATTTTACCCAATTTTGTTTTTCCCTAGTCGATTTTTCTACCATCGCTTTTGTTCACGGTCGACTTATTTCCCAGTCGCATTTTTTCCCGATGGATTTCTATCCCAGTTTCTCTCTTTCCCAGAAGTAATTACATCGTAATGTAGGTAGGTTTAGGTCATGTTAGTTTTGCAGCAGGCCCGGAGGGCCAAATAATCCAGAAATAGGAGCTCCGTCGACTCTGTCTAATTAAATTTTTGGAGTGGGTAACACACTACTGTGAATATATAATGCTAGGAAATGACGCGACTGGATAAAACTCGCAAGGGTAAAAACACTGTGAAAATAAACCGCCGGAAAAAAAGCGACTGTTAATTATCACTTTCGGGATAAAACGCGAAAAGAAAATTATCTTCAAAGAAAAAATGCGTTCCGGAAAGTCATCTAACAAATCTCTTCGAGAGCTGTTATATTACCTGGGTCTCTAATCTAGGCGGTAAAACACGTCTCTGACCTGTCATGGTATTGTTTTTAACCCGCCATTACTGTCAAGTAAATAAGAGCTATCAAATCGTTAACAATACGATAACAGGTCAAATACGGGTTCACTAATGTTTTACCGAAAATTGTTTCACAAAATAATGTTCATTTCACAACCTAACATTTAATATTCCATTAATTTCACAAATATATTACGCCGTTTAAGTTTATATAGCAAATAGTACACTTTAAAAACATTTTGGTTAAAAACATGGCTTTAAAAAGTCATCGTTAAGGAAACGGTTTACTTTACATGCTGTTATTACAAACAAAGTAACATACATTAGATCTACCTACTTTTTGCATTTGAATCGAGACGGGTCCCCGCTACACGGGGCCCCTATATCTGGGCGGTTTCCCTTCGGGCGTATATAAAAACTAACCTAACCTATTTGAGCATCTCAGCCAATTTTGACTTTTTTTGGGCTCCAATTTGGGAAAATGTATGTACCTAATTTTGACAAATGATGCTATATGACATAAATAATTGTAATATATTGTAATATATTTGAGAATTGAAATGTGTAAAATATAAATATTTCAAATAAATCATTTAAATTATGAATCATTTGTTAAACGTGTATGCATAACGTTGATATGCCATATCACACTTTTGCCGATCGTTGGTTGTGAAATGAAAATTTGCCAATTGATTGTCGATAAAATGATAGGGTACCTCAAATACGATATGTTTTTTATCGCCTAGAATAGAGGCGCTCTATTTCAACATTGCTTGAATTGTGTACAGTCACTATGTATACAGTCAACTGATTCGATTGTGTGTGGTGTTTGTCACGCGCCTTTTCGGAGATGACTTGCTGGAATCAAATTAGTTCTACCTGGTGACAATGGAATCTGCAACCCATAGACATTCGCTGCGAATGTGTTGCCAACCTTTAGGACTAGGATGGAATACCTAAATGCTAGTAATTACGATTGATTTACTATTACAGTTATAAAAACCTGAGAGATTTCCTTAAAATAACTTTGTTGGTAGAACGCTTTAGGTTTATTTTACCTATCTTGTTTCAGATGAATTCTATCTAAAGTGAAATGTACAACCCTGTCGCAATAATAGACCGCGTGACTCCGACTGAGCGCCGACATTGCGAAGCTGCGATTAAGACGCGTCTGCTTTCAATCCCGCCACACATTCAAATAAGTAGTAGTAATAAGTAATAGTGATATTACGTAAACCGTTATAGTGTCTATTTGGCAGGCAGGGCGCGCTTTTGTGGATTGGTAACACTACAGGGTGGCTGGATATTCGATACAAAACTTTTAAGGATGCATAGTAGAGCTCATTTGGAGCCAATAAACTCTTTATTAATTACCTTTTGATTAGTTAAGTTTAGCTCTTGTTTACAATAATATCGGCCATTGAAGTATGCATTTGAAGATAACTAGGTACTGATTTCTGAGGACTTCGTACCATACAAATGACGTTCATAAAAAGTGTACTTCTAAGTGTTAATAGCACTTAATTAATTTGAATACCATATTTTTGGTAAGTATTGTATTTCCTTAGACAGCTAGTAAACCAAGGAAGTTTTTCCAGCAGTTTGTACGCTGCATGTCATACTATGATTTAAAAAAAAAACACTATCATATCATAATGAAGTAATTACATTTTTGTTTATTTTTATTGGAGTTTTATTAAATAACTTGAAATGTAGCATTACGTGTTAATTTTTTTGTAATTACATTAAATTACTGACATTTTAGCTTTCAGAAAATACATTAAAATAAAAATCATAAAAAAGGGCAAGATATTTTTTTATAATTTTTTTTCGAGCTACGTTCCGCAATTTCGAAAAAAAACTTAAATCTCAATTATCTCTGAAACGAATAATTTTCAGATAGGGTACTTACTACATGACCTTATTGGCTCCAAATGAGCTCTTCTATAAAAGCCTCCTTAAAAGATTTGTATCGAATATCCAGTCACCCTGTATACACTTAATTACTTTACCGTACATACGGCATACTCCTACAAATTGGTTAACTATTAGATATAGCTATGACAGACCCAAATTCTGCGACACAAGGTCACGTACATTCGATTATGCCTGTGATAACTGATTGGCTAGCTCGGAGCTAGGCGGAGGCTGTCGAGGCTCGCCGCGGTGACGGGGCTCCGCCGCCCGCCGCCCGAGGCTTCCGCGGACGTGTCTCCGAAGAGGAAGCGAACGTTAATAGGCCCTGTGTTTGTTCCTGCCGCGTCAGCTGTACACACACTGTATTTATTGTCCCAACATTTTTCGACCTAATATATTGTGGGTCTGAATAATAATTTGTCTTAAACTGGCTTTTGGGCGAGTCAGTGAACTTTGTATCTAGATTTCCTAAAAATACCTCCGGTTTGTTAGGTTAGGTTGTATTGTAAATACAACCAATGAAAAAAAACACAACCTAATATACCGGAGGATTCGGAGGAGCACTAACAAAAACAGGGCAAGATTTATTCAAAGTAGTGCGCTAAAAAAACAATATAGGCAGGTAGGCATCAGAGCTACTATAATATATCTACCTGGAAACATTAAAATCGACTACAGTCCGTTTCCAAAGATCCTTTCTTCCTCGCACCTTGAAATTATGGAATGAACTTCCTCCGCGGTGTTTCCTCAGCACTACGACATGTCCTCCTTTAAACGCGGGTTAAAAAGATTATTCACTGAAAGGCAACAACTCCGCTGTGCCCCTGGCGTTGCTGATGTTTATGGGCGACAGTGACTGCTGACCATCAGGTGGCCCGGCCGCTCGTTTGCCTTACACAGCTATAAAAAAAAACTTATGATGATTTATACTCGTATTTAGACGGCGTAACTCACAAGCGACGCGTCGTCGCCTGCCGCTATACTCTAACGTTCCCTTTGAGTCCCGCAGTGTCCCGCACCGACTCAAGTACCAAGCCAATACTAATATTAAAATAATTAAGGCATTCCAATGAATCAACGAGTCAGATATTGGTTAGTGGGCTCTCGCCCGAACTCTCGCTCGAGGGACCCTCGGAGGAGTCTTGAGGAGTCTTGAGCTTCTAGGCTTGAGCTTCTACGAGTTGTCGATCGGTCTATCAAGTGAGCGAACTCATACGATTCACTACAAATTAAACTACCTAATTGAGAATGCACGCCATAGAATGTGGTTTGTACGCACTGACGGGACAACTTAAACTTGCCGGTTAACATAGGTCGGGGGAGGGTCTGTGTTTTAGGTCATATACTCGTATGTATATATCGAGGGGATCCCCTTGAAATAATGTGTCATTTCACCGAATTTAATTTCATCGAAAACTTATAGTTGTCAGGTTATCTTAAGCATTCGTTACGTAGGTTGGGTTAGACTCGTGACCACAATTAAAATTAAGCTCCTGCACGTGGAAATGCCTGTCGATGAAATGAAAATTCGGTGAAGTGAATCGTTCTATGAAATGAATTTCGATATTTCAAGGGTAAACCATATCGCAAGTCGAAACGAATTGGTTTAAGAAACTGTTAATATTTTAGGATTTTTATAAATCAAACCTAACCTAGCCTTGTCCACAAATGAGATACGAGTAGGTATTTAAGAAATTCTGAAAATCTTACGGTTTCTGCGATATAAAAATTATGACTATGAATAATTATGTCAACAATAACCAAAACATGGGAATTAACGGGCTCCCACCTGGCTATAGTCAATCAATAGATATACTCATGGCTCGCCGTGTTGCCAGTTGATGAGCAATCAACATCAACACGCTTTGATCTCGGCTTCCCGCCGGCGCGCGGCGCGGACATCTCTAGTATAAACAGGATTGTGCCGAGCTGTGTGAACTGTGTGAACTCGACGCCGACATCGGCCTCATCGGCAGCGGCAGCTCTGCATCTTCACAATCGCTTGCTCGTCTAAATGTATTGTTTAAGTATGTGTAACAATGAACACTGACCTATTGTAGCGCAGTGAACCAAAGTGAATCTTGGCTTACGTCGCCGGATTACGACATGACTCCCAGTCTTTCATCCGCTCTCGCCAACCCTCAATCTTGGCTCTTTCTTACGATAATCAGCAATTATAACTGGCCAGGTTAAGTTTTATTGAAATGTCAGGGTCCGTCTAGCTATTAAAATAGAATAGAATAGAATAGAAAATATTTATTCAACGCACACAAAAATACAGTAGAAAAATATAAAGTGAAAAGAAGACATTAACTACTTATAGGTACGTTGAACAGGATCCCTCCCTGCATTGTGCCGCAGGGAAATTGCGGCGCTGATTTTCAGAGGGACCCTGACTTAAAAATGAATCTAAATTAAACAAAAAGACGGGTAGCAGTAAACAGGTAACAGGTAACATTACAAACATTAGCGACAATACGTTTTAGAAAGTGAAATAAAAACGATATAAATACACACTGAAAAATCGTATTAAAGACTAATGCTATTTGTGTATTTGCTAATACTATTGAAAACGCCATAGGTATCTAAATGCCCTTCGCCGACAGCCGCTCTTCTCCTTTCCACTCTCATATAATTTTTCCCAGATAAGTTGGTTTTTGTCTTGCTTCTCAACTAGCCTAGCGATGAGTACTAAAGCTAACTGAGAAAGCACGATAAATACGAACTCATCCGACCAAGTACAGCTGTCTACAGTTGTAATAATTGTTTTCATGATTAAATTGTGAAATAACATTGTATTGTATGTTGGGATTAATTAAAGATGTGCTCAATAAAAATGACTATTGAATTGAGACCTTGTATATTATGCAATCAAATGATTTATGATGCGGCTTCAGCAACCTGCGGCGTGGCGCGGATGCTCGAGCGGCGTTGCATGGCCTGCCATTAGGGAATGCAAATAACCGGATATAACCGGTTTTAGCCGGTTATTTTCATACAAAACCTGTTAATAACCGGTTAAATTGCACTCCCTACCTGCCATCGCGAGCCCCCCGCGCGTGCTCGCCCCGACTTAGGAAACATACATACATACACATACATAAAGTCACGCCTTCATTCCCAGAGTGGGGTAGGCAGAGCTAAAGAATTACCAACAAGTCTTAAAACTTCTTGATAATTCTGTAACAACACTTGTGCATTGTGATTTATATAATGCTAGACTAAGTATACCATTGTAACATTAAATATATTTAAAAAATGACTGACTGCCGAGTTTCTTGCGGAGTTTCTTCTCAGCAGTGGTCTCCTCTTGTGTGAAGCGCTGGTAGATTCTTGACGTGTAAAGTAGGCTAGTAGGCTAAGATGTTTACCAGCATATTAGTGACAGGTTGCAAGCCCATCGCCTAGCAGTAGGTACTACATGCCTAATATTCCCTTAGTCGCCTCTTACGACATCCACGGGAAGACATGGAGTGGCACTATTCTAACCCGGCCACCACACGGTTAACTTAGGAAACATTTATTTAATCGGTCATTCATTGTTGAAGTATCAAACACCGCATACATCCTGAGTCAACGTTGCTATCTTCTAATATCATCGGCTAGATCTCCCTGGCGAAGCGGCTTTCTCGCATTGTTCCGTCCGACCCCCCCTCCCGCCTCGGCCGCTGTAACCGCTCGCTCGTTGCCGTGCGCTGTGGTTACCGCACGGCGCACGTAGGTAACGCTAAAGAGCTTCCGTCGTTTTGGACATAATACTTACAGTAGTGTCATAATAAGCGTCCGACATAACGTTGCGTTGTGTTACTTGCGTTACGACGGCGCTTAATAAATTCTATTTGACCGTGATTTGCGATTTTAACGCAACATTGTGGGTCACCTATCTTGAGTGCTAAGTCTCATTTCCCAACTATTTCAATTGCCGTATTTTCGAGATTAGAAATGGTATTTTTCTCAATAAAAGTCTCCTATAGAATCCATAGATAAGATTCAAATTGTTTAATAATAAACCTGAATTTTTTATTGTATTACAACAATAATACACTAGATGATGAATAGTTAAGAAACGAGAGTTAGGTAACCTCTATTGTGTTGTGCTGAAGCTGAATCTAAATGAAAAATGATCATTTCGGTTAAAAGCATTTACTTACATACAATTGTGCAAAGGTTGGGGTTGGGATCTCCTAGTAAGTAAAATATAACTAAGGTTACCGACATAGCCCGAAGAATAGCTAAACTTAAGTGGCAGTGGGCGCGGCACATCGCTCGCAGGCCGAAGGGGTCAGAAGGTTCCACGGACCGGGAGACGAGCTGTAGGTAGGCCTCCAACAAGATGGAGAATCCACCGCGGGAACGCGGTGGATGCGAAAAGCACAAGACCGGTCTGAGTGGAGAACCTCGGGGGAGGCCTATGTCCAGCAGTGGACGTCTTTCGGCTGACATGATGATGATGATGAGTTAAGTAAAATAATATCTGAAATTTAAAACACCCTTTTTCCACTTTTTCTGAGCTGAATATAGGACTATTTATGATCATGATCACTACAAACTAAGCTACCCGCGTCGGTAAGAAGATCAATTAGTCTAAGATAGAGTCTCCATTATTTGATCGTATAATGTATACCAATTTGGCGTTAGTTTAATTACAGCCTTCACTCAGTGATCGGTGATGTCTGCTTCAATTAGCACCGGGCGGCGATCAAGGGCAATTGCGCAACGTCATCAATCGATCGCCGCCATCGGCCGCGGCGCGCGCGCAGGGCGTGCGCCTCCGCAGCGCAGTGGCCAAGGGATGAGCCGACCCGCCATCAGCATTAAAAACAAAAATCGTGTTTCTAATTTGACCTATACATTTTAAATGTAATGTTTGTTAGTAATTATTACTTTTTGAAACAAACAAACTGACTGATGGCTTAGCTAAGCAGAAAATGTGGTTACAGAATTATCAACAAGTTTTAAGACTTGTTGGTAATTCTTTAGCTCTGCCTACCCCACTCTGGGAATGAAGGCGTGAAGGTTGTATGTATGTATGTACAAAGCAGAATACAAACCTCAAACAAAATTATCACACACTATCACTTCAGGTTTGTATTTGCTTCTCCCGCCCTCTCATACCCTCTAATGGGTGCCCCACCCCCAGACCTACAAAGCTGTCTCTCCGAAATACTCAGAATCAGAAAGGTACATACGTCTCTGTTGAACTTACTGAACTGTTATTCTGTGCTACCCATGATTGTGCCATGATGCTTGTCTTGTTCACTTCACCTGTCCCCGCAACACTTTTTAAGAGATATTGCACGGCACGAAGTTACACAATACCTTCTTAAAAGCTTACCGACATTCATAACATAACTTCCGCCTGCCATTAGCGCGCGCGCATTAAGCTGTATTTTTAACTTTTAGCAACAAATAAAAAGTTAACAAGTTTCAATGATGAGAGTCGTGACGGAGCGAGGCGATGGGTCGTGATGGATGATGGCGGATGCGCGGAAGGTCGGTGACGTCAGCGGTGACGTCACGGGCGCACGCCGCGCACGCGCAGTTCCCTGGTGCGCAGAGCTTAGGTACAGTACAACACTAAAGTTGAGCCTACGACATTCTTCATCTATTTGGGCTTATACTTTGAATCTGGATCAGCGTTCACGGTCTCGACAGTAGTCCAGACTTTAACCTGTCAAGCAGTAAAAAGGGCTTTTATTATAATTAATGAAAAATTACAGAAGACAATCTCACAGAAAGTGACCTAGTCCCTAACTAAGGTATTGGCTTGTACGAGGTAGATAAAGAAATAAATACTTAAAGAAAATCCAAGACTTATCACACAAATATTGAGCCCTTATCGAGATTCGAACTCGGAACCACTAGCTGCTAGCTTTGTAGGCAGTCACTGTCACTGCCAAATATACCCCTGTCTCTCTTAATCATAGGTTCCCATAGTGGTCCCTATACCGCTGTGTGCGCTGTAGGTATCCGGAGGGGGGAGGTAAGGCGCTTAGAATAAAATAGGGGGTGCTGAACCTTTTCTGATGGGCGCTGCCCGTATTATTATCCACTCGCGGTCGAATAATCGGGTCAGCGACAAAATCCATCTTGCAAATTAATAATGGTACGCGTGAAACTAACTTTATATTACAGAGAATTTTTATATTGTATAAGATGTCCAGTAGCTACTTGTGGGAGGACCTTGTGCAGGGTTCGTCCGGGTTGGTACCATCATCTTATCCATTAACCTACCGCCAAGCAGCAGTGTTTGCATTGTTGTGTTCCGGTTTGGGGATAAGCCGGTGAATTGATTAGCATAGAGGCATTCCATCTTAGTCCTCAGGGTTGGCAGTGCATTTGCAGTCTTGTGAATGCGAATGTCTATGGGTCACAGTTACCACTTACCACCAGGTGGTATTTTTTTAATGGCATAGATAAGACAAACGAGCACACAGGTCCCCTGATGGTAAGTGGAAACTGTGACCCATAGACATTCGCATTCACAAGACTGCAATGCAATCCAAACACTGCAAATGCGTTGCCAACCCTGAGGACTAAGATGGAATGCCTCTATGCTAGTCATTTCAGCGGTTGTCTTATCCCCAAACCGAAACTGTCTGTGTGCTCGTTTGCCTTTCTATGCCATATAAAAAAAAAAGGTAGAACCTTAAATATTATTCAACATAATTGGAAAATAAATAAAATAAAATGAAGTGCGAATTTGGTAATAAATTCAAGTCACGCTTGTTTAACTTAAGCTTGTTTTCTCGCTTTTCTTTTCAATTGGTTAAATCAAAATGATAAAAGGCAGTCATTGTCTTTTACGGTCATTATTGAATTACTATCATGTCGCTAACACCAGATGAATGTACACGTATCGTCACTATGCTGGAAGAAGGCAGAAGTCAGAGAAGTAGAGCGAGAGTAACAGGTGTGTCACAGCTTATTAGAACCCCCCGGCACCCGCCCCGCGCCGCCTCGTCGAGGCGGTTAGTACTCTTCACATGGATTTGTATGTGCATGCGCTCACTACATCAACTACGCTTCGTAATTTTTTCAATACTAACCGAGAGGCGACGCGGTGCGGGTCGGGTGCCGGGTGGGTCTATTGAGCTGTGAACTTAAATCGGAATAAGTTTAAGAGTTACCAGCTCGCAAAGTGCTCGCCATTATATCGCGTGTCTTTATCTGTTTCAGTCATGGACATGACTCCAAAGATTTTAATTAAACAAATTAAATTACATTCATTGATTACTTACCCTAAAAATAATGCATATTTAATTTTATTTAATACCTAATATTTTTCCCGTGGTTAGTGTATTCCTTTTCAACGTTAAAATAAACTTACAAGGTGAAAAGCTTCTTTTGCAATCCACGGATGTTAATGGAGCAAACTTAAGTTGAATACCCGCCGGCTCCCAAAGGAGCCAGTAACAAAAAGTATTTGAATTCTAATTTTACTGTTTTGTTTTTTCGCTATATGTATCGGGTTTCGAAAGGTTAATAATAATGGCCACTCGTCTCGTCTTCGTATTATTTATTTATTATCGACCTGTAAAGGATTAAGATTAAGGTTCAGGTAACAAAACAATTAATGTAATTTAATTTATTTACTTGAAAATTTTGGAGTCATGTCCACATTATTACGAGTAATGACACCTATTTGTCAGATCTCTGTTATATTACCCAGCCCGTACCTTGTACTATTACCTATTCTGTGCCAGTACTCATAATGCGTCGTGTACGCGCGTCCCTGTCCTGTCACCCTGAAACCTGAGCGCTTGTGGGGCCCGCGCCACTCGCGCCGTCGGCGCGCGGCCCTCGAGCGGCACTCCCGCGCAGCGATAATTGAGCAGAACCAGCCAATCACCGCGCCAAACGAACTAATGGAGGCTTTGACAATCACGGGCCATTCAATTTGAGCAATTTAATCAACACAAATTGGCACATTGGGTAACATCGGTGTCGCCCTAATAGAATTTTGTATATTTAACTCATGTGAAGTGTCAATTAAGCCAAAATAATATTGCTACGTCGACGTCAATTATTCATATTATTATAAATGGAAACTGTTTTTGTTTATCACTATTTACTATGATTTTTATACAGAAATCCGAGAAGGTCAACAATGTACAGGGTAACCTAGCCTAACACATTAAAAGCTAAGTTCAATGATTTCTTACTGAAATTGTATTTAGGAGTCCAAAGGAATTGTGACGGTACATTTTAAGATATCTCGGCTTGTTTAGGAAAAGTGTGGTTGCTGAATCATCAACAACTTTTTGAAGTTGTAGGTAATTCTGTGGCTCTGCCTACCCCGCTCTGGGATAAAAGGCGTGATGGTATGTATGTATGTATGTATATTAAGATATATCTATGTTTTGTTTGCAAGAGTGTGCGATCATAGTGCATACCCGACGCGAGCGCAACCTCGCCGCCGCGCGCGCATTGTTCACGCAGATAAGGTGCTCAGCCGCAGAGATGTTTCCGCTTCCTTGCAGCGGCGCCGGGACGCAGACGCCGTCTCGCTCGGGCGCCGAGCGCGGAAGGAAGGACGTAACGTAACTAACTGGCATGCACGATGCACTACGATAATAATCATACGATATCAACATCATAATGTTTGGTTGAAAGAGCTCGTATCAATATAAATGTTCTCGGTCGGTTTCAGTATCCAGTACAACCTCATTGTGAAAGCAACATGAACCGGCCACAATAGAGGGAATAACTTTTATCAACAAATAAACTTGTCGTTTGTAGCTCCTGTCCTGTATCAAACATCAATATAAATAAAGACTCCTAATGACTTGTAGCAATTTAATCCATCGAGATGGCAATAGTCGTGTCTGGTTAATATTTTCATGGCTTTAAACTAAAGGAAGTACTCGTAATTGACTTAAACAACCTTCATCATACATACTTGTTTATAAGAATAAAAACAAGAAAAGTTTACTTTGGACAACAAGAGCCATAATTAAATAGTACATTGTGTATTAAGGTCGGTAAGTAAGGAATTACGACCGAGGCTCTAGTAGAAGCCCGAAGTCGAAGACTGAGGGCTTTCTGAGTCGAGGTTCGTAATTCCCGTACCGCCCGTGAAACATACAATGTTTTTCATCACATTTGCGAGTAAATAAATAAAATTATAGGGCAGAAAAAACTACCTACACAAGTCAGCACAACTATTATTACGAATTACTTGAACTTTTTTTAAGGGGATGGCGGGCGGACTCCACAGATTATACAAATGTTTCGTTCAGAAACGTTAAGGGCAAATACTTACGTAGGTATACATACATACAGCCCTGAAGGAGTGTAAAAAAACGACGTTTTGATACTATTCAAATCGATTATTAAGAACATTAATTGAGTATTTAAGTAACATGTAGCGAGATTGCAATGAAATTCCTGTTTAAATAACGTTTAAGAAATTTTTTCAATTGCGTGTAAACTCTTTGCTTGAACTTGCAAGTGCCTGGGTGCTGTGCTATAAATTAAAAATAAATTACTTACCGACCTTGGGTTTCATGGTAAAAAAAAAGGTCGAGGGTTTTATATGGGGCATTGCGGCCAAGTTAACCTGTATGTTTAGATACTGTTTACGTGCAAGTGTGATGAAAAATAAGTTACAGACTTACATAACAGTATAAAACTTAAAACTATTCCAAGACGATGCTTGAGACGTGCTCATATAAACACTTAGTACACTTATCTCTGTTTTTTTTTTTTATTTGTCCGTATGAACAGGCTGAGATCTGGGACCATATCGCCTCGTCATGAGTTGTAATCTTTTTTTTTTTTTGTTATTTTATCATCTAAAGGTTTCCTTTTAATGTTGTCTCATCCGGTAAAAAATCTTCAGTGTTGTTTTTTCTATTAGTGTCATCAAATCTGATAAAACTTCTATAGTTGTAGGCCATTCCAAGTAATGTAAAGTCCGTGAAAAATTCGTCATAACCGAGTAATAATATTCGTCATATCCATTCCTTATCATTTTGTCACATATCTTATCCTAATTGAATAATATGGTTTTTTATAATAATACTTCTGTCACGCACATCTATAACGTGCGCAAAATATCCTAGGAATGACATCTGTCAGTTGTTTTTGTTTACAACTTTGATCTCACCTAACCTAAATTATACTAACTGAAACGAATAAAAATAAAATAAAAGCACAAATAAATAATATTTACACCTATTTAAAACCATAAGAATAATTAAAATTCCTTGACTGTTGACTTAATAAAGTTGTACAGTGGCACATAAGTAGAATGATCTTTCAACAACTCTTGAACAGAACGCGGGACCAGAGGTGGTTCGCCGTAAATACAGATTAATTCGTAGCACAAGGCGCTGAATGCCAAAGGACGAGCAATAAAATAGTATGTGATCTATTGTTTGCCTCTCATTAGATTGACACAGGTCACAATGAGGTTCAGTTACAATTTTCATACGATACAAGTCATAGTTGAGATGGCAATGACCAAACCTTAGACGACAAATAGTGTTATAAAAGCTTCTCTTATGATAAATATTTCCTTTACGTAACCAAGATACAGATTGTAAGTTTATATCCAAGGCTGCATACCAAGAACCATGCTTTCTATTTGCACAACATGATCCCAATATTTCCCCCAATGATCGTACATTCTTTGTTTCAATATTGCGATAACATCAGTACATTATATGGGAGTGGGAGATCAAAACTAACATCTTTACATAAATACTACATCGGTCCATCTAGTGACGCCGTTCAGGAATTGAAATAATTAATCGCCTATTTTAAACACATCGCTTGTGAGTCACGCTTGTGTGGCTTTACGGCTGTCACGGGCATCATCTTATAGAATAATCAGAGTATAATATCTACTAAAGTAATAAAAGAGCGTGAAATTAAATTAAATTAAATTTCTTGCGTATAGATTAAGGTTACGTTTGCAGATACATTCGCTTATACATAATTATGTTACCATACACGCCTTCGAAAAATAAAAACGATAACAAACAATAGAATATAAACCAGTTTTTTTTTTGTTTAGTTGGTTTTTCCAAAGTTGGTATCCTGGTCACTGCCCCGAAACCACCGGCGGACACATCTTGGAGACAGAAGAGAAATGGACCACATGCCTGCATATGGCTCTTCTTGGGACCACCCAAAGGTCAGCCATTCAGCTTGTGCCAGCCGTCCAGGGTACAGAGATACCAGCCTCCCTATCATTCTGTAATTTTCACCAACTAATAAATTTTAATTCCATATTTTGACGACGCGCTGGCCTAGTTTGTAGTGACCCTGCCTACGAAGCTAGCGGTCCTGGGTTCAAACCCCGGTAAGGGCAGATTCTTGTGTGATGACGTGATGAGCGCGAATGTTTGTTCCTGAGTCATGTTTTCTATGTATTTAAGTATGTATTTCTCTATATAAGTATATTTATCGTTGTCTATTACCCATAGTACAAGCCTAGAGCTTAGTTTGGGACTAGGTCAATTGGTGTGACATTGTCCCCTGATATTTATTTTAATTTTATTATTTGCTGCCGATGCTACTGCGCAGCCGTGACCCGCGACCACTTACGCTTTGAACCTACACGAATAAGTAACGCTACTCAAGTATGTTGTCATATGTTCGCGTTCGTCCACCACCAAAGGCCCCACGTGACGAGCGGGACCTCGCCGCCGTGCCGGCAGCTTCTAATTAGTGGTGCCCCGCGTAACCTTTACGTAAGCTTTATGGCGCTATTATCAAAATCCGCCGGAATTCGGGATCGATAGCGTGAGCAGTAAACGCGTAATTGGTCGGACAATGGGTGCGCGGGCGATGCTAATCGCCTGGGAGCGCAGGACCCTAGACTGTAGATTTTTTTGCGTTTCGTTTGTTACGTGAACAAACAATTGCCATTACATTAGAGCATTAGTTTGCAGTATACTCGTTTATTTAAAAATATCAGGAGGCCTAGACGCGGTGCAAAAACGAAAATATGTATAGTATACACATCAATTTACTCGTGTATTTCTCTATTATAAGTAAGTTTAACGTTCACTAGTACCCATGGTACAAGCCTAGAGCTTAGTTTGGGCTAAGTTAACTTGTGTAACATTGTCCCCTGATACTAATTCAATATTATTTTTCTTTTATAATGAAGTAATAATAATATAATTCCAAGTGCCTTTTAACACCACCACTCTGAACTAAAACCTGATTAACTTTTAGAACTTCCCTTACAAAAGGCCTTCACCGACCTGAGACTCGGCAAGTATATGTAGATGAATCGGCACAAACAATTATACCTAATGTGTATAAGGAATTGATATAAGCGGCCGAAATATAGACTGACAGTTAATGGTAATCCTATACGTATGAACTAATTAAACGTCTTTCTAATGTAATCATTACCTATGTCTTCTTTCAAACGCCATGCTCTTGTCGGTGTAGCTCAAAGTAAACCCTCTATTTCCCTCGTAGGTACTATTAAGAACGAATACATTTAAAAGTACCTACTGCGTTAATGTTACCTTTTACTTCATCAGACCGACGAATACATTACAAATATTACAATGTTTGTTTTGCAGTACCTCATTATTGACGGTGTAATCATGCGAGAGGCGGAGGGCCATGTTGTTGTTACCCACCATAAATTTACTTTTGTGTCTGTCGATGCAGGTTTCGCATTTTTTTTGATAGAATCATTCGCGTATATTACCAATGAAATCATTATATTTTATCGGACACATCCAAACGAAAAGATCGAAGAGTCGCCCGGACAGCGGCATGGGCAATGGGCACGCACGGGGCAATTTTTATTTGCAATATTACTCGTGTGCGTGTGCGCGCGTGCATATGGGGTTGTGTGTGTGTTTGATGGCGAGATTGCGCCATACATACAATGCAGCGGAAGTAACAACAAATGCATTAATTAATAAACTTATTAAAAAATACAAAGACGTGACATAGATAAGGAGTACCTAAAGTACATTTCGACGGTGAAGTACCATGAACTCCTAACTGACATTTTGAAGATAGTTAAATTTTCATACAGATACACTTTAAATATAATTTGGCATCATTACTGAAGACATTAAAAAAGAAGAAATTAAATGAGTATGAAACCAGTGTCTTCAGTAATAATGCCAGATTATGTATAAAGTGTATCTACATAAAAATGTAACTATAGTCAAAATGTCAGTTAGGAGTTCATGGTACTTCACCGTCGATTTGTCTCTCTTTTACAGAATTATATCAGGGAGTATGTTTAATTTTCATATCATCGATAGGCATTTTCCACCACCTCAATTAAAATCTAACCTAACCTATGCAATGGAGGTCCAGATTTCCTGATAGTAACCAGCCTTACCAGAAAATAGTTTTTGATGAAACGGAAGGCAATCAATTGATTTCATACCCAGTAGTGAACACATTGTGGATGTTCTAGTTTGGGGATCAGACAACCTGCAAAATGACTGGCATGAGAAGTATTCCCCTTTGTCACCAGGGTTGGCTACGCATTTGCAATCTATGGAGTACAGTACCGTACCAACTTTGCCATTGTTCACGGCCATTTTATACGCAGAAACAAAAGACGGTCGCGCCAGTGGCAGTGCGCGCCTGCGCCGCGGGGCACCGAGGCGCGGCGCGGCCAACGCCCTGCGTCGGGCCGCTCCAGCCCGCGGAGGGTCGTTCCCCGACACTGCTTAAGTATTACCATTATTATTAATTACCTACGTTACATACCTTTTTATGACGAGAAGTAAACGAACGAGCCTCCCGATGGTGATGATGGAGGTCCCGACTTTTGCATTCTCAAGACCCCTGCACAAGGTCCAACCACCACTAAGTTTAAACTGAAAAAGGTGGCATGGACGGGGAGAGGACATTTTCCCTGCTGAGGGAAACTCGCAAATGCAGAATAAATAATTAAAGAATATGACCTAGGTCAGCCAGGATCCGACATGCTTTTCTGTATGAAAAAATCGGATATTATGACAGCGTCTCTATAAATTCAATACTCGTACATACCAGCAGCGCAGCTAGTGTATAAAAAGGGAGCCCCAGTCATTATACATTTGTTTCATCGTCATCATCAGCCTATACTAGTCCGCTGCTGGACGCAGGCCTCTCCCACTGCACGCCACCGAGCACGATCTGCGGCCCCCCTCATCCAGCTCTCGCCAGGCCCCTTGCGAAGACCGTCGCTCCACCTAGTCTGAGGGCGTCCTACACTGTGCTGCGTTTGCAGGTCCGCGGTCTCCACTCAAAAACACGATAACTGTTTGCTAAATAATTATTGCAAAAATGTTTTTTTTTATATTTCTGGAACCGTAACTTTTTCAATTTCTAAGGTGTGGATAAAACTAGGTTACGTTTCGTTTGTTTTGTAAAATCGTGAAAACAAAATAAAAACATGATTCCATCAATAAATTCTTAAGACTGCCATAATTATGACTTAAATCCTATGACAACTAAAAATAATTATGGCAGCAAATTGGGATTGTTCATATTTTTACATATAAGTACTTTAATTCGAAAACCATTTCGAGGAATAGTTTTAAAGCCGTTCTGCATTATTAAGTTTTTGAAATATTTATTTATTTCGACAAAATTATATTTAACATTAGCTTGACTTTCGTTTTCGGCTTGAAGCCCACCTAATTGAAAACCGCATGAAATAGTATGTTTTAACACACTATAACAATCACTTTTTATCATTAGATATCTTTTAATTATTCTTATTTGTTAGCAAATACCATACAATTAATGAAATCGGTATCTTAAAATTATTAATTCTTTCGAATTTAAATGTAAAAACCGTAAATTATTTTTTTGGTCCATCCCAATTTAGACTCGTGTCCTCGTGTCAAAGTCATACTAGACCCGGTTTGTGGAAGTATCTCAGTAGGGTGTCCGCAGACACGCAGCCCGCCAGAGGTCGCGGCCGTCGCGGGCAGGCCCGCAATGCTCCCACACATCATCGTGTCACACAATGACGTTTATCACTCCATTACGCTTCCGCCAACAACCATTCATTGCCAATTATTTAGCCGCTCAATAGCCAGACAAACCGTTTGTGTTTGCATTGTTCCATAAATTGGTTGCGCAAGTACAAACACTGCGCGTCGCGCATCGAGACGTTCGCCGAGCGCGTGTGCACTCACACCACGACATGACAGCCACCCGAGGTGGCAATATTTAAGTATGTTTAAAATATATATTTAATAATTTATGTACATACATACATACATACCTTCACGCCTTAATTCCCAGAGTGGGGTAGGCAGACCTACAGAATTACCAACAACTCCAAAAACTTGTTGATAACTCTGTTGTGGTTACAGATTTAATAATAATAAATAAATAAATATCAGGAAACAATCTCACACAAATTGACCTACTCCCAAACTATGCTCTAGGCTTGTACTATGGGTACATACAACGATAAACATACTTATATAGAGAAATATATACTTATATACATAGAAAACACCCATGACTCGGGAACTGTTCCCGAGTCATGAGTGTTTTCTATGTATTTAAGTATATATTTCTCTATATAAGTATGTTTATCGTAATATTTAATATTCGCGCTCATCACACAAATATCTGCCCTTACCGTGATTTGAACCCAGGACTGCTAGCTTCGTATTGGGGGATTTGGAACGGCGATGTATCACTAAACCAATGATGTCTACAAAAATGGTTGGTGCTAGATTAGCCCGTGAGATACCGGATATATTAATTTTAGAGGTTTGACATGATACAATGACATAATAAGTAGGTAAATTGTTCCCATTGTTGCAAAAATAAAAAGATTAAGATTTCAAATTCATAATGATAGGCTTTGTTTAGGCATGCTTAGATCGTTAAAAACCTACTACAAATATACCAAATTCAAACCCGATATCTTTAGCAGTTTCGGAGAAAAAGGGTCTTGACTTTCGCGCTGAAATAAAGAATATCTGTAGTAGGCGGTGTATTGAACAAATCCTATACCTAGCTCTATCCTTTCACCGGCTCAAACTTGAGAATACTTTAGACCCATCGGCCATTGCAAACCTCCTCAGAATTCAGAAAAAATAATAATTGGGACCCGTTTTTTTATTTGGTCTTATTTATCGGAATCAGAAAAAATGCCTTAATGGCAAGTGATACAATTATGGCAATTACAATTCGGGCAAACGATAGAGAACCTTTATTTATGCGATCGGTAAGGAATTAAGCAACACTGAATCGTTGCTTATAGAAAGGTGTCCGCTTGACGAGTTGATAAATCAATCTGGTAGATTTTTTTGACGTGTAAAAGTGCCCGTGCGGCCTACTTACTGAATAAACATCTTTTATCTTTTTTTATCTTTTAATCGATCGAGTATTTTCTCAAACGATGAAACTCCTAAAGCTGTCGTCAACAATCAGACAAACTACACAAGAAGATCTTCCGGCTACGGGTATGGATTATCTCGATTACAGAATAGGTACACACCCTGTAGTCGAAATAATCCACACTCATCGTCCAGACGATCGAGACGATGCGCGATGGTGTGAATGTGTGAGTTGCGCAACGTCGCGTCTCTCCGAGCACACCCGCAACGTGCCCGGGCCCTCGCGTCAGGGCACTATTCTAGGTGGTTAAAACCCCACCACATCGTCGTCAACCTGTAACAGTATTGTTTTTTGTTAATGGGAAAAAGAAGGCAGCCGAACAAGCGACCCTCCTGATGGTAAGTGACCATCGCGGCCCACAAACACCCGCAGCACCAGTTTTTAACTCGGCCGCCATTACTGTCAAGTATAAGAGCTATTTTTTTTTATTGGGGGGGTTGAGATGGGCCTTGTGAGAGTTGTGAGCCACTTCGACCATTGCTGATCTTTTGTGGCAGCCCTTTGTTTTAGAGTTCACTACACAGACCTGTTGCGTCTAAGAATTTCCAGATGCTTTGGGCAGTGAGTATCTCTTGTGGGTCAATGATATATCGGCCTAGGTGGATACTTCTGTTGCGCATCAGCGGTCCGCACGAACGGAGGATGTGCATTGCTGTTTCTTCTGTTTCCTGACAGAACCTGCATGTCGCGTCTTGTTACATTCCCATTAGAAACAGACGTCTGTTCAGTTTGCAGTGGCCAGTTAGGATCCTAGTCCCTGCGCAAGTCTTTTCTCTTTTGAGTTGTAGAATCTCTTTGGAGAGCTTGATTCTGAACCCTTTAATAAGTGACTTTGAGTGGTTTTGTCCTTTTGTGCATTTCCACAGCTCGGTCGCTTTATATCTGTATAGTTCGCTTAGCAGGGAATAGGCTTTTCGTTTTGTGATGCCACAGAACGGCTCCGGGCCGACCAGGGGGTTGTCAGCACCGTTCCTAGCTAGTTCGTCTGCTATTTTGTTTCAGTTTCGTTAGGTATAAGAGCTATCACATCGTGGTCAATACGATTACAGCTCAAAGACGATACGGTTTTAACCGCCTAGGATCTCGGCCTTGCCTATTGTCTAGTTATTACTAGACTCTAGTTGTTCCCTCACGTCACGTAGGATCGCGAGTCACGCGTGACGGCCTCAATGCGCTCGCTATTTATTACCCAGCATTGCAATTGTCACTAATCAAATAAACATTAGGAGGCCATGCGGGCGATGCGGCCATTATTTTTACAAATACAACTAGGTAAACTGATTCTGAAACCACCAAGCAATTCTTTTGCTTCATCTAAAGCAGCAGTTCCCAACGGGTGGTCCGCAATAACTTGTTGAGTGGTCTGCGGCAGGATCCCAACAAAATTATGCCGTTAAAAGAGTTTCAATAAATGGTGAATTTGAAAGCAATTCAATGTGATATTTATGAATAGAACACAATTGTGACGATAACTTAAATCGTTGAATAAAATAAAATAAATACTTTAAACGCTTATTTGTCGCACTATGCACTGGTTTTCTGAAAACTCATATACAACAACAAAAAAGAAGTTTCTTTCATATTTCTGTCATTATTTGTTTGTCAACCAAATGTCGTTTCTCTTGTGCCAGAAATTAAATCTAAACCACGGAATTTTATATAAATTACGAATTGGAATGACTGCCGCCTACATTTGGCCCTAAACGCTGCTCAGAGCTGTCACTAATCTAATAATTAGCAATTCAAAATGGCCGCCGGAACCATTTCCATATGCAAATAATTTATCGCCGTCGTTTGTTTGTTAAGTTTTTAGTTCATGATGGCGCGTGCCGACACGGCCGGAAGGTATATTACATAGTTATCGACGTTACCGTGCTGCCGACTCTTGCTGGACCTATATTACGGTTAAAGTTAATTTACGACCTTTCGAACGTTGAAGTTTTTGCGTGCGTAGTTTATTTTTTGTGCATCTTGTTTCTTTACATGAATCTTGTGGTTTTCATACTGCTATAAAAACAAATGTATAAATAGGTAGGTACTGGCTACAACTTAAATCTTATCTCTCGGAATCTTAAAATGAACTTTTTGTTTTCCCTATACACTATCTTCTGCTGGCGCTGCTAAACTTTTAATCGTTTTTTTATGAATTATTATCTTTGACTTAATGTTTTTCTGGATCCCGGAGTCAAACTAGGAACCGCTATAGTTTCGTCATGTCCGTCTGTCCGCGGTTCAACTCAAAGAATCTTTGTACTTACTACAATAAAAATTACGCCGACAAAGTTGTAAACTAGATTCTACTTTTTAAAGTTCCGTAGTCAAACTAGGAACCCTTGTAGTTTCGCCATGTCCGTCCGTCCGTCCGTCCGTCCGTCCATACCCTAGCTCAGAGACTTAGTACTAGAAAGCTGTAATTTGGCATGAATATACATATTAGTCAGGTGAACCAAGTGGTTTTTTTTTTTTCAAAAAATTGTGTCCCCCTTACTCGTAACGTAGGGATGTATTTTTTTTCTCGTCTATCCCATTATTATTATTTATTTTATTTAATAAGTACAATTTTATATTAAAATTAGTCTTAATTAGTGTGAAGTGTCGTTGGATAGGTCTTTCAAAAATATTGCGGGTTTGTGAAAACTATTTTTCGATTATAGGATCCGTTTATGAAATATTAACACTTTGAAAAAGTATAGAATTAGTTCAAACTTGTTATTTTTGTGTAGTAACGGCTTCGGATCCCTACACTGAGCATTATCAACCATGCTCTTTGCTGGTATTTTTATACGATTTCACGCAAACAAATAAAGCAAAGGTATTTTTTTCAGATATCTAGTGACATCGAATGAGGTTTCGCTGCATAGTTCTTAAATTCATTTATTTGGGGGAGCGTCTAGGAAATACTGAACTCATTAAGTGTCATTTTCGCTAGAAAACCCATACCTAATGTCACAAATAGAGCCCGTTATCTTGTCGCACTGACGTCACTTTTTTGTAGGGATTGAATGTTTATTTTATCGACTGTATAAATGTCGATAGTAGAGGAAAAGCCCCAAATATGGACTACCATATACTATTTGTTAAATACAACACAGGATTTTAAAGTTAAAAAAATGTTATAAAAATGAATCAGTCGAGAAATTAGCTGGCAATCTTGTAACTATAATAAAAATGTTTTAAAGAAACGAATTTTAATAAAAAAAATGTACTTATAAAAAAACTCAAACTTAACCCTTTCAAAAAAGGGAACATTATATGGACCACTATGTCTATAATATGGCCTATGGGTGCGCAATATGGACCATAGTATCTAAGGTAAGATAATTATCACATTTTTTTCTATTAGAATTACTTAGGAATAGGGAATGCAATTTAACCGGTTATTAACCGTTTTTGTATGAAAATAACCGGTTAAAACCGCTTATAACCGGTTATTTGCATTCCCTAGTTAGGAACTTGTAGTCGGCCTTATATGTGGAAGTAATAGGTAGGTACTATCAAGTCCCCACCGTATATGCTTCCTTATTATAGTAATAATGAGTTGTTGGTAATTCTGTAGCTCTGCCTACCCCACTCTGGGAATGAAGGCGTGAAGGTATGTATGTATGTATTATAGTAATATTCACATAAAAATGAAATGCCATCGACACCTAGTTTAAAGGCTAAAGACTTGATGTCTCTCCTAGTTAAACCAAAACCTAATGCCTACAGTTAAAGTACATACCTATGCAGTGCGCACAAGTGCATACGACCATGTTCATAATATGGACTACTACTCCATATTTGAAACTACACTATTGGTCCATAATATGAACAGGTGTCATTTTGTCGTTAAATATTTTTCAAACAATACTAGTAATACGTGTCATCACACGCTACAACAAGAAAGTTTACTAACAAAATAACGTTTCTAGTACACGGGGGTACAAGAATAAGCGGTTGTCATGAAAGAAGTAATAACCTTACAAAACTCACAAAAAAAATTCATCAAATGTGACTAAAAACTTCAATCGACGATAACTGACACGTACGCGCACTGAGCTTCGCCGCGAACCACCGGCGGGGAGCCGCACCTCAATGGCGTCAAACGCGGCCAACTTCACTTCGTTAGCAATGCCACCTAGCGAGATATTTTGAGTGGTCCATATTATGTACCTGGTCCATATTTGGGGCTTTTCCTCTATTGTACTTACATTTATATGTCACGTCACTGGCAATGAGTCAAAGACAATCATTACTAAAAATGTGATAAAAAAGAACGGGAATAAAAGTTGCGGGTGTTCGTTAGTTAAAACCGTCAATCATAGTTTTTCCACTATAATTACATCAGGTTATCGCATCTCATAATACCTACTAATGAGGTTATCTACTTATTTTTAATATTCTGTACTGAAACAGAGCAGAGATTTAAAAGGAAAAAATCAATCGCTTTGTGTCATTAAATAAACTACAAATATCGATATAGAGACGGTCGATAAAATATAAAATCGATGTCACTGCGACAAGATAACGGGGTCTAGTCACAAATTATAAAGGAAAACTATCACGACTAAGTAGACTTGACTGTTTCTTGAGATACAGAGGCGACTAAAGTGATGTGACTGATGTGTATACCTATCTACTAAAAATAATCTAAGACAGCGCCAAATATTTTTTTTTTTTTTTTTTTTCGTAAGATGCGACTAAGGGAGTAAAGGCTTGTAGTACTGTTAGGCGATGGCCTTGCTACCTGTCACTAATATACACTGTTAAACATCTTAGCCTAATTGTGCAAATTGTGGTTACAGAGTTATCAACAAGTTTTTAGAGTTGTTGGTAATTCTGTAGCTCCGCCTACCCCACTCTGGGAATGATGGCGTGAATATATGTATGTATGTAAGTAAGTATGTACTTGTATTTTGAGATTATATTTTTCCTTGTTTATTTCTCTGTAATTAAACATGAATAATAAAACGTCGAGTTATGAACTTGTGAGGCATAAATTCCGTGGAGGATGGATTAGTAATTCGGTCGGAGTAGGTAGGTAATGTTCCGCGGCTGTTTGTGGGTTTGCGCCGCGTCGCTCGGTCGCGCTCGCGATAGCTAATTGATTGGATGCCAATACACGGAAAATTGGTCAAGGAAAATATACGCCGTCGAATGCCAATTACGATCTGCCTACAATCTACTATTCTAGCGAGGCAATCGGTCATACGAAAAAAATAATAAATCTACCGACCTACAGTCAGTAATAGTAGATACGTTCCATCCGATCCGCTGGCCCGTCCAACCATGCTTGCATGGGCATACTCGTAACTACTACGTCATTGATGCAGTGAAAAATACAAACTTCTAAGTTAACGGTAAAAAAAAGATACGATACGGCCGTTTTTGCCGCAAAAATGGTAGATTGTGTCACAAGGGAGCAAAATAACATATTTACGGCGAGGGCATACATTGAATCCTGAACGAAGCGAAGGATTCTATAATTGAATCCCGAGCGTACCATTTTAAAATATAATCCTGAGCGAAGTGAGAGATTTAAGCGTTTACACCCAAGGTGGAAATAATTTTGCCACCGTGCGACCGGTGCGACACATACTGCTTTTCACTTCACCTATGAGGAAAATAAAAGATCTTAGGGAGTTATCGATTATGTGCAAATAGTACCTATGCACTTAAACGACGAAAAATAAAAATTATACTGGCAACAAAAGTTCCTTGAACAGAAAAGTGCCACTTTGATCCCTCCTAGCAGGGGAGAAAATTCCCCTTTCCGAATAGGTAATGTGAAAAATATATTTCGACACTCTCAAAGGAATCGAAATTTATAGGGTATTTTCTGTTGACGTAGAACTATGAAATTTGGCAAGTAATACCGTCTCATACTACAAGTAAGTATAGGGGAAAATCTGAAAACTGTATGTTTTCAATTAAATCACAAAAAACAGGGTATTTATTCAAGGAACGGCGGTCCCAATTTTAAATTGAATTAACCGACTCGCGCTTGTCCGGTTTTAATAGCAAATATTTTCGGGGATTACAGGCGTGAAGATATGTATGTATGTATGTATCGCACCTCCTCTAAAAAACTGTCATAACACAAAAAAGTGCTAATTTTAACCGATGATACCAAAAAAATCAACTCTTTTTTCTTTATTATCTACAAAAACGCCATATTCTTAACTCAAAAAATCGCGGTTAGAGGGCACTAGTGTCTGTTTAATCCGGAGCGACATTGACACGCCGCCAATCTACAACAGTGCCCTAACAGTGTTTGTCGCAGGCGCACTCGTGTCGGTGCGGGTGAAAACCGTCATAAGCTATTATGCGACTTTATTGCAGTTAAGTTCACACACTGTATCACATACTTTATTTGTACATAACAGTCGTAACATAGAATATGACTCCTTTATATAACGATTTTTTTCTGATACTGAATGTAAATAAGAGTCATATCACAGGTTATGTCAATTTTTTATAGTGTCAAACACTACTTTTGTTCGTGCCTATTGCAGTATACAGCCATATCATTTTCAGAATGTGAAAAACTGTCATAACATATGACTTTTTTTAATTAATAATAAAAATAAAAATGATAATGTATGACAACACAATTTTTATTTAACTACCATTATAGTTAAGTACCTTTTACAGTAGTTTGAAGAATAAAAATAGTATAAACTATTAATAAACATTCACAATTAAACGAAGAAGAAAAAAAAAAACTTTAAATGCAATTTTCTCAAAATCCCTTTTTTTGTGTTATGACAGTTTTTTAGAGGAGGTGCGGTATGTATTTTCGGGGAAAAAAATCGGAAATTGAAGGTGCTCCTGTACTAGTTAAGGGCACCATAGACTAACAGTTTGTTTGCCGATATGGGCCAGTCAGTTCAACGTAAGTATTGGAACGCAGACTATTAGTATTATATTAGTTTATCTTAATATTTCATACATTTCTGGTGACGACGAACCCTCAGCGGTATAAAACGGTAACAAATAAAACAAAGTTCCCACTGTAGGTTCTAACCGCGTAATGACAAATCGCCCGTGCGCCCCCATAAATCATCGTTGACCGCTGACCACGGAGCGACGTGTGTCCGACAGCGACCGGCGATTAGCTTTGTGATGCGCGTGCGCCGGACGTGCGCGGCGGACGTGCGCGGCGGCGGCGCGAGCGCAGGTATACCACTTTAGTAGCAAGCCACATGGGAACTACGCAGTAACACATAGGAAAGACGAAAGACCGCGAACTCGTAGTACTATGTCATGTAAATGTATGAACGTGGATTGAGATTGAAGTATTGCGTTGCGAAGCATAATCTACAGATAAGATAACTAGAAGATAGATAAAACCCCCGATATACTGACCCCGTCTCTCAGAGCTGATATCTCATAAACGGCCCAGCCGAGTTTCATGAAACCTAGCTAAGAACCTCCGCTAGATAACCTGCTTTCACACACACACGTCACAATTGACAACAATTCATTTTGTGCTAAGGTAGTAAAATAAAATACCGTATCTAGATTTTACACTGCTGATTACAGTAAAAATATCTTTGGATTTTTTTATGCAGTAGTTTGTTTTATATTTAGGAAAAACAGTAAAAAAAGTTGGATTGTGAATGTTAGGAATACACTTATAGTGCCCTTAGTCCATTTATTACCAAAGGAATTCAAAAAAAATATACGACTGTCATGTTGTCTGACGGATTAGGTACTTGATTCTAACGACACGCTTTCGATTCTACGCAAAACAGTTTATTTATTTTAATGGCGTCTACAAATTACGTAATTAATTAAATTACGCAAAATAACAAATTTGTGAACGAACGGCAGCGAATGATTGACAAGTGAGTGACATGACATGACAGTCAGTTCTGTTTATGTTTAAAGTTACTTTATTTTTATTTTATATCAGGCTAAAATCACGACATCAGTATTCCTAACTTTGTATAATATACGGTCTTTTTAATGACTATTTCTTTAATAAATTACTAACGACGAATTTAAGTTAAATAAAGAAAAACCAAGAAATACGGGTAGTCTAATTTTTAACCAGCTATTATAAACGCGAAAAAACAAAAATGCTTGTTTTTTTGAAATGTTGTCAATTATACACCCCTCTTTTTGCGTCGGGGTTAAAAATACAGATTGCAGATAGCTGTATTATGTTAAGACTTGTGGGAGTACCTGGTGCAGGGTCCTTCCGGGTTGGTATGGTACCACCATCTTATCCATTAACCTACCGCCAAGCAGCAGTGTTTGCATTGTTGTGTTCCTCTTTGGGGATAAGACAGCCGGTGAAATGGCTAGCATAGAGACATTCCATCTTAGTCCTTAGGGTTGGCAGTGCACTTACAGTCTTGTGAATGCGAATGTCTATGTGTCACAGTTTCCACTTACCATCAGGTGGCCTGTGTGCTCGCTTGCCTTCTCTATGCCATAAATAAAAAATAAAAGACTGCTGATTTGTAACTAAATCTTAAGAGAAAGACCGTTTTGCGCCCGGTGCATGCCCCATCTCAAAGTAAGTACATGTTCGTATTTATTTATTGTATCAAATCAAAGAACAGCTTCAGATAACACTTTGTTCTGTAAATTGAAAATTCAGCGAAACGAAGACATCTGTAAATCGAGGATAAAACACTTCTGATGGTTATAAGGACAGAGGCATGTACCTAAGTTGTACAGTCGCGTCCGCCAGAAGCGTGGTATATTAATTGACACCACTTTCTATGAAATACGCTAAAGTCGAAGGTTCAAATTGCTAAACACATTCTTACGTATCTTACTACGATATAATAGTTATTAACAAAGCGAAAGTTTGGGTGTTTGTTACTCAATCAAGGCAGAAGGGCTGAACGGACCGATCTGAATGAAAATTGGCACAGAGATAGATTATAGTCTGGACTAGCACATAAGCTGTGTATCGGGGGAGAAAATATAAAATTGGGGAGTTCCCGAGGGAACAGTGATAATCGACTGCTACGTGGACAAAGTCATGCGCAAAATCTAATAGTTTTATAACTTGCAAACGGAATATAACTAAGGAACATTGTGAAATGTTCGATTCCTTTTTGAATTTTAATAATTAGTCGTGTTAACTAGGTACTGATCAAACAACGGGCCTTCGGGGGACAGGCTACTGAGGCTACACATTTGGTCGACTTTATATCTGCTCTGTTACAAGTCGTATGTCTGTCTGTGCTAGATTTATTTTGGCCTGACCTCACTTCAAAAGAAACCGCGGCCATTTCCTATCTTTTTGTATGCGCCCACAATCTTTTGAACACATTTCACTTTCAAATTGGACTCGAACTCCAAGGTGCATTTGCAAGATGAGGATAAGGTCAAGAAGATGATGACTTAGACTTGAAAATAACAATATACACTTAGGGACAAAAAAACGGGTCAGAGTGCGTTGTTCATACAAACGAGGCTATTTCGAAGCCTTGGTTCCTTGCCAGGGGTTGTCTTGAGTGAGGTTTAATGGTGGATACTCCGAAATTCAATGGAGGAGGTCAAATGTTCTTAAGATACCTAACTTATCGCACAATCAGTTAACACCACAGCGATAGAGTTTGGGTCAGCATTTGGATTTTCTTACATTTTATTGCCACTTTAGATGTTTTTCTGAACATGATCAATTCCGGCGTTAGCCGCAGTTTCAATCAGTTGGGTATCATAGGCAATCTAGAAGTTCAGTATCGATGCTTGGTGTATCCATCATCAGATTTCACTAAAAGCATCCCCTGGCGAGGAACCAAAGCTTCGAAATAGCCTCTTTAGTATGAAAAACGCACTCTGACCCGTTTTTTTGTCCCTGAGTGTATATAGATCCCGTGTCAACAAAAGAAACATAAATATGAATAGGTGATGATCACTGGCTATTTACACTGCCGGCGAGAACTCTCTCTCCAACAAAAGATAGACACGCAATGACAAAAGAGACGCATATAGGTAATAGTAGTTGGTTGCTGGCTCTCCTCGCTTTCTCGCTCGTCGTCGGCGGTGGGACACGTGCCTTATCCTCACTAATTGTTACCACCACCCCGAACATTTTTTATCATCAGCTCATTAAGCGGCCGTTGCATAATGAACGCTGATGTCATCGGTAACCCTCGCGACATGCGCTGGCGTCGGAGGTCAAATAGCCAACAATAATTAGCAAGTTTTCGAAACGCTGTGACCCCTGTTAGATGCGCGCGCGGCGCGGCATCGAGGGGTTATTATTCACCAGTGTTGGGCTCTAACTTTGAGACAGTTCAGGGATCCATCACTATGGTCACCCTCATAGAAGTTTGCCACAGATTGATTGAACAGTCGTTATGCATGTTTTCACTGTTTTTGCAGCAAACACTATTTCCACAATTCCTGCCATTTTTTTTTACAAAATAGCTCAACCTAATGCCTCCAATACGACACATGCTCGTAGCACCAGCCCTGATGGAGTTGTGAAGCAACTAACAAAGTTCTAGCATGAAGGATTACATCCTGATGGTAATTTTACCAAAATCTTCACTGATCATATCAAAATATGAACAATCTTATACCACGGAAATCGTTTCAGTTTTTTTTTCAACGCTTTTTTTTCCTTCTCACCTTCTTTTTCGGTTTCGACTACTGGTTGACTGGTAGAGAATGCCATTGGGCATTAAGCCCGCCATTTGTACTTTATTGTATTTAGTGCAAAGAAGTTTAAATAAATAAATAATAAATTAAAAAAAACGTAATTACTGCATTTTTAAATATTATAAACTAGGTACAGTCAAGGTCAAAGATATGTATACACCACAGAGTGACAAAAAGCATAGTCATCTAAATGGACATAAATTTGGCTACATAAAAATATACATAAATTAGTAAACATAGTTCGTGACATAACTATGTACACAACAGATGCAATAATATGTCCTCATCTATTAAACCATAGACTTAGAAACAACATAAAGTTCAAAAATATGTATACACTATTAACCATACGTAAACACGACTCTATTGTCAGCGGTGTATGAACGTATTTGCGTTATATCGAACTCCATAATCTTGATGTAATCAGCCAGCCACTTGACGCTTTAGAAGCCGACTCCATATTTCCTTAACTTTTTCCGGGATTTGAAAAGTTTACGTAAATATGTCTCCGAATTTCCGAACCCTAGATATGGGAAATCCTTTTGAGGATATTTTTTTTAATCATCGTAATAAAGCCGTGGGAGTATCTATTTAAAAATATATATTTTATAAGTAGCTATTGTAATATAATATATCATCATGATTCATGATCTGTAATCAATATAAAATAAAAATACGAAAAAAACATCTAGCTGCAGGATTGGAACGCGGGGCAGCACGTGACTCGACAGTTACACCTAATGCTGAGCCACAGGACCACGGTAACTGACGTCTGCATGGACGAAATATTGAAACGCATTAAGTGCCTACTTTAAGTTGGCAGCTTCAATATTGCAAAATCTGTTAAACACGTAATTCCAATAACGACGTGACAGGTCAAAACATGAGACAAACGTATACAATGACAAGTCTGCACTGTTTTCGTGAATTGTCAAAACGTTTTATTCAAATTTGTTTCGTGTTAACAAGACCGTAAAGTTGATTTTAGCACGTTTATATTTTGTATACATATTTCTGTAGCAGTTACTGAATCTATATTTAATTACATAAATATAAGTACAATATATTGCATCATTTGCTGGATACTAAATTATGTAACTTTCATGGTATACAAGTTTTTGAACTTGCCTTATACATATCGCTCATCCAATAGAATAATGACATAATTGCAAAAAATCGGGTTTTGAGATTTTACCGTCATAAGTGTTCTAAAGGTCAGGTCTATCGCGTGGAACAATAAAATAACATGCATGCTAAAAATGCAATTATGTCATTATTCTATTGGATGAGCGATATTTACGTGGCCTTTGAAATTTACATATTTATTAGTATTTGTATGAGTACATATCTTTTGAACTTTTTATAATTACCTGTTTTATATCACATTAGTTGCATATATATCTTTGACCTTGACTGTACAAAAAATTACACAAGGTTTACGTCAAATCAAACATGCTTGAACTCTTTTTGTTTGTAGTAGTGGTGAGTCCAGGGCTCAAGATGCAGCGGTTCGCCGGTGAACTCGACGTCGAATGAAACGGGTCAGGTAATAACACCGGTCGTGCGAGTAACTGTCGCCTCGACGCAATTTGCAAGTCGATGGGCGCTGTAATGTAAAGTTTACGATTTATCATAAAACTGAATAACTGTCAAAGCTGTGGCGCAAGCCGGGCCGAGGGTGCCGCGGGCTCCCGCAACAACGGCGCAACCACCACACCTTAGGTACAACACCACTGAGCTTCCTCCATTAGATTAGGTTCGGCTTTTTACTTGTTTTTTGTAAATGGCCTGCTTTTTTATTTGTTTTTTATTCTTGCACAATAAAGAGTATACATAATTATAGTACCTACATTATTGCCTATAGTAGGGACACCGAGTGATGGCACTTGACACATCTCTGACAATAGTGTTGTGAAACACTCCATTTAGTTAAATGGAGTGTTTCACAATACTGAAGCAGTGAAGCAGGCAATTGCCGTTCCTGCCGAGGCATACTTATATAGTGCTTTTCTCAAAAATCGCAAGATATAAATCGCATATAAACAGAAACTTCACGTGAAATAACATCACTCTTTACCGCCTTTATGTTTATGACAAGGAGAAGCGCACGCTTTTTTAGAAAAAAAACTCAAGCTGTTCCAAACACAGATAAAAAAGTTATGTTACTCGCAAGCTCGTCCGTTTAAACCAATTCTCAGCCCGCAAATGCCTGCTTCACTGCCTAGGCAATAATGTACTATTATAGCTTGACCACAGAACTAGTGTTGTTTGAACGTAACAGAACTATTTGATACTTTGAACTTTAATTTGTCCCCGGTAAGGCCAAATAAGTTTATGTGATGAGGACGATTATTTTTATAGATCCTACTAATATTATAAACGCGAAAGTTTGTAAGTATGGATGGATGGATGGATGGATGGATGGATGGATGGATGTTACTCTTTCACGCTGCAACCGCTGGACGGAATTGGATGAAATTTGAAATAGAGACAGCTTATACACTGGATTAAAACATAGGCTACTTCTTATCCCGGAAAATTTTAAAGTTCCCGTGGGATTAACTATAAGCAAGACGTCGGCGGATGAAGACGTGGCCGCTGCTATGAAATTTTCTGTGTATATTTCAATGGGTTCCTGGATGGTTTGAAAACACAATTGGACCCGGTAGGTGGCGCTGCTGTCGGTGTGTCGCCAATCACCTTACTCCTCTTAAACGGCTGGCCCGATTTCGATGACATTTTCTGTGTATATTTCAATGGGTTCCTGGATGGTTTGAAAACACAATTGACAACATTTCAAAAAAAAAGCATTATTGTTTTTTCGCGTTTATAATAGCTGGTTAAAATTTAGACTACCGGTATTTCTTGGTTTTTCTTTATTTAACTTAAATTCGTCGTTAATAATTTATTAAAGAAATAGTCATTAAAAAGACCGATATACAAAGTTAGGAATACTGATGTCGTGATCTTAGCCTGATATAAAATAAAAATATAGTAACTTTTCTTCTTCTTCTTCTTCCTTTATGGCGTTCCACAGTGATTTCGCCAATGTCAAGTATGGTGAGGGAGACTCTGCTTAAGGAACGGGTTTCGTGGAAGAGCAAGTGAAAAGGAAATGGAAAAAAAACGGAAAGGAAAGGAATATTAAGACAAGGATGCTGATGAATCACCTGAGACAAAACATACAACTATTATATATTTATATAAATTACTTAAAAACTTAATACTACAGTTTAATTTTATTATTATTAATATATTTACTAAGGGTATATATAAAGGGGGTATTAACAAAAGATAGGAGGGATTTGAAGTTTATAGGGCGGGGGATCTCAGAAGGAAGAATATCGTAAAGGGAATAGGGATATTTAGGGCAGCTAAAGAAGATGTGATCAGGAGAGCCCTCATCTAGTCCACATTCACAAACTGAACTGTCTTTAATATGAAGCTTGGCAAGATGAACAGGGGTGCAAGCATGACCAAGTCTCAACCTGCAAACTGTTGAGGCAGCACTCTTGTTGATGTCTTTAAATATAAAAAACCACGGTTTGGGAGGAATCGTGATCTGAATATCAGCATAATATTTTCCCTTACTAACACTAACCGAATTAAAATTATCCTTCCAACGACAAGACAAGGATTGTCTAGCGAGTGGAATAAGGTCCGAGGAAAAGGTAACATAATGTTCCAGAGAGCCACAAGTAATGGCATTTTTCGCACAAAGATCGACAGTCACATTACCTTGGATACCACTGTGACCTGGGATCCAAGCCAAAATAACTTCAATTCCTTGATGATGGCAACGTAAAAGAACCTTCCTGATATTTAAAATAAAAGGGAATTTGGGCTTGGATCTGAATTGGTTAGATAGTATTGCTTGCAGGCAACTTTTAGCATCGGTCAGAATTACTGATTTATTAAGTTTATGAGACTCAATATACATAAGAGCCTCAAGGATAGCAATAGATTCTCCAGTGAAAACAGAAGAAAAAGAAGGACATTTGAAATTAAGGATAATACTGAACCTAGGTATCCAAACTACTGCACCAACACACCCAGTGACAGACAGTTTAGAAGCATCTGTGTAGACCATTAGCCAATCCCTCCAGTGTTCACCTATGTATGTGTTCAGATTAGCATTCGCAAATGAGGAGTCCTTATCAATACCAAGATCCAAAAGAATATTAGGTTGAAAAACTAAAGCATCAAAAGGAGTATTGAAAAGAGGGAATAACTGACTTTGATAAACTGGACAGGGGAGACTAACAAATTTTCTAAAGCTATTAAAAAGACATGGGATACTTCTGTGTGACCAGAAACTATCAGAGGAAATGAAGTTGGAAAGAGAGTGTAATTTATTGATAAGAGGATGAGAAGATGATTGAATTAACTTAAACAGAAACCTGTCAGACAAGTATTGTCTCCTAATATTAAGAGGCGGATCACAACACTCTACCTGAAGAGCATTGATAGGGGAAGACTTCATAGCACCAATAATGAGGCGAAGGCATTTATACTGGATTTTATCAAAAGGGTCAAGAGCAGCCTTATTACACGGTTCAAATAAAAAAGAACCATAATCTAAATGACTACGAACTAAAGCATTATATATAAGTTTCTGGGTGAATGGGTGAGAACCCCACCAAACACCTGAAAGTGACCGCAAAATATTAATATTCTTTTCACATTTCTTGACAACATAATTAGAGTGAGGCATACCAGTCATCCTAGAATCCAGAACAATTCCTAGAAACTTAACTTTATCCTTTATTGGGAATGATTGATTATCAGATGACACAGAAACAGTAGGAGTAGATCTCTGTCGTGAGAAGGGAACAACACTACTTTTGGCAATTGAAAGGGAAAGGCCATGAGCTGTAAGCCAATCATTAAGATATTGAATAGCAGAGTTGAGAAGAGTAGAGGTTTTATCCATATTGCTAGAGGAGATGTACAAGGCTATGTCATCAGCATATTGAAAAATGTTGCAAAAAGGAAGGACTGAGAGTTCCAAATCATAGGTATAAATACTATAAAGGATAGGACTTAACACTGACCCTTGGGGGAGTCCCTTCCAGACAAGTCTGGGAGGGAGGATGGAATTTTTAATTTTAATTGAAACAGATCTACCTAAGAAAAGATTACATATAAAATTAGTTAGTCTTAATGGGATATTTAATTGTAACATCTTCTGCCTTAAAACTGGAAGGAGGACATTATCATATGCCGATGACACATCCAAGAAAACTCCTACAAGAGTTTCTTTTTTGGATAAAGCTATGTGAATGTTAGTAACTAAAGTACTGAGACTGTCCATAGTACTCGACCCCTTACGAAAGCCAAACTGGCTATCAGCTAAAATACCAGAACTTTCCACAAACCATTCTAAACGATTCTTAATTAAGTGTTCTAGAATTTTTGACATAGTGCAAGACAGAGCAATACGTCTGTAACTACAAGGATCGTTGCTTGGTTTGCCAGGTTTCAAGATAGGCAAAACCAACTGGTTTTTCCACTCGTCAGGGGGAGCCCCTGATGCAAAGATACAATTCAATATAGTTAGAAAATGTTTTTTAACAGAAATACTACATTGACAGATAAAGGAATAGGGGATCCCATCAACTCCTGGAGAGGAATCTCTGAGACCCTCTAAAACCACAGAGAACTCTTCCCAAGAAAATTCAGCATCAAATTTATGAGTAGGGACCAAATCTGAAGAATAAAAGGAATATTCTTCCCTAGAAGGAGCAGAAGACGGTGCCAATCTATTACAAAAAGATTCCGCCCAAACAGGTGGGTCATTACAAGTGATGTTTTCTAAAGATATAGCTCCACGAAAACGTCTAATGCTTTTCCACACCATAGAAGCAGGAGTAGTAGGGGAGAGCATTTCACAGAATCCGCGCCATCCAGACTTTTTTTTTTCAGCTAACATCCTTGTAGCTTTTGCAGCCACTCTTTGGTAATTACAATAATTTTCAATACACATTGACCTAGCATAAGCTCTTTCTGCTTCTTTACGGTCCCTACATGCTGCAGTGCAATCACTGTCCCACCAAGGTAATGACTGAGATTTATTCTTGCTGAATTTTTTTAGGGGAATAGAATCATCAGCTGCTTTTAAAATAGCTTCCTTAAAAATAGTATAAGAGGAATGGGCATTGAGAACTGAAACTAAAGAAAAACTTACTAAAGAGAGGTCTAAAGAAGATCTAAATAAAGACCAGTCAGCCTTCGATAGGTTATATTTCAAAAGAGGGACATAATCAGATTGGATGGGAGGGGTAGAAGAATAGGGAAGAGTAAGGAAAATAGGGAAGTGATCACTGCCATGGGAGACATCATGAATAGACCAAGAAAGAAGGGAAGCAGAGGAAGGAGAAGTTAAAGTTAAGTCCACAGCGCTTTTAACATTTTGAGATGGAGAAACTCTACGAGTGGGAGAACCATCATTCAAAATGCAAAGATTTAAATTATCACACATATCTAAAAAAAGGGAGGACAAAGAATCACAATGATGCGACCCCCAGGACGTATGATGGATATTAAAGTCCCCTAATATGACAACAGGGGGAGGGAGGGAGGCAGCAATTAAATGAAATTCAGCTAGAATAGAGGGGTTTGGGTCTGGGATATAGACTGAAAGAAAAGATACATTAAGAGCTCTCACAGCAATAGCATTAATACCACTGCTGTGAGGCGGAAGAGTAATTTCATTAAAAAAGATTGATCTAGAAACTAAAAGAGCAGAACCGGCATAGCCATCAGACCTATCATCCCGAAGACAAGAAAAGCCAGAGACCCTAAAATGGGACCCGGGCTTAAGCCAAGTCTCCTGAATGGCAAAGACTGAAAACTTAAATTTATTTATTAAATGAATTAATTCATTTTTTTTATGGCGGATACTATGACAATTCCACTGAAGAATTGTGGTGGCCATTGATATTAAATTTGGAAAATAGCTCAGACAGTTTAGTTAAGACAGTGTTCGGTGGGCAATCGGATTGGGAAATAAAGTTAATCAGGATGTTAACCAGAAGTTCTAACAAATTATCATTCGATGTATTGGTATTGCAAATATTTCCCAGGAGGGCACTGCCATTAGGAAGTGAAGATTTGGGTTGGGTTACTAATGAATGATGCGCTTTTCTATCATATCCAGGACTAGAAGGGGGGGGAGACCGTCTGGGGGTTAACACTGTTTTCCTATAAGAATATGACTGAGGTTGTGAACTTTGGGAAGAATCAGAAGAGGTCTGACTCTCTTGAGTTGGAAAAAGGGGGGGAGACATACGTGCAGTATCTGCAAAGGAACGCCTTACTTGAGGAAAGCGAGCCGAGGCTTCGGTGTAAGATACACTTTCCTGGGACATGACTAGTTTTATATTTTTCTGCCGGGCATGTTCTGGGCAAGAAGTGTCAGTGGCTTTATGAGCCCCAGAGCAGAACAGACAAGTAGGTATGGGAGATTGGCTAGTACAAGAAATGCCTTGATGAGGCTGTGCGCAGATGAAACAACGCTCTTTGGACCGGCATTGAGAGGCAACATGACCAAATCTGCAGCAGTTGTTACATTGGATCGTAGGAAGGACGTATGTAGACACTGGGAGGGATGTGTAAAAACAGTACACACAAGATGGAAGCTTTTGTCCTATAAAAGTCAGAACCACTGTTTGCGTAGGAATCCAAACAGGAGAATTGCTGTCATTAAAACTCTTTCTGTTAAGTCTACGTGCTTTAACAATCTTTCCAAACCCTTCTGGAACCTCAATCGCTGTCACCAGCTCCTCTAAGGTCCACTCAACTGGAACTTGACGAATAATACCCATGCGAGTAACATTGTAAGACGGAATGGTCACCTCATACTTAGCAGATGATAAAGATGGGTGGACGAGAAAGGAGTTAGCGTCATCAGCTGATTTGAATTGGACAGAAACACGGTTCCTCCCAATTTGTTTAATGCCATCATTAATGACATTTTGTATATTGTTTCTAAACAAGAAATGACCGAATTTAATGCTACGAAGCGTACTGCCAACAGCAGTATCAGCAACAGTTTTGCTAACATGGACCAGAAAAGGGCCCACATCTTGACTGCTATAAGTTTTTTTATTAAAATCAAAATCCGGGAGCACAAAGGTAGATTGCACGGAACCAACAACTTGGGCAGCATGTAATTTTTTTTGGGGAGAATTCGAGCACTCGTCAGTAGGAAGGCGTTTTCTGCCCAAATTAGGATGACCTGAGGAATCTATATCCATCTCGTTAGACTTGGAAGATATAGACGAATTGGTCCCGCCATTTTTCCCGCCACCGGGATCAGGAGGTTCCGCATCCATTTTACAGGATAATTATCGTATGGAAACAATAAATACTCACGTAAATACAATGGCAAACAGAAATAATACACAAATAAACTAAATAGGTGAATCAAACAGCGCAAATAACAATTTTAAACACTAAAACTAGTAACTAACCACGGAAAACACTTGTGTCAGGCACTAGACCCTAAAGTAACTTTAAACATAAACAGAACTGACTGTCATGTCATGTCACTCACTTGTCAATCATTCGCTGCCGTTCGTTCACAAATTTGTTATTTTGCGTAATTTAATTAATTACGTAATTTGTAGACGCCATTAAAATAAATAAACTGTTTTGCGTAGAATCGAAAGCGTGTCGTTAGAATCAAGTAATCCGTCAGACAACATGACAGTCGTATATTTTTTTGAATTCCTTTGGTAATAAATGGACTAAGGGCACTATAAGTGTATTCCTAACATTCACAATCCAACATTTTTTACTGATTTTCCTAAATATAAAAAAAAACTAGTGCATAAAAAATCCAAAGATATTTTTACTGTAATCAGCAGTGTAAAATCTAGAAACGGTATTTTATTTTACTACCTTGGCACAAAATGAATTGTTGTCAATTGGACCCGGTATGTAGTCACCAAATTTGGTTTATTCATTTAGAAAGTAAACAGTGAGTAATCAAAAAATTATGACTCATCCGTGGATTCGTTAGAAGTAATAATTACATCGCAAAAAATATATATGTAAAACTTATATTTTAAATATCATATTTAATGTGTCGAGGGTCTGCTAGTATTGGATAACTATGATATAGGTATATCACGTCTGTTAGATCGCTGTCGTACCGGAGCTAAAGCCCTGCAAAATCCTTTAGGCCGTCTGCGCAAGTCTTACAAGTTTTAGTTAATGACTTTTACAGTAAGTATATGTAAGAAATTTTACGGCGGATGTTTCACTTAACCTCCTGAACTCTTGGACTTCTGGGGATCGACGAGATTCCCCTTACAAGGACGCCTCGTTCCCGATAGCGGTACGACGGCCCGGACCCTCTCAGCGCGAGAGGGGTCTGCGCCCAGGAGAGGAACACGGGAAGGCTGAGAGGCCCGTATTTTACAAACCATGAAGTTAATTTATCTGCGCTAACAAAAAATAAGTACGAGTGGAGGAAACGACGCTTCGAAGCGGAAAATAAACTGTTAAAAACAAGATTAGAATCAAAGTAGCGAGACTAGCGAGTGACCTTCGCCGCAGGTCAAGGTCACCAGCCGGTTGAAAATCACAAGTTTCATAAGAAGTCTTGTTGTGCTGATCGAGGGGCCTAGAGAAGATGCATAATGAAGCTGTAGGTACATTTATTTATTTATTTCCACAATAATACAGCAGCTTACAGTTTTAACAATTAACAAAAAGATGATTGCGAGAACGGTATCGTTATCGACAATGTACATATAGGTATGATGCAAGCTGTTGGACGGACGCACCGAGCGCTTTTGTAATTTCAATACAATATTTTGACAGTTTTCGACTATAGCTTACAGTAGCGTTAAGCAGCTTGTTTATAGCGGTTCTATTTAATATATACATATACAGTAGAAGCTTCTTCGGCTGTGACGTCTGCAGCAAACGCGCAAATTCAGGGGGTGTTATTCTCTTAAGTATTGACCAGCAAACTAACCTAACCTATCCTACCTACCTACGAGCTCGTAGGGACTCAAGGCCGAGCTCTTTCGTTAACAAAACCCGAAATCAACTTGAAAAAACATGCACTAAAATGTTAACAATACGTCAACTAATTAAAAAGTGTATGTTTCTGAGAACAGAGTAACAGAGTTTCAAGTCATCGGGCTGTCGGTCGCCGACAGGAGGCGGGAGGGCCATTAGGCGGACCAGCTCAAAACATTACGAAGATAGTAATAAAGTGTACTTGTTTACACAGTTTATAGACAGCAGTTGTGTTTAGAAAATTCTATTCACAGATTGTAAAACATTTATGAACAGAGCTCTCGAATTGCCCACTTTTCCTCATCTTCTCCACGCCATATGTGCAAAACGATTTAGGTACGAGGAACCGACCATTTAAATACCTTGTCGCTTTTATCTGTTCGAAATTTCGTAAGGTAATTCAAACGTGATGTCAATGCGACATGGTGATAACTTTATCATTTACCCAAGCACTGTGACGGTTACATAACGGTCCCAGCAAACAGCCTCTCGCCAACACCAGGCTTCCCGCCGCGCTGTTTGCCATTTTCAGCAAACATGTTTGTCGTAACTATTGACACGCTCGCGCACAAATAAAAGGCTTACTCCCAGTACGTTTCCAGCGGTAAATGTACATTCAATTTTATCTGACAGTAAGATTTACGTTTGAACTACGCAAATTATTTTGTTTCGTTGTAAAAGCGGTATCTAATAAAAAAGGCTAGGTAAATGTTAAGGTTCACTAATGTTTGACCAAAAAATTATCGACAAATAGTCATTTGACAAACAACGTTTCACCAAATGATCATTTGGCAAACGAGACAATTGACAAAAGTATCACCTTACAAAAACTCACTTAGCAATTGATCATTTAGCAATTAGTTTACCTATTTCTGGGCAGAAAAAAAAACAACCTCGAAGGCCAAGGCGGGAGCCAAGCTCCCGCCTTTGCCTTCTAACCTAACCTATCCGAGTCGGTTATGCCCTGATACGTCTTCCTCGTAAAATGTAAATTTAACTGTTGATCATTTGGAAAAATAAGTCATTTGTAAAATGACTAGTAGTAAAATGATCAATTGACTTAACATTTTTTTGCAAGACGTTGTTTGTCAAGTGTAATTTTGCCAAATGTCTTTTGGTCAAACGGCAGGACACCAAATGTTAAGGCATGCCATCTTAGTTTCCAGAGATCGCGAAATATACACAAATTCTCGAAATAGCCATCGTCCATAGGCCTCCGAAGCCACTTCCTTGGCAATAACCTTTTCCATGCCTCGAATAATACGCATACATCCAAGATTAGGGTGTGTAATGTTTAGCATAAAAACAAATGGTCTAATGATCATTTTACATAAAACTAATTGCATAATTTCGATCTGTATATTAAACCATCGATATAATACTCATGATGCATAAAACGAAATGTATAATGGCTTTCATTACTATATTGTGGTCACAGTTCTAACCTAACCTAACCTAGTTAGAAAAAAATTGGCTTAAAATGCATAATAACAAGAAAATTATAGTTATACTAAACGAGTCTTATGTGACTTATGTTATTCGATAGTATGCCAGATAAAATTATACAATTGGTTTTTATGTTAAACGTTCATTTGAAATTATACAAAATGTTTTTATACTGATTGCAGCGTACCTCCAAGATTATCGTAAATCTCCCAGTAGCTCCGAAGTCGTCACCAACGAGATGCTGAACGTTATTCAATAACCTCCGAAAAGAAAGTGCGTTAGCGAGTGGTTATCCCAGTTGATTTAGCATGACCATTCGATTCCGCCGCATTAAGTAACGCATTCCTGTGCAGTTGCACGATAGTGTTTACAACCGCTCACGCTGTGACTTCGCTTCGCTTGCATATAATCACGCAGCCTGGGAAAGGTTAATTTGTTGCACGGTACGTTTGTACAACGTAGGAGTTAGTCCGGAGTTTATTCATTATTTACGCGCTTTTAATATGGTTCAAGATCGTAGCAAGTGGAAAGAAGTGGTCTCTGCCTACCCCTCTGGGAAACAAGCGTGATTTAATGTATGTATGTATGTATGTAATATGGTTCAATCACCGCGAGAGACGAAACCACAAGGACCGTTCACGTTAGGGCGTACTTAATGGTTAACCGTTCGACCTGAATAGCTAGCATTACTTGTTTTGTTGTTATTGTTATTTGCTTGTCGCTCATCAGTTCATCACTTCTTTAGTTACAGACAGGGAGACAGAGAGTCCAATGGAAAGGAGACCTAGAAAATAGCACACGGGATCATTTCAATGCGAATTAATCCAAATTTCGATCGAGATGTTTGCGTGTGTCTATAAATAAATATCAGGGGACAATCTCACACAAATTGACCTAGACCCAAACTAAGCTCTAGGTTTGTACTATGGGTATTAGGCAACGATAGATAAACTTACTTATATAGATAAATACATAATTAAATACATTATAGAAAACACCTAAGACTCAGGAACAAAAATTTTTGCGCTCATCACACAAATATTTGCCCGTTCCAGGGATCGAACCCGGGACCGCCAGCTTCGTAGGCTGGATCACTACCGACTAGGCTGTCGCGTCGTCAACATTATAATTATAAGGACAGACCAACGTAACGAGATAACCGCCGGGTGTGAACGCGCCCGGGTAGCGACCGCAGCCACAATGGCCGGCATTGGCGGTGGCCGCGGTCGGCGCGCACGCATCTATTATAATACTCAATTAGCTACATGTTAACATACCGGCGCTGTCGCGGTCACTCACACCTCCGGTCCGAAGGACCACGCACAAACCGCCTTGAACTACCTATGACGCAGCCTTGTACACTTACCACCATTTGTAGGGTACAGGTCGTCTCATAACGAGAAGTTTTACGTCATGGATTAGTGTTAAAATAATTTAAATGTACTCTGGCCTTCGACGTTCTGAGCTTGAGATTGAAGGATTTAAAAGCTTTAACTTTGCTGCCATGTGAAGTAGGTAGGTACACAAGTTTTCATCTCACTGCAGCGTGGAAATCACTAGGTTTTGGAACTAATTTCGCAAACATCACATCGGTTTTTATTTCGTATTCAAGTCCTGCCAGCTCAATTACGATTCGGGATTACTTTTCCACCGTATGGGGAAAGACAAAGTAGACCTTTTCAACCAGGTGAGATGAAGACTACCTGGTTGTCCAGCAGTTGGGACACACCAACGGACTGACGATCAGCTCGAAGAATCCGCACGAAATTGCCTTTATAAAGAAAGTTCGCCGACACCGTCTTGTTACCATCCGTTCGTTGCTGGTTGAAATTCCGCCTTTTCAAACGAAGGGCTTTGCGTCGTCCTTCATAATACACACGGCAAAAGACAAGAATGCGCTTCCGGCGGCGGCGTTTGTATTTCCGAGTGCATACAACTGAACCTATTTAAAGTTAGGGTGAAGGGATCTTCTGGGTGAGCTCGCTTCATCGTCGACCAAAGAGTAAGTGTAAAAAAAAAACTGATTGCGTTATCTGTGTGGTTTTGAGCTTATCTTAATATAACAAATATAAGATTAATTGATTTGTATCTAGTGTAGATAAAGCCCCTATGTTGCACCGCCACTCCAATCTCTGGTTTGTCCAAAGGTTGCCGGGTAGAAAATGCCTTACGGCATTAAGTTCACCTTTTCTATTTTGACGATGCGGTAGCCTAGTCGGTAGTGATCCTGCCTACGAAGCTAGCGGTTCTTGGTTCGACCCACAGGCAAATAGTTGTGTGATGAGCACGAGTATTTGTTCCTGAGTCTTGGGTGTTTTCTATGTATTTATAAGTAAGTTTATCGTTGCCTAGCACCCATCGTACAAGCCTAGAGCTTAGTTTCGGGCTAGGTCAATCTGTGTGAGATTATTATTTGAATGTGTTTACCAATCACGGGACTAAGTGAAACCCGGACCTTTGGAAAGCGTACATGGAGCCGAAGCCAACACGCAGAAGCCCTCAAGACAAGTTTAATTTAATAGTAGAGTGATTAGTATTATTATTATTTAAGTTTACTATTTTTTGCAATAAAAAATAAATAAGTTTTTTTTTATTTATCTGTTTTTTTATGTCTTAGGAAGGCAAACGAGCAAACAGGCCACCTGATGGTAAGTGGAAACTGTGACCCATAGACATTCGCATTCACAAGAACCCAATCCTAAGACTGCAAATGCGTTGCCAACCCTAAGGACTAATATGGAATGCATCTATGCTAGTGATTTCACCGGCTGTCTTACCCCCAAACCGGAACACAGTGCAAACACTGCTGCTTGGCGGTAGGTTAATGGATAAGATGGTGGTACCAACCCGGACGGACCCTGCACAAGGTCCTCCCTCAAGTAAATAATAATAAAAGACCATTGTGTTATGACGATGGCGTAAGGCTAATATTTCCGTGCTCGTTCAGATGGCACCCTTCGTTGCCCAAGCCGCTCCGGCGCCGGTCAGCGATAACTGGGCCGTTTGTCAATCGCCACGCACCATGACGAGTCCATGGGGCATTGCCCAACTAAGAGCCCCGGCTTCGCCTCGCGCAGCCTCGTTGAATCATATTTTACGAAAAAAAACAATGCTTCACAAAACTTGTGACGTTCCCAAACTGACGTGCTAAGCAGAAAAGCCGCAAGAAACCATTATGCACTTTTAGCCAAAATTATAAAATTCAATTTTGTCAAATTAAATAAAACTGTCAGTCTTAAATCTAGATTCAATTATTTCCTGCTCCCATGGGGTTTCGATGGTGTTTGTACGAGTCTGTCCGGACAGATTTCTCGTGCTTGTCTCAAGTGTCTAAACATTGTTCTTAAAATAAAGGTTGTCTTAAAATTCCCAAAAATTAACACAATGTATAAGGTAACTCGTTGTTGGTAGTGACCCTGCCTACGAAGCTAGCAGTCCTGGGTTCAAATCCCGGTAAGGGCAGATATTTGTGTGATGAGCGCGAATATTTGTTCCCGAGTCATGGGTGTTTTCTATGTATTTAAGTATATATTTCTCTACATAAGTATGTTTATCGTTGTCTAGTGCCCATAGTACAGTCAACGTCAAAAGTAAGTGATCAAAATTAACATTTCAAAACATGTTCAAGCATGACGCCCCAGATAAAACATACATACATACCTTCACGCCTTCATTCCCAGGGTGGGGTAGGCAGAGCTACAGAATTACCAACAACTCTAAAAACTTGTTGATAACTCTGTAACCACAATTTGCACAATTAGGCTAAGATGTTTAACAGTGTATATTGTGTATTAGTGACAGGTAGCAAGCCCATCGCCTAACAGTACTACAAGCCTATTTCCCTTAGTCGCCTCTTACGACATCCACGGGATGACATGGAGTGGCACAATTCTAAGCCGGCAACCACACGGAAACAGATTATAACAAAGTGTCATTTTCAACTGAATATTTAATGAGTCAAAAGAAAATGATCATAAACGATGCCATAACTGTCTCTTTATAGAAAATTTCAATAAAGTTTTTTTTTTTTTACCTGTGTCAAGTGTCCAACAAGATAAAGTCAAAATGACTAAATCTCCAAATTTTAAGTGTTGCAAAAAAAAACAAAGCGAAGTAGTAGGAACTTATTTCAACCCTTGATGGAAATGAGAGGTGTTATAGTTGTTTCGCGTGTTTGTCTTACGAGTATAACCGACACTAACCGAACGTCTGACTTGTATTCCGAGGTGGTCTTGAGAAGACATGAAGGCCCAAACATTTATATTCACTTACATGTGATAGTTTGGTAGTATTACTGACTATTGCTGTTTTAGAAAATCAGTTTAATTTGAAACACTCAGTAATGACTTTAACTGTTTGAATGGCATGTCACTTACTTATAACACATTATGAGCTGATTTACTAATGCTAAACTACAATAATCAGATACATCTGTCTTAATTTATTGTATATACTATTTTGAGACCCTATTTCATCAGTTTCTTTTGCTGTTGACTGTACAAGCCTAGAGCTTAGGTTGGGACTAGGTCAACTTGTGTGAGGTTGTTTCCTGATATTTATTATTTTTTATTTATTTATTATAGGTACACTTCACACCTTCTTCGCACACAGTATCACATGAACTACTAGACCAGTTTGGACGAAATTCCGTTGCCGGAATCATTGCCGTTTTAGGCTATGATAACAAAAAATAGGCACAGATTAAAAGAGTTTTACCTACTTTTATCCGCGAACGAAACGCTCTCACCACGACGCTATCAAAACGCATGTCCCGCCGGCGCCGGCTGCGATTAGTAGTTTTTGAACCAAACAGCGCATTGAGCATGTGTTGATAGCTCATTCCAGTGATCATTCCGAGTAGAAACCATAACAATATCAAACAATAACCATGTGTTTTAGCGGCTCGCACGACTTTCTTCTCGTCGTGACCTGCGGTTTCTAATGACAGCTTCGCCTCCTGGCCGCCTCCGTCGGGCTGGGCTAGATACCTATGCCTACCCCACATGGGCCACAGTCATGCAACATGCAACGCCTAGGCCAAAGAGTAGAATAATATATACATATATATATATCGGGTTTTGAGTGACGAATGTTTGAGATTCTGTGAGGTGATGAATGTGCTTTCGTATTCAGGTAATTACTTATAAAGGTGTGTATTAAAACACTGTAATTCTGAAGGAAAATGTGAACTCATACTTATATTTTGATATTATGTAATATTATTTGATTCACAGTGCCTTAGTAGGTAGGTACCTGTTACTGTTATAAAAAAAGTCAGTAACAATATTTCTTAATAATGAAATTAGTGTTTAGATTAGTTAGAAGTAGATAATATGCGGTGCAGGCTGCCCGGTGCTGTAAATAGCGACTGACCTGTCTGTCCGCTATGACGCGCAGGATGCTGTTGGAGCTGGCTGTATTTTTTTTAAATAAATATCAGGCAGGGCCAAGGCGACGTGCTCCGTAGTGCGTGACGGTCTCGCCGAACAGGTTGTTTAGAATAGAAGTATGCTGTAGGATTATACTTAATGGTATGGTACACATAAAATTGTGTTAAACGAAAGTCGGCAAAAGTAATACATACATACATACCTTCACGCCTTCATTCCCAGAGTGGGGTAGGCAGAGCTAGAGAATTACCAACAACTCTAAAAACTTGTTGATAACTCTGTAACCACAATTTGCACAATTAGACTAAGATGTTTAACAGTGTATATAGTGACAGGTTGCAAGCCCATCGCCTAACAGTACTACAAGCCTATTTCCCTTAGTCGCCTCTTACGACATCCACGGGATGACATGGAGTGGCACAATTCTAAGCCGGCAACCACACGGAAACAGATTATAACAAAGTGTCATTTTCAACTGAATATTTAATGAGTCAAAAGAAAATGATCATAAACGATGCCATAACTGTCTCTTTATAGAAAATTTCAATAAAGTTTTTTTTTTTTTACCTGTGTCAAGTGTCCAACAAGATAAAGTCAAAATGACTAAATCTCCAAATTTTAAGTGTTGCAAAAAAAAACAAAGCGAAGTAGTAGGAACTTATTTCAACCCTTGATGGAAATGAGAGGTGTTATAGTTGTTTCGCGTGTTTGTCTTACGAGTATAACCGACACTAACCGAACGTCTGACTTGTATTCCGAGGTGGTCTTGAGAAGACATGAAGGCCCAAACATTTATATTCACTTACATGTGATAGTTTGGTAGTATTACTGACTATTGCTATTTTAGAAAATCAGTTTAATTTGAAACACTCAGTAATGACTTTAACTGTTTGAATGGCATGTCACTTACTTATAACACATTATGAGCTGATTTACTAATGCTAAACTACAATAATCAGATACATCTGTCTTAATTTATTGTATATACTATTTTGAGACCCTATTTCATCAGTTTCTTTTGCTGTTGACTGTACAAGCCTAGAGCTTAGGTTGGGACTAGGTCAACTTGTGTGAGGTTGTTTCCTGATATTTATTATTTTTTATTTATTTATTATAGGTACACTTCACACCTTCTTCGCACACAGTATCACATGAACTACTAGACCAGTTTGGACGAAATTCGGTTTAAAGGAACCCCAACGTAGAACTTCTTGAGATTCCAAAAAAGAATCAGCTTCTCGATCAATGGACAATTCTATTTGCCGTTTTAGGCTATGATAACAAAAAATAGGCACAGATTAAAAGAGTTTTACCTACTTTTATCCGCGAACGAAACGCTCTCACCACGACGCTATCAAAACGCATGTCCCGCCGGCGCCGGCTGCGATTAGTAGTTTTTGAACCAAACAGCGCATTGAGCATGTGTTGATAGCTCATTCCAGTGATCATTCCGAGTAGAAACCATAACAATATCAAACAATAACCATGTGTTTTAGCGGCTCGCACGACTTTCTTCTCGTCGTGACCTGCGGTTTCTAATGACAGCTTCGCCTCCTGGCCGCCTCCGTCGGGCTGGGCTAGATACCTATGCCTACCCCACATGGGCCACAGTCATGCAACATGCAACGCCTAGGCCAAAGAGTAGAATAATATATACATATATATATATCGGGTTTTGAGTGACGAATGTTTGAGATTCTGTGAGGTGATGAATGTGCTTTCGTATTCAGGTAATTACTTATAAAGGTGTGTATTAAAACACTGTAATTCTGAAGGAAAATGTGAACTCATACTTATATTTTGATATTATGTAATATTATTTGATTCACAGTGCCTTAGTAGGTAGGTACCTGTTACTGTTATAAAAAAAGTCAGTAACAATATTTCTTAATAATGAAATTAGTGTTTAGATTAGTTAGAAGTAGATAATATGCGGTGCAGGCTGCCCGGTGCTGTAAATAGCGACTGACCTGTCTGTCCGCTATGACGCGCAGGATGCTGTTGGAGCTGGCTGTATTTTTTTTAAATAAATATCAGGCAGGGCCAAGGCGACGTGCTCCGTAGTGCGTGACGGTCTCGCCGAACAGGTTGTTTAGAATAGAAGTATGCTGTAGGATTATACTTAATGGTATGGTACACATAAAATTGTGTTAAACGAAAGTCGGCAAAAGTAATACATACATACATACCTTCACGCCTTCATTCCCAGAGTGGGGTAGGCAGAGCTAGAGAATTACCAACAACTCTAAAAACTTGTTGATAACTCTGTAACCACAATTTGCACAATTAGACTAAGATGTTTAACAGTGTATATAGTGACAGGTTGCAAGCCCATCGCCTAACAGTACTACAAGCCTTTATTCCCTTAGTCGCCTCTTACGACTTCCACGGGAAGACATGGAGTGGCACAATTCTAAGCCGGCAACCACACGGCACAGAAGTAATACTCGGCTAAATAATATGCTGCAAATACTGTAGTGTACCATGTCAGACCCACCATACCCCTAGCTATACCCCTGGGGGTAGGGTGGGATTGAACCATACCACCGTAGTGCTGTGCACTATAATATGCTTTCAGGTTTTCATGTTTTAACGTCCAATTTAACAGTCGACGGAGCTCCGCTGCCGCGGAGCTCCTATTCCAGAGTGTTTGGGCCCTTCGGGCCGGCTGAAAATCTAACATAACCTAAACCTACCTCATATCCAGCACTTGTACGGTGGTATGGTTCAGTCCCACCCTACCCCCAGGGGTATGGTGGGTCTGCACCCGTAGTGCACTAGCGACCCGCCCCGCTTCGCTTCGGTTTATATGAGTTCTCTGTAACACGAATGGTCGCCTCAAAATCCGTTGCGTAGTTTGAACACCTGAGCGTGAGCGTGAGAGGGACAGAAGGCGGGAACCGATTCTGTTACAAGCTTTTATTTAACGTGCAATGTGTGTGTGTCTGTGTCACGAACCAGGATTGTTGAGCCACTTGCCATTGTTCGTAATTTAGCCGTGTATTCAATAACCGATGTCAACGACTGGTTGACAGCTATTCAATTTGCATTACGTAGCTAAATTAGAAACAAGGTTATGCAAGTGGCTCAACATTCACGGTTCGCGACTGTATGTACCTATACATGTATGTACCTACGGGTCAAATCTTGCAAGTTTAATTTGACTCACTTCCTGTCAACGGAATGGGCTGAAATTGTGACCACATAAAAGATTTTAAAAAAAAAGATGTTTATTCAGTAAGTAGGCCGCACGGGCACTTTTACACGTCAAAAATCTACCAGCGCTTCACAAGAGACCATTGCTGAGAAGAAACGCCGCAAGAAACTCAACAGTAAGTCGTTTTTTAAATATTGCTAATGATATTAAACAATAATAAACTTAACCTAGCATTATATAAAACAATGAATCTCATATAAAACCAAAAATTAATATACTCATGCGTAGTTGAGCAGGAAAATGTGTCAAAACTCAGAATTGTCACAAAACTAATAAGCAACAGTAATAAAAAAATTGAAAGTATACAAGTTATACTTACCTGTGACGGTGCAAAACAACCTGCATAAAAGTTTCGATACATTCTCCTACAGAAACCGTGTCCCCTAGACAATATACAAATGTTTACATATTTTTATGACTAAGTTATTATTAAATTATTTAGGTGTTGGCCAAGCATTTTTATCTGTTAGATAGTCTTCGACCCTATAGTAAGCTTTAGACATCAACGACTTTTTCAAGTAAGTTTTAAGTACTGGAAATGGTAACTTTAAAACAACATCAGGTAATTTATTATAGAAAAGGATGCATTGACCAACAAATGATTTATAAACCTTACGGACACGATTTTTTTTATTTTTTTTTATTTAAACCGATGACAATGCAATATTGCGGTATTTAAGAGTCAGAAGGTAGCGACAGGATCTCCGCTATTCTTAACGTAGACCCACTCACTCAATAGTTTAGTCTTGATTTACAGCAAAAGTACAGTAGGCTACAAAAGCTTATGTAAAATGCATGTATGCAAAAAGTATATGTAGTGATAGGTATGCCAAGTATACATATAGTTATTAATTCAATATTATCATTTCACTAAAAGTGTTTCTGCAATACATGTTATGTGAAGTGTCGAACAATTAATCCTACCTACCTACTACTTGTATGCCAGATAAGGGTAACCCGTCTCAACTGAGGTTTTATTAACCTCCGTTAAAAAGGACTTTATATTTTATTAGGATTTAATAACTCTCCTTCTGACGCAGTCTGGTAAAAACTAACTGCTGACGCGTGCATAGATTTAGACTTTTCCAACTTTATGGGAAAAACTCAAGCGTTGCTAATTTCTCATTAGGAGTAGGTATTATGTGATCACATACTTATGTGTATACTAAAATGTAAGTAGCGCCTGCAAGAAAACATAATCTAATTGATCCACTTCCGTTTCTAGAATTCTAGACAGGCGTTAAAAAGAATGACCGGACCTACTACCTACCAGCCCACCACTACCACACGTGCTACTGCTGCCGTGATCAATTCTCCGCAGATAGCGAGCTAGGGTGAGCTCTCCATCGTCGTCGCGGAGTAGAGAAGTTCTGCCTACATTACTGGCTAACGGCCTCAGCGACTAATGCCTGGCAATTTCATAGCATAGCATACCTACTTCAAATATGTAAAACTATCCAGTCTTTATTTTAAAATCCACTCTGCTTTTTTTGTCCTGTTAATAATTTTACTTAAAGTTTAAAGTGAAATTATAAGACGACAAATGTTTAATTTACTGACCTACTGGTAATACTTAATCTCTTCTACAAATGCTCCTTACAAATATGCCTGTTAATAATTTTTTCTATAGTAAAATTGATAAACAATACATAATTTATTTTTAAAAAAACGCATGCGCGGTGGTGGGGGTCCGTTCATTTGACCGAAATACGTTTGGCCGAATGAGTCGTTTGGCAACTGTTTCATTCCCAACCCGCATATATTTCTGTAACTGTGAATATTTCAGGATTTATTTTTGTACCATTGTGTAGACTATAGGTTAGGTTAGGTTAGCTATTTTTAAAAAAATCTGAAATATTTACAGTTACAGAAATATAAGCGGGTTAGGAAATGAAACAGTTGCCAAACGACTCATTCGGCCAAACGTATTTCGGTGAAACATTAGTGAACCGCGGTGGTGAACTATTTGCAGGGTACAACTTAATAATAATGCACATTTGATGAAAAATAATGCTGTTTTTAATTCGAACAAGTTTGGCATATTTTTCGATCTAATTACCCCGTCCTATACGTTATACAGGGTGTCCCAGAAATAGCACGTCACAGTGACACTGGAGATTTCCCAGCCTCAGACGAACAAAACCAGCCTAACATGATCTCAGTAAAAGTTGCACCGTTTTCGAGTTATACCAATTTAAATATTTTTCCAATTTTTCACCTCTTTTGACATTGTAAGTGCTCGCATTTACCGGGATAGCGTTAGAATTTAGTTTTTTTTTATTTGTGCGCGTTTATGAATAGTTGATTAAGATGATAGAAGCATTATTATCTCAATAACTAATGTAAAAGTTGGAAAAATACTGTAATGAACTTGACTTAAATTATCATCAACATAGTAATTTAAAATTTGAACACCTGCCATAACTTTTTTTTACTAGAAACGAAATGAGCAAATAACTTTAAAAACATGCGTATTTTATGCCAATTCTAAAATTGTATAACACATTATATCTTAATGCATAAAAGTAGGAATTCGTATCACATTTGCCAATATGGATCCTCGGAAACCAACGGTAATCATCTAAAAAAATATTTTGTACTCTACGATATCTCATTTGTTTGTGCTCCTTTGAAGAATATGATTGATTTTTGGTTGACCTTGGTTCAAAGATAATAAAAAACAGGTTTAATTTTCATTAGTTTTTACAGTAAATGTTCGAATTGTTTCCGTCCTACTCTAAGGCACAAATGGCATCTTTGGATAAAATTTCGGTTTAATTTTCGTAAATTGGTTTCCAATATGTCTCGGGCTGCATTGAAGAATTTGAAGACCCGTCACCGTAGTTCCTCTTCGTTACTTATTGGTTTTGAATAAATATTGTCTTTCAAACATCTTAATGCAAACAATTAGGAATTCGTATCACATTTGCCAATAAGGATCCCGGCAACCAAACTAACAAATGAAACGCGATTAGCCGCTTTGCAAGTTTATCATGTAAAGAATTGTAGGATAGTTATTAATTTATTGCAGTTGTAGGCCTGTGACCCAAACTACTCGTAGTTCGCTACCTTGCAGGCAAATTTTAATGACATAAATGACACGTTGTCAACAACAGTTGACTGGTTTACAGCCAACAACTTACTTTTAAATGCCAAGAAAACCAAGTGTATGAAATTTTCTTTATCAAATGTGATAGGAGTGAATGGGAATAATATAAGACTAAAGGATGAGACAATGGGATTCGAAGATAAAACAGTATTTTTAGGTATTACCTTGGACTCAAAACTGCAATGGAATTCGCATATATCCACCCTTGCGGGTAAACTTAGTTCTGCAGCATATGCAGTAAAGCGTATCCGCCAACTTACAGACGTCGAGACAGCGAGACTGGTGTATTATAGTTATTTTCATAGTGTTATGAGTTATGGGATTTTGTTGTGGGGAAAAGCGGCTGACATCCAGGCCATATTTATATTACAAAAGCGGGCTATACGTTTTATTTATCAGCTGGGTTCACGGGTCTCACTCAGAGATAAATTTAAAGAAATTAATATTCTTACTGTCGCGTCGCAGTATATCTTTGAAAATATCATGTATGTACGCAAACACATACATGAATTTAGGCATAACCGTGACGTTCACAAGCTCAACACGCGAAATAAGGATAAACTCGTAGTCCCAGGTCACCGTCTTCGTAAAGTAAGCACATCATTCGTGGGGAACTGTATACGCTTCTACAATAAGATACCTACCGATATTGTCAATATGCCATTCACTAAATTTAAGTCCCGCATTAAGCGCTGCTTGCTGGGTAAGGCATATTATACTATAAATGACTTCGTAGATGATAAAGACGCTTTTAAGTAACTAGTATTAGCTATTACTGAAATTGTGGTTAATTTTAAGCATTTTGAGTAGAAATATATCTAATATGTGAGCACTGAGCAGCGCTTATTGTTAAATGCCTTTAAGCCAATGATGTAGACATTTAAGTTTACCTAATGTATCCTTTTTTGTTAGTATTTTTTTTTATTATTGGTTCTTGTGCACAAGACACTTAAGAAATGAGAACACATTGTGATGTTTCTCGCCGGACAGGTCCCTTTTTTATTGATATATTTTGTCCGGCAGCATGGGCATGTCATGCTCACTCTAAGGTATTTGCTTACGGCGGCGTCGTTGATCGGGTCGCCACCTTCCCGAACACATGGTTGAGGGAGGCGATGGCTGAGATACGCGTCATACTCGTGAACGGGTGCTGTCTGTGGGGTCCGGTCTGTTCACGCTTGCAAGGACCTGTTATTCAGTTAATTATTTTAATTATCGTTCCTGACGTAGAGACCTCGTCATGTTGTTCTCCTAGACATTAGGTATTTTATTTGTATTTTATTGTCTTTACATTTGTAATGATTTTATTTGTGTTAGTTTTAAAAATAATTATTGATTACTTTATTACCTTGTAATGTAATTTAGATACTTTTAAGTATTATTGTATTTAAACATTGAAAAAAAAAATGACCTTCTGCTGGAGTTTCTTGCGGCGCTTCTTCTCCGCAATGATGGTCTTGTCCGAAGCGCTAGTAGATTCACTCCATGTTACCGACGTGTAAAAGAGCCCTCATGTGGCCAATTTACTGAATAAATATTTTGTATTTTGTATTTGTATTTTTGCGTTTCGTGCTTTACCCGTTGATTAATATTAAACCTCGTTTTAATAGCAGACTTTTTAGTTACGACTGCGTCCGTTTTCCTGTGGTGTTCCTGAATTAAATCGACTTGGCATTCCTCTGGACTCTGATTTTGTTTGTGGAACTGAAACGACTACTCGGCACTCTTAACGGAAGTTGATTTCGCTTTGTAAAAAGATTTTTTTATTGGTGATGTTTGAAAGACAATATTTATTCAAAACCAATAAGTAACGAAGAGGAACTACGGCGACGTGTCTTCAATGCAGCCCGAGACATATCGGAAACCAGTTTACGAAAATTAAACCGAAATTTTATCCAAAGATGCCATTTGTGCCTTAGAGTAGGGTAGGACGGAAACAATTCGAACATTTACTGTAAAAACTAATGAAAATTAAACCTGTTTTTTATTATCTTTGAACCAAGGTCAACCAAAAATCAATCATATTCTTCAAAGGAGCACAAACAAATGAGATATCGTAGTGTACAAGATATTTTTTTAGATGATTAGCGTTGGTTTCCGAGGATCCATATTGGCAAATGTGATACGAATTCCTACTTTTATGCATTAAGATATAATGTGTTATACCATTTTAGAATTGGCAAAAAATACGCATGTTTTTAAAGTTATTTGCTCATTTCGTTTCTAGTAAAAAAAAGTTATGGCAGGTGTTCAAATTTTAAATTACTATGTTGATGATAATTTAAGTCAAGTTCATTACAGTATTTTTCCAACTTTTACATTAGTTATTGACATAATAATGCTTCTATCATCTTAATCAACTATTCATAAACGCGCACAAATAAAAAAAACTAAATTCTAAAGCTATCCCAGTAAATGCGAGCACTTACAATGTCAAAAGAGGTGAAAAATTGGAAAAATCTTTAAATTGGTATAACTCGAAAACGGTGCAACTTTTACTGAGGTCATGTTAGGCTGGTTTTGTTCGTCTGAGGCTGAGGAATCTCCAGTGTCACTGTGACGTGCTATTTCTGGGACACCCTGTAGAATGGAAAAACATTTATTTCGATTAATTATAAGTTACATACATGTAGAATTGTAGATATTACTTTGTAGTTTTGAAGAACTGCATGGATTGTGTTTGTGTCACAAAATACATCTTCGATATTTACTCATGGACTTTTATCAATATTTTTTCTCTTCTACTTTTTTTGGCCAAAGGTTAGAGACAGTCGGGTCCGACCGCCGCCGAGTCCCGGCGCGGGCGCAGCTTCTGCGGCGGCGTCCAGTGGTAGTACAGCTTGTCGCGGAAGCCGTCGCCGCTGGGCCGGAAGTAGGCGCCGGGGAACTGCGCCGCCGCCGGCTCGAGCCGCAACGCACCGTCGCTGAACATCGTGCACATCTCGTCAACGGAACACATGCCCGGGGGCTGGCAGCGCACGAACTCGAGCGTCCGGTTCCGACGCAGCGTCACCAGCTGGTCCACATCCAGCGGCATGTCCAGGTCCAGCACGCGCAGGCTGCAGGCGTCCGCCAGCTGCATCACGCCGCGCCCCGTCAGCCGGCAGCGCCACGCCTCCAGTACTTCCAGCCGCGGCAGCATTACCAAGGCTTTTATGTGCTCGTCACCCAACGCACAGCCGCTCAACGCCAGTTCCTCGAGTCCGTGAGGCAACCGATCCAGCATATGGCTCAAGCCCGCCGAGCGCACCATCACAGCGCCCGTCACGTGCAGCCGCCGCAGCCGCCGCGGCCGCGTCACCTCCGCCGCGCCGCCCGCCCGCATCAGCCAGCACGAGTACAGCTGCAGAACGACCAATTTGCTGCATCTACCGATCACCGCGTATGCTGTATCACCCAGCTCTGCACAGCGCAGAGTCAGCTCCGTGAGATGTTCGCGGAGCGCAGTCAGCGGCGACAGTTGGTGCATCGAGCAGTACTGGGCTTCGCCGAACATGTGGAGCGCGCGCAGCTGACTATCTTCCAGGCGGGCGAAGCTATCCCGGGGTGCGTTAATCACCAGGCTGCGCAGGCTGCGCGGGGCAGGCGTGACGGACGCGCCCAGTGCCGGGAACACGTCGAGGTGCGCGAGGTACGGCAGCTGGAGCGCTAGCATGCCGAGCTCGGCGCTGGTGAAGCGCACGCCGGCGTGCACGACGAGCGAGGTGAGGTGCGGCGCGAGATGCGCAGCGCTGGCCAGCAGCGGCTGCGCGCGCGCCATGCCGGCCGGCACTAGCAGCGCGCGCAGCCCGCAGCGCAGCGCGCGCAGCTCGCACTCCGAGCGCGCCGCCGCCGCCAGTAGCCGCGCCAGCCCCGCCCAGCGCCGGCCCACTCGTGACACGACACTCAGTAAATCCTGGACGTCCACATATTTGAAAATCAGCACCAGCAGTTCGTCCGGCAACACATCTACGTGCATTACACCACAAAATTATGAAAGGAGATAGGTATTTTTTAAGCCAATTACGCCGCACACTATGCAGGAAGCAGGACCACGCCAGATTATTATGTATAATAGGTATACCTACTAGAGTAATATAATAAGTTAATAAGGTCCTTACTTACTTCATTTCTTTAAACGTTTATTTACAGACTGCCATTATGTAAACAATAACTATAACGTACCTACTATACAACACACAAGCCAAAAAAGTTATAATAACAAAAGTGGCAAAACAAAGTAAGTTTTATATAGTTATGTTCCTTGTTTTGTTTTTCTTTGTACACCTACGATCCTAAGAACTACCTTAGTACGTACATAAACAAACAAACGTCAAACATAAGGCACAGATTATATTGAAAGTCACGAAGTGTACATTGATTTAAGGTGGTCGTAAAAACGCCAACAAAATCAAAAAGAAACAGGACAAAATTAAAAGAAAAAGGCGACTTATTAAATTCTACGTAAAACCCAATCTACGTACTTTTAATTCTTAACTCTTTAATGGACCCAAGTAGGGAAAACCTGACCTGCAATAGAACATCACAAACATCTGACTTACGTCTGTCATTTGAATTTGACAGTTTGATTTTTGTGTAGGTTATGTTACAAGATTTTGCTGAATTAAATAGGTACTATTTTTTTCTTTTAATAACACCAGAATGGCATTGCGTGCCTTGACGTTTAGTGTTTGGCGCGGAAGCAGGTGGCGTCCGGGGAGCCGCGCCCTCTGCGCGCAGCCGGAACCCGCTGTCGCCGCAGGTACCAAACTTGATTACGCAGTTCATGAAAATTATCATATTTTGGGAAGTTTCTTTCTAACAATTTTGTGAAGGAGGCAAATGAACAAAATTGCCTAATACTATCAGCATACTGTCTGTATACTCTATAGAGTAACATAATATGTTAGAGTTAATCCACCCATAGAATCCTGTCTCAATGGCAATAATTCATTTTAAGGTATCTTTTTCTCGTTATTGACAGTTCTATTAACATTTGATGTTGTTGACCTACCTAGTTGGCCCATAAACGCATTCGTGAAGTCACACATTCTATTCTAGGGTGTACTTAAGTGTGTTCAGTTATTAAACTTTCCAAACTTTTATTGTTATTTATCATTATGATCTTCACGGAGACTTCTTGAAGGAAAAACTATTTCTTAATAGGGGGCTATTGTAGTTGTTCCCACTTTCAAGTCCCTAGTTCAGCAGTTTTGTCTTATTAAATGTGTTGGTCATTCACAGAAGAGTTTTATATGTGGGTCAATCAACTTTTCTTCGTAGCTCGTTGCCATGGTGACGTCTCCTGGGTCACTCTTTAAAACTATGATTTCAAAGGATATAAGTCCACTAAAAAACTGTTTTATTGGCAATTACACACCTATTCTTTTATGGCCTTTCTCCTGAGTGTGCTGGAAGTAAATATTATAACATTTTTTCTAAGAAACTCTATCACTGTTGTCTCCTGGATTACGGGACAGAATAACAACAACAAAAAGTTGATCCACCCATGTATGGATGACAAACAATAGTGCGTGATGATGCATCCCCAAAGAGCTTACAGACCCGCGGCTGGTGGTGGTGCGCGACTCCTGGCCGGAACAGGAGGCGGTCGAGCTGCGTGCAGAGGTGCTGCGCGGCATGCGCGTGCTTCCCGGGTTTGTGTCGGAGGCCGAGGAACAATCGCTGCTGGACGAGCTCGAGCCCGTGCTGCGGCGTATGCGCTACGAGTTTGACCACTGGGACAATGTGAGCTTCTAACCTTTTTGCTTTATCTACCTTCCAAATCTTTGCCTTTGTTGAATTCCTAATACAAAAATCTGTTTAGTTGGGTCTCATATGCATCCAGACACCACCTCCAGAGTATTGTTTCCCAGCTGTTTAAAAATTCATGTTAGAATTATTATTTTCCTGAGCCCATTACCTTTGTAAAATGCTTAACCCTTAATTTGGCAAAAATAAAAAAAGTCGGGAATTCAAACCCTTTTTGATTTTGAATCAGCAAAAAAATAAAAAAACATTCCAAACATTAAAAGTGAACATTATAGTATGTTCACTGTGACGTACACTGCCAAATTAAGGGTTAAAGAGATATTCCTAGATAACTTGGATGTCAGGTTAGGTTTGTTTTATTATAATCCAGGAAAGTTTAATAGTTTCGGTTTCAGAAAAACATATTACCTTACCGGGCGTATCTTTTCTAGTATTTGTTGTTTTATTTCTCTACTAGCTTCTGCCTGCGAAATCATCTGTGAAGATATTCAAGTAAGTTTATTGGTGCATAGTACCCATACAAGCCTAGACGTCCGTTTGGGACTAGGTTAATTTGTGTGAGGTTGTCCCCTGATTTAGAGACCGACTGTTCGTTGCAGGCGATCCAGGGGTTCCGCGAGACGGAGCGCGGCGAGTGGGCGGCCGGCAACGCGGCGGTGCTGGCGCGCGTGCGCAGCACGGCCTTCCCGCACGACGCGGAGCACCTGCCCGCCGCGCACGTGCTGGACCTGGCCGCCGCCGGACACATCAAACCGCACATCGACGCCGTCCGGGTGAGCCGCCCGTTACCTACCAATATTGTCAAGTTTTTCCACCGCTTTCAAGTGTGTGTTGGACATATTTTATGTTCCAACAAGTTTTTCACAAATTGTGTGATCTATTTTTTTGCTATCCAATGACGATTTGATGATTTTGGCCATAGGCAGCTATTTCACAAATATCCAAGCCCATTGTAAGGAATTGAGTAGTTATGTGCTGTGGACATGTTGCGGTTATTATTGCCCTTGCTTCTCATGAGGAACAGTTCTGCGGAGACGTGATCGCGGGCCTGTGCCTGATGTCCGACGCCGTGATGCGGCTGGAGCACGAGACGGATAAGCACCTCGCGGTAGACGCGCTGCTGCAGCGGCGCAGCCTCTACATCATGAGGTAAGCACTAATTAGACCCGGGTCAATACAGGGTGGAAAAAATTTACGCTACATGGATGGCAACTAATTTAAATGATGAAAATAGTTAATTTTATGCAAACGAGACTATATTTTTATTTTTAAAAACAAATTACACTGCTTGTTTGGTTCTTTGTAGAAAATTCTCTTCTTTAACTGGGAATCAAATTCGTCATATATGACAAAACAATAAAGTCGGGCGTTATGATGTAGATCGAAAGGGTCATTTATTTCTTTAATACATATACATTTAAATCAAGTAAAGACTGTAAAAACCTTTCTTTATAATTTTGTCATATTCGGCTAGTCCGATTCTCGGTCAACGAAGAGGATTTTTTCAAATCAATCCAGGAATGCAGTATTTTTTTTTGTATTTAAAATTAAAGTAAAAAGTCTCTCGGTAACGAGCTGAGCAGACACATGATAAAGATAAAAGATAAAGACATTTATTCAGTAAGTAGGCCGCACGGGCACTTTTACACGTCAAGAATCTACCAGCGCTTCACAAGAGGAGACCACTGCTGAGAAGAAGCGCCGCAAGAAACTCAGCAGTCAGTCATTTTTTTAAATATATTTAATATTACAATGGTACTACTTAGTCTAGCATTATATAAATCTATAAATAGCAAATTAAAAAATATTTCAAATATCCTGCGTAGTTTCCGCAGGAAAACACACCAAAATCTTAAGATAGAAAGAGAGAAAAGGAAAAAAAGAACTCCTACGTATGTGTATATAAGACGGTGCAAGATGACCACATAAGATTGATATGTTTTCCTACATCAACGGTGTCCCCCAGACAAGATAAAGATTTTGAATTTGAAAAAAAACAAATAAAAAATATATTATTGATTAAGTTTCGGGTTTAGGCCAAGCATGTTTGTCTATTAAATAGTCCTCGATCCTATAATACGCTTTAGACATTAACGACTTTTTCAAGTAATTTTTGAGTGCTGGAAAGGGTAACTTTAATACTACCTCAGGTAATTTATTATAGAAATGAATGCATTGACCAACAAATGATTTATGTACTTTACGGACGCGGAATTTTCGAATAGCTATTTTATTTTTATTTATAGTATTTAAATTATGTATATCAGAATTTTTTGTGAAAGAATCCAAATTTTTTATAACATAAATAATATTCTCATAAATAAATTGTGACGCTACAGTTAAGATATTAATTTCCTTAAAAAGATCTCTTAAGGAGTCACGGGAATTTAAGTTGTAAATAGAACGAATGGCCCTTTTTTGTAACACAAATATAGTTTGTATGTCAGCTGCCTTACCCCAAACCAGAATACCGTACGACATAACACTATGGAAATAACTATAATAAACTAAGCGAGCTGTCTCAACATTGGTTAGTTGTCTAATTTTCCTAACTGCGTAAGCTGCCGAACTTAGTTTACCTGCCAGTACAGCTATATGGGGACTCCATTGCAAATTTTTATCTATTGTTATGCCTAGGAAAACTGCCTTATCTACGATTTGCAAACACTCGTCATTTAGAATAATACTAGAATCTAACGGTTTAACATTAGGCAAAGCGAATCTAACACATTTAGTTTTCTTAGCATTTAGTAGCAAATTGTTGCTAGTAAACCAATTAAGTACTTTAACTAGTGTGGAGTTTATGCTACTGAAGTCTATGGATTTTCTGTCTACCTTGAAAATTAGTGAAGTATCATCAGCATAAAGTACAATATCAATAAAGCTTAGTATAGTACTATCTGTGGTCCGGGAGTGGTTGTGTGAGTGGCGTGGTGTTGCAGCGGCGCGGCGCGCTACGTGTTCACGCACGCCGTGCTGGGCGGGGAGGCGAGCGCGTGGCGCGGGGCGCGCGTGGCGCGGCGCCGGCGCGTGGCGCTCATCTGCCGCAGCCGGCCCGCGCCGCGCGACGCGCCGCAGCCGAGTAGTTGTGTGGTCTGAGTGGCGGGGGGCGTGGTGTTGCAGCGGCGCGGCGCGCTACGTGTTCACGCACGCCGTGCTGGGCGGGGAGGCGAGCGCGTGGCGCGGGGCGCGCGTGGCGCGGCGCCGGCGCGTGGCGCTCATCTGCCGCAGCCGGCCCGCGCCGCGCGACGCGCCGCAGCCGAGTAGTTGTGTGGTCTGAGTGGCGGGGGGCGTGGTGTTGCAGCGGCGCGGCGCGCTACGTGTTCACGCACGCCGTGCTGGGCGGGGAGGCGAGCGCGTGGCGCGGGGCGCGCGTGGCGCGGCGCCGGCGCGTGGCGCTCATCTGCCGCAGCCGGCCCGCGCCGCGCGACGCGCCGCAGCCGAGTAGTTGTGTGGTCTGAGTGGCGGGGGGCGTGGTGTTGCAGCGGCGCGGCGCGCTACGTGTTCACGCACGCCGTGCTGGGCGGGGAGGCGAGCGCGTGGCGCGGGGCGCGCGTGGCGCGGCGCCGGCGCGTGGCGCTCATCTGCCGCAGCCGGCCCGCGCCGCGCGACGCGCCGCAGCCGAGTAGTTGTGTGGTCTGAGTGGCGGGGGGCGTGGTGTTGCAGCGGCGCGGCGCGCTACGTGTTCACGCACGCCGTGCTGGGCGGGGAGGCGAGCGCGTGGCGCGGGGCGCGCGTGGCGCGGCGCCGGCGCGTGGCGCTCATCTGCCGCAGCCGGCCCGCGCCGCGCGACGCGCCGCAGCCGAGTAGTTGTGTGGTCTGAGTGGCGGGGGGCGTGGTGTTGCAGCGGCGCGGCGCGCTACGTGTTCACGCACGCCGTGCTGGGCGGGGAGGCGAGCGCGTGGCGCGGGGCGCGCGTGGCGCGGCGCCGGCGCGTGGCGCTCATCTGCCGCAGCCGGCCCGCGCCGCGCGACGCGCCGCAGCCGAGTAGTTGTGTGGTCTGAGTGGCGGGGGGCGTGGTGTTGCAGCGGCGCGGCGCGCTACGTGTTCACGCACGCCGTGCTGGGCGGGGAGGCGAGCGCGTGGCGCGGGGCGCGCGTGGCGCGGCGCCGGCGCGTGGCGCTCATCTGCCGCAGCCGGCCCGCGCCGCGCGACGCGCCGCAGCCGAGTAGTTGTGTGGTCTGAGTGGCGGGGGGCGTGGTGTTGCAGCGGCGCGGCGCGCTACGTGTTCACGCACGCCGTGCTGGGCGGGGAGGCGAGCGCGTGGCGCGGGGCGCGCGTGGCGCGGCGCCGGCGCGTGGCGCTCATCAGCCGCAGCCGGCCCGCGCCGCGCGACGCGCCGCAGCCGAGTAGTTGTGTGGTCTGAGTGGCGGGGGGCGTGGTGTTGCAGCGGCGCGGCGCGCTACGTGTTCACGCACGCCGTGCTGGGCGGGGAGGCGAGCGCGTGGCGCGGGGCGCGCGTGGCGCGGCGCCGGCGCGTGGCGCTCATCTGCCGCAGCCGGCCCGCGCCGCGCGACGCGCCGCAGCCGAGTAGTTGTGTGGTCTGAGTGGCGGGGGGCGTGGTGTTGCAGCGGCGCGGCGCGCTACGTGTTCACGCACGCCGTGCTGGGCGGGGAGGCGAGCGCGTGGCGCGGGGCGCGCGTGGCGCGGCGCCGGCGCGTGGCGCTCATCTGCCGCAGCCGGCCCGCGCCGCGCGACGCGCCGCAGCCGAGTAGTTGTGTGGTCTGAGTGGCGGGGGGCGTGGTGTTGCAGCGGCGCGGCGCGCTACGTGTTCACGCACGCCGTGCTGGGCGGGGAGGCGAGCGCGTGGCGCGGCGCCGGCGCGTGGCGCTCATCTGCCGCAGCCGGCCCGCGCCGCGCGACGCGCCGCAGCCGAGTAGTTGTGTGGTCTGAGTGGCGGGGGGCGTGGTGTTGCAGCGGCGCGGCGCGCTACGTGTTCACGCACGCCGTGCTGGGCGGGGAGGCGAGCGCGTGGCGCGGGGCGCGCGTGGCGCGGCGCCGGCGCGTGGCGCTCATCTGCCGCAGCCGGCCCGCGCCGCGCGACGCGCCGCAGCCGAGTAGTTGTGTGGTCTGAGTGGCGGGGGGCGTGGTGTTGCAGCGGCGCGGCGCGCTACGTGTTCACGCACGCCGTGCTGGGCGGGGAGGCGAGCGCGTGGCGCGGGGCGCGCGTGGCGCGGCGCCGGCGCGTGGCGCTCATCTGCCGCAGCCGGCCCGCGCCGCGCGACGCGCCGCAGCCGAGTAGTTGTGTGGTCTGAGTGGCGGGGGGCGTGGTGTTGCAGCGGCGCGGCGCGCTACGTGTTCACGCACGCCGTGCTGGGCGGGGAGGCGAGCGCGTGGCGCGGGGCGCGCGTGGCGCGGCGCCGGCGCGTGGCGCTCATCTGCCGCAGCCGGCCCGCGCCGCGCGACGCGCCGCAGCCGAGTAGTTGTGTGGTCTGAGTGGCGGGGGGCGTGGTGTTGCAGCGGCGCGGCGCGCTACGTGTTCACGCACGCCGTGCTGGGCGGGGAGGCGAGCGCGTGGCGCGGGGCGCGCGTGGCGCGGCGCCGGCGCGTGGCGCTCATCTGCCGCAGCCGGCCCGCGCCGCGCGACGCGCCGCAGCCGAGTAGTTGTGTGGTCTGAGTGGCGGGGGGCGTGGTGTTGCAGCGGCGCGGCGCGCTACGTGTTCACGCACGCCGTGCTGGGCGGGGAGGCGAGCGCGTGGCGCGGGGCGCGCGTGGCGCGGCGCCGGCGCGTGGCGCTCATCTGCCGCAGCCGGCCCGCGCCGCGCGACGCGCCGCAGCCGAGTAGTTGTGTGGTCTGAGTGGCGGGGGGCGTGGTGTTGCAGCGGCGCGGCGCGCTACGTGTTCACGCACGCCGTGCTGGGCGGGGAGGCGAGCGCGTGGCGCGGGGCGCGCGTGGCGCGGCGCCGGCGCGTGGCGCTCATCAGCCGCAGCCGGCCCGCGCCGCGCGACGCGCCGCAGCCGAGTAGTTGTGTGGTCTGAGTGGCGGGGGGCGTGGTGTTGCAGCGGCGCGGCGCGCTACGTGTTCACGCACGCCGTGCTGGGCGGGGAGGCGAGCGCGTGGCGCGGGGCGCGCGTGGCGCGGCGCCGGCGCGTGGCGCTCATCTGCCGCAGCCGGCCCGCGCCGCGCGACGCGCCGCAGCCGAGTAGTTGTGTGGTCTGAGTGGCGGGGGGCGTGGTGTTGCAGCGGCGCGGCGCGCTACGTGTTCACGCACGCCGTGCTGGGCGGGGAGGCGAGCGCGTGGCGCGGGGCGCGCGTGGCGCGGCGCCGGCGCGTGGCGCTCATCTGCCGCAGCCGGCCCGCGCCGCGCGACGCGCCGCAGCCGAGTAGTTGTGTGGTCTGAGTGGCGGGGGGCGTGGTGTTGCAGCGGCGCGGCGCGCTACGTGTTCACGCACGCCGTGCTGGGCGGGGAGGCGAGCGCGTGGCGCGGGGCGCGCGTGGCGCGGCGCCGGCGCGTGGCGCTCATCTGCCGCAGCCGGCCCGCGCCGCGCGACGCGCCGCAGCCGAGTAGTTGTGTGGTCTGAGTGGCGGGGGGCGTGGTGTTGCAGCGGCGCGGCGCGCTACGTGTTCACGCACGCCGTGCTGGGCGGGGAGGCGAGCGCGTGGCGCGGCGCCGGCGCGTGGCGCTCATCTGCCGCAGCCGGCCCGCGCCGCGCGACGCGCCGCAGCCGAGTAGTTGTGTGGTCTGAGTGGCGGGGGGCGTGGTGTTGCAGCGGCGCGGCGCGCTACGTGTTCACGCACGCCGTGCTGGGCGGGGAGGCGAGCGCGTGGCGCGGGGCGCGCGTGGCGCGGCGCCGGCGCGTGGCGCTCATCTGCCGCAGCCGGCCCGCGCCGCGCGACGCGCCGCAGCCGAGTAGTTGTGTGGTCTGAGTGGCGGGGGGCGTGGTGTTGCAGCGGCGCGGCGCGCTACGTGTTCACGCACGCCGTGCTGGGCGGGGAGGCGAGCGCGTGGCGCGGGGCGCGCGTGGCGCGGCGCCGGCGCGTGGCGCTCATCTGCCGCAGCCGGCCCGCGCCGCGCGACGCGCCGCAGCCGAGTAGTTGTGTGGTCTGAGTGGCGGGGGGCGTGGTGTTGCAGCGGCGCGGCGCGCTACGTGTTCACGCACGCCGTGCTGGGCGGGGAGGCGAGCGCGTGGCGCGGGGCGCGCGTGGCGCGGCGCCGGCGCGTGGCGCTCATCTGCCGCAGCCGGCCCGCGCCGCGCGACGCGCCGCAGCCGAGTAGTTGTGTGGTCTGAGTGGCGGGGGGCGTGGTGTTGCAGCGGCGCGGCGCGCTACGTGTTCACGCACGCCGTGCTGGGCGGGGAGGCGAGCGCGTGGCGCGGGGCGCGCGTGGCGCGGCGCCGGCGCGTGGCGCTCATCTGCCGCAGCCGGCCCGCGCCGCGCGACGCGCCGCAGCCGAGTAGTTGTGTGGTCTGAGTGGCGGGGGGCGTGGTGTTGCAGCGGCGCGGCGCGCTACGTGTTCACGCACGCCGTGCTGGGCGGGGAGGCGAGCGCGTGGCGCGGGGCGCGCGTGGCGCGGCGCCGGCGCGTGGCGCTCATCTGCCGCAGCCGGCCCGCGCCGCGCGACGCGCCGCAGCCGAGTAGTTGTGTGGTCTGAGTGGCGGGGGGCGTGGTGTTGCAGCGGCGCGGCGCGCTACGTGTTCACGCACGCCGTGCTGGGCGGGGAGGCGAGCGCGTGGCGCGGCGCCGGCGCGTGGCGCTCATCTGCCGCAGCCGGCCCGCGCCGCGCGACGCGCCGCAGCCGAGTAGTTGTGTGGTCTGAGTGGCGGGGGGCGTGGTGTTGCAGCGGCGCGGCGCGCTACGTGTTCACGCACGCCGTGCTGGGCGGGGAGGCGAGCGCGTGGCGCGGGGCGCGCGTGGCGCGGCGCCGGCGCGTGGCGCTCATCTGCCGCAGCCGGCCCGCGCCGCGCGACGCGCCGCAGCCGAGTAGTTGTGTGGTCTGAGTGGCGGGGGGCGTGGTGTTGCAGCGGCGCGGCGCGCTACGTGTTCACGCACGCCGTGCTGGGCGGGGAGGCGAGCGCGTGGCGCGGGGCGCGCGTGGCGCGGCGCCGGCGCGTGGCGCTCATCTGCCGCAGCCGGCCCGCGCCGCGCGACGCGCCGCAGCCGAGTAGTTGTGTGGTCTGAGTGGCGGGGGGCGTGGTGTTGCAGCGGCGCGGCGCGCTACGTGTTCACGCACGCCGTGCTGGGCGGGGAGGCGAGCGCGTGGCGCGGGGCGCGCGTGGCGCGGCGCCGGCGCGTGGCGCTCATCTGCCGCAGCCGGCCCGCGCCGCGCGACGCGCCGCAGCCGAGTAGTTGTGTGGTCTGAGTGGCGGGGGGCGTGGTGTTGCAGCGGCGCGGCGCGCTACGTGTTCACGCACGCCGTGCTGGGCGGGGAGGCGAGCGCGTGGCGCGGGGCGCGCGTGGCGCGGCGCCGGCGCGTGGCGCTCATCTGCCGCAGCCGGCCCGCGCCGCGCGACGCGCCGCAGCCGCCGCCCGTGCACGCCGAGACCATCTCGCCCGGCGCGCGCGGCCGGCCGCGCGCCCACTAGCCACAGTGCTCCGAGTGGACCACCGACCGACAAAAAGACCTCCGGTTTCAGGCGCCAGGTTTGTAAGCCGCGTCGCTTGTATTTGTCACGTTGTGAAACAACTATTGTAGTGGGCTATTCCCAGTAGTCCGCACCCCGTAGTTCGCACTGCGCAACTGCACAGCACTGTTCGCACCTCCGGCAAGTGGTGCGAACTACTCACTACTTCCCAGTAGTTCGCACAGTTTAATTCAACATAACTGTGTTCAATTTCATATGGTATTATAGGAGCAGGAATATAAAAAAGTAATTTTAATTTAACACATTTACTGAAAATTAGACTGACAATTAAAAAAAAAAACAATAAATATTATATATATACAGTGGTGGACATATAATTAGAAACACTTGCGACGTATTTCACATTATACAAGGCACATTGCCGTAAAACTTTTGTTTTTGGAAATAAAACAACAAAATGCATAGAATACGTTCAACAACTTATAATTCATTAAAAAACAAATAAATATCCGAGTTTACAACTACCATTTAGATATTTAGTTACGTACAAACAACTAAACGACATTTGCAGTACCATCCGTCATGGACAAGTAATTAGAAACACTAAAGAAATGAGGTAAAAATCAAAGTTTTAACGTGTCAATTCCGTTAGTTTTATAATGAGCAATAGCGTTGAAAACTTTCTTCACAGAACATTCTAGATGTTTAGCAAATCTTCTATAAGTCCACTTTCGATCTAAATGTAATTTAACGATTAATTGCCTGGTTGACTCGTCAGAACTCTTATTTTTACCCATTTTTAACAATACTTATTATTCACGTAATTTTCCAAATTGACGTTTAATTGCCGCCGAAACAACAGAAAAAGCGTAAAAAGAGGTTTTTTTTTTAGTTTCAAAAATGGAACGAACCATGGATCCCGTTTCTAATTAGTTGTCCAAGCGGCCAGTAATAGAAATTCAACTATCATGATTTTTAAAATCTTTTAATAATTAAAGATAGAACAGATTTACTTTTTTAAATATTTTATGAGTTTTTTAACTCATTGGCTATATTCTGCCATAGTCAATAGTGATTTAATCAATATAATTTTTACTCATAACGATAGTTCATTCTGTGTTTACCTAAGTTTTATGTACTGTTTCTAATTATATGTCCACCACACTACCATTTAGATATTTAGTTACGTACAAACAACTAAACGACATTTGCAGTACCATCCGTCATGGACAAGTAATTAGAAACACTAAAGAAATGAGGTAAAAATCAAAGTTTTAACGTGTCAATTCCGTTAGTTTTATAATGAGCAATAGCGTTGAAAACTTTCTTCACAGAACATTCTAGATGTTTAGCAAATCTTCTATAAGTCCACTTTCGATCTAAATGTAATTTAACGATTAATTGCCTGGTTGACTCGTCAGAACTCTTATTTTTACCCATTTTTAACAATACTTATTATTCACGTAATTTTCCAAATTGACGTTTAATTGCCGCCGAAACAACAGAAAAAGCGTAAAAAGAGGTTTTTTTTTTAGTTTCAAAAATGGAACGAACCATGGATCCCGTTTCTAATTAGTTGTCCAAGCGGCCAGTAATAGAAATTCAACTATCATGATTTTTAAAATCTTTTAATAATTAAAGATAGAACAGATTTACTTTTTTAAATATTTTATGAGTTTTTTAACTCATTGGCTATATTCTGCCATAGTCAATAGTGATTTAATCAATATAATTTTTACTCATAACGATAGTTCATTCTGTGTTTACCTAAGTTTTATGTACTGTTTCTAATTATATGTCCACCACTGTATATATATAGAGTAAAAATGCTTTACTATGTTGATTTGTTAAATTTTTCGTAAAATTAATGTTTTTTTTTAAATTGTCAGTCTAATTTTAAATAAATGTGTTAAATTAAAATTACTTTTTTATATTCCTGCTCCTATAATACCATATGAAATTGAACACAGTTATGTTGAATTAAACTGTGCGAACTACTGGGATTTTGATTTTCCCATTTGTCCGCAGTGCCAACTACTGGGAATAAAAAAATCCAGTAGTTCGCACCACTTGCCGGAGGTGCGGACTAGTGGGAATAGCCCAATGTAGTTAGTGTGAATACCCTTGGCTTTGTCGCCTATCGAAATGTAACATTGCGACAAAATGTTCTTTGACATTATAGTGGGATTTATTCTTTTGATATTTATTTCATCTAAAATATTTATTCATTAGCATACATCGGGGTTTTCGGTGCGGGAATGTTTGACATTAAGCCAAAGATTAAAAAACAGAATTTTACTCTAGGTTTCTACCTAATGAAAAATTAATTCAACAAAAAAAAAGTATTTTGTAAAAAAATGTCGAAAAACTATGAACGAATTTTTACAAGGAAATAGAAATGCGATCGAAAAAAATTAAATATTTATTTATTTATTTATTTATTGATAGGAAATCCAACAGTTACAATAAATACAACATATGGAACAAGAATAGGAAGCACAAAACCAATTAAAGGATTTCACATGTAGAGACTGAGTAGCAAATTTAAAGTTTAGTACAAACTTCAAAGGTACACGCACTTACACAAAAACACTAGCGCAAGTTAAAGGTGCTCCTATTACAACTGCCGACTTAGAGAGATCGTTCAGTTCATTGAAATGGATAATATTTACAGCAAGACGTCGCAGATGAACTGTTCCAAGTATTGAAAAAACATTCGGCTGAACCCGAGATTCTTATCGATGGTGAGGCCCAGGAGCTTGACCGTGTCGTAATGCTATAGGAGAGCCGACGATTCTGAATGAGGGGTCAACATCATACTTCAGCCTCTTGGTGATGATGACCGCCTGGGTTTTGTGAGGAGTAAACCTAAGCTTGTGCCTCACCCCCCACTCGGCCACCATCTCCAAGGCGCTGTTGACCCTCTCATTCAGCTCGGCCACCGTCCCGGCCCTCGCAACGACCAAGATGTCGTCTGCAAAGGCATGGAGCTGGGCCGTCTGACCGTCGGCCTCAACCAACAGAGGGTCCAACTGGAGGTTCCAGAGGAGCGGGCCCCCGATCGATCCCTGTACGCAGCCCCGATCCGTGTCCACCTCGACCCTCTCCCCGAGGTAATTGAGCGCCACCTTCCTCCTCTCCAAGTAACTGCACAGGAGCGCGTTCACCCATCCGTCAGCGCAGTGGTCGCGGAGCTGGCGGAGAATGATAGGCAGTGATCGGAATAGGCAGAGCTAATTTGCCTAAACTTGACGCATATTCATTCATGAGTGAGTGAAATAGGAACACATTTATGAATGAACATGCATCAAGTTTAGGCAAATTAGCTCTACCAATTCCGATCTCTGATGATAGGCCACCACGCGCCATCGAACGCCCCCTCAATGTCCAAGGAGACTAGGGCTGCAAACTGCTTATCCTTTAGTGCCTCCTTGACCAGAATGATGGCGTCGTAGAGGGCATCCTCCGTGCTCTTCTGGGGGACGAACCCGTACTGCCTCTGTCTGAGGCCAGGCCCCCTCGACAGCTCCCAGGTGAGCCTATTGAAGGTCAACTTCTCTAGGACCTTTCCCAACACTGGGAGCAGTCCAATGGGCCTGTACGACACACACCATACCACCACACCGTTGGGCACACCATAATCATCTTTGGCGGGCTTTGGGATAACTCGGACATAGGCCGCCTTCCAGCAAATAGGGAAGTAGGAGAGGGTGAATATTCGGGCGTTTCAACCGCCGTCATTGTTGTCTTCAATATATTGACGAAAATAATCATAACTACCAACAACTTTTGATGTCAAAATCAATGAACCCAGGGGTTGTGTCTATTCCATTTAAAATAACTAGAAACGTATTAAGTTTATCTTGAATAATATGCGAAGACAATAATGACGGCGGTTGAAACGCCGAATAATCACCCGAGAGCGCCATGCATCTGTTGAATAAGGCCAACAGGACCGCAGGGCGCGTCTCGAATGCTTTCTGGCCTATGTCCGAGGTTATCCCATCCACGCCAGGTGCCTTGTTCAGGGACCTCTTTATGACCCTGTAGGAGGTCTTCCAGACGTTTTCCCCTTGCTGCGCCGAGCAGAAGTCCCTCCAGCTTGCAGTGATGGCGTTTTCAATCGCTGACTTATTATAGCTGTCCCGGGCCACTGCATACTCGGCATAAGCAACGGGTCTACGAACTGGGTTTGCGACCGAGATCCTTCTCCTAAGGGTCCTGACCGTGGACCTCATTTCAGTGAGGCCCTCATTCCACCACGACGATCCCCCCACCCTAGTGGCGCTCCTCGACGCAGGCATGGAGCCCGAGCTCGCAAGCTGAATTGCCTCGGTGAGGCCCTCCGTCACCGCCTCGAGCTCGCCGCACGAGGTGAGCCTCGATGGCCTCCACCGTGATGCCCCCGCTCTCGAGCCGACCCTCCAGTAGTGCCGCAAACACAGGCCATTTGGCCTTTTTCGCGTTGTACTTTCGGGTCGACTCGATTGCGGGCGCAGGCTCCCCTCCCCTACCGCAATGCTGAAGCGGACCTGACGGTGATCCGTCAGCCCGGCCCCCTCGGTCTCCACTCTCCAGCTCTCAACGCGTCCCAGCCTCTGATCGGTGCAGACTGTAACGTCCACGATGCTGGAGAACAGCCTGCCGCCTCTCCATGTGTGGAATGTGGGTGTTCCTCCTCTATTGAGGAGGTTCAACCCACACTCCGCACACAGGTCGACGAAGTCTGCTCCCCGCCCGTCCTCGTTATTGCATCCCCACCAGTGGCTGGAAGCGTTGATGTCACCCCCCACTATGGCCCCCGTGGCCCCCGCGGAGTCCAGTATGCCCTTCAGGGCCCTCAGGTATCCTCCCATCGGGCGATCTCCCTCCAGGTAGAGGCTGACCATGCACACCACCAAGTTTTCGACATGAATGGTGGCTGCGACGATGTTCTTGGTCTGGTGGTCCGGGTTCACTACTACTCTTGCCGTGGGGTCCAGTCGTCTTGGATAGCCGATTTCACCGGTCCCTCCCCTTGGGTTTGCTGGACCGTGGTGAAATCGGTAGTGAGATAGCCCTTTGACCCGACATACGGCTCTTGGAGTAGTAGCACCCCCACCCCTTCGTCAGCAGCCTTCTTCAGACACTCCTTGGTGGCTGCATAGCCCCTACCCAGGTTGAGCTGGGTCACCCTGAGAGCCCTGGTACCTGCGCGCGGCGATGGTGCGGTGGCTGGTCGAGGTACCCGCCTATCGGTGCCCTTAGCAGTACCTAACCAGGGATCTCGCTATCCGGTCCCACTTACGCCACTCAGGGCAGTTGCTGCTGTAGGCAGGGTGCGCCGCTTCGCCGGACGTCAGTCCGGTCCTCACACAGTTCGCACAACTGGGGTCTGCTTCCCGCCCAGGGCACTCCTTGGTGTCATGGCTGCCCCCGCAATAGCCACATGTCCGCTGATGCTCACAATTCCGAGCGAAGTGACCGTAGCGGAGGCAGCCATAACACTGGACCACCGGCGACTGGTCGAAGGCCATGACCACCTGGTAGCCAATCCTCACCTTGCTGTCCCGGAGGCGTGCCCATATGTCCGCATCAGCCTCCAGGACAACGTTGGTGGTATCCGGCCCTTAGTCCTTCGAAGCACCCGCATCCTGCCTTCAGCGTCGACCACGCCCTCCAGTAGCGAGACGTTCTGCCGTACTATTGCCCCCGGTATTTGGGCATCCGTCTGGCCCCGCACCAACCCGACGAGCCGCAGCTGCGGCCTCCGGAGACTGGTTTTGGTTGTCTTAAGTTCTGGGCACTCTCTGCTAATGGCCGCCTGGAGAGTCTCCCGGTCCTCCTCTATGGCAAGGCCCAGGACTGCCTTCTGATTTCTGACGCCTCGGACGTAGTCCACCCCTATTCCTAGTCGCGAGACGTCAATACTGTCCTTCACCCTGCGGATGACACCCGCAGAGGTGCGGCCCGGGGCAGTCGACTCGACTGTGAGGGGAAAGCGTGTCCGTGGTGGGAAGTCGGGCGTTACCTCCGGGCCAGAGAAACCGGCCCCGGTCCTCCGCCGTGACTTCCGGGGTCCATGGTCCGCCATCCCCTCCTCCCCCTCGCCACCATGTGCCGGCTTACCAGCGCCAGCCAGCTCGTCCATTAGGCTTCGGCCCGCTGGCCTCATTGCGGTCGCCGTCTGAAGGTCCTCGCCCATGGAATGGAGTCAAGTCCCCGCACAGTGGCGGTACTGCCATATAAGCCCAAAAGCCGGGCTTGCCTTGCCTTACAAAAATAACTATTCATTAAATGCACGTAATGTATTAGATAGGTATTTCACCTTCGCGCGCCGCGCGCTCTCACTAAATTCTTCAAATCAAATTACATGCAACAGTAGTACCTACTAAATTTTACCGCGCACCGCCGGCCGCCACCTACGCAGCACAGCGCTCAGCGCTGTGCGGCAACCAGTCGAACTATTCATGACGCGGCTAGCTCGTATCTCGCTCGCACGTATTGGCTTGCAATCGGGCTTTCATATTCTCTGTCTTACCCACCGAAACGGCATATGCCCAAACACGACTGGTCGTGTATTAATATGGCAAATAGTATGAGAGTAAAAAGCCCTGGGGCCCTAGACAAGATGCATTACGCCGAGTCGCTTTTCTGTTCGTTTCGTTTTTAAACCAATCGCGTCACTGCTAGATCACGTGACTTTTCGTATTACGTGATCTAGCAGTGACGCGATTGGTTTAAAAACGAAACGAACAGAAAAGCGACTCGGCGTAATGCATCTTGTCTAGGGCCCCTGATTGCGTATGAAGTTGTACACGAGTCCATAGTAAATGCGAAATTCGCTTCGCGCAGGCGCGGAGCGCGCGTTGAGCCGCCTTAGCGGCCAACTTCACTTTATTGCTATTTGTTGACAAATGCTTTTATTCACGTGTTGAATAGTTTGTTTAGGCGTTGAGCGGCGCGGCGCGGTCAGTGCAATAATAAGTTTTTTTTTGTGGTGTTGTGAGTTGTGATTCAATTAGATTGACAATGGAGGAAGTCCTGTGTGACTGTGATATTTTAAAGTGTGCACAAACTTTGCTTGTCGACGGAAAGGTAAAATGGACTTTGCAGAGAAAAAGGTACTTATTTCTTCGGCAAAACCTACGCCTGACTTGTGTATTTCTCAGAGTAGTAAATCGCACAAAAGACAGTTTAACAGGTCAGTGTACAAAACTCATTGGATTGTTGGTTGTTCGCACTCTAATAAGTTTACAGTGTTGTATTTTCTTTTCTAACGACAAAAACGTGTGGAATACATCTGGTCTGGTTATGACGATTTAAATAATTTAGCTGGCGCCATTAAAAGACACATGAATTCTCGAAAACACATGAACGCGGTAATTTCTTTTAGTGATTTTGGTAAACAGCGAATTGAGACATCTTTATCGCGCCAATTATCAAAGGAAATTACAAAACAACATGCGTGTTGATAACAATAGTAGCGTTTTTCAAAGATTAGTCGATGTTGTTTGTCATTTAGCACAACAAGAACTTCCCTTCAGAGGTCACGATGAGTCTAAAACTTCATTGAATAAGGGTAATTTTTTAGAGCTTGTGTCGCTACTTTCAAAATAGGTACGATGGCGTTTTAGAAAAACACATTCGATGTATACAAATAATAATTTAATTTAACTATGTTGTGTAATATGTATGTAATTTTTAGATAGGTAATTGAAATAAAAGTAAGTACTTATTGCTTTCTCCCTAGGCAAGCAAAGTTAAAATAAGAAGTTGAACCTTTATTTTATTCTCTCATACAAACCAAGCGGCTTTTTTCAAGGCCACCGAAAGTATGCAATTGCTGATATGTCTGTAAAATTATATCTAGTGGTAACATGCCTTCAGGGTGCTTTGGTGAGCTCGTCCACGTAAGCAAATGCCTATACCTACAACTGCAGAGTGAAGTGAAGATTGATCAGTAATGTGGTAACAAGATAAATTTATCCATAATAACCGTAAAAACTACAAAACATATCTCTCGGCTTGCCCTATTCTGAAACCCTAGGCACGCCACTGTCCCCGCACTACCTGAGAGTAGAGCCTCTCCGTCTGGGCTGTAACACTTTCGTGGACCCCTTCGATACTCTCGGCGATGCGGGCCACCTGCTCCGTTTTGGCCCCTACCTGGACCTCCTGGGCGATACCTTCCAGCGCGTTATGGAGGCCAGCAATTCCGCCTTGGCACCGCTAGCCACCGCCAGGTCGCCGGACTCTGCAGCTCTGCAGACGCCCTCCCGCAGGGCGACAGTCTTCTCTGTAAGGTCAGCAATCTCCTGCCGCAGCCTCCTCACCTCGACCAGGACCTCATTCTCTCCGACTTGGGTCCCTCTCGCCGGCTTCCTGCCTAGCGTCACCCTCCACGACTCCACGGACGCCCGGAGGGACTCAAGGCCTTCCCCGGCCGATGCAGCCTCCCCAGCCGCCGGCACTCGGGTGCTCATGGCCGTCCTGAGCCGCTCCATGGAGTCCCCAAGGTCCGAGACCATAATTGTCCTCTGGGCCCCTTGTTCTTTTCGCACGGCCTCGAGGGCCCCCATGACCCGGTCGGAGTCTGCTCCAAGCCTTGTTATCGCCCCCTCCAGGGCTCTGGAGTGTAGTGGAGTGTAGTAGAGTGGAGTGGCGACAAATCTCTTTTCCTGGGCTATCTTCTCTTTCTGTTGCTCCAGCATGTGACGAGCCCGGGAGTCCGCCAACCTCAGCACCATCTCGTACAATGTTTGCAGGGACTCTACCACCGTGTCCCTCGTGGTCCTCTTCAGGTTGCCGGTCGCCTCAACCGCCTCCTTTGCTTCGAGGAGGATCTTGTTGGCAGCTCGGGGGAGCTCGCTCAGGAGTCCCCCCGCGGACAACCCCACTCCCACGGAGCAAACGGAGCGGTCGTCAAATCCCATGGACAGCTCTGCCGCCCCCTCCGCGACCACTGGCTTTAATTAACGTTAATTTTATTATTATCTCATATCATTATAGCCTTGGTAGTAAAGCTAAAGTACTACATGAGTTAAAATAAACGTATCATAGTGTAAGCAATTCGCAGAGAGGTAGTTAGTCATTAGGCATAATATGATATTTTCTCAGATTACCTATCTGTTGATATCTCCTCTTTCTTAAATCATTCCCGCACCGAAAACCCCGATGTATGTTAATTAGTAATGGGTTAATGTTGCTGTTGTACCAAATACCCAACCTGTATTAATAGAAATAATACATTTCGCCACAAATCAAAAACAAATATAGTTTGATTTAAAACTTAAAGTAAATACCATTCCGAATTTAAATGCAACACAAACACATTTTGATTTGTGTCGCTTTTGTATTTAAGCAACTATTTGTTTGTGATATTTTTCAAATTTTATCAGGACCTTAGGCCCACTTAGACTTAATTTGGTAGACGTTCTTAACCTCGACTCCGCAAATGCAAAAGATAAGTGATTATGTTGGACGTCTCGCTTAATCTCACCCACTCCTATGCTAGTCTGGACGACTTTATCTACCCATAAGACTAAGAATTATTTAACTAATGAATCAATTTAATAAATGGGGTTTTAATCATATGATTTGCCATAAATATTATTTTTTAATATTTTTTTGACTAAAACATGATAATATGAAATCGGATAACCGAGCAAGATATTTTTTTTAATTGCAAATAATATTCGTTGTTAAACTGTATTACTTAACAGATAATCGTTTAGAGACAAGTAAATTACAGTCCTATGACGGACATACGAACATCAGAGCCTTAGTGAGTAATAGGACCCTGTTGTGTAGTATAATGATGCGGACGATTTTGTAAATACTAGATAATATATTTATTTACCAGTATTTCCTTAGATAGTATAAAATAATTGTTTAAAAATGTTTACAAGAGAATAAACTGTTGATTTAAATGAATAGCTTTATTTATTTCACTCGACTTACCTAACTACAAATATAGTAACACTTTGACATGACACGTGGCTGATGCCAAATGATTAGTCAATTTGTTTGTTTCTTACCAACCTACATTATAGTAATAATCAGACATAGGAATATTTGGGGCAAAATTAAATGACAGCTAGGGATTGCGTATATCCATAAACTAAATTATCGATGCTTTTCCCATATACTAGTGGTCGCTCCAAGTTTTGTTTGTAAGTGTGTATTTTTCATTTTGGTTTTACCCCTACCACTTCCACAGACATTCAAAAAGCTTTTAGCTACCTGAAATGGATTCATTAATCGAGACGTAAAAAATTAACGCTCGAAAATTTGGAACAAATTCTGATTGTTTACTTTAACAATAGTCAATGGGACAGTAATTCTGAAATACACAATGAGGAAAAAAGTATGATGATTATGAGTGAAGATCCAAAAATATAAGATATAACCAGAATTTGGATTCTATTTTGTTTTATTTTCATACTATTAATGAAAAAAAAATACAAACAAAACTTGGAGCAACCACTAGTATATGGGAAAAGCATCGATAATTTAGTTTATCGATATAGTCAATCCCTACTATCCCTAGGTGTCATTTAATTTTGCCTCAAATATTCCTATGTCTGGTAATAATGATATCATACTGTGTATGAAATCGTATAAGGTAATCAGTTATGTTGTGGGCACCCTACCAATGAATCATCATCATCATCATCATGTCAGCCGAAAGACGTCCACTGCTGGACATAGGCCTCCCCCAAGGCTCTCCAATGAATGGCATGAACTTTATTTAAAGGTAGTACAGGTGATAATGATAATTCTACAATCACTGGGTGTCAACAACTGGGTTACCTATCTTAAGCTTGAAAAACTTTTGTACGCTGTTTTGTGTGTCCGAAATTTTCATTTTTCCGATAATCATTTTTCTCTGAGACCGTTTAACTTTCCTGTGTTGAAAAGGTAATGCGTTCAGAGAAAAATTATATTCGGACAAATGAAAATTTCGGACAAAACGAAACAGCGGACTAAATTTTTCCGAAACATCGATAGGTTCCCCAAAAACTGGAATTTTAAATTACCCTACGAAAGTAATCCGGACCTGTGCCCTCGAATCCTGCCGCGCCGCGTTCGAGTGACGCCGTCTTGTCAGGAATTATAATACGTGTCAATCAAAGATTCGGTCAACCTTATATTTCCTTCCCGTTTGTTTTGGCGCGATCGGATCCAACTACCGAACACAAAACACAATTTATATAAAAAACAAACCTTACAGAAGTTTACAGTGACATGCTGGGAGTAGGTTAAAATTAGGGTATCTGGATACAGATCCGAGTTATCCAGATCCCTTAATTTTAACTATTTAAAAACGGAATTCTTCTATTTAAGATATCGAACTTTAATGTATTTAAGAAGACTATTTCGAACTTATCAAATCATACAAAATGAGTGACTAATGTATTTAAGAAGTCGATCAAGTCCAATTAAAAAAGTCGTAATTCATAGAGAAGTCGATATTCATAAGAGGTTTTATAGTTTAAATAACGACTTTTTGAACAGCGGAATTGCGATTTTATAAATAGATGGGTAGACCTTGATCGAAATCTTCTACAGAAGAATACATGTTTTGAATAGTTAAAATAAGGGGATCCGGATAACTCAGATCAGTATCCAGATAGGCAGATATCCTAATATTAACAGACGGCTGGGTCTCTCTTAAAATTAAATAAATTTCCGTCGTATCCTTTATTTATTCGTCTTCCGTGCGTCCGCTGCCCGGCCCCGGCGCGCTAGTGGTGGTAGGTGAGGTCCTCGTCGAGCGCCTCCACCTCGAGGTACTCCACGGCGCCCTCGTCGCCCGCCTCCAGCAGCGACTCCTGCGCGCGCAACAACCATCACTCGGGACCGCCGCACACGCAGCCGTATCGTAAGGGTATTACCGACTATTTACCACGTACATCTTGGTTTTTTACGCCAGCGCGCTACGACTATCGTAGAGATAAATATGTACGTGGTCGTGTCGCTATCGTACTGCGCGCGTTACGACACGCTTACGATACGACGCCGCGTGCGGAGGCCCTTAGTTAACTATTCTCGTTATGATTTTTACAACTTTATAGGGCCATTCAATTTAGCAAAACGGTGAACCATTTTTTTGTGTATTATTGAATTAAATTTCTTCAATAAAGAATCAAACAAAACAAGCAACGGTAAAACGGTATTTCTAAACATTCTGCGCGCCGCGGCGTTGCCCTTTGCAAAACAGTCGAACCAACTAAAGTTATTGATCTTTTCTTAATTGGTAATGTAATAAATTTTTCATCACACTTGCACGTAAACAGTATCTAAACATACAGGTTAACTTGGCCGCAATGCCCCATATAAAACCCTCGACCTTTCTTTTTACCATGAAACCCAAGGTCGGTAAGTAATTTTTTTTTAATTTATGGCACAGCACACAGGTCATGCAAGTTCAAGCAAAGAGTTTACACGCAATTGAAAAATTGTCTTAAAATGTTATTTAAACAGGAATTTCATTGCAATCTCGCTACATGTTACTTAAATACTCAATTAATGTTCTTAATAACCGATTTTAATAGTTTTCTGTATCAAATCGTCGTTTTTTTTTTTTACACTCCTTCAGGGCTGTATGTATAACTACGTAAGTATTTGCCCTTAACGTTTCTAAACGAAACATTTTTATAATCTGTGGAGTCCGTGAGCCATCCGCTTAAAAAAAGTTCAAGTAATTCGTAATAATAGTTGTGCTGACTTGTGTATTTATTTACTCGCAAATGTGATGAAAAACATTGTATGTTTCACGGTCGGTACGGGAATTACGAACCTCGACTCAGAAAGCCCTCAGTCTTCGACTTCGGGCTTCTACTAGAGCCTCGATCGTAATTCCTTACTTACCGACCTTAATACACAATGTACTAAAATGTTTGTCATATTTAACAGCTCTTGACAAGTAAAAAAAAGAAGTGAGTTGTTAGTTGATCACCAAACACCGTTATTGACATTGTTCATGCGCGTAACCATGGTAATAACAATGGTAAAATATTAATTACAGGCTTGGTATTACCATGGCAACATAATATAATTGTTTTCACGCTTCGGTTACGCTATAGATGGTATGCCGATGCCGTTAACGATATCAATTTAAGCATTTTATAGTACGTAAGTAAAAAAATAAATGTATAAATAATGAGCGCCTCGGCATGAGTACTGAGCAGTCACCTGCGCGTCGGGCGGGCCGGGCGCGGCGCGGTGCACGCGCGCGTGCCGCTTCAGCGCCGCCGCCGACGCGAACCTGCCACACGCCTCCAGGTTAACAACGTGCTTCTTCTCAAAAATTACACGAAAAGTTGACATTACTAACTCCATACTGAGACGCGAAGTACATAGTTTACAGACACAATCCAAATTAAAAAAAAATTACATTGCGTGCTCGCTACACAAGCCCGCAATGTTGCATACAAATTTCATTGTTATCTAGTTTGTAACTTTTTAAAAAGTGAAAACGGCCATAGTAAAATGAGGGCACAAGTCTTATACATCCATATTTTATTCGAAACGTAACTTTTTTATCTGTGTCGGGAATAGATTAAGTTTTTTTTTCAAAAAAAGTTTGCGTTTCTCCTTGCCATAACCATAAAGGCGGTAAAGAATGATGTTATTTCACGTGAAGTTTCTGTTTATATGCGATTTGTATCTTGTGATTTTTGAGAAAAGCACTATATATGCCTCGGCAGGAACGGCAATTGCAGACCTCGTATTAATTGTCGTTCATTTTACTATGGCCGTTTTCACTTTTTAAAAAGTTACAAACTAGATAACAATGAAATTTGTATGCAACATTGCGGGCTTGTGTAGCGAGCACGCAATGTTATTTTTTTTTAATTTGGATTGTGTCTGTAAACTATGTACTTCGCGTCTCAGTATGGAGTTAGTAATGTCAACTTTTCGTGTCAATTTCATATCAATTCTCGGCCCGCAATTGACAACATTTCAAAAAAAAAAGCATTATTGTTTTTTCGCGTTTATAATAGCTGGTTAAAAATTAGACTACCCGTATTTCTTGGTTTTTCTTTATTTAACTTAAATTCGTCGTTAATAATTTATTAAAGAAATAGTCATTAAAAAGACCGTATATACAAAGTTAGGAATACTGATGTCGTGATCTTAGCCTGATATAAAATTTAAAAAAGTAACTTTAAACAGTAAACAAAACTGACTGTCATGTCATGTCAATCATTCGCTGCCGTTCGTTCACAAATTTGCTATTTTGCGTAATTTAATTAAGTACGTAATTTTTAGACGCCATTAAAATAAATAAACTATTTTGCGTAGAATGGAAAGCGTGTCGTCAGAATCAAGTAATCCGCCAGACAGATAAACAATGAACATGACAATTGTATATTTTTTTGAATTCCTTTGGTAATAAATGGACTAAGGGCACTATAAGTGTATTCCTAACATTCACAATCCAACTTTTTTTACTGTTTTTCCTAAATATAAAAAAACTACTGCATAAAAAAATCCAAAGATATTTTTACTGTAATCAGCAGTGTAAAATCTAGAAACGGTATTTTATTTTACTACCTTAGCACAAAATGAATTGTTGTCAATTGCCTGCTTCACTGCCTAGGCAATAATGTACTATTGCCGAGTTAAATAAAGTCCCAAATCCAAATCATTCATGTTGTCAATAAATCAGAACCAATATCTTTACATAAAATATTAAAATATTTGATACCAAAAAATACAACTTTTACATGATTCAAATTAAAAATATTCTTACATAATTTTGTTGTAAGTATTGCAATGTACCGAGTTTAAAATATCAAAATAATGTCAGTTAATTTTTTTTTTTGTTTATGGTAATATTTGACGTTGGCTAACATCTCCAGTGTAATATGAATGAACGTAATCTACAAGTAAGTAAACGTGGAACGTACGTGCGCGGGCACTCGTCGCAGGCGGCGCCGGCGCCGGCGGGCGCGGCCGGCTCCTCGCCGCCGCCGTGGCACTTGCGGATGTGCGACATCAGGTTGCTCCTGCGGGATATACCACACGGGTCGGAATCAGAGATGGGCTAAATTTATTCGAATGACGAATAATGATGAATAAGAATAACCAAATTATTCGCGAATAACGAATGAAGTTCTCGAATGATTATTTTACTACCTGGGACCTGGGTTTATCCCTTAACCTTATTGTCAATCTTTAAGGTGTCGAAATATGCAGGGCCTACTTATAAACTGGTCACTTTATTTCTTATTCGTGTTAGTTATTTGAATAAATAACGAAAAAGTAGTGTTATGATTCATTCATGGAGGATTTATTCGCGAATAAAAATATTACGAATTATTATTTATTCGAATAAATAATTATTCGAATAATGCCCATCTCCGGTCGAAACCGACTCGAGTCCAACGATACTACTGGAGCGGGCGTTAAGTAGAATGGAAATGAAACTCTGCTAAAATAATTGGGAAACTATTCGTAAAGTTAATTATAAAAAAGGATGAGAGAACCGAACGGGAGCGTCATCTCCCTCGAGCGCACCTGGTGGAGAAGCGCAGGATGCACCCGTCGTGCCCGCAGACGAACTGGCGCGCCTGCTTGTGGCGCAGCACGTGCGCGGTGAGCTCGGCGGCGCCGGGCAGCAGCGCGAAGCAGGCGGGGCAGGCGCGCGCGCCCGCGGCGGCCCGGCCGTGCGCCGCCGCGCAGTGCGCCGCCAGCGCGCCGCGGTCCGCGCACTGCGCGCCGCACGCCGGGCAGCGCGCCGGGCACGAGCCCGCGTGCCGCCGCAGCTCCGCCGCCGACTGCGCAATACCGACTCCCATTTTTTATTTACTACTTATCTGGCAGCGGGCTTCTTATACGGAATGGTTTAAGGGCCCGTAATTTTTTTTTAGCTTTCTTGTGCCCTAAATATTAAATTTGTAAGATTCTCGTCTGAAAAATGTCGCCCGTTTTATCATTTCAAAAAGTTATTGAGGTATTAAATCTTAAAATCGGAATATAAAAAAAAAATATAAAAAAAAACAAAGGACCTATCCATCTGCCAAACACCCTGTATAACCGTAAATGTCACTCGATAAAGAGAAATACTAGTGACGACAAGCAATGCGAGGAGTAAAACCCCTGAAATTACACCCCCAACTTTCGAGAAGCGAAAGCGACCTGACAAACCGTAAGAGAAAATAGTGAGTGTGGCGGTTGTACCTGGAAGGAGGTGTTGCAGAGGTTGCAGTGCGCGTGCTGCTGCGGCGCGTGCGCCTGCGCGTGCTCCCTGAGCGCGGCGGGGTCGGCGAACTGCGCGCCGCACGTCCAGCAGCTGTGCAGCGCGTCCGCCGGGTGCGTGCCGCCGTGCGCGCGGAACTCCGACACGCGCTGCGCACAACACGGGCTCACACACGACACACGGGCCGCATGACGGGACAATCTCACACAAACTAAACTCTTCTTCAGTTCACTACATAAAGATGTATCCACTTTTGAAGTTCAAAGTGAACTTGACTCTGAAGTCGACTGTACCATGGATATATGGAGAAATATGTACTGTTTTTTCATAAATCGAAGATACAAAACTTCCAAGAATCGGAAACAAATACTCGCATAAATTACCAGGAATCCAATGTGGGACTACAATCTTTTTAGGCAGCACCAAAAAAGCTGATCTGTGCCTGACAGGAAAGTAAACGATACCTGAAAAGAGAGCGGGCACACAGAGCACTGGTAGACGTGGTCGCCGCGGGCGTTGCGCGCGCGCTCCAGCTCCTCGTCGTCGGCCGCCGCCGCCGCCGCCAGCGCCTCCTTCTCCACCATTATGATGTCTGGAACAAATAAAATAAATAAATATCAGGGGACAATCTCACACCAATTGACCTAGCCCCAAACTAAGCTCTCTAGGCTTGGACTATGGGTACTAGGCAACGATATAAATACTTATATAGAGAAATATATACTTAAATACATAGTAAACATCCATGACTCAGGAACAAATATTCGCGCTCATCACACAAATATCTGCCCTTACCGGGATTTGAACCCAGGACTGCTAGCTTCGTAGGCAGGGTCACTACCAACTAGGCCAGCGCGTTGTCTCAATCAATTCACGTATCAACTATCGATCTTAACTTTCATTTACAGGAGTATTTATAATTACACTAGCTTCTGCCCGCGACTTCGTCCGCGTAGATGGCTAATGTCGTTATTCCCTCAAGAACTTTAAAAATTTCTGGGATAAAATGTAACCTATGTGTTAATCTAAGGTATAAGCTATCTCCATTTCAAATTTCATCCATCTCCGTCTAGCCGTAGCAGCGTGAAAAGTAACAAACATCCATACATAAATTTCACATTAATAATATTAGTAAAGACGTTTCGCTTTGGTTGATAAGTAAATGTATCATCCGCACCCTCCTCGCTGTAGGTGCCGGCGGCGGCGCCGGCGCCGCCCACGACGATGAAGACGTCGATGCGCTGCGTGAGCTCGTGCAGGCGCCGGCGCAGCGCGCGCAGCTTGTCCCCGAGCGGCGGCGCGGCGCGCGCCCCCAGCGCGGCGCCGAACTCGTGCGCCTCCGCCGCGCGCCGCGCGCAGCCGCCGCACAGCCGGCCCTCGGGCAGCACCTGCCAGGAACATTCATGTACCCTTACAAAATTATGAGCATCTCACAACAATAGGTGAAAACAAACTATACTGTGCAGGTACAGTGGAAAAACTACAAAACCTAGCCATATAAATGAATTGCACTATTAGTCTATACAAAATAGTGAAAAGGTCTATGGTCTGGTTAGGAAACAAGTCTTGCACTTAAATTTAGACAGTCTAGATTTAGCCATAAACTTGTTAATAATTGACATCTTATTTTTGTGACACCTACAAATTACCATAGGAATCGAAATGATTTGACCTAAACATGGCAAAATATGTATTTAAATATATATCTCATTTGACCAATACTACAGCCAAATAGATATAACACCATAGCCTTTTCACGAGAAAAACAAACTGTTATAAATTTAAACTTGACTTTGACAGATAGATACGTAGGTATCCTTTTTATCCCCAGTCCAGTATCAGTATCCATTATTATTACCAAAATCGTAGAAATCACCAATAGCCATCACCAATGTTTTAAATATTAGAGCAAAAAAGAGAACCAAACTGCATAAGCAAACCACACGCACAAGACACAACAAAAAATTACATTAGGTGCCATTACTTTCCTTTTTTAAGTAGAACCTAGACTAACTTAACATGTCTATATTCCTTCCCTTTCCCCTTTAGAATAAGCATATCTATTGAGATATGCTATAGATATGCAATAGTTAATTTATTAAAATTAACTATTAATCCTAGGAAAAAGTAGTAGTATGCAGAAAAGTAATAAAATCAGTCTTAAAAATTCTCATTGATCTTTCTATAGGATATCTGTGATACTGATAATTTAATTGTCAATTACTTTTACATTAATCCCTGGCACAATTATGCAATGGCATGTCTGCTAGATAATTAATAAACCAAGTAGGATACTTAACAGATATAAATCAATGGATATCACACGAGAGGACAATTGGTCAGTAAAAAGAGTATTTTCTCATGTGGACTGGTAGAAGCACGCAGTAGCTCCACGCGCTTCTGTTAAATCTGACACAATCTTACAAAATGGAAGAACAAGGTTGTGGACAAACACGGTCTGTTTTGCATATAGGAGGCAATAGTAGTTTCATTATTTTGATTTTAGTGCGCGGTAGCATTAGAAGTCTAATGTCAAAAGCATTAAGTCCCTCTGATCGTGTGCAGCATCCGCCGCGTACCTTGTTGTTGTTGAGCTGCAGCAGCATTGTCCGCAGCGGCGGCGCGCCGGAGAGCGGCGGCGCGGCGGCGTCGTGCTCCTCGGGCGTGAACAGGTCTCCGCCGCCGCCGCACACGCAGCACGCGTCCGCCTCCGTCTCCATCTTCATCACCGTCGTCGCCATCCCGAACCAAAGCTCCACCAGTCAACAAATTCAAAATACGACTGGAAATTATTTAGCTCGGAAGGAAGACGCCAATGATGATTGACAGTAATATGACATGACAGCATGAAGAAGTGACGCGCGATAGCCGCGATATTCCAGAGACCGTTTCTCCTGTCACATCGCTCGGATCTGCCGGCAGTACACACTCGCCGAAAGCCTCACCCGGCTGAAACCGACAGTGTGTCACACTCGCTCTCGGCCTGTTTCGGGGTGTCGACGAGTGTGTACAGCCGGCAAATGAAGTTTATTGATTGAGCCATCATAACAAAAGCTTAAAAACACAACTTCTCGTGATCCATCTCCATGCAGATTCGCGATAGAGATTAATCTCGAATTACTTGAGAATTGATATCAACAGTGATAACTTAAAAGCGTTTATGTGATTATCTCGAACCGCTTTACCTTGATTGTCATTTTTCAGTCAACTGTCACTCGGTCAGCGTCCTTTTATCCGCCATTAATATTTGCGATTTCTTGGTGAAATTTAGAAATAAATCGACCTTAATCTCTTCAATATCGTGAATATCCTGTTATCTTTGTAGCTCATTCATAATACCTGCATTAAACATGTCTATCGGTGTGCCTATTAAAGTACTTCATGAAGCGGAAGGTCATGTAGTGACCTGTGAAACGAATACCGGCGAAGTGTACCGCGGAAAATTAATCGAAGCTGAGGATAACATGAACTGCACCATGGGTACCTCGACAGTGACGTACCGCGACGGGCGAGTGGCTCAACTCGAGAACGTGTACATCCGAGGCTCCAAGATCCGTTTTCTCATACTGCCCGACATGCTAAAGAATGCTCCTATGTTCAAACGACAAGGGAATAAACCAACGGCCGGCCGTGGTAAAAGCGCGATATTACGGGCACAAGGTTAGCAACTACCGAATTCAACTATTTATGCAATGTACAAACGATTTTCCTAGCACTGGGAGTGTTTGTTGTTGTTGATTATTACATTGTTTTTGTACTGAACAAGTAACTTAAGGGATCCGTTCTGTTATCTTGGTAGCAAACACTTTCAGGCACAGTTGAGCTGATAAAGCTGACTTAAGTATCAGGGTTGGTTTGTTAACATGTTATGTTTATCTTTGCATGACCTACTTTAATTGGTTAACCCTTAATAAGGCAGAGGCAATATATTTACCACATATCTATAAACTGAAATTTGACTTTACTACCTACATTTTATGATACAATTTTAATTGTATTTTCCCGAAAAATAACTTCATGTATTTTTACTCTTTAGAGACTTGCGATTCCATTATTGTATTTGATGTTGGTCTAGTATTTTTAGTTAACGAGGCCTTATTATGGGTTAAGGACCAAAAAGTTGGGCCATAGTTAAGTTGATAAAAGTTCTGTTGTGCAACGAAAAGTATCCCTACAATTGAATTGTATGGCTATTGCCTGTCACAACAGAAGAGTTTTTTAGAAAACTAGCTTTTGCCTGTGACTTCGTCTGCATAGAATTAGTAATTTGGGTACTAATTTTATCGAAGCTGATTTTTATCATTGCTTACTTATAAATAATAAAAGAAAATGATGGATTTGATTTGTAATCATCAATAATGCGTACAACCAGAATTTAATGAACAGATAAATAAATGATTAGTAACTGTGACATATTTAGTTTAACACATTTCTGTAAACTAAGTTTTTGTTTTCCCGTCCTTTGCTAACACGAGAAGATTTTGTGAACTTGAGACTCATCAGCACGCTACATATAGTTGACCATGGGAAAAACAGTTTTTAACTAACTGTACACCTGCAACTTTCAGTGTTTGTCCTTGTTCCTTATTTATTGTTATCGCAAATGCTCATCAATGATCATTTTAGGAATCGAAAAGCTGACAATTAAGTAGCACTTTAACAAAAGTATAGGTTAAAAAAACATAAGTAAAAATCCTTCTCTGTGTAGTAGTAACCGGGCCTGAATAAATATTAGCCTTGTAGGTTTGATGGACATTTATGAATAAGGGGGTACATATTTAAAATATTGATTCCATCTTACAAACTTCCTATAAGGGATGAAAACAGCATTACGAATTAAAAATATCTCAAGACCAAATTTTATTTGAATTTTATAGGAATGATGATTTCCCGGATAAAGACTTACCTATCATCTTCCATGGGCCACAAACTATCTCCATACCAAATTTCATGAAAGTAAATCAGTTTTTTTATTTTTATTTAATTACACATTTTAGTTTGGGAATGGGAGGCCTCAGCTCTCAGAGCATTTGTGGCTTAATAATTAAAGGGTCATTCTCACTATACTCTTCAGAGGCACCTTAAATGCTGAACTAATCATTCTGAATGTAAATGAATAGATTGCAAATATAATTTTTAAATCTCAAATAACCAAGGCAGTATTTAACCTGTGCCACGTCCTGTGGATCAATGGTGCACCATGAGAATATTTGAATGAGGAACTCGGAATGGTTCAATTCAAACTAAAATTGATGTATATGATAATATGTTCCACGGGTTAAAAAATACCCTCTGACATCTACAGGGACCCCTAACTATGGCTAATAAAAAGCTTTGATTAGCTATAAGTTGAGTTTACCTTATCTCAAAATTAAAGTAGCCTGATGCATCAGTAATTCTATTTGTCTGTTCATACCTTTCAGAAGTTTTACGGATACGTGGACATTGTCCTGAAAATGGTCTGATGGTTGCTCTAGCTATCCAACAATTCTGTAAGATACAATAGACAATAGAATCAATGAATCATGTGATTTTAATGTTTATGTTGTGTATTTCAGCTGCTGGTCGAGGCCGGGCGGGCGGGCGCGGCGGGGGGCACCGCGGCAGCTGGCAGGGCGGCTCGGGCCCGTCGCGACGCTAGCCCCGCGCTAGTGCTCTGTAGGCTAGGCTATCATAAGTTTTACTATTACTACACTAAAGCGGGCTCACTTATGTACGCTCTACTTAGAGGTTAATGTAAGGTACATTATTATTTTCTTTACTATTTGCAGCTATAAGAAGTCAATCCTGATGGCTGTCATCCCAATAAACTTAATATCATCCAAAATGGTGCTAGCCTGGTCACTAATTTATTTTAACCAAATCCAACAGCAATCCATTTATATACAGATTGTGTGTAAATATGTTGTAAAATAATTATTGTATTATACTTGGCAGCATCAGCAAGATATATGGGTATACAGTTTCATAACTGCAGTCAGGATTAATTTCTAGCTGCTAACTTAGCTGTGAAAATTATAGTAATGAATATTTGCAACTAATATTCATTACTTGAAATCTACTCTGTAAATTATTCGGGTTTGTTTGTGTTTTTTTTTAAATTGTAATAAATGTATTTTATTCAGTCACATTAATTATTTTACATGATACAATTTGTGTTATTTGCCACATCACAATTTAAAGTTCACTAAAGAAAGTTTTAGAACTGAGGAAAGATTCTATATGATTGCATAGTCATAGCAACTGTTTTTAATATAACTCAGTAAAACTTGATTACGGTTAGGAATCAAGTTTTATTTTTCCATGAACTTAAATGGGCCACAGATTGTGTGATAACTGATAAAACAAGCCCAGTATTAATGGGTGAATCAACTTTTAAGGTACTCCTTTTCTTTTGCGGTATCAAAACTTTCCTGGTGACTTATCATTAATAATAATGTATGAATATTAATATCAGACCACCAAATTTACAGACCGTACACGTTAAACACCTCAAATATTATTTAATCTTCGAAAAAACCTGGTAACTCAGGGGAAAATGCACATTTTCCATACAAAACCTAGGGACAATATCGTCCGCTGCGTTACCAACTATATTATTATTTCAAACTGTACTATTTTTAAATCAAATCATTTCAAATGCTAGCCTAATTGTCTGATTTAATAAGCGTGTAAGCTACGTCGTTGGCAAATATATAGTTTTTCTAAAAACATATAATTTGTGAAACATGTCGAAAAATGGGGAGTACCTTAGAAGTTGATTCACCCTAATGTCTTGACCTTGCTGTGGTTTAATGATATCAATATTTTAGTCTTAAGGGTTTTGTTTCAACAGACTTGTTTATTGATGTGAATCGGGTTAGTATTATCATTTTGTTTATCAATCACAAAACCTCTGGATCATCAACACAATAAGGTTCACATGATCAAGAAGTCTGTTGAATCATTAAGTCACAAATGACTTGAGAGCAGAGGCAGCGCATTGCCATACTATAAACTCTTCTGCTATCCTTCAGAAACGTTTTATGGGAATGCGCTGCCTTTGCTCTCAGTATGTTTGCGACTGTATTGACTAGACCATAAGATATCTGTGGATATATTAATGAATGTTGGCAGAGATAAGTGAGCTGGACACGTGTGTATATTTGTGATATGTGCGAGGAATGGACACAATAAACAACTGAAATACCACAGGATTCATTTATTAAAACATCACTTGGGCAATATTAGTTTACCGTTGGAACCTCCTATTAGCCAACCACACCTTTTCTCCTAGCTTAAGATATCACAAGTACACCCTGCAAGTAAACGGACCTTCGGGTTTGTACCCATTTATGCTGAAACCCGAAGACTGTTTTGAAACCTTGCACAGTATAGTGCCGTACTATATTCAGAGAGCATTTGGCACTGCTTATAACTAACTTAACCTACTTTTTTATCCTTGAGACATCTGTATTTGTGGAGCAACCAGATGGCAAGCGACAACATTAACTCGAGAGCTAAATTCCATTATTTATTACAGGTGTGTGACATTCATTACTTCTCAAAGCTAATAGGTGCATATTGCTGTCCACTTTGACACAAGTAAGTACAATCTTTAGTTCCTCCTGGGCATATCCTCCACCTTAGCATATTGAGCTATCTCTATTTAATATATCCCACTATAAACAGGGTGTATTGCAAGTCGTGTGCCAAATGAATATGGTGGGTAGCTAAGGTCACTTGCAACACGTTTTGGGCCAATTAACACTCATCCTACCCACGATGTTTTTTTTATATTTTTTTTGAAAAAATCTCGGAATCTTCCAAAAGTTAACCATTTTGTTCACCTATCTTTTTTTTTAAATGTGACAGCACAAATGTATTTGTAGTTTTTTTATCTTTAATGTTTGCGCATTCTAATGAAATGTAATTTTTATTCATATAGTAAACAAATAAAAAAATATTAGCCAACAAAGTGTGAAGGACAGAAAAATAAAATCTTCACGGTCAACTTTACGGCACAATTAAAAAAAAAGTAGAAACTCCTCAGATCTTCCAACATCATAAAAACTTCTCCAGTTCCTGACAATTCTTACGGTATACCACATGTCTAGAATCACGTTCAGTTTTTCGTCAAAATATGGTTTCAATCTAAAATGGTGGTTTTATTCGGTCAGTAGAGCCAGCCAGTTAAATGGGTTAAATGCACAATATAAAACGCAATATGATTAAAAAAACATCTTAATTTTAATAATTACTTCAAATTTTGCTCAAATTGTCTTCCTCCACAATTGACAACAATTCATTTTGTGCTAAGGTAGTAAAATAAAATACCGTTTCTAGATTTTACACTGCTGATTACAGTAAAAATATCTTTGGATTTTTTTATGCAGTAGTTTTTTTTATATTTAGGAAAAACAGTAAAAAAAGTTGGATTGTGAATGTTAGGAATACACTTATAGTGCCCTTAGGCCATTTATTACCAAAGGAATTCAAAAAAATATACAACTGTCATGTTCATTGTTTATCTGTCTGACGGATTACTTGATTCTGACGACACGCTTTCAATTCTGCGCAAAATAGTTTATTTATTTTAATGGCGTCTATAAATTACGTAATTAATTAAATTACGCAAAATAACAAATTTGTGAACGAACGGCAGCGAATGATTGACATGACAATGACAGTCAGTTCTGTTTCTGTTTAAAGTTACTTTTTTTAAATTTTATATCAGGCTAAGATCACGACATCAGTATTCCTAACTTTGTATATACGGTCGTTTTAATGACTATTTCTTTAATAAATTATTAACGACGAATTTAAGTTAAATAAAAAAAAACCAAGAAATACGGGTAGTCTAATTTTTAACCAGCTATTATAAACGCGAAAAAAAAATAATGCTTTTTTTTTTTAAATGTCAATTGATACATTCGCGACACCTTTTTCGTATTAGTTGTTATTAGTAGTTGTTGTACGAAGTGTCATTTCATGCCGCATTATTGCGAACGCGTCATTAATTTTTGCGATCAGATGCTCTCTGCTCTCTACCTGTGTTGCGTACACTAGCTCTTTGGCCCTTCCCCAGACGTAAAAGTCAAAGACACTTCGTACAACAACTGTAGAAATACTAAAAAGGTGTCGCGAATGTATCAATTGTGGAGGAAGACAATTTGAACAAAATTTGAAGTAATTATTAAAATAAAGATGATTTTTAACCATATTGCGTTTTGTATTGTGCATTTAGCCCATTTAACTGGCTGGATCTACTGACCGAATAAAACCACCATTTTAGATTGAAACCATATTTTGATGAAAAAATGAACGTGATTCTAGACATGTGGTATACCGTAAGAATTGTCAGGAACTGGAGAAGTTTTTATGATGTTGGAAGATCTGAGGAGCTTCTACTTTTTTTTTAATTCTGCCGTAAAGTTGACCGTGACGATTTTTTATTTTCTGTCCTTCACACTTTGTTGGCTAATATTTGGAAGATTCCGAGATTAAAAAAAAATTTTTTTTAAAAAAAACACCGTGGGTTGGACAAGTGTTAGGGTCATGTGTTATACGGTGGTACAGGCAGGAACAGTGGCACAGAAGCAAATTGCGAGCAAAGGATAGCTATATTTTATCAGTTTCGTCATATTACGCAAGCCCTCGGTGAGCGGGCACGAACGAACTAGTCGGGTGGCGTCTGCGCCGCAAGGTTGTTGCTTGAGGAGGAGTTTTTAATTTTAGTGGTGCAAATTAGTACTTTAAGGTGAGTTTTATATGTGTTCCAGTTACTACAGTGTTCACCAATAATGCTCAGTGTATTTTTTTTCGCAATATATGCTTAACTGAGGAGGTAGAAGCGTGAAATCTAATGGACAATAGGCATTAAATTTCTCGAAGCATTTAAATGTATTCAAAATGGCGGTGTTCATTTACAGTGGAACAACTCGCAAAGGTACACAGTGGAATATGAACCACTGTGGTCTGTACTGAATGTACTGTATGTTTCACTGTGTACCTACTAAAAATGCAATTATTTATGTGATGAGCATGTATGGTCGGTTTCAGTTGAAATCGTGAATCGTTTATATAATTTAATTATGATTTCGTTCGGTTTTGTTTAGGTACCTACATCTTTGGCAATTTCAACTGAATGATCCACTTTAGTCATGGTTATCATTTACTTAATTGCATTATGTGTATTTTTATTCAAGTGTCTTGGAGGTTTTCTATGTATTTTATTATTATTATTATTAAGACTTAGCCTGATATAGTATCCCTTGTATTTAAAGTATATAATTTTATTTATTTTATATTTTTTTGATAGGTATGTGATGGCTTAAAATGCGTGTTTTTTTATGGGCATGTGTTTATTTTTAGGATGCCTCGTCCGCCAAAGCCGCGATCTATTGGTTGCCACACCAGAGAAAAAATGAAGGAGGCATTGAAAGAAATTCGCAAAGGAACGAGCTTGCGAAAAGCAGCCAAATTATCGGGAATACCCGTAACAACCCTGAGGCGCTACCAATTAAAATCTATGGTGTCTCACGATTTAGAGACCATGCGATTGGTACCCAATTACGAAGTAAACAAAGTTTTTAATGAGGAGCAGGAAGAAATTTTAAAAGGCTATTTTAAACATTGCTCCTCATTATTTTATGGATTAACGGAGAAAGAATCTCGAAGGGTTGCCTACCAAATGGCGGAGAAAAACCACTTGAGAATGCCTGAGAACTGGCAAAAAAAACAAATTGCTGGAAAAGAATGGCTAAGAAGCTTTCGACGTAGACACGCTGATCTAAGTCTCCGAAAACCAGAGCCATGCAGCCTGGCTAGGGCTACAGCCTTCAATAAAACAAATGTTGAAATTTTTTACAACAATTTGGAAAAATTATTGAACCGCAATCCAGCGTTTTCTGACGGAACTCGCATTTTTAATCTGGACGAAACCTCCACAACCACAGTTCAAAAACCTCAGCGAGTGATAGCTCCAAAAGGACGTCGAAACGTGGGTAAAGTAACCAGTGGTGAACGAGGCACATTGGTGACAACGTGTTGTATTATTAGTGCCAGTGGCGCAGCATTGCCACCCGTTATGGTGTTCCCAAGAAAAAACTTTAAGAACTTTATGATTAAGAATACGCCTACTGGGACTTTAGGTCTTGCGGCACCGAGTGGGTGGATGAACGCTGAAATATTTCCCGAAGTTATAAAGCACATCATTAAACACACTAATTCAACGAGAGAACATCCGATCATCCTGGTCATGGACAACCACGAGTCTCACCTCTCACTTGAAGCTCTAAACTTGGCAAAAGATGCAGGCGTGCATATATTAACTTTGCACCCACACACTTCAGGAAAGCTGCAGCCTCTCGATGTAGGTATTTACGGGCCATTTAAAACTTATTACAACGCTGCTATCGACTCCTGGTTATTGCAGAATCCAGGAAAACCAATCACCATCTACGATGTTGGTGAACTTGTCGGGAAAGCATTTCTTAAAGTTATGACGCCCGTGAACATTATAAACGCCTTTAAGAAATGTGGAATTTTCCCATTTGACCGGAATTTATTTGATGAAGAAGACTTCATGCCGAGTTTGGTAACAGATCGCCCGTACCCAAATGAAGAAGAACTACCGATATTGAATTTGCCAGGTCCGTCTCAAGTAACAGAGCCGATACGAGTAGTTGATGGTAATGATGAGAGTGCTATCGCAGCTTTAGCACGAACTATCCGGATTCAGTCTTCTACTTCAGATGCCACCTATTGTGAAGACGAAGATCAATATGAATTTCTATGTACTCCTCCCGGTTTGAAAGAGAATATTCCGCCTAATGATAATATTGCAATTCATAGAGAAAACACAACGTCACCATCCATTTTAAATAATACATTTGCTGATGACCACGTAATGACAAATATTTATTCTCCAAATGATGAACCTGATACAAATAAATTAATCTCCCCAAGATGTTCTCCAAATGTCAATGACTCGGCCATCTGTGGTACAACGAATGCAAATCAAGAAATATTAATATCAGCACCTCAAAACAATAGAAGTCCACTGCAATGCACTATTGAAACCCAAAGTAAAGAGAAATTCGTATCGCCGTTCGACTTCAGAAAACCAATAAAGGCTGGACCCAGGAAATCCAATCGCAAACCCCGAAAACTGGGACGTAGTATGATTGCCACGGACACTCCTGAGAAAAAGGAAATCGAATTGGCTAAAGCTTCATCGTCTAAAAAGAAAGCTACTAAGAAAAATAAAGCAGTTAAACGGGTACTTCAGAGTGATTCAGATGAAGAAGACCAAGAATTTAATGTTCCATATCAAGAATCTGATGAAGATGAGTGGATAGAAGAAGATATGATAGAAAATGAAAATAAAGTTGTAACTGAAAAGGACATAAAGAAGCCATTAACTAGATTGCCAAGGGAGGGTGAATACGTCTTAGTAAGATTTTCGACAAAGAAGAAGCTCATTTATTACATCGGTAAGATCCTGGAAAGAAGAAAGAAAAACTTAGAATATTACATCAGTTTCCTGAGGAAGAAAAGTGGTAATAAATATCATATGCCTGCCGTCCCAGATCTCTCAAATGTAAATGAGGATGATATTAAATTAATTTTGCCTAAGCCAGAAGTTGGCGGCAGTACAACACGGCAGCAATCATATTATTGCTTTCCTATCGACCTATCTCAGTTGAACATGTGCTGAACCATCTTGATCTCTTTATTAATGATAATACTCGTAGTAGGTAGATATTTGTTTTTAATTTTTGTTGTTTCCTTTTTTTGCTAAAACCAAAAAGAAAAGGTTTATTTTCGTTGATTTTTTTTGTTGTGAATGTGACTATATCGACCTATTTTAGTTGAACATGGTGCTGAACCATTTTGATCTCTTAATTAATAATAATTAATGGTGCTGAACCATTTGATCTCTTAATATATAATAATTAATGGTGCTGAACCATTTTGATCTCTTAATTAATAATAAATATTATTTTGTTTTCACAAGATATGTGATATTTTTATTTCGAAAACCAAAAAGAAATGGTTTACCTATTTACGTTGAGTTTTTGTTATAAGTTACTGGCTAAAATAATTGGTTATGTTTTTAACTAATGAGAAATATAATAATAATGATAAATAAAAACTGATTTACGAATTAAATGGTTTCATTTCTGTTAATTATCGCGAAATTATCCAGTGTGTACCACCCCATACCACTGTGTAAATGAGGCCGGGCCACTGTTTCGACCCCATCGTACACAGTGGCACATTTCTAACTTTTAAAAAAATCACTTTTATCTTCTTACCTATTGCTTACTTCAAAAAAGTAATGACACATATGTGAAAAAGATTAAATTTACTATAACGGTTCTTAATACCATCATCCTATGATTATTTATTTCGGAGCTGTGGTCCTTGGAAAAAAAGTGTGCCACCGTATACCACATGACCCTAATTGAAAAGATTTCATATTTTCAAGACTTTAATTTTATTCGTTTTATAGATACTGTTTGGAAGAAGGAAGACACTAATAGTTTTATTTTTTCCCTAGGATGTCTAATTATTTTATTATTAATTTATTAAGATGTTCTTATTCTAAAAGGGCGTAACTTCATTTCTACGACACAATGGACATATTACGTTAGTCCAATCTGTATAAAAAAAAGTTTTTCTTTTTAATAATGGCGGTCAACCGATGTCAAGTATCTATCCATCTGTCAATAGTGTCAATGTCAAACTTGAAGTATGACAGCTTTTTTTCTCGTGAAAAAGGCAATGGTATTATATCTATTCAGGCAAAGTATTGGTAAAACTCGTTTTTTTTTTAACTTACTTGTAATTTTGTCAATAAAGAAAAATAAATCTAAATAAATATTTTGCCGTGTTCAGGAGGCAAAACCCTTTCGATTCGTATAGTAATTTGCATGTGTCACCAAAATGAAATGTTGTCAATTGGCCCAAAACGTGTTGCAAGTGACCTTAGCTACTCACCCTATTCATTTGGCACACGACTTGCAATACACCCTGTATATAGCCCACTTTTCCTTAATTTAGACCACTGGCCAGTACATGGAAAATTGTAAAATTATTCATAGAAAATGTCAATTTTAGCAAATTGTTATACCTATCAAGTAGAGTTGTGCCTTCTCGGTCTTGGTCTTTTTGATAGGTATGACAATTTGCTAAAATTGACAACATTTTCTATGAATAATTTTACAATTTTCCATGTAGCTACTGGCCACTTCCTTTAGCTCCGAAGTAAATTTTGAGATCTGAGCAGGACGCTTTAAAATCGGTTCATTATTTTTAGTTATTAGTTCCTGACCGACACCAGCCTACTATCAAGTTAGTGGAAGAGTTGGCTGGCGTCACCCAGGATTTATTGTTGCTTGATGCCTGAACTGCCCTGGTTGCTCCTCGAGAGATTCTTATTTTTATAGAAACCTTTACACCTTCAGTAAGACTAGACTATACCATGTATTTACACATTACGACACAATGACACTGGATTTATGAGCTTTTAGTTACGGCTAACCATGACAAACGCCAATATACATTATATTCTGTTCGATTTTAAGCTTATTCAAAAACAAAATTTAAATAAAAAATAGTCTTAGAAAACAATAAACAATAACGGAAAACTGTGAAAGATCTTCCAAATATTGTCTATAACATAACATACACTCGCCGTCTTATTCATTAACGCAAAATAGCTAAAGCGTGCTTAAAGTATGCTTTGTCCCTTTCTATGTGACAGAAAGTGACAAAGCGTAGGTTCTTTAACTAAAATACCTAGGTCTGTTGTGCATTTATGAATAAGGTTTTTAGTTCATTAGATTGGAAGAAACTCCAAATCGGATATTGTTACACTTGTTACAAGCAATTACAACTAATATTGCTAACCTTAAATTACTGTTGTTGTGAAGTAAACTAACAACGCAGCTCAAAGTAAATGGCTAGAATTCAGCTACTGTGCTAGTCCGAGCGCAGCGCTAGACGGGTTCCTCCGTTGTCCATAAAACCGGTGTCCGTTAAGGAGACAACCGGGAAATTATTAACCAGATTCTTTGAAAGTATGTACCTAGTGTTCTACAATCTGATAACTTTCTATTCGCCTTGGCAAATAAGAACGTACCGACTAAATAGTCAATCTAGGTCTAATAAATCATACATAATTAATAAGGTTACTGGTAACAACAAAAACTCGTATCAGTTTGACAATGAAAGGTAACTAAAAGCCAACGGTCAACGTCGTCCTTTTCAAACAAAATAATTAATAAAAACCCCCAACTTATTGACATTTGAGGTCAACTTAAGGTTCTGTCCGGGCGGGACCATCTCTCGCCTGACGTCTTACTCTAACCAGGTCACAGCGCACTGACAAGCAAGAAGAATCAGGGACGTACCCAGTGCTTCGAGGAGTTTGATTCTAGAGAACGACCGGTAACGACGGGCGGCTTTAGAATCGAGGGGGGGGGGGGGCATTCGCCCTTCGAGCTATCTACACCTATTTTGTAACCCTCCCTTAATTTAGGTCTCCCTGCCCACCTAAAGCATCAGCTAGTAAACCGTCCGCGCAGGGCGGGTCGCGTCACATGGTGGCCTTCTCGGCGCCGGCGGGCGGCGGGCGCGGCGCGCGCGCGGCGGCCTCGAGCGCGCGCAGCAGGCGCTGCGCCGGCAGCTCCACCAGCAGCGCCAGCGGCAGCGCCGCCAGGTACGCCGCGCCCGCCACGCCCAGCCACTCCACCATCTACAACATGCACGGCTTGTTAACGATGGAACTGCATTCTGACCAATCAAAGTGAGCAAGCAAATAATAGTTTATTAGGGAATTCTATTCTTTTGAGGGGTTGGGTACGTTTTATCGCTATAGCGGTCCCGGAGCCTCCCTCCCGAAGCGCGACGCGCCGGGAGTATTAGTCCGGGCAAGTCGGGCATCACTCGCCTTGGTCCCAATCGCAGCAGGTTTGCACACATTTTCCCCGGGACAAAAGAAGGGTATTCTGTTCTTACGAACCGAGGCGTCGAACTTGGAAAAGGGATAAACAGGGAGTGATGGTGACGATGGCGATGGCGGCACGTACCACGGCGGGGCGCGTGAGCTCGGTGGGCGCGCGGCGCGCGGCGATGAGCGCCTTGTTGAGCGGCATGTGCAGCAGCAGCGCGCCGAACGACAGCCGCGCCCACGGCGCCCAGCCCGCCCAGCCCAGCGCGCGCACCCAGATCGCTGTCGCACACAAGCACAACACATTACACATCAAACAACGCCACATGTGACTAATCTCGTTCAGTCACCTCAATTGGTTTTAAAATAAGTTAAAAAAAAACATAAACATCGATTCACTTTCATGACCATAGGAAAAATAAATCTGAGCTGCTTTTTTCATTATTTCTTATTCAATCTAACTAAAGTGCTAATCGACAGGAGAACCGATTGGTACATAAACACTTCGTCGATCACCAGCGAACACTCAAGTTAATACTCCAATCTATCAGTCAGCATTTTTATTCACATGGTACTTTAAGTTTACCTGAACGGCTAACACCTCTTACCTGCGAGTTATTTATCGGTGGTACTCCCTCTACCCAAATTACGTAAGAAACACTACGTGGCAAGCAAGAAAATAAAGCCTGTACCGAAAAGTTTTTTTACATACCATATTCACGATAACAATAAAACTGTAACTAATAGTAAAGATATTTTATTTTAGTTATAATGAGTAATTGTGCCTTTTTACAATAAATATACACATTTTATGGTTTGAGGGTTTGGCGGCTGAAGCAGCGAATTTTTTTGTTCAAGCCCGTCATTAAGTTCTGCACAGTTGTTTCGGAGACTTTGGTGGCATGCTTTTTCCATTTATTTTTAAAATCTTCCTCTGATACTGTTGGAGCACAGTTTTTACTTAGTTCCGCTTTTACTAACGCCCAATACCGCTCAATGGGTCGTAGTTGGGGGCAGTTAGGGGGGTTCATTTCCTTCTGCACATATTGCACATTATTCAAAGCAAGACACTCCTGTGTTGCTTTCGCATAATGTGAAGTAGCCAGATCGGGACAAAACAACACATTCCGTTCATGTTTCCTTATAAATGGTAATAAAAACCCTTTTATACATTTTTAAACATAAATATCACCATTTATGGTCCCTTTCGTTATAAATGACCCCGTGCGTTTCCCACAGGAACATATTGCTTGCCAGATCAAATATTTTTCTCCGATTTTTTCCATATAAATGTACTTATTCTTATCGCTAATATTCTCTTTATTCTCGGTAGTGAAGAATTGGTCACCTGGTAAAGTCGAAAAATCCTTTTTCACATAATGTCTCATCTCATCGCCCAAAAGAACGCATGTTCCGCTCAAATTGCACAGCAGTTTGTAAAGTTTTCGCGACCTTGTTACGGAGGTATTGTATTGTTTTACCGACTGTTTATGGGCTTTTAATTTTTTGTAGGTTTTTAAATTCTGACGCACTTTTGCTCTTTGCACCATAGATGCACTTGTTTGAACTTTTTTTGCCACATCTCGCACAGACAGATTACAATTATTTTTGTTAGTGGACACTATTTTCATTTCTAATTTTTTATTTGAAGGACCTGTCGGTCGTCCACGCCGAGCTTTTTCTTGGATTCTATAATCGTTTAAGTATCGGTTAACAATATTTCGAACTGTGGCACGATTCATATTTAGGTACTCTCTTTCCGACCGACGCAAAAGTGGAATTAGGATTTTCCAGGTAAAGTCGCAGAAAATTTTCTCTTCGAATTATTTTATCCCTTCAGGTACCTTAGGTCCACTTTCCTAAATGGTCCACTTGCCTGAATGGTCCACTTTCCCATATGGTCCACTTGATTTTCCTGGATAGTCCACTTTCCTACATGGTCCACTTGCCTAAATGGTCCACTTTCCCGTATGGTCCACTTGCCTGAATGGTCCACTTTCCCATATGGTCCACTTGCTTGAATGGTCCACTTTCCCATATGGTCCACTTGATTTTCCTGGATGGACTTTTCTACATGGTCCACTTAATCTCGATGCCATTCATTCTGATCATTTCAGCCGAAAGACGTCCACGGCTGGACATAGGCCCAATGTTTGCCACGAGGACCGGTCAAATACAAAAAAAATGCTCCTGGCCTGATTGAATAACAAACATCCTTCCATCCAAACTTACGCATTTATAATTTATAATAGAATATATCAACTGGGTTTATTTTACGGGGGTGACGAAATGTATATACGAGGTATTAAAAAAACCTACCGAACGGACACATTAGAGGACAAGATAGCGAGTTATAAAAAAAAATAGCCTGTATAGTTAAAGGTTCACGTAAGGTCTTCTATAACGTAGATTGCTGACTTTTGTAACTAAATGTAGTTTTTGCTAATAAGTGTAATGAGGATAAACCCATCATTTCATCGAATTTCACTTCATCAACTGTATCATTTAAATATCAATATCAAGCAACTCATCCTTTAACCTACCGCAAAGCAGATGTGTTCGCATTGTTGTGTTCCGGTAAGGGGACAATTAAATTACTAGCATAGGTAGGAATTCCATCTTAGTCATTTGATAACGCATTTGCGATCTTAGGATCAGTCTCAAGATTTAAGTCTTAAGATTACGAATGTCAAAGACTATTTTTTGTTTGATACCTCGTTAACAAGTAATGCAATTTATACCAATATACATACAACTTGAATAGTGGAAAAGGTATTGCAGGCGGGGACAAGCAATGAATTATAAAATGTAAGTATTTTCTTGAAACAAAAAACATTTGGATTAATAGCTTGTCCCCGCCTAGAAAACCTTTTCCACTATTCAAGTTGTATGTATATTGGTATAAATTGCATTACTTGTTAACGAGGTATCAAGCAAAAAATCATTGCAGGGTACATTATAAGTATTTACCTATGTATGTTTGAATGTAAACACTTTATTATACAAACAAAAAAGATAATATAGCTTGTTACTCGCTTTTCAGTTGTTTTTTTTACTGCAGTCGGGTTTTTTGTTTTTATTTAAATAAGTACCTACAGTGCTTTTATCTCGCGAAAGCGGGTGGGCCATACTTGTAGTTGTAAGTTGTAAGACGTATAGACACGCACACTACGGCGACTAGTTTAGTTAAGTCAAGGGGGTTGAAAATGTCCTGAATGGCTTCGAAAAAAGGATGGTGCGGCTGTGCCTTTGTTTATTTGTTTTTGCTCGACTTGGCGGGGGCAATGCCGTGCGTGTCCCCAGATAAAGTGGGCCTTTTAGGAAAGTAGACAGTTTGGGAAAATAGACGGTATGAGAAAGTAGACAGTTTGGGAAAATAGACGATATGAGAAAGTAGACAGTTTGGGAAAATATACGGTATGAGAAAGTAGACAGTTTGGGAAAATAGACAGAATGAGAAAGTGGACCGTTCAGGCAAGTGGACCATTTAGGAAAGTGGACCTAAGGTACCTGAAGGATTTTATCGTCCTTCATTTTAAATAAAAGCGATATTTTTTCGGAGATAATTGTGTCGATTGACAGTTCAAAATGACAAAAACGAAGTCATAAAATAAAAAATAAAAAAACGATTACTGACCTGTACCATAATATCATGTGCAGAGTTTGTAAAAAAACTTTTAGGTACAGGCCTTATATAAGTTGTACTGTACCAACAGCCGTACTGGAAGATCCAAACCCGACTAGTTTATAATATAAGTGTAATTGCCGTGCCCTACAGGGTTCATAATGATGGAACAGCAGCTGCAGTTGCTGTGCAGCCGTCACACGTTCAAGATTAAAAGATTTACGTTTCAGTTAAGTTGTAATTTACATATGACATTTTCTATTCGACTTAAGGCGTTCAAAAGCTTAAACCAGGCCCCTATTTCACCAAGTTACAATTGTCAATGACATATGTCTGCTGACAATACGACATATCTCGCTGACAATTGATCAAGCGACAGGTGACAACTGACAATTTCGTAAATTATTTTGTATAGAAATGCGACGTATGCGTATAAACATTACTAACATTTTGTTAAAATTGTCATAATCTTAATAAAATGACAATTATCTTGTGAAACAAGAATAATTTTTCCGACTCGACATATTTGTAGATTTGTCGGTAATTATTGACATGAGATCGAGGCTGTGTCAGCCTAGCGTTACAATTGTAATTTACCTCTCACCTCAAAGGCAAAAAAATATTATAACGTTTCACTTAATCGCATTTCACCCCAACTGTATAATTATTAAAAGTATCACTTTTTGTCTCTTTAAAATTGCCGCTAATAATTTAGTCACATTTGTCTTTTATATTAGTAACAAAGACAATATTCCAATATTAAAATGAGATGAATTTGATATCCCAAAGAAAAAAAAAGGAACAGTAACTTCAATATCTCGCGGTCATTCATTCATTACATATATGACATGTTTTAATGTTGTGTGTGAGTGGCCTCAACGCTGCTACCGATACCTACAGAGTTTTACTGCAAACGTCAATTGGGTCATTCTACTTTTCGATACCTAAAATAGAAATGATAATTTAACATCCATTATAAAAGTTCGTAGATATCTTGAGATAATTTCACAGCAGTCCCACATTAATTTTCAACCAGATCTCACGTTATATTGTAAATTTACCCACTATTTTTGTCATTTTTGTATATAAAACACGAATTTGCTGCTCAAATTACCACTTCGTTACCAGTCTCAGCGTCCCTTTACGAATAACGACCACTGCGTTACTATTATTGCCTTTTTTTACACAGCCCAACCCAATTTAGAAATAAAAAATATTCAAGTATGTCGATCTGAATCCGAATATTGTGTGCATTTTTAAGATTATCTAGTTTTGTTGAAAATTATGACTCCAAATTTACGTTCACGTTAAGGGACGTTTTATTAGGCATCGAAAAGTAGAATGGCCGAATTAATACGTCAAATATAATAGCGTTCCAAACATACATCGATCGCGATGAAATGCAACTAAGTAAAACACTATACGGAAATTTAATGTATATGCTACAAAATTCAAAAGTACTAATTACAAATTAACTCAACAATTGCTAGAGGGTATTAATTTTTTTAACTCGGTACTTACTATTGTCCTCTTTCGCCAATTTTGCCATGTGATATATCTTAAGTACCTACTTTATATATCGTATGTCTACTTGTGATTTCTGAGCAATTTCCTTCCAGTTTTTGATCTACCTATCAAATGTTACGTTATTTTCCGAAATTAAATTCAATATCGTAATTTCTTGGTCAAATCCACTGTTTAAGTTAAAGGAAAATCCTATTTAGCCAGTGATACCTACATTTATAGGCAAAAAAAACAGAAGTACCTAAGTAACTTGTACTAGTCAAATTCTATTTTTTCATAAATAATTAACTAATACCGGCGATAAAATAGGCTTCTTAAACTTCTTTCTTTCCTGTACCTAGTGGGCGAGAACCGGTTTCGCTGCGCGCGCCCGGCCGCCGCTCTCGGGGTAAGGTTATCGTTATCGCAATAAATGTAATAAATAGGAGTAAGTTAGATGATAAGTGATTTGTGGCGGAATTGCATCGCGTCAAACCATATTGTGGTTTAACGATGCGACAGTGGAATGTTTAATTGTACTTGTTTATGAATAAATAAATAAATAAATAAAATCCGTATTAAAAAAAACAATACGATAATTACCTCCTTTTGTTTCGTTGTAAATGTAAAATTTTAAAAATACTTACACGTTTGGAGCCAAGCAAAGAGAATTAACATTATAATAAGTAGGTACATTTGGTGTAGAGCCAACCAATAATTATTTATTTTTAAAACAAAGGTTTTTTTATTTTAATTATGAATAGGTTTGCTGAATATTATTTAATACGTGACGTGTGTGTGAATGAATAAATGGTAAGATACTGTCGTCCTTATTTGTAAGTCGTCTTGTCCTTCCCGCAAAAGGTACAGTCAACCAATTTGATCAACAAGCCACTGTGGACTATGTCAACTAGACGTTGTAAAGCAAATTAAAAGAAGTATCTTATGTTTTGGGTGACAACGTCACTTTGACATAGTCCATATTGGCTTAGGAATCGAATTGGTTGATCATAGGTATTATAAATCTTGCAATGGTGGACGCCTGTCAACAACCGACATATTATGGTGAAAAAGATAAGAAACAACAATTGTCCTGACATATTTACAATTGACATCTTACTTCGACAATGCCTGTTTCACAATTTACAATTGTCATGTGTTCTTGACAATTGTAGCACTTGTCAAGCTTGGTGAAATAGGGGCCTGTTTGTAAACAAGGCGGCGAGAGGCGTCGGTGTCGTGGTACTCACGCTGCACCCCGTGCATAGCGCCCAGCACGGCGAGCCCCACGAAGAGCGAGAAGAGCGGGCGCTCGAGCGCGGCCAGCGCGGCCGCCGCCCCGCGCGACGGCGCGCCCGCGCCCAGCAGCAGGGGGGACGCCGCCGCCCACCACAGCGCCAGCGGCGCGCCCGCCATCGTCGCCCAGCGGAACCACTGCGGAGTAACCACCACTTACACTCGTAACACTTGTATATTCAGATGCCCAGGGGACCTGTGAGGCCAGTCCTGTACTTGTGGGAGGACCTTGTGCAGGGTCCGCCCGGGTTGGTACCACAATCTCATCCATTAACCTACCGCCAAGCAGCAGTGTTTGCATTGTTATGTTCCGGTTTGGGGATAAGACAACCGGTGAAATGACTAGCATAGAGGCATTCCATTCTAGTCCTCAGGGTTGGCAGTGCATTTGCAGTCTTGTGAATGCGAATGTCTATGGATCACAGTTTCCACTTACCATCAGGTGGCCTGTGTGCTCTTTGCCTTACTATGCCATAAAAATAAAGTCTAGACAAGATGCTTAATGCCAACGTAATAGCTTTTCGAAAACTGACATAATGTTTGGAACGCGACCGTCTGACACGTCTGTATGGATTGATGTAAGCTGCCAGATGATCGCGTCGAGCGGTAAATAATGCCAATTCCAGACATTTGGTCAGTTTTCGACCATCGTTTACGTTAGCGTAAAGCATCTTGTACAGAGCCATAGGGGCCGACAGATCCTTCTGTTAGCGTTAACGTCACCAAGTCGAAAACAATTATAGGATTGACGTAACGTAAGTAGGTACCTATTATTGCCAGAATACCAATCTCGTTGTATTAGCGTATATTACAACCTGTAAACCCACGAGGGTTAACATTAATCCAGAGAAAGTTTTATAAGTAAAAGCACGAATCAAGGATGGTCCCCTTTAAACCTGGGCTGACCCTAAATATATGAAACGAGACCGACTTGAGCAGGGAAGTTAGGTAAGGTTTAGGCGGCCGGAACAATGTCTAGGTACAGTGCCACACAAAAGAGTAGAAATTAAATGAGGGCGCACTTTCTACGCAACTGTCACGTTTTTGACGTGACGTGCTTATACATGGCAACAATTTAGTATGTTTTTTTTTAGTTCCGTTTTGTTTAATTTTTACTCTTTTGAGTCGCACTGTAATCGAGTCCTTAACCAACCCGGCCTTTTGTTTTGTAAACACATAGAAATAAATAACAACCCCAACTAAAATTCTATCATTGTAAAATATAGTCCTTACGTCTTTAGTAGGTACGGTAGCACTAGGTATGTTATAAGCATAGGTGCACGCCTTACTGCACATTATTACTTCGTCTCTCTAACGTTGTGTTTGATTTGATGCGCTAATCTGTTATATGTGTTCAAGTGACAATATAACGTAGTGTCGTGCACTCGTGCACTGTGCAGCAACTTATATGGCCGACTGCACAGCCAGGCTGCAATAACATTGACGAGGTCTTCCGCAGTCCCGACCTCTGACTAAACTATAAAACAAAGGGACGCCGTTACGCGGCGTGCTATGTGGTTAGGTGTAGCTCGTTTGTTGTCAAAATCTTCTTGAGGACGACTCACGACAAGAACTGGCTAGGAGCCAGCATTGTGTAGCGTTGGTAGTCAATAATTACCGTGTCTTCCCAGGACTCCTTTTAAAAATGTAAATGGTAAGTGACGAAAAAGTGAGGAGGAAGAATGTATTCCGTAACTTTTCAACGATGGTCAGGGTTTTGTTTGATCTTGCAAGTGTTTGCGAAACCTCATAATCACTGGCAAAAACAGGTTCAACCTCTCGAAAGGTCAGCGAAGACATTTGCCATCTCATTTGCGCAAGGCGTTAATAGATCGCAATACCTAGGCCTAGGAAATATTGTATAACATCCATCGGAGAGTGCACTGCAACCTATTGCAACAGGGAGAACCTGTCTTTGGAATAGAAAGTAGACTGCGACTTGATTGAGAGGTGATAGATATGAGAAGAGGAAAACTAGCTATTAGCGTTAAAAAATTAAGTAAGTACATCATCTACGAGTATACTACGCATCCCTGAACTTGACGTAAATATTACATACATACATAAACTCACGCCTTCATTCCCAGAGTGGGATAGGCAGAGCTAAAGAATTACCAAAAAGTCTTAAAACTTCTTGTAATTCTATAACCACATTTTGCACAAGTAGGCTAAGATGTTTCCTAGTGTATTAGTGACAGGTGGCAAGCCCATCGCCTAACAGTACTACAAGCCTTTATTCCCTTAGTCGCCTCTTACGACATCCACGGGAAGACATGGAGTGGCACTATTCTAACCCGGCAACCACACACTTACGACAAAAAGCCCCTTTTGGGTGCTGGTCCAGAATATTATATAAGTATAGTAATAGCGAAAGTTGTTTGTTTAGATCGATGCACCAGGCGTTCCATAGTCTCTGCCTACCCCATTGGGAGCCAGGTGTGAAGTCATGTATGTATGTATGTATGTATAGGTAGTATATAGTTGTAACAATCCAATGAGATCATAAATTTAGGAGTTCACAAGTTTTAGGGAGGTCACCTACGGCTGCTTTTTGTAGCGATGCAGTAATCAAACAATTCTGATCGATGGTAATGTACGTTATTTCATGCAATTTGACCAATACACGTGAAACGTTGTAACAAACGGCCAAGATTCCCCGATAAAATAAAACTGACGAACTGAGAACCTCCAATGAACCCTGAGCAAGTCGTACGGCCTACTACCACTTTGTGAAATGGCGATAGCGGAGGCGACGAGCGGAGTTCGGCAACAATCAAGTAATCGATGTACTTACTTCGCGCGGGTCTGTCCCATTTGTTCCATGGAACTAAGAATTTTGTATTGAACATTACGTCATAAATAGTTCAATACCGAATGCAAAGTTCCACGGAACAAATGGGACATACCCTGTCGCGCCATTCTTTCCCGCTGCCTATTATTGCATATGAGTTCGGCGGTCAGCTGTTGTATCGTGCGTACCCGGTACTGCTGCGGCTGCGCGTCGCTGGCGAGCAGCGCGTGGTGCGCGTGCGCGAGCAGCAGCCCCGCCAGCGCGCCCGGCGCGTTGCCCAGCGGGGACTGGTACAGCACGTTGAACGACGGCTCGCCCACGTACATCGCGCGCACCAGCCTGGAACACAAACGATTACTTATTTAATTCAGTCGAAAAAAACACTTCTTCTATCATATACATTTTGAGTGGCAGAAAATAAAAAAGTTAGTAGCGTTTAGATCTTGGATAGGGATATATCAAATATGCATGTATTAAACTTATAATAGGTACCCCTCTTATTGCGTCGGGGGTTTAAAATAATTGGCACACAGCGAAGTGGTCCGCGTCGCAGTCGAACATCGCCGCGGCGCAGACACATCGACTTCCAATGAACTCAGTAAACAATTAAGTTTAAGAAAGTCTTCTTCTTCTTCTCTTCCGCAGTAATTCCGCCAATGTCCAGTGAGTTAAGAAAGTCTTCTGGTTGGAATCTTTTGAATGAAACATTCCCCTGATTTCGCCCATCTCTCTTGTTAAGAAAGCGTGGACCATTGGAACAGTATATTCAAACTTAGGGGATAAATTAATAAACGAAACTTGGATGAGAAGCCGTATAAAGATACGTTGAAGTAAATGGCCAGTCAGAACTGACTCGGGGTTGTGCATATAGGCTACAGGTCAGGGTGGATACTCGGGTACTGACTCAGGGTTGTGCATGACGAAGGTGGAGACGAGCCGCCAGCAGTAGGCGAGCGCGAACACGAGCGCGACGGAGCCGGCCAGCAGCGCGGCCAGCACGCGCAGCGCGCCGCGCCGCCAGCGCGCCAGCACCAGCGTCAGCGCCAGCGCGGCGCAGTACAGCTGCATGTCGGCGGCCAGGTACCTGCCAAACATACGGTATTGTAACCACATTGAGCAGCCGAGATCACTTTTGCTGACAGGCTTCAGCGTGCAGCGTTACGAACACACTACTAATAATCCCTAAATAAATTACCATTTCAATCCTTTAAAAATGATCTAGCGTATTGTAAAAGTGTCCTAAATATTACTCAACCATATTTAAAAAAAAAACAATCTACTCAACTAGAGTGCATAATATGTATGTATATTATGTAGAGTGCGAAAAATAGAAAGGCTAAAGTAAAAGAGGAATAAAAAATTGCAATTTTGCAATGATGTTTCCTCATTTTTCGTTTCCAATTGCCACAGTCATCATCTGCTTATTAAAATGTACTGCCGAGTCCAAACTCAGTTTGAGGTCTACATTAGTATATAAATATCATATGGGTAAGGACTAAAAAGTTGGCCACGTGGTCACTCAATTAAATTTTCTATTAAACTTTTCCGTTGTGACACGAAAGTTAGCCATACAATTGTAGTGTGTGTAGGGATAAATTTCGTCGCACAACGGAACTTTTTTCGACTGTTGTTTGTAAATCAGCTGTAAAAGATTAGCACTTAATAACATGAAAAGTTGAAATAAAGGGTCGGGTGCTCACCAGGTCTGCACGAGGCACTTGTCGTCGGGGTAGATGAGGTTGTTGAGGTAGAGCAGGTGCACCCACCACTTGCGGCGGCACACGGCGGCCTCGGCGCCCACCAGCGGCGCCCACTGCGGCCCGCCCGCGCCCAGCCGCGCCCACCACGTGGCCGCGAACCACACCACCACGTAGTAGCTGGGGCTGATCCTGCACACCGCAAAAACACGCGTGGGTTATTTACCGTATTTTTTTCATTTCAACCACGAGTTAAAGGGTCCGCCATTTCATTTGTACTTTATTTTTAATGCAATTACATAACTGTAAATAATAAATGCAATAAAAAAATAAGCACATGAGAGGCATCTACTGCTGGATATGGGTCTGGTGGGAATCATGTAAAATAAGGTGGAGTAAGATGTTAAAATAACCGTCCAGACAAGTTTGATGACGTCACGTTCACATTGTTATTAAGATCGTATCAGAGATTTGGATGCCCTTGTACAGATGTCATGGAGAAGTGGTAATGTTGTGGTTACCAGAGAAATGTTCAGCGAATGATTTCTGACCTGAACCGAGCGCTGTACTCGTCTTCTTTTTCTTTCAAGAAATGAGACGAAATAGTAACTCATTACATTGTAGCAGTACTAATGTGGAATAGGGCTCCTGGTCGTGTCCGTGTTTCGTGTACCCGTAGCCGAATCTCCGTTACCGAGTAAGACGGCAACGGAGATCCGGCCCGTTCGACACGTGAAATTCGGCGTGTAATTAAGATACGTAGCTCCGTGTTACACGGAGATACGTTTCTTATTTACACGTAGATCCGATCCGCCCGTGACCGTGACGTTTAATTTTAAGCTTTCATTCAATAACCGTGCGGAGCCGAGCCGAAGCCGAGATCCGCAGATACGTAGCCGAACGCTGACACGGATACGTATCTTGGCGTGACCGTGTAGTTCGGGAACTTAGCACCGCCGGTGCTAAGATCACGGAGCTACGGTTCCGCGTGTAACACGGATATCAGGACCACTAATGTGGAACTAATGATATCATCCACATATTAAAACCTAGCAACCCCACCAGGGCCTAACTCTACAAAGATAAGATAAGACAATCACCTGATAATCCGGTTGAGCATGGTGGAGAAGAAGGAGCTGAGGGGGGGAGTGTTCCCCCGCGAGTGCGCCAGTAGCACCTTGTGGGCCAGCAGGAAGGAGGCCATGAGGAAGAAGATCTGCACCACCAGCGTCGAGTTGGTGAGCAGCATCACGTCGGAGGCGCGTCGGAGCTAAGAATAAATTATAGTTCACAGTTAACGTTTGGACAACCTTCTTCAGAATTGGTTTTATTCCCCGAAAACACCCAAAGTATTCACAGCACATGGTGTATATAGGAGCAATGTTGAGTGTGGACCAACTTCCACACACAGCAGCGTCTGCAATGCAAACAAACACGCGGCCAATTCATAGCAAGAGCTCTTAGGCCAATGGACACCTATCTATCTATTGTACATTGAAAACTCATTCATGACCGACTGACTGACAGCTTAGACATAGCACAGCTGAAACCGCTAAACCTAGGGAGTTGAACTTTTGATCGACTAAGTCTTGGCCATCTGTGTGCACTAAAAAACAAAGTAGCGGGAAATTAGTTCCGCGCGCACGAGCTACGTACGCCCCGTTTCTAGAGAGTACTAAAGCCCTAGAGAGTACGCGGTGGATGCGAAAAGCACAAGATCGGTCTGAGTTGAGAGCCTTAGGGGAGGCCTATGTCCAGTATAAATAATTAGTTTTAAAAATAATTATTTATTACTTTATTACCTTGTAATGTAATTTAGATACTTTTAAGTATTATTGTATTTAATAATTGAAAAAAATGACCTTCTGCTGGAGTTTCTTGCGGCGCTTCTTCTCCGCAATGATGGTCTTGTCCGAAGCGCTAGTAGATTCACTCCATGTTACCGACGTGTAAAAGAGCCCTCATGTGGCCAATTTACTGAATAAATATTTTGAATTTTGAATTTTTTGAGCAGTGGACGTCTTTCGGCTGACATGATGACTAAAGCCCCGTATGTTAGAGGTGTAGCCAACCTTTTCGTAGTGGCGTATATCGGCGAGGTACGAGAGCGAGCTGAGCCAGCACACGTGCTCGACGATGACACAGAACATGCAGAGCACGCGCAGCCCGTCGAACGCGCGCAGGTCGCCCGCAGCCGTCACCGCCGGCGGCGGCGCGCGCAGCGCCCGCCAGCAGCCGGGCAGCGACCAGCTCAGCGCCCACTGGTACGCTGGAACAAAATCATCATCATGGTTATGGAAAAAGTTGGACTAAAGTTTGTAGAATGACTATCACGTATTGGTCCTGGTCACCAATGTACGTAGACTATCACGTCGGGGTCACCGTGTAGGATGGGACGAGCCCTGGTCACTTATGTAGGATGACGATCACGTTGGGAAACCTCAGAGCTTTCAAATGACACATGATGCTTCGACATGATAGGTTAAAACAAAAAGACGGTTTCTCGGTCGATAGCTTTAGCCGTGTCGATAAAAAGGGTATTGACAGACAGACGGACAGACGGACTACCAAGTCATGTTATTCTTCTTATCTTAGGGATTCCGGTTTTCAGTATTTGGAACGAAATCCTATAATAAAGCTTTAAAATGTTTATTTATTTATTTAAACTTATTTGCACAAAATTAACCTTTTTACTTATAATTACAAACACATGCTTATTTATTTTACAGACCTACGATTAAGTTAGTGTTATAGCAACTCGTTGCGTAAAGCATGGGAGTGGTTACAGTAGTGGTTAGAAGTAATACCGGCACCCGCCCAGCTACCCAGCTAGTGCCACCTAAAATCGCCTTCGGCTTGAAGATCTTTTTACTTGCCGTCGGTTTCCTATCATTTGGCCTGAGACTACGCAGGGTTTGTAAATCACTTTAACGTCCGAATAATCATTGGACTGTGAGCCCGCGTACCATCAGGTGGCCTGTGAACTAGTTCGCCTTCTCCATAAACATTTAACCGTACAACAGATAATTAAGTACATATTTACAAAGAGAAATACGAAGTAGGTATTCGAGTCAATGAACGATATACCGCGTGCCGAGCGCTCGCCCCGCTCGGTACACGGTAGATAACCATGATGCAGGGTACGGTAACTCATCTCCGAATGAATGGAACCGAGACAAATGAGTTTCCGGTGCGCAGTGCACACGCACATTTTGCTCAATTTCTTTAACCAGTATGACGCTAGTAAAAAGCACTAAGGTAAACGCACCTATCAACGACCCATCGAAAATCTGCAGGTATTACCGACCCATAAGTGTAATTCGATTTTTTAACATTTCTGCGACTGTTTGAGCCATAGGTAATAGAAAAAATACACGCGTTTGTTCGTTGAGCATCGGATACTCTGAAGTTAGTGTGCGTGGCAGTGCGAAAAGGAGATAAAATACATCAGTTTCTGTGCGGCCGGTGTGGACGCAGGTCTTGTCGTACTGGCCCTTGTTCCTGCAGGTAAGTATCCAATTTTTCTGCTTAAGACATTTAATGCATATTATTGATATAGTCTTTACTATTTGAACTGAGCTGATCTTCTACACAAAGGCCATTGTTTGTAAACAATACCATTGTCTTTCTTTGTGTCCGTAACCGCAAGCCGATTACATACAAAAAAGTTAGAACTACATTGAATGTACATTGAATTATCAACCCTACCGTCTTAGTCAGTAGGTTTAAAATGTAAAGTGTCAGGATACAGATATAAGTCTTGTGTAGATGATAGTATTGTGTAGAGAATAAGCACAGTTCAAATAATAAAGACTTACATCTGTATCCTGCCACTTTACATTTTAAACCTACTGACTAAGAGGGTAGGGTTGATAATTCAATGTACATTCAATGTAGTTCTAACTTTTTTGTATGTAATCGGCTTGCGGTTACGGACACAAAGAAAGACAATGGTATTGTTTACAAACAATGGCCTTTGTGTAGAAGATCGGCTCAGTAGAAATAATAAAGACTATACCTACAATTATCGTGTAGTATTTTATGTATACATTTACTTATAAATTCTCGAATTTGTAATGCATTTAATTGAAAAAACGTCACTTTATATCATAAAACTTTAATTAAAAATAGGACGGTGATAGCTTCTTCCATTTTACTAGTTGACCCATGAGTCGGAAATGGCCGCCACGTAGAGTTTCGTTTTAATATATTTTATGTTGAAATTTGAAAATTATCCAAGCATTTGTATAAACCATTTTAATACCAAACAATCAGCCTTTGTATAAATCTATTAGCGTGTTACAATAATTTGTGTAGTTTCTTGTTTTTGCGTTGTAAATTTATTGAAAATTACTAGGTACATTTTTCATAACTCGATATAATTTAGAGACAATAATTAATTAACCTTAATTTAATAAAACTTGGTAGTTGAACGTTGTATTACTTTAATCAATCACGGTCTCTTTTACAGTCAGGAAACCAACGATTATAAATATTATGTAGGTACTTTTCTTAAGTCGGTAATACATTTTACTAAGATACCCTACATATTCTATTACCGACCCATGTGGGTCGGTAATAGCAACAATGAGTAACTATTAGCGACCCTACATAAATTATTAGGTATACTTAAGTTTTTCATGTTAAGTAATATTATTTATATTGGTGTAAATTGTGGTCCAAGAATTGATGATATATTTAATTGAGAATCTAGATGCCTAGGCCGATCTGAAACACCCCCGTGTATGTCCAGCGATTTTCATTGGTTTCTGCGTTTTTTGAAACTTTTGGGGAATTTCAACAAGAAACAGATTAAGTACTTAATTCTGCGATAGTATTAAAACAGTTTGGTTTATAACAGTGTATTTTTCTGAAAGTAGTCTAGTATAGTATTCATCGTATGGTATTTAAAAAAAAAACTGCTATCTAACCGACGTTTAAATAGAATTTAAAGTGTCTAGCTAACAAGATTGGACCCCACGAGGGATTTAGTTATACTTTTAGGTGGAGTAGTGGCAGGATCTAAGACCACTGTATGCTTACAATCAGCCTTCGATTTTCTTTATTTTCTGACAGTCGTTAATAGCTGCAAAAAAAACGTTAATAGCTTCACAGCCGTTACTATGGGTCGGTAATAGAAACAATCGACTTACCCACTTTATTAATAATTTTTCACAAGAAAATGCTTTATTTTGAAGCATTTAACGTGGTAAATATAAACCCAATATTCAATATTACCATATAAAAATAATAAAAATACTGTGACGGCTACCAATATTCCTAATAAGTATGATCAATTTCAAAATTGCCTTCGGGAGGAGGAGGGTCGTTGATAGCTGCATTTACCTTAGGAGATTGTCATCATTCTTGAAAATGTATAGGATTGACGTGAGCTGACGGATGGTCGCGTCAATTCCATACACTTTGACAGTTTTCGAAAGCCGTTTACGATAGCGTTAAAAATCTTTTCTAGGGCTTCAGCTGAACTTGACAAGCTACATTTTATACCAAAGTTAATTAGCAACGGCTGCAGAAATTATAAATAAACTGCGCGTTATAAATCCACGATTTTAGATTTTATAGAAAGTATAAAGGACTGTTTATTTTACACAAATTATATCTAGTACAAACAAACAAAGTATACATTCCTATTGTCGATAGTGCCAGCTTCCTGGGTCACAAGTGTAATGTGAGTTATATTTCCAATATTAGCTCAATTTAATAGACAACAGATACAAAGTATATTGACAGGGCCGCGACCCCAGATACGACGGGTGTCCATACTGTCAATCATTATTGCAACAGTGTTAATTACAATTAATTTCATTACCATTATCTGCCATCACTGCATGTTACAAAACTAAGTCCCCAAACGTGTGTCATTATTATCTATTCCTGATTCCTAGAGGCCCTAACCTAACCAAGATGTCATGTTTTTCAAAACCTAACAAAAAATATGGATTTGACGTAAGCTCTCAACGAGACCTTCCGGCAGTTTATGTCAATCATATATAGCCGTAGATACCAAAGTAGTCTATATCGACCCCCAGGTGCCGACGACGACCTGCAAGGGGTCCATGTGAGCGGAAAAAATAAATGCGGATCCATGAGATGAAAATGGGGGTCCACGATAGTGGATCCCCTTTAAGTAGGTCGTGACTTTAATTTTGGCTTTCCATTATTGGAATAATCCATATTCATACTCAGATACTAGGTACCTACTTACTTACGTAGTATTTCTTTCTAAATAAAAAAGATTATATAAATTACGTTTAAATTTTCTCTGTGTGTAGTTTTTTAGGTTTACCCTTGTTTCGCCGAAAATTATTTAGCAAATTCTTAACTCCCCAAACTACGTATCCCATATTTTCATTTGGTCAAATTTTCATTTCCCAATTCAACGTTTCGCACTGATATCATTTCCCAACGAATCATTTGATAAATTATTGTTAGACAAATTATTACCTGGGATTCTCTTAAGATGTCAATTATTTTTTCGTCAAATGTATTGATTGGCATAAAAATTAACCATAACCTATCTATATCTGAGAGCAGTTTCGTTCTTGGGTTCATAAAAAAAAATAACCCTAACCTACCTATCTCTGGGAGCAGTTTCATTTTTAGGGTCATAAAAAAAATACCCTAACCTACCTATCTCTGGGAGCAGTTTCGTTTTTAATCCAATTTATATTTGTTTCAGACAACACAATTATTTACCACATAAAATTTAACGTATACATGCTTACGTATGCTTACCAAAATATTAGATTCCCACAATACTACAGTATTTTTATAAATTATGTTCCTTTTTATATCAGTTTTATAAAATACCATGTTCTCAATACACCATGTTCCCTATAAAACCTTATACCGAAAATATCAAATTTCGAAATCACAAGAATCTCAAAACACTGAAATACTTTACAAACCTGATTAGGAAAACACAATTTTCTCGAAAGAACTTGATCTCGCCTTAGCATGATCATGCAATACTAGATTTTTCAAAGAGCAGATTTCAGATAAACCATATTTTCGATATACCAGATTGAAGAACACCAGATCCCCAGAATATCAAATATCAAACAAGTACGGTCAGGTGCTTCAAGACTTCGTTTGCGTTAAATACCAACTTTGTCACTCCTTTTCTCATATTTAATGTCCTTACTCGGGGAATTGCGAACCACCTCCTTTTTTTGAAGCCGGTTATAAAATGTGTATATACTGATAAATATTTTGAATTCACCAAATGTTTTTTTTTTCATTACTTATTATTTTATTCATAGACTGTATTTGCCATTTGCTAATGATAAAGTTCAGTACCTAGTTATAAATAGTTGACAATAAAAATTTGAAATTTACGGTTGGTTTTGTTGTCTAACCGTACTTATGTAATCTACCAAAGTAAAAATCCGGTGTTTTAGGAATTTAGGCATTCGGAAATCAAGTATGATCAGCATCTGGTGTGTTGGGAATTACGTAAACTGGCAATCTGATATTTTGAGTATCTGGTAGCTTAAGAAACTGGGTGTTTCAAGTACATTGTGTTTTGCCGGCCTAGTGTTATCAAAATCTGGTATTATGGGAATTCGGTTTTAAAGAGAACATGATGTTTTGAAAACATGTTGATTTGCCAATCCGATATAAAAAGAAACACGGTAAAAAGAAAGTCTGGTATTTTGGGTATTTCATATTTCAGAAAACGGGTAAATCGGCAATTAGATATTTTGCAATTATGGTTTTATGGGAACGAGCGGTAAAATTATGCCAAGGATTGATTTGCCAAATAAAACTTCGGCGCAAAGTTGATTGCTAAATGAAATTTGACGAAACATACATACATACATACATAAACTCACGCCTTCATTCCCAGAGTGGGGTAGGCAGAGCTACAGAATTACCAACAACAGAACAACGAAACATAATTCGGCAAAAAGGCAGTACACCAGTTTTTTACTATGTAAAAATCCCGAAGATTTTTTGGCTTACTTTTTACGTCATAACGTAATGTAAATATTATGTAACCACGGGTTCTACCCAAAACCGAAACAAATGGTAAGTCAAAAGCATAAATAAGTGATCATTTATGTACCTTGTCACTTTAACGTTATGTTTGAAATGCTATACAAAATATTGAATGCGATTAAACGATTGAATGCGACAAGGTACATAAATGATCACTTATTTATGCTGTGGACTGTACATACGAGTATATGTATGTTCGATAGGAAACCAAAACGTTCACAGAATGTATCTTGTCTAGGGCCAGAGGACGGGCCTAGGAGAAACAATATACCACCCTTGAAGTGGTATGGTATTGTTAATAACTCGGTCGCCATTACTGTCAAGTAAATAAGAGCTATCGTGACGTTGACGTGACGTATACAAGGCAAATATGGTTTTGCCCAGTAGAATAGAGCCGGCCGGTATTCTAGGCGGTTAAAACGATATCGTAGTTAATCTGTTATGGTATCGTTATGACGCCAGTCGCCATTACTGTCAAGTAAATAAGAGCTATGAGCTCAAACACGATATGGTTTTTACCGTGTTGAGAGGCGCTGGTGTGATGCAACGGTTTAAATAAGTAGTACAAACTTCCGTTCTCCCAAACTGTTGGGTGTACCACCGACACCAGCGTACGAATCGGTGTGAGCCCTCAGTTCTTTATATTATCGCGGGAGTCAGGGGGCCGCCTTCAAATGGTAGGGAATAACATATAAGGACAGTCCATTTCATCATACTTAATATCTTATTTAGTAAACACTTTTATAACCTCAAAATGATCCTTTTTGCTTAAAATAACAATATCCTCATAACCAAAGAGCGGAATTCTTCATAGCAAAAATCAAACTGTCGGAGGGATTGACCTAACTGTTTTATCGACTTATCGATGTTACGGAATAATATCGCATTAGGGCCGGCGCTGACTGCCGGCATGGCACGGCGTGTCATGGCAAAGGATTTCGGTACTGAAATAACCATTTTTAATCTTATTACTATGAGTATAGAATTCATGTTACTTTATTTTGACACAACGATGCCGAGGGAGGCCGCGGTAGGACAGAACGTGCCTAAGCATTCCACGGGATGCCGCGGCGTACTGCTGCATCTCGCGAGACGCACGCGCATGACACGGGCCGCCGGCGCGCGGCGCAGTCCGTTCGCCGCGCGGGGGGAGGGCAAGGGTAGGAGGCGCGCGTTTGTCATTTGACACAGTGACTGATTATCGCGCGAGTAATAGGCGGAGTTAATACTAATTGTTGCTTGAGTGGCTGGGTCGACAGCAGGATGCCACAGCATACCGCGGAATGCCGTAGCGGCCTTCGGGATGCCACAGCATAATTTGCCGTGTCATGCCAGCAGGATGCCACGGCATGCCGCGGAAGGCCGTGTTATCCTTCGGAATGCTGCAGCACAACTTACCGTGCCATCCTGTGCCGTGCCGGCAGTCAGCGCCGGCCCTTAGGTATCCATAATCAACTTAAAATATGCTGATTTTATAGAAAAAAGTGATTACAGCCAAAACACCGTTATCGAGTACTACAAATATGCTCCTGTTACTTCAACTGAGGTAGAATGCTCGTTTTCATCTTATAAATGGATCTACAATGAAAAAAGGAGTAATTTGCAAGGTGACAATGTTGAAAAAATAATGACTATTTTCTTTTACTACAGGGAAGATGAAGATAACATATTTAGTACAGATTTGATTTCGACTTTGTTATTTTGAATGAAGATTAGTTACCTACTCTTAGCAATATTCGTTTTGAATTTTTAATGATAAGTTTCATATAGAAAAAAAAAAGTATTTTCTGTTTTATTCTTTACTGTAATATTATACAAAAATACAGTGGCGGTCAGCTAATTAGGGACACCGTTAATTTGTTTGTATGTATATCCAAAAGCACGATTTCATTACTTTAACTTTGTTTCGTTAAGTGACAAATATTTATCGATAAGTCGATAAAACAGTTAGGTCAATCCCTCTGACAGTTTGATTTTTGCTATGAAGAATTCCGCTCTTTGCTCATAACAATTCATGATGTCAATTCGGGAAAATGTTGAGCCAAATATGGTCTCTAGACTAAGTACGTCTTTATGATATAGCTTGTAATATGCGGAGACTTGTTGTCAGCAATTTACAGTTGTCATATATATACCTAATTCCGGTAATGCGGTACCCTGGTTCACTATCTTCGATGGTGGCGCCCTGCTGACCACAGTAATTATAAATTTTCAGTTTGCGTGAATTTAATAAATAATAAGCCGATTTGAAAAAAAAAACAAGTCATATTTAAAGTATAGAAATCTGAGATTTTCTTCCGGCAAGTTTGAAATCGCACATTGTAAAAAACATGTATGAAAACCTGTATTGATGATGTGACAAAATTTTGATTTATCTATATTGATGATGTGTCATAATTTATATCGACCTAATAGGCTATCTACCTACATAGCCTCTTTCGTTTATTTTGATATTGGTTGACAGGTCTTCTATTTCTGTCCAGTTCGGTCTCAAGCTTGTCTCAAGCTACACATTTGAGATGATCCCATTACCCTTGACTGTCGTTACGAACTCGTGCCGCCGCACACGTGCTGACGACACGTGTGCGGCACGACCGGCCGATGTCAAGGGCGGGGTCGGCGAAAGGCCGTCGGGCCGGTTGACAAACGCATTGTGAATATGGGTTTTGCTCAAAGTGAGATAACTTTCATCATCCAAAATAAACGATTTTTCTTTGTAATTTGTAACCATCCAGCGGCATTGTGACATAATGTTACATTTTTGCTGATCGGTGTATTCCAGTGCCCTTATCTTCTTGCGGCACTCAAAACCCACCTTTTTTAAAGACCGGCAAATGTACGGTTGAAAACATTTAAATATTTTCGCGGCATCTCGTTGGCTCATGGAATCACTATCATTGAAAGTGATATGGAGTGTCTTCAGTCTTCCCTTGGTCATTATTTTAGCTGGTCGGCCGCTACCACGTTTGCGAGTTGTCGTCAAGGATGCAAGAATTCTATATACTTATAGTAGAAACTGTTACATTTTCTTTGGTAAAATGATCTACTGTGTACTTTTTCCCCATGTTTAATGTCAGGGGACTATGTCACACCAATTGACCTAGTCCCAAATTAAGCTCTAGGCTTGTATTATGTGTACTAGACAATATATAGAGAAATATATACTTAAATACATAGTAAACATCCATGACTCGGGAACAAATATTCGCGCTCATCACACAAATATCTGCCCTTACCGGGATTTGAACCCAGGACCCCTAGCTTCGTAGGCAGGGTCACTACCAACTAGGCCAGCGCGTCGTCGTCGTCGTCGTGTTTATATTTTTATTATAAAAATGTATAATGCGTTTTTGCTGAGCTTCTTGTTTCGGCGTCATTTTGAAAATTATAAATGATTGAAAAAATGAAACAAATAAAAATCAAGAATATCAAAAGAGGTACAAATAACATCTTGAACAATTTTTTGTCTGTGGCAATAGTTTTTTTTTTAAGACTACTGAAAATGATTCTCATTTTTTTGTTATCACCCGTTAGGCCTAAAGCTCAAAAGCATAATATCCAGCCCGAAGCCTTTAAAAGTTTAAAACACCGATCTCGTGTTTATAAGCTTTTACCTGGAAATGATCGGTACTATACCAGCAACATTTCAACATTACCAGACAATATAAATCACAAGTATAAGCACAAGTTTGAGCAGAAAGTTATGCTTTATGTGGCTTTTTCCGATAAAGGTGTGTCAAAACTGTGGTTCAAACCTAGTGGTTTAGCAGTTAATCCTAAACTCTCATAGAGTGAATGCTTGAAAAAAATACTTAAGTATACCATTTAATCGCCAACATCGCCCTGATGGAGAATATGTGTTTTGGCCAGATAAGGCATCGTCGCATTACGCCAAAAAAACATTGCAATTCCTAGACTCCCATATGTGCCATTTGTACCGAAAATCCGAAATCCCAAAAACCTTCCACAATGTCGGCCGATCGAAGATTTTTCTGGTTTTTTGAGCAGTTTGGTTTACAAAATTAATTGGGAAGCAGAAAATTGTGCCCAACTGATAAAAAAAATCAAAACCTGTGTGCGAAAAATGGACAAATATGCCGTCCAACGGTCTTGTTCGGGCATTATGTTAAAACTGCGTCGAACAGCTGATTACGGGCCCTATCGTAACGTGCATTAATAATTTTGTAAATAGTTAAATGTGTACCGTAAAATGCTGCAACTTTGCACGGATTTTGACGTTTTTTCCATATATCTGTGAAACTATTTGTCTTATGTGGTTTAATGAGTATTAGTCGGAAAACCGAACCTATGCCTCGCCAAATTAGACTCAAATATCCGTAGGTAATCATACAATATTTCCTAGTTATGCATTTAAAGTGGCAGGCAAAGTTTTAGGCCTAAGACGTAACTTTGCCTAGACGGTTATCTCGATAAATAACGTTTTGCTATTTGTAATAATATTTAATTGTGTACATGAGACATTGTGCTTGTCCCTGGCAGTCAAATTATTGCTATAAGCTTTATGGTTTTTTTTTCACAGGCAATAGGCAATGTTGTACCAGGTTCCACGAACTTTCCATACAAAAATATCGGCAACTGTAGGGTTGTGCCAAAAAAAGATTGTTATTTAAAAAAAAAAAATTTTTTAGTTAAAAAATAATCATCACAACGTAGGAACACAACTGAAAGCTTTGGTATTAAAGAAACATCAGTCTTAAAAAACCTTAATCAGTAATAAATTAACTCACTTAAGCAGTTTAGGCACTCTTACTCTTATCTGTTCATTTATAAAACCCAGCTAGTGACAGCCCTAGACCCAGGCAAAATTGTGTCACTCAAGTTTCCAGAACACTGCCCAATATTGCCTACTACGTTATTATAATGAAATCGTGTCCTATTCTTGAAAATATTAAACTTACGGAAAATAGACAATATCTACTTACCCTGGGACGCACCTACTTCTCGAAAATCACGTTCCTTGTACTTAAAATTTTAAAAGTTGCGAGACACTAAAAAAATGCAGCCACTCCCTCCAACTTATGATGCACAACTGGCGTCGCAACAATGGAGCTACCAACGTAAAAAAAATAAAAATGTTTTGCCAGAATAATGAAAATTACTACCAAATGGTAAAAAACAAGAAAAAACTGCGCAAATGCGAGATATCGTAATATAAACGAAATAGGCAAAATTGAGCTTAAACGGCAAAATTGCAGCATTTTACGGTATTAAAATCCTTACTATAAAAAAATTATAAAATGTTACACATATTTTTTTAAACCCTTGCAAATAATTCTCGTTTTTTTGTTATCACCCGTTAGTAAACATTGAAACCTACTACAGTAGTGACCCTGCCTACGAAGCTACCGGTGAGCGGTCCTTTCGACGTCAAATTAACCGTCCGCGGCAAGACTTGGGTAAATTGCGTCCACTTGAGGAACTACCTACTTCGAAAATAGGTTACGTAGCTCCATCCCTGTCATTCGTCATTCGAGACTAAATCGAAAGAAACGGATGGACCTAACTTAACGTCGAACTTCGACTTTCAGAGTCCCCTCTGGGTAATCGGCCTCCGTCGGTCATCGGTCCTATAATAGTCGGGCCGCCCGACCTTCGAGGACGTTGATGTGCAACGTTGATGGTTAGAATGTGTTTCGACCACGTTCCAGCGACCGGCCGGGCCACGACTTCGGGCTTAGCGAAATTAAAACAATTGCGCGTGTAATGTAGGTATTTAGGCGTGCTGCGAGGATTCATTTGTTAGCCAAGCCGAAAATCTGCTGACGTGTGTAGTGTAAGGCTAGCTTCGGCTTGTTCATATTTTTTAAATTACTCTCATTTGAAAACCATTTCGAGGAATAGGGTTTTAAAGCCGTTCTGCATTATTAAGTTTTTGAAATATTTATCTATTTCGGACATTTTGACAAAAGTATATTTGACCTTGGTTTGACTTTCGTTTTTGGCTTGAAGCCCTCCTAGGTGTATCTTATGGGTTAGGCGAAAACCGCTTGAAATATTATGTTTTATCACTTTTTATCATTACATATCATTTAATTGTTGTGATTTATTAGAAAATGCCAACCCAAACTAGAATAATCATGTCATCCATAAAATGTCTGCTAAATAAATAAAGCTATTAAAACAAAACTATTGCGTCAAATAAATGAAATTGGGCTCTTAAAATTACCTATTATTTCTAATTACAATGTAAATACTGTGAGTGCAAATAAAGCCATCCCTTTTGATTCTAAAAAACTGGCTTTACTCTAATTATCTAATTTAAACTTGGTCAAATCGAAATTTATACAATTCGAAAAATCAATGAATCCTAATTTTAATATCACTCTTACTAGGTATTCCAAGTATAGAAAAGGTCTCACAGACCAAATTTCTAGGAATCATTATAGACGAGAACCTTAACTGGAAGTCGCAATTTTATGACATTACGAATAGAATAAATAAATATGTGTTTGCCGTCAAACAACTTAGTTGCTGATATGAAAAGCTTTATTAAGGCTTTGTCATCCCGGCTCATAGACACCTCTGGAGATCCTAGAGCTGGTGCTTATCTCTCCCAAAGGATTTGGCTAGCTATCCAGAGAGGTAATGCAGCCAGTGTCATAGGGACCATGCCGCGAGCGGACCTGCTAGAGGGGGTGATTATTATTGACATCTTTCATATTTGAGTAGCCTAGTCTTATTTTAATTTGTGTAGCTTAGTTTTATTTTAATTTTAATAAGTTTAGTTTTAACTTTTAATTGTAGTACCTATATTATATTAAATAAAGAATTCCAAAAAACTTAGTAGAGTCACTGATATTTAAACCGCGATTGCCTGCTATCATGCCGATGTCGAATCAGTTTTGCGCTACGGTTTACTCATATGGGGCAATATCACTGGGTTCTATCGTTTGACTACGGGACCCTAATGCCGTAACGTAACCCTTGTGCCGTGTGGTTGCCGGGTTAGAATAGTGCCACTCCATGTCTTCCCGTGGATGTCGTAAGAGGCGACCAAGGGAATAAAGGCTTATAGTAGGTACTGTTAGGCCTACTTGTGCAAAATGTGGTTACAGAATTATCAAGAAGTTTTAAGACTTGTTGGTAATTCTTTAGCTCTGCCTACCCCACTCTGGGAATGAAGGCGTGAGTTTATGTGTATGTGTGTGTGTGTATTCGTCTTTCGAATGTTATAGATTAACAACATTATTAATTCAGGTTTTCTACATTATGTACCAAGTTTATGTCAATCAATCATATTAATTTTGTACTTCGATTTTATATTCATTTGTTTAGTCGTGTTGTATGTAAGTATTTCAAACGTTATAGACTATGAACATTTAGGCTTTCGACATCCTAGACGTAGTGTATCAACTTTATATCATTTGATTTTAGATGTCTTGCTACGTAATCGCAGCAGCATATGTGGCCTCTCAACAATCAGGAAGCCTGTATCGTGTCCCCCGCGTCAGTCAGCAGTTGTCGTCGCAAACTTTCTAGTCCTAACCAAACAGCGCCAGATTCGCTAACGAACGGCAGCGTGTCGTAAGAGCGGTCCTTATCTAACCGCCCGCCCGCGCCCTGCGCCGGCGGCGCCGCGTTTCGAAACGCCTCATTACGCGCTATCGCGGTGTTATTATAGAGGGAGGCTGAGATATGTGATCTTATCTTACACTTGAGATTCAGCACAAGTTTGCCGAGTTTTGGCAGTTTCTTCATTTCGAACAAAGTTCGCATGCGCACTTCTAAGAACTCACAAGGCCGTGGCTTCAAATACTTCATATCCAACTCGAACAACATCAACATCATCAGGAACATCGGATTTTTAACAAAATATCAAAAAGAGGTATTGTTCTGCGTTTCAACTTTATATGTTAGGGCCGTATGTACTTAAGTAGGTATACTTTCGGGTTGGTCTCAAAGAGTGCGACACCAATTTACATTGTTTTGTTTCATTTGAAGACGCGCTGGCCTAGTTGGTAGTGACCCTGCCTACGAAGCTAGCGGTCCTGGGTTCAAATCCCGGTAAGGGCAGATATTTGTGTGATGAGCGCGATTATTTGTTCCTGAGTCATGGATGTTCACTATGTATTTAAGTATATATTTCTCTATATGAGTATTTATATCGTTGTCTAGTGACCATAGTACAAGCCTAGAGCTTAATTTGGGACTAGGTCAATTGGTGTGACATTGTCCCCTGATATTTATTTATTTATTATTTATTTATTATCTGTTTGTTTTTTTGTTATGGGTTTGCTGTTGACCCTAGATGAGACCAAAGAGTCAATACGAGGATACGAGGTCGAAGATGGAAAGAGCTTACCTTAAAACGCCCATCAGGGGGCACCTATTCTTTCGGGAAGAAAATCCTGGTACCTACTTTTGAGATGATTCTGCTTGTGTTGCTGGACTATATGTATAGGGTTATTGGTAAGTTGACCTATTCCTCTCTAAGGTTATGGGGGCGATCATGTCCAATCATTTCGGTCCCATAATACCCTACGCAAAAGTTAGTAAATTTTTCTGTTTTTATGTCATTTATGTTGGTTAACTGATAATAAAACATGTTTTTTTATTTTATTTTTGGTCTCGCATTTTTAAACGTGTACAGATAATTCTACTTTTAACATTGCATAAGAACAGCAATTTGACCTTGTACAAAGACTATTAAAAAAATTATATAAAGGGCCATTTTTTTTTGTAAATTTTTGAAGATGCTTTCCTTACTTTTAATGAAAAAAACTTAAAAAATTATCTCAGAAATGGTTCACTTTTGCAGAGGGTATTATGGGACCAAAACAAAATGATTGCAAATGACCTCTCCCATAACCCCTAGAGGGGAATAGGTCGACTTACCAAAATAACCCTGTATATATAAAATTTATAATACCACATAACGCACATTACACGTAGGTAAGTATAACAAAAAAACAAATCAGATGTATTTACATTTACCGACCTAAAAACAAGTCCTCAAAACATCCTAGGTCTAAAGTCATAAACTAAAGTCGGGGTTTCATAATATTTTAAAAAGTCCGTCTTCAGTTTGACTGATGTAGGATTTTATAATTTACTTTCTAAAGTCGGTTCATTGTTTAAAATCATTTAATATATTGTATCCTCATTTCGTCATCCAAAAACTATTACGAGGAATCGCTAACTGACGCACGTAGAAAGTGCAGGTTATTTACTTAACACTGCGCCGGCGCCGGCCGAGCATGGCCGGACGTGCCGTGGTGCCGTGGGTGCTCGTTACCATTATACTTATATCGTCCGGAGACAGAGTAGGTGTAAGTACCTATGACGTGGACGGGACCAGGGTCGGATTATCCATAAGGGGGGTTAGGCTACTGCCTAGGGTCCCCGCATCGGCTAGGGGCCTCGCTCACCGGAAAAAATGTGTTATAGGGAGCCCCCAGAATTGCATGGTTAATTCGGCCCTGGACGGGACACGAAAAAATAAAACAACGAGTCAAAGAGAAGTATTTTTACGGAAAGACAAACAAAGAAGACGGCCTTTTTACTTTTTATCTCACTCCGCATACCTGCCTGTACTAATGTACACACAGCAACACACCTAACTGACCATTGAAGGCAAAGCAGAGAGAAAATATCAATGCTTGACAGGGATGTACATATATTTTTCATATCAAATATATTTACATCCCTTTCAAGCATTGATACTTTCTCTCAGCTCCGTCTTTAATGGTTAGTTAAGTGTGTGGGCGACTGTACTTACGTTTTTTCAAGGGCGATGTCGCTTGTCACCAGAATTGGTGCTAAACAATGGAGTACATTGCTGCTTTTTATTTTTAGCCCCCGACGCAAAGAGGGTTGTTAAAGTTTGACGTGGCGTGTGGTGGGTAGGGTTGCCAGCTGGGTGAAGGTCGTCTTCTATTTGGATCTTAGACCATTAGGTATTTTTTGAGTTTGAGTTATTTAATTCTGTTATTTTGATTGAGAATCAAAATTAAAAGCATAATCTCTTGCTCAGTGTACTTAGTTTCCGTTAATATTAACCTATTGTTAGCTAAAGGTTTATTCATATTATTTATCCTTTACATAGTTAAATATACGATTGTAATAACACTTAATAAATAAACATAAACGTATTTATTGCTAATTATATTGTTTCAACACTTGTTGGTGTTGTAATGTTGTGTAATCAAATGTATGATAATATTTGCGGCAGTTGTACAGTCAACAGCAAAATAAACTGATGAAATAGGGTCTCAAAATAGTATATACAATAAATTAAGACAGATGTATCTGATTATTGTAGTTTAGCATTAGTAAATTAGCTCGTAATGTGTCATAAGTAAATGTCATGCTATTCAAACAGTTAAAGTCATTACTGAGTGTTTCAAATTAAATTGATTTTCTAAAATAGCAATACCTAGTCAGTAATACTATCAAACTATCACATGTAAGTGAATATGAATGTTTGGGCCTTCATGTCTTCTCAAGACCACCTCGGAATACAAGTCAGACGTTCGGTTAATGTCGGTTATACTCGTAAGACAAACACGCGAAACAACTATAACACCTCTCATTTCCGTCAAGGGTTGAAATAAGTTCCTACTACTTCGCTTTGTTTTTTTTTGCATATTTTAAAATAAATCCTTTTTAACTGCCGTGATTACCCTAGTTTTCATTTGGAGATCTTGTCATTTTGACTTTATCTTGTTGGACACTTGACCCTTAGGTAAAAAAAAATATTCTTTATTGAAATGTTCTGTAAAGAGACAGTTATGGCATCGTTTATGATCATTTTCTTTTGACTAATTAAATATTCAGTTGAAAATGACACTTTGTTATAATCTGTTTTATCTGGGGCGTCATGCTTGAACATGTTTTGAAATGTTAATTTTGATCACTTACTTTTGACGTTGACTGTACCGACTGTCAGCAGAGGTCGTTGCACACCGACCGCAAACGCACACCGCACACACATCATATTGCGTTATTCCAGGCGGTAAAAACCATATCGTCTTTGACCTGTTACCGTATTGTCATCGATTTGATAGCTCTTATTTAGTTACAAGTCGAGATCATAAATATACATACATACCTCCACGCCTGTAATCCCAGAGTGGGGTGGGCAGAGCTACATAATTACCCACCTACAACTTTAAAAACTTGTTGATAATTCTGTAACAACATTTTGCACAATAAGGTCAAGATGTTTACCAGCGTATTTAAGTACGTATTTGTCGACTAAAGCAGAAGAAACATTTATTTACTTAACTTAATAAATTCACCCAAGTTTATTTTACAAATTTTATTAAACAGAATTCGTTTCATATTTTTTATAAATATTTGTGACTTGTGTGCAACGGCCTTTAGTGACTCAGACATAACAATGAAATCGCGTGAAGAATTAGATAAGTCATTCATAAATGTATGTACACTGCAGTGCGGCAGTTGAGCGAAACGTAAGTAGGCACTCACGGCAAACAGCACTTTGCTACAAGAGCGCAGCAAACACTAGTTCTGCAAGCCAATCGGCTCGAGAGCACTTACGGCTTATGGGATACTTTGTACCCCTCGCGCCACGCGCGTGCGCAAGACAAACGTTCGAGAAATCCGTAAAACACATACTTTAAGCGAGATTGTTGTTACTTTGCATTGCAGTACAGTACAAATACATTCGATATTTAAAATGAAGAAACGACACCACCGGCGGCGCAACCGAAATGGCACGGTTGGCAACATATGGCTATTGGCTACGACCAGAGCCCGTAATTTTCATGCCGATGACATCATTTTGACGTCACGCTCCATATAGGATGATCCCAAATAGTTTTATTGTAAATTATGAATCATTAGTCGTCAATCATTTTAATCATGTAAAAATGAATTCAAAAGTACTCTATTTATACGTGGAATAAATAATACCTACTTGATACATGAAACGTAAATAAAACTATTTGATTTGTTTTTATACACACATTTTATTAAATGGTATTGTTAACAACACATTACAATAATTACGTAGAAAACAGAATTCCTCTCTAACGTAAAGCACGCCATCCTTCTTGCATTAATTTCCATGCAAAGAAAATCTAAGTCATCTTCAAAATCAAATAGTTTTATTTACGTTTCACGTATCAAGAGTTATTATTTACCCGACGTGTAAATAGAGTACTTTTGAAGTAATTTGTACATAATTAAAATGATTGACGACTAATGATTAATAATTTACAATAAAACTATTTGGGATCACCCTATATGGAGCGTGACGTCAAATTGATGTCATCGGCATGAAAATTACGGGCCCTGGCTACGACACTAACTAATGGTATGGTTGCCGCGGTAGAATAGTGCCACTCCATGACTTCCCGTGGATGTCGTACGAGGCGACTAAGGGAATAAGGGCTTGTAGTACTGTTAGGCGACGGGCTTGCAACCTGTCACTAATGCGCTGTTAAACATCTTAGCCTAATTGTGCAAATTGTGGTTACAGAGTTATCAACAAGTTTTTGGAGTTGTTGGTACCTAATTCTGTAGCTCTGCCTACCCCACTCTGGGAATGAAGGCGTGAAGGTATGCAATGTATGCATGTATGTATGTATGTACTAACTAATAGAATAACTAAAACACTCCATCTGGTATAGCTACTGACCTTTCTTGGTCTGGTCCGACAGCAGCAGGTCCAGCGTGGTGGAGACGACGGCCAGGGCCAGGAGCGCCGCCAGCACCACGGGGAAGGCGCGGTCAGCGGTGTCCAGCGGGCGGGGGGGCAGCTCGCCGTGCCGGCAATACTCCAGCTGGTACAGCCGCGCCGACAGGTTGTGAGACGACATCGTGCTCGCGTTCACGCAAGACGCGAACCTGGTGGTAGAGTATCTTTAGATAGAATAGGGCAGGCAGTGTCCCTACCAGCTGAACTAAAATGCTGCAGCATAAAACTAAAGCACTGATTTAAATAAAAGATAAGTAGGTACTACAGCTGCACTGCACTGAGCAATGAGCAATCGAAAGACATCATTTGTTGTGGTCAAATAAGCTAGTATTTATTTTGCTCGTTCGATCTGTCCTCTTCATTGATTTCGATGGCGGCGAATTTAAGGAGTTCTTCTATTGTGAGATTTGTGAGCCGAGAGAGAGTTTGGTAAGCCCTTCCACAAAAATTACCGATAGTCCGTCTCGTCGTAGTCTATATAGAAGTGGTTAAATGTATAATTTCCTGAATTTTCATGTACAGGGACTTCTCAGAAATTGTGGAAAACGTGAAAATGGTCCGGCCAGTTCCGCGAGTATTGAGTATTGCACATACCATGTGTCTAGCGCGGGGTCAGAGGGCGCGCCGTGCGGCTCGCGCGCGTCGGGCGCGCGGCAGCGGCGCGACACGCACAGCCCGCGGTGCAGCCGCGTGTGGTTGAAGTGGTCCACCCAGTTCCGCGAGTATTGCTGCGGACAAACGATGTAGAGTTTAAAATTAACAAATAAAAAAATAGCTTTAAAATAGCTTTATTAAGGCTCTGTCATCCCGGCTCATAGACACCTCCGGAGATCCTAGAGCTGGTGCTTAGCTCTCCCAAAGGATTAGGCTAGCTATCAAGAGAGGTAATGCAGCCAGTGTCATAGGGACCATGCCGCGAGCGGACCTTTTTATAGTGGTGATTATTATTTACATCTTTAATATTTGAGTAGCTTAGTTTAATTTTAATAAGTTTCGTTTTAACTTTTGTTTGTAGTACAAATAAATGATTATTTTTATTTCAATCTAGAGCCGCAGTCAGCCCAGTTGATAGCGGCCGTGCCATATCTTTAAAAAAAAGAAATGTACAGTCAGCCAATTCGATTCCCAAGCCACTATGGACTTTATCAACGTGACGTTATCAATTAAATCATAAGAGGTCTCTGACGTTTGGTTTACAACCGTCCATATTCCATAGTGGCCTAGGAATCAAATTGGTTGACTGTACATGCGTATGGTGGTAATTTTACCATCTGCAATGAATGGATCATTTCCCTTGTGGTTTTGATTATAATCCCCGCTGCATGTTCATTGGGAAAATAGTATGATATGTAACTAAATAGTGTTAGAAGGTATAAAACAATGTATCGTAAAAATGTAGTAAAACCTTCGCAGGTCGTTGTGTCCTTCACGTAATAATAATATAATAACCACATTAGGTAAATGCATCTTTTGGGCTAAGGTATCTGCTGCTTATCGTCTCGCCACTAGAGCCTCTAGGCTGGCTGGGCTCCGAGGCCGGCAGGCCTGAATCCGGCGTTGCTTGTAAATATCAAGAGTAAGCGGATAATCTCCGTCGAGCGAGACGCCACAAATATTTTCACAGCCGCCGAACCAAACATAAGGTGAGATTTTAAACAATTATTGTTCGGTGCATCAACTGAACTACGTGAGATAATTTCAACCGGGTGGGAACATTCGTCGGCTCGCACCATAACAAACTTCCGGTGGGTTCCGTTGAGTCAACATTTTATTGAATTTCATTTCATCAATATTTTCTGCTGAAATCATGATGATTTTGGAGCCGGTGAATTGAGTAGCATAGAGGCATTCCATCTTAGTCCTCAGGGTTGGCAGTGCATTTGCAGTCTTGTGAATGCGAATGTCTAATATCGGTCACAGTTTCCACTTACCATCAGGTGGCCTGTGTGCTTGTTTCCCTTCTCTATGCTCTAAAAAAACATTCATTACGTAAGTTAGGTTAGGATGGACATGACGCTACAAAGAAAAAACGAATGTCGCGAGAAACACGAGAAAGAAATGATAATTCAGCGTAATTATACGTACACGGTCGTTCGTCGAAAGGTGTTTTCGAGGGGCTATTGCCTAACGCACTTGCAATCGCAATCGTTTTCATTTTGAAAATCGAACGCTTGTCTGCATACTATAAATGAAAACAAATGACAACATTTAAAAAAAAAGCGTTATTTATTTTTCGCGTTTATAATAGCTGGTTAAAAATTAGACTACCCGTATTTCTCAGTTTTTCTTTATTTAACTTAAATTCGTCGTTAATAATTTATTAAAGAAATAGTTATTAAAAAGACCTTATATCCAAAGTTAGGAATACTGATGTCGTGATCTTAGCATGACATAAAATAAAAAAAAGTAACTTTATACAGATACAGAACTGACTGTCATGTCATGTCACTCACTTGTCAATCATTCTCTGCCGTTCGTTCACAAATTTGTTATTTTGCGTAATTTAATTAATTACATAATTTGTAGACGCCATTAAAATAAATAAACTATTTTGCGTTTACTGCTTTGCATCTGCTTTGAGTTTCATTCGTCAGACAGATAAAAAATGAACATGACAGTTGTATTTCTTTTTTTTTAATAAATGGACAAAGGCACTATAAGGTGTATTCCTAACATTCACAATCCAACTTTTTTTACTGTTTTTCCTAAATATAAAAAAAAACTACTGCATAAAAAAATCCAAAGATATTTTTACTGTAATCAGCAGTGTAAAATCTAGAAACGGTATTTAATTTTACTACCTTAGCACAAAATGAATTGTTGTCAATTGTTCCGCTTTGGAGACGATTGCCATTGCGAGTGCGTAGGCAATAGGCCAGCCGGTCCACGGGATGGGCGGCTGGGTTTCTTTCAACTCGGTAAAACCACAATTTTGCCTTTGACCTGCGTCGTTACTTGCATTCGGACTGTCAAATGAAATCAATCGCGATTGCGACTTGCGAGTACGTTAGGCAATAAGCCCTCTGTTATGGTATTGTTGTAAACTCAGCCGCCATTACGCCCATTACTGACGACGCGCTGGCCCAGTTGGTAGTGACCCTGCCTACGAAGCTAGCGGTCCTGGGTTCAAATCCCGGTAAGGGCAGATATTTATGTGATGAGCGCGAATATTTGTTCCTGAGTCATGGATGTTTTCTATGTATTTAAGTATATATTTCTCTATATAAGTATTTATATCGTAGTCTAGTAGGTACCCATAGTACAAGCCTAGAGCTTAGTTTGGGACTAGGTCAATTGTTGTGACATTGTCCCATGATATTTATTTATTATTTATTTATTACTGTCAAGTAAGTAAGAGCTATCGAAACGTTGACGATACAGAAACACGTCAAAAGCAATAAGGTTAAGGTTGATATTGCTACAGGAGTTTTATCCGAGATACTGCGTTTTTGCTTAGGATTGCCCATCTACCTATCTAGTTTTTGCCGCGGCTTGTACGGTCGACTAAGAAAGTGGTCTATCAGTTTTAACAAAAGTTTCTGTGTCATCTAATTATTGCTAAGGTTCACACTTGTCACTGTCAATATTATTGCAAGGGAAAATCGAACATGTTGTACCTATCATGACTTGCAAATATACTTAAACCGTAGGGAGGTAGGCAGTGATGTGCAAGTTGCGGAAAGTTTCCAATAAGTTGGAAAAGTTGCAAGAAATTTCCGGAAACTTTCCCAAGAAATATAGGAAATTTAAATTTAAGAAACGGAAAGTTTCAATCCCCATACAAAATTGTGAGAAGTTTCCGAAATTTTCCTACATGAAATTTTCCGCAATTTTGGAAAGTTTCCTTTGGCACATCAGTAGGTAGGCCACATTTTTGGCAAACTGTACAAACGTAGATCGACATGATTTGGCAAGCTTACAGCATTTACATACAAGACCTTGTGCTTATGCAACCGAAGCTTTGCTGCGGAAGCTTGCAAAAGCGACCAAACGTAGCTCTAACGCAACCACTTGAAGGCTGATACGAAACATTATATTTTGGTCACATACCTGACTATTAGGGACCTGTTTATAGGGTTCCGTACCCGAACCCCCTATTAATATGCTAAGCTGTCCGTCTGTCCGTCCTAACTTTAAAGAGCTGTGTCTTCTGAGCCGTAATAGAAAGCGGGTTTTTTTTCTTCAAAATTTGCGTGTTGGCGACGGATCTCACTATGAATACGAATCCCAAAATCGCACGCACGCACGGCGAATAGGGAATGCAAATAACCGGATATAACCGGTTTTAGCCGGTTATTTTCATACTAAAACGGTTACTAACCGGTTAAATTGGATTTCCTAACCGACGAGCTCGCGGGAATTTGAACGGAAATTATTAGGTAAATTTCGCAAAAGTTCTCCCAAGGCCATCTGTTAACATATATATAACATTTTATAATATTTAATTACATCGAGCTTTTGCACAACACCCTCTTACTCCATCCCAGCAAGCGATGCCTCGGGAATGTTGACTTTATTACGTGAACACAAGTCTAGGCCGAGTTAAAAAAAAACGGTAACAGGTGAAAAAACAATATTCTTAAACCGTGAAGAATAGCGGCCCTCTGATAGTGGCTGGCACGGTTTACCCTTGAAATATCGAAACTCATTTCATAGAACGATTCACTTCGCCGAATTTTCATTTCATCGACAGGCATTTCCACGTGCAGGAGCTTTAAATAAATAAATATCAGGGGACAATGTCACACCGATTGACCTAGTCCCAAACTAAGCTCTAGGCTTGTACATACTATGGGTACTAGACAACGATAGAAATACTTATATAGAGAAATATACACTAAATTACATAGAAAACATCCATGAGTCAGGAACAAATATTCGTACTCATCACAAATATCCGCCCTTACCAGGATTTGAACCCAGGACCGTTAGCTTCGTAGGCAGGGTCACTACCAACTAGGCCAGCGCGTCGTCAAACATACATGAAGCACATACATGGGTTACATAAATTAGATTTTATTTATTAGCTTTAAAAAAAAGTCATGAACAATCCCTATTACTCTATATAGAAGGTAGAGATCGTGCTCGGGTCACGAATTGTACAAAGGATGGCTGAAGCAGCTCAGATTGGCAGCTTCTAGAGCATTCCACAATGTGTAGCAAGTGATACATGCTGATACCCATTGCACAAATGCACATGCATGCAGCGCTTGACCCGATGCGCTCTGCTGAGCTTAGCAGCTGATGGGTGAAATTATATTACTTAACGTTAACCAACAACTACCCCGTGTGGTTGCCGGGTTAGAATAGTGCCACTCCATGTCTTCCCGTGGATGTCGTAAGAGGCGACTAAGGGAATAAAGGCTTGTAGTACTGTTAGGCGATGGGCTTGCAACCTGTCACTAATGTGCTGGTAAACATCTTAGCCTAATTGTGCAAAATGTGGTTACAGAATTATCAAACAATTTTTAGAGTTGTTGGTAATTCTGTAGCTCTGCCTACCCCACTCTGGGAATGAAGGCGTGAGTTTATGTATGTATATGTATGTAACAACTCTTGAGCTACATTAGAACCTTGTCATTGGAAGCTAGAGATCAATTTAGAGTTAAAATTATTTCTTATGGCTGAACGTTGTCATTACGACAAAGTTCAAATTCAAATTCAAATCATTTATTGCGTGTCACATTACGTTACAACAGGTGGAACTACTACTAGACGTATGCGCATGACGCCCTGCGCGGGCGCAGCAACATGAGAAGGCTTACTTCCCATTTAATTATGGTGGCTTAACAATGAAAGACCATACCTAACTGATCTCGTCCCGTCAGTCCATCTATTGCTTCTGTACCCTTACCATGAGTCACAATTACCGTACTCGCTAGCGAGTCGAATGCTCCGGGCCTCGCACTCTATAAGAATACTTGCGAGGTCTGTGAGGGACAGAGCTTTGACTCGCTCGGATAGGGTACTTAATCGTTTTCTCATTACATTGATGACGGTCGGATCATGATGATTATTTGTGTTATTGCCATGTTAACTACAGTGACGTGTGATATAAATCTCAAACAATATTTTAGTTTCATCTCAGATTAGACAGTTTTCTTAAGGACCGCTTTACTTTGACGTAAGTTAGTATTAAAGTATCTTGCTATATAGGTACACATTTTCAACTGGAATTCGGAGATCAGTAAATCTTTTAAAAATTGCAAACATTGGTTTACTTATAATTAATAAAAACTGAAAAACAAAAGTGAAACATTTCAGTTTTTCACGTACCCTATTAAGCAGGTCGCACAATTGTATTTGCTTACAAAATTTAGTTTTGCAACCCCAAGTAGCATACCAAAAACTCTGCTTTACAACGCGTTTTGCGTTACATTTTAAAAAACGTCTGCCCTATCGAGACTCTATCGACGGACTCATATGTGTCTATCGCAGTTTATTATTGATAAAGGTTTTAGTGGTAAGTAAGTACAATTTATCAACATTAGCAAAATTAGTCGTGGCCAGCTGGCCCGGTTGGCTGCTACTATATCGCGTGTCAAGTGTGGATAAAACCTCCGTCACTCTCGTACTTATTAACGTGTCAGAAGGTGACGGGTGCCTTATCCAAACTTTGTCACGCGATAAACGCAGCCATAATGGGCCCCAGGAAGAGAGCTCACTGTCAAGTATTACGTTTAGCATTAAATTGTGAACGGTCATTGATTGACCGCTAGCCATTGACAACTTGATCAGTGTTGCAACAGTTCACGATACCGCAGACCGAGAGCGGAGTCACGTATTTGCGGCGAGTTGCGCTTACGCCACAGCGCTGCGGAAGATATAACGAGCACAGCACGCCGGGAAAATGGTTGCGGACGACATTTATTATTATCTAGTGATTATAATGTCTGCATTTATGTTTTAAAGTGGTTTTTGAAATTGTCACCTTTTTTATGGCATTGAGGGGGGGGGGGGAGGGGGGGCACCAGGGGATCTGTTCTATCGATATCTTGACATACACTATCGAAAATTGAAATTTTCAACTTGAATATTTCCTAAAATAGGTTGGTAGATTTGGGGGACCCAATTTTAATTTAGCCGAAAAAGTATTTCTAGATTTTATTTTACAGCTTTATCGGCGTAGTTTAAATGTACATATAACTATGCCAATTTACACCTTTTCTAATACCAAGTATATCAGTTAAATATCTTTTATAAACAGTTTTTCGTAACATGGATGCTTTGGATGCTTCGCTTAATCTCTTTCGGAATGTGCACTTAATCTCAGTAAAAGGTTACATTAACCAAAACCGTTAAGAAACGAAATTCCGTTTGGTTTATTTTGGCATTTTGATCTAATATATTGGCCCTTATCGATGTTGTTAGCGGGTCAGGTACTAAAGTTAGCACCGCAGTTACCGACCCCAACTATTCTCTTGTCAGATTTAGATTTTAATCGCAGTTTTTTACTCTTCGTCCTCAGAACCCCTATTCCAATAGTAATAAAACCCTTTTTACTGTATTTCCGGATAGGTATATTGGTGTAATCGCATTTATAAATTTTCGGAGCAAAATGTTCATTTGACACTTAACATAATATTGTAGGTATTTTCCGTTTTTCCAGCATCAGTGCATACTTTACGAGTGATGGAACTGCCTGCCACATATAGAGCTGATAAGAGGGGGCGGGACAGCTGTTAAAGATTGCGTCACTAAAGTACTCATTAATTGTATGTATTTTTTTCCACTCGCGTACTATACATATCAACCGCTACCTAATATTGATATCGTTAATGATTTCAGAATACTTATAGCTTACCCGAGGCGTGAAAACAATTCAATAATGAGCGTTGCCATAGTAATAATAGTTCTATAATAATTATTATAGCATTGTTATTACCATGGTTACGTAATATGGTGTACTGTAAACTCAGCACTCGTACCTTAAGAAGCTTAATTATACCAGTTACATAAATAAATAATTTTGCATCTTAATATTACAAAAAAATAAAATACGCGAATCTTCCTCTTCGCCAAAATGTGCAAATTTAACCGGCACTGATACTTCTTGAATATTTTTTAACACCTACTGCCAATATTCGAAAATTAATGTAAGTAAACTATTCTGAACACTTGATAAGGAAAGTTAGTTATTTTTACATTAGTTACCAAGTCGGTCACTGTGTTATATTTTGGTAACAACTTCTCGGTATATTTTTGATACTGGATCAATTGTAGTCAATAATAAATAATAAACCTGGCCGTGGTTTTTTTTATGGCGTAGTAAGGCAAACGAGCACACATGCCACCTGATGGTAAGTGGTGACCCATAGATATTCGCATTCACAAGACCCAACCCTGAGGACTAAGATGATGGAATGGCCGTGGTCCTCCCGAGTGAGCTAGCGAGGTGGACCATAGGTAAGGAGGGTCTAACGCACTCCTGCGCTGGTGTTACCTGCATCAGGTCGTAGACGGGCGAGGCCCGGCTGCCCGGGGACAGCTCGAAGCTGCCGAGGCAGTAGACGCCGCGCTCCGCCAGGCAGCCCTCGTACTCGTCCAGCTCGAACAGCCGCGGCATGGCGTAGTACTCCTGCGCTAAAAGGAATAAAAAACTTACTTTTTTGATACTTAAATTTTAAATATACGTATTTCACTTAAAGTTAATACCCACTAATATTCCTTGAACTACTTATGCCCAAAACCGGTTTGACAAGAGAGTGTCGGTAATTAAAATTATTTCGTACTTTTATTAAAAAAAACAGTGCGCTTCTGTCACGTGTCTTCAACCTGAGCAATAGCTGTATCGATGACCTTTAAGTACTAGTACTAGTGATTAATAAAAACGCTTTCTAAACTTTTGGAAGCGCATAATCTTAGCAGTTTTAATCTTACGCACTACGGCCACTGGACCCGATTCTAAGTGCACATGCATCATTTAAATAGCCTAAAACTAACTAAAACTAAATTGTCTAATTTTAAGACATAGTTTAGACGGCAGATTTAATCAGTGTTATTCCAGAATGTCAAGCTGACAATGTATAAGACCGCCTAAAATAAGAAGCGTCAGATTCAAATTAGCGCTGCCATGGCGCTGTCATTTGATTATGACAGCTGCTCATAGAATAGCAAAGTGTTTTAGCGACACCTAAATAAAATTAGGAAGTTTAGAGGCCACTGTAGAATCGGGTCCACTTTGTAACTAAACTACTTAATGCTAAACAAAACGATCGATGTGTAAAAAAAGTTCGTTGTGCCTCAATCTACATTCTCTGACATGGATTGCCGAACTTGACGGAGTGAACTTGGCCCACTCGTTACGTCACCGTCGCACGCGCAGATCGATCGTTCGCTTATTAATCTGTGTCGAAACTCGAAATATTTGTCTTAGCTTGCGTCAATAGACATCCCGAATTGCCAATAGATACTTTTTGGAAGTATTTTAAATTAAATTATCTTAATTTAGGTAAGTACATGTTTTTTAAGATGGAAGAGCGTTTATTTATTTATTTATTTAAACTTTATTGCACAATACAAAAAGTAAGTTCAAATGGCAAACTTAATGCCTTAAGGCATTCTCTACCAGTCAACCACTAGGCCAAACAGAGAATCGTTGAGGTGGGTGCGAGGATTTCAGCGAGCGTTTATTTATTCAGACGCTATTTTCTTTCAAGTTCATATACTTTGACGGTACGAACTTGTTACAGGGCCATTAATATTTACGGTATGTGTCTCCCCGTATGTCTGTCTGTGGCACCGCAGCTCTTAAACAGGTGAACTGATTTGGATGCGGTTATTTTAATTTGTAAACAGGTTTTCTAGCGGAGGTTTTTAGCTAGGTTTCCTGATAATCGGTTGGGTCGCTGAAAGAAGGGGCGTAAATAAAATACCTTTTTCATAAGACGGTAACGTTTATTTTGCTCTAATAGATTTTTTTTAGTTACGCGGCTTAGCAGAATCACCGACGATATTGTATATCGGGGGTTTTTGTGTATGTAATAGTAATGAATATAATTGACACATTGGATCATTTACAGCTCCCAATCCATGGTCGCTAGCATCTGAACACAATATTTACACAACACCGATCGCTTTAGCCGAGAAGCAGGTAAAGGCTCGGCGTTAGAAAGTGCGTTAAGTTTAGCTCGGTTATGTCACTAAAACGGGTATTTCTGCTAACAGCTGGCCTATGTCCAGTCTTAGGTAAAGCTAGGAGTATTGGCAATAGGGCATGTTATCTAATAGGTACTAGGTACTGAACCTAGAATAAGGTTTCCAGTTACCAATTTAAAAGGCTTACTTAACCAAGTCCCTGATTTATGTTAAAACATTCTGACGTTTTTTGGGTACCTTACCCAAAGGGTAAAAATGGGATCCTATTACAAAGACTTCACGGTCCGTCTGTCTGTCTGTCTGTCCGTCTGTCACCAGGCTATATCTCGTGAACCGTGATAGCTAGACAGTTGAAATTTTCACAGATGATGTATTTCGATTGCCGCTATCAAATACTAAAAACCGAATAAAATAAATATTTAAGGGGGCCTCCCATAAAACAATCATGATTTTTTTGCCCTTTTTTGCTCGATATTAATAACGGCAATAGGTAGGAGCGAGAAATATTTACCGAATATTTAGTTGTAGGTTCCCTTTAATATGTGTGGTATAAAAAGTCAGTGGTATTAAAGTGCCAATGGTATATTCGTAGAAACTGGAACGAAGTGGTCTCTGCGTACCCCTACGGGAAAGAGGGGTGATTGTATATATTATAGTACCGCTCACCTGCTAAGGGAGCTCTTTTATTAAACTATCTATAAAAATTCCTAACATTTATGAATTCCATATTTCTAAAATTAAAATAATTATCTGGGAAAACTACTAAGCAGCAGGAATATTCCGGATTTTAAGTTCTAACTGTGGTTAACACTGATTTTGGGATAAAATACATTTTTAGGGGTAACTGTGAGATAGAACAGATGTATGAAAGAGATTTGTCAGGATCGTAGCAGGTGGAAGGAAATGGTCTCTCCCTACCCCTCTGGGAAACAGGACGTGTGATTTAATATATCTACGAGGGCTGTTTGATAAGTCGTTTTAAAAAGTATAAAAGATTTTTATTTTTTAAGCAATTTACATTTATTTCTCAACATAGTCTCCTTTGAGGGCCAAACACTTGTTCCAGCGAGTTTCCAATTTTTTTATCCCCTCCAAAAAATACGTTTTGTCAAGGTCTTCAAAATAGGCATTTGCACCTGCGATGCTGTCCTCATTTATCAAAAATTTTTGCCCTCCAAGCCATCTTTTCAGATTTGGGAATAGGTAATAATCGCATGGAGCTAGATCCGGCGAATACGGAGCATGCGGAACCAGCTCGAAGCCCAACTCGTGGATTTTGGCCATTGCAATAGTGGACGTGTGCACTGGGGCATTGTCTTGATGAAAGAGGACTTTCGTGCAGACAGCTTTGTCATACCCAAATCTTCATGCAGGATTTTATGTACTCGCTCAGTGGAGATGCCTGTGTTCTCAGCTATTTCACGCACCTTCACTCGGCGGTCGTCGAGTACAATATTATGGACCTTTTCAACAACATCCTCAGTAGTGACTTCGATTGGGCGACCAGAGCGTGGAGCATCAGATGTGCTTGACCGACCACGTTTAAAATCATTTATCCAGTTATAAACAGTCTGCAACGTTGGTGCGTTAGTGCCATGAACAGAATCAAGTTCAGTTTTTATTGTAGCAGCAATGCAACCCTTCATAAAAAAATGTTTTATAACGGCACGAAATTCTCATTTTTCCATAGTTGTTGAAAATTTACGAGTGATCACAGTTAAACAATGGTTATACTGACAAAAACTTGCTTTTTTTTGCTGAATTTTTGACAGTCTTTATTTGAAAGATTGTGCCTGCCAGTGTTAATGCCATTTACCAGAAAAAAGGTTTTACAAATAGTTTTTAAAAGGACTTATCAAACAGCCCTCGTACATACGTTAGAACAATTTAACCCTTTTCCAGGCATAGTACATTTCATCGACCGCATTCATGTAGCTCAAAATTGAACTTAACTACCTACATTTTATGACACAAATTTAATCGAACTTTCCTGAAATATGACTTCATGGATCAGTATCCTTCAGGAAGTTACGAATTCGTGGCTCTATTCCATTTTTAGGGTTCCGTACCTCAAAAGGAAAAAACGGAACCCTTATAGGATCACTTTGTTGTCCGTCTGTCTGTCTGTCAAGACCCTTTATCACGGGAACGCGAGGAGGTATCGAGTTGAAATTAAAACCATATACTCCGGTCTACAGCCCCGTGAAACTGTGAAAAAATCAAGCTCCTACGTTAACGTAAAAAAAAGATACGGCCGTTTATGCCGCAAAAAACGTGTATTTCGACACTGTCGAGGGAATCAAAATGTATAGGGTATTTCCCGATGACCTAGAACTATGAAATTTCGCAAGTAGCACCGTCTTATACTACAAGTATAGGAAAAAGTCTGAAATTTGTAAATTTTAATTAAATAACCAAAAAATCAGGGCCTTTATGCAGGAAACGACGTGTGATCAATGAAGTGTTAGCTACTCGCTAGCAGATGGCGTTAGTAATCGTAAATAGAACTTTGAAATTTGGTAAGTAATACCGTCATGAACTACAAGTATAGGAAAATATCTGAAAACTGTACATTTTTAATTAAATCACAAAGAAAGGGTCTTTATGCAAGGAACGGTGAAATAAATTTGGTGTAATAAATGAAGTGTTAGCTACTCGCTAGCAGATGGCGATAGTAATCGTAAATGATGTTAATTTTGGATTGTTAAATCAGTCTCCCGAACTCATTATTTCTTTGTATTAAATTTTCCGTTCGCATTTTTCCCCGAACGCGATATTACCTAATTTTATTTTTACCATTCGATTTTATTACAGTCGCTTTTTTTGTTGTTCGACTTTTTTCCTAGTCGGTTTTTTTCCCGTTCGATTTCTATCTCAGTCGCACTTTTCCCAAAAGTATTTACATCGTAATTCGTAGGTAGGTTTAGGTTATGTTAGTTTTGCATCAGGCCCGGAGGGCCAAACCACCCAGAAATAGGAGCTCCGCGGTAGCGGAGCACCGTCGACTCTGTATCTTCGACAAATTGGAACGGGAAAAACACGACCGTGAAAATATGGTGGTAGGAAAAGAAGCGACTGGATAAAACTCGCAAGGGTAAAAACACGAATGTAAAAATAAACCGCCGGAAAAAAAGTGACTGTTAATTATATCACTTTCGGGGAAAAACGCGAAAAGAAAATTAGCTTCAAAGAAAAAATGCGTTTGGGAAAGTCATCTAACAAATCCTAATACTAATATAATAATAATGGGTCAATCAACTTTTCTTTGTAGCTCGTTGCCATGGTGACGTCTCCTGGGTCACTCTTTAAAACTATGATTTCAAAGGATATAAGTAAGTCCACTAAAAAACTGTTTTATTGGCAATTACACACCCATTCTTTTATGGCCTTTCTCCTGAGTGTGCTGGAACTATATATTATAACATTATTTCTAAGAAACTCTATCACTGTTGTCTCCTGGTTTACGGGACAGAATAACAACAACACAAAGTTGATCCACCCTAATAACTGTAACTATAACTAAGAAATAAACGTTAACGCAGTTCTAGATTCAATTACTTTGTTTGTATGATTAAACACCTAAAATTACAAATTACGGCATATCCAATAGCAATAATAGCAATCGTTTCCATTTTGAAAATCGAAAGCTTGTCTGAATACAAAATGAGCACACTTGTTCCGCTTTAAAGTCGATTGCGACTGCGTGTGCGTCAGGCAATAGACCCGCTGAACTATTATATATGTACCTACGACTTTGTGCGGAACCCTCGGTGCGCGAGTCCGACTCGCACTTGACCGGTTTTCGCTTGTATCCTTACTTTAGCAAGACCTGGAAAAGGGTTAAAAATGATTTTCTGAACCTGTACCTGCGCTCCTTACAGTCTTTGTTGAGCCACCACACAACAAATCGCCATCGTCGAGTCACGAGGAAGATATTACATCGAAATTAATCATTGGCTCCAAGTTAAAGCTATTGACTGTAACACAGTTGAGCAATCGAAGCAAACACTGCTGCGGCTTACTCACATTGTAATGTCAGCAAACGGCACGAGATGTTACTTATTTATTTATTTAAACTTATTTGCACTAAACACAATAAAGTATGTACAAATGGCGGACTTAATGCCCAATAGCATTCTCTACCAGTCAACCAGTAGGCGAAACAGAAAAAGAAGATCGGTGCGAAGAAAAAAAAAGCACTTAAAATAACACTGTTTAAATAAAATATATACAAGATACGGGTATATAAAATATAAATATACGTAATATAAATATAATAAATTAATAATACGTATAAAATATATAAATAAACAGATATGGTGATGTGTGTCAAATCGATTTACGACTGCGCTTGTTCCAGCAGATGCTTATGAAGCATCCGATTGCAAGCTAACTTGCTTGGGGTTTGTCTGATGCTCAGTGGGAGCTCAGGAGTGGGGATGTTCCTGTACCCCTAGACACGAGAGCGATTCATTGCGAGATCGATATCGTTATCGAAAATGTATAGGATTGACGTCAGCTGCCGGACGGCCGCGTCCAACGCTTATGTCAAATCCATACATTTTTACAGTTTTTGAAAATCGTTATCTGGTCTAGGTCTAGAGCGCAATCACTACCCCTCGTAGCGGGGTTTTATGGTCGCATTTTCGCTGTGGATACAGCATTTGTCACTCTCGCACTTACATAATTGTCAGAAAGTGACGGATGTTTCATCCACAGGGATAAACGGGACAATAATAGGATGTAGGTTTAATAACGACTCCGAAGCATGTCGGGCTGTTTCCTGGCATTGTTTATTTTGTTCGTATATAACCCACGCTAGTTTAAATTGTGTAACGGTTATGAAATAATACTATCTTATTGTTATTCTAATATTTCTAATGTAATGTTGTGTTTGCGTCTGAATGATAATCCGGCCGCGAGGACCGCAGGTTGCGCAAGCGGCCCCGATCGCGCGCCGCTCATTCACTCACTCCGTTTCCAATTTCAAATATATCTGTACAAATCGTAGCGGTTTTTGTACACCTAGAATTACTAAAACATGCATCATCATCATCAGCCCATTTCCGTCCACTGCTGGACATAGGCCTCTCCCATGGCCCGCCACTGAGCTCGGTCCTGAGTTTTTTGTTTCCAACCACTGCCAGCCACTTTTTTATGTCATCGCTCCACCTAGCTGGAGGGCTTCCCACACTACGTTTGCCAAGCCGTGGTCTCCACTCAAGAACACGTCTTCCCCAACGATTGTCGGTTCTGTGACAGATGTGACCGGCCCACTGCCATTTCAGCTTGCATACAAAACATTCAATTTCTCCTTTATTTACAAAAGTAATTAATAATCTGAATTAATAGCAATTAATTACAGTGATACAAGTTTAATTACTTACCATAATTTTAAAGAAACAATTTCAAACATCAAAAACCACCTAATTACCTAAGTATAAGGTCTAATTCTTCTACAAGTTTAAGTAAAAACCCTATTGAAAGGAACCTTCCGAGGCACGCTTGATCGGTAATATTGGGCCTCAAAGAGTTGCTGCACTACGTTAGCCAGGTCACGGTCAATGCAAGCCTTTTACTTGTAGCCGGTCATAATCATAACATAACAAGCGAGGTGGCATTTCGTATAAATTTTCCATAACAAAACAAAATGCTTTTTACGAGGTTTTAAAAACACATCAAACCAGAGTCCTTACCAACTATGTAGACTAAATCGTCTTTATTTGATTTGCAACAATGATGGACACTTTCACTATTACATCAAATTTCATACAGTCCTAAATTGATTCTAGCAAAACAAATGAATAACCCTTATCTTCTGTAAAATAAGATTTAAGTGTCCATCATTGGTCCCTGTCCATTACTGGTTCCGTCCTAGACCAAACTTTTTTTGCAAACTAATGAGTTCCAACACGGTGCGGTGCGTGTACGCTAACTAGTTAGTGTAGCGGAGATCATGTCGCCAGCCCCCGACTCCATCATCAGATCAGTTCTTAGATACCATAATATTGCATCGGGTTTGCATATGCGTTCCAAATTTCAGCTGAATCCAATGATGGGAACTTGTGCAACATTCAACTGCAAGATTTTACCTAAATTGACACACATAAAAACATTGCAAGATTTGCAAGTTAATAAAAAGCTTGTACCATGGGTACTAGAATTTTCTGAAATCGGCCCTTAACGAATAGTAAGTAAATCCTAATTATGTGCATACGAAATCGCGGCCGTCTCAAGTTATACATACTCGTAAGTTACTTGTATAGCGCAACGACTGTGGTTTACCAAAATGAATTCGGGCTCGCGTCCGATTTGATAACTGGCGTGGTGGGATGATTTGATTGCGGTGATGTTGTGACATTTGGACGCCACTTACTTTGCGCAACTTAGGGCCACCGCCTCGGCCATCTATGAAACAATAAGAGTATTATATACAATGGAGAGGACGCCATATATATATATTATATATATATTACTCTAGAAAGTTTTATATTTTACCGGAAGTGCCTGGAAGAAATGGGTAGGTATTTGAATTATCTATCGCTGTAGCTCTCTGCCTGTCCCTCACTCAAACAGTGCTATGACGACAACTACACGGGAGCCTCTCGTTTCGACAAAAAGTTTTTGCCAAACTGTTTCATTTCTCAAGAATATCATTTGGACAAAGGTTTTTTTCCGAAAGTGTTGATATTTCAGGATTTTTATGAAAATAACCTAACCTATAGGGTTCTACACGATGGTCCTGAACTAAATCTTAGTAAAATTGAGGTCTGGCTCTCGTTTTTTTTCCTCGTCCAAAACTACGAGTATATAGATAGAAGACCTGGGTCGGTCGGGGCGATCGGACCGATCCGATAGGTACCTACTCAAGTTGTTGTCAAACAAACATGCAGACATATACGTGTTCCTACCGAAGTAAATATGTACCTACCCTCGTTACCTATGCGCTGTGTATACAGTCTACTTGGTAGACGCTCGCTCTTTATGGATTCATTTGTTTTATGGTTCGGAACGAAGATTGGAACGGCGGCGCGTGGCGTTTCCCGCGGTCCGAACTCTACGAGTGCCTTTAAATAGACCTCCACCTCGCGTATTTCCCTACACCACAGCCCTTCCAAAACATTCAAAGGAATTGAAGTTTCTGGGTTAATTCACCGAGTTACGATCACGGCTGCGCGGTTCCCGTCGTTTCAAGATTATTTATGATTGCCTCACCGTTACGCGTCCATTCTAGGTCAGATCAGAACATTGTTTGGAAATGCTTACTCGCTCGGTTTTTGGCAACTGCACATTTTACTCCAATTACACGAAATATATTTAATGAGTAAGTAAATAAATAGTTATTTGTTCAACAAGAGAGCAAAGTTGGTTTTTGCTGCGAGTGATGATGTTGAATCCCGAGTAAGCGAAGGATTCTATTATTGAATCACGAGCGTAGCGAGTGATTCTAGGTTAGAATCCTGAGCGTAGCGAGGGATTCAAAGACACGAGACGTAAAAAACTTTGGTCTCGTGTGAGACATACAACTTTTCACCTCAGCAGCGAGAACAACACAGCGCGAAGCTGGTAGGGCCAACGCAGGTCTTCCGTTGTGACCATTTGGTGAATACACGACTAAATAACGACACGATCGTATATGCATCAATCACAAGCAAAGCAAAATACTAATAAAATAAAAAGTGGAAAAAATAAACATGAAACAGATAAAACCTGTCACTCAACTTGATAATGCCGTAGTGCAAACACAACTTTATACAGCTTTATGTAGTCTGTGGCTTTAATTAGGCCTTGTCTATTCTATGGCTATTGGCTATGGCGGACAAATTAACAAAAATTACATCGTCATTTACATTACATTACATTTGTTTAATACGCAGAACAAATTAGCAAAAGTAGGTCAAGGACCATGAAAACCAAATTGAGTATCAAACTATGAAAAACGTCTAGTAACACCGTGCTCCTGAATGCTTGTGGGACATAAAAAAAGGTATGTGAATACGTGATTCGAACTAAATTGCAACTAGGTAGTCTCATATGTCTGAAATTTTCTCGACTTTCGCGTTCCTGCAAGTGTTTCCTTAATGAGCCTTAAAACTATGTATATACATTTCAGGTTCTGAAGCGATGGGGGCAGATTATGAGCTAAAGTAGTTACGTTGACGGAATCATTGACAGCCTCGTGGAGTCATAATCTACAAAAAATAAATTAAATTGAACAAAAGACGTGGATTTCTAAACTTGAACAAATTCAAACAAAGAAAAACAGCTACTAACATCATGCTACTTAATGCTTGTGGGACATAAAAAACAGGTATCTGACTGGAACCAAATTAATAGTTACTGTTCCCTTAACTGCAAGTGTTTCTTTAACTGAGTCTTAAAACCATGTATACATTTCAGGTTCCTAAGCAGGCAACAGATTTTTCCAGCAATTTGTTGCTGTGGCCTGATACTTTACTACCCCGAAGAGGAGACATGCCAGATGAAGCTTGAAGATTTTAGGTGTGACATGAACCCACAACGGAATGGCGAAGCAGAGGCTTTTTTTGTTTTTGAGTGAAGACATGAAAAAAAACAATATGATAAAAATTAAATAACATGTATCTATATTTGTAAAACCAACAATTTCAAAAAATAAAAGTTAAAAGTAAAATTACTGCAGTTTTGCAAGTTAAATGTTACAGTTTTGTTTGGAACCGATATTGTTGTCTTAGAAACTTGAGTTTGAGTAGTTGATGAGGCTGAGATTTCGGCTTCCTTTCTTGTTGTGGGCTGTGACAGAGGAATAGAGAAAGTAGGTGACTCTGGAAGTAGATGGGCAAGACCAAGGATCTGAGGTCTGTTTCCAGCTCATAGTTTCACCGGCTTCCTCACTTGTAGATTGTGACGGCACAATAGTGAAAGTAGGTGACTCAGTCGCAGTATTAGTGACTCTGGAAGTGGATGGGCGAGACCAAGGATCTGAGGTCTCTTTCCAGCTCATGGTTTCGGCTTCCTCACTTTTGGATTGTGGGGGAAGGATATGGAAAGAAGGTGACTCAGTGGCGGTATTTGTGACTCTGGAAGTAGATGGGCGAGACCAAGGATCTGAGGTCTGTTTCAAACTTATGTTCTCTATGATACGCTTACAGATTTTAGTTTTATTTTCAAGTGAATCTTCAATATATCCTTCCGCAACCATATTCGACCTCCATCCGCCGTGCCGTTTTTGAACATTAGCGGCTGAAAAAATTTTGGACTTCTTGGGTTTGTGCCCTACTGATATTTTCTTCAAAAATGCAATCAGTTTGTGGTAGGTTTCAATGTGCACATCATCCTTCGTTTTTATTGTTGTTTTCAACATTGAGTAAATACTCCACATTGTTGATGGTTGCTTTGTTTGTGATAACTCTATGAAATACGCTAACAGTACAGTCTCCGAAAAAGTTTTGGAACCATTTGCAAGTCTCCATTGCTTAAAAATATCATAAGCTTTCAGATATTTTTCGCGAGACGTAGCGTAACAGAAAAGCAACAAAAAACATTTTTTTTAAACAAGTACAATAATCCCGCTATTTTTGAAATGCGTTCTGAAACTGCCCCCGCGGTTTATGTCACGAAATCAAAGATTGCTAAAACTATAACAAAATTATGTAGATACATGATAAACTTCTTATTTTTCATTAATTTTGTCTTCAAAACATTAAATAAAAAAAATGATCGTATAAAATAGTTATAATAAACACATTTCAAACTTTAACAGATAGTTTTATTTGCAATTTTACGGTTATGTGTGCATCCGAACGTGCGTTTCTTTTTGGGCCTACTATGTGTGGAATTTGAAAATCGAATTTCGAATCAAGTTGTTCCTATCTCTCGCTTTTTTCCTATCGAAGTGAAAGTGACAGAACAAAGTGAAGTTCAATTTTTTCGAATGTTGTGAGTAGCCCCAGCACTGCTCACGGCATTTAAAAAAAATAATTAAAAAGCTACTTTGCCTCACGCTCGCAGCAAAATTGAATTTTGCTCACTGTTTTTAAGCAGCAAAACCTGCTTGTTTGAGCTGCTGAGGTGAAAATAAATAAATGATATTCTTTTTAGGTTTTCACTTTGACTTGGTTGATGATTTTGTATACAAATTGACGTAGTCCCAAACTGACCTCTGGGATTGTAATAATGTTGACTAGACAACGAGAATCCTACTTAATAGCCCAACTTCATTATACCTACATTTTACCTAGCAAAAGCATTTCCAAGTTATCGACCAAAATGGCAGATACGCGATCCGAATTTTGGCAAGGAAGGTATTCTTAATTCATACACATGTATTGGAGTGTAATTCATCGTTATCATCATTTCAGCCGAAGGTTGGGAAACAAAACGTTTGGCAAACGTATTTCGGCCAAACGGCACGCTCCCCGTGCCGTGGTCCCACCTCGTCGGGAGCCTACGCCGCGTGTACCGGCACGCGGACGTCACTCGTGAAGTCTTCGACCCCATTGGCCATTGGAGTGTAATTGGTGTAAAAAAGTAAGTAATACATAAAAATCATCTAAGAATAATAAACGAAAACCAGCACTCATTAATGTGTCAGATTGTCTCCTGAAACTTATTTATTTTATTATAGCGGCCCGCCGCCAGCGGCTTCGCCTCGCTACTTTGTGACTTCCCCGGTGGATTTTTCAATTATTTTCTATCGTAAAAACCTTGACCTGACAATGACGAACACAAAAAAAAACAGCCAAATCAGTTCAGCCGTTCTCGAGTTTTGCGCTTAGCAACACATTTAGCGATTCATTTTTATTATATAGATTACACAAATATTTGCCATAACCAAAACTCGAACCCGGGACCGATCGATACACCGGATCCGACAAACATAGTATCGGGGGGCGAGTGTGCTCGTTTTCCTTAACATTGCGAGGTATTAAATAATAGCTCACAATAATAGTGAGCCGAGAGTCGGTGCGTACGCGCAGGTATACTTTCTCCGTCGCGTCACATCAACCAGCGTTTACACCTGGTAAATCACATCATAACAAAAGAGACGGCGAAGCACGAGTCGGAATCGAGCTGGGTCTATAATACCCGGTAAAACTATATTGCTTTTGACATCGTATTGTCACCTTTACAATTTATTTATTTTATTTATTTATTTATTTATCTAAAAATAATTACACTGCATAACAGCTTAACACTAGAGCACCGCGAATTACATACTAATTATAAATTAACAAACACAACCAAATGAACAATAAAAAAATAAAGTAATACAAGACATGACATTATAATGTAGACAGAAGGAAAGTATTATTTAAACTGAAGAAACGCGGGCATAACCTCAAACATTCAATACACACATCCTTCCATCCACTGGCAAATACATCACAATCAGGGGCAAACTCTACAAGCGAGTTCACGATAGCTTTCTATTTACTTAACAGTAAAGCCGGTCGAATTAAAAAACAATACAATAACATGTGAAAAACAATATGCTTTTACCAATTAGGATAGAGCCCCAGGTAAATGTCTCGCACCACCTAATAATCTATTATATTATATACATAACCTTTTTATCTGTGACAGTCTAAGATCCGAATAGAAGACGACCTTTACCCAGCTGTTTTTTCGATAAAAATTGTTTGTTTAATAGACAATTTACATACTACAGGGCGAACGACATGAAGTTTTACCAAATTCACAAAATCGAGCCTGGTGTCAAAGTAAATGCGACTTACTATCGGGAAAATGTTTTGGAAGCTTCGTTGGAGTCTTGGGCACGCAAACATTTCGGTAGTAGACCGTGGACATTACAACAAGATTCGGCCCCGGCTCATAAAGCTCGTGTGAACCAAGAATAGCTGAACAACGCGTGCCACAATTTATTTCCTCCACACAATGTCTTTCGAATTCCCCAAACGCGAACCCGATGGACTTCTATTATCTGGTCCATTGTGGAGAGCAAGGTGAGGAGAAGAAAACATGCCAGTATGGATGCATTGAAGAAAGCGATCGTACGTAATTGCCATTGCATACCGCAGGATCACATTCGTGCAGCGTGCAACTCATTTTTCTACCGTCTGAAGGCCATAGACAGCAGAAGGTGGTCATATCGAGTTAAAATAAAGTAATCTTAAAAAATTTATATCTTTTTCTCATTTTTTTCTTAATAATGAATAATTCAAGACAACAAAAAAAAATCGTAGCCTTTTGAATTTGGTAACACTTCATATCGTTCGCCCTGTAATAGAAAGTATGACGCCTATAGAAGAATATGCAAACGTTAGGTTTAGTGCAAATTGTTAGTACCGACTTACCTGTTTATATTTATACCTAACTATCCAATAGTTATGATGGGGGGAAAATAGTCAACCTAACGTTTGCATACTCTATGTATAGGCTTATTATTTTCGAGTGGTATGTAATTTTTGTATTAAATGAGCAATTGTGATTTTTCGTTTGATAATTGTTTTTTTATTATTAATTATATACTGGACTGAAATTTTTCAGTCAACCTATTCATACATAAATACTTTTTATCGAATAAACAGCTGGGTGAAGGTCGTCTCCCGTTCGTATCCCCTACAATGACTGACCACTGACAGACGCCACGCACCAACCTAGGGACTTCAAAATCGATCCCCCACGGGAGAGAAATGGGGCAGTTATCTACATGAAGTCGCGGGCGTCCTCTAGTCGTTATGTGTATATGTATGTATGTATGTAAACAATTTTCAAAAAATTAAAAAGAAATCGTGTCCGTAAAGTTTATAAATCATTTGTAGATCAATGCATCCGTTTCTATAATAAAATACCTGACGTTGTTTTACAGTTACCATTTCCAGTACTTAAAACCTACTTGAAAAAGTCGTTGATGTCTAAAGCTTACTATAGGGTCGAGGACTATCTATCAGATCAAAATGCTTGGCCTAAACTAAACACCTAAATAACTTGATAATAACTTAGTCATAAAAAATATGAAAACATTGTTTATTTTCTGGGGGACACGGTTTCTGTAGGAGAATGTGTCGAGGCTTTTTATGTGGGTTGTCTTGCACCGTCATAGGTGAGTGTAATTCCAACAATTTCTATATTTTTAGATTTCTTATTACTACTACTTATTAGTTCTTGTGAGTTTTGACACATTTTCCTGCTCAACTGCGCATGAATGTATTTATTTTTTGTTTTATGTGAGATTAATTGTTTTATATAATACTAGGTTAAGTTTATTATTATATAAGCAATATTTAAAAAACGACTGACTGTTGAGTTTCTTGCGGCGTTTCTTCTCAGCAGTGGTCTCTTGCGAAGCGCTGGTAGATTTTTGACGTGTAAAATTGCCCGTGCGGCCTACTTACTGAATAAACATCTTTTATCTTTTAACACTTTATTGTACGGTCACGAACGTTTGTGACCAATTTCAAAAAAACGATGCTTGAAGTCCTCAATGTCATTAGAGATGCCAAATCACTAAATTAAATTAGAAGGCAATCAAATTAGAATTTTAAAATTACTTGTTAACGAAAAAAAAATCTAAAATGTAAAGATAACTATCGACAACTCTTTAAAATCTGTGTAATTATTACCGGTAAGCATTAAACATAAGTACCTATCTACTTGCTACCAATAACCATGGCTCTCTCAATCATAACTCAGAGTATTCTTCATTAAAACCCATTGATCATACCTATAACACCAAGGCTATGGCGACTGGTAAACTATTCGTTCCTAGGATAAATAATTACTATGGAGACAGAACTCTCAAGAAGCGTATCCCATACCTGCTCAATAGTCTGCCTGAAGCCATCAGACGTGAAAAAAAAAAGAATAAATTCAAGAGACTATTTAAAAAGCATTATTTTGATCTACTTATATGATATTATATCATAAATGTATGTTTAGTATACTTAACTGTTTTTTTTTGACAGCATAATACTGTTTTTTAATTTTAATTTTGTTTCATGTTAATGAATGCCTATCTTACTGACTGCAGTTCCCACAGTCAAACTGTTACTCCAGTTTTGTGGGGCAATTGTTAGTTTTAATTAAAATTGTAGTTCTTATAATAATAATAATTTGTAACTTATAGGAAACAACCTATTTGTTGTAGAATGTCAGATTGACTTTGGACCGGGGTGGGTGGGTCCCAAATTTTAGTTCTCGACTACACAAAGTGCTCAATATTTTCTTTCGAGAACGGTACATACTTACATTCAATTCCATTGGCATAATGGATCCCTAACCCAGCATCGGACTGTCGCAGATACATATTGATTACAATTCCTACGATGCATAACGTTACTGTGACACAGTTCTATGGTGGGTCGGGGGTCCGTTTTACCTATTGTACAGTCATCAGCATAAATAAGTGATCATTTATGTCCTTGTGACTTTAACGTTGTATTTGAAATGTTACACAAAATTTTGAACAATTGATAGCGATAAAGTTCAGAAATGATCACTTATTTATGGTGTTGACTGTACACACCTAGGTACCTACATATACATACATAAGCCTTGTTTTCTTGTCGATTTAAATCAATTCGTGTGAGATCAATGCTCGAATAGGTATGAGTTATGACTCAAAATAATACATCCGTAGGGGAAGGCGTGAGATGTGCTACGCGCTGCTAATAGCCAAAACAGCACAACTACCACCCAATTTATTAATTTATTCTTGTGGCAAATAAAACGTGACAGCATATTCTGATAATATTGTTATAGAGTGCGCGGGACCATTACCAACTGAGCGTCGCGTCGGGGCTATAAGGGATACAAGATAACGCTGATACTACAAGCATCCCTTACGCTCGCCATAAGCTCCACGAGTACGAGCGAGAGACTCCGATAAAATGATTTATTGTCCTGACGCTCAATTGGCAATGGCCCTACAATAGCGAGCACGGTATTTGTAACTCATGGTAATGGTACTAGACAACATGCAAACGTTTTCTTCGTTTCGTTTTCTTTTCTGTCACTCAAAATGACAGTTGACCACGCGGTTTATCGTAACGCATGAGATGTCACCCCATACATTTTGAGTGGTAGAAAAGAAAATGTTAGTCGTAGGAGCGTTTGTGACTAGCCTAGGGGCTCAAAGATCCAAGTTGATAGATGCAACACAATAGATGGACCAGATTAGTCGACTCTTTAGATAGTTATTTTATTCGCAACCACTATAAAAATCAGTTCATTCCCAGTAGTTCCGTGGAAGAAGTTCCGTGGCGGAACTAGTGAGACTTTTTTTCCCAATAGTTCCGCGGAACTAAGCATCAATCAAATACTAATATTTTATAATCCCATTAGTTCCGTGCATTTCAGCTTTCGTCAGAAATCATTTATATTCCGCAAAAGTAGGTAGGTTAGGTTCGTTAGGTATCCATAAATGCCCGAAGGGCAAACCGCCCTGAAATAGGAGGGCTCCGTCAAAAAGAGCAGCGTTCGAAAAAGTGTCACTAATTCCAACACGGAACTATTGGGAAAAAAAGTCTCACTAAGTAGTTCCGCCGCGGAACTTCTTCAACGGAACTACTGGAAATAAAGGTAAAAATCATTGTATAAGAATCGGTTAAGTGTATTTCATACCATACTCAGTGAAGGGTTCCACTGTCGTTACCACAATCACAAATTTAGTATTTTTTTTGGCTGGGAGTCGAATCACAACAATCTAGCGAAAATTACACTTCTATAACCCAATATTTCCTTACCGTTACAGTGATTTATTGTAATTATAATTAATTTTTTATCTGCCTAGTACAGTCTAGTTCATAAATATGTGTATACAAAATTATACATACACGTTGGTACCTTGTCACTTTAATCGCTGTGGCGATTCATATAATGGCAGTCTTAACATGACATTAAATAGACACGATACTAAAGTGTACACATATTTTTGAACTCCTAGTCATAAACTTTACTAGTTTTCGCTTTGAACAGCGACATCTAAAGGATAAGTTGTTAAATAAGAAAGAAAGCGCCATCTGTCGTCGAGTAGCATTTCATATTTCAAATATTCTTAAGATTTAGGAGTAGAATATGGGGATTAAAAATATCATTCCGCCTCCCTGTAATAGATAATCTGGAAGACAGAATGACAGTGAAAAATGGAACAAACCAACGATAACACTGTCGCAATAATAATATGAGTTAGTATTTGTTATCATTAGTATGTTTGGTGAGAGGTAGGTTGGCTCGGGAGGAGTGCCCTTGGGCGCTTGCGTCAGGCGGTGCGCCGGCGGCTCCAATAAGGCAAGTATTACAGAAGATTACAGATGATTCGAGTAGATGAATGGAGATGTAAGCCAACGAATGTCAGACTGTTTTACCAACCGTAAAGCGCAATACCAAGTTTAAGTGCCCTGTGCTGTGACCATTTTAATCTGGTAAAGACATACGTAATTTTTAGAGTGACTCTATTATTTTTCTGTAGGTACTACATAGTTTGACTACGGAACCCTACTACTACTACTAAAATAAGTCTATAGGTACCTTATTATAATATGACTTGAGAGCTTTCGAGTGGGTTTTTTGCACATTCTTCGATGCCTGAATAAATAATATCAAATTTCAAATCCCGACGATGGTTCTTCGTACCACCGCAGAATCAGTAACAGTTGGTGCCACTCTAAACCTAGGTACTTCACCTATTCCGAATATCATTCCTATAGCTGTAGCTAATTCAGAGAAAATAAGGAGCTGGACAAACATACGGACAACAAAGTCATTCTATAAGGGTTCAGTTTTTCAGTATTTTTCCCGGAACCCTAAAAATTAAAAGCAGCATAGCATTATTGTTTATTATTATTATTATTTTTGTTATGTAGGTACCTAACACGTGACAAAGTTTGTCTAGTGGTGAATAACTGGACAATGTTTTATGCGATGTTTTATTTTATCTGTTAAAATAAATCATTTATTTTTTGTTTATGATACCGCCTTTGCTGTGATGACAATAAGAGCTGCCATCGCATAACAATAACTATATGATTATACAAAGTGAAATAGACACCTATACGTATCTAAATCAGTTACGTAAGTGAGTTAATAAACTCACTTGCTTTTTATGATTAATCTAATTACTCTGAGGTAACCGTAATTAAATTTTGCAACTAGGAAAGTGGACGTGAAACGTCAGGGAAAACGAGTTCGTTTACGTTTTATCGGTGAGCAATAGAACACAGAAAAAGCAAAGACCATCTCTATTTAACGGACTTCGTCATTTTTATCTATTTATGTACCTACGACTCCGTCCGCAGAGAAGTCGATTATCGCTGCTCCCTCGGGAACTGTCCAATTTTTCAGGATAAAAACTATCCTATGTCCTATAACTGGACCTAACCAATATGTGTGCCTAGTTTCATCTCGATCCGTTCAATTTTTAAAGCTTGAAAGACGAACAAACATACACACTGTCACATTTACAATTTATAATAATATTAGTAGTCTGTATTTTGTTCTATTTGTTGTTTGTATAATGTGACGTGTAATAAATAATAATAATGAATATCAGAATACAATGTCACACCAATGGATCTAGTCCCTAACTAAGCTCTAGGCTTGTGCTATAGGTACTAAACAACGATATAAATACTTATATAGATAAATATATACTTAAATACATAGAAAACATCCATGATTCGGGAACAAATATTCGCGCTCTTCACACAAATATCTGCCCTTACCGGGATTTGAACCCAGGACCGCTAGCTTCGTAGGCAGGGTCACTACCAACTAGGCCAGAGATTCGTCAGTAAATATTTTAACTTTGACTTTAAGCCGGAATCATCGTAGTCCTCGTTATCCACTTTCACGCGGTGTTGCTTGTAGTTCGGTGATTGATTTATTTAAAAGGTTTTTTACGTTGATTGGGATTCCGCATTAGATGATAGGTGGCATGCGTGACTCATTTGCTATGTGGATCGGGTGGTAATAATCAAATTCCACGGCTACATGTGGAGGAAATGGTTGTTTAGGAAAGTGTCTAGTTACCGGCGTAAACATCATATCATTCTAGTATCGAGCATCCCATAAAGAACTTAGGAGCTAATTTGTACTTGGAAAATCCATTTGACAGTTTTGACACGTCATCGTTTGTTTTGACGACACATTACCCGCGTAGAGTAAGTGCAGTAAGCCTGTTTTTTCTTGTAGCAACCTTTCCAGTCGCAAAATTTACCAGTCTTTATTTTTTTCAGTTCTTACCTTAATTTCCGAAAATATTTCTATTATCATTATTTTCCGGTCTGCAGCTGCAAAACTAACATAACCTAAACCTACCTTCCTATTTCGGCCGAATTACAATAGGGAAATTGGCGACTGGACAAAATCCTGAACGGAAAATATGCGACCAGGAAAAATAAAGAATGGGGAAAAATGCGATTGGGTTAAATGCATGAATTTTGAAAGTCGCGATTGGAAAAATTGCTACCCGAAATAATCAAGTTTATGAAACAGATTGATGACAGACCACGTGGGTATATGAATTTATTGGTACTTTATCCGAGATTTCTAACTCTAACTGTAGGTACATATAATCCTCTTGTTCTGCACACCTTAAATTAGGTGTTTGAGCTAAACAAAAACATTATTATCATGTTTCCACAGCTGGCCACACACCACTTCCCTTTAGGATATTTTCGAACTGCATCCGTGTCGGATTCGAAAAATAGGTCGGAGGATTTTGGCGATGACCGCGGTAAAGATACGCAAAACATGTAGTTTATACACGCTCAAGGGTCAAGATATACTCGTCGACGAGTATGTATAAAGAGGCTTGATGTAACCATTTACTAAATAAATTATTTTACTTTGAATTGTAATTTACGTTAACACATGAGAGGAGGTCGTTAGTTTTATCAATAAGCCTAGTTAACCAAGCAATCCATATGTTCTCATCCTTCTTTAAATAATCTTACACCGGTGGTTGTCCGTGGGAGCGTACTTCTATAGTGTGAACTCAGGGACAATCGCCAGTCGGTGTCATCTCTTTACTAAATTAAACTTGTCTAAAGGGCCTCTGCGTGTTAGCTTCGGCAGAACATAAAGCCTTCATAAGGTATAGGAATCCCATAGTCTCGCGATTGGTAAAGGATTATAATATTTATAATAATACATGATGATCAAACATTAAATAAATCTTACGCAGGGTCTGTTTAGATCGCAACCACCATCTCTTTTAACCTGCCAATGGACCCGATTCTACAGTGGCCTCTAAACTTCCTAATTTTATTTGGGTGTCGCTAAAACACTTTGTTATTCGATGAGCAGCTGTCATAAATGACAGCGCTAATTTTAATTTGACGCTTCTTATTTTAGGCGGTCTATTCAACTTAGTTGACCTACCAAAATGCTATTCGAGACATCTCTTTTTTTTGCGAAAACACAGAAACGTCAAACTTAATCGTCCCGTCTATAATTTGCTTACGTGAAGTAAAGTGGATATTCTCATTTTTTATTTACTATTGGAATTTACATTTTGAAATGGATGAAGAATTCGTCATGGCTGCTGTGGCGGCTGACGAGAGGGAGCGTGGCGAGGGTGAAAAACTTTATTTAAAGAGGTTTCGAGGTGAATCCAACCTATTCGACCGATCCGAGCGGAAATTTTGAAAATTGTTTGAGACTGTTGCGGAACAAGTGCACACGAGCACCTCTTGTTGGGCTTTATTACTTCTTTTCTGCGAAATCATGTTTCTTTTTATGGCGGTCCACCAAGCGATTTTGCCTGCAAAAACTCACAAACGGGACAATCCACAAACAACTTGCATTTTTAATCATTTAAATGTTGCCCATTTAAATATGATAAATTATTTTTACATGATATAAAATGTGAACAACAGTAGGTATAAATATAGTATTAAAAATAAATAATACAATAAAAAGGATTTAAATATTGAAATATAATATACTTACATTGTAAAAAAAACACGATCCCATACTATTTTTATAGATACCATTCATTCATCAATTCATTCTTTTTTTAATAACAACACATCCAAATCAAATTAGAAGTTTTAGATAACGGATAAAATCAGGCTTAATTTTAATCAGCTTGACATTCTGGAATGGCACTTATTAAATCTGCCGTCTAAACTATGTCTAAAAATTTGTCAATTTTGTTTTAGGCCATTTAACCGATGTGCACGTAGAATCGGGTCCATTGACCTTTTTAAACTTAAGACTGTAATCCTAAGTCTTCAAATGCATCGCTAACCCTGAGGACTAAGAGATGGAATACCTCTATGCTGGTAATTTAATCGGCTGTCTTATTCCCACACCGGAACACAACAATGCAAACACTACTGCTTAGCCGTAGGTATAAGGATGTCTCCTCAGATTCTCCATAATCCAAAATGGTCTTTCTCACCGAATCAAATGAGAATGTATTCATATGAATGTCGGTTTAGGGTTTACTTATACTTGGGCGAGCCTATACCAGACCTGCGGGGGTAAATAAGGGGTTTTATTATGTTATAAGCATTTAAGAGTTTTCTCGTGAGATGTCAGATCTAAAAAGTGGTTGAAGTCTTTGGCAAAAATACCCTTTTCTGAGATTCAAGGAGAAATCGAATTATAACTTCAGTACCTACCTAGTTTTTTAATTTAAAACTCTTTAAAGTATGACGATGTATTTTAAGTCACTTTTACTACCTTTGACTCGCAGTAGATCCTAAGTGTATGAAAGTGGAAGAGTCGAACGCTAAAAGTGTTAACTTAACCCTGTAAATCCTGCTAGTCCTCGCGTATCCGACTATCGCCACAGAACTTCATTTTAACCATAGATCTTACTCGTACACCTCTTAAAAATATTGGCTTTGGAATCCACCAAACGATATATGTAAGGAATTTGGTTTTACAAATTCATATATATATAATTTTCCACTGATTTTCCTAATTTATTTAGTGTAGTTATCCATTCCCCATTATTGAAGACTTAAATTAGCGTTACCCGTGTGGTTGCCGGGTTAGAATAGTGCCACTCCATGTCTTTCCGTGGATGTCGTAAGAGGCGACTAAGGGAATAAAGGCTTGTAGTACTGTTAGGCGATGGGCTTGCCACCTGTCACTAATACACTGAGAAACATCTTAGCCTACTTGTGCAAAATGTGGTTACAGAATTATCAAGAAGTTTTAAAACTTGTTGGTAATTCTTTAGCTCTGCCTACCCCACTCTGGGAATGAAGGCGTGAGTTTATGTATGTATGTAAATTAGCGTTAGGTAAGTCAGATGAGAAACTTAATTAACCGCATAACTTCACGACTCTACCCCCCTCCGAAACGTAGGGGAAACAAAAACAGACGAGCATTCAACGGGAATAAATAAATAACTTTTTGTAAGTATATAACTTAAGATACCCCAATCTTCAAAGACCCAACAGTCCCAACACCGACTTTAGAACCCAAACCCGAAGCACTAAAACTAAATCCTTAAACAAAATGAGTGCACACACCGGAGAGGTCGTAGACGGAGGAAGCGGCGCGGTCGGCACCGGCGCCGGCGCCGGCGCGGGCGCACAGCGCGGCTAGCGCGAGCACGAGCAGAGCGCGCGGCGGCATGGCGGCGACTGCCGAGCCCGGTCGGGGAGGGATGGAGGTGTCGCCGGCGATGATGGACTTAGAACCTCTCTCACCCTAACATGCAGCACATTCTAGCACCCTATACATAACATCAGCAGTGCTTATGATGTGCCAACTATGCTCGACGAAGAATTATTAACGGGCTAGATTCACGGTTCTCAAACATGCGAAATCACAATAACAAATCAAAACTGCATCGTAGGCGAATTTGCTACTGCACTTGCACTTGCAGGGGTCACCTCACGTGGTTGGGACTTAGGTTAACAATGAGCAACTAAGTACCTACAGTTTTGCACTTAATCAGTCATTAATTATACCTACCATCGTCTTTAGGGGTCTGTTTAAGCCACAGCAAAAGTAGTTTTAATGTAATTTACAGAGGGTACTAATACTCCCTGTCGATGTCTGGCTTTGACCTCGGGGTTGGATATGAATTTGCAGTGTATACATTGCAATTGCAGATAAAATATGTTTATGGAATTAGACGACGCGCTGGCCTAGTTGATAGTGACCCTGCCTGCCTAAGAAGCTAGCGGTCCTGGGTTCAAATCCCGGTAAGGGCAGATAGTTGTGTGATGATGAGACTGATGAGCACGAATATTTGTTCGTGAGTCTTGGGTGTTCTTTATGTATTTAAGTATATATTTATCTATATAAGTATTTATATCGTTGTATAGTACCTACAAGCCTAGAGCTTATTTTGGGACTGGGTCAATTGGTGTGACCTTGTCCCCGGATAATGTCCCCGGATATTTAGAGCGTAGGTACGTAACGTAATGACAGTGCCAGACAACGCGTATAAAAAGATTTGATAAGTCTTCCTTCGTAAACCGTGTAACACACAACAAGATACAATGTTTACATGTTTGTATGACTAAGTTATTATTAAGTATATAGAAGAGATAAAACTTATTAGCGTAGTGCGCGCTATTTTATTACAGCGGTGGGTCAGGCCCTCGCAGTAAAATGGTCGTAAAGACGGCCGTAACTGTACGATATAACAATAAACCATTCATAAAGTAATCAAATACAAATAGTTTTACAAAAGTAAAACATACGTATCACCGTTTAAACCTGACTGCATTGCCCCGCGGAGGGGGAGATACGTTAGGTACCCAAAAAAACAAATGCATTTTTAATTGTAACCGTAATGTGTATTATTTCTAAGTAGAAGATGAGGACACGGACTGTTGTCGAGTCTTTCTTTTGGTGAGAGTTAACAGAAAATGTAAACACATACAAACATATTTGTTTAAACATTTGGAACAGCTATTATTGAAATAAACCATACATAAACTGTCAGGTTATTACGTGTAATTAATAATTGACGTTACGTAGTTAATATAACCAGTAGCTGGATGATTTCTTTGTAAGTTTTCTAAAAATTAAACCAATCTAGATCGATTTATCGCCCCCGAAACCATTTCAAGAAAATTGTTGAAGCCGTTTCCGAGATTGAGGTTATATTATACGAGTATGTATACAAGAATTGCTCGTTTAAATGTATTAGATTAGGTCACCTTATTAATACGGCGTAACTGTAAGTAATAACAATAAGTAGGTACACTACAATTTGCTTTAGTTGCAAAATTATACGTTAAATATTTTCCTTTTACAGTAACTGTACACAACGTTGTTTTATAGTTAATAAAACCACATATGTGTATTGTATTGTACCTAATCCTGCTCTCGCGAAAGAGTAAAAGCATGCAGAGGAATATGGTCATACCTTAATCCAATAAGTAAGCACCGGAACCGGAAACATGGTAGGTACCGGAAGACGCAGCGCAGCTGGATAGACGACCAGGAGAAGGTGACAGATACCTGCTGAATCGGTTATTGTAGCCATCCTTGGGGAAGGCCCATAGGCTTATAAACGTCCAGCAAAAAACGTCGGAGTAAATGCATTTAGGAATTTCAGTAAGTTTGTGTAATCGATACAATCATAATGATCGTGTACGTAAAACAATGCATTTCTATGCAATAAATAATAATAAAACACGTCAATCAGTCACTCGGATTTGTTGTAAAATAAGCACAAACAAACAGTGACTGTCGCAATACATTAGAAATAGTAAGCACATTTAAATATACCTAGGTGTGTGATTAGATCGGGTAGCGGAGGGTTCAGTGGAAAGTGCTCGCTGCCCGTAGCGCGCCCGACCTAGGTCAATAGACCAGTTTGGCGCGCGGCGCAGGCGCAAGACGTTACGTCACTGACACACTGCCCCGTCGGAGTTGTACAACCGCAACCACGCCGCCATCGGTGATCTGAAACACGGCCTTTTAAAACAACTTTAGAAGGGTGCTCTTAGTAGTATTTTGTAGAGTTTAAACAATAGAAAGTACCTTTTTGTGTTAGTTATAAATGTTATATTATAATATAATATACACTTCTGAAGTGTAAGCGCCTAGATTATAAAATAGCATAGTTTTAACTTAGCTATTGTGAAATTATTGCGAATATGATGACATCAGGCGGTATATTATTTCATTTCGTATTTTTACGTTCCCATTATTTATCAATGCTTTATTATGGCTGGGTATGATATCCCCGAAAAGACAGTAAATAATTTCTAAAATAACATTGTAATCGAAGCTAGTAGTGTTTGCAACGTGGGACTTTATAGCAAAAGCATATTGACCTATTTATATTGATAGAATACTTATCATCAATGTCTTCGTCATTTGTTTTCATTTCAGCGGAAGGACGTCCATAAGAGGCCTTACCTGGAACCTTAGCCATTTGGATCCACAGTGCGTCTTTTAAAGTTGTATACCAATAATAAGTTTAACAAAAATTACCCTTCTTTTTGCGTACTCTTGCGTTCTTCTCTTCACCTATGCCCTACACAGCGGCGTTTTAATTAGGAGAGGAACAGTAGCAGCATAATAACGCACGCTTGCGTTTAAACACGCAAAACGCCTCACTGACGCAAACTGACGGCTGTCACATCAAGCATCTGTCACAGCAACGTCACTGCCAGCATTGGCATTCGCATTCGTTTTGCAAATAAGGACTCGAGTGGAGTCCATGTGTGACCTTAAATTATATAATTAGTAAAGTGAGGCGTCGCGATGGGGGCTCTCCACAGCCATGATAGTAAAGAGGAGAAGCAAGGGGGTGGAAGCGGTTTAAACACGCCACGAGCGGGGTCCCGAAGGGGCACGGTGATCTCCGTACCTCGCTCGGGCTCTGGAGGTGATATCCAGGAGCCAGAGAAGCCGCAGACCTCCATGGTGCCCGTGGAGAAGCTCGGCAAGGTAAGGCTTAGTCTATGGCGCGGAAAAGGTCGCTTCCTCGTGCCCAGTCACTCGAGTGACGGACCGATTGTTTCCATTGGTATAATATAATGAGTGACGTCCTTGCTGACTTTGCAAACTTTCCGCGACGAACCGCCGCAATATTAACGGCTTGTATTTGACCTTTTAAAATACTGAGAATTGATTTCTCAAGTGTCTTTGTTTGTGTGTGGCTTACTTAGATTATCTTATTTGTCATCAAACAAAACTAGCGGATTGATAAGTACTGATAAGACGAATTTCTTACTAGTCAGTTTTATCATATTGTCTAAAGAGTTTTTGCAAACAATAAGGTAAATTATTTGTATGTTTTTTTTAAATTCATCAGTTGATTTGAATTATACATTTGAATTATTAAGCAGCAATTAGAAGTATAAGAGATTAAATAGTTAACTTAATAGCTTAGTTTACTTCAAGATTCCTATTTCTTTATTCCAAATGAAGAGCACAAATTGAAAGAACATAACAGTTTTTATATTGTGTCAATTATCACCATGACATAATGGTATTGTATCCACTCATGTTATTTTGATCTCTAACACTATGGAGTAAGACTATAATTCCTTGGGCTCATACTATGTGTGATTATGATAAATAACAGTCTTTGTGTTCTTTTAACCAAATTATAGGTACAGTAACTCACAAGAAAATTTAAACAAAATTGTCCTTTGCATTTTGAGGTAAATATTTTAACATCCTGCATACTAGAAACAGTTTTTTTTTAATTACTTGAATTTTAATCTAAAGGCCTTTCAATTAAGATCACTTTATTCTGTTAAAACAATTTACAAATTTAAAACAAAAAAAGGAACTTCATATTCAATAAAAAATAAATAAAAGGATAGTCTTGTTTATGCACACAGTCATAGGATGTTAAATGGTTTCTTATCTTTCCTCGTAACCTTATTGAAGTATACCAAATGCAAAAGAGAGACATTATTTATTGGGTTTAGTAAGGTGATTTACCACCACAGTACAGTATGAAAATCTTTACAGTTTTGTCATTGCAGAAATTCAACTCGTGTAAAGAATGCAATATTACTGCTCAAAAGTTAAAACAGATGGACAGACAGCATAGGCTTAGTGTCGGACTCGCCCCACCAAGGGTTCCGCACATAACATGAACTTAAACGATGGTTCACTCAATTTAAAATATGGACTGCCTTGCATAAGACCCTGTATTTTTTGGGATTTTAGTAAAATGAATGGTTTTCAGTTTTTCCCCTATACTGGTAGTATAAGACGGTATTACTTGCCAAATTTCATAGTTCTAGATCAACAGAAAATAAAATAAATTTTAATTCCCTTGAGATTGTCGAAATGTACGTTTTTTTGCGGCATAAACGGCCGTATCTTTTTCCGTACGTCCGTCCATCTGTCTGTCTGTCTGTCAAGACCCTTTATCTCCGGAACGCGAGCAGGTATCTAGTTGAAATTATAATCATATACTCAGGTAAAACGTATATTTCGACACTCTCATAGGAATTAAAATTTATAGGGTATTTTCTGTTGATTTAGGACGGACGGACGGACGGACGGACAGACGGCCAGGCGGGCAGTTAGGCAGGTAGGGCCAGTGGTTAGGTTAGGTATGGCCAGTCTAACCATACGCAAAAAAAGAACCTAGTTTTAAACCAAATTGAGGGCAAGTGTAGATAAGACGGACTAAGATGTGTAGAGAGAGATGAGTCACCTCCTAATTCGCAGCCTCTCATGTGACTTCTGCAATAAATCATTATTATAGTGTAAACCATATCAACTGAATCATACTTTCAAAATAATCTTCGACTTCACACTGAAAAGGCTCTGAGTTCGAAATTTAGGATGTCTATAAATTCTTTATCTATATTCTGAAGTTTGTCAAGCCTGACCTGACAGTCCAAAATCTATAAAACCTTAAAACTGATAGTCTGTGTTCTAGTTTGATTAACTGATAGAGGACTGATATCTGCCGACAGACTGTGGATGAAGTTGATGGTGCTCCATAGTGGAAAACCTGATGTGCAACACAAAAATATCAGTCAGTTTGCCAGTTAGGTAAAAACATCAGGTTAGATATTAATTAGCAAATATAACAATACAATCATGTTTCCCACTTCCGTGCACAGCTAAATTGGTTACCCATTCCTTTTTCGACGACATCCTGTCGTTACTTTTAACACTCTTTATAATCCTTGTATCTCCCTTCTATCTTTCGGAGAGGTTTAGCTTTATGGCCACCGGTTCTCCAAACCGGCTGCGCTCATAGGCCAATCTCACTCTCGCTTTTCCGTTTCACAAATCCTAGTCCTATTCTAAATCCTTTTCGGTGCACTCTGTCAGGTTATGGAATCGGCTGCCGGCCGGCATTAGACAGTCATAATCAGGTGATTCCTTAAAAGACAAATTGAAGAAGTTCTGGCTTGATTCTAGCTCCTAAATATTGTATCAACTGTCTTCTACATAAGTCTAGTTTGTATTTAGTTTATATAAGCTTAAGTTTGTATATAGATGTATAAATATAGTATATTTCTGTATCTATTTTTGAATTTATTTATTTTTGAATTTAGTTTTTATTTGTTAGTTAAATTTTAATGCTCTTTTCCTAAATAACACTTGACTTTTCTCAATCTCTCAAGGGTTAGCTGGAAGAGATACCTTAAAGGAATAAGTGCGTCTACGTACATTTGTTTTTCAAATATAAATGTCATTGTATTGTTGTTGATTTGTACAATAAAGTGTTTACATACATACATACATAATTTGGGCATGATGTGGAAGTGAAATTAAGATAATGATGTCTCAAAACTTACGTTAACTAGGTCCCACTGCAAATGTGGTGTATGGAAGTTTATTACTTAATTACATAACATGACTAATTCCCAAATTAAACTTAAATATTGCGCTAATTACTTAATTATAATGTGGTACCTGATAGGGCTAATCTGTCAAGCTCAGGAGCGACGTCTCGTATCGGCCCTTATCACGCGCAATCTCGCCAGACAATGTTTGACAGTGGACATGCGGACTGATTTGTGCTGCTATTTGTGATTTGTATTGTGGATTGTTGAAAAATTTAAATTTGACGTTAAATTAATCTAGGGGCAAAATGGTTACGGTGGGGCAAGTTGGTTATTTATTTGTTTACCCCAAGTGATTAAACTATAAACTATTTTAAGTGTGTACTGATAAAGTTGTTATTGATATAAACGTTTCGGTTCCCTCGTCGTGCGGTTGTCGTGGCTGTAAATGGATAACTGGGCCAAGTTGAGGAAGGAGCTAAGGTTCGCGATCGTGGGCATCCAAGTGAGCAGAATCAAGAAGAAGAAATCAGCTGCGCCTAATTGCAAGGTTTTCGTTTTCTTTTCCACAACAAAAAAAAAAATATATGAAAGGCGAAACAAAAAAATGAATTGATTTTCTCTCATACAGTTTAAAAGCATGCTTTCAGAAAACACGGTGTCCTTAGATTCGTAAGCGAAACTCTTTTCCGTGTTTTTCGCTGTCGCATTTTTTACTACAAGAATTAGTTTCTTAGGTTTCTTTTTGATGTTTTTTTGCGTCCCAAACTCTCTCTTACGCATACAATAGATAATATTCGTAAATATTTTTGTTTAATATTTGTATGTTTGGTATAGAACCATTGTATGTTTGTGTTTGTTTGATACATGAATAGGTAAATAGCTGAAAGCATATAGGTAGATTAAATTGATTATTTATTAATTTATACCAAATATGATCACTTTGACAGAAAAGCTATAAGCATACAAGGTTAGTGTCCAAATCAGTTAACATAACAGCATAAACAAATGTTTTTTATTTTATTTGATGAATCAAAACTTAATTTTAAAACAATATTGAACAAATTGCTAACCTTTTCTATCAGTTATATTTAATAAAACCGTGCATACATTTTTTATACTATTAAATTACCTAATTACAAAGCACTCCTGAAGCCTCCAGGCAAAGACAAAGAGCGTCGTTAACTGATTGATTCGCGAATCAATCATGGTTCGCTTCCAAATTAGATAATTAGCGGGCAGCCTTGGCGCGCGCATACAACTATTACTACTACTACATGGCTGTCACTGTTTATTGTCCGTGAACAAATAATACTACTGTGTTCGCCTATGTTAGTGCACCACTGCATGCTGAGCAACAGCATTTTACCTTTTCCAAAAAGCATCGCTGCACGCTGGCTCGCTGTCATTATACTATTCGCAAAATTAAGTGGCGAGTCGGGCAATAAACGTCACTTACCTTCCTTCTTGTGCCTACCGCTACCTGCACTATTGTTGCACGGCCCGCTCCATAAGACCGCGAAGGTGCAAAAGAGATAGCATGATTCCGATGATTTATGACCCGACTCGCCAGTAGATATGCTTGGCTGTAGTCTTAGCCCCTATTGATTCTACATGTTAATCCTGATGTTTTCTCAGCATACGCTCCTACTTTGCTGAACATATGCTTCTTCCATAGTAACTCTTACTGTCAAGTAATTTAGAGTTAGAGGTACCGTAACGTCAACAATATGATTACAATAAAGAAGCAAGATGGGCTTGATTAAATGTGTAGTCAAAGACTTAAATTTGGTACCCACCCTAGGTCCAAAGGCAATCTGACATTGTTAAACAATAAGGTTGGGTTTGCTGTTAGTTACAAATGACTTGACATCTCTAGTGCCATAGACGACTTCAATCATATTTTTGTTAAAATGGGTCACAAATTAACGTTTGTGACCGTATATGGGTGCTAGGGGACCCATTAAGTGGCCGCGTTAGCTATCTGTGGGGGCATGCGACAGACGTATCCGGTCTAGTGCTATTATTATCAATACGGTTTTCTCGTCTACGTCATTTATAGTACAAAAAAAGAAATAAATAAGCCGGCAACTTTAATACGCGGAGAATTAGATTTCCGCCATTTCACGTTCCTGTCCGTATTGGGGTATAATTCCGAGACATCCTTTGATTCTTTCTTATTAGTAGTAGTTCTACGAATATGTTTTACGTGTCCGCGTTAAGTAGATCTCTGCGCTGCTGTCGTTCAGTCCGTCAGTGGCGAAACAGTTTTAAAATAAAATATTGTAAACATATTTTTATTGCGTACCGTACAATTGTTATAGCAGTCAATTATTACAGGGATAAAACGGTAATAATTGACTTTATTGTGATGCGTGACGCGGTCCCGCGGTTAACTACCACTTTCAATTCCTTGACTGTGTTCATGTAAAGTATCGACATGAGCTCGTTCTGCATACGTTTTGTGGTTAACTGTCCTATAAAAAGACGAGCATATTAACTCTTTTGGGGAATTAAATCGATTATCACCATTGTCATGTCAATCAAAATACGTCGTTACGTAAACTGCTGGATAAAAGTCTTCCCTAAAGATTCCTGGTTCTTCTACTAATTTATTTCAACCTACTATTTGCATTTAGAGATGTTCCGTGGAAGACATGTCGCTGAATCTTTTATTCAATAAAATTAATTACCGGCCAAGTGTACTCGCACACGAAGGGTTTCGTACCATTATTGTATGGGATTTTCAGTGTGTATTTTTTTGCCCTTATTAACTGTATACCCTATTATGGTTCATAACATACGGCGCACTGACAGACAGACGGACGGACAGCGGAGCATTAGTACTATAGGATCCCGTTGGCACCCATTCAGTACGGTATACTTAAAATTATCTTATATTACTTAACACATTCACTGCCAGCCCACGATACAAATTCCCAACCACACGCCAGCGTAGCGGCAAATAGTACTATACCTCTAGTACTCGATAATCGGGTACTGCGGCGTGGGAACAACGTCATATAATATCTCTCTCATTCATTTCACATTGATAGATTATCATTAAAGAGATGCCCTTCAAGCAGTGAACCTGACGCTTCAAGGGCGAACGTAATTATAAATGCGTTGTATTAAAATCCATATTATCATATTATCTAAATTAATGGGGCCCTGCACTCCTTTGTGAGCAGACAGGGCGTTTCACAAAAAGCCCGGCTGGCTGTTCACAATGGAGTGCTAGCCCCTACCCTGATGTATGGTAGTGAATGTTGGGTGTGGCAGGACAAGCATGTTAGTCGTGTAAATGCAGTTGAAATGCGTTCTTTGCGTAGTATGTGTGGTGTGAAACTGATTGATAGAGTTAGAAATGAAAAAATCAGAGAGAAATGTGGAATGAAAGAAGATGTAGTGACTAAGATTGAAAAGGGCATGCTTCGATGGTTCGGTCATTTGGAAAGGATGGATGAAAGAAGATTGACGAAAGAGATATACAGATCGAAAGTGAGTGGAAGGGTCGGAAGGGGCCGCCCTAGGCGTAGTTTTTCGAATCAAATCGGAGAAATACTGGAAAAGGGCCGAATCTTAAGTACCCGAAACCGACGTGCGTGCATGACTCGATGTATGAATGTTGAAGAAGCGAAAGAAATTTGTCAAGATCGTAGCAAGTGGAAAGAAGTGGTCTCTGCCTACCCCTCTGGGAAACAGGCGTGATTTAATGTATGTATGTATGTATTATCTATATAATCTCATTGCCCACCGCTGGAGTTTAAAAAAGAAGGTAAAGAAAAGAGAGAAAAAATGAACACACCGGAAATACGTATAATGTGTTCAACCAGCTGTGTGCTATGCTACTATATTAGGGAATTGTTTCCAAAAAAAATATTCAAGGCCATATTTAGCTCTTAAATGTAGTCGGAGGAAAAAACGTAACATAATGAGGCATTCTCGTTGCCCACACGCCTCTAGGTGGCACGTTAAGCTGATATAACAGTGCTTACGAGCTCTACGAACTATCGCTTCCTCTTATTCTGTGACTTTTATCCAGCATTGAGATGTATACCGGTCTCTAACGTCAGGGAAAAATATGTCTAGCCGAATATGTAATTTTCCCAATTTCCATTTGCCAAAAAGATTTTCCAGTTGCATCTGTTTAAACTTTGTAATAGTCACTAGTCTAACCTTTTTTTCCCAACCTCACCTAACCGACGTTATAAGCAGTTTAGGTATCCCGAAGAAATAAAAGTAGGTCTTTAAGAAATGATAATTTCGATCAAAAATAATTCGACCGAACAGCTGGCTTCTCATGTACACCAGTTACGTATTAATGTTTAAATATGCAAAAACAGTAAAATATGAAGGCTTATAATTTAGCGTTTGACCATTGTTTTATCGCTTGTGGAAATTCTAGAATTCATACTAGTTACTGGACCAAGTCAGGACAATGTCAAAATAATTTACCACTTAACACTGGCCATAAAATGATTTGCAGTGTATCCTAAAATAGATATGAGATAATCTAGATTTGTCACTATCAGTGTATAATCTTTTAATACTTTTTTATGTTATACGCTGTTAAAAATCTTAGCCTATTTGTTCAAATTGAGGTTTTTAAAGTTGTTGGTAATTCTTTAGCTCTGCCTACCTCACTCTGGAATTACAGACGTGAAGGTATGTATGTATGTTATATGGGTTAGATAATTATTTTGGATATTTTCTTGTTTGTTTGCAGTTGCTCGCGCAAAGATCTCAAAAAGAAGATGGAGTCAATGGCGTCACAGAAAAGTCTTTTACCGTACGTATTGCTAGCCAATACCGCGTATTGTATTGTTGTTGTATTGTATTGTACTTATTGTGTTTACTATCCTTTTACTACATACGATCTTGATTGTTTTAATGAGCATATTTATTTATGCATTTTTATTATTCTATGTTAGGTGTGGCAAGACAAGCATGAAAGTGTTATAAACGTAGTTGAAATGCGCTCTTTGCGTAGTATGTGTAGTGTGAAACTGATTGATAGAGTAAGGAATGAAAATGTCAGAGATAAATGTGGACTAAAAGAAGATGTAGTGAACTAGTGACTAAGATTGAAAAGAGCATGCTTCGATGGTTGGTGGAAGGATGGATGAAAGAAGATTGATGAAAGAGATATACAGAGCGAAAGTTAGTGGAAAGGTCGGAAGGGGCCGCCCTAGGCGTACTTTTTCGATTCAAATCGGAGAAATACTGGAAAACCGACGTGCGTGCATGACTCGATTTATGAATGTGGAAGAAGCGAAAGAGATTTCTCAGGATCGTAGCAGGTGGATAGAAGTGGTCTCGGTCTACCCCTCCGGGAAGCAGGCGGGATTTAATGTATGTACCTGTACATGTATTTATTTATGAATTTATGTATGAAGTATTTGCTACATTTAAAACATAAAATTTCCGTAAGAGTCAAACATTCATGAGATTAAAACGAGATTATTGACGTGTGAAACCCGTTGGATTTCTTTAATTTTGCTACATGTATCGAATTATAATAAGAAGACATTACTCGCAGAATGAACGCGTCATGTGTATTTCACGTTGCGTCATGAGAAAAAACTGTTTTATTTCAAACAATGATATTACGATCCACTTTAGTACACCCACTCAAGTTGAAGAAGTTTCGATTTAGAGCTACAAAGTGATAATTTGAGCTAAGTAACGCGCGGTTAACATCACGCGCCATGGCTAATATGAGTCATTGGCGTGGCGCTTAGATAGATCTATGTGGCTGTGAAGTTTATATAGATAAGGTTTAAGATAAAAATAAAACTTGTTTTTTTTTGCCAAGATTATTAGTATTAAAATTAGGTCTAAACGCGATAGAAATTTATTGCCAAGATAGGTGACTAGTTGAATTCAAATAATAATGGTTAATCGCTAGTCAGTCCTTTTTATAAATAGTATTTAAACGCTGTTTGCTATTTCGCTCTTTTAGAATCTTTAATTTATATTTCTTTTTATATTGCATTGGAAAATTAATGATCATGATTTTGCAATCCCTAACGACTGAATGTAAAGTTTCATAGCTATTAAATTCACCGAGAGTCGTAGCCCGACATCGAAACGCAACAGTTCAAACACTACTACTGGGCTGCAAGGCCTGCAAGTTAACTTCTCACAAACCTGACGATCCTTTTCAAAATTATAAGTTTACCCAACTTAGCGAAACATTTTTGCAAAACGTGTGATTAAAAATGCTCCGCCGAACTGCACAATCAGTTGTCTATAGGCGGAAATTGGATGCTCCCAGGGTACCGCCTCCCTGAGAGCATCCAATTTCCGCCTACAATATTATTTTTATAACATAATATCCAATTCGGTAAACATTTGTAATTCGTTGAGTAATGGTTAAGTTTACATGACATTTAACAGGATAAGTGTACATTAGCAACAAATTGTTTCATATTTTATCATAACCTACGTTTTTATTTGATAGCAAGGGACATTTGAGCTTACGTTAATTCGTAGTTTTAGATATTGTTCTAACTTTCTTGTAGTGGGGTACATTATTTACTATTTAGGTATTAAATATATCATATTTATTTTTCTAAAATAGTAGTTTACTTTAAGGACTCTCAATTTTTTATTAGCTACAGTTCTGGTGCTAAGGGAATGACTAAGACACTTTTTAAGTTGGTCTTTTCGATACTGTTCAATGGCTATTACAATTTAACTTAGTCAACTTATGTTCAATTTTCCTTTTTCAACTACTAGTATTTTTTAAATGATTGTGAATTCCTTACAGGTATGACGCAAAAGTTCGGTCATAATCAAATAAAACCATGTGATTAAATCGACTCGGCGAAGGCATCATAAACCGTAAACAGCATGATAGTTGATAGTACGGGAGCCCTGGGGCTAAATTAGGATTTAGTCAAGCGTCCTGGAGACCTATAAGAATTTTGAAAATAAGACGGTAGAAAGATAAAAACGTTATATGATGTACATATATCATTTCAGCGGATGGGGAAGCGCCTACAAGTTATCAAAAATGTAAAAAAAAAACAGTCTAACGGGATTATTTGAGCGCGTCAGATATTGATAGTGTTTAACTCCCACGTGTCTCTGATAAAGGAGGTATCTTAATTTGCCGGTTTGCTCGACGATAGTGGCCGTACGGAAGGGCTGAAAATGGAAAAAAGATAATTATTCGATTTCAGATTTTCCAATTTTCAGAGGGGAAGACTGACGATTCGGACGTAGCTCTTGGCGTCTTATTGAAAATGCAAAACAAAACAAATTTTGAAAAGCTCGTGTGCGTCAGGTTTTTATACAGACGGTCCCGCTTGATGTCTAAGATGTAGACCCATAATCTGACGATTATTTGGAGGGCTTTCTTAATCTGATGGTATAAAAATTATAATTTTTCAATTATTTGTTGTTCATGTTGTCACAGTAAGGCTATATAATATCTGTAACTTAAGTTCGCCTAAATATAAATTCTACTTTAGCTACAACGTTGTACATATTTTGCCACGTACGCATCTATGACCAGCTGTGAGATGGCGTTATGGCAACGGAAAGTAGTGTGGGGAAGGTGCGAGAGAGAGAGATAAAGTGTGAAAGGGAAACAGAGACGCGGTGTGGGGAATACATGCTTTAATGCAGCACGCGCTAAACTTTAATGATAACTATTGAGAGAGTCGAGGTCGAGTATTGAAATAAATACTTTTTTGCATTTAAATAACCTACCTTACCTTAATGGGTACAAGGATGCCCCCTTATGTTAATCTGCCGCGCTCGAGTAAGGCCCGAAATCCCCCCTTGGACGGCCCTACTATAACCTTATTTATGGAGTTTTAAGTGAAATATAATATCCAACATTTATCGTGTTCCCAGAAATACCTGTTCCCGATGTACCCAGAGCTGGCGCACCAGTTCTACGCCTACGTGCACAAGACCGGCAAGTGCAAGAACCAGCACATCCCGCTGGCGACCTTCAAGCTGCACTGCGAGCGCATCCTCTCCATGCTGGACGACACCGCCATCATCGACACCTATGTCAGGTAAGCTGCGCTAGTCCCCAAGCTGGTGCCAGCAGCTCCATGCGGACGACCGGCTAGTGCAAGGACCAGCACATCCCGCTTGCGAGTTGTTATTTATATGTTATTGTGTAATTAAGTTGAAGGTTTTGGACGTGGCCAGCATCACTACAGATCTCATCAATAAGTAATAAGTAAAAAAACCTATGAAGAATCTCGTAACAATTTCTTTCCAACTAACCACAGTTTGGTTAGTACCAAACCAGCTAAACATAAATGATGAGGTTAGTTTGAATGAGATAGTTACGCGAATTTTCACATGTTGACTGGTAGAGAATGCTTCAAGGCAATAAGTTCGCTATCTGTGCTTTTCTTTCATTGTGCAATGAAGTTTAAATAAATAAATAAAGCATCACCTCGATGACCCCACTGAGCCGACGAGTGTCACCTGGCTGACCCCGCGTGGTTGGTTGCAGGATGTTCTCCATCGAGGAGGAGGAAGGTTTCGTGTCGGCCGCGGCGCTGCGCGCGCTGCTCTACACCAGCTACAAGCTGTCCATGGACCACTACCCGGAGGGGCCGCAGACCTGCCTCTCGGTAACCCCACGATTACGTACAGTCAGCTGCAGAGAAAAGGGTACCCCCCTCCTGGTAAGGATTGTTTTTTTTCGAAAACCTGTGGTTAGATTTAAATGATTTTGAGTTTATGTGTAGACAATAGTAAAATCTTTAATTCACCAAAAAATCATACAACTTTAACCACAGGTTTTTGAAAAAAATCGATCCTTACCAGGAGGGGGGGTATCCTTTTCTCTGCAGCTGACCGTACTAACAGCAACACCACTTAGGTGACGAAATTCAGATTATTCTAAATCCTAGCGGTTTACGTTCAGTTTGTCGGTTGAGCTCAATCTCCTTTGCTGAGTAAAATAAAATATTTCACATTTCAAAGTCTATGCTTGCTTTTCTAACAAATTACAAGTTCTGCACATTTATACTATATTCATGACTAATTTATTTTTATTTTATTGTTGTTGTCTTGTTTGAATGTAGATCAACAAGGTGCTAAACTCCGTGGTGAACGGCTGCTTCAACAACAAGGACTCGCACTCGGTGGGCTTCGTGGTGCGCTGGCTCGAGCAGAACTGCCACCGGCTCATCTTCCCCGTGCACAGGTTAGTCCTCTTGCCCCTTGGCCTTAATCGGTTTGCCCTATATGATTGTTTAGCCCGAGGATTTAGATTTGTTTGCCCTATAGAATTATGTTAAGACACTTTTTTCGGTGGTTTTAATCTCTCCGTTGCATTTTATATGATATGATATTAATTATACCCGTATAATATTAGACAAAGTAATATTATTAGACCCGTGTGGTAGTCGGGTTAGAATAGTGCCACTCCATGTCTTCTCGTGGATGTCGTAAGAGGCGACTAAGGGAATAATAAAGGCTTCTAGTAAGTACTCTTAGGCGATGGGCTTGCAACCTGTCACTAATACACTGGTAAACATCTTAGCCTGATTGTGCAAAACGTGGTCACACAATTATCAACAACTTATTTAAGAGTGCTTGGTAATTCTGTAGCTGGGAATGAAGGCGTGAGTTTATGTATGTATGTATGATATTAAAAATGATTGCTGATGATGTCATAGAAATGATAATTAGGGTTTTGTTATTGTTATTACAATGATTGTTGTTTCTCATGCATTACATTTTTATACAAATCATACTTTTTTTTTATAAAATACTAGTTGAAGCCCGCAATTTCGTAGTGTAGAGTTAGTTTCCTGCTAGGTACTCCACGTATTTCTTTCCGTTGGGGGTAAATTTTCTAAGTTTAGACTGCGCTTTGTCAGTCGGTTAGTTAGTAATCGGGATAATGATGATGTTGATGAAATGACAGTAAGTTTGTGATGGAATGACAGATTGTATATATTTTTATTACTACATCACAATTTATCTGACCATATGCCTACATCGCAAAACGATGTGAAGGCTGTACAATACTACGAGTTTGTGCGTCACCCGCGGGGCGACAAACATCGACTGGCATCCTTTCCCCGCTACACTGTATGCCTCCCGCTAACGTCTGGAACCGCCCACGTCAGGTACTGCGTGCACATGCTGGCGACGCGGCACCGCGACATCTCGGCCGCGGTGGAGTCGGACGGCGCCGGCGCGGGCCTGGAGCTGGCGACGCCGGTGCTGGAGCGCGCGCGCGGCGGCGGCGACCTGCTGCCCGCCTCGGGCGCCTGGCTGCTGGCCGGCACCGCGCCGCCGCTCTACTCGCGCCCGCTGCAGCCGCCCGCACCGCCCGCTCACGGTCAGTCACACGTCACCGCAGGCTGGAGCTGGCGACGCCGGTGCTGGAGCGCGCGCGGCGACCTGCTGCCCGCCTCGGGCGCCTGGCTGCTGGCCGGCACCGCGCCGCCGCTCTACTCGCGCCCGCTGCAGCCGCCCGCACCGCCCGCTCACGGTCAGTCACACGTCACCGCAGGCTGGAGCTGGCGACGCCGGTGCTGGAGCGCGCGCGGCGACCTGCTGCCCGCCTCGGGCGCCTGGCTGCTGGCCGGCACCGCGCCGCCGCTCTACTCGCGCCCGCTGCAGCCGCCCGCACCGCCCGCTCACGGTCAGTCACACGTCACCGCAGGCTGGAGCTGGCGACGCCGGTGCTGGAGCGCGCGCGGCGACCTGCTGCCCGCCTCGGGCGCCTGGCTGCTGGCCGGCACCGCGCCGCCGCTCTACTCGCGCCCGCTGCAGCCGCCCGCACCGCCCGCTCACGGTCAGTCACACGTCACCGCAGGCTGGAGCTGGCGACGCCGGTGCTGGAGCGCGCGCGGCGACCTGCTGCCCGCCTCGGGCGCCTGGCTGCTGGCCGGCACCGCGCCGCCGCTCTACTCGCGCCCGCTGCAGCCGCCCGCACCGCCCGCTCACGGTCAGTCACACGTCACCGCAGGCTGGAGCTGGCGACGCCGGTGCTGGAGCGCGCGCGGCGACCTGCTGCCCGCCTCGGGCGCCTGGCTGCTGGCCGGCACCGCGCCGCCGCTCTACTCGCGCCCGCTGCAGCCGCCCGCACCGCCCGCTCACGGTCAGTCACACGTCACCGCAGGCTGGAGCTGGCGACGCCGGTGCTGGAGCGCGCGCGGCGACCTGCTGCCCGCCTCGGGCGCCTGGCTGCTGGCCGGCACCGCGCCGCCGCTCTACTCGCGCCCGCTGCAGCCGCCCGCACCGCCCGCTCACGGTCAGTCACACGTCACCGCAGGCTGGAGCTGGCGACGCCGGTGCTGGAGCGCGCGCGGCGACCTGCTGCCCGCCTCGGGCGCCTGGCTGCTGGCCGGCACCGCGCCGCCGCTCTACTCGCGCCCGCTGCAGCCGCCCGCACCGCCCGCTCACGGTCAGTCACACGTCACCGCAGGCTGGAGCTGGCGACGCCGGTGCTGGAGCGCGCGCGGCGACCTGCTGCCCGCCTCGGGCGCCTGGCTGCTGGCCGGCACCGCGCCGCCGCTCTACTCGCGCCCGCTGCAGCCGCCCGCACCGCCCGCTCACGGTCAGTCACACGTCACCGCAGGCTGGAGCTGGCGACGCCGGTGCTGGAGCGCGCGCGGCGACCTGCTGCCCGCCTCGGGCGCCTGGCTGCTGGCCGGCACCGCGCCGCCGCTCTACTCGCGCCCGCTGCAGCCGCCCGCACCGCCCGCTCACGGTCAGTCACACGTCACCGCAGGCTGGAGCTGGCGACGCCGGTGCTGGAGCGCGCGCGGCGACCTGCTGCCCGCCTCGGGCGCCTGGCTGCTGGCCGGCACCGCGCCGCCGCTCTACTCGCGCCCGCTGCAGCCGCCCGCACCGCCCGCTCACGGTCAGTCACACGTCACCGCAGGCTGGAGCTGGCGACGCCGGTGCTGGAGCGCGCGCGGCGACCTGCTGCCCGCCTCGGGCGCCTGGCTGCTGGCCGGCACCGCGCCGCCGCTCTACTCGCGCCCGCTGCAGCCGCCCGCACCGCCCGCTCACGGTCAGTCACACGTCACCGCAGGCTGGAGCTGGCGACGCCGGTGCTGGAGCGCGCGCGGCGACCTGCTGCCCGCCTCGGGCGCCTGGCTGCTGGCCGGCACCGCGCCGCCGCTCTACTCGCGCCCGCTGCAGCCGCCCGCACCGCCCGCTCACGGTCAGTCACACGTCACCGCAGGCTGGAGCTGGCGACGCCGGTGCTGGAGCGCGCGCGGCGACCTGCTGCCCGCCTCGGGCGCCTGGCTGCTGGCCGGCACCGCGCCGCCGCTCTACTCGCGCCCGCTGCAGCCGCCCGCACCGCCCGCTCACGGTCAGTCACACGTCACCGCAGGCTGGAGCTGGCGAACTGACTCCTGAACACCCCGTCAATCGCCCGCAGCCATTACTTACGGGTGTCTATCATTTTATCGAAATTCCTGTCATCGAATTTCATATCGACGAAAACTATTCCACGAATGTAATTACGTTTTATTATCTATACACATAATTTTAAATTCATCGATTTTCAAATAGTCGAACAACTTTTCATCATAAATTGTTTCGAATATGTCTCAAATCATCGCAGTAACGATTCATCGAATTTACCTTTTATCGAAACATAATTCAATAATGGTACCATTCATATTTTATAACTACCTCGAACAACGTTTCATCATAGTAACGTTTCATCGAACGATGCAAATTTAAAACTATTAGGGCCTACGCTAGCTGACGCGGACGCCCGCCGCGTGCGCACGCTCGCGGGTCCCGCTCCGGACACCGCGGGCAGCGAGTCCGCGACGGGCGTCCGCGACGGGCGCACGCCTAACTGAGCGCTACACAAGTCAAGAAACAACAAACAAGTCCGCGAGCGTGCGCACGGAGCGGACGCCCGCCGCGCGGATTGAAGTACGTCGCACGCGCCCGCGCCAGTTAGCGGTGTTCATACCATTTCTTATTAGACGGGCGTCCGTTACGGATAATCCGCGTCAGCTAGCGTAGGCCCTTACTGTACTGTGTACAATGTACTTTAATAAAAAAATATACTGTTATTTCTTTTATTTATTTTTTATTCAAGCGTTTATGGGAAATCTTACTTACTTCCCTAACCTACCTAACCCACCTCGGACTCCGTGAGCGTGTCGGGCTTCCAGGACATAAAAAAAAATAACCCTAACCTACCTCGGACTCCGTGAGCGTGTCGGGCTTCCAGGTCATAAAAAAAAAATAACCCTAACCTACCTCGGACTCCGTGAGCGTGTCGGGCTACCAGGACATAAAAAAAAATAACCCTAACCTACCTCGGACTACGTGAGCGCGTTGTGATTACAATGTATAGTAACACTGATGAAATGATTTTCTGTGTAATATGAAATTTGGGAACTGAAACTTACGTTAAATCAAAATTATAGCAAACGTGATTCGATGAACAACTATTGTGATAAACAAATAAAATAGTGAATTACTTCACATTTTACAATTCGATGATTCGATTCCGGTGTAACAGGTAATTCGAAGAAATGTAACAGCGATCAACTGAAGTTCGATGAATGATTCCTAAGTCATAACGACATTCTGCGAATAGTGTTCTGGGAACAGATATTCGATGAATCGATTTTCTGTAAAGTGATAGATTACCATTACTTACACCATTAATACGCAGTCAAGCGATAAATTTTATTATTTTAATGGGTTTTTTCTATGTCTCGCCGCTTGCCAATGTTTATCTTGTATGTCAATTTGAACTATTTTTTCTTTATAAAAACGTGCTAAAATGTGGAATACATAAAACCAATACATTTTGTATAAATAAGAACTGATGTGAAGTTGGAATTGGAAGATGGCGAAAAGATATTCGCTATACTTTATACGTACGTTGCTAACCCTGAGAACTAAGATTAAACGCTTCTTTGCTAGTCATTTCATCGGCCCTTTATCTCCACACTGAATAAAAAATCAAATTCAAATATATTTTATTGCATTACATTACAAATTGATCGTGTGGAATAGTATATACATACATACATACCTTCTCGCCTTCATTCCCAGAGTGGGGTAGGCAGAGCTACAGAATTACCAACAAATCTAAAAACTTGTTGACAACTCTGTAACCACAATTTGCACAAGTAGGAAATAGGTGGAATAGTTTAATTGTTTATTTAAACTTTATTGTAGAATTAAAAATTCAATTCCAACTCTAGTTGTAATAAACTTTTAAATTAGAATCGAACCAAAATTGGTAACATACTCGTAAATTCATTCATGATAAAAAGAAAATAATTGGGATGCAGCTCTTATATTGAAATCCACTGGGCAATTTTAAGAATCGGTCAGCAACTGGTGTTGTATGAGCGTTAGCGTTCCCGTGTGCAATGTTCGCTCGGTGCAGCAGGCGGCGCGCTGGCGTCGACGGCGTGGCTGGCGCGGCTGGTGTGCGCGCTGCCGTCGCACTGGGCGCCGCTGTACGCCTCGCGCGACCACGGGCTCGGCGCCAACCGCTTCCTGCACCACACGCTGCACTACAGGTCGGTGCCGGCCGAGAGCTCCCGCGCTCCCCACCACTGCCCACTGATGCCTTGCAGATGTCTCCCTGTCATACCTCATATCCGTTACCAACCTACCATACAAACATTGAGTTTAGAGGTCACGAATCAAACTGGTATCCTGCCTTTCGGCCAGAAATTGTTTAGCGAAATGTATCATTTCCCAACAACCAACCTGCTTTTTTTTATTTACTGTTACAGAAAAAAAGCTGGTTGGCAAAAGAAACGGTTGGGAAGCGATACATTTTTTGCCAAAAGGCCAGGAACCTATCAAATTAACCCCATTTAAACACGACCAAGTTGAGAGCCTCAAAATAGATACCTCTTTGAAAGTCTGTTACTTTATCTCTGACCTACGCTCAGTTTCTCAAACGTTCTTGGCACTAATGTCTCATTAAAATACCTTCTGTTCCTTTCTACTTCTAGTATTCCAAGGTAGAAAGTGACAGCATGAAACTTGAAGTGACGTTAAATTTAATTCACTAGTCAAATAATGTTAAATAACTAAACTAGGATAAGAAAAACCATCACACATATTGTTATACAAATGTACAGTCAACAGCATAAATAAGTGATCATTTATGTGCCTTGTCGCTTTCAATCGTTTCACTATTTTATATACCATTTCAAACAAAACGTTAAAGTGACAAGGTACATTAATGATCACTTATTTATGCTGTTGACTGTACTACATAAGTCTACTTATTGGCGTCGAGCGCCTGCTATTTGAACGGACGTCCGCAAGCTTGATCGCCGTAACGCGTTGACGGACAGAACGCCTATAGGCGTAGACCTTCGAAAAATATATATGACAGTACCCCTCTCGACGTGCATTTTTTCAACCGCCATAAAGATGTAGTGTCACAGCGTGTAATGGTAAGGGTATTGTGATGTGCCAGGACGCCGTACGACGTAAGACGTCTATGCACGTACTGATGCACAATATATACTACAATACGAGGGTTGTCTGAAAAGTTTCTGGCCTAACATGGAAAAAGGTGTTTTTTCGGTCCGATTCTTTTCTACTTTTCGACATAGTCTCCTTGTAAGATAATACACTTCTCCCAGCGATGCTCCCATGTCTTCAACCCTTTGAGGTAGTAGTTGACGTCTTGCTCTGCAAAATAGGCGTCCACGGTGGTTATGACCTCTTCGTTACTTAAAAATCTCTGTCCACCGAGCCAAGTTTTCAGTCTGGGAAACAGGAAGAAGTCGCTAGGAGCAAGATCTGGAGAATACGGTGGATGTTCAATCAGTTCGAATCGCAGCTCCTGAATTTTTGCCATCGCAATCTTTGACTTGTGGGATGGTGCGTTATCTTGATGAAAAAACACTTTCTTTTTTTGCAAATGCGGCCGTTTTTTCGAAATTTCTACCTTTAGCTTGTCAAGTAGCGATGAATAATAAGCCCCCGTTATAGTTTTTCCTTTTTCTAGATAGTCAACGAATATAACTCCGCGACTATCCCAGAAAACGGTGACCATCACCTTTCCGGCCGAAGAAACCGTCTTCGCCTTCTTTGGAGCAGGCTCATTCTTCGCAGTCCACTGTTTAGATTGTGATTTTGTCTCTGGCGTGAAGTGATGGATCCACGTTTCATCGACGGTTATCAACCGACGCAAAAAATCCGACGTATTTTGCTTAAATCGCTTCAAAAGGACTTCGGAAATGTTCATTCGAACTTGTTTTTGGTCCGAATTTAACAGACGCGGCACCCAACGTGCAGCTAGCTTTCGCATGTTCAAATCTTCAACTAATATATGACAAACTCTTTCTTTAGATATGCTTACAGCTTCTGCGATCTCCCTAACCTTGATTCGACGGTCGTCGAGCACCAATCGGTGTACTTTTTGCACAATATCCTGGTTGGTCGCAGTTTTTGGCCGTCCTACGCGTTCATCATCGTATAAGCTGGTACGACCGCGTTTAAATTCTGCTACCCAAAATTTTACGGTAGAAAATGATGGAGCAGACTCGCCGTAAACAGAATCCATCTCAGTTTTGATTTGGGTTGGCGTATATTTTTTTTAATGTAAGAACTTAATCACAGCTCGATACTCAATTTTATCCATTTTTCAAAGAACACAGGCACTGGTTTGCAAAATCAGCCGTTAAGGAAAAACTAGCCGTCAAAAATGGCGGCAATTTTGACATATAACTCCTGAAAAAAGTCTAATTATAATGCCAAAGAGGTTTTAAAAAAAAAGTTTTTATTTCATAGTGTGGCCAGAAACTTTTCAGACGACCCTCGTATATACTGTTGTACTGTCCATCAACGTGTTAACATCACTATCTCACTATAAATCAGCTTCACTCGAACAATTTCATTGTTTCTAACAAGATCGTAACCGTTGTGAATTATCGTCTTGGCTCCCTGCGAGCCTAACAAGGCTTTAGATACAGTAATTAAGATAAATAAAATAGATAAACAAAATATTAGGGTACACGAGATGTAAGTTAAATCACAATTACCTATCTTATTCCTTTGAGATGTCATGTAATTTATACTGTGTTATATTGAGTAATACAATCTGAATCTGGTTTTTGTTTTTGGTTTGGTTTTTTTACGATAAAGCGTTTTCCAAAATTAAAGGGGATTTGGCGTCTGACCAAGTGCTAGCCCATTTTAATCCAGATGCGACCCTCGTATTGACGGTGGACGCGTCCCCGACGGGCCTGGCCGCGATTCTGGGTCAGGTGGAGGCTGACGGCTCCGAGCGGCCCATCTCTTTCGCGTCGAGAACTCTTAACGCTGCGGAGAAACGCTACTCGCAGATTCAAAAAGAGGCAACCGCTATTATTTTTGGCGTAAGACGTTACCACCAGTACTTGTACGGCAGGGCGGTCCCGTTTATACTTAGGACCGATCACAAGCCATTGTTATCGATATTTGGGCCTTATCGTGGCATACCCGAAGTCTCAGCTAATAGACTTCAGAGGTATGCTCTGTTTTTAAGCGGTTATAATTATAACATAGAATACGTACGAAGTGGTGATAATAGTGCAGATTTTTTATCTCGCGCTAGCCTGCCCGCGGAGGCGGGGGCGCGGGGCGCGGAGGGGCCGGCGAGCTGCGCGGACGCCGGGGCCGCGATACTTGACCGAGCCTCGTACGTGAACTTTGTTGTGGAAGGAAATCTTCCCGTGACATTGGAACAATTACGCGATGAAACGAAAAAAGATGTCACTTTAGAAAAAGTAAAAAGATATGTTTTAAGCGGTTGGCCCAAAAAAATGCAGGATACCAGTTTAAAACCATATCATTTATGTCGATTGCAACTTTCCATCGAAAATGGATGTCTGATGAGGGGTCACAAAGTTATCATTCCCGAAAAATTAAGAGGTTTAATCTTGTCTGAATTGCATCAGTCCCATCTAGGCATTGTCAAAACAAAAGCAGAGGCACGTTCAAGGTTCTGGTTCCCGGGAGTTGACGCGGCGCTCGAGAGCATGATAGGCGCCTGCGACGTGTGCATACAGCTGCGTCCGGCGCCGGCGCGCGCGCCGCTCGCACATTGGGCTCATCCACCGCAGCCGTTCTATAGGGTGCACATAGATTTTCTTGGGCCAATTATGGGTCATACATACTTAGTAATAGTCGATGCGTATACGAAGTGGGTCGAAACATATAAGTGCACAACTTCGACCAGTTCTACTATCGAAAAAATTTATGAATTCATGTCGAGGTTTGGGGTTCCGCATACTTTGGTTAGTGACAATGGTACATCATTCACTTCACGCGAGTTTAAGGCTTTTTGCATGATGAACGGAATATCGCATCTGACGTCACCAGCTTACCACCCGGCTAGCAACGGGCAGGCGGAAAGCTACGTCAAGGTCATTAAAAAAGGTATCCAATCAAGTTTACTTAGTGGACACGGAGTACAGAATTCGAATAACAAACTCTTAAAATACATGTTTGATTATAGGAATTCTGTACACACTACGACAGGGTTTTCGCCTGCCGAGCTAGTCTATGGCCGGAAACTAAGAACACGACTTGATCAAATTAACCCGAAAGTGCCCCCGCCCTCATCCACGGCTCTTGCTAATACGGTCAAAAATAAACAGTGTTTGCAGAATAAGTCATTCGGTGGCCATAACATTCAATGTTTTTCACAAAACGAAAGAATATTGTACAAAAAATTTACAATTAACGGTAAATCCATTTGGTGTAAAGGTACAATTGTAAAAAAAAAATGGAAAAGTTGTGTATATAGTTAAGGACGACGATACTTTGTTAACTTTTAAAAAACATAAAAACCAAATAATGTTGTATAAAGGTCATGATGGTTGCAATTCCAACAGTTGGGATGTAGACATACAGGTCCATAATGGGACTTCAACTGACACCCAGGATCCTACCAACGTGGAGTCACAATCTGGTGCAGGGGAAGGAAGGCAGAACAATTCTGAGCCAGTTAATAGTCCCGGACAACTCCAACCACCGACGGCTATCGAACGCAGCTTGAGTTCCACAGGAAGCACTCCTCTGAGTCCGCCTGCGCTATCGGCGCCTGAGCTGTCCGAAGACGACGAAGAGTACGAGGAGGCCCAGCCCGGGCCGTCCGACGGCCATGCAGTTGCAGCGGCCGCACCCCAGGCCGACGAGATGAGTCCAGTGCCTACTGCCTCCCCTCGCACTAAACGCAACCGACCTAAAGTTAATTATAGACTCTTCTTTTAGGAGTTAAGTTTGATATTATTGTACTTAAGCTAAGGGGAGGAATGTTGGGTATGTGTGCGTAAGCGCGCCCCTATATTAACATTGCTTCTTTAATAAACGTCAGTGTGCTATTAGCTACCGGTTGTTTCACTCGTTCCTCTCTCGTATTTATCAGTATGGTTGTGTAACGTGACTCTTTTCGCAGAGGTCCAACCCTGGTGGTGATCGCAGGTAGCGAAGACCTGATGGTGGTGCTGGCGTGTCCCCAGGAGTGGCGCGAGACGCACACCTACTGGGGCAGCGCGGACTGCTCGCTATTCCAGCTTTTCCCCACGTGAGTAGAGTATCACGCATTTGCCCATGGATAATCAGATTTCCCTATTATCAAATTCAGATGAGTATTTTTTCAGTTTGAGATTATGTTTGCTAAACAATATTGTGATCGGCTAGAACTGTTTAGAAATTGTTTTTAAATAAAATTATAGCTTAAATACATACATACCTTCACGCCTGTAATCCCAGGGTGGGGTATGCAGAGCTACAGAATTACCTACAACTTTAAAAACTTGTTGATAATTCAGTAACTACATTTTGCACAAAATATTCTTAAATCTTAAAGGTCTTAAATATTCGTGATGTATTGATAGATAACATCATTACTGTGTTTTTATGACCTATACAATTTTCTAAGATCTAGCATAAAAAATTAGTTGAAAATTTACGAAATAAAGCAACTCGTCTCACATATTGAAAATATTCGTATTACACTCATAACATTTAAAACGTTTTAATTGACCAACTAGCCCCAAAATAGCTCATCAGTAATCAACGTGCCCCTCGAAACGTAAAACATTCAAAATTATGAATCAAGTTGCCCCAACACATTAAAAGTTTGCCCCGCAATAACCGAGCTCCCGCGGCAGGTTCGCGGAGATCGAGCACGCGCCCAAGATGATCTACCTGAACACGTCGATCCGCGGCTACCCGAAGGGGCTGCGCGCCGGCAGCGACCCGCGCAAGCCGCTGCTCGTCATCGACGAGGGCTTCGACAAGCTCTCCTTCAACGGGGTGCCCTACGCGCTGCGGGCCATCGAGGTCAGTGCCATCTGTTGGATAAATCCGACAAGTTCGGGTACTAATATGGTAGGGCAAACTGTATCTTAGTAGAGACTGGCTGGACTCGATTTTGGCAAGTGTCACGGTACTCACGGTACACTAATAAAATGAAAAAATACTGATTTAGTATCTAATAATGTCCAAGCAGTCAAGTTTTGAAAGCTTGTTGATTTTTTCTTTATTTCTTGCAACATTTCTCAAGTAACTATATCTCTTAAGGGCGAAATAAACTAGCAATATAAATGCAAAAATTTATTGCTGTCTTACTTTAACTTGAGTTCTAGAGCAAGACGCACAATTTTGTTTTTTTTTTCTAATTTTTAAGTTAGAGTAAGACAACCGTCAACTTCTGTAATTTATATTGCCAGTCTACACGCTTAACACTTTAAATTGCTTTTTGTTAAAATCAAGGTGAAATAAGTGGTCTCTGCCTACCCCTCTGGGAAACAGGCGTGATTTAATGTATGTATGTATGTAAGGTGAAATAATGCTATCTATCCAATCGGCCCATATTAACCTTACGCAGTGCATAGGCCTCCTCTCTTACGCTCAGCTGTCCGTTCCTGCGTTCATGCAGCTCTTAATATATTTTATACTAATGGACGCCGACTTCATTCGCGTAAAATAAGTTTCCCGCTCCCGCGACTCCCTCTATTTCTTCCCGTAGGAGGTCAATTTTGGGAAAATCTACAAATGTCAAGTCCCTTGGTCCAACGGTTTAGGCTGTGCGTTGTGTCAATCAGTCACTCACTCAAGGTACTGTCTTGTATGTTTATATGTTTGTTCGGTGTATTCCAGGTGTGGGGCTGCGGCGACCAGGCGCTCCGCGAGAGCCAGCAGGACGTCAAGAAGTGGCAGGTGAAGGAGGCCGAGCGGCAGAGACAGGTATTTACCTAAACAAAACCCAAAACAAAACAAAACTTCCAAAGTTTTTCTAGTATATTTATGGTTGATTAGAAGTCATTATGTATGAGGCTATTTATATTATACAACCGCTATTATAACATTTCCTGGCGTCGCCCGGGTGTTTTTTTTCTTTCACCCAAACTTTTTTCTGTCAAGTACGAACACAACAAAAATTATGAGCCTAATATAAGCCGATTTCAAGTGATGATCTTTCATACATGTGGCAATTTTAATTTATATAGATTCATCAATCAATAGTAAACTTATCCATGTATAGGTCTGCGTCCGTAGACCTTTTTGTCGGGTCATAAATATCAGGCTGAAACTTTCTAGATCGCTTCATTTCAGTGAGTCGGACAAACTTTATATTTGACAAAAATCTCGGTAGTGGGGACTAATTTTGCTAGAGGCCTTGAAACATGTCGATAAGTCCGGGTGCCAAAAATTTACTAATACCAAGCCGATTCTTATTGAAATTGAAAGATTAATTTATGAGAAAGTCAAAAAGTAGATTGTCCGACAAAATTAATGGGGACTATGCGTCAGTCGGACATACTGAAAATGTTGGAAATTCCAACTCAAAAAAGTGATTAATATCAGGCAATTTTTTTTAAATGGGTTAATTAAAATTAATTTAATAGAACCGTAACGTTGTCCGACAAAATTTATGGGGATATGCGCCAGTCCGACACTCTAAAAATGTCGAAAATACCAGCACAAAAAAGTGATTGATACTTGTCGGACAAACATAAGTAATTGTAGATTAGATCATTTATAACCGAAATATACTGATGTCCGACAAATATAATGGGTCATATCGCTAGTCCGACAAGAATAATGTATCTGTCGCACTATTATTAGTATACAAGAGGTTTTAACCTCTCTACCACAATTAGAAGTTTGTGAATAAATGTAGCTGTACTTGGCTCAAGTTTAATGTGTTAACTTTTTTTAAGCTACCCTTTTTGTTTTTAATTAGATAATCTCAGAAAAATAATATAAATTTATGTTGCTTTGATGAATAAAATATTAGTTTTATTATCACACATTTAGAAGTTTTTCATAAGACTTGACTCAAAAAACTTGACAAAAATAAATTACTTCTCAAATTTACAAATTTTAATTGATAATTTTGAAAACTATTAAGTATCAAAGTAGTATACAGGGTGTCTGGAAAACCTTCGGAGAAATTTGGGGGGGTAATAGTTGGCACGATTCTGATCACGGGGGTATGGTTCATCTTTGTTTCTGTTAATGTAAAAAAAAAAGAAGGATTAATTATATTCATTTTGTTACTTGATGTATCGCAGCCGATATCTCGACCTTGACATTTTGACGTTGATAGTATACTACTCCAACAGTTCGTAGTATCTTACGTCAAAATTCAATGTCCGAGGTCAATGACCTGAGACCATACGTTGTCACATGGTATGTAAACAAACAGTTCGCTCCATGTAAACAAACAGTTCGCTCCATGTAAACAAAAATCAAGGTAGCATTATAATAAAAATAAATGAGTAATTTTAGTGCAACTTACTGTATTTTCGTTTTTGCAATTTGAACACTAATTGGTTTTAAATGTGAAATCACTAGGTCTCTTGTTCATGTTTTGCCGAGACTGATCATATCGTCCGTCTTTTACTGTCGAGATCTAACCATTTACCATTGTTTTCTGCTCTAAAGTAGCCCATATAACTGATTTACAGCAAAAATATTGAAGACGTGAATATTGAAAATAACATAATTTAACACTGACATCTAATGACAGCCATAAATTCATAGACTTCTCAAAGTTCAAATAGACGGATTGAACGATCCGATTATTGCTCTCCGTATTGAAGAAAAAAAAGGAGAAAAAGAAAATCGTTTATTGGTGCAAACCACAGAAAAATAATAATCAAATTAAATACAGTGAGAAAATAATTTAAAACAAAACCTTAAAACTGTTTTATAAAATAATAATGCACCAAATTGGGTGCTACTCAGCATCATAGTGTCAGACATGCCGTGACGCTGCACGCGCTGATTTTCAGGGCAACCAGATGGGGAGAAAGCGCTGCTGGCTGCTGGTTCTTTCCTTTTGATCCGCATGGTATTTGTGGCAGTAGCCAAAAGTCCAAGTGCAAAACATTTTGTCGATGGATATAAAGGTCGTCGCATAATTGATTATAATAGGCTATTTGACAACATTGAAAATATACTACAAATTGTGGTCATCCTATCTGATACTAGCGTAAAATAACGTATTTCACTTTATTTCACATTAAATTATGTCTATTTTTTTGGAAATTACACGAAATAATAAGGATTTTTTTTGAAATTTAATCTGTGGCAAAAACGCTATGTGATGTTAGAAATACTTTATAACCTGTGAGTGTGATGTGAAGTCACATCACATGCAAGTAAATAAAACAAACCCCAAACCAAACATCGCTTCGCTTGTGACATCGCTTCCTTGACTGATTGTGATTGTAGTCCACGTTTTATATTTTCTGGGTGTTCCTTAAGCCGGCTACTCACACACCTGCTGCAGGGGCAATACCGGTCGCACGGCGGTTGGACCAATTTTAGGCTGTTCTCTACACACTAGCCTGCCGTTCAGTGTGTAACTGATAGTCCCGCTGAACGCACGTCCACGAGAAAGCCTCCTGTATTGTCGAAACACCAGAGGATTGGTATCGCCTTGGCACTTTCTGTGGTGCTACCAAAAAAAAAAGGAAGAGAAGATATTGGGTGAAGAATTGGTTGCAGAAACGAAGCAAATTGTGCCACATGAATATTATGAAAGAATTGGAAGTAGATGATCTTAGAAACTTTTTGCGAATGGATATTGATTCTTTTGAAGATCTCCTGGCTATGGTAACACCATTTTTTCCATTTTTGTCCACTCCGCTCGGTTGTCACCAATGAACTGACTGGAATTGCCCCAATCCTACTACACACGCAGCAACCTTGCAGGGCGGTAGACACAATCTAGGGAGCTAGGAAGGTCTTGCGCCCCTGCCGCCCTGCCGCAGGCCCAATCTAAAAATTGCTCCTGCTTGCCTACACACATCACAATTAAGGAGGCCATCAAGGGTCCAATTCCCATATTGCCCCTGCAGCAGGTGTGTGAGTATCCGGCTTTAGTGGCCTTTTTCTTTTAAGGGTTTTTACCACAGAGTGTAATCACGTCGACCTCTTCTTACAAAGCGATCCTATTTTTCTCTTTCTTCTATGATACGAATATCTAGCAACAACATGTATGATGCCAGCTTTAAATGTAATTTTCATCACACTTGCATGTAAACAGTATCTAAACATACAGGTTAACTTGACCGCAATGCCCCATATAAAACCCTCGACCTTTCTTCTTACCATGAAACCCAAGGTCGGTAAGTAATTTTTTTTTAATTTATAGCACAGCACACAGGTCATGCAAGTTCAAGCAAAGAGTTTACACGCAATTGTAAAATTGTCTTAAAATGTTATTTAAACAGGAATTTTATTGCAATCTCGCTACATGTTACTTAAATACTCAATTAATATTCTTAATAATCGATTTTAATAGTTGTCTGTAACAAACGTCGTTTTTTTTTACACTCCTTCAGGGCTGTATGTATACCTACGTAAGTATTTGCCCTTAACGTTTCTGAACGAAACATTTGCATAATCTGTGGAGTCCGCCAGCCATCCGCTTAAAAAAAAGTTCAAGTAATTCGTAATAATAGTTGTGATGACTTGTGTGTTTATTTACTCGCAAATGTGATGAAAAACATTGTATGTTTCACGGGCGGTACGGGAATTACGTACCTCGACTCAGAAAGCCCTCAGTCTTCGACTTCGGGCTTCTACTAGAGCCTCGATCGTAATTCCTTACTTACCGACCTTAATACACAATGTACTATTTGATAAAACGTAACGTGTAGGTAGGATTTTTTGTTTACAAATGAAACCTAAAACTCTTTTCATAAAGAGTTTTAATGGTCCAAGATTTAAAAAGATAATATGTCAAATTGTCAATAATTAATTATTGTGTTTTTTATTCGTCGGAAGCCCTGATAGTGGTACAAATCAATGAAATACAGCCATGATTCATGATCTCGTAAAATAAGTAATGTGCCTACGAGTGCAAGTGCTATTTTAGCCGTGTGAGTGTGAGAAAAGTGTGAGTAAAAATCATAATCGTAAGTTTCAGTTTTAGATTATTTCACATAGTAGCCCTTATCAGACACCGTCTTTTCATTCACATTACAGGATAATGTGTCAGTTTTCTAATCTCCATGGAGCTTTTGACCATGATTGGAAACATTGTTCATAAGGAACAACTTGTTTATTTACATTACGTTGTGACACATATCGTCGGTGAAACTGCAAAACCGCGTAAGTGACATTTTAAATAAGGAGCAAAATGCACCTTTTTAATAAGATCGTAAGGTTTATTTTGCTCTATCATAAATTTGTTACTTACGCGGTTTTGCAGTATCACCGCCGATATTATGAATGAATCAGTTAAGATGGGGCACACTGAGAGCATCGTCAGGAAAGTCGATGATAAATCTGTCTGTAACTCAGTCAAATATTAACTTAAACAAAAGTTACCAATATAGGGATGATCCAAATCATCCACCCTATCTACAGTTAAAATTTCTCCGAAGGTTTTCCAGACACCCTGTATATATAACAAATGGTTAAAGAAGGCTACGCCTTCTACCGCGCGTGGTTTCCACACGCTCAATTTTTTGCTAATACGTTATCTGATGGAGTCAAGCGATAAATTTTTTCTTGTTTTCCTCTAAATACGTGTCAAAATGCGAGCTTACAGATTTTTGTCAGGAGGATTCGTATAAAATTAAAAAAATAGAAGCTAAACAGGCCTTTTAAAATTAAAATTGTAGATTCATTAATTCATTACATTTTTGGTTACTATTTTATTTTTGTTTAATTCTAATTATAGTAAATTTAAGGAGAGATTAAAGATAGAAGACATGTAAAAAATTATTTGTTTATTTGTTTATGGTTTGAAGCAAAGGTTTTGTATTATGAAAAATAGTTTCTTTTTTTTTTAATTATTACTGTTTCTTATCAAAATTTGAATCTTAAGAAACATCTGCAATGTCATTTAAAAATAGAACACTTTTTACAGCGGCAAATTTTTAATTAGAATACAAGAGAGGATAGAGAAGAAAAGTAAGTAAAAAAATATTTATGTACGTATGTTCAAAAAAAATAAAAAATATTAATAGTTTTTCTTTAGTAGGTCTCATCGAAATCGTAGTTATCAGTATCTTCATTATCGGATTCTTCATACGTTGATGAATCTTCAGCTTCATCATTTTCACTCTCTGCCCCATCATCTTTCTCACTCACTCTCATGCAGCCAAACACAGAGAACAGTAACACACAGACAGCGTTCAGGGAGAGAGGGGAGATATATATAGGTATACTTAAATGCTGTATACAGAACGAATAATTTTAATAGATATTTTATCGATTTTTATTAGTATATACATACATTTATTGTCGGACAATCGTAGAATCACGTTTGAAACATTATTTTATTACTGAAAAAATAAAAATTAGGTTGATATCAATCACTTTTTTGTGCTGGTATTTTCGACATTTTTAGAGTGTCGGACTGGCGCATATCCCCATAAATTTTGTCGGACAACGTTACGGTTCTATTATATTAATTTTAATTAACCCATAAAAAAAAATTAGCCTGATATTAATCACTTTTTTGAGTTGGAATTTCCATCATTTTCAGTATGTCCGACTTGCGCATAGTCCCCATTAATTTTGTCGGACAATCTACTTATTGACTTTCTCATAAATTAATCTTTAAATTTCAATAAGAATCGGCTTGGTATTAGTAAATTTTTGGCACCCGGACTTATCGACATGTTTCAAGGCCTCTAGCAAAATTAGTCCCCACTACCGAGATTTTTGTCAAATATAAAGTTTGTCCGACTCACTGAAATGAAGCGATCTAGAAAGTTTCAGCCTGATATTTATGACCCGACAAAAAGGTCTACGGACGCAGACCTAATAGTGTTTGGTTACATTTTACTATGTTATTTAAAACTTACAGGTGAAGCTGTCATCCGCGGACTGGATCGAGCACCCCGACCGCTACCTGCTGGAGCTGGCGGGGCGGCCGCAGTACAACAACTCGGCCAGCTAGGACCCGGCCCCGCATTGCGGAGCTGCCCCGCCCGCAAGCGCTCAAGAGTGACACACCAGGGCCCCCGCTACACTCGCGTTTATCGTCGTCGGTATATATGGATAACTGTCTCATTCTCGCACTTACTTGTCAGAGAGTGACAGGTGTCTTGTCTAGGTTTATCCACAACTATAAACTTGAACGTAATAGGCCTCCAGGCTTCAATTACTGTTTTAAGCACAATATTAAATTATTCCTCCGTGGAGGACCTAGTACTTTGTACTTAATGTATTAAATTGTCATTTGTCACACGACAATGATTATTGTAAGTTATTGAGGCAGTAAGATGATGAATTGTTGTATGTCATAGATTTTTTATGGAAAAAGTGGATTCCTGTGGCCACTGGTCACCATCGTTTCCAAAGTAGTGCGGATGGTCAAACAATTTTTATAAAAGTATTTGTAAGTATTTTATTACACTCCGGCACTCAAAACAATAGTTTTAAATTCGGAGCTCTATTAGCATTTATTGTTAAAAAAAGGAATGTATTTTTTCGCAACAATACACTGACAGAAATTTAAAAATTAATAACATTAAGAGAAAGGCTAAATCTGCCCTCTTAAGCAAAAAAGCAATATCTCGGATAAAACTCCTGTAGCAATATCAACCTCATTACTAACGGAATAGAATTCAAACTGCATTGGTTATTCAATTTGAGATACTGCCGTTTTGCTTAGGAGGGCGGAAATTGTAGCGAAGCGGTCCCAACTGCATGTGCCTGCTGTGAATCCAGCGCTGGTCTTCCGTAGTTTATTCTTATGGCCCCTCTACACGTCGGCGGATCATGGATGTGCGTAAGGGACGCATTTACATCTTAGAGTGAGCAACATAGTCTTGCATATCACTCTTACGTATTGCTCCGTCCCTTACGCACGCCCATGATCCGCCGACGTGTAGAGGGGCCATTACAGGGCCCGTGAAAATACATGAAAGTGTGAAATGGGACTTAAGTTATATTCCATTTTGAGCCATGACGACACGACATTTTTGACATATTCTCGCCGGCATTTGTTTTTGAGTTCCCTTCTTATATTTAGAAGCAGCCTGATCGAAGCAATCAATATTCAGACTCGGTTTTTAAACTCATAAGATTGAATATCGAACTTACATAAGTCGGAATTAGTTCCTAAAATTCTATTTCTATTTCAAATATGCGTTATATCTATCTCTGTTTTATAATCCCATTAAAAAAAATAAGTTTGAGAGACGCCTTATGCGTGCGATGTTTTGGATTTTACTGTCGTACTGGCAGGCTTTATTTTAAATGGATTTTCTTAATATTACAATTTTAAAATCAAACAACATTATATAGTTAGATTTTCTAATAAACCAGCGTTTAAACTGTCAATTATATTTCGTTTTGTAAAACGGCATTTTGCTGGTTTTTCTACTGATATTATTAATCTTAGGTATGGAGCGACTTTGGGGCGCATGAGAGTAGAACCCAGAGTTATCACTTGTAGAGCTTGACGAAAACAGTTGGCGGGAGACATGAAAAAACAATATTATGAAGTGACAACTTCTATATTTAGTTAAGCACTGGACCCGATTCTACAGTGGCCTCTAAACTTCCTAATTTTATTTAGGTGTCGCTAAAACACTTTGCTATTCTATGAGCAGCTGTCATGATCAAATGACAGCGTCATGACAGCGCTAATTTAAATCTGACGCTTCTTATTTTAGGCGGTCTTATGCATTGTCAGCTTGACATTCTGGAATAGCACTGGTTAAATCTGCCGTCTAAATTATGTCTGTCCGTCTAGACTATTTAGTTTTAGGCTATTTAAGCACGAAGAAACGGGTCCAGTGTTTGGTAGGTTAAAATTGAATCATGTTGCCAATTTAAGTTTTGTAAAAATATTGTTTTGCTACCCATTGCGATAACTTTGTTTCTCCAGATATATTTTCTGAGCATTCTCTAGAACTATCAACAGCATGTTGGTATTTTATGTTCTATTCGTTGTACCGTTCGATTTACAACGAATGTTAATTTGCTACTATTATACACCGTGTTTTTATTGATTTACGATAACTTCGGCATATTACTAGGTACATCCATATAAACTAAGTGGTAGATTCTTTTTTTTTATAATGCAAAAAAAAAAAAAAAACTATGGAGCAAAGTAACTAAATGAACTTAGCTCCATAGTTTTTTTTTTTTTTTTTGCTATATAAAAAAAAGAATCTACCACTTAGTTTCTATGGATGTACCTAGTAATATGCCGAAGTTATCGTAAATCAATAAAAACACGGTGTATATTTAGCTTGTATATTAAAACTTTAGAAAATTATTAATTATACTTAATTTTATAATTGTGACGATCTTTGAGGAAGGCATATTATGGCCAACAGTGGATTGGTTTTGGCTCATATAATCACAAAGCAGCAGTGTCAACGCACTTGCAGTCTGAAGGTTGTAGTCTTGAGAAAGCAGATGTCTATGGTCTCAAATCACACTTACCTGTGGCTGAGGCCTGTGTGCACGTTTGTCTTCTCTATGCCTTAAAAAAGCCGCCCTCTGCTGGAGATAGGTGAAGAAGAAGAAGATGATGATGATGATTTGATGATGATGCTGGTGATGATGGTGATAAATGTTGATATCATTGGATCTGTAGACAATTATGAAGGCATTTTGTACAAGCCTTTTTATATTTTTTGACTAAACATGTATAATATTCTTGTTAGTTGTAAATATAGTTGCTCAAGAGAATCAATTCAATTTGGGCGTAAGTCGGCCTCGTACGGTACGTACATCAGTTTATAAACATGTGTAGCATTAGTTTTACAGTAAAATGAAATTTGATGTTAAAAAGAGGTCAAAAATAAAACTTGTCGATTAAAATTTAAATTTACTTACTGCGCATGATGACGGCCTTCAAAGTGAATAACTATTAGATAGATAGAGAGCTGATAACTCTGAAGCAGAGCTTCATTAACCCTAGATTCCACTAGCTTTCTATTAAAAAATCGCATATCGTCCTTGAAACTGCAAAACCGCGTAAGTAACTTTCTAAATAAGGAGCAAAATGCACCTTTTTAATAAGCCAGTAAGGTTTATTTTGCTCTATCATAAATTTGTTAGTTACGCGGTTTTGCAGTATCACCGACGATATGTTTAAAAATATATTAAAATACCAAGAACTGTTCACGAACTGTATCCGTTTGGATTTAGGATACATGTACGTCCATACATTTTGTCAGTTTTGTACAGACGCTCTCACAGAATGCTATTTGAATAATCCTTCAGGTGTCAAAATCTTTGAGTTTTGATTACCAGCCGATTATGACAAGATTCTGTAAAATTAGGCGACCGACATAACATAAGTGGTGGAAATAGAACCAAGTTTTGTTATATTATAAAGTAACACAGTGTTTAAGTATTTGAAGTGCTGAATAATCGTTCCTAAAGTGCTGGCCATATGTTTTGAGTCATTATTTTATTAAATTATATTTATTGTGGTCAATTGTTTACTCCGTAGTTCATCTGAGTAGGTAAAACTAAAATGTAACTCTGTTAATCAATCAAAACAGACCACAGATACAAAACATTTTCTCTATTGGTCTGCTCTAAATATTTTGTATCTGTAGCTTTTTGATTTGCTAGCAAAATTAATGCCATGTTGTTTGCTTTTTAGCCAGTTCTCTCCTCACTCAGATAGACTATAAGCAATAACTTTTTTCTGGTAATTAGTAACTGCTTGTTAAATTATTAGTTAGTATAGAGAATTGGTTTATGATAGCGGACCAAATACTATGGTACTAGTGTATGTACCCGCCACGTTACAGCTGGCTCGCGTGGCACGCTTGGCAGTCCATGTAAATACAACTTTGATGTTACTCAGGTGCTCTTTATTGCCTTTATAATGTGTATAGTGTGTAAGATTAATAAAGTATTTTAGATATTTATGCTTCCTTTTTTTCATTTTGTACCAATTTCAGTATAACCACAACAAATGCTGTTTGTTTTACTTCTAAACGCAGCAAATAGTCGACGTGTTTTTACACAGATATGTCTGTAGGGGCCACAGAGCAGAGTACCTTCCCTGTTAGGAACCCCACTTTCCTTCGAGAGTGGACCTCCCTCCCTAGAGTGTGGGCTTTAGGGCTAGGTGGCCTTAGCCCATCGGCTAAGGTTAAGACAGACAGGATACCTACATTTTAAATTTAACATGGTTACTAATAAATATAATAAACTAAAGTATACATAATATAATGGTTTGACTACTAGCAGTATATAATGATTTGCAGTTAACCGCCTTCTTTGATATTCGCCGATGGCTATAAAATAGCCTCAATTTCTCGGGTCAGGTCGTATCCAGCATTTGAAAGAAACCCGTGAGAGCATTAGCACTAAAGAAATATCAAACTGCCAATACCGTGCGTTTAATTATCAATCAACAGTATTTCTTTAAGTAATTACACGTCTTTCACGGGCAGCAGCAAACAACTCGAACAAAACGCCACTGACAAAACACCGGGCGCACTTTGACACTTGCGCAAGATAAACAAAACCTAGCATTTCAACTTTTCTGAAATTTCAAGGAAAGTTATTAATTAGATAGCTTAAAAATAGTAAACTCCGCACGTTCGATTGGTGAAATTTAGTTAGTCGTGGTAACAACTCCTAAAAGCTATGTGTTTGATTTGGTCATGAACGTAAGCGGATGATTATTGTTCATTGATTATTTAAGTAGATACATCTTTGATCACATGGCCTCTGTACAAAGAACAATTTGGCCATTGCCAAGTAAATAATCACAGACAGTAAAGTATTTAAAGATTATTCGGTATTATCGGTGCCCATGGTGGCAAGTAGTAGCTAAGCAGTGGACGCTCTGAGTGAGAATGGCGGTGTACGCGGCGCATCTGACGCGCACGCTTGAGGGAACGCCGTCGGTGTTCCAGGTGGCGGCGCAGGAGGCGCTCGGAGCTACTGTGAAGCCTGCCTTGGGGAAACTCGTGGAGGTGAGCTATCCGTACTGTAGTCAGCTTTAGCACATTATGTCCGAGTGTTCTCACCTATTTCAAATGTAATATATTTTCTTGTGCGAGAACTCTCTAGCAGATCAATTTTGCCTAACATTTGTAATAAATTGTGAGGTGTCCTGTGTATCTTGAAATTGAAATTGGTTGAGCTGGCTGTTCTTGTTTTGGTTTATAGACCATCAAAGATAGTGTCAATGGTTTTTGACATACAAAATCAAACTAATAACATTTATTTATATGCAACAACAAACATAGTAACAGAACTGTTTTAAAGATAATTAGATAACAGAAGGCTCTTTTAGTAATTGTGGCAACGTTGCACTCATCGATGGAATAAGAGTAAAAAGAGTTGCAAATGCTAAGTACCCGGCGCACCTACATCTCCCTGACATGTATTTCTAATGGTTCTGCTTTATTTAGCACCCTAAACTTAAGAAACAAAATAAAAAAAACAACCCTTGATATAACTTGCTGGTCGGCACTGGGTGCTCTGTAGTGTGAGGTTAAAAACGTCTTGGCTCAGTATGTGCTGCAGCCACATCACTGGTCTTTGTTGGAGCCATGGTGTTATGTTGTATATTGTCTTCGATCTTATCAGCCTTGTACAATGTGAATGTGTGTGTGAATGTGTTGTAGTACCTGGCGGCAGTGTACCCGGACAAGTGTGGGTGGTGCGTGCACTGGTACGACGAGCTGTTCCTTCTCGCAGACTGCCTCCTGCAGTACCACTACCTAAAGCACTATGGTGAGACAAATGAAAAGTTATCAATATTTCAATATGGTTGCCAAGCGATTCGCAGCAGGAGCATACAATTAGTAGGAACAAATGGTGAAAAGGGGCAGGCTTTAGTGGGGTGTCCTACGTAAGATAGGCTAAGAAAAAAAGAAAAAGATGTGGCATGTGCCGTAAAAGTCAGAACTCTCCATTTATTGTATTATCATCGGAAGTGCTTCTTTCCAAGATAATTATTATTGAAGCGGCAACTGTACAGAAATCGCAGGCAGTGCTAAGTGGTCAGAGGCGTTTTTAGTATAGGAATGTACCTCTCTGGAGCTCTCTGGGTTTGCCTAAAGTGCCTAAAGTTTTTAAAGTAAGTTCACATCAAAAATATTTCTACATCGAAGCTAAAACTTTTCTCTATCAAGAATGTATAATCATTGAACCAATTATTGTGAGTTCTGAATTCGCGTCTCTCTGCAGCGGCGTCGTTCTCGGAGAGTTTCTACGGGCTGCTGCGCGTGCCGGTGGCCGCGGACGGCGAGTTCCACTCGGGGCAGCGCCTGCCGCGCGCGCTGGAGCTGGGCTCGCTGGCCGCGCTCGCGCTGCTGCCCTACCTGCGGGCCCGCGCCGAGCGCGTCGTGCAGCGCTGGCGGGAGCGCCACGAGGACGGGACGCTCGGGAAGGTACATATCAGGGGAAAGTCTCACACACCTTGCCCTATAGTAGGTACAAACCAAACGGACGAGTCGGGTCATAAAAGCAGATAGAGCAGGAAGAATAAGGGCAATAAACGCCGGCGACTGTAGGGATGGCGGCATGTCGATAAAGGATTTATTTAAACGTATGACAAATATTATATATCAACCACCAAGGCTTCCTCTCCCAGGGCCCCTCCGCGACCGCCCGCCGCGCCGCCATCCACGTGTACTCCACCGTGCACCTCATCAGCTCGGCCGCCAAGCTAGTCCAGCTGGGGGCGTACTTGTGCGGAGCCCCCAGCCCCACCCCCAGCCTGGCAGCCCTGGGGCTCACGTTGAAGGACGCGCCGCCGGCAGAGCCCGACGACACCTGGGGAGACCTGGCTAGGAGCCTTCTCACTGGGCAGTTCGGGTGAGTTCAAGCTATTATTAGATTCGGTGGTCGGTATAGTTCAGAAAGTATCAAGCAGTTTTATTTATTACTCACATTTGAGCATCCTAGGACCGTGTAAAGATATTATTACAGCGGCTTGCACAGATTAGTATCTGCATAGTCTCCGCGTCGATTTTTGCGTAAGTATGCGAATGCGGACGCGGATTTTTAAACGAATGTGGAAGTTCCACGGGTGTGGATGCGCATGCGACTATCTGCAACATCCTTGGTCTATTTAGTGTGATTATCAGCATATATATGTATGTTTGTTCCTTTGTGGCACTCTAGAAACGAAGCGCGTGAGCCGATTTTAATAATTCGTATGTATATTTATCGATATATTTAATCGATCTTTCTTAATCTTGTGAGTGTCACCCATAGAGTACTTTATATATAACTGAAATAGAGAACAAACTCTGGGACTGAAATGGGAAACGGCGTAACTAACGCCATCTGTTATTAATAGTTAGAATTACTGCGTATAAATATGCATAGGTATGTATAGCATCAATAGTTTGTAGTTAGTTTAGGTCCCGTTTCTACGGCCGTCATTTTTACGCCGAAAGCGCGTTACGGGGTAAAAATGCAGGCCGTGGAAATGGGGACTTTTTTGTCTGTTAAGTACTTTAGGTACCTATTAGGAAATAAATGAAATACATAAAAATAAAGATAAATACATTTATTCAGTAAGTAGGCCGCACGGGCACTTTTACACGTCAAGAATCTGCCAGCGCTTCACAAGAGGAGACCACTGCTGAACCTTGAAATTTGGAACGGAAAGGCAACTCTTCAACTTCTGGTTCTGGAAATTTTAATAAGTAAAATACACAATCCAAGCTGCGGAGAGCTAGTTATTTGGAACTCCTACAAGTTTTAGATTTTCGCGGAAAAAAGTCGCCTATGTCCTTCTCCAAGTTCCCATCTAACTCTATACCAAAATTCGTCACAATTATTTCAGCGGTTAAGACGTGAAAACGTAACAGACAGACCGACGGAGTTACTTTCGCATTTTAATATATATAATATTAAATATTAGTATGGATCCTAGCCCTCAAAGTAGCAAGGAAGATGAATTTAATAAGTATGTTAAAAAAATGTGATTTCAGCAGATTGTACACATCCTAAAATCCGGCCAAATGCGAGTTGAGCATAAACATGAAGGGATCCATACCACTGTACAACGAACAAAAATATACGAATCGTGTATGGAGACCCGTTTATTTTTTATTTATTGTTATAGCGCCATAGTAATACAAACTCTGTGTTAATTTCAAGTTTCTACTCATCCTACGGTTCAAAAGCTACGGATACTTTGGGTCTTTGGGTACGGAACCCTAAAATCTAATCCTTGCTGGTCTCCAAAAAAAGTATTTTTTTGCTATTACAACAATGTAGTTAAAATGAATATAAGGATTAAAATATGTAACGTTACCCTTTGATATCAATGAGTCACTGATTTGCAGCTCCGTTAAAGGTCTCCATTCATGAAATGATAATTAGCGGGAAGATAATACTCCTGTAACCAAAAAGTGCATTTATAGTCGCAGAATAAAAAGGTTTGTCACTTTGAAACCTTGACACATTACCATAGAATCAGAAAGCGGTAACAGCATAAGTGGGGACTGCTGCATTGCTGATCCTATTGTTTCTGCACAGAAATCTGGCGCTGTCGTTCCCGATGCTGGGCCGCGCGGCGCTGGGCTGCGTGGAGTACGGCGCCTTCGCCGTGCAGTTCCTGCGCTGGTGGGAGGCGCGCGCGCCCGCCGCAGCCTCGGCGCCCTGCCCGCCCCCGCCGCAGGCAAGTCACTAACCAGCAGAGACGTCGTCCAGGGTGCCGGGCCCGCAGGAGCGCGGCGCTGTCGGTCCCGATGCTGGGCCGCGCGGCGCTGGGCCGTGTGGAGTACTGCTGCTGGGCAGCAGACGCCGGAATTTTAACGTGTTATCAACAAAGTCTTCCTTTAAGATGGGGTTTTTCGAAATTCAACCCCTAAAGGGAAAAAAAGGAGTTGCCAAGTTTGTACGGGAAAAAATGTTTTTATGGTCCAACTAACTTGAAACTTGGTAGAAATGCTCTTCAATGCAAATAATGAGACACCTGTTTTAGCGATTACTAAAATTCAACCCCTAGACGGATGAAAGAGGGTTGCAAAGTTTGTAAGGGAAAAATATTTTTATGGCCAAATTTTCTTGAAACTTGGTAGAAATGCTCCTCAATGCAAATAATGAGTACGTATTTCAGCGATTACTAAAATTCAACCCCTAGGGGGATGAAAGGGGATTGCAAAGTTTGGATGAGTTTTTTTTATGGTCAAATTTTCTTGAAAGTTGGTGGAAATGATCTTCAATCCAAATAATCTACTTTTAAATTGCAATATACACGTAAAAAATATTACTCTCGGCGATTCAGGAAAAACTACCTCTGACGAAGCAGAAAATTGTATATTTATCTATATATATAAAAGGCAATGTCCCGGGTGACTCATCATCGCCCGGCCAAAACTACTAATGCTATAAATATGAAACTTGGACAGTACTTTATTTTTATGATGTAGAGATCCACTAAGAAGGGATTTTTCGGAATTCAACCCCCAAAGGGTGAAAGGGGGTTGCAAAGTTTGTATGGGAAAAAATATTTTTATTGTCCAATTTACTTGAAACTTGGTACAAATGCTCTTCATTGCAAATAATGAGACACGTATTTCAGCGATTACTAAAATTCAACCCCTAAAGAGATGAAAGGGGGTTGCAAAGTTTGTATGGGAAAAAAATATTTTATGGTCAAATTTACTTGAAACTTGGTAAAAATGCTCTTCAATGCAAATAATGATGCTGTTATTTCAGCGATTATTAAAATTCAACCCCTAGAGGGATGAAAGGGAGTTGCAAAGTTTGTCTAGATAAAATATTTCTATGATCAAATTTACTTGAAACTTGGTAGAAATGCTCTTCAATGCAAATAATGAGACACTTATTTCAGTGATTACTAAAAGTCAACCCCTAGAGGGATGAAAGGGGGCTGCAAATAATGTATGGGAAAAAACTCTTATGGTCAAATTTACTTGAAACTTGGTAGAAATGCGCTTTAATGCAAATAATACTTAACGAATATAGGTGGTAAAACAGCTCACGCTGCTTTTAAACTCCCGCTCAATCTCACACGAGTTGAAACCCCTCTATGCAATATCTCTAAACAGAGTGAAATGGCCCAAGTTCTTCGGGAGTGTACACTTATTGTATGGGATGAGAGCAGTATGGCACATAAGAGCGGAGTTGAAGCACTAAGTAAGTAGGACCCTTAAAGATATCAGAGGTAATGATGGAGTGATGGGTGGAGTTACTGTGTTGTTGGCTGGGGATTTTCGTCAGACTCATCCTGTAGTCGCTAGAGGAACTCGGGCTGACGAGGTTAAAGCATGTTTAAAATCCTCACATCTGTGGCCCAATATCAAAAAAGAGTTCATTTAAGGGGCGACGTCTTTGCTGGAGAGTTTTCTGAACTCCTACTCAAAATAGGAAACGGAGATTATCCCGAATCGAATGGAAAAATATGTATCCCTACTCAGCTGGCCACAGTAGTTTCAACAATAACAGAATTAATATCTAAAATTTATCCTGATATTTCTAATTTACAAATGAAGTCGATGGATTGACTGTGTGAACGCGCTATAGCTCCGCTCTTATGTGCCATAGTGCAAGGACCTGTTTTTCCAATTTAGTTATTTTAATTATCGTTCCTGACGTAGAGACCTCGTCATGTTGTTCTCCTAATCATGATTTTTAACTTTATTTTATTGACTTTACATTTGTAAGGATTTTGTTTGTATTGCTTTTTTTTTTTTAATAATTATTTATTACTTTATTACCTTGTAATGTAACTTACTTTTAAGTATTATTGTACCTAATTAATAATTGAAAAAATGACCTTCTGCTGGAGTTTCTTGCGGCGCTTCTTCTCCGCAATGATGGTCTTGTCCGAAGTGCTAGTAGATTCACTCCATGTTACCGACGTGTAAAAGAGCCCTCATGTGGCCAATTTACTGAATAAATATTTTCATTTTCATTTTCATTTTCATTTTTCATACTGACTCCCAAGAACAATGTTGCTGCCACCATTAATGATATCCTCCTCAGGTCCTTTGAAGGGTCAGAAATGGAATACAAGTCGGTAGATTCAGTCTTACAAACCGATGAGGCTGTTCACTATCCTGTTGAGTTCCTTAATAGTGTCAACCCACCTGGTCTCCCTTCTCACAAACTCCTCCTTAAAGTTGGTACCCCTGTCATGCTATTGCGTAACCTTAACCCCCCTAAGCTTTGCAACGGAACAAGACTGCGAGTAAAAGCACTTCACAAAAATGTTAAGGCTACTGTGTTTACCGGATGTGCTCGGGGTGAATCGGTATTCATACCACGAATACCACTTATACCCTCTGATTTGGCATTTGAATTTAAGCGACTGCAATTCCCCCTTAAAGTCTGCTTTGCTATAACCATAAACAAATCTCAGGGTCAGTCATTAAAGGTGGCGGGCATCGACTTAAGGGAGGATTGCTTCTCACACGGGCAGTTTTACGTGGCCTGTTCCAGAGTTAGTTCATGCAGCAGCCTGGTTATTTTAGCGCCCGACAGTACTACCACCAACGTGGTATACAAAGAAGTGCTCAATCAATAGTCGATAGTAGATATCGTTAGATGGTAGTGATCTTCAATAGCCGTGCGAAAAAATATTTGAAACTTGAAAAGAACTGTCCTTTTTTTACGTATAACCAAAATAATGATTCTCCGCGGACGAAGTCGCGGGCGGAAAGCTAGTTATTATATAAAAGGCAAACCTGACTCACTGTCTTTATCAACGCCCAGTCCAAACCGCTGGGGCTAGAGATTCCAAATTTGGCACGTAGGTTCCTTTTGAAGTCTAGGGGTGCACTAAGAAAGAATTTTTCGAAAATCGACCCCCAACGGGAAGAAATAGGGGGAGTAGCGAAACTACTAATTGTACACATAGGAAGTCGCGGGCGTCCTCTTGTCCTACATAAAGCTAAATAGATCTTATCATGATCGAATCATTCCCCGTGTTGCAGCGTCCCGCGGAGGGCGCGCGCTACCGGAACACGTGCCCCGTGTGCCGGCAGCCCTGGCGGACGCCCACCGCGCTGCCAGTCTCCGGGTAAATATACTTTTTTTATGTAGGTATACAGGGTTATTGGTACGTCTACCTATTCCCCTCTAGGGGTTATGGGAGAGCTCATTTGCAATCATTTTGGTCCCATAATACCCTACGCACTTTGACGATTAACACGGGATCTATACCTTTGGTTCGTTTCTTGAGCGAGAAAATAGTCGATAGCTAATCGCTCCCTCGCGACGGGACAGTGCCTAAGAATTGAATTATAACGTTACTTTGACATAGCTGTATAGTGGCGTATGAATCAAGTTGATTGAGTGGTCAACCCGTATGGACGGCAGGTTGGTGTTCTGCTACGGCTGCATCTCCCGCGAGCTGCGCGCGCGCGGCGCCTGCCCCGCCACGGGGCTGCCGGCGGCCGAGGGCTCGCTCGTGCGCATGTACATCGACTGACGCCGCGGCTACGGCTCCAGGTGCGACGGGGACAGGATCATTGACTACTCGTACCTACTTGAGTGCAGTGCGATAGCTCTTGGGCCGCGGACACGGAGCCAGCCCGTTCTAATCCATAGATTTATATGAATACGCTCTTATTGAGAGCGAGTGAGACAAGTACAAATCCGAAGCCCCTTCTCTAAGTGCTCACAGACTGTATATAGGTGGTTCCTTTTAAGCGCGGCGTAGATAAGCAATAACAATTTAAGAAGTTTGATCGCTGTCTCACTTTTTCAGTTCTAGAGCAAGAAGCACAGCTTTGCTGTCTTTTTCTAACTTGTAATTTACTGTTAGATAGCAGTGAATTTGTGAAAAAAATATTACAATTCTACGCCGTGGTTTAAGAAGCCTTTAGGGCGGCCACATACATGCGGAATTCCGTTTCAGAATTTCGAAAAAAATATCGTGGAGTCATAGATTTTGTATGGATAGCTTCTTTCGGAATTCCCAATGCTTGTGGCCGCCCTTATTAGTGTGTCAAATCGACAATAAATTATTTAAAAAAATTATGCAGATAGTATCTTAGCTGTCATGGGTGTACAAAAAAAAAATGTTGCAGCTTTAGAGTACTTGGTGACGGTTATGTTATGAGGATTTTATTTATTAGATGAAGACTGATTATGGTGATTACAGTGCCTAAGATAATCGGCTTGCTGGTTTGAAGCATAGCTAAATGTTGATCGAAATTACGCCTTATCGTAATGGAAATAAAAACGTACACCAAATAAAATTGGTTTGATTAAAGTCGTTGGTGAATAGAGTGATTGATTTCTTATTTTCTATAGTAAGGTTTACGGCGGTTTAAAACCAAGTTAAAACATTTATAAAGTAAAGTAAATATTGCTACGGCATAAAAAAAAAACAACGCATCGTGGCAAACGGAAGCCGCTGCTACATCAAATAGGATTAATTAGTTTATAACCTTTTGAACGCCGTACGTCAAATACAAAATGCGTCACTCCCACGCCAAACATGTTTGCCATGCTACGCAAATTACAACTTAATCCATACGAAACAAAGTCTCTTTTAATCTCTAACTTGTGTCGGCTGTGGCCGACGGTGGCGTCAGTGGCACGACTTTCAGTTGTCGGCCAGAGCCGACTGTGGCGTTCAAAAGGTTAAGGGATCTATGGGATAATATTTATTTATGTTGCCAACATACCAAATTCTTTTTACCAAGTTATACCTCTTTACCGCAGTACGTTAGCCTTAAGAACATGTCGCACCTTCGGTAGGACACGGGCACAATTGCCCTTGTTGACACATTGTACATTGAGTAAAACAAATAAACAATTGTTGAATAAAACATACGTGTTGAAATATACCTACGTCCATTGGACGCGTCTTCACCCGTGGTACGGTTGGCTATGTCCGGTTGACCAATAAATATGAGGTAGGTTTAGGTTATGTTAGTTCTGCACCCGGCCCGAAGCGCCAAAACACTCGGAAGTAGAGAGCGGAGCTCCGTCGACTCGTGTTTAATTTGATTTAGAAATATAAATTTTAGTCAACCGGACACAGACAACCGTACCATGGGCGAAGAGGGCATTGTACATCATTTTTAGTCGGAAAAGTTCGTATTGATCTTCCTTTCTTACGGCCAAACCCTATATTCAATCCGCGGACAGATAGGCTTACTTCGGATTAAAATTTGACACATTTTGTATAGGCAAATGTCAAATTTTAACCCGAGGTAAGCCTTATCTATCCTCGGATTGAATATAGGGTTCGGCCGTTAGTCGGCTTCAGTATCCATCGTTACGCCAACTGAGAAAGTAAGGTAATTACTTACTAATCCTACAAGCAAAATGCGATGCCGTATGATTATCACTGTACATTAATAATTCTTATTTATTGCGTCCTGTTAATGATTATAATAATTATACTTTGTATTTTAACGTAAGTACTGTAGAAAAAAAAGAGTATTCCGTTTGGCCAAATATTTTCGGTCAAATGTATCATTTCCCAAATTATCATCTATCATTTCCTAAATTTTCGTCGCAGTTGTTTCATTTATTATCTAGTCACAATTGTAACTTAACCTAATAGACGTAGCAAGCGGTTTTCCCAAAATACTTTTTGGGAAATGATATATTTGACCAAAACTATTTTGGCCAAACGGCAGGTTCTCGAAAAAACTCTGTACATTTGTTAATATACGATTTTTAGTCGTATTAGGATAAATAAGACATTTTTTTAAAGGCAAAGGTATATTTTTGTAATAAAAAATTATAATACATTATAAATATGGGTTTTATTATACAATTTCATTCGAAGACAACTAATTTGAAAAATATTTAACTAAGTCAAAGCGTTAAAGTTTGCGCAATAATTTAGGAGAAACCATTCAGATTTAACAGTTTATTTATTAAACCCAGGGTTTTCAGAAAGAGCCGGGACTTTGGTACCAGCCCATACAAAATCAGTCCCGAAAATTCTGAGCAGCCCTAATTTAAGAATTAAGACTGCAGCGAGCCAACGCCAACCAGTTTCCAGTGGCGACCGGCGCCCTCATGTTATTGTGTTTTCGAACGAGTATTAGGGCCTACGCTAGCTGACGCGGACGCCCGCCGCGTGCGCACGCTCGCGGGTCCCGCTCCGGACACCGCGGGCAGCGAGTCCGCGACGGGCGTCCGCGACGGGCGCACGCCTAACTGAGCGCTACACAAGTCAAGAAACAACAAACAAGTCCGCGAGCGTGCGCACGGAGCGGACGCCCGCCGCGCGGATTGAAGTACGTCGCACGCGCCCGCGCCAGTTAGCGGTGTTCATACCATTTCTTATTAGACGGGCGTCCGTTACGGATAATCCGCGTCAGCTAGCGTAGGCCCTTAGACACAGCTCAATGACGACTGATTTTCGAGTAACTACAAGAAGGTTATTTAAACTATGTCATAATGTCCTATAAATATTGTGTTCATTTTTACAACAATAAACTTGAAATTAACTTGTTAGAAAACAAAATAATAGTAATGAGGGCGCCACTGTACATCCTGCGCCCGGTACCGGGTCTCGCATAATATTGACTGTCCGAAACGCTTCATGTTTCGCAGAAACATCTTCGATCGAATGATAATTTGGCTTATAAATACATTTACTTGGCATAACTAACAGTTCGCATAATAATCATTTGACAGAATTTTAATTAGCCGCATATTCATTTCGCCGATTTTAATATTTTCAAACCTTTTGAAAATCTAGCAAGGAAGATTTGCACCACGCATGGTTAGTACCTGCTCATGCTCCACATTAAATGTATTCCAATTAACAATTTCCGGCGAAACTAATATTCGATTACATGACTATTATTCTTAATAGCATTCTGCGAAAAATATGCAAAATTAATCTCTTACAAACGAAATTATGCAATATGATATTTTGGCCGAACGATTATGCGATACGAAATTATGACCAACTAATTTCTAAGAGACAACGGTGAACCCCGCGTATGCCCGTCGCAGTCTTACCGTACGGACGCGATCACAATCTACCCGCGATATGTTTATTACTCAATTATGCCTCTTCGTAGTCTACGACGAAAGAGACGCACTGAGTGACTAGCAAGATTATAAAAGTTGCTAGCAGCATAGTGTAACGGCCGTACTTTGAAAATGGAATTTAGAAATTGAATAAGTCATTTTGGATTTGGTCTCAAATGAGTAAAAGGGATGAGGCGAATTTTTAATGTAGTGCTACTAGTGCTTCATAGTCTTTATCCTGTACGGCTGCCAAATAATTTGCATTTGCAGCCCTAAATCTGTTACACAAAGCTACAACTCACATGTCCACAAGACTACCACAGTTGCCAAACGTGACGTCACGTTCGCCCAATGTCACAGTTTTGTAGAATTGTAACTTGTAGCTCGGGGGAATGGACCAATAATAGAATAAGTAAAGTAAAAAGTGAATGGTGGTAAACTACAAAACTACGCTAGCTCGATCGTTGTAATCACTAAGATTACAACGATTATTAAAGCAAAGCTGGAATAGCAGTCGAAATATGTCGTAAAATAATGAGTACAGGGTAGTCTTCGATCAGCTCTTCCAAGTACGAGCCCAATATTCAGTGGACGTGGTGCGCTAACTCCAGTTAGGGTAAGTATGCTCAACAACTTTAATTGTTGAGCACCTATGGAACCCTGTCATATTGCCAGTGTCAAGTCTAAAGACGTAAATTATGTCAAAATTAACGATTGTTTTTCTGTGGCAGGGTTCTATAGGTGCTTAACAATTAAAGTTGTCCGTACCGTACACGCCGTACACAGAAGACTCGCCGGTGTAATGGTACTCGTTCCCCTACAAGTACTCGACGTCAGTGATGACCCCCTGCAGGTACATGTGCATGGCCTGGCGGCCGCTGGCCGTCACCAGCACGATGCGCGGGACGGGCGCGCGGTGCAGCAGCGGCGCCAGCGGCGCGGGCGGCGCGAGGTGCGCGGGGGGCAGCCCCGCGATGTGCGCGCGCAGCGCCTCGCGGGTCGGGAACGACTGGTCGCCGTAGATCATGCCCGAGGACGACAGGACCTTCCAGGGAAGCGGGGTGTCGAAGTAGCCGCCTTCGCCCTGCGGGACAAGTGTATTCATTGTTGTCACATACAAACAGTATGGTCAGACTGATCTGTTGATTGCGAAAAACGCAGGTTGTTCCGCCACGATGACTCCGGATGTCAGCGAGCTGCTGACCAGGTTGACGATAAAAATGACAGCTGTAGGTTAGTTGAATTTTATGGTAACCAGGTATCATATTAGGCAGCAGTTTTTTGTGACTTTTCTGGATTATTTTGCCAATTGCGGTGCGAACAGCACGTAGCACCCAATTTTTTTCAAACTTTCGCATTTCGGTTCGATTATTGAGTCTGATGGTAAAAGGTGCTAGAACTAATTCAGCACTTCCAAGAGCATTGCCATAATTAACTTGATTAGACTAGGGTGACGTCACCAATGTGTAAGCTCCAATAATGGACACTTAATTCTAATGCAAAGATCTTAAGGTTACAAATTGACTGTCCCTAAATTTATAACCCTTATCTTCTATAACATAACAATCCAGTGTCTGTCATTGTTCCTTGTTAATTACAGGTTCCATCACCATAGGCTGCTCTTGCAAAAGATACAGATTTTAGAATCTGATCAGAAGAATTACCTCAAAAGTGGAAACAGCATAGTGGTTCCCGCGCTTGGCGGTCACGACGGAGACAAGCGCGCCGTCTTGGTTGACGACGGGCGTGCCGGCCAAGAACTGGTTGGCGGACTCGAAGGTCGGCGTGCAGCGCCACTGCGCCAGCGCACCGTCGCTTGACGTCAGCAACATGCGCTTGCTGCGGTTAATGAACACCTGCAAAAACCAAGAACAGTCTCTGGAAAAAAGTTCGTTGCTTCTGTTTTAAGTGGCTGAACGTTTGCATGGCAAAATTTTGGAGTGAGCTGAGCTGTGAAATGAGCCTGCTGTGTGGAGTGAAATAGCAGCTTAAATTGTGGAACGAAGACTTAGACCACTTCAGACTGCTCTGGACTGGAAAGCGGTTAACAGTCACGAGTTCGAATTTTTGATCCAAACTGTTTCTTTTGACCTTCATAAGTTAGTAATGCATTTTGCAAACCTAACCTAACTTAGTATATTTGTTTAGAAAAAAATGCGTTAGTTAGAAACTTATTTATTTTCGGACGAATAAAATAATTGGAAACACAACTTCGGACTTACGACAGGTAACCCTGGAAGCTTACTTCGACGGCAAACTAATGTGTTGCCGTAGTAGTGGTGCGTCTTCCAGGATACCTTGGTCGTCCCTGTTCACCCTGGTCACCCCTGGTCCCGAGTACCTTCTCGGCAGTGTTCTCGTCGAGCCGCACGTAGACCAGCTCGGCCAGCGGCGCCATCGTCTCCTCCGTGAAGATGTCGCAGTAGTGATGCGTCTTCTTGGATAGCTCCAGGATCTGGAACAGGATCCAGGATTTTAATGGCAAGGAATAAGGATACTATAGTAGATTGTGCCACAAGGATGGCTAATGCAAAATAATTGTTAACTTCTGGTGAGAGGCACATTACATACAGAGAAGAGAAACAGTAGTAGGTACTGGGAAAATCCCGATCGAAGAGATAGTAAGACATGGATATACGAGGGGTGATCCAAAAGTTTTGATAATCGGTATTAAAAATGGGAGATATGTAAATCGTTATATTTTAATTGAAATAAGCACACTTCCTATATTTCCAAACACTTATTAACGTCATTCAATTGTTTTATTTTACCACTATAAAAATAATTTTACTTTAGGAGGTCAAAATGGTAAAATTTTGTACGTTCACTAATGGTGCGTTCCTATATTGAAAACCGTTGGTAGAATTGTGACGTCTCGTTAAAATTTGACACATTTTGTACGTAGCAAATGTCATATCGCTACAGCCAGTAAGGAAAACGATTCGTTTCTTGAATATAGGAACCGGGCATTACTCATCATCAGCTCGTGATTTTTATGTAGTTGTTTTTTAACATTAGTGAATGAGAAGTAGTAGTCGAAAGTTAGGGCTTAATAACGGGGAGAGCGGTTCTCAGTTCTGATTTTTGGTCGATGAGCAGCACCCTTGTGAATTAGAAGGCTCTGAAGCACATTTCCTGCCACAAATTTGTTTTTTTTTTCTTGAGCTTGTTTTTAATATTTTCCCATAACTATGATAGAATAATGTTATATAACTCTCCTAGATTATTTAAACACAATTGCTAAAAACTAATGTCAAAGTATTTATTTGTAGGCCTCAATAATCCTGGGCAAGGCCGAAAAAACCACCCTAAATTTTGGTGACAGAGCTGGAGAAAAAAAATCCACTGCAATGATAACTTATTTATCGTTTAAATCATAATGATAAATCAAGGTTTCATTTTCAAAAACAATATTTTTTATTAGTGTACCAGAATTTTCTCCACACCGCTCCAAATTATTACAAAACTAACTCTTATTTTATCGTCTTGTAAAATTGTTCATACAGATGTTTTTTGTTTAGCTATCACAGAAAAACAAATGAACAATATAGTTTTTTTTTTCTCTAATTTAAGTTTGATTAGTGCCATGGTATATTCCACATTAAAAAAATATCATTATGTGCATGGTTCATACTGATTCTCAAAACTTATGGATCACCCCTCGTAAACGGTACTGCCAACGACGAAAATAATTTAGCTACCGAGTGACGCATAATTCTTTTCACTGCACCCATGAGTCATGACTTGACGAACTCTCAGCCCCTCCAGCGTCTCCGTACCTGTTCCTCGGTGCAGCAGTGGATGGGCAGCACGGAGCCGAACGAGGCGAACTTCTTCCCGTCTCGCTCGTGCAGCTCCGCGGGGATGGACATCGACTCCACCAGCCCCTTGTACGGCTCGTTGAGCACCGTGCGCTTCGCCATTCTCGTCTACACAAAGATACAGTCATTCGTACAGTCAGAGACATTTCCAGTCCTTCACGCCGCACACAAAAGCAAAGCGCGGGTTGATAAAACGCTTCAAACAACCAACCAACTGCACGACACCTGCAAGCGGACTGCACAATGGGTTTGCAGTTTCGATGCAGTTGCACCAACTGCATCAGAACAGCCCTGGAACTGCCACTTTGCAGTTGGGTTGCAGTTGAAATGCTGTCCGTCTGTACTGGCCCGAGCCACTATTACGGGGAACGCGCCGTTTCCACGTAATTTGAACTGTCACTCTGTCTTAAATTGATGTTTAAACTTCTTACTTATTTAGCGCAGGGAGCTTTCAAGGACGTTTACCTAGGTAGGTAATTAAAATATAATACAAGTGTGTACTATCCAGGCCCGCTGCGCCAGTTTGGTTGAAGGATGGCCTCAGTGACTTGATGAATCTACCATTGTAAAACATAGATAGTAAACAGCGATATAACCTCCAGAGGTTCCTTGTACTAAAAATTGTACATAATACGGCCAATTAAATAAAGATCTAGTGCACAAGAAGTAAAGTGGAATTTCTTTTGTTTTTGTTACTACTGATCAAATTAGAAAATTGACTTTATTTCATTCACAATAGATTCATATTCCATTGACAAATTTCGTTGTATGGTAGGCCTTAGGAGGATAAATAAACGTTCATCTTTGTTATTTACGCAACTGCGCGAGGAAGCCTAAGAGGGGTTATGTGTTTGACCTGTATGTATGGAATAAGTATGTAAGCGCGTTCCTATGGCCAATCGTAACTACTCAATGGCTCAATCGATTTTGATAATTATACGTCATTAGATTAACAGTCTTGATGGCGCGAGTATCACCTGCAAAATATTCTTTAAAAAAAATTGGCGGATTGTTTGTAAGTTAGCTATGACGTGTCGTAATAATTTGCACACCTGCATGCAGGTTGAATATGCATGAACAAACAGCCTTACGATCCTATCCTGTTACCATATTCTGGCAATTTTTGTTTTGTATGCGCTTTATTGTTTTTAATGATAACAATATCAACAAATGTAGTTAGTAGACTGCTTTAAGCTTACTTTTAATTTATTTACTATTATTATTATGGCAACAACGCTATAAAGCATAACCCTAACGACAAGACAAGCGGCGCCCTTCCGACACAAACGACCGGATAATTAGTCTCTTATCGCCTACGTAGCGCTGCCGAGCAGCAATCAGCTGATACGACCGACTTACGCGACGATAAACATGCCGTATCGTAAACAATGAGTACAGGTGAATTACATTAAACTTGCGCTCTTTACGTGTATTTATGTATATACGATGCCCTGCCAAATTTGGTAACAGGAATAATAAATACATACCACACCTTAAACAACTTGACCGTGGGCTCAGCCACACTAATATACAATCATGTTGGGTGATTCATGGGTGATTGGGGGTAGGCCATTGATTGATGTATGGTAAGAATAGGAGGGGCCCTAGAATAGTCCCTTAAGGTACCACTACTCTATTAAATTGTAAATCTGACCTGTAGTTTTGTTCAACTTGTTCGTAATTACCTGTGATTTCTACGAGATCAGATAACTTTCTGGCCAAGCTAACGCCTCTCAAACCATACCTAAGTTTCGCGCTTATTGAGCAAAAGTACTTACATGAGAAATATGGTCAAACGCCTTGCTCAAGCCTCATGTAGTCATGACAAATAAAATGGCAATGGTTTTATATCCTACATTATTGAGTAAATGGGTATTTTATTTATAAGATTAAAGGCAACTAAGGTAGGTAGTTGATTTCTTTTTGTGAACACCATGCCGTTGAGTGCATATATAGTTTTCCGCACTTAAATATTAATAAAACTCATTAATCTAATTTGCATAGTTTTTACCAGTAGGTACTTTGGCTAAGCACAAGTGTAATAGGTCTATAATTACACCTGGTTGCAGAATGTCGCCTGCATTAAAAATTGGTTTCGTAGATCAACTCCTTTAGTTTATTTGGAAATATGACGGATAAGTGATTTCACTGAGGCAGAGACAAGCGACGCGGAGCTAGTGAAAAGAGAGGTCCGCGTCATTCGTCAACGCGGTTGGGTTTCCATAAAGCGGAGTGGAGACGAGGTGGATTTCAACTCATGTGATTTAACTCTTCTACTATCGTCTCGGGCTCAGTGGAAATGCAGCCCTTATTTTATTAGTACCTACCTACGCACGAACCTACGGTACCTACACTTTACACACTCACTTTGTACACGGGTAACTTTAAACGGCAATTTGTAACCGGCAACAATAGCTGTCTTACTGTAATTGTGTGTACCTAATAGAATGAGATCCGTACTGTTGACGGGCAAATATTTGAGCAACAGTGCACGTGCACTTTACACGTCCAAATGCAGTCGCAAGGTAGGAGCGATTCAGTTACACCTATCTAGATTACGAAACGTACGAAGACATTTGAATAGGCTGTACAATTATTATTTTTATTTATGAGATAAGTATAGTAGCGAATGCCAAACTAGAAGAAATTGATGTTAAAATATCCGTTTGTAATAAAGTTTATTAACTTATAGAACCACGTGACAACCAAACCAAACGATAAATAAGCACCACTATATACGCTGATAATCATAGGTATACATACATCTATCTATCTATATATGCATATTACACGAGGCCGATTTTTGTCCATGGCATCAGATCTACAGTCATAGTCCGATTTTGATAAGTAATATGTCATTGGATTCGTCTCATGCTGCAGAGTTGCATAAAGCTTTTAGTTTTTTTTTTTCAATGATAAAGTACCTACTTAAAAAAAAAATTAAAAAAAACTACTGTGAGCATCACATCACCCGACTCCTGCTTTGACTTGAGACGACAATGTAAAAAAAAATGCATGAGAAAATATAAGTGTAGAGTCGGCTAATTATAACCGCAACACCAAAAAAATTAACAAAATACGAAAAAAACATTTTATTTTTTTTCCTGGTCCCGCACGAATGCTTAGCCATTAGTCAAGTATTTTCTGGCACTGTCTTTTTTACTTGTATTTCTTTATTATTAAAAAAAATTAGGGAAACTAACGCGGAATATTTTACTACAAAAAAACGGAAAGGATAAGGAACTATGGATCAGTACAGTAGTTGGTTATATTTTATAACAGAAAAAATAAATAAGAAAAACAATTTATTTACAATGACAATGTTTACATGAATGACAGACGCAGTGTCAATTTTTAATTATCTTTTCTTTTATACCAATGTATTTACACTGTAGTATTTTTAATTCAATAAAGTTGATATACAAACTCATTCTCGCATATTTACGATTTTGATCAATAGATATGATATGTCATTGGATTCATCTCATGCAACTCTCCAAGTTGCATAAAACTCTTCGTTTTTTTCATAAAGTACTGAAACTTAATTTTACTAGCGTGGCTCCGCCTTAGCGATATGGTTTCCGAACCTCAAAGACGACGACGATATGGAGGGGGCGAAGGGCGCTATCAGTGAGGGCTTAGCCCGCAGGGTCACTCGTATATTATTATTGATGGTGACTACTTATAACCATGTTATGAATAGGGCATGCGGTACCGGTACCATTCCCGGAACCGGGACTAAGATTTCCGGTACTAAGTCAGAACCGGGAATTCCCGGGATTTCGGTACTTTTCGGTACTGAGTAAATTATTTGTATTTTTTTTTTTGTTTAATGGTTATTTTTTTAAATAAGACCAGTTAAGTGATAATTATTAATTATTCAATCCAGAACACGAGTTTACCAAATCAGAACAGCTATCTTTCTGACTACCTGACTACCTGTCGGTCGGCCCGACCGGTTGGCCTGGGATTGGGTCGGGTGGGGTGACTGGGGCGGGCCGAGCGATGCCGATCTCATATCGCATCCGAATAAAACCGAGCTTGTGCGAATCGGCCGGGGGAAAGCGTCACCAGGCCACCACGTAGTTTTGAAAAGAAAAAAATGACAATTAGTCTAGTCACAAACTCAGTACCTACCGAAGGAACCGAAGAACCGGGATTTTTTTTCGCCAGTTGAAATGATAATTCCCGGGATTTCCCGGTCCTTTTAGTACCGGGAATTCCCGGGAGCATGCCCTAGTTATGAAGTAACGTCACAGTTTTTCTTTTTAAATAATAGATACAAAGCTATTAGTTAGATACATACAAAAAACAAACAACTTAATTTGATTCACATAAAACCAATCATATGTGTGACCTGTTGATGAAAAATACACAGGAGCTCACAGAACGCTCATCAATTAGGTAATCAATTAATCTAAACTAGTTTTAGCTTTAATATCTGTATTTAGAAGTTTCTAACTACCGGTATTTCTCACAAAAACTAAAAAAACATGTTTTCGATTTATATCAATAAAAAAGCGTCTCTTACCTTGACTGTTCTCAGCTCAATCTTTAACAAAATCTAAGCAATATTCGGCACCGAAACTGAAGATGTTCTGGCGGGCGCGCCGCTCACCGATTGATAAACAAAATTTATCGCGACGATAAGAGGTTCCCTGACCTGCGAGACGACGACTTAACAATCAACTGCATTCCCACTAAATGCAGTCGCTGAGAGAAAACCGTCAAGCAGCAATAAGATGCACTGTGATCAGCTCATATGCCCAGCCCTCATGTCCCGTCACTAGTAGGTACTTGTTTTTTTTTAATGAACTATAGGTTGGTACGAGTACATAGAGGCGGTATTAAAATATTATGTCACATATTTGATTCCTAACTTACAATTTCGTAACTTTGCGATATAAGGAAAACGAAATCTTATCTACAGTTTCGTGACGGCCACCATGTTTTCAATCAGCTGCGTTAATTAATAAAGTCAATTTCGTGGATAGCGCCGGCCCGGGCCAATTTAAGGATAAGTTCCAGTTGTGGTGCTTGCCACTTAATTATAATAGGAAATGAATTACTTTCTCACCATAAAACCTAACCATATCCTTTCTCACCTCAGCACAGGCAGATTTAGCTTCTCAAAAAGAATGGGTAAAATTCGATCCTGCTGCGAGCATGAGACAATTCAAACACATAGACACCCCCGGAGATCCTAGAGCTGGTGCTTACCTCTCCCAAAGGATTGGGCTAGCTATCCAGAGAGGTAATGCAGCCAGTGTCATAGGGACCGTGCGGCGAGCAGACCTGCTAGAGGGGGTGTTCTTTTTATAGTGGAGATTATTATTTACATCTTTAATATTATATTTTGAAATGTGCATATTAAGCCCTTAAGACCTTAAGGGAGCGTGTAGTTAGAATCTGAGGGCATCCGGGAATCAAAGGCACGAGGTGCTTAGTTTTATTTTAATTTGAGTAGGTTAGTTTTTTTGTTGTTTTGGTTTTGGTTGCCGGGTTAGAATAGTGCCACTCCATGTCTTCCCGTGGATGTCGTAAGAGGCGACTAAGGGAATAAAGGCTTGTAGTACTGTTAGGCGATGGGCTTGCCACCTGTCACTAATACACTGGGAAACATCTTAGCCTACTTGTGCAAAATGTGGTTACAGAATTATCAAGAAGTTTTAAGACTTGTTGGTAATTCTTTAGGTCTGCCTACCCCACTCTGGGAATGAAGGCGTGAGTTTATGTATGTATGTAGTTTTAACTTTTAATTATAGTACCTATATCATTCAAACAACTAGGTATTTAATTTTAAAAAAATGCAGTGAACAGTCTGCTGGGCCAATAGGTATAAATGGGTGGCTGGGTGGGTAAATATACTTACATATGATTAAATTTTTACTGTCGTATTTTTTTTTTACTTTTTCGTTTATGTTCTCGCCGCTGAGCTGGAAAGTAGTAGGTACAGTCAACGTCAAAAGTAAGTGATCAAAATTAACATTTCAAAACATGTTCAAGCATGACGCCCCAGATAAAACAGATTATAACAAAGTGTCATTTTCAACTGAATATTTAATGAGTCAAAAGAAAATGATCATAAACGATGCCATAACTGTCTCTTTATAGAAAATTTCAATAAAGAATAATTTTTTTTTTTACCTGTGTGTCAAGTGTCCAACAAGATAAAGTCAAAATGACTAAATCTCCAAATGAAAACTAGGGTAATCACGGCAGTTAAAAAGGATTTATTTTAAATGTTGCAAAAAAAAAACAAAGCGAAGTAGTAGGAACTTATTTCAACCCTTGATGGAAATGAGAGGTGTTATAGTTGTTTCGCGTGTTTGTCTTACGAGTATAACCGACACTAACCGAACGTCTGACTTGTATTCCGAGGTGGTCTTGAGAAGACATGAAGGCCCAAACATTTATATTCACTTACATGTGATAGTTTGGTAGTATTACTGACTATTGCTATTTTAGAAAATCAGTTTAATTTGGAACACTCAGTAATGACTAACTGTTTGAATGGCATGTCACTTACTTATGACACATTACGAGCTAATTTACTAATGCTAAACTATAATAATCAGATACATCTGTCTTAATTGATTGTATATACTATTTTGAGACCCTATTTCATCAGTTTCTTTTGCTGTTGACTGTACCTGTGTGCAGCCACGAGACCAAGGTTATTCGCGTCTCGTGGCTGGGACTCCCCGGATGCCCGAGAACTAGACGCTCCGTTTCCTGAGAAGGGGTCTAAAGGGCTCGATCTGCACATTTCAAAACATTTTTATTTTATTTTCTCTGAGGTACTATTTGATTTATAGCCAAAAATGTACAAAAGATGACAGTCCCCCCCTTATCTCCGAAGTTTTTTGATTCTGTCCGTTCTGTCTGTTCTTTGAAAATCTGTATTAAAATTTAGGCCAGTCAAAATAGACCTTAACGCATAGAAAATAAAGTGCATAACAAAATGAGTATTTTCTTTTGCGGTTACCAAGCATATTATGTTAAATACGGAACCCTTGGTGTGCGAGTCCGCCTCTGACTTGACCGGTTCTTTTTTATTATTGTTTACTAAAAAATAAATGAATAGGTAGGGTAAAGTCACCAGTGGTCAGCCAGAAACCAGTAGTCAGCCTCTGCCTATACTTCGTATGAGTGAGAAGAGAACGAAAGGTATATTATATTTCCCACTCTTCGCACTCATTATAAGGTCGACTACTGGTCTCTGGCTGACCACTGGTGACTTTACCCTACATACTATCCGTGTTAACACTCCCGCTTCGGAACCGCGCTTTGGACTAGTGGTCGGAATGACGTCATTTTGTTTTTTTTTTAAGTCTAGCACTGACGTAAAAAATACAATTGTGGCGTTTAAGATCTTTAGTCATTAGCAGAAAGGGTGATGGGCAATTTTGTATGAACCCCGTCCCCACCCTCCAACAATCACAAGAGGCATGTCCATAATGTTCATTAGGACCCAAATAAGACAAAATCCCTATTTTGGTTTTTTTTTTCATGAAAAAACCTTTGATGAGCCAAGCAAAGCCAGAAAGTGTTCATGTTTAAACAAATTCGCCGTGGTAGAAATACATCATGTTGCCAAGATCTATAAACTAGGACATGTTTCATCTCTGTTGGTGGGTGGCGACATGTTTGCCCATCGTCATTTGTTTCTTTATATTCTCAGTAAATAATGAACAAAAAATAATATTAAAATGGTTTATGCTTTTGACCCAAACCTCTATACCTAAACCTAATTCTTTTCTGAACAAATTTAAAAAAGGTTCATTTTCAATAGCTACACGCTACGGCTTTGTCGTCCGTCTCTTTAACAACTCTAACCTATAAATCCACGCCGCCACGCGTTTACCACAAAATTACTCGTTAAAATTAATTTAATCACCTTCACTAAACGTTACCACTGAAATATTTCTACAGCATAACACTTGCATAACACAATTTGTACCTAGTAATGAGTACAAAAGGTACAAAGGCATCCATCACGAATTTAAATATCGCGTAATACGCAGCTGCTCAACTACGCATTATTGCCAATTTTACGACCTCGTGCAATACACTCATTTATTAACTACAAGTGGTTTTTATAAAATATTTTTACCATTTACACTTACCTAGGTATTCACTTTCAGTTGGGTTATGTTCACTTACTCGTAATCAGATTTTTTTTTACTCAAACACTTAACACCCTTGCTTGTTGGTCTGGAGAAATGAATTTAAAAAGCAACGGCGAGCTTTTATATGTATATCTATCACCAAAATTGTCTATGGAACATCACTGAAAATCCCCGACCAATAACACGCTAGTTTTTTTTTTTTTTTATGGCATAGGAACGCAAACGAGCACACAGGCCACCTGATGGTAAGTGGAAACTGTGACCCATACCATAGACATTCGCATTCACAAGACCATATACCAGATATCGTCAATCTGGCAACACATCACTATTAGGTACAAAAAATATGTAACTTTTTCGAGAAAAAAAATAACTGTCGATGGAAATTATATCATTCTAACGTGTCACTCACTCCGTATTCACCTATAAACTGAATGGATGACACCCTTCGTGTTACGAATTAAACTCATAAACACGAAGAAGAAAACACTGCATTAAACGTCGGAGGCCCTTTCCCTTTCAAGCTTCAGCGATAACTCAATCGAGAGAAAGGGATATAACGAGCGTAACTTCCAACTTCAACAGTAAAGTTATAGTAGTAAGAGTCGTAGGTTGAAAAAATATTTTTTAAAGAAAAACGTGGTAAATTGCTCGCAATTTGCGTATTGTTATTTATATTGCGTTTTGTGGTACGAGTATTGTGCAATTCATGCGTCATTCAGATTAATCATTATTTTATTCAGTCGGTCCGATGTTTTATTTTAATTTTAACTGGCTGCGTTTCCCGTTTCGTCCACTTTCATAACTAAGATTTCATAACTGGTTATGAATAACGATTTTTATTCACTGTTTCATAACCAGTTATTAAACAAGACTTTTTTTTCCATTTTCATAACCAGAACCCAGAACCACTCTTATTTCAAATCAATTGGACAGTGTCGACGGAGCTCCGCTCACGCGGAGCTCCTATTTCTTGGTGGCTTGGCCCTCCGGGCCTGCTGCAAAGCTAACAACCTAAACCTACCTAGTTTCTGATTATGAAAATGGAAAAAAAAGTCTTGTTAGTTATGAAACAGTGAATAAAAATCCTTATTCACAACCAGTTATGAAATCTTAGTTGTGAAAGTGGACTCAACCGCGTTTCCTCCACTGCGCGAGGTAGCTAAAGCGGTGTGAGTAAAAATCCACCAATGGGATTATTTTGTTTTACTAGCCTCACTGTCCTATCGATGGCTGTTTCCTCGCACGCATCGCTTAGATGCTTCGCATAGCTCTGGTGGAAACGCAGCCTTATATACGAGGGCAGAGTGAAGTCTGGAAAAAATTAAACTTTTTTTTTTTTGGTCCAAGTAAATATTTATTTTTCAACGTAGTCCCAATGTAACTCAATACACTTGGTCCATCGCTTTTCTAGCTTTTCGATTCCCTCCGTATAGTACGATTTCTCCAACTCTTCAAAATACGCATTGGTTTCTGCGATGATTTCTTCGTTGGAACCAAATCTTTTTCCACCAAGCCATTTCTTTAAGTTTGGGAAAAGAAAATAGTCGCAGGGGGCTAAATCTGGAGAATAAGGCGGATGCGGGAGGAATTCGTAACGCAACTCGTGGATTTTAGCCATAGCAACTGCACAAGTGTGGACCCGTGCGTTGTCTTGGTGAAAAATGATTTTCTTTTTCGCCAAATGGGGTCGTTTTTCCATTAAAACTTCATGAAATCGCTGTAACAAGTTGGCATAATATTCGCCGTTAATTGTTTTACCTTTCTGAAGGTAATCCCAGCACCACGAGCATCCCAGAAGACAGTAGCCATAACTTTATTCGCCGATAAAACTGCTTTGGCCTTCTTTGTTGCAGGTTCACCTGAAGCAATCCATTGTTTTGACTGCTCCTTGGTTTCTGGTGTATGATGATGAATCCAGGTTTCGTCAACAGTTATGAAACGACGCAAGAAGTCCTTTTCATTACACCTAAACTTCGCCAAACATGCCTCTGACAGGGTCACCCTAGTGCGTTTTTGATCTACTGTGAGCAATCGCGGCACCCAACGGGCGGAGAGCTTCTTCATATCCAAATAAGTGTGAAGGATATTACGAACCCGTTCGTCTGAAATGCTTACAATATCAGCTATCTCTCGGACCTTTATTCTTCGGTCGGTCAATACGATGTCATGGATTTTGGTGATCATCTCTGGTGTAGTGACCTCAACTGGACGTCCGGGTCGGTCGGCGTCAGCAGTGCTTGTACGGCCACAACGAAAATCCGTAAACCACTTGTGGATCATTTTAATCGATTGAGCAGAGTTCCCGTAATATTTGTCTAATTTTTTTTTGTATCCGTAATGGTTTTTTTTCGCAAAAAATAATGTTTAATCAGAACACGAAACTCACTTTTCTCCATGTTTGCAAACACCGAAGTGATTGTTTCTTTTTCATAGCTGTCAAAAAAAAACTAGTCGTGTGAACTGGCTGAAAATATACGATTTACCTCCAAAAAGGCTGCATTACAAATTTACATTAATGAATTTGTGAAGAAAATACCTTTAATATGATTTTTACCAGACTTCTCACTCTGCCCTCGTAGATCAATGTGCTGTGTACACACAGCAACACATCTAGCTATACACTTCAGAAATCTGAAATATTGCATGAAAGAGAGTCGCACTAGAATGCATAGAAGTTGACATAATACACATAAATATGTACATCTCTTTCTTTTTCTCTCTGCTCTGTCTTTAATGGTTAGTTAGGTGTGGTGTTGTGTGCGCCTGCAGTCTGTGAGCACTTAGAAGAGACTTCGGTTTAGTACTTCTCTCTCACTCGCTCTTAATAAGCCTTTACTTAGAAAATCGAAGTTCGAAGTTATGCTAGCTCCATCCCTTACTCTTCATATAGTGTTTTTTTCCTTTTACTTAAATAAAATTTATTATTATTTATTTATGTATTTATTTAAACTTCGATTTTCAAAGTAGCCTAAGGTGTCGATTACTTGAAATAAAGCTTTCACTGCAATATTAGACTCCCTGTAATCTGCAGCCCGAGAGAAAAACACTAAAATATCGTCGAAATTTCACTGCAGCACACGCCACAAACATGAGATGGGCCACGTGTATTAATAAAATTGTTCTAAGCGTGTCGCACTAACGTCATTTGTTCCGAGTGTGCTGCGTATCGAATTACTTAATTTATCTATTTATTCATTGTTTCATGTTAGTCACCAGCAATTATATATTATCCAACATTGAGCGCAATACATCTGACACGTCTTTACTACTAGAGGTATAACAGCGTGTCGTTATTTTTGCGCCCAATATTGAATAATATATAATTGCTGATGACTGTACAATATAGTATTGCAATTATACCCTTGTGCGTGGGTAGGGTACGCCTCTATAGAATTCCGGCTTAATGCGTAGCTAGAAGAGTTGCAACCACATGGCTCAAAATGGAACAAAAAATGGAAATGTTTTTTTTTCATATAAGGTGGTATGTTTCTTTATGAAGGCATAACAGAATTCTTTCCAACGTACAATCCTGACAGGACCATGTTTTTTTTTATCATCATAGAGTTAGAAACAGGCTTTATTCCGCCACATTTTAGTTTTTACCTGCCCTTAAAAACTAACGCGATGGATGGATTGGATTAAAGGATGTTCTTTGAGTCAGTAGTTATTTATAATTGTTCGAGCAATGGGTAACAAGACCCAGCTGTTCTCGAATTGCGACTTGCTTCTACTTCGTCGAATAACTGCATTCGTTGACATAATGCACTGTGCGGGACGTATCCATTAAAAACAATAATGGCTCCTATTTTAACAACGGACCCCTAAAAATGTATAATCATTAGGTATGTATCCTTTTTTAAGAGATAAAATCAATTATGCAATAGCCAATAAGATATACAATACACAGATTTTATTTTCTACTGCGTCACAAGTTCCAGCATCGAAAAATATACCTTAAAGCCATCACATAAGAGCTACATACCGCCAAATGTGTTCGATAATGGAAAGCGAAGGGACTCCCCGACCATAGACAATCCTAGATTAATCTATTGCCAGTCAAAATATTATACACAGCCCCTAGAAAAATACCTAATGTATTACTTTGTAACTCTTGTGTTTGGCTAAACTTTTTAAAATTCATTTAAGTATTTCAGTCATGTTTATAAAAGTTATGACATTTATTTATAAGTTTTATATATTTCTTTCTATATTTGAGAAATCTGGAATTTGGCGAAAGAAATTAAATTTAGGTAATATAATAATAACTTAAACGTCCGTCTAAAATAAAAAAGAGAAAACATGTTTATATCATGATAACATGTTTCAAATGATCTTTATTATTTCAAATTTATTTTTGTAAAAATTGTAAATATTTCTCAAAATTCTTTGACTGGCAACTGATAACATTTTTTTTATTGTGATTTATTCAATCAAATCAACGTTGCGATTATGATAAGTCAAGCCATTGTATAGGTTTTAGTTAATATTTTAGTTCGTAGCTATATTTCCCTGTGTAGTGCAAGTAGATCTTAGAATAAGTGTTATATACCATTTGTAGGTAAGTGCTTCCAAGTAACCTAAGTTATTAAAAAATATAGCAAAGTGATCTAGCGTTATCGTATCTTGTATTTTTCTTTCTCACCTCACAGCTTTTGTTTGATAGAAAGAGGCATCCACGTGTCAGAGCGGATAGGAAGCAGATGGAAAATGCTATCGTAGTCACTTGAATCAGGGAAGAAAATGTAGATATATAAGATACAAAAACCCCGGTCCAACTACACAGTTGTTCCGTAATCAATGAAACCTAGGCACCGTATGCGAACCGTAACATATTGAATGTATACTTTTGTTAAACTAACTGTTGAAATTAATAAAAGGTGCGTCATAATGTGGTTTTAAATTGCTTGGGATAAAGTTGTATAAAAATAATGACAAGAACATAATTCGTTAACATTTATTCCCTGTAAGTATAGTCTTCACAAGCGTTTTTAATTGAAATCTTAATTATACTTGACAATAACATCACCTTATTAGTAAAAATAAAAATAATACTATCCAGTTACTCCTCTGCCAACAATATTTATACTTGATTCATGTCAAATCATATTTAAATTATCCTAAAGTTGCATGTTTCCAACCTTCCAGGTTTAGAGAGAAGTAAGTACTTAACAGTCTTTAGGGTATTTTGGATATACAGGTCTTTAACTTGAAGATACCTTAGTTAGTGCAGGTTTTTTCATCGCTATTGTTAGTTTGTGTCTTTTTTGTTATGTACACTTTGGTTGATGTGTTTTTGGAAAAAAAACATGGTTCTATTCTATCCTATCAAATAGTCAACTCGGTTAATAGTTAAAAATTGACTTTGTGACACATTTTGTTGCAATTAAGTAATTCGTGACAATATTTTAATTATAACAACACCCACCTTCAACCATAAGGAGGTGCAATCCAGTCAATTATAAATTGTGTTCTTTTGTATATCTCTTCCATTGTAATGTTGACTGGTAGATAACACGTGCAGCCACTTATACGTACATACGATTTTTCTGTATTTATGTAGGCATTCAAGTATATTTTATATACTATATACTACAGCACTATTTTTGTTATTTCGTTAGTGTATGGTATCTGCCCGGCACCGTCTGGCAGAGTTCTTGAGAACAGATTATCTCTAATTAAATAAATAACTAATATAGAAACAAACTATTGTTATTCATTCCCTAGAAGATGTGGCATCTTTACATATCTACAATTTGATTAATCCATTAGAAACTAACAATAAATTACCTTCATTGTATTCTTGTTAGTTGGTTCGTCTAGTAAAGTGCAAAATAAAGTACAAAGTATCAGCTGGGTGTCCGCCGCGGGAGCACGAGCAGCACGTCCCCGTCGGTGGGCGGGCGGCGCGCGCGCTGCAGGCGGGCGGCATCAGCTGGGTGTCCGCCGCGGGAGCACGAGCAGCACGTCCCCGTCGGTGGGCGGGCGGCGCGCGCGCTGCAGGCGGGCGGCATCAGCTGGGTGTCCGCCGCGGGAGCACGAGCAGCACGTCCCCGTCGGTGGGCGGGCGGCGCGCGCGCTGCAGGCGGGCGGCATCAGCTGGGTGTCCGCCGCGGGAGCACGAGCAGCCCGTCCCCGTCGGTGGGCGGGCGGCGCGCGCGCTGCAGGCGGGCGGCATCAGCTGGGTGTCCGCCGCGGGAGCACGAGCAGCACGTCCCCGTCGGTGGGCGGGCGGCGCGCGCGCTGCAGGCGGGCGGCGGGCGCGGCGCACAGGCGCGCGCGCAGCGCCGGGTCGCGGTACAGCACGCGCGCGCGCCAGCACCCCACTAGCACGATGTAGTGCCCCGAGAACGCGCCGCCGAAGCAGCGTCTGAGACACAGGTGACACGTTAGTTAAAATCTCTTTAAATAATAGTAAAAAAAAAGTAAATAATAATAACATTAGTATTCTGTAGAAGCAATCCTCTATAAGCGTAATGTTTAAAAATGTTTGTAATTTACGGTATATTTTTTATGACTGGGCTTAGACTAATAGTAGTAGGTACTACTAGTTCTAGTAAGTCTTTTTAATCAGAAAATTTCGAATTTGGAAACCGCGTAGCCAAATCAACCGACTCGTCAATGATTATCAAGAGAAAAGGCCTAGACAAATATAATCGAACCGAACCGAGCTAAAAATAGAAACGTACAATATCTGCAAAAGCACCATTACTCGTAAGTTTGTTTCTCATCCATCAGACATCAGTCATCGCGTGACAAACGACTATCGTATTTTTTTATTACTATGTGAATTAATTAGACCATACCAAAAAGTTCTAAAAAGGGTTGGTTGGTTGATACAGAGGGCTTGACATCCACGTGGCGCGATGCCTACTCCACGCGGATGAGTCTGCTTCGCGCTCTCGTCACACGCACCCAGGTAGAGCTGTACTGACCTGAAGTCGGCCTTCAGCTTGTTGTGTTTGCACAGGTCGCAGGAGAGCAGCCCCGCGTCCACCAGCAGCACGGCGGGCCCGCGGCGCAGGTGCGCCAGTACGGCCTCCATGCCGAGCGGGGCGCGCTCCAGCCGGATGCCAGCGGCGGGAGCTTCCTCGAAGCGACGGTTCACGCGTGAGCGGTCCTACAGGTGAAACATCGTCGTTCCAAAAAAAAGCCATAAGAGGCAAATGAGCTAAAGTAATCACCGCTACCCATGAAGGTGTTCACGAAGCACCAGGACCAAAATGTATATCGTGCCGATTCTGTACATACATACATACATTAAATCACGCCTGTCTCCCAGAGGGGTACGCAGAGACCACTTCTTTCCACTTGCTACGATCTTGACTAATTTCTTTTGCTTCTTCAATATTCATACATCGAGTCATGCACGCGCGTCGTTTTCGGGTACTTAAGATTCGGCCCTCTTCCAGTATTTCTCCAATTTGATTCGAAAAAGTACGCCTTTATTTTGTATGTTTCCCATTCAGATTTAATAAATTCTGTGAGTCCATTTTCACCTTAATGTGGTCAGAGCTATGTATTTGAGACGGTAAATTATATTGTGACTTATTATTTTTAATGTATCAGTGTAATGTTGTAAATAAAGTGGTTTTTACCTTCTTCTTTATTGTTTGTTTTAAATTGTTGTTCTAAATGTTGGGTAGACCGCTGCTTTATCTGGATCCTAAATAGACTAAGTAAATACTATTGTAATGGCAAGGGCACACAATTATTTTAAAAAACCCGGTGAGGTTCTAAATTCCTTCTCTAGTGTGAACCACATGCTACGATAGCGGTAGTTACAAGGTTATGGTCTACAGACCTGATCTATGACGTCGCGGTAGTAGCTGTGCTGCTTGTGCGCTTCGTTCACACCGAGCAGGGTCGAGTACATGCGGTGCGGGACGTCGAATCTAAAACACGACAAAAAAAACATTATACTCAAAAAAAAAAACTGAATATTTCAGTATAATTATGGGGTGGCCACATAATTAGAAACGCTTGCATTTTTCCCGTACAATTGCCTACAAATGTGACTTTTCAAATTTGACAACCAATCAAAAAGTTCTGAACCAATTTATTTTTTAGTTACACTTCTCGTTAACTAATAAACTAAGGTTTAAATGTATGTAAGTAGTATATTATTGGGAGTTTCAAAACACATTTTACATGTTTTGTGTTTTGAAACTCCCAAGGCGTTTTTTGACGAAACGCTCATTTCGAGTTGATCGTTTTTTTAAACGCTAAAATAGGTGTTTTGAAACTCCCAATCGGTTTTGAGGTGTTTTGAAACTCCCAAGGCGTTTTTTTAAACGCTAAAATAGGTGTTTTGAAACTCAATCGGTTTTATGGTGTTCTGAAACTCCCAATCGGTTTTGAGGTGTTTTGAAACTCTCAATCGGCTAAGAAGTTCATACAGTTTTAAAAACTTGAACATATAACTACTCAATATCTTGAAGGTCTAGTCTCATTGTGTACAGACCTTTCATGCTTACAACACGTAGGTAGTAATATTATTTTTATATTTGGAAATATGAAGTTTGTGAAACAACTTCAAAACTTGCAATTAGAAGTCGTTTGTCCAGTTCGCCACGATCGCAATTCACGTCATGGAGAACTTTTACCGAACACAATTCGAAGTATCATTTGTGGTCCCTCTAACTGTGGAAAAACTAATTTACTTGTCGGTCTTCTGCTGCATGAACGGGGGCTACGCTTTCAAAACCTTTATGTTTATTCTAAAACTCTCTTCCAACCTATGTATCAGTATTTAGAAAAAATACTAATGTTGGTTCCATCAGTCGAATTTAAAAAATATAGTGAGAATGATGAGGTACTAAGTCCACATGAAGCTAACATTAACTCCATTATTATATTTGATGATGTTGCATGTGAAAATCAAAACAACATAAGGGATTACTTTGCAATGGGACGTCATAAAAATATTGATAGCTTCTACCTTAATCAAACTTATAGTAAAATACCTAAACAATTAATAAGAGACAATGCTAACTTAATAATTCTATTTAAGCAAGATGATGTTAATTTGCGTCATGTTTATGATGAGCACGTTGGAAGCGATATGTCTTGGTCACAGTTTCGAGAAATGTGTGCCGAAGTATGGAAACTGCCATATAGTTACTTGGTTATAAATAAAGATTGTAGTCGTAATTCAGGATGTTATAGAATGAGTTTTGACACATTTATCATTATGGATTAACTATAATACATGATGCATTATTATGAAACATGTATTGCTTCATAGGAAACCATCAAGATCAGACATGGATCTTAAAATCAATGACGAGAAAAATTTGAAAGAAAAAGTACTTAAATCTGTCGAAGCCATTAAAAAGAAAGTTAGACTGATTCGTAATATGAAAACTGATAATGATATGATGTTGGAATCAGTATTGAAACCAATAACAGAACCACTTAATGAAATAGTTAAAGTTAAAAATGAGAATAATTACTTAAATACTAATGATGATGATTCCAATGACAGATTTCAATGGGGAAAGTCGGTAAAAAGATTAAAATTGAGTCCTAGTGAAGAAAAGAGGCAATCTATTCATGATCAAACGGTTGTGAGGAAATCTTCTCAATCTAGTCTTGATAATGAAGATGAAGGGGATGAGACATCAAACAGCGATGAAAGTGATGTAAGCGATGGAGTGGAAAGTGAAAATACTAATGATATTTCATTTAAGACGAGTGATTCTTTCGCATCTCCTCGTGATGACCCTAAATTTCAAAAGCATTATATGACCAACTTAAATATACCTTTTGGTGTTCGAACGGAACGGGACAAGCTAATGTTGGGATCCTGTCAGGTATACACTACAAGTGACAAAAAACTGAAAGTAAATGGTCAAACTTACTATTTATCACCAGGTTTAAACGAATTGCTATTTAAGAAAATACCGGATTTAAATAATATAACTGAGGATGATAAACGCAATTATAAAATCTTATTATTAGAAACTAATGCACATAGAAGAGATTTTAATCCTAATAAACCAATAAAAAGCAACAAAGGTATGAAATATTTATACGTAATAAGACCTCTTTTTAAATTGGCTAAAGAACGTTTAATAAGTGGTGAAGGATTACCGATGATGAAAAGAGTTAAAACCGATGTATCATATGTATATTGGGATAACCCAAACGAATTAGTAGAAAGATTAAAATTGCTTATAGCTTCTCGTGAAGCTGGTAATACAGGATTGGATAATGAAATCATATCTGTTATTGAAGAACTGCAAGAAGCAGGATTAGTTAACAATGCTAATATATAAAACAGTTACTTTACTATAATTATCGTTAGTCGAGGCAGAACTTTTGACGTGCAAATATATCATAAAATGAATATAGACAAATTCGGACATCATCTTCATAAACGCCTGCGTGTATCTGAAGTTACTGAACTTAAAAATAATGCTTTGCTCCGATCAGATGATGGACATTTCGATTTACAATCATTAAGATTAAAGGGGCTTGCACATCCATCGTCACCTGATGATGCCGTTAATAAGCAGTACGTCGATCAGCTCGTTCAGAATATTTATCAGAAGAAGTATGTAGATTCTATGTTTGATACTATAAATTCTCAAATTCATCAGTTGGCAAATCAGTTGAAATTGAACTTTTATTCAAAAATTGAAATAGACGATATTTTCAACAAATTAAACAATGGCAAAGCAGCAAGTCGTGAACGAGATACACAGATCAGCTCGAAAAAACTTTAAGCGACGAGCAGTTTTATTAAAAGGAATTGATGATTTGTGGCAAGCGGATTTGATTGACTTACAAAATTTACATAAGATAAATAGAGGATATAAATACATTTTGGTTGTAATAGACGCATTTTCAAAGTATGCGTGGTGTATTCCAACAAAATCTAAAACGAAAATAGAAGTTAAAAATTCTTTCGAACAAATTATTAAATCATCAAAACGAGTACCGATAAACTTACAGACAGACTTTGGTAAAGAGTTTTACAATAATGAATTTAATTGTTACGTAAAGTCTTTAAAAATAAATCATTATTCCACGTATTCAATTAAAAAGGCATCTATCGTCGAAAGATTAATAAAAACTCTCAAAAACAAACTTTACAAATATTTTAGTTTCATTGGAGATTACAAATGGGTTGGAAAACCTTTAGATGATGTAGTAAAATCCTATAATGAAACTGTGCATAGAACAACAAAATTTAAACCAGCTGATGTTATATTTCATAATGAAACCGAAGTAAAGAAAAACATAGAAAAATCTCAGTCCAATCTTCGTTATAAACTAAATAAATTCGACGTCGGAGATCGCGTACGTATAAGCAAGTATAAGAGCGCCTTCCATAAAGGTTATACACCTAATTCGTCTACTGAGATATTTACTATTAAACAAGTTAGTCGCACTCAACCGGTGACTTACCATATCAACGACCAACGAAATAATCCTATACTCGGGTCATTTTACGAACAAGAACTTCAGAAAACTAAATACCCTGACGTTTACCTCATAGAAAAAATTATTAAAAAAAGGGGCAGAAAATTATATGTCAAGTGGTTAGGACTAAATGATAGCGAAAACAGCTGGATTGATAGAAATGCTATTGTCTAAATGTACTTATACGATTTTACGTAAGAGAACTAACCATTCGCATATAGGATATGAAAGGAAGAGGACTTTTAAATAGTGTTATTAATCACTTACCGTTTGAACTGCACTTGCCTGGTTATAATTATTGTGGACCTGGTACAAAATTACACGAACGATTGCTAAGAGGCGATAAGGGAATTAATGCGCTGGATAACGCATGCATGCAACACGACATTGCTTACGATAAATATTCTAGTTTAGCAGAGCGTCACCGTGCAGATTTAGAACTTTATAAAATGGCTAAACAAAGATTGAAGTCGAAAGGGGTTGGAAAGGGAGAAAAACTCGCTTCATGGCTAGTTAGCAAAGTGATGAAGTCTAAAGTAAAAGCCGGTGCAGGGATAAAATCATTTAAGCACTACGTTTCTAAGATACGCACTGAATTGAAAAAGAAGAAATCTAAAAATAACGCCAGTTTGATCGAGCGCGCACTTGTTGCCGCAAGAAAATTAATTGGTAATAATAATAGTATACTAAGAGCTCCTCGTTTAATACCAATTCCGAAAACTGGAGGTATATTACCACTAATACCTATTTTCGCGGGGCTCTCGGCGTTAGGATCATTAGCAGGAGGAGCTGCCGGGATCGCTAAAGCTGTTGGAGATTACAAAGCTGCACGAAAAAACTTGGCCGAATCAGAACGTCATAACAAGATGATGGAGTCTATCGCATTAGGAAAAGGATTACATATTAAACCGTACAAGAATGGAAAGGGATTATGTTTGAAACAGTCAAAAAACTAACGCATAGGTTACCCAGACGTGCCCTTACAAATGTAGATATTTTAAAACACTCAGCAGATATCCCTCATTTTCGCGGTGTTTATATGAGAGATAATTTGCCAAAACGTCCTAAAAGAGTGGAATGTGCTATCGTCAATTTAGATAGTAGTAAAAACGAAGGAACTCACTGGGTAGCCTATGTCAAAGATAATAATTATTGTGAATATTTTAACAGTTATGGTGATCTTCAGCCACCGATAGAAATAATAAAGTATTTAAAAAATCATGATATATCATACAATTTTAACACTTACCAAAAGTTTAACACTGTTAATTGTGGTCATTTGTGTTTGAAATATTTAAAAACATTCTGGAGTAACCGTTTAAATATCTCTGTACAGTAAAAAGCTTATCATTCTCACGATGTCTTTCGCTTTGTCTATAACCGGAACCTCTTCTACCTTGATCACAAATTATTCACCAGCTTTTCAACTCGATGGTGAATATGAATGTGGGTTGCTATATATGTCGACTTTTAATTCTATACCTAATATAGACTATAGAAATAATAAGTTTTATTACGGTCAAAATGAAGTAGTAGAAATTCCAGAGGGGTCATATGAACTTCAAGACCTTGACGATTACCTCAAAAAACACTTGCAGGGATGCACATTTTCCCTGACATGTAACAATAATACGTTAAAAACGTCTATATTGTGTTCTAAAACTGTATATTTTAACAAAGAAAATTCGATAGGTAAGGTACTAGGTTTCGGAGAAGAAACTGTTCAAGCTAATATATTAACAGAGTCCCCTTTTCCTGTGTCCATTCTGTCTACAACTATAGTGCGAGTTGAATGTGACATAGTGAGCGGATCATTTGTAAACGGAAAACCGAGCCATATTATTCATGAGTTTGTTCCTAACGTGCCACCAGGTTATCGGATGATAGAAACACCGAGAAACGTTATCTATTTCCCTGTTACACAAAACAACTTGACCTCTCTTAAAATAAGAATATTAGACGCGAACGGCAATTTAGTTAATTTACGAGGTGAAGAGATTCAATTATATTTACATCTTCGAAAAAATGATAGATTTCAATAAAAGTGTGGTATCGCACAACAAACGTGTTATTACTCATTGTGCTATCAAGAAAAGAACACCTAAACATCAGCTTTCAAAGCTTACGAAAGAAAATAAGCAATTTTTAAAATATATAGGCTTATTAAAATGAGTATACTAAACTTGTCAGATCCTTTTAGCTATGATAACACGATTGAAAGTTTTGAATATCATTCGTATAAACCGTACGTAACAAGTTTTAATTTGAACGATGAAATCCGTATTCCTATTAACCAGCAAGACCTCTACTTATTACCATCAGCAAGCACACTATACATAGAGGGTACTATTGCAGTATTCAACAGAGAAACAAAAACGCAGGTGAACAGCGTTCAATTTACAAATAACCCTATACTCCATCTGTTTCAAGACATTCGATATGAGCTGAATGGAATCGAAATAGATAAAATTAAAAATGCTGGCGTTACAACAACTATGAAATCTCTTGTATCCATGAATAAATTCGAATCATCGATGTCGAAGGTATGGGGGTGGGACGTTAATGGCACAAAAATTACACATGGATCATTTTCTGTATCAGTTCCTTTAAATAAGATTCTTGGTTTTGCAGAGGATTATAATAAAATTATTATTAACAGTAAGCATGAACTTATTCTTTTAAGATCGAATAGTAATTTAAATAGTGTAAAATTGAACACAAATGAATACATAGACAACATTACTATATCTAAAATAGTATGGCGTATGCCTCATATCAAAGTTTCTGACCGAGAAAGATTAAGGTTACTCAGACAGTTAGAAAAAGATCATGCAATTCAGATAGCTTTTAGGAATTGGGATCTTTATGAGTATCCACTTTTACCTATAACATCAAAACATTCTTGGGCAATCAAAACTTCATCTCAAATTGAAAAACCGCGATACGTCATAATTGGATTAAAAACATACAGAAAAAATATGCCTGACAAAGATATAACGTACTTTGATCATTGTCATTTGAGAGACGTTAAAGTCTTTTTGAATTCAAACTATTTTCCATATGAAAGTTTAAATGTCAGTTTTGGGGCTGAAAAGTTTGCTATATTATACGAACAGTACGCTAAATTCCAACAGTCTTATTATAACCGCAGTGAAGCTCCGTTGTTGAGTCCGCAAGAATTTAAAGAAAAAGCACCTCTGTTTGTCATCGACTGCTCTCGACAAAACGAAACCTTAAAAACGGGTTCAATAGATGTTAGAGTTGAACTAGAGTGTGAACAAGACATACCCGACAATACCGCGGCTTACTGTCTTATTCTGAATGACAGTATTTTAGAATACAAACCATTAAGCAACATTACACGAAAAATATCATGAATTCAGATTGTTTGTTCGTAGACCTCCAGGGGTTTAAATCATTTCAAAATGAATTTATTGTTAAAGAATTTGCATACGGTACCAATGAATACACACAAGTATTTTCAATAAAACCTCCATATAAGTTTTCGACGTTAATGGAAAGCGAAAAAAGACAAGTAAGATGGATAGAGAAAAACCTAGGTATTTCATGGCATGAGGGCTTTGTTGATTATAGGGAATTTAAAAGAATGATACACTGTTTTTTGGAAAACAAGAAAATATATGTAAAAGGGTTAGAAAAAGTTAAATGGATTAAAGATTTGTGTAGTAACTGTACCGTAATTGACTTGGGTTGTAACGGTTTGCCTAAATTTGAATCTATGTATCAAAAATATTGTAAGGACCAGAGTAGTTATAGTTGTTCAACGCATAAAAAATCTTGTGCGTTAAAAAATGTTTTATGTATTAAAAAATGGTATTCTGAAAATAATTTATCATTGTATTCTCATTTGTAATAAAGTACAATAAATATTATAACTGTAAAGCATATTTTTATTTCATAATTATTTCCCTTTATATACCTACCTACATATGATAAGATAGTGTCCGATCCGAAAACTGCAAATTTAAGTGCCTGTAAAAGTTTAAAATAACAATGATAATGACAACTATTTGTTATTTTATGGGCACTTAAATTTTAAAGTTCGAATTGGACCCAGAGGGGTTACAAAAGGTTTAGAAGTAAAATAAAACCAGATTGAAAGGAAATAACGTTTATTTATTAATTACCACACCTTTGTTTATAACATAGCACCTTAAATCTAATTTTAACTTTAATATTAAAACAAAGATTGATGACCCCAAGACAACGTCGAGACTTGATTATTTAGTATAACGCGTTTGTCATCATTTGACGACAGTGCTACTTTATTCAAGGACTGAGTAAAAATAACATGTTTTAAAGATTTAAATACAATATTGCGTTTTCTTATCCGCTCCTTATTTAATAGTACTTTTTTATATTCCTCAAAATCCACACCGCGCAATACATGTCTCTTTGTGCCTTTAGCCTTTTTCAGTTGTTTGTTTTCTGTTTTTATACAATATAATTTAGACCTAAGGCCAACGAACTCATTTATTATTTCTCCACCAAGTTCATCTTTAAATAAACCGGGTACTTTTTTATGTTTAAGAGTTATACCGTATGCGTTACTGACAGAATAATTACTTGTATCAAAATAATGTTGAAAATTTCGTTTTATATCTACATACAAATCTTCTGTATTTATGGAATACAAAAAAGAATCTGTATCGGTATAACATAAACTTAAATTAGATCCATAAAAAGGTTTCATGACAGAATAGTGAAAATCGTACATATGAGTTTTCGATATTTCCAAAACAGTAAATCCAATGTAAATTGGCCGGTCAAGAGTTACCGATTCCGGTTTCATTTGTATGGCGACAAAATTTTCACTAAAAACGGTTGAACTATGAAAATTAGGTCTACCTGTTAGATGCTCTGCTGTGTACTTCTTTTTTGTTTTATTTCTATTATCACTCCACGCATTAACTAACAGAACATTTAACCTTTTTTCAGCGTCTTCCAACGTTTTTCCAAATATAGCATTGTTTGCAAGTTTGCACGAATTTTGCTCAAACACGGATTTAGCTTTTTGTCTTAACTTTGTATTTAAGTCTATGTATTGTTTTAAAAATGGACCTTGTTTAAATTTGATTACTCTATGTACGTTTTTCAATACCAAGCCATGTTTTATACATGTTTTTAAATGCACATAATGGATGACATACTCGTATTTATCATATAAATTTGGGATAAGTTTAGGTTGCTTTGAACCAGGCGGTGTGAATTTTTGAGGACAGAATGGAATGTCATTATGCAAGTCATGCAAATGTTCTGGATATTCTAAATCCACTTCCAAAATATAACCATAATCCGAATCATCAGGTGTTTGTAGGATATCGAGTACATTAATTTTATCCCGTGGTAATAATTTGAAATCATCATAAGGTAAATTGCCACACATTGCATAACCGTATAGATTATTACAGTCTATGTAGAATAAGAAACTGCTCGGATTACTGGAATCAAAGTTTGGCATGTATTTATTATTTGCCTTTGCATACCGAGTAGAACATAAACATACACCCCCACGAATACCTTTTTGAATCATTCTAATTATTTCAAGGTCATCAATGAGTTGCAACTTCACACCAGTTATAAGTAACATGGCATCAAAACTTAAACTTGGGGCAGTTAGATAAAAAGCAGGGTCTAATCTATAATTGACTTTACAAGTTTGACGAAACTTTTCAAATATGTCAGTTAGTAATAATACATCTGATTTAAGGTAAAGATCGGTGTATTCTCCTAAAGTATTAATATTGAATGATTTCCATACAAGCTCGGCATGTTTATAATCATATTTGGATATAATGTCATTTGTTAATGAGTTGTAAAAATAATGTGGCTGAGGTAAACATTGCTCTTCATAGCGACTCCAACTAGACATATACTCGTATGGATAGACGCCCTTTCGTTTCAATAAATCGAAATGCTCTTTTAAAGGAAAAAAATGTGAGAGATGAATAAAGTCTTCTTTATTTAAGGTGCTTACAAGTTCTTCCAAACTTGCTCCTAAAAATTTGAATGAATCTACAAAACGAACAGGCATATATTCATTTCGACTTGTAATGAAAAATTTCGTAAATGATATGTAATTTTCTTTGTTTTTTGCAATAACTTTGACTTGACCAGGAAGTTCACCCAACTGACGTATAAACAAATGACTGTCGTATCCTGATAAGTTGTGAAAAAATACTGGCACAAATGTTGGTAGGCGGTACCGAATATTACAATAAGAATGGGCTGCCCCTCTATATCGTCCTGTTAAATGACAATGATCTCTCACGGAATCGCCGAGTAATAACTTGCGACAAAGAAAACAATATTGAGAGTTCAAAAAATCATTTTCTTCTTTCTCTGTAATAGTTATTGGCTTCGGGTCAGAATATATTTTATTTATTCTATGTACATCTTTTTGCAGATATTCGAGAAATTTTTCTACGCAGTCTTTTCCACGATAAGACACGAATTTGTTTAGGGAGCTATCGTATGAACTAACAATGTAGTACGCAAATGCAGCTGGTATGTGTTCCTGCAATGTTGTAGTACATTTCGAACTAAGTTTTTCATCCGTATTTGGTTGCAATAAGGATTCAAAGTCTGCATAAATTATAAAAGGCATATTTTGCATCCGCTCAAAATTTTTAAATTCAATATGCGCACCCCGATTAGGTAAAATTGTCTTTACGCCCCCGCATACGTGAGCATTAAATTTGTCTTGACTATTAAAAAATATCATACATTCATCGCAAAAAAATATTTTCCCGTTATGTTTTGTAAATTGAAGTTTAAGCAGGCGACTTAAATCTTTTATAAGACAGTAATGTGTTTGACGACCGTTTTCTAACATTAAAAGGTTAATATGATGTTGCTTCCGACATGTGGTTTTGTAAAGTGGACCTACGATTTCAGATTTATTTTTGAGTGCGTACACATTAATACTAATACGTTGATTGTTTTTTTCGAATATTTTTATGTCAGATAATCCCACAGGAAAAGTCATGTCCTTGCTATTAAGAACACCTTCATAATGGGGATATGAAGATACCCTATGCACATTATTTTTAGCGGGAAATAAAGCAGCCATCACACACCACAAAAAGCAAAAAACATCTTTATTTTGTATATTGATGCACGCCCGTTTTAGTTTTATATTTTTAGGCAAATCAATGAATCCTGATGCTCTCAGTGGGTTATATTTACTGATGTTTACCTCTAGGTATAAATTGCGCATAAAAGCCCAACCACTATCCCTGTCTTGAAACTCATCAATTTTTCCACAAATACATTGTAAAAGATTTAAAAATATTTCATTAAAATCATAGTTCTGATGTATAACTATATTTTTCGTTGCAAAAGATTTTACGTCGCAAGTATCGTTTTTAAGTAAAGAAAATTCAGCAAATAATTCAAAATTGACTTTGACAGTATTAAACACTGATTGTCTTGCTTCCAAAATTTTACGAACACTGTCGCGAAGGCTACGTATAAACTCGGCTGGTGCACAAACCTGGTCTGGCCCGCCCTCACGCCCCCGCACACGGTAAGATGCTATCCTACTTCTAAAAGCTGAAGCTATTTTTTCAACGCCTTCACCGTTATCAATAGAAATATTATTTTTATGCACAATACTTCGTAAATGAGCAGAAAAAGCTCGACTAGGAACAGATGTTTCGCAAACAGAACAAAATATTGATTTACAACTCATTTTTTGTTTTTTTATTTTATTTTATTTTTTAAGAATAGTAAATGAAAAGTGCTAGAAAATAAGATAAACAAAGGTATCGCGAGAATTATTATTTTTAGTAACAATATAACGCTCGGTGAAATTTTCAAATTAACTACAGCTTTCTCCTATAGATCTTTTGTCACAATAGTTTTAAGTCAGCCACATTATTTAATTTCAACTCAACAAAACATAGAATTACAACTCATTTTATTTTTTTTATTTTTAAGAATACTATTTGATAAGTGCTGGCAAATATTACAAACAGAGGTAACTAATACTAGAATTATATTATTTTAAATCGCGATAGAACGTTCCATCTTCAGCGAAATAGTCCTTACATAATTTAAGCACTTTATTAATATCTGACACCTCTGACGAATTAACATCTAACTGTATTTTTAAATTAACTAGAGCTTTCTCCCATCGATCTTTTGGCGAAATGCTTTTTATGTCAGCCACATTGTATAACTTTAACTCAAGAAAAAGGTCGCCTGATAATTGTGCAGTTCGACGCACCCTGCCCCCGGGAACTTGCCTTATCAATACTGACGACAGCAGCACTGGTTTGGGTTTGCGAGCACGCCAGTCACCATCTTCACTGTCGGAGTCGATTATCCAGCCGCCTGCAGGACCGTTGAGCTGCTCTAGCAGACTTGTCTGCGCCAACTTTTTTGAGCTGTAAATCGATAAAAAATAAATAAATAATAATAAACGGAACAAACATGTGCAGAGCTAAGTACCTATTTAAATTTATTTTTAAAATTACCATTTACTGAAATAAATACATATTTTACTTACCGTGGAGTCGGTGCTTCGTCTTCAGATTCAGTCGGCGGGAATTTCGTTTTTGACAGCTTCAACTTCTTTGACCTATAAAACAGAAGTTCTATAATATAATAAAGCACTTTAAAATGTATTCAGGTAATAATTGTTTAAAATTGAATTACCGAGGTATTGAGGCTTCGTCTCCTGATTCGGGCAGCGGGGTTTTCTTTTTTACCACCTTCGGCTTCGTAGACCTTTAAAACACAAAACATAATAATTACACCGCGACAATGCACTCCTAACACACAGCACCTTAGATATTAATTAATTACCTTGAAATTGGAGCAGGATCTTGAAGCTCCGAATATGGTCGAGTCTTCTTGGAGACTTTCACTTCAGAGTATTCCGTATCAGACCTGTAAAAAAAAAAAAAAGAACATGGAATATTGTATACAATTTATTTAATTAATAATCAATAAAACCATATCAGAACACATTAATATTAAAAACTTACGAACATTATTTTAATGCAGTTGTAGTTTGCGACTGATTGACACTGACTTTCTTGTAGAAATAAATGTAATTACGCGTTATAACGTAAAAAGTTTCCGCTCAGCACTTTACAACACTCACAGAAGTTCTCAACATTTAGATATTTATAACATTCTATTTGTAATAACAGTACTACGGAATGCGAACAAAACAAAGTTTTTATAAAGGTTTAATACCTCAGACGTCGATTTGCAAAGTAAGCATTTACAAACAAAAGTATCATGTTAAATATGTCGTAATCGGTGCATCAATGAAAGGAACCGTCGTTTAACAAAGAAGCCGACTTCATTTAGGTTCAATTTACACTGAATGCGATGCGATGAATGATTTATTTTATAGGACTTGTCAACAATACTTGAATAAACCTGTACTGGAGTTAAGTTCGTGTTTAGCATATTATATTTTGTAGGGCTCAATAATACATGTTTAAACCTGTATTAGAGCTGTGCACGTGTTTAGCAAAGGAAAAATATAAATACATACGTTTAATATCTCAGTTCATCTTTAGACGCCAATTCAGAAAGTCGCAGTTTTATTTCGTATCCCGTACCTACAATAATACTGACTGAAGTTCTTGAATTAAACGGTGAGTACCTAACTTATTTACTAATATACTGATATTGTTTTTTTCCTAGTAGATATAAATCTAATTATATTCTCTTATTTTGCAGAGTATGATGACTTCTCAACACATTGACTCCGTGAAAGATACCAACGAACAGTTCCCGTCTTTTTCGTCTCAAACCCTTGCGGCATTCGACGAACCATTTGGCTACTCCCAAGATATGGATGCTTATTTGCAATACCAGAATAGATGTATAAATCAAATTCAAAATCCATCTTTAGAAAATTCACCGAAAAAACCCAAGATAAAGAAGAGAGCAGTGCAAATAAAAACTGATATTGGATTAAACTCGCATGTAATTAAAAAAGCGAAAAAAGGGAAGCGATTAATTAAGATCAGTATTGCAAACCTTGAATCGCAGCAGGACGCTGATGACCTCATGGCGGTGCAATTTGTCATCGAAGATAACTACGATGAATTGTTAAGTGCTACGGAATCATTAGTTGACCGAATCGTGAGAAGACTCAGTAACGTTAGCTATTAGATTTTACAGTATACGTTATTTTACATTTTTGTATTTCTTTAATAAAATTTTGTGTTTTTGCAACTTTGTTTCTCAATAATTATTCAATTCCCTACCCAAGTTAAATCCAATAGTGTTACTATGCAAAACAAGTTTAGAAACTAAAGTAAATTCCTCTGAAGTTTAGTGCCGCTGTTGGATTTACGTGCGCTTTATATTTTATTAATCGCTTGATCGTATATCTTTAACATAATGTAACCCTTACAGTAGGAGTCATGATTCCTGCTTAATAGCCGTGTCTAATTCTGATGGGACAGCAAATTAAGGTAGCATGTGAAGTTAAACTTTAACGAATTGCAGACTTTATTTGTGCTAGTGAAAATACAAATCAGACCGGCGTATTTATTGACTTGCAACTAGTTTATATTTATAATTTCTTGCAACGCGTTATGAGCACGTCACAGAAACCATCCAATCACAGGCTCAGGTCTACATCGCGCTAACGAAGTTTTTAAGATTTGTTCATATATATACAACATAAAATATTTAAACGGCGTGCTCCCACCTTCCGTGACCGACCGGCGGAATGGTAGGGTTCACCAGCAACCTGTGACTCGGCCTGATCACCCTTGTTACTAACCGCTGAACGATGTTATCTTGGAACTTTGGAGATTCTGTACCTATGCGGTGGTAGGTACGGATGACCCACGCCTTGGTGGAAGGCCCCCAAATCCACCTTCACGTAAAATGCGGCCATAAGACTACTGGGAACTTATCGCATCCCGGGTGGCCCGTCCTTGTTGTGAAGCTTGATCACCTTTGCAGCAAGTTGTGAAAAACACCTTAGCAAACCATGTCTCGACTGGGGCGCTATGTGACCTCGTACTACACTGAATTGAGCAGAGATGTACTTGGTCTGGTGGGTGCAAAGCTAGCTGTGCCCATCGTGTTAAGCTTTTGCTAAATAACCTACCGTTGTTTGTGCACCTGACAATTGAAAAACAAAGTATTAACTGACTCCAATTGTCAGGTGTACAAGCAACAGTTTTGCTCAAGTTAACTGTGAAATAATCAAGTAACAAACGAAAAATTGAACATTGATCAAGTCAAACGCATGCTAAGGGTTCGAATGAATTACAACTTAATAAAATAACTGCTAAGAAATTCTGAAAAAAAAAAAAAAAATATATATATTGAGCATTTCGAATCAAAAAACTATTAAGAGTTTTAAATAAATTTCAACCATAAAACCGATTGGGAGTTTCAGAACACCATACAACCGATTGAGAGTTTCAAAACACCTCAAAACCGATTGGGAGTTTCAGAACACCATAAAACCGATTGAGTTTCAAAACACCTATTTTAGCGTTTAAAAAAAACGCCTTGGGAGTTTCAAAACACCTCAAAACCGATTGGGAGTTTCAAAACACCTATTTTAGCGTTTAAAAAAACGATCAACTCGAAATGAGCGTTTCGTCAAAAAACGCCTTGGGAGTTTCAAAACACAAAACATGTAAAATGTGTTTTGAAACTCCCAATAATATACTACTTATGTACAATTTATCGCTGTTAAAAAAGCGAATATTTCATTTTATAGGGATTTAAAAACTTAGTGCTGACGCGACGCGTCTAAACAAAGTTTACGAACTCCTTTTCTTTACTCGTATGTTCAAATCCTTATAAAATGAATTATTTATGATATCGTCGGTGAAACTGCAAAACCGCGTAAGTAACATTTTAAATAAGGAGCAAAATGCACCTTTTTAATAAGACAGTAAGGTTTATTTTGCTCTATCATAAATTTGTTAGTTACGTGGTTTAAAAGTATCACCGACAATATTCGATTGTGGCCACCACTGTATATTATGTATAGACAATACACACATACTTAGTATAAAGCTAAGTCCCTTCCCGCCGTCTGTCCCTCTGTATGTATGTATGATTATATCTTTCAAATTTTGCACAAGTAGGCTAAGACGTTTCCCTGTGTATTAGTGACAGGTGGCAAGCCCATCGCCTAACAGCACTACAAGCCTTTATTCCCTTAGTCGCCTCTTACGACATCCACGGGAAGACATGGAGTGGCACTATTCTAACCTGGCAACCACACGGCAAAAGTAAGTATTAATAAGTAAGGGCTCAAATTGCCAATGTGGAAAGAATGACAACCCAATTAAAGTGAAACTGGGCTGAACATGGCTGCTAAATGCATCTGGAACAACGTAGTAGCGTTACAAGTGTTACAACCAACAGATTCCCAAGTAACAGCAACTGGGGTAAAGGTAGACACAAAAAAATGCTTCAGACCAATTAAATTTCGCCACATTATAGTAGGCCTAACTGAACCCTATAAAGTTAATATCATATATAAATATATATATATATATTCACGCCTTCATTCCCAGAGTGGGGTAGGCAGAGCTAAAGAATTACCAACAACTTTTAAAACTTCTTGATAATTCTGTAACCACATTTTGCACAAGTAGGCTAAGATGTTTCCCAGTGTATTAGTGACAGGTGGCAAGCCCATCGCCTAACAGTACTACAAGCCTTTATTCCCTTAGTCGCCTCTTACGACATCCACGGGAAGACATGGAGTGGCACTATTCTAACCCGGCCACCACACGGCAAAGTAAATATCAAGCAAAGTTAATATCAGTTGATATATATTTAGAGCTACAAGGTCAAAAATGATTCTTCCAATACCTTTTCAGCAAATAACACAGGTCAATGGTCCAGGTAAGCCTTCCAAAGCCTTCCTCGGCGCAGATATCATCAAAGTTATCGAGAAATTCCTTCCGCTGCTCTGGCCTCAGAAGCATGGCCACGCAGGCCAGCCCGCAGTCCCAGTTGTAGCGCTGGCTGTAGTGCTCCAGCTCATGCTCTATGTAGCCTGGAGAATAGAGCATGTTAATCTGACTTTTTTCTTTGGTCAGTTTCACTTCCTTGTGCAGGATCGAAAACAAAAAACAAACGTTCCATCGTCTTACAATTTTTTTATTTTTTTTTATCGGTCTGACTATATCGCCTCATTATGATTTCCAAAAAATATGTGAAAAAGAATCAAAAAATGATCTACAATATTTCACTATGGATCTGTGTCAGGCATACCGCATAATGAGGGGTTAAGTACAAAAACATAGTTTTTTAATTTAGTTTAAGGGCTTATGGTAAAAATGAAAAAACAAATACATGTTTATAGTCAAAATAATTCGTGTATAGTCTCTAAAAGTTAACTGAAATTCACATATTCACTTTCACAATATTAAAATATGAATAAACAATATTTAGTCCTTTTATATCACCATACTGGCGGATTATATTATGTTCTCCTCAGAATTTTAATGAAATCGTTGGTAGTCCTGCTTGGGCACGCATATACTTAATGTTAAATCGTAATAATTAAGTTAACAGAACAGCCTATAAAGTTTAAAGTTAACTATATGCAGCACCCTTTAATATACAATTTAACGGATACATAGGCACTGAAACAAAGCCTTTTCGAATCTTGGGATAGGTACCTACTTTAGAGGGCGTGGTAACTATTGGAAGCAATATTAGAAGTTATTAAAATTATTTAGATGGATGAAAAATGTTTAGAAATAGTTTTAGTTTATTTACTTGCCTTCAAAAGTTGGAGAGCCCATCTTAGAATACCTACTTATTTGGTAAGTTAGACCCGGCTGCTAGTGATGCTATAACTACATTTCTGCGAAATAAAATAATCTTCTAATCGCGAGTAGCAATTATATAAAATGAGTCAACTTATTAGATTTTTGGTTTGTTTATCACGTCTATCAGTCGACGGTCGACGTTCCGTTTGTGGTGGAATTTACGGATGTAATGTAAATCTAAATTTTCTTATGAATTATTTATATAATTAAAATAAACAAGTAAATGTACGGATCGAGTTTTAAAGAAACAATATTATTATGCATTTTTTGTCCTAAGGCCACAAAAGAGCCTAGCAGACTCATCGATATTATTTACGGCTACGTCACGTCACATTACACGCGTAGAAAGGAGTGTAAAAGTAAAACGTCACTTGCGTCTCGATCACTTTTTTTGTTGTTGTAGTGTGCGATATAAATACGCTGCAATACCTAAACGCTTTCTAGAGTAGATAGGTAGACGTCAAAGTGACAAGCTCAATTCCACAGCTGATTTCATGATCGCGCTGGATTCGAATAAGAATTAAACGCGATGGCGCTCAGAAATACAGTTTTAAAACTATCGAAATTAGGACGATCGAATAGTCGGGTGCCGCGGCTATGTGCCATGAGCTCGCATACCGCTGAAAAGGAACAAGAACACCCGAAAAAGACACATTTCGGTTTCGAGACCGTCGATGAGAAAGAGAAGTGGAAGAAAGGTTATTTTTATATGAATTAAAAGGTTTATCTATTGTTCGGTAACCTTACTAGTTACATTTAGTATTATTTTATACGCTTGTGTCACGTGCTTAAAGTTTCATCTACTTACAGAACTAAAGTATGTATATGTTAGATATGTCTCCCTAAATAAACTTATTTTCGTTAATAGTCCACGGTGTATTCGAGACGGTGGCCGAGAAGTATGACATGATGAACGATGCGATGTCGCTGGGGATCCACCGACTATGGAAGGACACATTCATGCAGCGCCTTGCTCCCACGCACGGGACCAAGCTGCTGGACGTAGCTGGCGGCACAGGTATGGCTACTCCTTCCTTAACCCTCTCGCTGGCTTACAGGCTACAAGTACAGCTCAAAACTACTTTGATCATAACTGAGTAACTAAAAAGGGTTGATGTGGTGACAGTGGAGCTACGATATTCTGGACACTCCGTCGTTGGATATCATATTCACAAAACATGATATTCCGAAAAATATCATAAAAGCAAAACATCATATTCGCAAAACATGACATTCGCAAATCATTATAGAAGCAAAACATCACATTAGCAAAACATAACTATTATTAAGACATGAATTAGACAGTGTCGACGGAGCTCCGCTACTGCGGAGCTCCTATTTCTGAGTGGTTTGGCCCTCCGGGCCAGCTGCAAAACTAACATAACATGATGTTTTGCGAGTATGATGTTATGCGTTTATGATGTTTTGCAAGTATGATCTTTTGCGAATGTGATATTCACATAGGGTAAAGTCACCAGTAGTCAGCCAGAGACCAGTAGTCGACCTTATATGAGTGTAAAGAGTGGGAAATATATCTTTCGTTCTCTTCCCACTCATTCAAAGTGTAGGCGAAGGCCGACTTCACATCTCTGGCTGACCACTGGTGACTTTACCCTATGAACGGATTCTGGAAACCAGAATGAAACTCAGAGTCTCAGGTACTGAACTAACCTGGTCTTCCTTGAAACTATTGTTTTTAGCCTGGTCCTTTTAACTTATTGCCTTTTTTTTGTTTACCTAGTATTTAGCTTAGTTGGCAAAGCTGGGGTTTGCCGTATTGATTAAATAAACAACATTAGTTGGTTTGTAAAGAAAATTTCAGACATAATTATATTCTTCTCTATATATTTCTGAAATTTTATCCTATCTTACATTTAGAAAATCACCGTGTCCAATTCGCCGTGTGGTTGCCGGGTTAGAATAGTGCCACTCCATGTCTTCCCGTGGATGTCGTAGGAGGCGACTAAGGGAATAAAGGCTTGTAGTACTATTAGGCGATGGGCTTGCAACCTGTCACTAATACGCTGGTAAACATCTAAGCCTATTTGTGCTAAATGTGGTTACTGACTTATCAACAAGTTTTAAAGTTGTTGATAATTCTGTAGCTCTGCCTACCCCACTCTGGGATTACAGGCGTGAAGGTATGTATGTATGTACATTTAGAAAACAGCAATATAATTGCCAAAACTAAACATGTGTTTTTTCCTAAACACTACTGTGGTAAGAATACATTTTCATTGATGTAACCATATCTGTTTTGTTCACATGTTAATGAACTTGTGTTAGTTGTAGGTGTTTTGGCACAGCCTTTTGAGATCCGATCATTCATTTTCACATAGAGTCCAGTCCCTAAATAGAGCATGCTCCTTGAACTCATTGCGTTACATTAATCTGATTGACTTACAAATTATCTTCTAAAAAAATATGAAAGATGCTAAACAAGCTTATCCCATTGTATCCTTATCTACAGGGCGTGGCAAGTTAATTAAATTTTTTGAGGTTGATTGCATAAATCCAAGAAATGTATTAGGAATGATGTTTTAACTATAAATACACCATTTTCAATGTCAAGTTACCTGTCATTACAATGACAACCCAAGGGCGTTTGTAAAACGTATTTGCACTTAATAAATAAAAACTGTAGGCAGTCTGTGACATCATGTTACCCCTCAATGACATTTAAAATTTGGCATTTAAAATGTAAATTATATTGGCTTTGGCTGTTAATATTATAAAATGCCAAGAAACAAAAACATACCAAGCAAAAAATAAAAATGTGTACAAACCAGTGCCTTTTTGTAAAATAAAGCAATACCTATACGGATCTATAAAGCAATTCAATAATTAATTACAAAAGTCCTCAACTCGCGCTGGGCCCGCGCGGGAATAATGCCCCAGACCCATTATCTCGAAAGGCCAGTGCCTACTTGCCTAGCAGTGGGCAGATTTCATCATAATTTCAGCCAAAAAACGTCCACTACTGGACATAGGGCTCCCTCAATATTTGCCACCAGGTCCGATCCTATGCTGCTTGCGTTCACTGATCCCCAACAACCTTAGCCACGTCGTCGGTCGTCCTTGTTGCAGGTCCAATCACGCGTCTTCCACTACGCTATCTTCCTCATTTCTGATTCGATCAAAGCCCTCTCCTTTGAGTGGCCTTGATCATTGTTATAAAACCCATCGCTAGATACAGGCTGACTATTTTACCGACTGTTGCAGGTGACATCACATTCCGGTATATAAACTACTTGAAGAACCTCGGGCCGGCGCCGGAGGGCAGGCGCAGCAGCGTCACGGTGTGCGACATCAACCAGGCCATGCTGGACGTGGGGAAAGCCAGGGCGCAGAGGTATGCTTGCTTCCGTTTATGTGCTTTGACGACGAGCTGGCATAGTTGTTGGTGACCCTGCCCTGTTCAAATCCCGGTAAGGGCAGATATTTCTTTGATGAGCGCGAATATTTGTTCCCGAGTCATGGATGCTTTCTATGTATTTAAGTATATATTTCTCTATGTACCTAGTTGGTTACTAAGTTCTGTTACTAAGGTTGATGCAAATAAAACTAACTTGTGTTCATTTTTTAATTTCAATATGTATAAAAATTAAAAGCTTAATTAATATACATTTTGAAAAACAATTAATCATTTTTCTTAGTTTCCGCAATTCCCGATACGATCTTTTAACATTCACAGCCGGCATCGATGAAATTACGCATGACTTTTCTGTAAATTTCATTTTTTGAAATCGCTTAAAATAGTCTGTATACCAAATAACTTTTTTTGTATAATATTATAAAAAATCCTATCTCTGTATATGTTTAGAGACCAAAATTATATTTCTCAACATGACTTAATTCCAACTTATGAAGCAAGAGATTTGGTGTGTTTTCGTATTTCTGCAAAATCATGTGAAATCTTAAAGTCGATTTAATGAGTCATCAAGATTGACCGGTGTCCAAGCGGATCTTTAGTTGCTTTGAATACATTCGTATCAGAATTTAAAGCTAGAAGTCTGTTCAATATGTCACGCAAATTTGAACTCTCTACAGGAACTCTTACAAAAGTTGGGGCCGTTATCAGTATCATCGTCGTGCGTGATTTTAACTATGATTTTATCGTCCGAAATGGGAATACTTCAAGCTCGTACATCAAATAATTGCAATAGTTTAGAATACATTATTTTTATTATTATTCTATATAAATCAAAGTTTTGATTAATACACAGGTTTATGCAAAACTGCTTTCAATTATTTTTTTAATTGTAATTAATCTCAGTAACAGAACTTAGTAACCGACTAGGTAAGTATTTATATCCTTGTCTAGTAGTATGTATAGTACAAGCCTAGAGCTTAGTTCATTATATATTTTGTGAATTACCTACTAGAAACTTAAGAAGTTTTTAAGGCATAGGATTATCAAAGTAATGTTTACTATTCACTTTTCTCAAATATATTATAGAAAACTGTGTGCACCTATCTATCCAACCCTAATAACCCCACTCGCGGCAGACAAGGCTACACGCCCGAGGCGTGCGGGGTCGACATCTCGTGGCTGTGCGGCGACGCGGAGGCGCTCTCGGCCGCCAGCGAGAGCTGCACCGCCTACACCATCGCGTTCGGCATCCGGAACTGCACGCACATCGATAAGGTTTGCTTACAAAATATAATCAGCCTGTAGGTGCCGTCCTAGAAATAAGGTATTGTCAAGACTATGAACTCCATAAGTGCGCAGAGTTCAATGCGTTCCATGAATCGCCTCGTGAGACCTACCAGCAACTCATTTAAGTTGAATATAATTTGCTCTTAAATTCTATGTTCAATTATGAAACAAATTAAAATGAACTATACAGTCATTAAAATCAAGTTTAAACTAATTTGTCTTGATTATAGCACTCTGGGTCTCGCGAGGATAGTCGACAAGCCCGCCTTCAACCTGCATTGCTCCTGACCGCTTTTGGTGTGGAAGCCATAAGAGCGTAGTCTCATTATTGTGAAGAAGCCTCTTTTCGGGATAAAGCTGCAAGCATACGCTCTGCCTGAGAGGTTCCCTGTGATGGTCTCGTGTAGATTGGTGGCATCGAATTTAACAGTTCTTGTCACGTAAAATGGCCGTTGGCGAATGTACCTGCGCAGTCGCGCATTTATCGACGAAATTGGTGGTATGAGGAGGGCGGGACGGGGGAACGCTATTGGTTAGCGACTGTGCCCATGCGCAAACACATCCCCTCCATTGCCCCTCAGCGACGGGATCTGTACTTCGCAGATGTGTCCAGAGGGGTTATTATGACATAACTATGCAGTTCAGTTTACGCTGAGAGAAAAGGGCAGTGCTATATAACTGCTATAGCTCTGTCCTTTACACTCGCCGTAAAATGATCTGCATAGCTATGTCATAATAACCCCCCCCTAGCTTGGTTTCTCCGCATCTCAAAATTAAATGCATGGTATGTGGGCAGGTGCTGGAGGAGGCGTACCGCGTGCTGGCGCCGGGCGGCCGCTTCCTGTGCCTCGAGTTCAGCCAGCTGCCCAACGAGACCATGCAGTGGTACGATATTGATACTGTTCTGATAAGTTTCTCTCTAACATTACAATTTGTGCAACCCACAAGACCAGGCTGCGAAATGCAAACACTTGATATATGGTGCGGGTTTGATGTACAGTGGAAAGCTTGTTGCGATCGTCGTCAGACTTCAGATCAGCTGGCCTATTGTCTAACGCACTTGTAATCACAATCAACTTCAAAGCGGGATAATTGTATTCATTTTGTATGCAGACAAGCCTTATATTTTCAAAATTAAAACGATGCGTATGCGTCAGGCAAAAGTCCCTTCGGTCTCTATTGCAATGGGTAAAACCAAATTGCTTTTAACCTTTTGAGCGCCTTAGGTCAAATAAAAAAGTTCTCACTCACGCGCCAAGCATGTTGCTATAAGCAGATTCATGCTGTCGCCGACGGTGTCGTCAGTGGCACGACTACCAGTTGTCGGCCAGAGCAGACTGTTGTGTACAGTCAAGTTCATGTATGTGTACACTTTAGTACGTTGTCACTTTAATAGCTGTGGCAATTTATGTATGGCAATTTTAACATGGCATTAAATAGACAAGGTCCTAAAGTGTACAAATATTTATGAACTTGACTGTACAAAAGGCTAGTGTTATGGTGAAACATCCTCAATCGGCAAACAGGCATGAGACTCTAAGAGGGTCAGAGGGTTCATAGGCCTGAGAGTAAGTCACCTCGAATTTAGTAAAAAGGCGCCCTGGGTAAACTTACTACAAACAGGGATGGTTTCTTGTTATAAGTAAAACAAAAGTGTAGTTCTCCTTAGTATATTTTTAAAGTTACACACACACCTGCATTTTACAGACCACTGTAGCAACCTTAGGTCATAGAAAATTATGGTAGCATTATCGACTACAGCAAAAGAAAGGTCACTTAACTAGAGCGAAGTATGCACGATGTCATGTATGTGTAAGGTGAAGTTAAGTGGCAAGCAAAGACCCAAAACACATGGAGAGCGAAGAGGAGGGCTACTGCCCCGAGCCTCCCTAGGTCGCAACACGTGGCACGGAGGTCACGCCCATGTGGTTGAGCACGAAGCGCCCTTCACGGTCAATCCGGTGGTTAGGACTGTGCCTAACTTAATAATAAAACCCTGCAACAATAATTGCAGTTGTTAATACAAGAAACTTTGAAAACTAATCTATCAGCCCTAGCCATGAGGTAACAATAAGTACTTACCACAAAGTGGGTTTTATGTAGTTATATAGCGTGAGGCTAGTTGAGACCGGCATACGCACGGTGCCTCCATATAACGTGACACTGGCTGAAAGAAAACGTAACTTATTAGAAATAGGTTATGAGTGGTGCTTGCCGACATCAACGTGGCCTCTCCCGATACTCACCTTAATCAGGCACGTATATAGCCTGATGACCCTGTTTTACAAGGCAGGAGTCAGCGCTTGGGATTAGGTAGACTGCATTGAGCTATAACAAAATAGTTTACGTGAATCGACAAGTAAAGTAAAAACACACCTTTAACATGGTGGGACGCGAGAATTACTTACGGTTCATTCATATAATTATCGTCGTTTGTTGCCCATTTGTTTAATAGCATGCAGACATGAATAAGTACTGCCACGATGCATCAAATTGTCATCGTATAATTTGCCTGAAACAAAATGTAAATGGACATAAAAACAAATCCCACTTGGGCACGATGGAAAGAAACATCGAATAAACACCGCAACTCACCGCTAATTGTCCATTTGTAAAGGATATTAAAATAATACGACGAGGCAATGCTGCCTCTTCCTCAAGCCAAATCCGAATCAGAGAGCATAGAGCGAACATAGATGATGTGGCTAATCTTCTACGTCACTATGGACGCCAGACTCTTTTCACTTTTAAACGCTGGCAACGCTCGTACACTGTTTTAACAATTTAGAAATCAAAACCAATCTTAAACACTCCAAAGATTATTCTAAAGATATTCCATGAATCCTGAAACAATGTAACTTGACATGCCGAAAAGTATCGAAGGATCCGAGCCTTAGTCCATAGGTCGAAGCGCAGGCGCAGTGAAACGTAACGCACGCTCACGCTTGACCGAATTATTGAAAGGCTCCGTCTCACTCCATTCATAACCAAAGCGAGAGAAAAGGACAACACTAGGTGTATTCGTTCCTCGATTTTGGTGCAGAAGTCTACCAGCGGTAGTATTGCTATATGAAAAAGCTTATTTAAAAAAACGGGTGTTACAATGGTATCTTTTTTAATGCGGCCGCATTTACTGTCAAGTAAATAAAAACTATCGTAACATTCGTAACGTTAACGATATGATGACAAGTCAAAAGCAATATGGTTATACAGTGTTGTATTGAGGCCCTGCTCTTGACACAATATTAACTTTTCGTTGGTTCGACATAGCTATTGGGTCCCGGGGTCGATGCCCGGAATGTTTAAGTATTTTTGTAATGAGCGCGAGTATTTTTGTTCCCAGGTGGTTTTCTGTGTATTCCTCTGTCCGAGTATGTTCATGGTTGTCGTTGTACCCGTAGCGCCAAAAGCCTAGAGCCTAGAAATCTTGACATTGTCCCCTGTTATGTATTTATTTATTTTATTATCCTTTAAGATCTATGTTGTCATCGAAGTAATTGCCCCTTGTTTCTATTCTCTGCTAATTACGTCTTGACCTGATAAGACACGAAATTTATTTCATTTTAAACGTATTCCAAATTTCAGCCCAATCCAGTTACTACAGTCATTGGGTAGTTTTCGAAAAGATCAAAATCTATAAAATCTCCTATTTTCAAAACTACCGGAAAACTTTCCACATAACCACTATTTTCGAAGCAAAATTAAATAAGTTTCGAATAACCACGACATTTTCAATGAGGTCAAGACTATATATTTCGGTAATTAGCAAGTCTGTGGCCAGGTTGACTTCATGATACGTAGGGGGTAACCATAAGTTCAGTTTTAGTTGAGAGAAAGGGACAGCTGTTTTACTACTTTAGCTCTGTCCCTTTCTCTCAACCAGAGTGGAATGGTTTTAGTATGTAATGGTAATGACCTCAAGTCATGTCGTTCGCTGGTCGCAGGGCGTACGACCAGTACTCGTTCCAGGTGATCCCGGTGCTGGGGCAGCTGATCGCCGGCCAGTGGCGCCCCTACCAGTACCTCGTCGAGAGCATCCGCCAGTTCCCCAACCAGGTGCGTCTCGCCCGAGCTTCTTCAAATTTAGTTTATTACCACATTCTCATAATATTGAGCAATATGTTTTTTTGGGTATCAATCAAGTTGTAATTTGCAAACACATTAATTTATGCGAAACAAAATCTCTTGTACATGTCATAAAACCCGCCATTCTGACTCACTAATTTGCCATTTTAGATTAAGTATTTGTAGTTGTAGTTAATGTACATAATTTGTTTTATTTTTAGATTCCCCAACTGATGATTCAGCATCTGTTTCTGGAAAAGCATTTTCACCGATCACTTGTAACTTCCAACCTTGACACTGGCAGAATTGTCCCACTGGACAGTAGCCATGCATCAAAGATTTGAACTTGAACGCTAAAGAATCTCCTTTTTGTTTCCAGGAAAAGTTCAAGGGCATGATCGAGGACGCAGGGTTCCGGCAGGTCAGCTACGAGAACCTCACGTGCGGTATTTGCGCCATCCACTCCGGGTTCAAAATCTAGCCGCTGGAGACAGCTGGGCAGCGTCACGAGACGCGGCATTGGCGGAGCAGTTCCTCGAGGACCGACTGCATGCAACAGTCATGTTTATTATATATTATCCAATATTGGGCTCAAGTGGCTCAACATCAGGCCCGGTATTCTAGGCGGTGAAAACGATTGATTCCATTTTCGGCACATTCCTTTTTGGACATATTCCGTTTTCGGCATGTTCTTGTTTCGGCACATCCGTTTCCGGCAGAAATCATTATATACAACAAATAAAATGAATCCTAGGCATAATTCTTTTAATTTTCAAGACGAATATAATAAATAAAAGCATATGAATTTAGATACCTAGTTGGTTACCAAAATATTTTAAGTAATCAGTACCTACTGTAATTTTTGTCTTTTATTTTTATTGATTTAAATATAATATTTTACAAATAAATATTATTTTATTTTATTACGCAAGCAAAGTCACAAGTATTTCATAGTATAATTTATTTACTAAAATGTGCCGAAACAAGAATATGCCGAAAACGGATTATGTCCAAAAAGGAATGTGCCGAAAAAGGAATCAATCGTAAAAACAATACCGTTGATCTGTTATCGTATTCTCAGCGTTTTGATTACTCTTATTTACTTGACAGTAAACAATACCATAACAGCTCAGACGATATCGTTATACCCGCTGGGAATAGAGGCACTGGTCTCTTAGTACAAGGGTTATAATATAAGGGTGCGGGAGATATTTTCGAGTGCAATGTTAGGTAATATATTTTTACTGATGACTGTACAAGACTAGTTTTAGGAATTAGAACTGAGTTTGGGCAATTTGTACATACTGGTTGGTCCTAGAAGGAAACTTGCTTGCAATGGAGGCCTTGAATAGTCTGAGCTCATATACCCAGGTTTGCTATACCTGTTGCTGTTCTTGAGATGGTCTCCCCAAGCGTTCATCAAGTCTGTGTCGAAAAGTTGGTTTTAGACGATCTTTTAGGGCGTAATAGTGTAGTAGAGTACTACATTGTCAACATGAGGATTACAGTCAAACTCTTCCTGCATTGATGTACACCGGCATTGCAAGAAGAGTATATGCTAGAAGTATGCAGGGTAGGTTATATATTTAGTGTGTATGTAATTTGTTTATAATAAAACCATGGATTTTATATAAGGAATTTATTGAGTCCATCAAACTGTGTCGGTACTTGGAATGCAGATCCAACCTAAATTACATTTTCACATTAAAAACTATGATATCTGTCATGACACTGACACATCTTCATACAATTTGTGATACTATACACGTTAAAGAAATGCCTTCACCTAACGTGAAAGTGGTCTAACATACTCTCTCTCATACAATTATTTCATTTTGGTAAAACACGTCAATACAAAATTTGAGTCCGATCACACTGGCCGTCTACTCAAGCCGTAAGCATGCTACAGTGTTAGGGTGCGGGCACATGAGCGAGTCCACTCAGTCCCCGGCCTTACAGAAATAGACATCGAGAAGCAAGGTGACAGTTAGGGGCCGAACGGGCAGCCGGTGCCGAGTCTGCGCCACGTCCGGGGGTCTACACTCGCCAAACAAGGGGTCAAACACAGGGCCTCGACACGCTGCTTTCTACGGAGGCTACAGACTTTAGAAACGCTGTCAAGATGGATGGAATTTACATTTTACATTACTTGGATTCCGGCAGTCGCTAAGTTCGCAGAAAGCATCTTGTCCAGGTCCAAGATATACAATGAGATGCATATTGGTAAGAATAATGACTTGATTTTGAACAACTTATTTTGGAAGTGACAATAAAATTAAACTATTGTGGGACATAATCTTATCTACTAATAATCAGAACTTGTTGCTTCTAAAGTAGTAAGCAAGATTAAGGCAGCCCTGGGGGACTAATAAGGCTGCGTTTATCGCGTGAAATGTCGATAAAACATCCGTCACTTTTTGTCACGTATATAAGTACGAGAGGGATGGTGGCTTTAACCACATTTTACATTACAACGCAACCATACTAGGCACTCACTGACGTCCCTTTCACGAACGCTTGTAATTGTATTTTAAGTTTAAATATCTTCATCAATATGAGAAGAGACTTCCACTTGTAATACAAGTTACAAGCTTTCGTGAATCGGGCCCCAGTTTGTTAGAATCCAATGCGACCCAGTTTAGCGAGTGTAGAATATTCGCACCCGCTACTATTGTTGCTGACAGAGACTCGACGGTATACGATTTCCGACAAGACTATTTTAGCTGGCCATCGACCCTCGGTATATACAGGAGCCGAGTCGAACCTCGTATAGCGCGGGCGACCGTCGAGAACGAGTCGCCGTGGCGGCATCACTCCAATATTACACCAATTAATAACAATTTCAATAAATTTACAACCGAGCCAAGCTCACCATGTGGAATGCGTTTAGATTTCTAATTCTTATACATATCGCTAGTGTTCTTGGAGTTATGCCGAAAAAAACAAACTTAATTTATCTTGTTGGAGGCAAAATGATTTTAACGTTTTTCGAAACATAATTGAATAATGGATTTGAATGTTCGATAGTGTATTTGTACTTCGATCCCAAGCGAGGCCGGTCCGAGGGCGAGGAGTGGGCAGAGTCGGCGCGCGGCGCCTGTCCGAGCGTGCACTCGACAATAAGTTATTTGCAATAATTTCAAAATCATACCCAAAGATCCGTGATCCTGGCATCCAGCGGAATCCAGTCCAATCCGAATCGATCCGTCCGTGAGGCACAATCCGAAAAGTTAATAACACGGACACGCGAGAGGCGCGACCGGAGCGGAGATCCGATCCTTCGGTACGATCCAAAAATCCATCCCGGGTCCTACCGCGAGCTCCTGGCTCTACCGCCCTACCCCCCACAGTCCCGCGGCACATCCAGCCCATCCAATCCACAGAGGATGAAACAAAAGAAAATACTTTTAGTTATACATACAGTGGACGTCGTCGCGTCGTCGCGCGCGATACGTTCTGACCCGACTCGCCTCGTCTAACTATCATTATCACAAAGTAAACATTAGAGTGCAGAGTACAAGCATTATGCAAATGTGGCCGGTCAGAAGATATCTCGCTACAGTCGTACAGCTTAACTAACAGTCGCCGCCGCCGCGCCGCCGCCGCCGCCCGCTGTCGACACAACACCTCGTCACTGGGGCCGGCCGCCGCCCGCCCGAACTTGTCCACGGTTTATATTACAACGACCATCTTTACGTTTTATACATTCAATTAGAAACTTGGAACTTAAAGTTCTTAATTTGATTTCTGACTTACGGGTAGGTCAAGAGTATAGGACAGGTCAAAATACCATATGGTGTTGACACAGCTTGCAGAGCAAAATATGTGAAAATTGTCAGGTTATTTTTTTTGGCTTACAGGTTTGTTTACTCGTCGACAAGTTCTGATGACGGCGACTTTGGTAAAAAATAGAACACTAATTGAAATGGAATTTACTAAAACATTCAACTAAAATTATCCAGTAGTTTGAATAAAAGAATAAAATAGAACCACGAGATAAAAAATAACTTTAAAGACATGCATACATATTAAAACTGAACATCAAAGCTATACCTAGGTCAATTTGGGATGTTTTCTTTTAATTTAACACACGTTTATTGCAGACTGTACTTTGATACCTAACTCACTGTTAAAATCAAAGAAGAGTCAAACCGATCCAAACTCAAAGAACCTACCATTTCCCATTGAGGAGTTCCCACAGTCACCTCCCGTCCATCATTATTCATACCAGTTTGGTGGTACAGTCGAGTTCATAAAGATGTATACACTTTAGTACCTTGTCACTTTAATCGCTGCGATAATTCGTATATGGCAGTTTGAACATGACATTAAATAGACAAGGTACTAAAGTGTACACATATTTATGAACTCGACTGTACCATACATATTATTGTCGTTAGAATTGGGGATCTGTAGAATTGGGAATCTGTTGAATAGCGAATCTGTAGAATTGGGGATCTGTTGAATAGCGAATCTGTAGAATTGGGAATCTGTTGAATAGCGAATCTATAGAATTGGGGATCCGTTGAATAGCGAATCTGTAGAATTGGGAATCTGTTGAATAGCGAATCTGTAGAATTGGGGATCCGTTGAATAGCGAATCTGTAGAATTGGGAATCTGTTGAATAGCGAATCTATAGAATTGGGGATCCGTTGAATAGCGAATCTGTAGAATTGGGAATCTGTTGAATAGCGAATCTGTAGAATTGGGAATCTGTTGAATAGCGAATCTATAGAATTGGGAATCTGTTGAAGTACGAATCTGTAGAATTGGGAATCTGTTGAATAGCGAATCTGCAAGATAATACGGGTGTTAAAAAAAAGAGATTATTGATCATTTAAATATGGAACGTCGTCACTAGGTTTGCATTAATGTAGTATTTATAAAAATACAAAGAAACAATTGTAATACATATGAGCTGTCACAGGGCTCATCCTAGATTGACCCAACTATAGTATTTGTTAATTATAATAATTTTTCACTTCATAAAAGTCATACCTGTGTTTCATCAGACATCCTTTAAGGCTAGTTTATTAAAAAATACAAGCTAATATAGCTCGGACGGGCAAGGGCATCAGATAATTATCTAAATTTATTATTCACATGGTATTTAAAAAAATATTGGAACATCCTCCTGGTAATTACAGTTTCCAATTTTCAACAAATTTGTTGCTTGATTTCTAAATGTAAATTCAAATGCCAATTTCAAAGCTTTGAAATATGCTTTATAATAGCTATGCGGGGATTAAATTAACTATCTGTACCTGCAAGAGAACCGCCACACTATTTCTGAACTTAACAGTTTGGACCTCACTTGAAACTAGAGGAACTTCTTATATATGTAAAAGATAAACGTTGTTTTCATTTCTAATTTTGTTTATGCTGGATGCAGGCAGACTAACGGGTTCAGATTTTTCCAAGACTAAAACCCTAGAAACTCCTACATCTAGACGCGGAACAAAGACTCATTATTTTAATAAAATGACTAATTTATATGCTTTCTGCGTACTATATAACTAAATAGTCTGTACTGTGTCTTGTGACTTGATATCCTAGTCGTACAAAGTACAATTCAGTTTTAAATCTGATATAAGAGTGACTGTTTTACATATATTGAGTCAAGTAAACTAATGAACAAGTAGATTAATCGATTTGCAAGCGGACCGACATGAGTTAGTGCGAGGGTTCTCGGGCAGCCCGCGTTCCTTAGGCTAGGGTGTGTGTGTGTGTGTGCGTGCGAGTGTACGGACCTGCTCAGTAGTTGTGGCTGCGCGAGCGCGAGCGCGGCGAGCGGGAGCGCGAGTAGCTGCGGCGCACGGGCGAGTAGGTGGGCGAGCCGCGCCGCCGCGGGGAGTACGAGCGCGACCTGCGCAGGGAACAGCTCGGACAAACCGCAATGGACACGGTAGCGGCAAGAGCTATACAGGGTGACTGGAAATTCGCCGTATTCCTAGTCACCCTGTACGTATGGATGATTAGCCAAAAAGTTTGGCTTTCTGTCGATTGTAATACGGCAAATACTTGATATATTACTTTAATTGCATACACTGAATAATGTTAAGTATTGTTAAGTGTAGTCACCTGTCCCGGTCGCCGCTGTAGCGGTCACCGCCGCCGCCGCCGCCACCGCCGCCGCCGCCGCCCCCCCCGCCGCCACCGTAGTCTTCTTTCACTCGAATGTATGACACCTCACCCTGAAATATTAATATTTTTTTATACTTTGACAATAAACGCTACAAAATTTAGGAATTGATATTTTTTTACTTAATTCAGACGAAATAATAGGTCGGATTTCGACCGAGCTACTTTAGCAGCACAAGCGAGTGTCGAAGGAAGCGAGGAGGGGCGTAGGTACCTCGTGGCTTCTAAACCGAGAGTCGTCGAGCTTCTTGACGGCGTACTTCATGTCCTCGTGGCGGAGGAACTCGACGACGCCGGTGCCGTCCTTGAAGGTGTCGGCGAAGCAGACGTCGCCGGCCTCGCGCATGTGGTCCTTGAGGTCCTGCCAGGAGCCGGAGGGCGGCAGGCCGGTGACGAGCACGCGGTACTCGGAGCGCCGCGCGGGCGGGCCGCGGCCGGCGCCGCGCGCGCCGAAGCGCTCCCCGGCCGCCGCGCCGCCGCGCCCGCCGCGCCCGCCGCCGCCGCCGCCGCGCGGGAACTCCACGCGCAGCCGGTACCCGTCGTAGTCGTACCCGTCGCGCGCGCGCACCGCGTCCTCCGCGTCTCTGCCGCATACCACAACACCCGAGTCACGACTTGGAGGATCCCGACCGATCCACAATAATAATGGCTCGATTTCAACGGTCGATAGCGCGCTGCTTGTGGCGATCCTTGACGAGTTGTTTTAGCATTATAGAGTCGGGAGCTGTTGCAGCGACGCCATGTATCACGAAAAGCTCACGGGCTATAGCTCGATGAAACTCGAAGCTTAAATTGAGGCCATAATACCCTGAAGCCCTTGCCGAGATGCCCTCCGCTATCTAGCGTTTCTATTCGTTTCGTTCCTGAACCGATCGCGTCACTGGTAGATGACGTGATACGAAAAGTCACGTGATCTACCAGTGACGCGATTGGTTTAAAAACGAAACGAATAGAAACGCCAGTTAGGGTAGTGCATCTTGGCAAGGGCCTCTGAAAACGGGCCCGGGCGGGCGGGTCTGTGCAATTTCGTTGTTATAGAAATGGGCAAAAGAAGGATCTTGACGTCAGGTGGTCCAGGTCGCAAAATTACTAGATAGGTTGATCGACCACATTGCATAATGACTGGGTCGCAAAATCCCCAGATCTTTATTTGACCACATAGTATAATGGCTAGGTCACCAAATGACTAGATATAGGTTGATTGACTACATCGCATAACACCAGTACTGTCAAGTGTAAAATGCTTATTTATTACCCTGTCTGTAACGTCACAGATGTTGCTGTTTTTTTTTTTAATTCAGCGTATGTCGGCCCTATAGTGGTACGAGTATAGGAGTTAGAAAAGCCTTTTCTATGCGAGATTTAATCAATTACACGCAAATTTAAAAATAATGTCACTTGGTGTTATAAGAACACTGGTGCCCGTGAATTGGCTCGCCTGAACATTGTCGCGGATGAGGACCCGTGCCAATAGTAGGCTTATTGCTTACAACAATGGGATCAGATGGTAGCGTGATGGTATTGATGGTAGGTAAGTTAACTATGTCCGTCCCAAAATGAATGATAATGATGATAATGATGTACCTTGTGTGTAAACAAATATTGCTCGTTGACATTTACGCAGTGTTGCCTTGAAATAACTACTAGGTTCAATTTTAATTTGCTAGAAGTCCGTAGGTACTTTGAAGTGTGTGTTACTGGCCACATATGTATGAATGTTTGATAAACAAATTAATATACAAGTCATGTAATGTCCTTTTGTTTTTTCAATAAAGATGTCAAATAACAAACATATTTTTTTAAACGGTGCAGTGGTTTGGTGCGTCGGATATCGATACAATTTTACAAGAAAATATGCAAATGATAATTATTTTTGGCATTGTTCGAACAGAAGAGAATGCAGTGCGCCAAGTACGCTCAATGCCGATAAAACCGGCAAAAATTCTGAGAAATAAGGAATCTTTGCATTCTTGTGAGAATAATACAAACAAAATACACAGGGAATTGGCGATGGAAATTGCAAAACAAAGTATGTGAAAACATGTCGACTGTTAAGAAAAAAATCGAAAAGGCTGTAATGAATTGTGATACTGAAAACCCTTCTACGAGTATACAAATGCAACCCTTCGAATCGGTTGGAGATACTTTACATAGAGCTAGATTGAAGTATTTAGACGTGGCCAAAACGGAGTACACAAAATCAATCGATATCATCGTTCCTGGGATAATACAAAACCATTTCCAGGTGTGCGAGTATGAATTGGATGCTGACAGTAAAATAATTTTTAATTTTGTTTTGTACCCCAACACGTAAAGAAGTTTTACGATCTTGTTTTAACACTGGTTTTAGGCGATGGCATAATTAAAGTAGTGCCTTGCCTATTTTATCAACTGTAAATCTATGTATCAATAACCCATAACCCAACAAAGGCTATAAGTCTGAGAGCACCCAGCTTTCGCCTACAAACTGACTGTTCAGTTTGGTGAAGAATCACAATGTCCCATGCCTGTTTTATTTGAATAAATGATTTATTATTATTATTATTATGTTGATATAAACAGCTGTAATATAATGAATGACACTACTAATGTCAAGCCCATGATTTACGCGTTGATGCCGTAAAAGACTGAAAGTGCGTGTTCCGCATTGTTTACGGTACCCTATTATCTCGCCTCATTCACTATCTTATTTGGTAAAATTCTGCAACTTGCCTATATCTTAATACGTCTTATTTGTTTTTCGTCACGGTCTTCCTTAGACTCGTTTCTTTCCTTTTTGTTTCGTTTACTTATTCGCCAAAATTATTTCGATACTAAAAACTAAAGACAGACTGCGATCCTAGTCATGCGATTTATGCGATGTGGTCAAATTAAGATCTGGGGATTTTGCGACCTAGTCATTATACGATGTAGTCAAATAAAGATCGTTGCATTTTTGACCTAGTCATTATGCGATGTGGTCAATTAAACAATCTAGTCATTTAGCGACCTTGACAACCCAAAAGAAGCCCGCCTTATTTTGGGCTTAAAATTCATCAAAATAGTGTATCGAGTTTATTTTTTACAAATTATCTTCTTACAATTGATAAAGAATGTTAACTGTAAATATTTATGTACAATTTTATCTACTCTAGTTTGCGACGTAAATGAAACAATAAACTCGCAAACTTATAAATACATCATGTTAATGATTGACTTGTTACTCGTTTGTTTAATTAACAGATGTAAAATTACACTGTAAAATTAACTGTCACTTGGGCGCATATGAGCAATAAAATGTTATCAACTGAACTAATTCCATTATCAGTTTATGTTTGCGCAACTGTATTGAACAAACATCAGAACTAATTGAGTTAGGATTGTGATATCCATGACAACCTTTACTGCCACTTGGAAAATCAATTTTTGTTCAAGGTTGCTTTATAGTTTCATACTAAGAATGTTAGTCATTCTATTTGTATGCATCGGCTACAGACAACTATGAAAGCAAAAGTATTGAAAGAATTGTCCTTTATATACCCCTTAAAGGAATCCTTGTATTGTTATTAAAATAATATAAATCAAGCTTGTTCATTTAATTCTATTGTTTCTTTTCCACTAGATAATTTGTAAATGTAAGTATGAAGTAAAATAAAAAAGATACAAAACAATAGACAATTATTAGACAGTAATTTATTTCAGCATATTTTTTTAAAACTGCCTTATAGGTACCTAGGTAGCCTATACCATTACTTAACCCTTTTCCAGGCATAGTACATTTCATCAACCACATTCATGTCGCTCAAAATTGAACTACCTACATTTTATGACACAAATTTAATTGAACTTTCCTGAAATATGACTTCATGGATCAGTATCTTTCAGGAAGTTACGAATTCGTGGCTCTATTCCATTTCTTGCTTGTATCCTTACTTTAGCAAGGCCTGGAAAAGGGTTAAAGTAAAACAAGAAAATTGCTCCAAAATATTGTTAGACTTGAATTGTGACAACTTTTACTAGATTTCAAATGATTACATTTTCAATTAAAAATAAATTTCAATTCATTTGTGGTAAAAGCCTAATGATTCGGTCTTCCACACAATTACATACAAACATTAAATCACGCATGAAGTCTAATTAATAATCATATTTTCTAGTTTCATGCCCATACCTAAACCTAGGGGTATCTGGTACAGGTACTAAAATGTATACATATTTATGAACTGTACTTTGGTACTTTCGGAGATTTAATATTATCCAAACAAGTACATTCTCATGATAAAGTAAAAACACATTTGTTGAATGCTCTTGAACTAAACAGAAATTTTATTTTTACTAATAGATATGCAATAAATCTTTGGAAATCCACCTCAAGTTATTGATAGTATATGTACCTGCTATAAAACCTTTATAATCTGGCACTCTGCAGATTGTACAGTCAACTACAAAGAGATGTATCTACTTTTTCACCTTATTGCACTGTAATAGGGTCCAAAAGTGAATACATCTCTTTGTAGTCAACTGTACCCTATTATAATTTTTATTAAATTGATTTGTGTGTTAGATACTTGTTACTTGTATTATGAAATAAATAAATAAATATAAATTACATTCATGCAAGATTTTTTCCATAGTTTCATACCAACTATCAAAATTTTTCTAATAAATTTCATCCACACAGTAAATAAGTGCTGTACATCAACTGGAAAGCAGCCTGGCAGCCCATTGTAATAAATGGAAATGATTATGTTGGGGTTTTGGATATTGGTATAGATTTTCTGTTTATATGAATAAAAGAGACAGTAGTAGGTGGGTCACCTGATGATAATTATGCCGTGTTCCTGCGGGTTGCCTAACACAAAGTCCAAATTTTGTTCCCAGCTGTGATTCCGGTTCATTACAGCCAAATATCATAATGCCCTTTTACATATTTTACTAAATATCAAATTGTCTTAGTTCCAAAATGCCTTAATTCCCAAATGGACTAATTTTCAATACAATAAAATGTCATAATAACATTAACGCATTACATCCGATATCCAAATTGTATAGTTGGTAAAATTAACAATAACTTCAAATACCGAATTATTATTAAGACTGAAAGTGAAAATGCATTAGTTTCAAAACTACCAAAATTCAAAAATGCCTTTTGTTGACAGGCCCAAAGACCAAAATGACACGGTCTCATAATACCTAAAATTTTAACCACTACATCGAACCTCCAAGCAGTCTTACTAATGAATTCTCGATTGTACAGAATAAAAATAGTAAAAAGATGAAAATTGGGATGCCGTTGATAATTAATTTAATGAGGGTTTCTGCGCATCAGTTTTTTGACTAGATGGCGCCTCTGGGAAGTAAGGTCTTTTTGACAGTTGATGTTAAAATATATGCCTAGAAGAAGACCAAACTAGTGACAATTTACTTTTTCACTTGATATATACACATTTCAAATAAATAGGTTCAATTTATATTTTTTACATATTATCAAATCAACTCTCAAAAAGACCTTACTTCCCAGAGTAGTAGTAGAGAGTTATCTAGTGAAAAAACTAATGCGCGGAAACCCTCATTCATTACTCATTGGTTAAAAACTATAAACTACAACATAATTTTAAATATTTTCCATATTGAGTTTTAGACATTTTGGGAAATGGTATATTTGAAAATTCATCACATGATCAAGTCAAGTTTTAGACATTTTGGGAAATGGTAGAATTGGAAATTTATCAAAACAAGATAAGAGTCTAAATGAATTATAGTCATATTAAGAATACGGTAATTTAAGAAGTAGGCGTAAGTCATTTCGATCTTTAGACATTATGAGAATAATCTGCTTTGACATTTTGATATTCTAGGAACACGTTATTATGATATTTGGCTGTAACGAACCGGAATCCCAGCTGTTTCATTAGTCCAAATTTACTTAAGTTAGAAATGCATTCTTTCTGAAACTTTCGTTAAATTTACAGGATTGTAATAAAACAAACCTAACCTGATCATTGGTTCTATATTTATATACCTTTAAATATTTTGAAAGTTAATGGATGGGGAGTATGCAAGACAAGTCAACATACATGCATACATACCTTCTCGCCTGTAATCCCAGTGTGGGATAGGCAGAGCTATAGAATTACCTACAACTTAAAAACTTGTAACCACATTTTGCACAAATAGGTTAAGATGTTTACCCATGTATTAGCGACAGCTCGCAAGGCAATCGCCTAACAGTACTACAAGCCTATATTCCCTTAGTCGCCCTTTAGGCCCGCTTCTCACCATGTATATGCCATGATGAGCAACTAAGCAGACACCAGGTGAGATGTCCTCCATAGAGCTGTGTACATTTTGTTGCTGGCGGCGACTAGTTGCGCCGCCACGGTGCCCCGGTGAGAAACGAGCCTTACGACATCCACGGGAAGCCATGGAGTGGCACTACTCTAACCCAGCAACCACAAATCGACATGTTTAGGATATAAATGACCCTGGCCTTGGTAATTAGGAGTATCGATAGGCATCGCAAAAGCACGCATTGCTTGTTTGCATTTCAATTAGACGATTTTAAATAATATTGGCGAACCTCGTAAACGCGTAACGATAATGACGATAACAACCTGAATAATTATGCAAAGATAATGTCGGTAATTAATTCATCCTTGAGCGCCACGAATAACTGTTCTTACATACCTACTTGTGACGAGCAAATATTCATGTAACTAGGAATGAGTTGTTGTCTTCTTAAGTTAAAATAAGTAGGACACCAAACAAATTTTACCCTTCATTCTTAAAGTTATCCAGTCAGTTTGCATATACTTAAATAATTAAACACTAGGTAAACTCACCTCGGGTCTTCAAACTCCACAAAAGCAAAAGGGGGGCCTTTTCTATTTTTCAAATCAACGAAAGTAACTTTGCCGAATTTGTAGAAAAGATCTTGGATGTCCTTTGTCCTTATATCAGGGGGCAGATTACCCACGTATATTCTGCATTCATTTCTATTGCCACCGCTTCCCCCGGACATGCTTGTGTTTTTTTGATCACGGTATTTTCAGCAAATAACTAATTGGCTACTAAAAACTTAGCGGCGTTAAGATCTCCGGCTTGATCGGCGTTTTTTGACAAATCAAGATGGCGTCAGAGAAGAGGGAGGCATTTCACAAGGAAAAGGAAGTGATATCATTATTTTGTCTATGGTACTAAAAGAGGTTTGATCAGAATTAAAAATAAAATCATACAATACCTTAGTGGCTCCTGGGTATTTGAAAATCATTCCTTATTTCATTTTATGTTAGGAAATGAATTAACTCTTTCTACGTTGTTTAATATATGTACTCAATATAATTTTATATTTATTTTATTTCAAATACTACTAGCCACCAACAAACTGAGAAAAGAACGCACCATTATTTTAATTTTTCGAATTGTCTTTGAATTTAGAACGCCCTCTGCAGTAAATAGGAAGAGATCTGTGCTGAAAGAAGCCTGTGAAAGAATCCTCTAGAAAGTAGGCATTGGATCTCCGGTATCAAAATCTTAACGTGAGAATTTGTTCTTATTCAGAAGTAAATGTAAGTAATTCTTTATTTATTTTATTTATTAGCTATTGCAGTGCCTTAGGAATCAATATAAAGTGAAAGTTTCGTTTAATTTAAGTTTTTCCACAAAATGGTGCATGAAAGTCTGAATGCGGATGGACTTAATTTCACCTATGTTCGCAAAAAAGGTGCATTTAAGTGGTTTTATTGATTATACTGCCGTGTTTCTATGGAAATATCACCCAATGTGAGGGATTATCTTCGACTTATTCGTGTAATTTCGACTATCATGTTAGCGCGTTAGCTAAGTGGGAGCAGTTTTCGCGAATTTTATTGATGACGGGCCTTACCGCCAGTGCTTCAGTTCGAATTAGTACCAGAAAACCACTTAAAACAGATTCTGAAACAAAGTTCAGGTATTCTCATAAGCTACGCGAAATGTTCACATACTTAAATTTTACTTAGATAACAAGTCGCGCTTAGTTCAATAATTCGTAAAAGGCGCGCTGACTCCAGAATCCCGGGTTTCGCGCCTGACCTTTAGTGGAAGTTATTTATAGCTCTTATTGAACATAAACAGTCTTGTACGGGACGCATTATGTGGAAAATCTATCGATTGAGTGATAGAGGGGTAGGTAGGCGATAACCTTTACGGGTATGTGGGCCATTGACAATGACGACTATCCATGCGTTATTAAAATGTTAATCCTTGTAACAGCAGTAGCGATTCTAGGTTAGATTTTTCAGGAAAGTATATGAGGAAGGCTTTTTACGCTTCTACATACCAGGTTTTTTTTTGCAGAAATCTAGCTGCCAAGATGTGTGACCGCAAGGCGGTGATCAAGAATGCCGACATGAGCGAGGAGATGCAGCAAGATGCTGTGGACTGCGCGACGCAGGCCCTCGAAAAATTCAACATTGAAAAGGTAGGCACTAGCCTGTCAGTAGTCAGTGTGCAATATTCCCACGCTAGATAAGACTTTCCTGTTGTGGTTAGTGGTGTGAAGTTCTCACAGTTGTTTTGTAATTATTCCAGGATATTGCTGCGTTCATCAAAAAGGAATTTGACAAGAAGTACAACCCAACGTGGCATTGCATCGTGGGCCGCAATTTCGGCTCCTATGTGACGCATGAGACGCGCCACTTCATCTACTTCTACCTCGGCCAGGTCGCCATCCTCCTGTTCAAGAGTGGTTAGACCCCTCCCGCACATTTTGCTCTAAATTTTTTGTTGTTAGGATGCAGTGGACGCAGTATTATCGGGCCTGCGTTCCTCGCCCCTCTTGGCCGCGCATAATTTGCAATGGGACAGGGCAGAGATTTACATTCCTACCTATAGGTAGTTTTTACCTAGCTCGTCTCTTGTCCTGCCGTTGCCGGGCATTTGACGGCCACAGGGGCGTGGCGCGTGGGCCCCGTGAGCGTGTGTGTGTGTGGAGCGCTCCGGACGGGCTCCGCGATCTTCACTTCCCGCCTCGGCGCACTCGGTGTAAATGTACTGTGTTTAGCTTAACTTAAGAATCAATATTGACTCGTGGTAAACATTCACTTTTAGTGTATTTATAATAAAGAAAATTTTAGTTAATTATTCCTAGACTAAAGTCATGTTAGTACCTAACAAAATCTATTGTTTAATTTCTTTGTTAATACATTCACTGGAGATATTTTCAATACTTCTATTATTAAACTTTCTTACAAACCAAAACACAGACGGGTTTCATTTAATACAAGTCCAGCTTAGTTCAGGGATTTTAGGTCTAATCAGGACATGATTTCAGCCAACCATTGGATCCCTAGGCCCAGACTGTCAGTGACTTGTTGTTCAAGAGACTTTTTAATGACTTAAAATGAATACTTTGGCCTAGGATTCATATTGGTTGACTCTGAACAACTTCGGGACATACCGCAAGATTCCCAAGAACCTAAATCAGTTAATGAGCATTTCTAAAAAAGTTTGTACATTTTATTTACGACTTCGATTTGCAAAAAAAATTGCAGGTATGTAGGGTGAATGAAGCTGAGCCTAAGGCACTGGTCCCACCGCCGGCTACAGACTATAAGCTACTAGAACTATAAACTACAAAAGGGTATACTCTTGGCTCGTCTCAGTCGTTTTTGGTCACGTTCTTAAATTCGTCCCTTTCTGCTTTCGTCACCCATTCTTCATTCGTCACTTTCGATATTTGGCTATTTCTTATTCCGGCTTAGTTCGGTATTCGTCACCATCATCTTTAGGCACGTTCAATGTTAGTCTATGTAGTTTTTAGACTCACTCGTTATTCGTCATTTTTTTCACGGCAGGTTCGTTGTTGGTCATATTCGAATTTTTGGCAAGTTCTTAATTCATCTTATTCTGCATTCGTCACTTACGCTGGAAGTCTTTGTCATCTTTCGTCATGTTTGTTGTTCGTCTTTTCCTAGCGTAGCGTTGGGTATTAGTAATGAAGGAAGCCATAAACCAGAAACTTCATGTTTTCATTTCCTGATGTTATCGTTATTTGTACTGTACTGTAGTTTATTTATCATCATTATCATCATCATCAGCCAAATGACGTCCACTGCTGGACATAGGCCTCCCCCGGAGAGTGCCATAAGGATCGGTTGTGAGCTGCCCGCATCCAGTGGACACCCGCAACCTTTACCAGGTCGTCGCTCCCCCTTGTGGGGGGCCTTCCTACGCTGCGTCGTCCAGTGCGTGTTCACCACTCGAGAACACGCCAACCTCACCGGTCATCGGTTCGGGACAATAGTGTCCCGGACCTTTGGATGGCGTTAGCTTCGTACTCTTTATTTATTTTCATTCTTAGGCTAGGTTATTTATAATATGATTATAAATTACAAGCTTCGTTATTAATTATTATTATGCTTTGTAATTTTTCATTCATGCCGCCTAAAACAAACCAATAAGCTATATAGTCAAATAGTGAGTGGAGCGAATATCGAAAGAGATTAACAGAGAATCCGTCCAACAAAGAAATATAAAAATTTCTAAAGAGGCGAAATAAGAAAAACACGAACTAAGAATAGTCCCAAAAACGAAAATACAAATAAAGAGTGAGTCTAAAAACTACATAGACTAACATTGAACGTGCCTAAAGATGATGGTGACGAATACCGAACTAAGCCGGAATAAGAAATAGCCAAATATCGAAAGTGACGAATGAAGAATGGGTGACGAAAGCAGAAAGGGACGAATTTAAGAACGTGACAAAAAACGACTGAGACGAGCCAAGAGTATACCTACAAAAGAGTGGGCGAGAGCTGAGTACCGCTGAGCTAGTTTTATAGTCGATAGCTTTTATCGCTGCGGTCAACTAGTAAACAGCGGTCCCACCGCCAGATATCGGCGAGCTCGGCGAGCAACTAGTAAAATTATGTACTAGAAACAGTTGACAATCGGCGGGAGGCTAGTAAAAATTCTATGGAATTATAGCTTACTCGCCGGGTGTTGGGAGACCATCATGAGCAGTTTACCAGATTCGCAATTTACCAGATTCGCTACTCACCAGATTCGCAATTCACCAGATTCGCAACTAACCAGACTGTATCATCAAACAGGAAATGCACTATCGCATCGAAAACATACAAAAAATATATACATATAACAGGGGTTTAATAGTAATAAATATGAGGTAGGTTTAGGTTATGTTAGTTCTTCAGCAGGCCCGGAGGGCCAAACTACCTAGAAATAGGAGCTCTGCGTTAGCAGAGCTCCGTCGACTTCGTTAAATTCGATTTTAATAGAAATAATTGGTGTATTTACTTGTGAAAATAACGTAGTATCTTAATTAAGACGAAATTATTATTTTTAATTTGTTTTTTTAGTTCTATTGTTGCTTGAAAATAAAGTTTGTTTTGTTAAAATTAATTTTGTTTTTGATTGTACTTCTGGTTAGTTGCGAATCTGGTGAGTAGCGAATCTGATGAATTGCGAATCTGGTAAACTGCTCATAAAGGTTGGGAGAGTGTCCTTGCCGGCAGTGTGAACTATAAATATATATCTCTCTCTTTTGTTTACACGGATGCGATTATCTTTTGTTCGTTTTTTGGGCTAGAAAAAAGTCGATAGTTCATATCTCACTCGCCGGCGGTGGGACCAGTGCCTAAATAAGTCTCCCAAAATGTCCTCGTACATTTGTATGAAACTCCTTTTTTGTTACTAACTTTCTTTGGTTCATGGTAACAAAAAAGGAAAGTTGCATACAAATGTATGAGGACATTTTGGGAACCTATGTTATTTAGGCTCAGCTTCATTCACTCTCCCAACCTGCATTATTTTTTGCAAATTGAAGTCATGAATGAAATGTACAAACTTTTTTAGAAATGCTCTAATTTGTTCCCTGGTATGTCCTATTAGTTCCATGGAACTTTTTGGGTGCAGACTCGTGGTCACACCAGGTTGTCACACCACTACTATTCGACGGAGCCCTGCCTGAGGCAGGTCTCCTATTTCTGAGCGATTTGCCCTTCGGGCATCTAAAGCCCTCTTCGCCCGTGGTTCGGTTGTCTGTGTCCGGTTGACTTAAATTTCTATTTCGTAATCAAATTTAACAGAGTCGGCGGAGCTCCGCTCTCGCGGAGGTCCTACTTCTGAGTGTTTTGGCCCTTCGGGCCGGCTGCAGAACTAACATGATGGGATCCCGTACACATTCGTCACTTTTCGACTAAGTTCCTAAAAACGCGTTTATGTATTTTTAGTGCACTTTCGTCAGCAGTGACGAATCTGTACTTAAGTTTAATTTCTGTATGTTTTTGACACTAGTGACCAAAACGAACTTACAATAAATTTGGGTACATTTTCGTGTGCAACAGACAAAGTCGCTTTATAAAGTGACGAATCTGTACTTAAGTTTTCATTTCTGTTTGTTTTTGACACTATGACCAAAACGAAACATTTAGTTGACTTGTTGCTGAAAGGTAAAATTAATGTAAAAACATGCTTGACACGCTTAAGTCGGGTGTGGCGTGGAGCAAAATGATTGTTATATTTTTATACTCCTTGCCTACCTATAAATTTATGACAGAGTTTGAAGTAATTTAGTTTAATGAAAAGTAATGTTTATTTTTATTAATTATATAATAAGGGTTAATTTTAAAAGTGTTTTATTGCAATAACCACATTTACTAGTATCTACCTACCTAAAATACTTTAACCCTTTCGCCGCCAATGGCTTGATATTAAGTCACAGCATTTCGTACCCACACGCTACTACTTGATATCAAGTCACTAAATCAAAATAAATTGAAGGGTTAAATAAATAAATTGTAAAAATACCTAATGAATTTTATTCTAAGTTCGTTTTGGTCATATGTAGTGTCAAAAACAAACAGAAATGAAAACTTAAGTACAGATTCGTCACTTTATAAAGCAACTTTGTCTGTTGCACACGAAAATGTACCCAAATTTATTGTAAGTTCGTTTTGGTCACTAGTGTCAAAAACATACAGAAATTAAACTTAAGTACAGATTCGTCACTGCTGACGAAAGTGCACTAAAAATACATAAACGCGTTTTTTAGGAACTTAGTCGAAAAGTGACGAATGTGTACGGGATCACCTAAACCTACCTCAAATTTATTGGTCAACCGGACATAGCCAACCGTACCATGGGTGAAGACGCATCTAAAGATACCTAACGAACCTAACCTACTTTTGCGGAATTAAAATGATTTCTGTCGAATTTCCGACCAAAGCGAATAGTAGTGGCGTGACAATAATCTGGTGTGACAACGAGTCTGCCCCTCGCATTTTGTATCGAGCTGTGACGTAACGGGTATGTCCCATTTGTTCCATGGAACTACGAATTTTGGGTTAGTTCCCAATTCGCCGGATTCTTGTTTCGTCGCTTTTGTCTGGGTCTGCCTAAAACGCAGTTTGACAAATTCGCGTTACGACAAAACTTCATTTGAAATTCGGCTATTCGTCTAAATCGCTATTGACCTATTACTCATATCACCTATTTCGCAATATGTCCAACACGTAGTAAGCCTAAGTAGCTGTTTGTCCATTTCGCGATACGCCTAATTAGCAGTTAGGCTAAAACACGTTACGCCTATAGATAAAAGTATAACAAATATGAGGTAGGTTTAGGTTATGTTAGTTTTGCAGCAGGCCCGGAGGGCCAATACCTCCCAGAAATGGGAGCTCCGCGTAAGTGGAGCTCCCTGAACAATAACACCCTAGTAAACTTCGATCAACAATTTACAACTAGATTCAACGTCACAGCTCTGAAAATGGCCAGAGAAATATGAGCACAAAATAAGTTTGTGCTCTTATTTCTGACAGTACGCGTCAACCACAGCCAACGTGAGGACGTGACAAAATGCCTCAATGTGCTTTTAAAAATTGCGGTAGTAGCCACCGTAACACTAAGGTTTCGGAAGGAATATATTTCTTTAGGTAAGTACAAGACAGTTTTTCATTTAAAGTACGTAAATATTAGCATTTACATTAAAAAATCAATAATATATTGTTTGGACAACCATCTTGTCAATAATCGGTGGTTTGGGAACAAGAAATTCATGGAGTAGTTCTCATTTTAAAATAATATATTTATGTTTATTTTTTTGTAGATTTCCTAGTGATCCTTTTTGCTGTGCTTGAGTACTGCAGAAATTAAAAAAAGTCAATCTATACGGCAAAGCTTTGATAAATATCAGAGAAATTGCAATGAACTCAGTGAAAAATTAGACCATAACCCAATTTCGGACGTTTCTTCACAAATAGTAGGTTATATTTCTGGTTTCGTGGTGAGTAGCCTAGTAAAAAATCTTAATTGCGACGATTGCAAAAAGGACATGTGGGCAACAGAAAAACTATGGTTCCACAAGTTAATAGACATACGAGACATGGGTGGATTGTGTTATGCCTCAAACGATGTCTTTGACATAATTATGTATGAAGACCGAACGTGTTATACGCAATTGTCTTCGCATTAGTGGCGGTAAAGACATACAAAAAAAATATTATAAAAACTTTATACGTATGGTTGTTTCAAAATCATTAATCGAAAAAGTTCTGTTTGTTGGAAAACCCGAACATAATCATAAAGTAAATTTGCTTAAATTAATAATAGAGCAGTACGTTTGCATTATATCTGTAAAAAAGAAACCTCTCAAGCAAAAAACTGCTCTAAAAGACAGCTATATAACAAGCTAAATTTATTTAAGGGTAATTAATATGCGGATTGGGAACTTCACACCCATCATTAAATTTCTTCGCCGATCTGTGCAGGTTTCCTCAAGATGTTTTCCTTCACCGTTTATGGTAAATTTCAAATTAAATATCGCACATAAATTCCGAAAAACTCAGAGGTGCCAGCCCGGGTTTGAACCCACGACCTTCTGTTTGAGAGACGGTAGGTCGAACAACTAGGCTACCATGGCTGTTGCCTGGCTAGGCCTGCGTGGGAACTTAGCCCAATCCTTCTCGTCGTAGGGAGCTCTGTGCCTAGTAGAGGGACGTAGATAGGCTGAATTATTATTAATGAATATTATATATTTTATAGCCAGATAATCTAGATTTAAGTTAAATTGTCAACTTCTTAAATTTCTAACACTATCATTTGATTAATAAAATGTATTCTGCGTAAAAAGTGGAATACGTAAATATCTTTGTATTTTAGCTAAGATCTCATTTTATTATTAATTTATTAAAATGTACCAATCTCACACTGTACGGCAGAATACAGCAAATTTTAGTGTAGGTATGTATCTCATAATTAGATCCGGAAGTCCGGTGTCAAAGCATCGTTTTGACGTTGACAAGTGACAGCGTTAGTCTGACCTGACATCTGTTATAGGATTTAATTTTTTTTATTATTACCCCCTTACTTATAAACGTGGAATAAGCTTGGAATAGTTTATGCCATGCTTTGTCCTTGTCTTTAATTGTTACATTTGCATCTGACAGAAAGTGACAAAGCGTGGCATAAACTATTCCAAGCTTATTCCACTTTATAAGTAAGTTGTTTAGAACCTATAGAATTTGCTTTTGTCGTGTCGTATAGCTTGTTATGCCCTTTTAGAATGAGTAAGGTTTAATCAATTGACAATAAAATAAGTATCAATCCTAGCTAAAATACATAAATATTAGCGTCGACCTGTTTTCACAGGGAATACAATGGATTAATCAAATTAGTGTTAGAAATTTGAAATGTTGTCATTTATACATTTAATAATTAGTTAATAATTTAATTTAGTTCATTATCTATAAGTATATTTCATTTCATGTCAATATTTGTATATGTTAATTTGTTTGTGTTATATCTCAGTCAAATAAAAAAAATGTCTGTCTTATATAATTGCGACTCCATTATTTCCCTGTTCCTAAAATAGAATGACATGTTTTTGAAACGAAGAATGTTCCTTTGTTTATCGAACGCTTTTGCTCTTGAGACGAAAGGTGGTAAGTATTTTAAACAATTATTATTATTTGGATCTTTGTTCCTTAGACTTAAGGTATAATTTAAGTTAATTTAGAAGGTTCACGGAACACGGCCACTTTTTCGCTTTGATTTTGTATGGGACCTTGAATCTAGTTGTAAATTGTTGATCGAAGCTAGTAAACCACCAAAAAGAGTGGAAAAATACGGTAGGCTTAGGGCATGCGAAGCTCTTCATAGAAAGAGTTGATCAGAGCTGGACCAAAAAACTTTGGAAACTCAGCAGAAGACAACTCCGATATATTGTAGGAGTGTTCACCGGGCACTTTGGGGTCAAACATCTCCTAGCAAAGATGGGCCTTTATGACAATACAGATTGTAGAATGTGCGGCGAAGAGGCGGAAACAGTGAAACACTTAGTGTGCGAATGTGATGCCCTCGCCGGAGTAAGAATGAAAATCCTCGGTTGTGGCTACCCGGAACCAAGCGATTTCAAAGCCTTGCCATTGCACTACACTATCCGGTTTCTGGAAGGGGTGGAGGCTGCATTGGATTAAGCGCTAAAAGAGGGGTAATTACACAAAAGATCCCATAGGGTCGAAGTGTATCCGTAAGGACCCCATAGATAAGATAAGATAAGATAAGTGGAGCTCCGCCGACTCTGTTAAAATTAATTTTGGGGAAGAAGGGGAAATTCGCTTTTGGACAAAATCGCATTAAGTTCAAGTCTCACTCAGCTGAATTCGCTTTTGGATAAAATCGTAATAAGTCCGAGTCTCACTGTGCCAAGTTCGCTTTAGGACAAAAGCTCATTCGGCCTAAGTCTTAGTACGACTATTCTCGGTTGGTCTAGGCATAACTCGATTTACGTCCGGTTCCTATATTCAATCCGCGGACAGATAGGCTTACTTCGGATTAAAATTTGACACATTTTGTATGGGCAAATGTCAAATTTTAACCCGAGGTAAGCCTTATCTATCCTCGGATTGAATATAGGAACCCGACATTAGTCAAACTGCGTTTTAGGCAGACCCAGACAAAAGGGTTTCGTCGGATTCCCGTTCCGCCGGAATTTCTTATACACCGTGTTTTTATTGATTTACGATAACTTCGGCATATTACTAGGTACATCCATAGAAACATTAGAAACTAAGTGGTAGTTTTTTTTTTTTTTTTTTGCAATATAAAAAAAATATATCTACCACTTAGTTTCTATGGATGTACCTAGTAATATGCCGAAGTTATCGTAAATCAATAAAAACACGGTGTATACAATATGCGCCAGTCAGAAGTCTTCCCTCAAGAATCCGGCGAAACATGAATCCGACGAAACAAGAATGAGGCGAATAGGGAACTAACCGAATTTTGTACTGAGCATTACGTCACAGCTTAATACAAAATGCGGAGTTCCATGGAACTAATAGGACATACCCCATGAAACTAGGGCAATTTTGGGGTGCAGACTCGTGGCCACACCACTTTAAACAAGATCGCACTTTACTGAATATTATATTTCTCGAGTGTTGTGAAGCACTTGATAAAATTGGGAAATTCATCAGAAATCATTTTTATTTTGCAAAAGTAGGTAGGTTAGGTTCGTTAGGTATCTTTAGATGCCCGAAGGGCAAATCGAGGAGCCCTGCCACAGGCAGGGCTCCGTCAAATAGCAGTGGTGTGACAACCTAGTGTGACGACGAGTCTCATGTTTTGGTAACTTACTATTGGTCACACCAAACAGTGTAGCTACGGGGAAAATTAATTACTCGTCATCACACTGGTGTGACAAAATGGTGTGACCACCAGTGGCGTGCCTAGGGTTTCAGAATAGGGCAAGCCGAGAGATATGTTTTGTAGTTTTTACGGTTATTATGGATAAATTTATCTTGTTACCACATTACTGATCAATCTTCACTTCACTCTGCAGTTGTAGGTATAGGCATTTGCTTACGTGGACGAGCTCACCAAAGCACCCTGAAGGCATGTTACCACTAGATATAATTTTACAGACATATCAGCAATTGCATACTTTCGGTGGCCTTGAAAAAAGCCGCTTGGTTTGTATGAGAGAATAAAATAAAGGTTCAACTTCTTATTTTAACTTTGCTTGCCTAGGGAGAAAGCAATAAGTAGGTACTTACTTTTATTTCAATTACCTATCTAAAAATTACATACATATTACACAACATAGTTAAATTAAATTATTATTTGTATACATCGAATGTGTTTTTCTAAAACGCCATCGTACCTATTTTGAAAGTAGCGACACAAGCTCTAAAAAATTACCCTTATTCAATGAAGTTTTAGACTCATCGTGACCTCTGAAGTTCTTGTTGTGCTAAATGACAAACAACATCGACTAATCTTTGAAAAAACGCTACTATTGTTATCAACACGCATGTTGTTTTGTAATTTCCTTTGATAATTGGCGCGATAAAGATGTCTCAATTCGCTGTTTACCAAAATCACTAAAAGAAATTACTGCGTTTATGTGTTTTCGAGAATTCATGTGTCTTTTAATGGCGCCAGCTAAATTATTTAAATCGTCATAACCAGACCAGATGTATTCCACACGTTTTTGTCGTTAGAAAAGAAAATACAACACCAGCAATGTAACTTATTAGAGTGCGAACAACCAACAATCCAATGAGTTTTGTACACTGACCTGTTAAACTGTCTTTTGTGCGATTTACTACTCTGAGAAATACACAAGTCAGGCGTAGGTTTTGCCGAAGAAATAAGTACCTTTTTCTCTGCAAAGTCCAAACATTTTACCTTTCCGTCGACAAGCAAAGTTTGTGCAGACTTTAAAATATCACAGTCACACAGGACTTCCTCCATTGTCAATCTAATTGAATCACAACTCACAACACCACAAAAAAAAACTTATTATTGCACTGACCGCGCCGCGCCGCTCAACGCCTAAACAAACTATTCAACACGTGAATAAAAGCATTTGTCAACAAATAGAAATGAAGTGAAGTTGGCCGCTAACGCGGCTCAACGCGCGCTCCGCGCCTGCGCGAAGCGAATTTCGCATTTACTATGGACTCGTCTCGTGTACAACTTCATACGCAATCAGGGCTTTTTACTCTCATACTATTTGCCATATTAATACACGACCAGTCGTGTTTGGGCATATGCCGTTTCGGTGGGTAAGACAGAGAATATGAAAGCCCGATTGCAAGCCAATACGTGCGAGCGAGATACGAGCTAGCCGCGTCATGAATAGTTCGACTGGTTGCCGCACAGCGCTGAGCGCTGTGCTGCGTAGGTGGCGGCCGGCGGTGCGCGGTAAAATTTAGTAGGTATAGGTACTACTGTTGCATGTAATTTGATTTGAAGAATTTAGTGAGAGCGCGCGGCGCGCGAAGGTGAAATACCTATCTAATACATTGATGATAAGTGGGGACGCCCAGCCGAAGCAGGCGGGCAGTCGATTCGGTCAGCCGTTCATTCTGCCCTCTAATACATTACGTGCATTTAATGAATAGTTATTTTTGTAAGGCAAGGCAAGCCCGGCTTTTGGGCTTATATGGCAGTACCGCCACTGGTGACCACGAGTCCGAAGGGAACGTTAGCAGTATGATAACGATGTAGATGGGAAGATGGTAATCAAAACAACAAAGAACGAAACAAACACAAACAAAGTGAACAAAGTGAAATAAACTTTCTGAACCGTTTTATTTTAAGACTGCGCCGAGCAAACGTCGAGCGTCCAGTGGCGCCCTCAATACTATTATTGCGTTTTCTGGAACTAAAGAATTTCCATGAAATTGGCAATCCTTTTTTGTAGAGCAAGTAAAACCACAATTTATGGGATTCGTAATTAACCAACTTTGATAACTGTTACCCTTTGAGAAGTCAGCTTAACGGGTAAAGGTGGCCACTTTTATCCGTTAAGTTGATAACTCGAAGGTCAATTGTTAGTAAACTATGTGATGTATCCCATAAGTTTTGTTTTCATTTGTAGTACAAAAAAGCACCGTCCGATTTCAAGAAAATACCTACTTTAGTTTATTAGAAAACTCAATAACAGTAATGAGGGCGCCACTGTGCATCCGGCCCGGCGAAGTCTTAAGTCAATCTGCTCCTTAATGCAGACTGCACTCTATACCGCCAAACAATACCACGACTAGGGTTGCCTGATGTCCGGTATTTAAGCGTGCAGTCCGTTATTTTCGAGGCTTGTCCGGTAAAAAATAAATGGTCATACCGGACAGAACCATGTCCGGTATTTTGAAGAAAGTCGGTACTACTGGTCACAAGCGCCTACAAAATGAAATCCCTCAAACGCAAAACTCGCGCGTGCTCCTCGCTATGTAAAAAAGAAGTAAGTAGGTACCACCTAAAAGTATCTAGGTACAGTACAGACAGTACAGTACAACTTAAATTCGTTTTAGAAGAATGATTGAACTTTATTATTTGTTCATTGGAAGTTCGTATTATTTTTGTTAAACATAATATACCTATCTGGTTTTAGGTGATTTTATTTTATTCAGAAGTTTCTACCTTTATTTTGTTAAGTAAGATGACTGCATTATATTTTGTTACTAGTACTAATTAAGTTGATTTATGTGTTGTTAATTAATAAATAACATACATCTTAGCCTGATTGTGCAAAACGTGGTTACAGAATTATCAACAACTTATTTAAGAGTGCTTGGTAATTCTGTAGCTCTGCCTACCGCACTCTGGGAATGAAGGCGTGAGTTTATGTATGTATGTATGTAATTAATAAATAAAAAATATTAGTATAAAAAAAACGTATTTTTTTTGCGACCTAGCATACCCCCCCCTTTTGGGGTTGTCCGGTATTTTTTCGCGACTCACCTGGCAACCCTAGCCACGACTGACAAACACCGGTTTAGCTCGAGGCAGAATCGCTCACCGAGGGTATCGGGTTACTTATAAGTAGGTACATTTCCATACATGATCTTATTTGGGATAAGGACTTTATTTAAGTGATGATAAGGTTGACAATAGAATTTTGCATGGTACTGTTTTAGAATATGAACAACAAACTTGCTAACAAAAGATTAGATTATTTGCAACTAGTTTCTCGGTTCTTGACCCAGTTTTATTTTGTAAATTACCACATAAGGTTTCCAGTATAATTTTGATTCACAATTAGGTTTTTTTTTGCCTTAATTGACGTGAAAATGGCGATAATCCTCCATTTACAAACACCGTGTTTGGCTGTTTAAGTGTTTCCAAAGTAAATTGAAAAATAAAAAGTATTTTTCACACCACACCTGCTCGACAATGCCAAATTACATATCATGCAAACCTTACGCAAACCAAGTCATTAAAGCCCTTGGCTTTAGCCGGGGTGTAATGTTGTACTGAATCTCATTATAACCCGCTGGGTTGTAATATTTTCACTTTTCATAGTTCTTATTACAATGGCCTTAAAGTCTAATTTCGTAATAAAAGATCAACCAATACTCGAAGGCAGGGCGCGGCGCCGCCGCCACCGCCGCGTCGAACCTAATTTGAAAATCGAACATTTTCTAAAATCGAGCTGGCCACGGCAAGCTGAATGGAACACATTTGAAATTAAACAAAAGCCGCGAGTATTGTAAGACGCTGCAATAAAATACATTGGTGATAACTGCAAAGTTTTAAATAATATATATACAAATATCAATTTTCACTTTTAATTTTAATTTACTATAATAAAACGCTGTTTTTAGTAGACTCGCTTTTTTATTGTCTCGCAAAAGGTGAGAAAAGTAGAGTACACTCCTCGGGGATAAAGCTGTTTTCGTCTTGGGCGCGCTTGAACCCCTCACTGCGCTCAGGACTCTTCTTAATTCCCTCGCTTCGCTCGGGAATTAACTCGTAACACCCTCGCTGCGCTCGGGAGTTGAATCTGGAGTCCTTCGTTACGTTCAGGATTCAATATCGCGCCCGTGACATAAAACTGTGCTTTATCCCCTCGGTGTATAATCTACTATTATTCCCTCGGGAGTAAAGTGTCGTTTTAATCCCTAGGAATTCAATAAATCACTTTAGTCCGTCTATACAAGGCTCATGGACAAGGCTGAGTCATTTTAGAGCCTGAGAAGTGAAAAGTTATTTTCCAGAGATAAAGGGTCTTGACAGGCAGACAGACAGACGGACGGGTAGACAGACGGACACTAAGACGGAAAACAAAGTGATCATATGAGGGTTCCTTTTTTTCCTTTTGAGGTACGCAACCCTAAAATCGATTTAATCTCGTGAAAAACGATTAATGATTACGAATATTAATCTATTTAATTACATTAAGGATTAACTCATTTTATTATGCATGGTCCAATAAGTTTTAAAATAGTTTTCAAGTTTGAACCTGTTGGCTAAATATGCAAGCACTGCACTTAAAAAAACCTATAATATAATCAATATTGTAATTTGTATAGAACGTCGTTCGTTTTCTCGCATTCAAAGTGAAAAGTAGAGCTCCGCTTGGGTGGCTAAACATCATAATGGCTTGTCTTAGACCCTATTTGAACAATCTACTATAATCCCATTTATGGTAGATTATACACCGAGGGGATAAAGCACTGTTTTATATCACAGGTGCAATATTCAGTCCCGAGCAAATGAGGGACTCCAGATTTAACTCCCGAGCGTAGCGAGGGTGTAACGAGTTAATTCCTGAGAGAAGCGAGGTAATTAAAACGGAGTCCTGAGTGCAGCGAGGGATTTCAGCTCTCCTAAGACGAAAACAGCTTTATCCCAAAGGAGAATACTCTACTTTTCTCACCTTTTCTATGATTAGTGTATATATTTGTCTTGTAGTGGCCAGTTCGATTTTCAAAAAAGTTCTTCGTGCTGTAGGTTTCTATGGAACAATTTTTCATACGAATTCAAATCTTATTATTAACCAGCGGGTTATAATGAGATTCAGATTATGATAACACGCTGGGTCATAACTCATTATTATGGTACAGTCAGCGTCAAAAGAAACTGATCACTTAAATACCTTGTCGCTTTACCGTCACATATACAATGTCAAACAAGATTGTCTAATGTGTTAATGCGATAAAGTACAAAAGTAGCTTGAAGTGACCAGTTACTTTTGACGCTGACTGTACTGAATCCCGCTGGTTAGCCGATGGCTATAATGACTTACTTAAGGTGATGTTTACATGATATATACATACATACATACATAAACTCACGCCTTCATTCCCAGAGTGGGGTAGGCAGTGCTACAGAATTACCAACAACTCTAAAGTCTTGTTGATAATTCTGTAACCACATTTTGCATAAACAGGCTAAGATATATAATTGGGCAATTTTGAGCAGGTGTTTTTTGTGTGGTTTTTTTAAAATTATTTTTTGTTGCATAGTAAGGCGACCACACAGGCCACCTGATGGTAAGTGGAAACTGTGACGACATTCGCATTCACAAGACTGCAATGCTAATACTGCAAATGCACTGCATGCACTGCCAACCCTGAGGACTAAGATGGAACGCCTCTATGCTAGTCATTTCACCGGCTGTCGTATCCCCAAACCAGAACACAACAATGCAAACACTGCTGCTTGGCGGTAGGTTAATGGATAAGATGATGGTACCAACCCGGATGGACCCTGCACAAGGTCCTCCCAAGTAAACTACTACTACTACTACTTGGTACTAGGTAGGTGGTACTAGGTTTTGTATGTAAGCACATACCTTCATACAGTAATCATTTTAATATTTTAAATTATTATTGAAATATTGAGTTCATTTTTAGGGTTCCGTACCCAAAGGGTAAAAACGGGACCCTATTACTAAGGACCGCTGTCCTTCTGTCCGTCTGTCCGTCTAAGCTGTCCGTCTATCTGTCACCAGGCTGTATCTCCCGAATCGTGATAGCTAGATATTTGAAATTTTCACAGATGATGTATTTCTGTTGCCGCTATAACAACAAATACTAAAAATAGAATAAAATAAATATTTAAGGGGGGCTCCCATACAACAAACGTGATTTTTTATAGATAATGGTACGGGCAATGTAAATAGAAATAAGCATTCAATTTCGCATGCCTTGTATGGCAAATTTTAGTGATACCAAAATTAAATTATACTATGTTATCTTATGTACCTGAAATTTAGTGAAATAAAGTAATTTGATTTTGAATTTGAATTTGAGTCCGACTCGCGCTTGGCAGGTTTTTTTAAATAAACTTTACAAAGTTAACAAACGTGGGAGCCTGATAATGATAACCAAACCGCAGTCACACTTCACCAACGCCAAGTTAACTTTGCTAGTGTACAAATCAAATACTAGCGATCCTCCATACTAGCTAGTACTACAGTAGCAATATGGCTACCGCATCACTAAGTTTGTTATTATATTGCACACGATTTTGAACTAGTATAAAATGCTGGAGCGGCCCGGAGTCGGCATCCATTGGCCGTGACCGTCACGGCTGAACCATCCAAGTTATAAAATAAATATTTTTATTTCGTTTTCATTTGCCGTAATATAAGGTGAGTAACTCTTTTTTTCTGTTTTATTTTGTGTTTGGCAAATCAAGCTTTACGTGTTTTATAACGTTTCAAATTCGCGTTAGAATTTACTGTAAATATATCTCGGCAGATAGGCTTACTTTGGGTTAAAATTTGACATTAGTCCATACAAAATGTGTCTTTGAATCCGGAGTAATCCTATCGTTCGCGGTTTGAATATAGGATTTGGCCGTGATTATCTTGATCTTCATCGGCGTGATTATCTTGATCCTGCGTCTTTACTGTTTTCTATGTAATTGTAGATCTTTACTATTTACTCAGGAAAAATATGTATAAATGTCTTATACCCGTACTGTGGTATGTATAAGCGTCGAGTTTAGTTTGTGACCTGAGCTGGGGTAGATCTTTAGCTCTTCAAAACGGTCGATTGAACTGATTTCTGGTAAAAAAGATTGTTGAATCTGACTGGTATTTAAGTTTTCTCGCCTGTGATATTAAATATGAGTGTCCACCGTCTTGTAAACGAGATTCCATATTAATTAATTTAATTTTAATTACATATCATCAGTATGATTAATAAATCGACTTCTAGGCCAATTTCTTTGAGATAGCTCCCTGTGTTTTATTTATTTACTCTAGAATTGTAGATTCACGAGTACCAACACGGAAATCATAATTATGGCATTTAGAACCTCGTTGTACAGATGTAGTGCATAATTGTTTTCCTTCTTATTTTGTCGGAAACGTTCGTATCTGTCATGCTTCTTCAGTCAACCTCAGAACTTTTGTACTGTGACCGTCTGAAATAGCAAGACACGTTCGTACGTTTCCGTGAAAATACGAAGGAAAACCATTATGCACTACATCTGTATTACCTTCTACCCAATAGTGAAACGTTAATATTTCATTATAAATTTAATATAAAATTTCCCTCTTTGCGTAAAAGTCACAACCGCGCTTTGTTTAATAATGATTTATTTGTTATGTTAGCAAGATGAGCGGCAACAAGAAGGACCTTTTGCTGTTCTTCGACCGGCCCACAGAGCCCTGCTTCATGCAGAAAGGCTCCGACAAGGCCGTGTTCGAGCTTCCGGACCACTACTACGTAAGTTAGCGCCATCTACCGCCGAGTAGCAATACTACGTTGAGATCAGGGTGACTGTGAAATTACGATTGACGTTTTGTAAAAGAGGACAAAGGGAATCAATACAACTATAACTTAATGAAGTACTAAGAGCATATAAAACCTTGTTATATTGTGGAAAAGACATGACACAAGCTATGTTTTTAAATTGATACTCACGTAACACTGCCATAAAATTATTAGTGGCGCTATTTTAATACTGTCTTTTACTGTTTAAAAAACCAGACACATATTATAGTTAAATAAACTTTTTCTTTAACCAAAAATCAATATACCTAAGTAAGTTATACAACTCACCTCATCTCAAGTATTATTCGTTTAATTACTAATATTCAATGCCATTTAATCCTTGATACTATTTGAAGAATGTATTAGAATAATATAAAAATATAAAAGTAATAGTAAAGAGTTCTTGATAATGGTCGTTCCCAAGGATAGTGACCACTTCCTGCCGATAAGGGATTGCAACCTACCTAATGTCCGTTCCCGTCAAATTGTTACCGGCACTAAACAAAACGTATCTGCGGTTTACTGGGAAAAGCAGTTTTAAATTTATTGGTGTAGGTACCTACCCAGCCCGTTTTACCTTCAAAATTCGTCTTACCATCTTTTCCCCTATAGAACCACGACCACTATAGAAATACGATAAAAATAAAATAAAAACAAATGTGATTTCTAATTTCATTTGATTTATCTATTAATAAAATATAAAACAATATCAATTTAAACAAAGCGTCACCACAATCTATCGTAAAACATTGCGAACAAAAGGATTTAAGCTGTATTAAAAATATGAATTATTTACCTTCTGTCTTTAACACGATTCTTTAAAGAGTTATAAATAAATATTATACTAATCAAAACAAAATAGGGGCCACGTTATATTCTGCATACAAAATAACTATGTTCGGAGAAGGATTATTATCACTTATAACAAATGTTAATTTGTAATTATTGAATTTAGTAGGTATCATTCGAAAGCTGCAATGTTCAACTAACAAGCTGTATTTTGTTTTGATTAGTATACTTTTTATTTAAGAATGGGGGTATATTTTATTGCTTCCACGTTAACGAGAAAAGTTGAAAAAGCCATTCTCGGAAACGAGAGAGCTCATTAAATAGTTTGTTCTAAATAGTAGTTCCGATGTTATTCTTTTTAATGAAGGTACTGTTACCATCCTACGTTGGGCAAACTGCTAGTCGGTAAGGTACCCATAATCTGTCTGTTGGTAGTCACCGTGGACCGGCCCGCTATCCCTTTCAAAAGGTTTTGTATGGGTTTTCCGTAAGGCTTTTCTTACCGAACCCTCTGCCTATCAAAACTCTTTAAATATGCTTTTAAAGCGTGGTTTTCAAGCCATACCACATTTTATCAAGCGCTAACCAATACCCTTACAAAACCCTTTCAAAAGCTTACTAGTATATACGCAATCTTAAACCTTTTGTAGTCTTCATAAAACACACGTTACCTTGTATCCTGCTCAAAGCAAGTAAACGGAAGCCGATTCAACTAAGTGCTAACCCAATCTTCTATATATATATATATATATATATATATATATATATAAAAATTACGTGTCACGTTGTTTGTCCGCGATGAACTCCTAAACTACTGAACCGATTTTAAATTTGATTTGCACACCGTGTGCAATTCGACCCAACTTGAAAGATAGGATAGCTTACATTTCAATTTATAGTCGCAATATTATTTTATTGTAAATTATTTGTCTTTATAAGGCAAAACAACGTTTGCCGCGTCAACTAGTACCCTTATAAAACCCTTTACAGTATACACGCTGCCGACGACGGCGCGCGGCGTATCGTTTGAAGTTACCGCGCGGAGCGCCAAAAGATCCAATACGGTTCAATTTTCAATGGCAAACGTTTGTGATTGGCTCGTTTGCGTGCGACAGATCTTTCACAAAAGGGAAAGTTTTATAATTAGCGCTAACCCTTTCATAGGGACATCAAGGTGAATTAGTTACCAGTTACTAATTGTAAAGGGCTAGCCTTATCGTTTGGTTCTTCATTCGTTACGGGAAAGTCAATCGTACGGGCTGTCAATTGGAATGGGTAGTCATATCCACGGGGGAGCCCTTTGAAAGAGAAGTCTAACCTAACGCAACCTGCGTAATTAATTGTTAAGATGTCCTGAAACCATCATGGGTTCAACCGAAAATAGCGATGAAATAAATACTTAAAAAAAAACCGGATTCAAAAAGCAAAAAAAAACAACTTTTAAAATGGTAGGTAATAGGTCAGTCCAAATGAAGTCTGTTTTTGGTTAAAATATCGTAGAACGCCGATTTCGGTTGGACTGACCTATTACCTACCATTTAAAAAAAGTTATTTTTTGCTTTTTGAAGACAGTTTTTTGTTTTTTCAACATTTTTTTTAATACTGTTTAGTAATCATAATTTATGCTGTTTTGTAGTCCCACTTCTTAATTAATAAGAAACTATAGAAAATTTCAATCTCGCCGGAAGCAACGCCGTGGGAAACTCATATTAACTCACGTCAACTTGGGACAGCGATCACGTAAATAAACCGGGATCCCCTTGAAATATCGACAAACATTTCATCGAATTTCATTTCATCGAAAACTAATTTCTGCTGAAACCTTATAGTTTTCAGGTTATCTTAAGCATTCGTTACAAAAATAAAGCTCCTGCACGTGGAAATGCCTGTCGATGAAATGAAAATTCGGCGAAGTGAATCGTTCTATGAAATTAGTTGCTATATTTCAAGGGTAAACCAAATATGTATATGTTTACTATAACGGCCGAACCCTATATTCAAACCGAGGAGAGATAAGGCTTACCTCGGGTTAAAATTTGACATTTGCCCATACAAAATGTGTCAAATTTTCTTCTTTTGCCCCCGCGGCGACTTGAACAGCTACTACCGCGGGGATAATGGCGTTTCCACGTTGAGTGATTTCGCCAGTGTCAAGTATATATATTGTATAAATCAATATAGCAATAAAACAATCCAATCTTCTCTAGGAAGATTGGGGGCAACGTTGTACGGTGATTAGTAGGTCAGAGGTCAAGATAGTTTTAACCTCTGCACCACTGCGAGTCCACTTGAAACGAGAAGAAAGATGCCAGATACACGAAATAAGTCCAAGTCTTCAATCACTGTGCGACACAAAGGCATAAAAAGTACAAATCACTATCAGAAAAGAACTTTGAACACCTAATTACCCAAAAATTAAAGTCTAAAACAAATTACACGTCCGCCATCTTTTAACGTTGCAAATGGCCGTGTCAAATTTTAATCCGAAGTAAGCCTATCTGTCCGCGGATTGAATATAGGGTTTGGCCGTAAGAAACCCTACACAAAGGCTACGGTCGAAATACGGGCATGACATAGTGTGTCCCGTCTAACGGCCGAACCCTATATTCAAACCGAGGATAGATAAGGCTTACCTCTGGTTAAAATTTGACATTTGCCCATACAAAATGTGTCAAATTTTAATCCGAAGTAAGCCTATCTGTCCGCGGATTGAATATAGGGTTTGGCCATAAATCTGCGCTCCTTACTAAGAGCGTAATATGTATGAGCATTAAACTTTATAATAAACTTCCCGTAGAACTTAAACGGTTACCACCTATACCTTTTAAGAGAAAGTTGTTTGATTGGCTAGTGGAAAAATGTTTTTATAGTATAAATGAGTTTCTGCAAAGTTAAAAAGCTCCTAGGTATTTATAATAACTTCTATATCTGAACATTAACTATATTATATGTAATACTAAATTAACTATAAATTAATAATATAAACATCTAAAAAGTATGGACCACTTTCAAATATATCAAGGCTTTTACATGTACTTACGTGAAATTACATTAAAATAAAGACTAGAATTATATTAGACCTAAGACTGACAATATTGTACGCCTCTGTGAGGTAGGATATGGAGAACTGTTGTTATTTATAAGATCATCTGTAGAGCCCATAACCATACAATAAAAAATATTTGAATTTGAATTTGAATGAACGTTTCCAGCCGGACAAATACAAGAGCGTCAGCAACCAGCTGGTGGACAAGTTCGGCAGCGACGCCGGCCGCACCATCCCGGTGCGCAACATCGCGCTCCCGGACCTGACGCTGCCGCAGAAGCTGGCGTACAACGAGCAGTTCTCGCTGTTCGTGCCGGCGCACCGCCAGCAGGCCGGGAAACTCATCGACATCTTCATGAGTAAGTAGCCCTTTTGATGTTGGGAGCTCTTGGGTGCGTTTGGAATGGCGAGATATATGAAAAGTTTGATGTGTTTGACCAACTAAATAAATTCAAGTTTATTTCAGGAACAATATACATTGTGTTTGAAAAACGACTCTTACAAGCTTGCACAAATTTAAAAATAACCTAAGATAACTATCACATTGCAGTATTAATAATGTCAGTTATAATACTTTTAATAAATTAATAGGTACCTATATTAACTAATTTAAAAAATCATAAATATTATAGTAGCGCTTTGACAGCAAAAATTGTCTTGCTCTGTTTTTGAACACATTTGGATTAGTAATGGCCTTAAGCTCCATTGGCAGATTATTAAAAGCTTTTACTGATTGGAAATATGCACAGTGATTTGCCAGTGTAAGTTTTGGGGATAAGGAAAAAATTACATTTTTTGTTGTCCTGAACTCCTTCTGAGTATAATCCCTCTATGACCATAAGGCCTTTAATTAGAGTTATTAGTAGCTTAGATAGTAATTAGCATTAGGTACGAGTAGCATGTCCAGCGCACTTTGCACTTTAGGGTAGCTGGCTCTGGGGATAATTTTAATTTAGATGTTGTGTGTATCAGTCAGGCAATAGAAACGGTAGCACTGATTAGGCATTTGACTATCGTACACCCGCTGTTTAGTTAAAAATGCCTTCTGTACTTGTAATATTATATTCTGTGCCAATCTTAAAGGTTTGGAAGGCAAACGAGCACACAGAGGCCACCTGATGGTAAGTGGAAACTGTGACCCATAGACATTCCCATTCACAAGACTCCAAATGCACTGCCAACCCTGAGGACTAAGATTGTATGCCTCTATGCTAGTCATTTCACCGGCTGTCTTATCCCCAAACCAGAACACAACAATGCAAACACTGCTGCTTGGCGGTAGGTTAATGGATGGTGGTACCAACCCGGAAGGGCCTTGCACAAGGTCCTCCCACAAGTAAAAAAATAGGTTTTGTTAAGATCGAGGCTAAGCGTGTACCATCCCGCAGACATGCGCGACGTGGCCGACCTGCAGTCCGTCTGCTCGTACTGCCAGCTCCGCATCAACCCATACATGTTCAACTACTGCTTGTCCGTCGCGCTCCTGCACAGGTCAGTCATCTCACCTAAAATACCGACTGAAATTACACCACATACATACACATACATAAACTTACGCCTTCTTTCCCAGAGTGGGGTAGGCAGAGCTAAAGAATTACCAACAACTCTTAAACTTCTTGATAATTCTGTAACAAAATTCTGCACAAGTACATTTATTTAATATCAAAGTCACTTCATCTTTCTATCATCGAACAACTAGTTGGAGGACGCAACTTAATAAAGCTTTGTGCTGTCAAAATTTCATTGCTTAAAAGTAGACGTCCCATTAGTTGTTAGTAGTTCCTACAAAAATAGATTTTATATTTTAACTTACAAACTCAGTTTATTATTTTGTTTGTTAAGGACAAATAATCATTTTATGGGACGTCAATCTTTAATGTGTCACCCCTATTTCTTTCAGACCCGACACCAAGGGGCTGAACATCCCTACATTTGTTGAGACGTTCCCCGACAAGTTCGTGGACCCGAAGGTGTTCCGCAAAGCCAGGGAGACCACCAACGTCGTGCCAGACGGCTCTAGGGTACGTGTTTAAGACCTCAATCAAATACTTAACAAATATGATTATTTTCGTAATTGAGTTCAAACCCATGAGATGTGAAATTATCACGTAATCGCAGGGTTCTAAGTGAATAACTGAGCTCTACCGCAGAAGTGAGTCATATTTAACCAGTAGGTATACCCTCACACTTAAACATGGAAAAAACATTATCATCACGCGTCAATTCCTGTTATTTTCTGTTGGGATATCAGGTTTTTAATCGATGCTGCCCTGGATCGTAAGGTTACCGCAAAGACATGCCAAGGGAAAGGGACTGCAGTTGATGGTGCACTAAGCGTTGCCATGTTGCTTTTAGACGTCTTCGTTTGCGCTGACGCATTTCAGGTCAGCAAAAGTCATCCATAATGAAGACTGAACTATTCTCCCCAGATGCCGGTAACCATTCCTCAAGCGTACACAGCGTCAGACGCGGAGCCGGAGCAGCGCGTGGCGTACTTCCGCGAGGACATAGGCATCAACCTCCACCACTGGCACTGGCATCTCGTGTACCCGTTCGAGGCTTCGGACAGAAACATCGTCAACAAGGACCGCCGCGGGGAGCTGTTCTACTACATGCACCAGCAGATCATTGCTAGGTGAAAGTCATAAAGTTTCAGGTGGTATGGTACAGTCAACGTCAAAAGTAAGTGATCAAAATTAACATTTCAAAACATGTTCAAGCATGACGCCCCAGATAAAACAGATTATAACAAAGTGTCATTTTCAACTGAATATTTAATTAGTCAAAAGAAAATGATCATAAAAGATGCCATAACTGTCTCTTTACAGAACATTTCAAAAAATAATAATTATTTATTTTACCTAAGTGTCAAGACTGTCAAGTGTCCAACAAGATAAAGTCAAAATTACAAAATCTCGAAATGAAAACTAGGGTAATCACGGCAGTAAAAAAGGATTTATTCTAAATGTTGCAAAAAAAAAAACAAAGCGAAGTAGTAGGAACTTATTTCAACCCTTGACGGAAATGAGAGGTGTTATAGTTGTTTTGCGTGTTTGTCTTACGCGTATAACCGACGTTAACCGAACGTCTGACTAGTATTCCGAAGTGGTCTTGAGAAGACATAAAGGCCCAAACATTCATATTCACTTACATGTGATAGTTTGGTAGTATTACTGACTATTGCTATTTTTGAAAATCAGTTTAATTTGGAACACTCAGTAATGACTTTAACTGTTTGAATGGCATGTCACTTACTTATGACACATTACGAGCTAATTTACTTATGCTAAACTACAATAATCAGAGACATCTGTCTTAATTTATTGTATATACTATTTTGAGACCCTATTTCATCAGTTTCTTTTGCTGTTGACTGTACTAGCGATGAAAATGGCGAAAGATTAATATAAGTATTTCGTCATAGTTGTCAGGTAACTGATATTGAAATATACTCTGACCGGAATGAAAAGTCACCTGTTTGTATGAGAGCCAATACATTCCGAGTCACTATTCATAATATAATATAATAATGCGAAAAATACAATGTATTTTACACGTAAAAAACTTAAACTTGCGAAAGATTAAATCGAAGATCAGCAAGGAGAGATACTGTATTTTATTAAAAAATACAGGGGCATTTGAAAGATACATGTATCTTTCATGTAATTATCATCGCTATGAGTACTCTCACTAAAATAAATAAGGATATGAGAAAAGCCGTCTTCTGATTACAAAACGCTCAATACCATAAAATACCCATAACTATGTCAATTGGTTACATATGTATATGCTTGCTGATTCAAAACATAGTTTATTAGTCTATTCATGGTGCACACCTAAAGCAGCGTTAATTCCTTCTAGTGACTAGCTTCTGGATAGTACAGAAGCGCATTCATTTTGCTTTATTAATTTATTATAAATGAACCTATACTTCAGGTACAACGTGGAGCGGTTCTGCAACAATCTGGGCCGCGTGGAGCGCTACCAGAACTTCCGCGACGCCATCAACGAGGGCTACTTCCCTAAACTCGACTCCCAGGTCGCGTCCCGCGCCTGGCCTCCCAGGTAACTCATCATAACCACCAGTGTTGCTAAGGCTAATAAATATAACGAGTGAACCTGCGGGCTATAGCCCTCACTGATAGCGCCCTTCGCTTCTTCTCCATATCATCATCGTCTTTAAGGTACTTAGTAAGCCAGTGCCCCAGATATTTAAATTGGTATACCCTTTTTAAGGGGACACTATGTTGCTTAGGCGGAGGCACGGTAAAAATACTTTTTAGTATTTTATCATACAAAAAAATAACAAACGAAGAGTTTTACGGAACTCTTCATCGTGAGACGAATCGAATGACATATCATTTATCAAAATCGGACCATAACTGTAGATCTGATGCTGTGTACCAAAATCGGCCTCACATATATGTTGATAAATATATAGACCCTATATCTTCCCCATTTGAAAAAATACGACGGCTTATTAGTGTTGCTTTCGTCAGCGCCATCTATCGACAAGTAGCAACACTAATACCAACCTGAGGAGATTCAACAGATAGCGTGCTAATCAAGTTCTCTTGTCTAGGTTTGCTGGTACCCGCATCCAAGACCTGGACCGACCGGTGGATCAGATCCGCGCCGACGTGTCGCAGCTCGAGACCTGGCGCGACCGGTTCATCGAGGCCATCGAGACGGGTTCCATCTTGCTGGTAAACTGACCAACCTACATTAGTTACTTACGTAATGTGTATACGTCATACAACTAACTAAATAACGGAACAACACGCAACCGAGATCTAGCCACAATCAGTCCACTGCTGGACATACTCGTAGGCCTCTTCCATTGCACGCCACTGAGGTCGGTCTTCAGCTCTTCTTCCAGTTACCACCAGCTACCTTGCGAATATCATCGCTCCATTGGTGAAACATAAATTAACCGTAAAAAAGGGTGCTGAGTTTTTCGTGATTCATCTTGCCTTGCTTTCTTTAAGATGTTCTTAACAAATCTATCCTAGCAAAGACCTTACTCCAAATGTTTCGCCCTATCCCAAACGTGTCATCTTATTTGTATTTGTAGATGTTTAAATCTTTTCACATAATGCTAAGCTATTTTAGTTTCAATGCATCCATTTTTTTATTGTGTAGGTTCAGGTAGGAATGCAGTTACCTTTGCGGTCAAGATTTCACCAAACTCTGTCTTTTCAGACGCAAGAAAGTGTTAGGCTAAACAAATTTTAATTTCCAGCCATCCGGCCGCACTTTGCCCCTGGACGAGGCCACCGGCATCGACACGCTCGGCAACCTGATGGAGTCCTCCGTCATCAGCCGCAACCGCTCGCACTACGGCGACCTGCACAACATGGGGCACGTCTTCATCTCCTACTCCCACGATCCTGATCACCGGCATCTGGTTAGTACCCTTCCAAGCAGGAGGTTCTTTATTTGCAAGAGGTTCTTGACATCAGTCCCAACTGCAAACACTATTTACTTATTATAATCTTGGACATTCGGCTTTAATTCTGGGGTCCTAGAGAAAAAGGGTAGAAGTCGACTTAACTCGTAATAAAGAAGGGTATGTACATACACAAACGGAGTATACTATACTTAAACCCTTTTTCACTTAGTCTACAGGAAACCTTTTTCACTCGGGCTCCAGAATTATCAACTTGGGGCCTATTGCATAATTAATTACAAGCCCATACTATTAGTAAAAATCCATGCAAAACCACTAATACTATTAGCTTGAACTTTAGTCATTTATTATGCAATCGGCTCCTTTTGTTTCTTTACTCAACCCTGCCATTCATATAACTAAAATAGGGATAGTTGCAAAAGGCTATTAAGGTTACATTTACATTGTCTATTATATTAAAATGGAAAATTTTGTTATTGCCTTTTGCACTTAGCCATGTTTTTGCTGGAACACGGCTGACGGATGATTAAATGAACAGGCAAAGCTGGCTTGTCACCTATCAATATAAATAGATACATGCCATAATGTGTTTTCGAATCACCACGTACCAGCAGCGCCTATATTCTAGGCGGCAAAACACGAATCGTATTTGACCTGTTATGATATTAACTTAACTCGGCCGTCATTATTGTCAAGTAAATAAGAGCTATCAAAACGTTTACAATACGATCACAGGTCAAAAGCCTCCACAAGATGGAGTGAAGACCTGGTGAAGGTTGCACGAATCCAGTAAATGCTGGCTAGTATTCTGTCGATCAAAAATGTTTTTCTGGTGACATGTTTATGATAATGATGAAGTGCTAATTGTATGCAGGAACAATTCGGAGTGATGGGCGACTCGGCGACGGCGATGCGCGATCCAGTATTCTACCGCTGGCACGCGTATGTCGACGACATCTTCAACATGCACAAGGCCAAGCTCGCCCCATACAGCCCGACACAGGTAATAAGCCCTATTAATCCTGAATTCAAAATAGATACAGCGAAATGGTTTCAACGTGAGACAACGCAGTTAACAAATTTAAAGATCAATCATTGAAGTCTTCGTTTTTCCACTTGTGGAGTCCGGTGTCAGTAAAGCTCAGTAACCTGCACTCTACAAGTCGACGCCAGGCTATTAAGTCTTCGGTGCTCTTGACTTGGTTTCGACACATTTCTGCCACTCGTTTTAATCTCTATAGGATGTGACAAGGAATATAAGTTATACTTTCTTTTGTTTTCCAGCTGGACTTCCCATCCATCCGCGTGTCTTCCATCAGCATCGAGGGCACCGGCCAGCCCAACACGTTCTCGACGCAGTGGGAGCAGAGCACGGTGCAGCTCTCGAGGGGTCTGGACTTCATGCCGCGCGGCAGCATGCTAGCCCGGTTCACGCATCTGCAGCACAACGATTTCCAATACGTGTAAGTGTTTGATGTCATCGTTGATTGTAGAATGAGGAAAGCCGACCATCATTTCGCCTTTCAGTGAATGGTCATAACTCATAATTAATTTATTATATGCAATGGATTTTGTTTAATACGATTTTCACAGTTTTTTCTGTAAGGTTATTAATATTATTATTGTACAGTCAAGGTCAAAGATATATATGCAACTAATGTGATAAAAAACAGGTAATCATACATACATACATACATTAAATCACGCCTGTTTCCCAGAGGGGTAGGCAGAGACCACTTCTTTCCACTTGCTACGATCCTGACAAATTTCCTTCGCTTCTTCAACATTCATACATCGAGTCATGCACGCACGTCGGTTTCGGGTACTTAAGATTCGGCCCTTTTCCAGTATTTCTCCGATTTGATTCGAAAAAGTACGCCTAGGGCGGCCCCTTCCGACCCTTCCACACACTTTCGATCTGTATATCTCTTTCGTCAATCTTCCCTCATCCATCCTTTCCAAATGACCGAACCATCGAAGCATGCCCTTTTCAATCTTAGTCACTACATCTTCTTTTATTCCACACTTCTCTCTGATTTTTTCATTTCTAACTCTATCAATCAGTTTCACACCACACATACTACGCAAAGAGCGCATTTCAACTGCATTTACACGACTTACATGCTTGTCCTGCCACACCCAACATTCACTACCATACATCAGGGTAGGGGCCAGCACTCCATTGTGAACAGCCAGCCGGGCTTTTTGTGAAACGCCCTGTCTGCTCACAAAGGAGTACAGTGCCCCATTAATTTGATTCCCCGCATTTACCCTCCTCTCGATATCCTTCTCACACTTACCATCTCTTGTAAACACACTTCCCAGGTACACAAATTCGCTCACTTGTTCTACTAATTCGCCATTTACATTTATCACGCACTCAGTCATCTCTTCATCCTTCTCTATCACCATGACCTTGGTCTTGGCAACATTTACTTTCATCCCCTTTTGCTTAAATCCCTCATTCATCACTGTCAACATCTACATAGCATAACAGGTAATCATAAAAAGTTCAAAAGATATGTACTCATACAAATACTAATAAATATGTAAATTTCAAAGGCCACGTAAATATGTATAAGGCAAGTTCAAAAACTTGTATACCATGTAAGTTACATAATTAGTATCCAGCAAATGATGCAATATATTGTACTTATATTTATGTCATTAAATATACACCGTGGGCCCGAATAACCCGAGGGATTTTAACCATCGATTTTAGAGCCCAATTGGAGTATATAAAGTAGTATAACATGTAGTCCAATAACGCACGATTCCCGAGATTTTTATTATTTAAAAATCAATTCCATAGTTAATTTAATTTGAACTCTTGTCACCTTAGCTTAAAGCATTATTTACTAAGAAAGATTCATGTTGTAAGTAGCACTATCATCAACATACAACATAAATTAATTAATCGATTTCTTAGTAAATAATGCTTTAGGTTAAGGTGACAGAGTTCAAATTAAATTAACTATGGAATTGATTTTTAAATAATAAAAATCTCGGGAATCGTGCGTTATTGGACTACATGTTATACTACTTTATATACTCCAATTGGGCTCTAAAATCGATGGTTAAAATCCCTCGGGTTATTCGGGCCCACGGTGTAGATTCAGTTACTGCTACAGAAATATGTATACAAAATATAAACGTGCTAAAATCAACTTTACGGTCTTGTTAACACGAAACAAATTTGAATAAAATGTTTTGACAATTCACGAAAACAGTGCAGACTTGTCATTGTATACGTTTGTCTCATGTTTTGACCTGTCACGTCGTTATTGGAATACGTGTAGATTTTGCAATATTGAAGCTGCCAACTTAAAGTAGGTACTTAATGCGTTTCAATATTTCGTCCATGCAGACGTCAGTTCCCGTGGTCCTGTGGCTCAGCAATAGGTGTAACTGTCGAGTCACGTGCTGCCCCGCGTTCCAATCCTGCAGCTAGATGTTTTTTCGTATTTTTATTTTATATTGATTACAGATCATGAATCATGATGTTATATTATATTACAATAGCTACTTATAAAAAATATATTTTTAAATACTCCCAAGCCTTTATTACGATGATTAAAAAAAAAAATCCTCAAAAGGATTTCCCATATCTAGGGTTCGGAAATTCGGAGACATATTTACGTAAACTTGGCAAATCCCGGAAAAAGTTAAGGAAATATGGAGTCGGCTTCTAAAGCGTCAAGTGGCTGGCTGATTACATCAAGATTGTGGAGTTCGATATAACGCAAATACGTTCATACGCCGCTGACAATAGAGTCGTGTTTACGTATGGTTAATAGTGTATACATATTTTTGAACTTTATGTTGTTTCTAAGTCTATGGTTTAATAGATGAGGACATATAATTGCAACTGTTGTATACATAGTTATGTCACAAACTATGTTTACTAATTTATGTATATTTTTATGTAGCCAAATTTATGTCCATTTAGATGACTATGCTTTTTGTCACTCTGTGGTGTATACATATCTTTGACCTTGACTGTACTTATCATTCAATGTTCTGGTTAATATTTGCACGTTTTGTAGAAACCTCATAAAAACTAAAGTAAAGTGACTAGACTTGACTTAGACTTGGAGTAACCTAACCTATCTCTGTTAATGACCACCTCTTCACCTCCAGGATCGAAGTGAACAATACCAGCGGACAGTCGATGATGGGCACGGTGCGCATCTTCATCGCGCCGACAGCAGACGAGCGCGGCCGGGCCTTCTCCTTCGAAGAGCAGCGCCGTCTCATGATCGAGCTCGACAAGTTCTCACAAGGACGTAAGTAGTCACCATGAGTCACCATCATAACATCTAAAAAGGTTCTTACAACGAACCACAGATTGTCAACTTCTCTCACGTCTTATGCGTCAAGCGAATTCCGATGTCCTTCAAAAATGGTTTGATGCTAGTTCTTAGCACGAAATAAATGTTTCTTCTTCTTCTTCACCAGCTTTACTCCACTTTAGGTAGATTTAGGCTGAAAATACAACGAGATCTTCATCGAAGCCTAGGAAGTGTACCATTTCTCGCAGTTTCAGATTAGCACTTGTATTACCGAACCTTCCATCCAGTGTCATCCCACTCTTCCAGAAATAACTTCAGCTACCGCTAAGAGTAACATTGCCTGACCAACTTCTATCATTTCTCAGTGCGTCCCGGGAACAACACCATCAGGCGCCGCAGCCAGGACTCGTCAGTGACGATCCCGTACGAGCGCACCTTCCGCAACCAGGAGGACCGGCCCGGCGACGCCGGCTCCGACCAGGCGGCCGAGTTTGACTTCTGTGGCTGCGGCTGGCCGCACCACATGCTGCTGCCCAAGGGAACCGCCAGGGGCTACCCGATGATGCTGTTCGTCATGGTTTCTAACTGGAATGACGACAGGGTGAGTCGCTGAAATTATTCTGATTTAGTTACAGCATACACGATAAAGCATACGATTCTGATTTATTGTAAAACCTGATGAGCGCATTTTTTAAAGTTATATTTGCAGTCCAGCTGATTTTGCGTCACAGTAGTTTTGTTTGAAACCAAATGTGGCATAAATTACGCGATTCACAATTCTCACAACGCATAAAACAACGCCTTTATTTCAAAAAAATTATGAAGTTACGTTTTTGCGGTTTTTTCTTATTACATACAGAAGAGATTCCAGGTTGTCAAAGGGAAAAAGTTGAAAAAATTACAATCTGTAAAAAATCATAATTTGTAAAGTTACATTATATTAATTCACAGTAATAAAAAAAAACGAAATCATATCAATAGTGACACGTTTTAAATGACCAAAATGTTCCAGGTCGAGCAAGACCTCGTGGGCTCCTGCAACGACGCCGCCTCGTACTGCGGCATCCGTGACCGCAAGTATCCCGACAAGAAGTCCATGGGCTACCCGTTCGACCGGCCCAACCCTGCGCGTGCGCTGAGCGACTTCATGCGCCCCAACATGGCGGTGCGCGAGTGTCGCATCAACTTCACCGACGCTACGCGAGTGAGGGGCCAGCAGTAATTGAGGACGACCGAAAAATTCGTGGTCTTTAACTAGACATTTGACTCCTTCAATAGCTTGGCTTAGTTTGATACCACATACACACACACTCAGCAGTGGGTTACCACAGGCTGAAGAAAAAAATACTGATCTTTAACTTGTTAAGGCAAGTTACTATTAAACAGTGTGTATAATAGACATACTGTTACAGAACATCCTCGCAAATTGCTAGAAGAAGGCAGGACTTTTAGTCACACACCACATTAACTCATAAACCAAAAGTAATCTTGCTCTGAAACTATTTCTAATTAGGTAATGAACTACGGGTTTTTTGTATCACGTGTCCCATAGCACAATATATTTTGGATGGACAAGATAAGAACAGATTATCAGCTAAAGAAGCTCTAGTGCACGCCTAACTTCAATCAAGCAATCAATCAATCGTTTATTTCAGCAATTTACATGAGTAGCCTAGTTTACATTACTGTATCATTAATATATAAGTAAATACATTTTTGTAGTATAATTATCCAGTACTAGACATAAATTATCTAGAACTAGACAAAAAATTGGCTAGGCTTGGAGTCAAACTTTGTCAAAGACCATAATTTTTTCGAACAATCGCCGGAACAAATTATTACCCATAATCACCATCTTGATGTGGTACGACCGAAAGCTTTTCTTTACGGACAACGATTAAAATAATTAGTAAGTTAATTAATAATTAATATAAATTTAGAATTTAGAATGCTTGCAAATTTTGGCTATTTCCCCTTCAGGGAAATTTGATTAGTTATGTAAAAGCTTTGTAATCAAAATAAACTGTGTTATGTTATGTTTTAGTGCATGTTAGTTAAGAGTTAGCTTAAGCAAACGGGTTTAGCTATAGTAACTGTACATACTGTAAATACGTAGTTACGACGAACAGACTGAGTAAATTAGCCTCTTACCAAACGATAATTTTTATTTGATGTACCTGTCCCATCTTCATCAACAGGCTTAGTTTAGTCCAAAATGGGTAAGGACAACTGGATAAGTTGGATCGCCTTCTTAATAATTGTATTCGTTTTGTTTTCTGTCTTCGTAAATATGATCATGTGTCTTCCTTCCGCTCTCAACTTAAATGGCTTCCTATTCGTCAACGTCGCAAAATGCGATTACTTTGTTTCCTATATAACATCCTGTACGATCCTAAATCTCCTGATTATCTAAAATTTTTTTTAAATTTCTTGGTTCCACCCACCTCCGTCAGCTACGATCCTCTGACAATCTCACACTATCCATCCCTCTTCACCGCACAGGCTTCATGTCCAGCTCTTTCGCACTTCAAGCAGCACGACTTTGGAACGACCTTCCCCTTGATATCAAGCAAGCTCCGAACAAGTTTGCTTTTAAAAAGAAAGTTCGCGATTTTTTTTCTTTTTGTAGGTAGAATAGTCATCATCTTGTTTCTCTGATGGTGTTATCTGTAATGTTTTGTGCTTATCCTCATTTTTATATATTTTTTTATATTATGTATTTATATAAGTATTTATATTTATTTTAATATATTGGTATGTAGGTATATATTATTACGTTTAAGCAACATATATGTTAGACCCTATGTTGCACCGCCACCACAATCTCTGCTTTGCCCAAAGGTTAACTGGTAGAGAATGCCTTACGGCATTAAGATCGCCTTTTGTATACAAAGTGTATTCTTTTGTGCAATAAAGATTAAATAAATAAAATAAATAAATAAAAAATGGGCCATTAGGCGCTTTGACGTTAGACCATAGAGATGGCAGTATACTTTATAGTTGTTGCTGATGCTGTGATGTAACCCCAAAAAAACCGGGCCAGAGCGGGGGACCATGCTCAGTGTAAGGTTCTGAAGCCGTTACTACCAACAAAAAAGTGCACCAGCAACCTTCGGGAATGCACAGATTACCTATATTGTTTCAATGCACATTTTATCGAGCCGGTTCTTAGGCCTTAGCCAGGCTTAAAAGAAATGCATGTACCAGCTCATACAATACAGCATTAATTATAATATTATTTGAATTAATGCTTTGACCTTATGCCCACTCCAAAAACGAAGAGAAGTATTTCATAGTTACGCGGTTCAGCATATTCCTCGTAAGGCCCAACGTCCTAAGTTTAGGACATTTGTCAAAGTGACTTTTGACTTTAGTTGTCCGACACAAGATTCTTTTTCGAACTAACGAAATTTGACGGGGGCCTTACGCGGTTATACACAGTGTTTTTTTTTAATTTACGATAACTTTAAGGGAATGTTCTTTAGGTCAAATAAAGTTAATTTCCCGAAGTCAGACAAATGATGGACCATGGACGGAAAAACGCACCTAATTATGATAACTTAAATAAAGATGTCTTTGTTACTTCTTTAGTTAGGCGTAGGAGTTGTGTAATTTAAAACAACGAACGCTATGAATATGCACTACGTCCATACTTAATTACTGCACAGGTTGTAATCTTCACGGTCACACTTATGAATATATTAAATATACACCGTGTTTTTTTGATTTACGATAACTTTAAAGGAACGTTCTTTAGCTCAAATAAAGTTAATTTCCGAAGACAGACAGATGATAACTGTAACGGTTTTAAAGATATTTAATTTTTAAATTTAATCAGTTAATCCCGTTGAACTGGTGTAAAAGGCTCTTAATTGTGTTTGTATGTCACGCCAACATTGACGTATTTGACACTGACTATTAGTTTACTCTAAAGGCTCTTTTAGAATGACCAAAGATACAACACTTAATTACTTTGTTCTAAACAGTTTTTTTTTTGAATATTTTAAAATCTGATCCACCACTTAGTTTCTATGGATGTACCTAGTAATATGCCGTAGTTATCGTAAATAAAAAAAACACGGTTTATTATTAATACAATTAAAAGTTAAAACTAAACTTATTTAAATTAAAATTATCCTAAGCTACTCAAATTAAAATAAAACTAAGGTACTCAAATATTAACGATGTAAATAATAATCACCACTATAAAAAGAACACCCCCTCTAGCAGGTCCGCTTGCGGCATGGCCCCTATGACATCGGCTGCATTATCTCTCTGGATAGCTAGCCCAATCCTTTGGGAGAGGTAAGCACCAGCGCTAGAATCTCCGGAGGTATCTATGAGCTGGGATGACAGAGCCTTAATAAAGTATTATTACTTGAAAGTCAGGAGGCCATTTAATTTGTATACTCCCTCCTACTTTTTACCTACCCAATTCCCACTTAACAATGGAATGCCGTGTAAAATAATACTACAGGATCTCCTGTCCTTGTGCAGCTGCGCACTGCGTTGCGAGTGAAACTAGCTCATTATAAGTAGTTAGGTTTTAATCATTTACAACCGGTCATTAATTAACATGCGCTGCCTAAATCTGCCGATTACCATATAGTTAAAAGGCGGATTTTATGATTTATGACCGCTAATTGGTTTTATTGTGCTGCAGAAAATTAAAGGAGTGATATCAATTGGAAGATACGACTCTGCTTTTATACTTGCGTTTCTAGGTATTCTAGTTGTTTCATAAAGAACTGGATGGGCTCTGCATAGGGTTCTAGTACTCGCAATTTTTCGGTGACCTGCTTCTTCTTTTAATAGCACTTTCTCTTTTGTATTTAGATTTGATATACCAGTGACATAACCGGTTTAATAAAAAAACGACACATTTGATAATATTATTATTTCAAGAAAATCATACAATTCTTAAAAGTTATTCTCATTTTATTTAACTTTAAAAACACTTACTTTTTACATGTTTTTCAGACATCAATACAATAATAAATAAATAACTTAAGATGTTCTGTATAATAAAACATAGCTAGATAAACCGACAGTAACAATACAATATACCTACAAGCATACACACATACTCGTAAACTCACGCCTTCATTCCCACTGTGGGTAGGCAGAGCTACAGAATTATCAATAACTCTAAAAACTTGTTGATAATTCTGTAACCACAATTTGCACAATTAGGCTAAGATGTTGACAAGAGGTATTAGTAAAGCTAGCAATTCCAGAAAAATATTGAAATCGATATGAAAGAGTTTTTCAGTGGCGCATCATTATATATTGTATAACTAATGAGAACGCTTACCAGCACTTACTCGTAAATATATCCGTTACACTTTTTTTATTATTTTTATCAACTAAGAAAGAAAGTAGCAGCACGTGACTTAAGGCGAAATAAAATTTTAAAGAACGTTTATAGAACTAGGCAATTATGTTCATACTTAGTGAATCCATGTGTTTTGCCGGTTACATTTATTTAATTACTCGCCAATCAATTTCAATGTAAAATACCTATTTTAAAACCACCAAATCACTCTTCGATACCTTCTCCGGATACCTCCTGAGCACCTGAGTCAAGTAAGCAGTCAATGGTTGTCGGAAACCATAGGCTTTAGCTGTCCGCCGGTCAAACCCTATGCCTTGGCGACCCACCAAGTAGGGGTTGTACTGTTTCACGCCATCATACTGCAGGCCTGGGTAGTAGTACCCGTACTGGTTGTAGCCGGGGTAGCCCGCGGCTGCGCAGGCGGTGACTAGGAGGAGAACCTGAAACCACAGTGATATGCTTACTCTTTTATCTAACTATGCTGTAGGCAGTTATCGATTATTGTGCTAATGAAATAGTCCCACCAAAGCAAACCAACCTTTCATTTCTCTTTTAAACGTGTGTGAAAACGTTCATCAGCAAGAGTACCGGGGTCTTAAATTTCTTTATTCATCAATCTTTTGCGTGTATATTCCTTGCAACGTTCCTATGCGTCTTCTTTTGTTTTAGTATCAGCGGGGTCATTATGCAGTTCAGTTTATAACAATATATAACAGTTTATAACAAGTCCATTTGAGAACCGTACGATCACTGTATGACTTACCGCCAAAAAAAAAAAAAACCATTATTTTTTTCATATCAATGAACACATCAGTGCAAACCCTATTTCAGTAAAATTAAAGAGTAAACTACGCAGAATGTTTATGTACATTTTTACCGAATTCGCAAAACATATTACAAGTTGAGCTTTGGAAGATTTTAAACGAAGAAACCTAAACTAACACGTACTTTTTCGTAATGAACGTCAAATTTACAGGAACGGCTCAAAGTGAGCTCCGCCTTGCTCAATGCACAACCTCCGATACAGTTCGCGAGCACGATTTAAATTGCTATCTTCATGGCCTACGCATAACATCATTTCTGAGTTAGAAAAAATCGTCATTTTGGAAAAAAATATAGAAAAACACGGAACAATTGTAGAATATCGATAAGAAGATTTGAAATTGACAACATATTTTTTTTTTCCGTATTGACGTTTTTTGAAGCCAGTACTTTAAGCATAATGACATTATAGTATTGAACCTTTGTGGATGAAAAACAGAAAAACCATTAAAGTTGACAATTATTAAAATTGGTAGGTAGGCAGAGCTCTGCCTACCCCACTCTGGGAATGAAGGCGTGTGTGAAGGTATGTATGTATGTATGGTAGGTAGGCCTCTCTGTTAAATAATCTATGCTAACTCCGGTTCCCTGACATGACAGCTTACTAGGGTTGACAATATTCTTGGCTTTGATAATTTATTATATTTTTTGTAACACGTTGTATAACTGCTATAGCTCTGTCCTTTACGCTCGTCGTAAAATGAACGGAATAGTTTCGTCATAATAACCCCCCAGGTCTTCATCGGCAATGGATAGTGCTTATCATTTTTGACATGAAATACAATATTGCATAAAAATAAAATTAAAATAAAATCATTTATTCTGTAAGTAGGCCCTGTAGGCACTTTTACAAGTCTGAATCTACCATCTACCAGCGCTTCAAGAGACCATTGTTGAGAAGAAGCGCCGCAAGAAACTCAACAGTAAGCCATTTTTTTAAATAAAGAACTTATTACAATACTAAACATAAGCTATCTAATTTAAATGTCACAGGGATGTACAGGTCCCAGTAGTAATAATAATGAAATTAATAAAAATGTCAGGTTAAAATAATAATACAATTCCGGAGATGTAAAGAGTCTCCAAATGTCAAATTAAAATTAAATATAGGTAAGTAGGTAATTAAACAAAAAAACAAAACAACAAACACAAACAAGGGAGATGTAGAAAGTCTCCACGGTCAATTTTGGAGATGTAAAGAGTCTCCAGATGTCAAATTAAAATAATAAGCATACAAGGAGATGTATATAGTCTCCACGGTCATTAATAATTGTAATACAAATAATTTAGTCCCAAGCATTGTCATCATTTATATAATCTTTAATACTATAATACGCTTTAGAAATTAGTTGACGTTTAACGTAACTCTTAAATTTATTTACTGATAAATGAGTAACACTACTTGGGAGCTTATTATAGAACCTTATACAATTACCCATGAAAGAGTTTTTTATTTTGTGAAGCCGTGTAAAGGGCACTGCGAGCTTATGTTTATTCCTGGTATTAACATTATGTATGTCACAGTTCTTTCTAAAACTACCGATGTGTTTATGAACATGCATAATATTTTCATAAATATATTGACTGTATACGGTTAATATATTCGTTTCTTTGAACTTATCTCTAAGCGAGTCTCTATGACCCATCTTGTAAACAGCACGAATAGCCCTCTTCTGTAGAACAAAGATGCTGTTTACGTCAGCACCACTACCCCATAGTAAAATACCATATGACATAATACTATGGAAGTAACTAAAATAAACTAATCGAGCGGTTTTCAAGTCTATTATATTCCGAATTTTATTAACTGCAAAAACTGCAGAACTTAGTCTATTCGCTAATTTAGCCAGATGAGGACCCCATTGGAGTTTGGATTCTAACGTTATTCCAAGAAATACTGTATCATTAACTAGGTCTAATCTATCATTTTTTATAGTTACAGTAGTTTGTCTATTTTTCACATTTGTAGTCATAAATTTAATACATTTAGTCTTTTTCTCATTCAGTAATAAATTATTAACACTGAACCAATCTACTACTTTTGATATAGCATTGTTTACATCGATATTAAACTCCTGTTGTCGTTTGACTTTAAATACGAGTGAGGTATCATCAGCAAACAATACTATATCATGTTTGTCCTTTATAAGGTATGGTAAATCATTTATGTAAATGAGGAATAAAAAAGGACCCAAAATTGAGCCCTGTGGTACGCCCATTTTGACCAAAGACCCAGGTGATCGTTTTCCATTCACGTCTACCCTTTGTATTCTCCCGTATAAGTACGTTTTTATTAAGTTTAGCGCAGTACTTCTAACTCCATAATGGTGTAGCTTCCTGACCAATGTGTCATGGTTAACGCAATCGAAGGCCTTGGACAAATCACAGAAAATACCTAAGGCATCATTTGACCCCTCCCAGGCTTCAAAAATATGTTTAATTAACTCAACACCAGCTTCGGTTGTCGAGCGACCCCGAGTAAAACCAAATTGTTTGGTGTGTAATAAATTATTATATTGAAAATGTTCCATTAATTGTGATAAAATTAATTTCTCAAAGATTTTACTGAATGTGGGTAGTATGGAGATCGGTCTAAAGTTAGTGGGGTCAGAAGTACTACCCGTTTTGAATAATGGAACATACTACTTAATATAAAATATAAATAAATAAATATCAGGGGACAATCTCAGACACATTGACCTAGCCCCAAACTAAGCTCTAGGCTTGTACTATTGGTACTAGGCAACTATAAATTTACTTATATAGATAAATACATACTTCAATACATAGAAAACACCCAAGACTCAGGAACAAATACTCGCACTCATTACATAAATATTAAATATTTGCCCGTACCGGGGATCGAAATCAGGACCGCTAGCTTTATAGGCAGGGTCACTACCGACTAGGCTAGGCGTCGTCGTCGTATGAAAATGTTTATATAACAATAATCTCACCAAAAGTAATTTCATGATGAATGCTGCGCGTGCGCTCGAATAAAGAAGTAATCCTGTTCACGGCACCAAAATAACTGTGCTACTTTTTGCGGTAAGTAATCATAATAACTACTAGTAACGTGTTAAATATTGCGTGTTTATGTAAATCTCAACTAAATATGATGGCGATTGCTTCTAGGTTGAAATTTTCAGTATTAGCGTGGCTAAAACGAAAATGAAAACCTTGATCCTGTAAGTAAGCTTAAGGGTGCGGCTCCACTGAGGCGGAGACGAGAGGAGCGGAGCGGAGCTGTGCCAATATTAACCAATGGAATCTAAACTAACGTGCGCAAGGCGCGCTCGACGTGACCGCATGCGCCTTTTATTGGTTAATATTGGCACAGCTCCGCTCCGCTCCTCTCGTCTCCGCCTCAGTGGAGCCGCACCCTTACAAACTAATACTCAAGATCACTTCCACAAGTTTGAGTTGTGTCTACCATCGCTTCCCAAAGTCAAACTATTACTCCAGTTTTGTGGGGCAATGCCTAATTTAAGTCTTAATTAAAAAAAACTTATTAAAAAAAAAAAAAAAAAGAGGAAACAACCGGTTGACAAGAAGCATTTTTAGGGTTCCGTGCCCAAAGGGTTCAAATGGGGTCCTATTACCAAGCCTCCGCTGTCCGTCTGTCTGTCAGCGGGCTTTATCTCACGAACCGTTATAGGTATACCGTTGAAATTTTGACGCATCAGTGTGTATTTTTATTGGTATAACAAAAGGTAATAAAAATTAAAGCCGATACAAGAAACGTGACCTTTTTGGCGTTTTTTGCTAGATCTTAACAATCGCTGCATCTCTCGAGCCGTATTAGTTGAAGTGAGTACCGTAAAACTACACAACTATGCACACAACCTGCAACAATAGTCCAATTTTCCTCATAAAATTATTCTAAAATATGATACCTTACTGCCATTATTGCTGGGTATATGTACTGTTTGGCCTAAAATCAATCGCTCTAAACTCTAGCTATAGCTAAAGCTATCATATTTTTAGAATAATGTGATAAGTAAAATTGGATTATTGTTGTAGGCCAGGACCATAGTTGTGTAGTTTTACGGTAATACTAATGTCGTTGTAACAATTAATAATGAAAATGAACTAAATTCCAAATGTGGCTCCAATTCATGAAAGGTACGGCACCCTTCAAAAAATTTTGATCACAATCATGTCACTTATTCCCTCGTATGCCAGAGGTGAAAATAATACCAAATTATAGTCTCTTCGGATTTTGATTAAGTCAGATAAAACAAATACAAATGTTGAGTACATATCTGTGATAAGACATACGATGGGTTAAGCTAAGCGTGATACTTACCTAAACCTAAAACCAATGTTACTGATTATAAACCGGATTAAAACAAACAACAATAAAATAAAAAATATCAGCGGGCAATGTCCCGCCAATTGACCTAGTTTCAAACTAAGCTAAGGTACTAGACAACTATATAAATATTTGTCAAGATCGTAGCAAGTGGAAAGAAGTGGTCTCTGCCTACCCCTCTGGGAAACAGGCGTGATTTAATGTATGTATGTATAAATATTTATAAAGAGAAATATATATACTTAAATACATAGAAAACATCTATAACTCTGGAACAAATATTCGCGCTCATCACATAAATATCTGCCCTTGCCGAGATTTGAACCCAGGACCGCTAGTTTCGTAGCAAGGGTCACTACCGACTAGGCCAGCGCGTCGTCAATAAGACCGTATAATAAGAACGTATTTGCCAAAGATGTAAATGAGTACTATACTAACTAGTTTTTGCTCACGATTCAATTCACTCATATTCATATATTTATATTCATATATTTATTGCACTCATAATAATACATAATACACTTATATAGGTAATATTCGTACTCTACGGACCCTGTTGGGCGCAGCAATACTCAGGTTATATATCGCTACTATCCTGGTATCCCCTAAGGATTTTTCTAATTTACCGGCGTAAAACTGCTTAACATTCGTTTCTGAGCCATAATTAATCCTGTACCAAAAACACATATTATTTAATTGAGGGATTTAACGGTATATACAGGGTGACTAGATGTAACAAACATACAGACAGACGATAATAAGGTCAAAAATCAGGTGAAATAAAAGATTATCTTTATGATTTATTGAAAACAAAACGATATAAAAAACAGTAAATAATACTTTTTTTTTTCATTTATTTAACAAAAAATACTTATAAGCTTGCAGCTGTTAGCCAAGGCATTACAATACACATACAAACAAAGAATGTTACTTAACAACTACGTCAACTACTTACTACTTATACAGGATAGGTAACTAAATTCACCTACTTTAAAAATAATCAAAAAATATTTAATAAAATAATAATAATGAGCTGAGTCAATAATTCGCTTAATTATCAATATTAATATCAACTTTTTTTAAATACACAATATTACAATGGAATAAGGCCGAATACATAGTTTTTATTCAGGCAGGCATTCTCAAAATATAGACAGGCATATTCAAAAATATATTATTCTAATAAATAGTCCTTAGGTTACTATATTCAACTTTACGCACCTATAGCGTAAAATAACAAATGAAATGACATAGGATCAAAAACGGAAAAACAATAAACGTTAAGAAAATATTGTTTTATGCACAAACAACCAGAAAATTGAATATGTTTTATGTCCCACTTTCAAAAAGGTTTATAATGTTTAAAGCTAGTTACATAATATTGGCAATTTTGAAATGCGTAGAAAGGCTGAAAATGTATCTGCATGATTTTAAACCTAAATTACATAGGTATACAATAAAATTTCATTTCAAAACTCAAACTACATAATATATTTCTGAGACCATAAATTCTTGATACTCCTGATAATGACTTAATCCCACCGCTGATGCCTCTCCATCATCACAAGGTCCTAGCCAGCAGCGGGCAGCATGGGCTGCAGAGTGCTGGGCTGCGCCTGCAGGCTCTGCAGCTGCAACAGGTTCTGGACGTTGCGCAACAGCTGCAAGCTCTGGAGGTTCTGTTGTATGTTCCCTATCTGAAAAACCATTATTGTCGCGGTTAAAACAGTTGGTGAGGATCAATTGGTGGGTTTGAACTCTTGTGTGGGCAAATATTCTTGAAGCTTTGCTGTTTGTGATGTCTGTAAGTATTTGTTTATATTCTATAAGGTGATAAGAAACGCGTGTTTTTTAAAAGAAATTAAAACACTTCTCATATGATTTTTCTGTTAAATAGAAATTAATAAAAATTATAATCAACAGAGCTCGGCAGGGGCGAACTGTTTTTAGAGTTTGCATAACATGGACATATGGAGTGGATATTAAACTCAAGAAGAAATACGTTGAAAATTTAAAATAATGAAAAACTTAGTTATTTATTACAATAACAAAGACAAATTAAAATTAAATTAAATGAAAAATAATTTAAAAAATTAAAATGAATACTACTTATTTTAAATACATTTCAAATTGAGCATTTTAATTATGATTCTGCTCGAAGTGAATCAATATTCTTTCGGTTCTGATCATTCATTCATTAATTCATTAAATCACGCCTGTTTCCCAGAGGGGTAGGCAGAAACCACTTCTTTCCACTTGCTACGATCTTGACAAATTTATTTTGCTTCGTCAACATTCATACATCGAGTCATGCACGCACGTATTATTATTAATAACGTTTTATTTTCTTTTAAAATCTCTTTTTAGGTGTATCTATATTAATATCTACATTTGGCATTAATGACGTAAATATGGCTCCGCTATGACCGAACTCTGATAATCAATCATGAAAAATATAATCATCACGTGGATTTTACCGCGAGGAAGTTGGAAATCACCCAAGAAGGGTTGAAGATGAAACAAATCGACTAAAGAAATTACATTACCATGCAATTTTCAACAGACTTCAAAAAAAAGGAAATAAATAGTGACCCATGTCAATGTCACGACTTCATGAGAGATTCCAAGTCATATGTAACTTATAGAAAACTCAATCTCATTGCTGTAGAATGTCAGATTGACTTCGGACCTAAGGTGGGTCACCAGTTTAACTCTTTGACTGTACCTGCGCAGGAGTGAGTCCCCCGGGCCCGGCGAGTTGTCTGATCATCTGCGCAAGCTGCACCATGCGCCGCGAGGGGCGGCGCCGGCGCAGCGGGAAGTCGTCGAAGTAGTCATCGTCATCGAACCAGTCCAGGATGAACCGCTTACGCCGGGCGGGCGGGGTGGTCAGCGGCTGGAGCGCTTGGTCCTCGGAGGGCTGGATGGATGCTGCATGGATCAATGTTACCATGATCAGGAGACACTGCAAGCAAAATAAATAAAAGGTGTGAAACTTGTCAACATCGTAGCAAGTGGAAAGAAGTGGTCTCTGCCGACCCCTCTGGGAAACAGGCGTGATTTAATGTATGTATGTGTGAAACTTGTTTATTTCATTCATGTTAATTATATCAGAATTATTAATCCAGCAGCATAGCTGGGCATTAACTCGTTAATCCGTTAATCGTTAATTAACGAAGTTAACATTTTGATTAACGGATTAACTTTTTAAAATTTTAACGGACACGTTAACTTCCGTTACTATGCAGAAGTCCGTTAATCGTTAATAATCCAATGCGTACTATTTACCGAACGGCACCGCGGCGCGGCAAGAAAAACAGGTTCAGACAAGTATGAAACGCCAAGTGCCGGGCGGCGCGTAGCAGCGAGTGTGTAGTGTGAGAAACAACGATGATCACAAGGAAGACTTTTTCAATTCTGTCACTCAGTCTATAGAAAAACCAAAGAGCTCCAACTCTTTAAGAGTAAAGCGCAAAGTCTCGTTAAAATGTGGCTGGACATGAAATGAAAAGACTCGTGCAAAGATGCTGCATTCCTCGGGGAACAGATATTCATAAATCTATTCATTAAATACAATACTGCTATACCCTCAAGCGCTGTAATTAAACGTCTGTTTTCCACGGGTAAAGACATTTTAACTCCAAAACGAGCCTCGCTTTCAGACGAGAACTTCAACATGTTAATGTTCATGAAAGGGAATATGCACCTTATGCCCTTTTGTATTTTGTTTTGTTCCTATCCTGTTAACTTCCAGAACCTAAACCAATAGGTTTTATAAGTTCACTAACGCAACGATATAAAAATGCATTTTTTTTACACATATTAACGGATTAACGATTAACGTTAACTTGCGTTAATTCTTCCGAAATGTAACGCTTTAACGTTTAACGAAGCTAACTTTTTTTGTAGCGGATTAACGATTAACGAAGTTAACTATTTGATTAACGGTGCCCAGCTATGCCCAGCAGGCCTATTGAGTAGTGCACTCGCAATCGGAATTGTTTTCATTTCGACAGTCCGAAGGCGAGTCTTCTTCCAAAATGAAAACATTTTTTCCACTTTGATTGAAGTCGATTCCGATTGCGAGAGCGTTAGGCAATAGGCCAGCTACTCGGTACTTTGTTCAAAACAAAGTTCAAAATAGTTATTCAGTAAATTAGCCACATAAGCGCTCTTTTACACATCGATAATATGAAGTGAATGTACTAGCTAACAACCATCCCAATCCAGTGCTTAGATGCCTCAGACGTACACTGATACAAAGATATACACACATACACCTAGACAAACAGTTAACACACATACACACACACACACACACACGCTGACACACAGATACACGAATACAAAGATACACATATACACACACAGCCACACAGACTCAGAGATGAATGAATATAAAGATACATAGATACACACACACAGACACAAACACACACGTAATACTTATAAAACTCCTCTATTTACATTACGGTTACAAACATAAAAAAATCCAAACTGGGACGTCTGTTCATGCAATATGAAACTGGGCCTATTATACTCGGTAAAACGATATTGCATTTGAGTCTTTGACATGTTATCATATTGTCAAAGTTGCGTTCGCTCTTATTAACTTGACAGTAATGCTACCCTCCTCAGCAAATACGCAGTATCCCAAAATCAATAAAAAAAGCAGTTTTAGTTCTCTTCTCTTAGTAATAAGGTTGATATTGCTACAGGAGTTTTATCAGACTTACTGCGTATTAGCATAAGAGGGCAGAATGGCGGCTGAGTTATATTATAATATAAACGATACGATCAAAGGTCAAAGTCAATTTGGTTTAATAGAGGACAATTTAGTCTAAATAGATAAAAATAATGCAAAATGTTTAAAATAATCAAATAATTACTTACAAGTATAGCGATCTTCATCGTGAACAGCTGTAGAGTGATTGGCGTACTGACGGACCGACATACAGAACTGTAATAAAAAGGTTATCTACGTTTTTAGCCTCCGGGAAAGAGCGAATTTCCGTACTATAAGTACGATACTTTTAGTAGCCCTATCAATGATCTATTCGACGAACTAATTATCGTATAGAAGTATGTTTGGTTGTTTCGTTCAAAGCAACAACATGATATAAAAGATTGTAAAAGACCAGTAATTAATGTAAATGAGACCTCATGTGTCCAATTTACTGAATAAACATTTTGTTTTTTTTTTATTTGAATTTGAATTTGAATTTGTAATTTTGACAGAGTTGAAGGAGCTCCGCATAGCGGAGCTCCTATTTCTGGGTTATTTTGGCCCTCCGGGTCTGATATACAAACAAACTTTACCTAATCTACCTATGTATTACGATGTAATTAATTACTAAAGAAAATTTGCGATTGAGAAAAATTGGGAACGGAATAAATGCGAATAGCAAAGTCACCGAACAATAAATAACGCTTTACGAAAAAACGCTACATGAAGAAAGACGAATAATTAAATTTGCGATCATGAAAGAACGCTATATGAAAATTCCGCGACCATGAAAGAACGCGATGTGAAAATTCGCTACTATGAAAATATGCTTTTGTGAAAATGACCTAACAAGTCCTTCTTTACCTAGAATCTGGATTTAAAACCGTCAAGGGTCTCATATTTTTGAACATTTTCTTGTAAATTAAGTGAACGCAGTAGATACATATTATTGTGCTTTCAATTCAATCCACAAAAGAGCTGTCAAATCTAGTGATGTCTTTTTCCAATTTGCCGAATTCCCGGAACATGACAAATTTCCGGCAATATTGCCAAGGCCTTCTTAGGGTTCCCACTACGAGTAATATCCCCGGCAACATTTACGGCATTAATCCCTCGCTGGGTAATATTCCCAGGCATGGCACATCACTAGTTAACCGCCGTACCTACTTACATGCAGAAAAATCGCCATTAACTGACTCGGAGTGCGGCCAAAAGTCACTAAGTAAATTCATATAATATTTCGTTTTGCGGACCTTCATGGATTGAAAACCAATTAATCAATCAATCAATAATTTATTGCGTTACCTATCGCAAGTCCGGAAAACGTTTGCCCACTGTTTCGTTTATCTGAATTTTCACTTGTAAAAAAAACATTTTATCTGAGACCGTTTGACTTTCCTGGATTATTATAAAAAAAACCTAACCTAACCTACAGGTGCTATAGGTAGAGGTTTACGTATCTTCAGGGCTCGGAATTAAAGATTTTCATAAGTCATAAGAAAATTCGGATAAACGAAGGAGCCAGCAAACGTTTTTAGGACATGTAAGCACAAGACCTCTGAGTGGAGAGCCTTGGGGAGGCCTATGTCCAGCAGTGGACGTCTTTTGGCTGACATGATGAAGACGTTACCGTTGAAAATACATATACGAGTTAAAAGTTAAACATGGTTAAACCCTCTAATCAAATAACCTCATAACAAGTGTTACGTAAGTATCGATTCCACGAATTGCAGTGATGCAGCGGAGCGTGAACGCATCCGTGCGCTCATTAAATTAGTAAGTGTTCATTGTTGCCTTGGATATTGATTTATGAGATGCACTGGCAGGCGCAGGCGTTGGCAGGGTCTTCAGAAACTGCTTGACTAGTGTAAACTTGAGTAGGCATAGTTTTAAATTTAAAAAACACGTTTTATACCTACACTCGCGGTCAAATAATACGGGTCAGAATGCGTTTTTCATACTAAAGAGGCTATTTGGAAGCCTTGGTTCCTCGCCAGGAGATGCTTTTAGTGAAATCTGATGATGGACACCCCGAGCATCGATACAGGACTTCCAGATTGCCTAAGATACCCAACGGATTGAATCTGCGGTTAACGCCGGAATTGTGCATGTTCAGAAAAACATATAAAATGGCAATAAAATGTAAGGAAATCCAAATGCTGACCCATGCTCTCTCGCTGTGGTGTTAACTGATTGTGCGATCTGTTAGGTATCTTAAGCACTTTTGACCTCCACTGTTTAACCTCGGAGTATCCACCATTAAACCTCACTCAAAACATGCCTGTGTTCAGGAACCAAGGCTTCGAAATAGCCTCGTTTGTATGAAAAACGCACTCTGACCCGTATTATTTGACCGAGAGTGTATAAGAGGCTAAAGTCTTTTATTATCAAATAGCCAGTGTAAGTAATAATTAGGATATGACGACAATGTAATCCTGCGAGCTTAGTAAGGCTGCGTATATATCGCTTGTCAAATGTGGATAAAACCTCCGTCACTCTCGTACTTATTTATGTGTCAGAAGGTGACGGGTGCCTCATCCGAACTTTGTCACGCGATAAACGCAGCCCTATAGGGCCCTCGGGAGCGTATTATGGTCGGATTTATCGATATCGATAAACGTGAATAAAGTATCTGTCACTTTCTGACACGTATGTAAGTGCGAGAAGTGACGGATGGTTTATCCACCGCGATAAAGCTATTCAAATGAGAAACCATTTTATAAAATAAGGTGGTACAGTAAACTTGAGTACCTTGTCACTTTAAACGCTGTGACAATTCATGTATGGCAGTTTAAACATAACATTAAATTGACAAGGTACTAAGTGTAGGTATTACACATATTTATTCATTTATTTATTGTTTCATTTCAGCTACTACCTTTACAGGTTATGGTTTATGAACTCAACTGGACAATGTCCCACTTAAAATGAGGAGAGGTGTTAATAGCAATAATAGCATGTACAATTTCTCTCACTCATACCATTGATTCGAGACACTATTGTCATCTCTATGCCACCTTCATCGCATTGAAAATGATATAGTTAAATTTTAACCCCAAACGCAAACAAGGGTGTAATATTTTATTTTATAAGATTTGTACTCTAAAAGTAAGATTCGCCAGTGTATAACTTTTTCCTTTTTAATAGTTAGCGTTAGATTTCCACGACTTTTGAATATGTTGTAGTTATTATAAAGAACTAAGTCTGTACGTTTCTGTTTTTTGTTTTTTAAATTTGTTTCATTCTAAGAAGTATTTTCATGGAAAGGAAAACGTTACAGACATAGTTTTTCATGATATTTACGGGTACAGAAACGTTTTCGCATTATGTATGGAAATGTTTACCTTGACCATCCTCTTAAGATGAAGCATTTGAAACCGTAGTTTTAATGAGTTTTTTATTATTTACCAAAACCGGCTGGATAATTCCCCTTAATTACTGTTTGATAGTTTTGTCACTTACATAGAACCTTGCGCTCGCGCAGTTTAAAACATGGCGACTCTTGCGCGGGTGAGTCTGGTTTCATTAAAAGAATAGTTGTTTGCGATAAAGAATTTTGTTGTCAAAGTTACAAATTGCGGCAGATTATTTGATTTTCATATCGTTTTACTTAAATAATAACATTAAAGTCAGTGGACTCTAACACGAAGGCTTAATCAGGTTAGATACTCGCCAGTTAGGTTTGTTTTAACTATTTTGATGACTTTGGTTCATTTCCCTTTGCAGATATTCTTAATCGTCGCTTGCCTATGTCTAGTGGACAGCCGCTTCTTGCGGGGAACATTCAACAAACAACGAACATCAGCTGCCGATCATCAAATCAATGAACCAAAGTCAGAAGACCCTGATGCAGTCGTATTCCCGAACGATGAAGAAGCAATAGTTTTTGATGCTGCTGAAGTTGATAAACATGGCGGTGATAAAGATAGTAAGACTGGAATTAATTTAGGAGTAAAAAATGTTCCGTTACCACTCATATCTAAAGAAGTTCTCGAAAAAGCGACAAAGAATATTGTTACTAATACAATAGTATCAGAAAATACAGGGACAGGAACTGGAAAAATCAGACATGTTAAAGAACCAGTTAAAGATACCACGGAGGAAAAACTTGCTCCTGATGTAAATATACAAGAAAATAAGACTATCCAAGAAGAACCGGAAATTAAATTAAATGATACTATAGCACGTAATAATGATATCGTTCCAGGCTTGTCTTCTAGATTTGGAGTCTCTGGAAACTACATGTTAGTTCCAGTAACAGCTAATGTTCAGGGATATCAAGCAATACAATCAAATCAAAATGCATTACCCATGTCAACTATGCAAGTGAGTTTACCATTTCAAACACAAGTACCAAACGAACTTAACACGAATGTAATTAATCCACAACATGTTGCAAATGCTGGTTCTAACGTGAATTATACGCCAAATGTAAATTACCCGATGCAAACAGCAAATGTTGCGCCAAATGTTGGCACCGATATACAATATGTCACACCAAACACTGGTTCCAACGTAATGTATGCTCCAAACACTGGAGCTAACATTGGTTCACAATACGTCGCACCTAGCTACGGTAATAACAATCAAGCTAATGCCCAAGTAAATGCAAATGCTTATGTACCTGTAAGCGTACCAAATACTTACATGATTAATGGACAGCTGTACGCGGCGGTCACTGTTCCGAGCAACCAAGTACCAAGTAGTTTGTACTACGTGAATCCACAAGTATCAAGTTACCAGGTACCTAATAGCGTGCCTCTGTACAAGCTGGTGTCCATGAGTGATGGAGGAGGTCAAGTTGTAAACGGGAACACGCAGTATGTGCCAAATAACCAAAATCAATAATGATGTTTATTTTTGTAATGTTACATTACAATGTTTTCATTTGATGTTAACACAAAATAAAGTTTTTTTGCGGTTTTGTTTTGATTTATTTTTGTTTATGTGCACAGTGAATAATTTAAAAAGGAAGATTTTCTTTAATTTTTCCTATTGTGTAATGATAACGCAGTTTTTTTAAAGAATTGGTTAAAAATAAAATTTCATCTATTACCTTCTCTGCAAACGACGAGCTCTACGTTCATAAGTTGCTTAACCCAACCTCGCACGCAGAAATTGTAATAGCACAGCTTCTTGTTTACTAGCGTCATCCAGTGTCGAGTAGACGAAACTGATTGTAGTTAACGCCAGTACCCAACAACCGCAACCTCATACACGGTACTCATACAGATAATGAATGAGTTGCCGCCGTACTCAAGGAGATTTAGGAGAGAATTTTAACTCGTTTTTTGAATTTGTGTATGAAAAATCGTCACTAAGGAATGACTAGGAATAAATTAGTGCACCCGTAAAGGTAAGAAATACTTAACTTAAAATGTGCCAAAATATATATTTTTTCTAGGTAAACTTTTTTCTGTTCTGATAAAAATAACGAGAAGAGATTTTCGTACGTATAAATCGATAAAATTTCCAAAAAGTTCAAAAGAGTTATGGATTTTTTTATACGAAAAAACGAAGAAATAAATTTCAAAATCTTCTGTTCTAATAAAAATAACGAAAAGAGATTTTCGTACGTATAAATCCGTAAAATTTACAAAAAGTTCAAAAGCGTTATGGGTTTTTTCAGGAAAAACGAAGAAATAAATGTTAAAATCGTAAAATTAAACATGAAAAAGCCTATTATAAAAAAAAACATATTTAAAAAAATATGGTGTCGTTAGCATAATTATGATTACAAACACCCTAAAAATAGAAGACTTACGGATCTTTCACCCATACTCGTAGGCATTAGAAAACTCAAGCCACAATCTCAACTTACACGCTGCACAGTACTGTACTTATTTGCTAAATTAAACTTTATCACATCACTTGAACTGTGTTTTTTCCATGAACTTTAGCTGCACGCCTGGGAAATCAGAGAGCGCCGCCAGGGGGCGCCGCGGCCGCGTGCTATTTATGATATAAATAATTCATGGCCGGGGACCGGCGGGAGAAATTCAGGAAGCCTGGATAAATTCATTGGGTTTCATCATGTTATATTCCCGTAGTTTACAGATACTACGTGAAAACTAAGTACCTATACTCAAACTGTTTAGGTACTTAAATAAACAAAAATATCACGTGACTTTGTTGGTCAGCCAATAGGAGCCGAACACTGATACGTCAAAGCTCGACGGAACAGTTTTGATTGGCTGATGACCCAGAGCCACGTGGTTTGGATTGTTTACATTTATTTAAGTACCTAAACAGTTTGAGTATAGTTAATTCTATCCTTACGAGTACTTACCCTTTATAACACTACAACTGGTTAGAAAAGGGGAGGCGTCCAACTCCTTGTTCATTACAAGTAGAGTGGGGAAAAGAAAAATAAACCAGTCAAGTGCGAGTCGCACTCGGAGGGTTTCGTACAGTCAACAGCATAAATAAGTGATCATTTATGTACCTTGTCGCTTTCAATCGTTTCACTATTTTGTATAGCATTTCAAACATAACGTTAAAGTGACAAGGTACATAAATGATCACTTATTTATGCTGTTGACTGTACCTCCGTTCAGTAGGAATTATTAGACTCCAATTTGAATTCGAATTCGGAGGAGGTTCTCAATTCGTCTGTTTATTTAAAAAAATGTAGTTTATTTCCGAACTCTCGAGCCGTTCGGATTTTGAAGATTATTTTTATATTTTAAAGCTGGTGCTTCCCGTTTGAAGATTTGGCGATTTTGGTGTTGTTCATTGTAACTCGGGTATTTGCTCTTGGAAAGCATCTTATTAATTGAGAAGTGGGACTACAAAACAGCATAATCGTGATCACTAAAAAGTATAAAATAAATGTTTCAAAAAAAAAAAACCGCCTTCATCATTAATCGTGTTTCACTTCTTTTTTTTTTCAATATTTTTTGCACAGTTTTTAATTTTGAGATTATTTCCACAGCCTAAAAATGGCCCATACGCAATCACTGAAAATGTCCATAATCCTCCATTCACAAACACTGTGATTGGTTGTTTTGCGGTTTCCAAAGTAAATACGAAAAGAACTTTAGTCCTTCCTTTCTTTGAGATGAGAAGTGAAATCAATCAACTAAACCAACAACTTTAGCTCAATAAGATAAAAAAAGTAAATTCTGCAAATGTCGCCATTCCCAATGGAGCAAATCGCTTAATCTTGTTGAGTTACGCCGACACCAACGCAAGGGAATCTGGTTCGATGTAATCCGTTCGGTCCGCGTCCATTAGGTACGCGGTTCATATGCACTTCTGGAAGGGCCCTTCAGGAAACCGACCTTGAATCGATTGGCTATATTTAGCGAATTAACAGTGGTGTTATGTTATTCGATTGAGAATTTGAGATAGCATAGATAATTTTAAGCTACCTTATTGAGCATACACGTCCTAAAATGTTGTTTGTAGGTACGCTTTGACGGGACATGACCGTACTGAATTCCATTGAAGCCTGATGCACACTTCTCCCATAGTTTTGCTCTTTCTATCACTTATCTACTGATTAAAGAGTAATAAGGAAGGGTTACCCATGTGCTAGGTATAGTGTTACCTACCGAATCACCAGGTCTTAATCCACCGACGATTATTTACGACTTCTAGTGTCGGAATTCCAATCATCACTAAACTTGATTGCTATATCAATAAATCAACTAAATCCCGCTTTCCGCTAATTACTAACTTAAATATTAACACGGCTATGATCAACAAGAATATATAGAAATGTAGTTCTTCCAATCTTGTATTAAGGTTCACAACTTCTTGTTCGATATTTAAAAATATGTTGTCATTTCCTACGTCTTTAAACTCGCCGGTTACTAATTCGTTAGTCGAGTTGAAAAGTGACTCATTAAGAGAAAAATATGGCGATCATATATGAACTTCTAGGAGAGCCCTTTAAAAAAATCCTGTTGACACTTTGCGATATTGTCCAGTCTATGTGGGGCTATACAGCGTTTACAGCTGTTTGCTTTTAATTTCCGCATGTAATATCCCCATTAGATCTAAGTGTCACTTCTCCGGGCCCCTATTCTAGAGCGGTCGTAAATTCATTACCCTTCGACACGGGGTCACGGGCACACTGTCGAACATGAGACCCTTTATGTCCTGTCGAATTGATGAGTTTAGTGCAGGGCTACCATCTCTTGTAACGGTTTTTTTTAATATCTCTCACATTTGATGTACTGAATATTTAAATAATAAGAGGAATTGCCGGATAAATAAAAGCAAAGTGAAGTGCCCCATGAGTCACGTGACCAACACATCTACAACCTAAATATTGTAGATGTCGATTCAGATTGTTTAGCTTCCGGGGTATTTTATCCGGACACTGGACCCGATTCTACGTGCACATCGCTTAAATAGACTAAAAAAAGTGCTATTCCAGAATGTCAAGCTGACAATGTATAAGACCGCCTAAAATAAGAAACGTCAGATTCAAATTAGCGCTGTCATGGCGCTGTCATTTGATTATGACAGCTGCTCATAGAATAGCAGTGTTATAGCGACACCTAAATAAAATTAGGAAGTTTAGAGGCCACTGTAGAATCGGGTCCACTATCTAACCCGGACAGCAAATAAATGTTTGTGAGTTTGTGAAGGAGGCAGCTGGCAGTGACTGGATGCAAAGGGCGGGAGATCGTTGGGGAAGGCGGGGGACCGTTGTCCAGCAGTGGACTGCAACAGACTGATATGATGAAGTTTGTGACACTTGATTTTGATAGTAAGCTAACTATATTAAATCCAAGTGTCGCATACGTCTTACACTGTTTTATACTAGAAAATCGCGGGCAAAGAAACCGGATTAAAGTTGTTTAGCTAATAAACGAAGTACCTAGCCGAGCCCCGAAATTCGGGAGTTCTCTTGCCGAACGTTTGTTTGTAGTTGCTCAAAGAGAAAACCGTTATTTACTGAAGAGCTCAGCGTGTACCAGCTTTTATTTAACTTTGCATGCTGGTTTATTTACCTGTTTGCTATGTTTTCTTCAAATACAGATGATATTTCAACTCGCTCCTAGTTGGTAGTGAGCCTGCCTACGAAGCTAGCGGTCCTGGAGTCAAATCCCGGTACGGGCAGATATTTGTGTGATGAGCGCGAATATTTGTTTCTGAGTCATGGATGTTTTCTATGTATTTAAGTATATTTTTCTCTGTATAAGTATTTATATCGTTGTCTAGTACCCATAGTACAAGCCTTGAGCTTAGTTTGGGACTAGGTCAATTTCGCTTAAATGCTAAACGGCCTTATGTCAAAAGTGAACTTTTTTACAGGAGAGATAATCAAAGTTTTCGACATGTTTTTTTAATTTTTGTGTAAGTTTTTTGTTTTATATCTATTGTGTATATAATCAACGGATGCGTATTTTATTCCTCTATTAGCCTCTACTGCCAGAGCGCAACTAACAAAATGGCTGCTTCGCTCTGAAGTTAGGCGCGAAAGTTTAAAATTCCAAACAGGCATTTGCGTGATTTCGTTGTATATAAATCAAAATTGATAGGTGTCTTCGTGTAATATTAAAATTTTACCGTTTTTAAACTCGTTTTTGTCATAAAATAGTTTTTTTTTTTTTTTTGTGATGGGGCCGTTTAGCATTTAAGCGACGATTGGTGTGACGTTGTCCCGTGATATTTATTTATTTATTTATTTATTTAATGGGATGCAATATTATGGCGTCTAAGAGCTGATCTGAAGGAGTCGGAAGCAAGTGACACGTGATTGTCTTCGCTGTACTTAACGAAGAGCCGGAGAATTTTGACTAAACGAGATAAAGAATGTAAACAAGGATTCAAAAATCGTGTCACTTCCAACGCAATTCGAACAGGAATGAACTTCACAAAATGGCGACCCTAATATCGACAACTTCTGTACGGATTGAGCTTTCCTGTATAGTTGGTTCCAGTTTAAATGACGAAAATGCACAGGATTTTACAACTTCTTTTGTTGCTAAATATGAAAGGAAAAGATAACAAAGGGAGGACCGAAGTGGAAGTGTGGCACGCGCCTTGGAGTAGCTCAGCCCTTCTTGATCATTGGGTTTTACCTGAACCGGACACATTTAAGTAGGTGTTTTGTTTTCTAAGTACATAAGTACAGTGCGGTTAACATTCAGGTAAAAATTGTACAAAGTGATATTGACACAGTATTAAATTATTATTTTAGAAACATTTAATTATTAAGTAAAATACCGGCAACATCAAAACTATCAAGGTTGTTTGTTCACAGTATACTTTGGCCGTACCGACACGCCTGCGTAATTGTTTTACAACCCTTCTTGAAGATAACAATTGAAGAATAGATGTTGGTAATGGTCGGTTTTAAGTGCTTTTCGTCATTTAAACTGGAACCAACTATACCACGAATCACACAACGACAGCCGTCCTCCACCAACAGAAGATATTATTGCGTACGAGAAATAAGGACAGAGATAATAAGCGCTCGCTATCGCACTATAACTCAGTAACGGTCAGTTTGTTTATATTCCTTATCTCGTCTTATTTTAGTTAGTTTTGTTTCGGCAGATGATGACAGCAAAAAATACAATCGGCAATAAACGCGTGCCTCATATAATTTTTTTGACAAATTATGTGATTAGTTTACCGCTCTAACCTAACCTAAGTAACCTATGGCTTCTATAGGTAGTCTGCGAGCATTTGGAAGGTGCGAGCGAGTGAACGATAAGTACAGTGAACAGCATCAATAAGTGATAATTTCTGTTCCTTGTCGCTTTCAATCGTTTCACAATTTTGTACATTTCAAACACAACGTTAAAGTGACAGGTTACATAAATGATTACTTATTTGTGCTGTTGACTGTACCAACCAGAACACAAACACCTTCTAAGAGCTATTGCATTTGGAAAGGTGAAGAATAAAACAAATGAATTTTTAATTTATGAGTACAATATTTTATAGTTAAGGCAACTTCCTTAAAGGGATAAGTTCGGCTTTGTACATCATATTTTCTAAATATTGACGTTGAATTCTGTACTTTTTATAATAAAGTGTTTACATACATACTCCAGGGGAATCCAGATGTGTGATGACCCTAGTTCGGTGTTACAGCAGCGATCATGCGGGCGTGTTTTAGTGTATTAAACCAGGCGATCTGGCGGGTCCCCGGAGATCAATATAGGCTTCACCCTTCTTATGTTATCCTGGTTGCATGGGTTTATATTTTGTGTTGCTATCCCTCTTAGTACCTATGTTGCATGCACCTATTCATGCAAATATTTAGAATAGTGGCCTAAATGCTTTTATTTTCATATCACACATTAAAGTGATCAGAGGGGGTAATCATGACATACTAGACTAAAGCAGTTCAGTTTGGGTTGAGAGAATGGGACAGAGCTATAACAGTTATATAGCTCTGTTCCTTTCTAACCCTCCGGTCAGTCACGCGTTGTTGGGAACTGCAGCCTTATTGCCTAAATCACTCGCAATCTCAATCATTTTCATTTTGACAGTCCGTATTCATCGCTGTGATTCCAAAATAGTTATTTACTTGTAGAAATCAGTTAAAATCAACCTCCGTGATCTATTCTACTCGGAAAAACCATATTGCTATTGACTTGTTATTGTATTGTCAACGTTATTATAGTTCTTATTTACTTGAGAATCATGGCAGCTAAGTTGAAAACCATATGGCTTTACCGAGTAGGCTAGAGGTCGTTAGCGGTTTCGGGGAGTTCACAGCTTTAAATTACTTCGTAGATTTACCTTACATTATAAAATAAAACAAGTGATGAGATAAAATTTCGTTTATTTCTTGACTTGATTTAATAAAATAACAGAATAAAATACGTAATCTATTAAAGTTGATAACAAGCAAGTCGAATTCTTGTGCTCTGTTGAGAGATTGACGATACAAAATTAGTATTTGAGGCGAGACACTAAAAAGGGAATGAGTGCTTTAATTCATTTTGTTCAGATATCCTTTAACTTTAGCTTAATAATATTCTCTCTGTTTACACAGTTTACATCGAGTTATCTCAGCTGCATGCTAACTGCGAGCTAGCTAAACGTTATGCATAAGTTGAGAAAACTGCACACGGAGTGCAACTGAACTACGCTATGGGTTCAAACTCATTTGCATTTACCAAAAAAAATATGTGAAAGTTAAAAAAACATTTTTTTTTAATTATTTCGCAATGTTCGGAAATCATCGAAATCATAAAGACCGGCCACATATACACGGAATTACGTTACGGAATTCCGATTCGGAATTCCTTGAACGGACATGTGTGGTAGAGTCATAGATTTTGTGTGGATTAGCTGCCTTCGGAATTCCGAATCGAAATTCCAAAACTGAATTCCGAATATATGTGGCCGCCCAAATGTTTTTTGCATAAAACATTAAAGGTAAAATAAAAGTTTTAAACAAAATCGACTTTTTGTTTTCAACCACATTGTAATTTCGTGTATCCTATTTGCTTAAAAACTGTTTTCAATCTAATTCGTTGTTCAAATGCGGACTAAATAGATTTATGGAAAATATTATTTTTTAATGCACATCCCCCTTTTAATGTCTTGCCACGGAATTAACAAGATATTGAGGCGACACAAACTTCAAGCCATATCAAAGTCGTTCAAAGATCTTAATTAATTATATACATTCGATTAATATAATAATATTTTGACAATATTAAAAGCGTCTCGCCCTATTCTTCTATCACAACGTGGAAAGGCAATGTTAAATTATTGGACCATTCACTTGCAAGAAAACGTAATTTACGCCTGCGCTTGCCAGAAAAAGGATAAAAAAAATTATAATAGCGAAGGAGACAGAATATACAATTCCTAGTACAAGTACAGAAGGCGTTCTTCGTTACAAAACTGCGTTCCGTGCCGCCTCTGAGCTTTTCTTTCTTTCGCATAATTCGTATTCCTTCGCACGAAATACAGCCTATAAAAAAGTAGTCTATTACCTAGAGAAACCAGCCTAAGTTAGATTGATTGAAGTCCCAGACTTGGATTACTCATTATTTATGCATACGTTATAAATAAATATAAAGGAGTAAAATTATTCCACTCTATTATTCTTGGTCTTAAAACATATCCTTATCATACGGTTACCGTTACGCTACTCTTATTGGCAGTAAAGCCAGCCGAATGAAAAACAACGTGAGCTTAAATAAAGATGAATAGAGACTCAGGTGTGTAGGTTTTTTGTTTTGCGTATATTGTTACTGGACCGAGTATATCATTTTATGACACCCCTCTACTTCAGTAAATCCATACGACCGCTGTAACACCATTAAAAAACCCATGTTGTGAAATTAATGTTATAACAGAGGTACGGCGAAAGTAAATCTACCCCTTTATCCGCTGTCCGGAGCAGGAACACGTTTGTGGATAAAAAAGTTAAAACACGTTTACAAAAATGCGACGGGAAAGGTTTCAGTATTATGTGCTTACTGTTATAAACTTCACTCGCATACGTATGTACATACATACAAAAAGAAAGCAATCACAACAGCCGTTTAATCTCATGCACGTGCTCTGTAAAATGCGGTTAAAAACCGGACAGGCCACCTGATGGTTAGTGGCCTCTGTGCTCCTAGACAATTGTAATCTTAAGACTGCGAATGCGTTGCCAATCTTAAATACACTGTGTCCCTGCCTTGACCTCCCTAATCCCCAGATCTTTTCCCAGGTGACGCTTCTTTTGTTTTATACCTAACTCACTTGCTGTCAAAGCGCACATACGCGATCAAGACACTAAATGAAAGTCAAGGAATCATTGTTGCGTTCAGGTTCAGATATAGAATTATATTTAAGGACGGGCGGGCTATGATCTCCAGACTTCTTAGGGTCAGTTATCGATCCTTTAATTAAAGGTTAGAGTAGGTCTAAAGGCGCTGCACCCAAGACCCCTCCTCTATTGAATCATTAGTCGGGTTGCTTTTCCCACTACGTGTAATGACCGCCTCGCTCTTAAATTACCCATACTGTTGTCAAACAAACAAGCCCTTATTCGCTTTGACAGCGCTGTAATTCCGAGTCGGTGCGGCTGCCCACATCAAACCCGTGAGCCGCATTAGTTGCCCTTTGTGCACACTTCTACTTTCAGTAGTTACGTTGAGTAGAACATTGGTGGCGATGTTTTGACGCTACGACACGGATACGACTCGACACGATCAATATTTCGTACCATCAGAACAATAGTGACATAATTCAGAAATTTTGAATTTCGAGTTAGGGCTCTATCATACTCAATTTATGACTTAAAATTGAAAGCTGAAATTTTGAATTAGGTCACTATCGTACTGAAGGTGCGATTTGGTCGGTTCTGTACCTACAAGTACGTGATTGTTGTGTGTAGTTGACGTTAGCTACATCAACTAAGATGTAAGTTAAATCGAAAGGTTAATCATAAATTAATTTGCTATTTTTGCTTTTGTTGGTATTAAGATTAAGAATATCAAAGTAAGTGTTGAACGATCTAGCATTTGTTCCAAATAAAACGAAAGTTTTTCTCAACACGGCCATTCTGACAAGTGGGCAGCGAAGAAGAAAATAATAGCTGCCCGATGAGTCCGACGACATTTAAACTACTTGCCAAATTGTGTATCTTCCAGTGTCATTGTTAATTTCTCATCGACTTATACGCTAAAAGGTCAGGTACACCTGGTAAAATAAACTAGGAAAAGACATTACATAGCTTTGACAACTGATTCGATTAGTACCCACACATTATGAGAAACATCTGAGCCATAAATAAAGAACTGAATTGTTTAGCGTTTTAAATTCATTCAGAATCCACCAATTAATTTAATGTAGAAATTGTGTCGTTTCCGTCTCGTCGATCGTACCTATTGCCTAAACTGTGACCCAATGTTCACGTAACGCAGTTACGGTTCCTTACAGGTACGCCTTCTGCCCCCACGCGCGGATTACGGCTAAGCGATATTTAACGATACTGGCATTTTTGTACATTAACAGCCTTTTTATACCACTGCTCCAGCAGTAATGAAGTCCCACGAGTATTTATCCCTGTTATTAAATACGTGACTTTTATTAATTTAGGACTGTCGTTAGAAAACAGTTACATTGAAATTACCGCTGTCCGCTCATAGGCCACGTTCCATACAAATTTGCTCATTAACCTTTTAATAATGGTAAAAAAAGGCAATGATCACAGGCAACCTTGGGTACTCCACTCCGTTTTTGATCCTATTATAATGGAGTTGGCAACTCGGCAACTCGGTTCCAACGGAAGACCAGCGCTGACTTTAATGCCAGCGTTACGATGAGTTGGGACCATTTCGTGGCTACTTTCTTCTTGTATTTGTTAATCTGTTATGCATGTCACGAATAAATGATTTTCTTTCTTTCTTTCTTTCTTTCTTTCTTTCTTTCTTTCTATTAGGCTTAGCTTAACCTTTGATACTTTGCATCCCAAGATTGTAGTCCTTTAATCACCCTGAGGACCAAGCGGGAGTGACTCTATGCTAGACATTTTTACAGGCTATCTAACTCTCCACCAATAGCGAATCAAAATTACTCTGCGAGTAAGACCGTGGTAGAACTTTTTCCTAAAATAATATAAGAGAAATGTGTAAGCTACTCAACTTTGATATTATTTTCTGGCAGGCGCCGGCTGTACCTCGAAAGTCTACGAACTGATCTAACCTAAGCTCGAACAGGGATGAGACACGAACAAGCAAAGTCAGCGGCAGATTGCAGTACTAACTATTATACAATGTTTTCTATTTTATACTCAAAAATATACTGCTTACATCAGAAGACAAACAAAATATGCCTCGTCACTTCACTCGTTTAAAACAGCTTTAGCTTTAGGGTTTATTATAACGCACCTCTATTAAAAAACCCTTTAAGTAATTAGAAATTTTAATAGTTTAAGTGTAAGTTTTGCTGCCAGAAGATGTTATACAAATAATTATACCGTCTATATTATACATGTTTAATTCAAGTAATAACTAGCTTTGAAAACGAATAGCTGCCAATTTGGTAAAATAATGAAGATAATTTATTTATGCTAAATTTACAACTGTCCGCTAACTTTGTTTGTATGAACAAGTTATATATTACATGTTAAATATAAAGGATGACCAAGCAGAGGCTTAAAATACGCTGGCGCAACGTTTACGCAGTCCAAAAGAAACCTAACTCTTTCAGCGGGTATCTCTTCATTACCCATAATTTAACCCCTCAGGTGTCCTACGCACAACATTGTGTGCGTAGATTTTTTGACATTACGTGACTTATTCATTTGACATAAAGTTTAATTTTGATGTACATCAATTTTGACATATCGCTCGACGGGTTAATTTGCACTAATTTGATTTGCCATAATAGGCACAAGCTATAATCTTCATTTGCCATAATATCATATACAATAATTTTTGATTACTTACCATAATACTCCAGTGCCATAATGTTCAACCTCCCTAGTATTAGATACCACAATAACACTTTCCAAATTTTTTTATGCCATACCAATCATTTGCCATAATTACGGAAAAAGCAGATCTAGGCTGTTTCAGTGTGTTCAGGGGATGTTGTGAAATAACTAACTTTTTTATTATACTTATGATGACACAACAAAAACAATTCTGAGTGTTTAATGGCAAACAAATATTATGGCGTTTGAATTTTCAGGCATATGATTTTAGAACACTTGATAACAGGGAAAATGAAATATATGGCAAACGTCTCGATATGGCACTCAATGTAATGGCAAATGGAAATACGGCAAATGATTATTATGGCATATGAATCGTTATGGAAAATTAAATTATGGCAAATGACATTCGGGTAAATGAGATTATTGGCATTATTGCATATACAATTCTGGGAAACGATAGAGAACCCTTTTTGCGATTTTGACGCGACTCAGTTTTCGTAGTTTTAGCGTATTTTGAGCGTCAGTGTAGTCAACCCTTAATACACAGAGAAAGGAATGTACACGCGCAGCGTCGCGGAACCCTGTGGCTGTTACAAATTCGTTTTTTTTCTAATTAAAGCTTACACAATAATATAAACTGAAGGTTGGTCGAAGTAATTTTAAGTACATCCGTAGGTTATATGAACAAGTGAAGGATATTGAACCTTCGAATGTCACAGCATACTTATTCATGGTGGTTATTTCTAGAGTTTATGTATATATATATTATAGTTGTATAATAGTATGTATTTAACGTGTATTTAGTATGTATTTATTAACTAATTTACTTTGTTTATGTGTATATTTATATGTAGTTTATATTTGTGTAAGTAGTTTTTACAATAACAGAAGTGTTTCTTGTACTTTAGTTTGAGTTCGGAATAATTTAGTTTACACCGCCTGCCATGTATTTTTGTTTTTATTATTTCTCTGTCCAAGGTTGTCTGGAAGAGATCGCTATTTAGCGGTAAGACCGCCTGTTGTATACCTATAGTTAAAATGTACTGTTCCGTGTTTTGTTTTCTTTTGGTGTTCAATAAAGAGTATTTGTATTGTATTGTATTGTATTGTAACCGTTCCGTAATTTTTTAGCATGTGTCGTTCCAGCACAGTCTACTGAGTAAATGATTACCTGAGAAACAAAATGAAAATTCAATGGTCACTTAATGATGAAACAGAGGACCCGATTGTACGTGCACATCGCTTATATAGCCTAGAACTAAATTGTCTAATTTTAAGACAAAGTTTAGACGGCAGATTTAACCAGTGCTATTGCAGTGAAACCATGAAACTAACCCCCAGTTGACACTAGTACGTAGGTGTCGCACTAGATATTATGCTGTGACATTCGAAGCAGTATTTCCAGTATTTCATCTTAAAAGACGGAGTACCTAGTATTTCTTATTAAATATAAATTATCTGCCAATAGATTTCAGTTTTGGTAATCGTTAAAAGCTTTCTTACAAGTTGCTGAATAAGAATTTAATAACTTGTACATCTATTTTTATATGGTTATAATTTTAAGACAAAGCTTTCAGATAAAAAAAAAACCTCCTAGTTTCCTAACCAATATTAAAAGGTAGGATAGGGAAGTAGATAATTACGAGATTAAAAATATTACATGTCACTGGACCGCTGGGTACAGTCACACATCTCATAGATTCGTAATAATATTTAAGCTATAATATGTACATGATTTAATGCATTGAGCAATTTTATTATAATTAGAATTTCGTGATTGATTTAAGTTGAATGAACAAGCCTAGTCAAAGGTAATGTTATACTATGCCAAGGACATAGTGAAATAAGGCAAATCGCAATAACAATTTTATAACATAGTAATATTACATAACGATGTAGGTACTAAGTATCTAAACATATAAGCACACTTAACGAAAACAAGTACAAATAAAATAGCTGTCATAATCATAAGTCATGAAACAAACTCGAAAAAACGTTAATTTTAATAAGTAGTGCAGTTCTTATCTTATATTTAGTTCAAAAGGGCAAAAATACCTTATTTACAATATCATTCAAAATCTTCGGACTAGTCGAGGAATGAAATATTTTAATTTAAAAATATTTACAATATCTCTCTATTCTAAGATATAAAAAATATCATCTCCGTGTTCCGCCTAGATAACTGCTATACCTCACTTTACGTCCCAGCCCTTTAAGTACAAAGAAAACATGACTTAGAAGTTAAACTACAAACTATAAAGGCAAAAAATGCATGAATATATTTTTAAAAATCTTTTTTTTTGTAAAAGTTTGAAGTTTTCAAAGGGATACTGTTTTTAGGGTGATATATTTCTGGTCATTGTATCATTTTGCATAATTTTCATGCTTCAAAAAGGTAATTTAATATATTTTTTCTTAGCTAGATCTCTAAAGGGTTTTTAATAATTAGATAGGTATATTGGTCAGGTTGAGTTGAACCTGTGTATGCAACAAAAAGCTTAACTGCTACGTCACAATTGTATTTAGTTAAAAACCTTTATGAAAAATTATTTTTTTCTAAAATGACACCGGACCAGAAATATTACGCTAAAACAGCAGAGCTCCATGTTTAAAGTCTGGCGCGCTGCGCAGGCGCGCGCACGCACGACGGCGCGGCGGGCGCCATCTTGTGGTATCACCGTGCCGCCATTTTATTTTCCTCCGGCTTGCTCTCCTCCTTGCCGGCGTCCTGGCTCTGGTCGCGGGTCTCCTGGACTGACTCCAGCGCCATATCGAACGATTGTTGTCTAGAATACAAAAGCATACATGATAAAAATTAATTGGCCTTATGAAAATTAGAGTTTAGTTGAAGTCATCTGAACGCCAAGCAGCGAGGAAACGACGTGAGCCACAGTCTTGTGTCGTATGAAGTTTGACGGCAATTGCCGACGTTTGCCGTTCGTGCCACGCATCTTCGATGTCGTGATTTGCCGGCTTTGGCGCTCAAAAGGTTATTATAATTTTTAATTGTTTAGAGTGTGAACCTAAACTTTTTAGTTTGTTTTAAGAAATTCTCAAATTACTGTCACGATTTTATGAATTTGATGAGAAAAAGTTCCTTCTTGTGTAATATTTTGTAAATGAAAGATGACTTATATTACTGCTACATTGGAAAACAATACTGCGATGTAGGTAATTCTGTTTGAGAAGTACAAGCCTCAAACAAACACATATTTTTATAAGTCAAAGGGCCGTGTATTAGAAACGTTCCTGACAAAGATAGGGACAAAGCTGTACGACTCATAATATGTGTCACTGTCTGAAACCTAACAACATCTGGCCATCAATAACTACAGATGTAGTGAGTCACTAACAGTAACAACCCTGCTTACTGCGCCGTCGATATATTTTACTACGCAAAAAAACCCATCTGAAGATATGCCATGCCAACGTATAGAAATAAAAAATAATTGAATAATGTTTTGCCATCATTTTTTGTCGGGATAGTTCGTTTTTATCTTGTTGTCGACGTCATCTTTAGTACCCACCGATAAGCTGATCGAGAAAGCAAGATCAATACGATCCGACAAAAAACTATGGCAAAACATTATTATCTACATCTGTACAGTACCTAGTACTGTCGACCTTATAAGTCGCTGCACACTCTAGTGCTATGTCACTTTCACGCCATGTTTCGATTGCTCGACTAACACACCACAAGCTTACAGCGACAAGGTACTGAAGTGTCCAGCTACTTTAAAAGTAAATGTATTATTGTACACGTTACTTTTCTGTAAGATAGTTGCCAGGTGCTGATAGGGAGCGGCCGGACCGCGCCAGGCCTCCGCGCTTGGGCTTCTCGGGCTCCTTCAGCGTCTCCGAGGACTCGCGCCGGGAGCTGCTGCCCTCCCGGCTGCGGAGGAACGGGTTCTGCGACAGCGGGATAATGCAGATAAAGGAGGGTAGACAACAGAGCTGGTTTGAAACAGAACGAGCCACGAGGAAGATCAAGGCTTCGTTACATTTGGAAGTGGATACGTAATGATTGCAAAATTTGCAAAGGAAAATACCGAGAAGTGAAAGACTAGAATTAAAAACAGATGAATCGAAGTAAGCTGCTTGGTTTCAATCGCTAGCCTTTGTCAAGTGTATACATTTTGTATTTTTTTCTACAATTATTTTCGATACTATATCTTGTTCAGGGATATTCAACATGTCATTGTATGTTGGTACTTGTTAGAGTCACAAGACGTATGATTTAGGGAAGAAAGATTGATGGGCAAAAATTTTACATTAGGCTTTTACATGCAACGAACAAGCAAACAAGTCGTATGGCTCTTTGCTTGTAACAAAAGAGTAGGCGAGCTGTACTTTGATACTTGAAAATTCCATAATTTGACCGTTAAAATTGACAATTTAGCATACATTGCAAAGTCTTCGTTCATCAGTAACTAAGCTTCATATAAGTTACGCAATGAACAGCAAATTTTGTCTCGTAACCTGCCATTAAGACCTTGACTTTGAGACCAGGAAACGTTCAAACATACCTGAAAGCTGTGTTTCTTGAGCATGGTCTTGATGAGGATGAGCGTGGATAGGTTGGGGATGGAGGTGACGACGCGCGCCACGTCCTCGTCCGTCACCTCCACTAGCCGGCAGTTCTCCTGCTCGGACGGGAGCGGGTCCTGCCCGCCGCGGGTCACCCACTCGTGTTCCTGCAAAAGCAAATAGTTTAGAACAAGACGGTTCAATAGAAGGAATTACAGAAGACTTTTTTGTATTAATAGTAATATATTTAAAAAAATTGTAATATCTTGGGAATAATTATTTGAATGGGCAACACAATGGGCCTCATAAAGAAGCTCAAAGTCACTCAGAAGGCTATGGAGAGGGCTATGCTCGGGGTTTCTGTGCATGATAGGATCAGAACTGATGATATCCGCAGTAGAACTAAGGTTACCGACATAGCCCGAAGAATAGCTAAACTTAAGTGGCAGTGGGCGGGGCACATCGCTCGCAGGACTGATTGCCGATGGGGTCAGAAGGTTCTTGAGTGGCGTCCGCGGACCGGAAGACGAGCTGTAGGTAGGCCTCCAACAAGATGGAGTGACGACCTTGTGAAGATCGCGGGAACGCGGTGGATGCGAAAAGCACAAGACCGGTCTGAGTAGAGAGCCTTGGGGGAGGCCTATGTCCAGCAGTGGACGTCTTTCGGCTGACATGATGATGATGATTAACTATTTGAATAGGTACAGCAATGCACACTTCATATTATGAAGGCTGAAGATATTTCATGGACTCAACTCGACGATTACTATACGTTCTTCTATAAGAGGTTACTCTTATGTAGAACTAGGCAAGTATGGTTATATACTACGCTACAGCTTAGGGTAAAGGATAGAGCAAGGGTGTGCAGGATAATCTGTGGTAGGATAATACCTTAATCTGGGGAAGAGGTTCTCTCTATTTCCAATCAATCTTAAGGAGCTGGTTAATTACTTATCAACCGTTCACAGCAATATGCGGCTGGCAACAGGCTATTTTACTCTTTATTCGTATGTTATAGCAAGATCCATAGTTGCTGGTCCCACATATGACCGCAGAAATATTCTTCGATTAGAATTTCCCTTATTTGTGTGAAATTCTATATGATGAAGTCCCCACCTTGATCTCATGCATGGTAGCTCTCTTGGCAGGGTCCTTGTCCAGCATGCGCGCGAGCAGCCCCCGCAGCGGGGCGGAGAGCGCGGGGCGCGCGGGGAAGGCCAGCGGCTCCAGCTGCACGCGCCGCTGCAACTCTGCGCACGCGCTGCCGCACCAGGGCACGCGGCCCGTCACCATCGCGAACAGCGTCACGCCGAGGGACCAGATGTCTGCGGCCTGGGTGTAGTGAGGGATGCATGACTACCCAAGAAGGAGAATAGGAGCTAATTTACGCAGTAGCCTAATCGGTAGCCTAGTAGTGACCCTGCCTACGAAGCTTGCGGTCTCGGGTTCGATCTCCGGTACGGGCAAATATTTGTGTCATGAGCTATTTATTTAAGTATATAAGTTTATAGTTGCCTAGCACCCATAGTACAAGCCTAGAGCTTAATTTGGGGATAGGTCAATTTGTGTGAATCTCACACCTGTTCTCTCTAACATCAATCCCCTGATATTTATTATTATTAATTTTATTAATTTCTGAGATAACAACATTAAAACTGAAATCAGTGATGCATCATCTCATGTCCAATCCAGTCAAAGAGCAAAATGGAGTACTCTACCTAGGAGAGCCATGAGGGACCAAGAAGAGCAGATGCTCTCATATAATTTGATTCATATTTGAAAATTTTGGTGGTAATCAATCAATCACTCAAAACTGATGAGAATGTTTCTAAGGGCGACTTGCAGTGGCAACTTCAGGGAGCCCAGGGGGTCATGCCTCCCGTAAAATCGAAAAATTGTGAGACTGGAGACCCAAATTAAGCTAAGTTTACAGCGTATGGTCTGGTGTATTAGCTCAAAAAACGCCCCCCTTTTAATGAAATTCTGAAGCCACTACTTGCCACTTGCACGATAAAGTAGATTTAAGACTGACAGCTCCATTCATTTATGCTCCTAAACTGAACTCCAGCCGTTATTTAGATTTAGATTTTGTTGCAAGTGGCTTCAAATGACAACTTATTTAATTAAGTATAGAAATCAACTTCTGTTCTGACATCGCATTTTGAAGCAATGTAGAGTAACTTTTAAAACTCGTTATATAGTATGTTAATGTAAGAAAACCATGCACTACTTAGTTTTAAAGTTAGGATAGCAGGTTTAATCTGTTTAGTTGGGAAACAAAGCCTCAGACAAGGTAACCAACCTCTCCATCGTAGCTGTCAGCCGGCGCAGTTTCCGGCGCCCGGAAGGCCGGCGTGCCCGCCCCCCCCGCGAGCCGGCCGGCGCCCGCCAGCTCCCCGCAGGCGCCCAGGTCGGCCACCTGCACGCGTCCGTCCCCCAGCAGCAGGTTGGCGGGCTTGATGTCCCGGTGCGCGATGCGTTGGTAGTGCACTGGGACACACATCGAAAACTTCATTATTCCGACGAGACAGTAGATGACGCGTGCGTTTAATTTTTTTTTATTAAAAGTCATTTAATTCAGATAAATCAATCCATAATTTGTTAGTCACAAGCGTACCTAAGAACTATGTTAGTACAATGAAATGCTCTTAATAGATAAAGGCCGGGCATCATGAACTCCCACGTATCACGAGCAAGACCACGAATCGGCTCAGGACGGCAGAGTCCATTCTGTCCGCTACCATCTGCAGAATCTCGTTGCGGCTTCCCCGCATAAGCCTGACTATGGATGCTGATTTCTTTCGCATTTTGTTGTTTAGCTATGTTGGTGGTGACTGCCTACGAAGCTGGCGGTCCTAGGTTAGGTTACCATTAAGGGGAAATATGTAAACGTGTGTGTGTATGTATGTAAACTCTTTATTGCACAAAAATATAAATATTAAACTAATGTATAAAGGCGAACTTATCCCTAAATGGGATCTCTTCCAGCTAACCCAGCCAATTAATTCCCAAGCCTTAAGATTTAAGCAGCTAATTTGTGTGATGAGCGCGAGTATTTGTCTCCGAGTCTTGGATACTATCTAAGTATGTATTTCTTTATACAAATGTGCTTATCGTTGTTTAGTACAGTCAGCTGCAGAGAAAAGGATACCCCCGTCCTGGTAAGGATTGTTTCTTTTCGAAAACCTGTGGCTAGATTTAAATGATTTTGAGTTTATGTGTAATCAATAGTAAAATCTTCAATTCACCGAAAAATTACATAAATTTAACCACAGGTTTTTGAAAAAAAACGATCCTTACCAGGAGGGGGGTATCCTTTTCTCTGCAGCTGACTGTACCTTTTAGTACAACATCAACAGCATAAGGCATGAAAGTGAGTAAAATAGTAAAAATTATTAGTGTCATTCCAAGTTATAAAATTATCCAAGATCAGCAAAACACACTAAAAATAGTCCTTATTTGTCTGGATAGAGAGTTGTCAGGCTGTATGTAACTTTCAAAACCAGACAAAGAAAAAGTAAAGGACATTGTGTCATTACATCAGACTCTACAACTTTGTCCAATCACTGTCTCGAACTTAGCAGGTTACTTACAGTACTCGACGCCCAGCAGCGCGTCCCTGAAGTAGCTCCTCGCCAGGTCCTCCCTCAGTGGAGACTCCGTGGGCACGTCGATCACGGGGCCGCCTTCCAGCAGCTGGAACACCAGGTACAGCTGGTCTTCTTCAGGGTCGTCCAGCACCTGAAGGAAGTTAGTATTATGAGTTATATGTCATGGAGAAGGTAAACGAACACTCATGCCATCGATGGTAATAGTAAGTAGGCTTTTAGGCTCATATACGAGTACACTGGCAACTTTACGGCCTCCTCACATCTAGCGACTAAGATTGAATTCATTTAAAGTTTATGATAGTGGTAAAAATCATAGATGTAGTAGGTATATGTATTTTACGTAGTGTATGTTTTTTTTTTAAATAGAAATGGTGACAATGACAGTGATGAATGAATCTGACGACCGACAGTTTACGAAAAGTAGGTAAATTGCTCGAGTCAAATGAAATTCAAGAACTTACTAAAGTTGTCGACCAAAATAGTAAATAAATGATAATGAGGAAAGTAACGGGAATAATTAAAATTTATTTAGTAGCTCCAAAGTAAATGATAACGACGATAAACACCTCGACAAGTTTAACGTTATAAACGTATTGGAGATGCTAATCGAACTTGATGAAGAAGACGATAATTTTAACTTAGATAAAAGTTTTCATAATAGTAAAGATGGTCTTGATTCTTATGATGTATCTTAATCCGAAAGTGCTTCAAAAGCACATAAATTCGATAAGTTTGATCATGTTGGGGTGGGAGAAGTACTTGAAGCAACATAAACACGATTGCTAATTTCCCTCTTATTGCATAAAGCGCTCGAAGATCTTTTTAAAAACGATGAAAAAAATATACTTATGCCAATAAAACCAATGATAGTTCAAAAAGCTCACAACGAAACTCAAGACGTACAAATTAGGGAATGCAAATAACCGGTTAAAACCGGTTATAACCGGTTATTTTCATACAATATCGGTTAATAACCGGTTAAATTGCATTCCCTAGTACAAATTGATGACGAATTCAGTAAATATGAAGAAGGCAAAAGTTAAGATATAGGTGAAATTAATTATGATGATGCTGAATCAAAAATACATAATGGCTATAACCACCTCGACAAGCTTGACCACGTTGGGGTGGTCGAGTTTCTTGAGCACAGCGATCTCGCGGTAGATGCGCTGCAGGGGGTCGGGCGGCGGGCCGGGCCCGGGGCGCCGCGGCGGCGCGCGCCCGAACAGCCCCGCGCGCCGCATCAGCTTGCGCTTCGATAGGATCTTCATGGCCTGATGAAGATATAAATTAGAGAATACTCTTGTCGGGTCCACGTTTAGAATAGAAGAGATCCTGTTGTCACTTTTCAACTCATAGGTCGTCATAGGTTACGTTAGGGGCAGTTGCTGTACAGTCAGCGTCAAAACAAACTGATCACTTAAATACTTTGTCGCTTTACTGTCACATAGGCAAAGTCAAACAAGATTGTCTAATGTGTTAATGCGATACAGTACAAAAGTAGCTTGAAGTGACCAGTTACTTTCGTGTAGGTTGTAATATGAAAAAACGCTTTACGATCGAACTTAATTTGACAATTGTGTGTGTGTGATTGAAGCATCAAATAAACGTTTTATCTATCTATCTAATTAATAATATTACTCTAAGACTTGTTTTTTTAATTAAATTGACGGGTGTACACAGGTAAAGCCGTCCATAGGTACATACAGCAACTGCCCCTTTGCGTTCCAGCCATTCCTATAACAAGTTTCGAAATTGCCTTGCATGCTTTTAATGTTTAAAAATCGAAATACAAACGTTAATATAAAATCAAAGAGCATAACTTACCACCGGTAAATTTTGTTTTTAAGCATTATTTATATTTTTAAATGAATATTTTATATTTGAATGGATTTCAGAGCGTAAGGTTGTGAAAGTTGTGTTGACGTGATTTCTATCGACTATCGATAAATGGCTTATTCTACAGCTATTAATAGAATTCAATGTGTTAATAGTTCTAGTTATTTATCACTACCACGACACGCTTAAAACAGAAGAAAAATAATTTTAACAAATTTTCACGTTATACAAAATTTAATTTTCTTTGCAATATTAACGAACGACGAAGGACTCTAGCAATTCAAATATAAGTAGGCAAATCATACAATTAAGATAAAAATAAATTAACCAACCACAAAGGCAAAGGGCTCTGGCTCAGTATTGAGCTGTGTTTGCACACAGCGCTGATTGACAGCTCGCGCCGACTCACTCTTAAAAGGATTCAAGCCTAAAGGTTGGATGGTAGAGATTGCCCCAAGTATTAAGTCTATCTTTCTGTTTTAAGTAATTTGTACCATTTATGAAATAAAGTTTACATAATTAAGTCGGTAAACTACTGGTTTGTCCCAAACTGAGATCTTATGACGTGACACTCAACCGAACCCATTTTATTAGTATATTTGTATTAACATCATAAAGTCCAAGTTTACAATTTAGACTTTTATGTACTAATCAAAACGAAAATCTTAAACAGCTCCAGAAAATTTAACCAAAGAAATTCGGCCATTTTTTTGTTACGTTCTAATATAGGTATCGTTCCAAATTTAAAATCTTATGTATCAATTTTACGCAAACCGTATTCTTGCTAATAAAATATTATTCTATTCTAACAATAATATATTAAGTTTAAATGATGTAATTGTATTAACCTAGTAGTAAAATAATAAAAATAGTACTTATTGCCTGTAAATTGAATAGTACCTATATTAACGTTGCAAACAAGTTTGAATTGTTTATCGATATATTTTGAAACATTCCTTGTGGCATCCCTAAGTGGACGACAGGAGAGAAACGCACACCTCTTGAAAAAAGTATAACTAGATGTCGCTGTGTGTGGGTAGTCCTTAACCTGCTGAACATAGGGACTACTATCTTGGCGCCATCTAGCTCTGAGGAACTAATTAATTACTCGTCGCATAGATGGCAGCTAAGTGACGAGTAAGCGCTACCTTACGTTCAGTGACTGAACTAAGATGAAAAAAAAACGATCTTTCAGCATTTTTCAACCTTGAGAACTTAGTATAAAGCTTAAAACTTAGTATCTGCTACTATCAAAACTATGTTACGGCGTTTTTAGTTCGTAGGCTGTAACCAATTATGAGGAGGTTGTTTTTGTAGTAGTTAATAGAGCGTAAGAGTAAGACGCACACATGTTTAAAAGTGGCGACACCGGGTCTTGTACGAATTGGCGTTCATGACATATCTCCCTTGTTTCTGTGATCTGTGGGGAAGGCCTATGTCCAGCAGTGGACGTCTTTCGGCTGACATGATGATTTGGGTAATTTACTTACGTAATGCGTGTCATCTTCTTCGCTGTAAGCTAGCTTGACAATGCCGTATGAACCCTGCAACAAAATAAATTCAAATTATAAACAACGGTTGGTTAGCCGTGTAGCTCGAAATCATTAATTTGTTGTAGCTATTAAGGTACATATTCGCGTTTTGCCGCGATAGCGAATTTGTTGAGCATATGACGGGTCCACGGAAAGAACATTGTCTAGTCACTTTTTTTTAAATGAGTTTTGAATCTCAATATGTAGAGGATGAAATGAACTATTACCTACCACTCAGATTCACATATAAATCTTAATATAACTTGTATCTTTTCACTCTTAAAAAAACCTCTACACGAAAATTACGTACAAAACGACGTGGTTCCTAACTTTCAAATCGCGATTTCTCAAAAAGTTACTAATGTTCATGTTCTTTCCTTGGACCCGGTGGTATATTTTGTTACTCACATATACAGTGTGTAAATGGTATACGGGCGTTTATTAAAACTGGACATAGATTAAGACTCTACTAATCATTAACAGAAAGAATTATTTTGATTACGCTAACGTATACACCGTTATTAATTTCTGAACATACTATCGACCCGCAATGTACATCGAAGTCCATCTGTCAGGTAAGTACGTAATGTTTACTTGCGTTTTTAATGAATTGCATTTTTTGTTATACATTGCGTGTTAAATTATTTTGTATGGTTATTTTTTTTAAATTTAATTTTAACAAAAGCTGCCTAAATATGCTCAGTAGGGGTTATACTAACCACAGTTAAAAGGAACGCCCGTATACCATTTACACACTGTATTTTGCCGTAGCATGGATTATCGATCGCCTATTTAGTTAGCCGCTAATATTTTTTTACTCGCATTTTACCTGGGTCGCTTATACATATTGTTGTATTGTACGTATTAATCGTATTTTTATTAATCACCTTTAATGTTAGTTGCAATTTACCTCGACTAAATTATTGTCTATGATCGTGTTAGTCTAGTATCAGTGGTATTATACGACGTGGTTACGTATGAAACGCGGCCCAGTACTTAGATAAACTATTACATTTGCGATAAAAAAACAAAACTACACACGCATAGTGCTTAAACGAAATATCGCGTAAAGTAATAACGCCTTACTAACAAATTTAAATCGCGGTGAATAGCGACTAAAGTGAAAAACTACACGAAATGAAATATACTATGAATTTTATACACCATTGTGATTTGCGACGAGAAATAATAATACATTATACAAAACTATTCAAGAATTTCGAGATCGTGGCTAAACGCAAATAGGTGAATAGCTACAAGAAATTGATCATTTTTATTTTTGAGCACTACTAGCAAACGCAAACAACTCTTATTTTAAAGGGGATCTTCAGTCCAAGAAAGTACATATACTCAATTTAAATCATCATCTTTATGTTTTGGTTCCCATGATAAATAATAAATAAACATCAAAGGTCAGCTTTGCAGCAATTGCCCTAGGACAGTCCCGAAATAAACTCTACCTTTCGTTTTTACAAAACGTAACTTATTTATACAAAAGCTAGCAGTTAAATATACAAAAATACAAGACTCAGGAACAAATACTCGAGCTTAACGATGTTTATTTAAGTGGGAAAGGATGTAAACAAAAATAAACCAAACGATGGCCTTATTTAAAATTTAAATTATGTTTGGGAACAACATCAAACCTTCCAAAAAAAAATTTTATAACAACAACATTTTTGTAATGCGTCTTATGTAAAGTTTCTTTTCCATCACTTAACTTAATTTTGTACGGATTGTCTTTCAATATATACAAACATACATATACAGAGATATAAGTGGGAAGCATATTCGTAGTTTGAAAACGTTACAGGTATGTTAAAAGCAGCATAGATATTTAACTGTAAACGAAATTATGAGTTAACACTTTCTTTTAATCTTTTTAAATGAGATCACTTTATCATATCTCAAGCAATGAATAGCATTAGTTTAAATCAACCGAATCTATAAAGACAGTAAAGAAGCCATTCGGTAAAATCGAATTAGAATTAAACCAATTAGACCCGGACCGACTTTCAATCGGATTTTCCGAATGTTAATCAAGGTAAGTACACGTAGATTTTATTGTCAAGGTCTCATTTGTCTTGTAAAAGCAAGTTTGGAGTGAGAAGCAGCACTACTTGCTATTGGGAAAAAATATTAAACTACCCTCGGAATCCTACTTAAAGAATCCTTGCTGTATTTGTGATACTATTAAAGAATCGTTTCGCTATTGTTTCTATACAACGCCCTCGTCGGAAATATATCACTTTGAACCCTTTTTTTATTGATAATGGGGTTGCTTTTGACAAAATATTGCCCTTGGAGTACGAAAATTTCGTCAACAATGAAGCCAGCTCACCTAGAAGATGCCTATTCACCGGGTGGCCAACTATTGTCATAATTTCGATTGTCATAACACATAAATAATATATATATATATAACACATAGCATAAATTGTACTATGGCATAATTGTTCCCTGTCATAATTATACGGAGTCATAATTGGTTTAACCATAATGTAGAATGTCATATATTTATTTAGTCATAATATTAATATAATATAAAGTTAATGTCAAAACTGACTTGGTTTGCGGATAGGTTAGGGTTATTTTTTTTAATAAAAGAGCGGAAAAACTTTACGACCATTATAAAGTATATAAGTTTATGCGCATCAAATTTATGCGCGTTACACAATATGTTCTTAAACATTATGATTAAAAACGTTATGCTCATAAATGTATGACTATTTACAGTTATGCGTAATGATGATTATGACGAATCCACGTATGCCTATCAAAAATATGACTTCAAACTTTATGCAACCCGATATGGACCCCTATTATTTATTTATTTATTTTATGGCATAGGAAGGCAATCGAGCACACAGGCCACCTGATGGTAAGTGGAAACTGTGACCCATAGACATTCGCATTCACAAGACTGCAAATGCACTGCCAACCCTGAGGACTAAGATGGAATGCTAGTCATTTCACCGGCTGTCTTATCCCCAAACCGGAACAGAACAATGCGAACACTGCTGTTTGGCGGTAAGTTAATGGATAAGATGGTGGTACCAACCCGGACGGATCGGAAATACAGACGCGTGAAGAATGAGCAAAGTGCTTCGTCCGTTCCCTCGTGAAACAGTCCAGGTACTTTAGCTGTAGGATCTCACCTGTCCGATGGGCTCGAGCAGCCGGTACTGGTTGAGCTGCACGTACCCGGGCGCCTGCGCGAGCGACACGCGGCGCGACTCGCGCGGCGCGCGGCGCCCGCGCGGGGACCCGCCCGGCGTGCACTCCGCGCTCTTGGTCGCGTGCGAGCGCAGCAGGTTGCCGCGGTCGCCGCTCGGGAACGTTGATAGTCTGTGGGATAATGGCATTGGTCAGAAAAGCGACGGAGCAGCTGAAGTTTTTTTTTTTTTTTATGGCACGGGAAGGCAAACGAGCACACAGGCCACCTGAAGGGAAGAGGAAACTGTGACCCATAGACATTCGCATTCACTAGACTGCAAATGCGTTGTCAACCCTGAGGACTAAGATGGAATGCCTCTATGCTAGTCATTTCACCGGCGGTCTTATCCCCAAACCGGAACACAACAATGCGAACACTGCTACTTGGCGGTAGGTTAATGGATAAGATGGTGGTCCCAACCCGGACGGACCCAGCACTTTCTATATAGCTACACAGTAACGATACAGACGCATTGAGCGACAAGGATGAAAATAAAATTTGTGCTGTCGCAGAACCGGCAGCCGCTAGTGTAGACGTGTTCTGAAGTGACCACGGCTTGGCAAACGTGGTGTGTGACGCCCTTCAGCTAGGTGGAGTGATAACATGCGAAAAGTGGCTGGGAGCGTTTGGACTGAAGACCGAGCTGTCATGTATGTCATGGGAGAGGCCCATGTCCAGCAGTGAATTGAAGTGGGCTGATAATAATGATGATGATGAGAAAGGCGACATGGCTTCTTTAAGAGGATTGTAGAGTTAACAATTTCTATAAAAAAATCGATAACGTTACTCTTCCCTTAAACCTAGTTAAGAAATGAAATGAAATGAAAATGTTTATCGCATAAAATAAACCTTACAAGAATTAGAAGCAATTCAGTGGGTCCTGTGCTAGGGATCCCTGTGTTACAGGACCCGAAAAAAAGGTGTTCTAGGCGGAGACAAGCTAGTCCAAATGTTTTTTAATTCATTGCTTGTCTCCACCTGCAATACCTTATCCAATATTCAAGTTATATGACGCAGTTGTGTACAAAGACATGTTGCGTCAGTATCGTAATAAGCTGATAGCACTTCACCTCAAACAAAGGCTCAAAAACTCAAGATACACGTGACTAACAAAGCCCAGTTCTTACACATTTTAGTGCGAGATCCGGGCTTTATTATATTATGCCGTTTTTATCCCAGCTTCAACCTAACCCTGGTGACACACTGGCCGCAAAGCGAAGCAGAATAGGCTATTTGACAAGGTGAAAAATAACGTAATAATTATGTATATTCATATAAATTATGAGTTTTAAAATCGATTTAAGGTATTCTTACTTAAAAAAAATGGATCTTTTATCCAAAAAACCACGATAAAACTTGATAATTTTTATCTGTAGCCATTTTATCGAAAACGGCGCCGAATCCATGATGACGTCAAGGGTCGGTAAATATCACAGATTATAGGATGTCTGTATATCCTGTAATCTGTGATGTCTGTAAATATTGCATCTGTCGTTCATGTCGTTGTCGTTCTGTTCTTACGTTCATTGGTTCTTGCGGTTACCACAGACAGTTGACGTTTGTTTGTTTTTCTGGCTTTGCTATGATTAGCCAATGTCAGTTTGTTTATGTATTGACCACTGACGTCACTGATTCCTGTGCGACGCCATCTTGCCCAAGAAAGCGTTATGGCGGCATTTTAAAAGTGAATTTTTATTTCCTTTTTTTAGACGAAATACATAAAAGAATTTAAAATTACCACTTTTGGAGTACTCAATAAACACCAACAAATAATCTGAGATGGTTTTCAAAAACCTGTCAAATAGCCTATTGAAATTGACAAAGGTATTAAAATCAAAATGGAGCTACTATCGTGCACGCACTGTACGGTTTTGGTTCGCTACCGTTTCGGAATTGTGACAATATGCTACAGCGCTTCAACGTTGTTATAGCTCTTATTTCATAGACAGTAATGGCGGCGGAATTAAAAAAATACCAAAACACGTCAAAAACATTATGACTTTATCCAGTAGAATACGAGTAGAGGCCCATGTATGTATAAATTCTCTCGGTTCGGTTTGCTTTTTTTGCTAATCAAATAACTTTCATACTAAATTGATGTATGTGTGGCGACGACGACGTAAAATTAGTATATTACTGTAGAGACCGGGAAAAAAGCCGTTGCGGGACCAGCAACTCAGCAGCCGAGGCTCGTATTGTGCTTTTCTTCAACAATGCGAGAAAATAGAGGCCTGGTTCATGCCTGGTTCGTATTGAACTACAATTTCAATTGTTCCGGGCTGGCAATAGTGGCAATGCATTCGAAGTGTTAGGAATGAAGCTTTGAGAATGCTAATGTAAATGGTCTCAGATCACCCTTGCCATAAAGAGGCCCGTGTGCATGTTAGCCTAAACCATTAAAACAACCGGTCGAGTGCGAGTTGGACTCGCGCACTGAGGGCTCCGTGTTTAAGATAACAGGCAAACAAACAAACCTATCAGCTTGTGACCGTCCCGTTTATAGGGACCAGTCTGAAAACCAGCGCCGGGCCCTGCCTAGCATACTAAATTTCAAGTGGATAGCATTTGTAGTAGTGGTCCTGATATCCGTGTTACACGCGGAACCGTAGCTCCGTGATCTTAGCACCGGCGGTGCTAAGTTCCCGAACTACACGGTCACGCCAAGATACGTATCCGTGTCTGCGTTCGGCTACGTATCTGCGGATTTCGGCTCCGGCTCCGCTCCGCACGGTTATTGAATGAAAGCTTGTCGAACGGAGCCTTATTAGATATGTGATATGTGTTCTAGTTTATAGCCTACAACAAAATATTTATATTTATATAATGACTCATTAAACCAATTTAAAATGCAAAAGCAAAGAAATTGAAATCAAAAACACGACTATCGCATTACATTCGGAGGTCTTAAAGACACACATAAAATCTTCATTAAACGTCACGGTCACGGGTGGATCGGATCTACGTGTAAATAAGAAACGTATCTCCGTGTAACACGGAGCAGCGTATCTTAATTACACGTAGCCGAATTTCACGTGTCGAACGGGCCGGATCTCCGTTGCCGTGTTACTCGGTAAAGGAGATTCGGCTACGGGTACACGAAACACGGACACGACCAGGAGCCCTAATTTGTAGTTGCTGAGAAAACCTGCTGTGGCATACAGACAGACGGACTGACGGACAACGAAGTCTCACCACAAGGGTTCCTTTTTTACCATTTTGGTGCGGAGCCCTAAACATGAAGTACTCTGGTTTCAGTTCGCTTTCGTTTCGCATCGTGCCAGTGTGCTACAGGCCTTAGGCCCAGCACATTTTCGTCGCATCAATAAACAATAAAGTTATCAACACAGCTCTCACCTGTCGGTTGGTTTATGGAACGGTAAACCGGACCGGGCCGCGGGGGCTGAAGCGAGCTGGAGGGGGCTGCAGGGGGTCAAAGGGGAGGGCGAATAGCGTAAGGGATCTGTAGGGTTGTCACATTATCGAGAAGCTTACGTGGGATTTATGGGAGATAAAGATTTTGTGAAGAGTTTATTTTTTATGGCATCGGTCGGCAAACGAGTACACAGGCCACCTGATGGTAAGTGGAAACTGTGACCCATAGACATTCGCATTCACAAGACTGCAAATGCACTGCCAACCCTGAGGACTAAGATGGAATGCCTCTATGCTAGTCATTTCACCGGCTGTCTTAGCCCCAAACAATGCGAACACTGCTGATTGGCGGTAGGTTAATGGATAAGATGGTGGTACCAACCCGGACGGACCCTGCACAAGGTCCTCCCACAAGTAAAATGAATGAGGATAAAGTTTTTTTATTGTGAGTACTTTTAGTCACTAAGGGCTACTTCCAGTAATACGTACATCTAGTTTTATTTTAAGGCATCGAGAAAGCACACGAGCATACAGGCCCCCCTGGTGGTAAGTGGGGTCTGTGATCCATACACATTAGCGGTCCCGAAATATCTTGTCGCCACCCTTGAAATATAAACCGTTTAGGAGTTCCGGTGGCCATCATTTTTAGTATTTGTAGTTTTGGCTGGAGGGAGGGGGGGGGGGGGACTCTAACCAAAATTAGCGCTTATAAGCTTAATATTTCAAAATATTTTTGAAAGACCTGTCCAACATACATCCACATTCTGTGTGGGGGAGGTACACTAAACATTTTTTTTTTCGATTTTGTTTTACCTTTTCGTTGGCGTGTCTTATGTATATTCATGGCAATTACAGCTTTCTGGTACTAAGAGTGTCTGAGCTAGGCTGCGGACGGACGGACAGACGGACATGGTGAAAATAGGGTTGCCTGTTGACTACAGAATCCTAAAAAGTTGGTCTTCATAGGCGGAACCTGGCAGTTTGTGTAAAAAAACTCATAATACGTCATTATGCAGTTACCATCGGATAAGTTAACTATTTAAAAAAAACACCGTGATTTATCTACCGGTTGTTTTGTATGTCGCGCCTGTAGTTCAAAATGTGAAGTCTGACTTGCCACATAAAAATATTATATATATTATAATTTTCTCAAGGGCAACCCTACTGCGTAGTCCGAAAACTGTAATAACTGTTGATCCTCACCTTCCACGTCTCTTAACTTACTACGTAATTCCTTTGCAGTAACTTTTTTAATTTTTATATTTATTCATTAACAAACATGTGACTTAATTGTATTTATATCGAGGAACAAATCTTACAGAAATTGACCTAGTTTAATACATAAATTTTAAAACAAATATTCGTGATCATCTCAAAAAATAATTGACCTGAGCAGAAATAGTCCCCAAGACGCCTAGCTTTGTACCTATGTATGCATGGGCCACTACCAACTAGAACAATCGCGACGACAATTTTTTTTTTCGTTTATGAATGAAGCTGTAACGATAAAAAAACGTTCAGAAAAAAATATGGTTTGGGCAATATTACGCCCAGTACGATTTGTTCGTAGAACTTGCTACGACTGAATCATACGTAGCAGCTACGCCGTAGCTACTATCCTTCGTAGCTACAGCGCTTTTATTTGAGGCGGTAAAGGTCCAAATTGTAGTTGACCTGCGCCGGTATTTTAGGCGGTAAAAAAATTATCGTAGTTAATCTGTTAAGGTATTGTTATGACGTCAGCCACCATTACTGTCTAGTAAATAAGAGCTGTCAAAACGGTCACAATACAATAACAGCTCAAACACGATATGGTTTTTACAGTGTTTAATAGAGTCCCCGTGTGGTTGCCGGGTTAGAATAGTGCCTCTCCATGTCTTCCCGTGGATGTCGTAAGAGGCGACTAAGGGAATAAAGGCTTGTATATTACTGTTAGGCGATGGGCTTGCTACCTGTCACTAATATACTGGTAAACATCGTAGCCTATTTGTGCAAATTGACAACAAATCATTATGTGCTAAGGTAGTAAAATAAAATACCGTTTCTAGATTTTACACTGCTGATTACAGTAAAAATATCTTTAGATTTTTTTATGCAGTAGTTTTTTTATATTTAGGAAAAACAGTAAAAAAAGTTGGATTGTGAATGTTAGGAATACACTTATAGTGCCCTTAGTCCATTTATTACCAGAGGAATTGAAAAAAGTATACAACTATCATGTTCATTTTTTATCTGTCTGACGAAAGAAACTCAAAGCAGATGCAAAGCAGAAAACTCAAAATAGTTTATTTATTTTAATGGCGTGACTACAAATTATGTAATTAATTAAATTACGCAAAATAACAAATTTGTGAACGAACGGCAGCGAATGATTGACAAGTGAGTGACATAACATGACAGTCAGTTCTGTTTCTGTTTAAAGTTACTTTATTTTATTTTATATCATGCTAAGATCACGACATCAGTATTCCTAACTTTGTATATACAATCTTTTTAATGACTATTTCTTTAATAAATTATTAACGACGAATTTAAGTTAAATAAAGAAAAACCGAGAAATACGGGTAGTCTAATTTTTAACCAGCTATTATAATCGCGAAAAAACAATAATGCTTTTTTTTTCTATGTTGTCAATTGTGGTTACTGAATTATCAAGAATTTTTTAAAGTTGTATTTCTGTAGCTCTGCCTACCCCACTCTCTGGGATTACAGACGTGAATGTATGTATGTAATAGAGTCCCGGGGCCGAGATACTAGGCGGTATTCACCCGTCTTTGACGTGTTATCGTATTGTGACCGTTTTGATAGCTCTTATTTACTTGACAGTAATGGCACCCGAATTATAAACAACACTATAACCATACCTGGGATAACTCGGGGCAAGTTCTAGGGATTTGATATCGATAAAAAATATGTCGATACAATATTTATATATTTAACGTGTCGCGTGACATTGTATTTTTTCTGGAGAAAACTGTCATTACATTTAGAGCAAAATAATTTTTACTCACGTAGTTGTATGTCAGGATATTCACAAATCCACGAGTTAATATAATTATCGCGTGGGCGTGGATGTTTCTTGGGCGGCATGATTATTTTGGACTTTGTAACAAACGTAGCGGAATATTACCTACCTCGTATATTATTTTTACTCTAAGATATGAATGGCACTGACAGTAAATTGTCATTTTGATTGAAATGACATTCGCATACTTTTATTATCTTAAGAGGCTCGATATCAGATATGACATCGAACCTCTTTACCGTAATCGAGAATGTTCAATGTGCACATGTATTAATTTAATTATATCGTCATTTTTTTATCGATATCAAATCCCTAGAACTTGCCCCGAGTTATCCCAGGTATGACTATAACAGGTTAATGACAATATGGTTTTCACCGCCTAGAATAGAGTCCGAGGGTGTTGTTTTTTTGACGTAAGCCGCCATCACTATAAAGTCTATAAGAGGGTTGTACGTTATTTTACAGACTGAAGTTGTTTAGAATTTCATTTCATAGATTTTTTTTCTCGTATTATCATTTCATAGAATAATCAATATGTAGAATAATTGCTTTGAAGACATTTAAATCATCGTTTTTTATTTCAAATAAAATTCAATGTTTCTTTTTTCATATCATAGAATAGCAAATTAAATATTCTTTGTTCTCATATTATTTGATTTACAATCAAATTATATCGCAAAGCTTATTCAAGGAATATAAAAAAAAAATAACCTCGAAGGCTAAGGCGGGAGCTTGCTTCGCTTCGCTCCCGCCATAGCCTTCTAACCTAACCTATTCAAGTCTGTTCTGCCCAGAGAGGTCTTGCTCGCTCACTCATATTTATAGGTTGTACGTTAATGAGTTTTGAGTGTGTATGAAAAAATACACTGACCAAACAATATTCGTTGAAAAATAATTATATTGTTTGATAAGTTTGTGTAATGAAAAAATAAAATTACAAAATTCATTGAATTGATTTTCTGTCGAATTTGTTTCTTTCAAGTAAATAGTTAAAAAATAATAATATACGAAGCAAAAATACAAGGACCAAATAGTATATGAAACATTTTCTGTGAAACAAAATTCTGTAATTTTTCAGTCTGTAAAACAAGGGGACACCCTATAAGAGCTATCAAAAAGGTGACAATACCATAACCAGTGATCGTACTTTTTCCAGCATTTTTGGTGCAGTGCTAGGGTTGTCAGTAGCGCCCAATATTGAATTGTTTGAACCAAGAATCAAATAAAATAAAAATAAAATAAAATAGCGTATTAAACAAATCGGATATACAGAAAATATTCTCAGAACATGTTAGGCCTAAAGAAGGGTTAATTTACTACGAGTATATGAGAAAATGTAACACAGTCGCAATTAATCCTTATCTCAGGTTATATAGTTCATATTTATGATTAGGAATTGATATACTATGTATTAGCATAGACAGTATAATGCGTAGGTAATGGCAGTACATAAATATAGAAGACATTTTGTTTTTTCGCTGACGTCCCGTCAAGTGCTAAATTATAATATAATAAATGATTAAGTAAAAAAATTGTAATTCATTTTCAATGACCACATAATATTACATAATTTTAAACGTCAATCATATTATATACACGTCTACAACCCTAGGTCGCTGTCGTGTGTCATTTGACGTCATCGCACCAAGAATGCTGGAAAAAGTACGATCACTGACCATAACAGATCAAAAACAATATGGTTTTAACTGTCTTGAATCCATGTTCTTGTTTTTTCAGCCCATTTTAATATTAAACATGCACGGAGCCGGCAACCCACTTAGTGGTGAATGAATAACACGGGAACGAGCCTATCCCGTGAATAAATGATTAGTTCCAATCAAAATTAAGAGGTTTAGGCAAACCGCACCCGACTGGTTAAATAATGAAATACCCGAGCCTGCTTACTAAATTACTTTATCCTTATCTATATCATTACTTTCAAGCAGCAACAATAAGCAAACGTCCTGTATTAAGAAACCTCTGTGGTGGTTTTTTAATGTTATCATTAAAGTATTGCATCTCATTAAAGTATCGGCTATCGATGAGGTTGCATCTTAATGTTCATATTAAAGTATAAGTAGCAACAGTGCTAATATTTAGTACGTTGGTAATACAAAACACTTGGTAATGGCTCAGTTAATCACGGATAGTGAATTCCACTAACTCAGTTGTTTACAACTTCTGTAAGTATCGTTAACTTTCTAATAAAACTAATAATTAAATTCCTAAAGTGTGGTAACCCTACATTTAATGCCTAACTGTCTTATCTGTCGCCCGATGTTATCAATCTAATTTAAGGCTGGTTTACACTTTGTGAAGTAGCAAGTGAAGGTAAGAAGTGATAAAGTTAACAAGTTTTTGAGGATGATTACATCAAAACATCGTGAATTTCATCACACTATACATTTAACAAAGTGTAAACAGGGCCTTACACGTTGATTTTACTAATCACTTTACATCGGCTCCTCTCACCTGCACTTGCTACTAAACAAAGTGTAAATAAATAGGGTTAATTTAAACTTAAAATATAAAAACAGGTAAATTATCAGTGCAAGATTTAGTAGAGGGGTTTAGTTTACGAAAAATGAGTGTGCAACTTTGATTTTGTATTACCATTTTGAAGTCACCCTTTATTTACTCTTTTTTTTATGGCGTAGGAAGGCCAACGAGCACACAGGCCACCTGATGGTAAGTGGAAACTGTGACCCATAGACATTCGCATTCACAAGACTGCAATCCTAAGATGAAATGCCTCTATGCTAGTCATTTCACCGGCTGTCTTATCCCCAAATCGGAACACAACAATGCAAACACTACTGCTTGGCGGTAGGTTAATGGAAAATATGGTGGTACCAACCTGCACGGACCCTGCACAAGGTCCTCCCACAAGTAAATCTGTTCTTAACGTGTTATAGTGTAATCACTATTATGATAGCTCGTTATACAGTCATGGCGACCGACTTTAAAACAGCACGATGACGTGTCAAACATGATACAAAAGCAATAATGTTTTACCGAGCAGAATATAGCCTGAAATCTTTATTAAAAAAGCTCTAGAACTAGAAACTCAAATAAAAGAAGATGCAAATGTCCGCGAAATAGAAAAATCACCGCAAATTCCAATCAAGCGAGAAGCTGGCGGAATACGGAACCAGTGCCCCTACCATGAGTTACAATCACCGTACTCGGTAGCGAGGCGAATGTTCTGTCCCTCGCAGACCTCGCAGTATTGTTATAGAGTGCGAGGGACAGAGCATTCGACTCGTTAGCGAGTACGGTAATTTATTTATTTATTTATTTATTAAATAACTTAAATCTATAATAACAGGCTGTTACCTAATGCGATAGACAAGTGAGCAATAAGAATAAGAATTAACACTAGGTACATTCAGCTATTAAAAATGTCTAGCATACGTAGAACCTTGTCATTGTGATTGCCATTGATATTGTGTGGTTATTGTCATGCTTGTAACTCATGGTAAGGGTGCATAGGGTTGCCAGATCTAATGACCCTATTATCGGGAGAAAAAATCAATGTTTTGGGATTTTGGACTTTTGGTCGGGAGAAACAAAAATAAAGTCAAATTGACCTCGTCCACCTTTTGACTTTAGTCGACTGACACAAGATTCTTTTTCGAACTAACGAAATTTGACGTGGGTCTAACGAGGTAAGTAAATATATTAAAACAACAACATTACGGAGCGTCAAGAAACGTTTCGCTTGACAAGAATTCAGTACTTAAAATTACTGTTTTATTAAATGAAGTGGTTTTCGCGAGATTTTTTTACTTTATTGGGAATGGGGAAAACATAGGGTAAAGTAATTAGTGGTCAGGCAGAGACCAGTAGTCGGCCTCTGCCTATACTTTGTACGAAAGATATATTTCCCGCTCTTTGCATTCATATAAGGTCGACTACTGGTATCTGGCTGACTACTGGTGGCTTTACCCTAAATAAGTTCGGGAGAATCCTTCCAAACCCCGAACATCTGGCAACCCTAAGGGTACACGACTCTCCCAGCTACTTAACCATTTATCTACTCAAGTGCAAAAATATCGGGGTCGCGGTCGATTGGGATTCTTTAAATAGTGATCGGTTATTTTTGGTCGCTATTCTCTAGATATAGATCTGGGGAGAAGTTGTGGCTAGATCTCGGATTATTTATTATAATTATGATTTAAGTGTGAGATAGTTAAAGTGAGGTTAGGCATAAGTTGGATTGTAAATTATTATAATAGGTAGGTGTAAAGTCATTAATACGCTGGTAAACATCTTAGCCTTTTTTTGCAAAATGTTACTGAATTATCAACAAGTTTTTAAAGTTGTAGGTAATTCTGTAGCTCTGCCTACCCCACTCTGGGATTACAGGCGTGAAGGTATGTATGTAGGTATGTGTAAAGTTAATTTCAAAAAAAGTGAAAACCTAAAATTCTTCTATAACCAAATAATACAACGCAATCAAATGAAAAATTATTAATATCCCATGAAACAAAAAAAAAAGCTACTATGTATTTAATGAAGGAAAACTCACCCCGTATTCTGACAACCGTATTTGATGTGTGTCGTGTCCCTGGTAAACCAGTCCCTGTTGATTCTATTTTTGTTTGTTTTCTACAAGTGTATTTGACGGGCTTATCAAGAAAAATAGAGTAATGTTGAATTTCTATTGAACTGTGGGCAATTTAGCACGTTTCAAATTCTGCAATGCAGACAATTTATATTATTTATTATTTACTGTACAAACAATGGTAACCTATATCATGGGACAATGTCACACCAATTGACCTAGTCCCAATTTAAGCTCTAGGCTTGTATTATGGGTACTAGACAACGATATAAATACTTATATAGAGAAATATATACTTAAATACATAGTAAACATCCATGACTCAGGAACAAATATTCGCGCTCATCACACAAATATCTGCCCTTACCGGGATTTGAACCCAGGACCGCTAGCTTCGTAGGCAGGGTCACTACCAACTAGGCCAGCGCGTCGTCATAACCTATGAGCCTAAACTTAAAAAAAAAAAATAGTGAATAAGGGTACAAGTTGACTTAACTCGTTATAAAGTAAGATTTATAAGTTTAGGTTTACATGTATTTAAAACCGGTGTAGCATAAAGCAAGCTGGAAAACCCCTACTGCATGGTCAGATATTGTCTATGTTAAATGCTTGTAGAGATATAGGGTAAACGGACCTATTGTTGGCCGCCTACCGATTATTAGCCCCGTAAACTTTAACATAACGTAATATAGACGATTATTTAACAATCACTAGGTGCCAGTAACTTGTATTTTAGAGGTCAGTTATTAGGTGTTTTATCCCATCCATTTTGGTATTTTTTTAGTTAAAGACGACCTGATCTGACCCGAAAAAGTAGGGTAATGTTTTTACCGGATGCGTGCATCACTAGGCTGTTGCCCTTGACTCCGTCTGCGTTGAAGTGGTTTAAGTATCACTAATTCTTCAGGAGCTTTCCGACCAGGATAAAAACTAGTATTTGTCGTTCGTCGGAGTTAAAGCTTTCCTCATACTAAATGAATTAAATCTTAAAATCTTAAACATTAAACATCTGTGAGACTCAGACATATTAAGGAGATCCTCCAGTATAAGAGAACGTCACTGTCACCACTCGGCTCAAGGCACCCATCGTCGCTAGCTCTACCTTTTAATATCACTTTTCATATCTGCCTGTTCCTCGTCGACTGCCGGGTCGACCGTGTAATTGGCTGTCTACCCAGCCTCCCCCCCACCCTGCGACCAAAATGCTTCCAATCTTCTTATTTCACAGGGACTTTACAATGAGGGTTACCAGGGTGGAAGAAAACGCGGACGATGGAGGCGGTGTACCCAAATTATACACCAGCGAATTGTTACCAGTAAACATACCTTTGTTTTGTTAAATAAATAAAATTCCATAATGAAATTAGGAGCGTTTCTTTTGTTTTAATAAATACCTATTAAATAGAGGAAACCCCCATATAATGATATCACCTTCGTAAAGACATGAATATGATACTTAGTTATAAGCATTTTAATCGAACGGGCTTTCCTTTAAAAAAACATCTTCATTTGGGAGCTACGATACCTGTGACGATACCATAGATAGACTAATAGGTGCACAGACACAAAATTACAATTAAAAAAAAAACTCAATACAAATACACGTACAACGGGGATGTTTGCTTTTACTCACTTGTTTCATTGTTTAGGGTCCTTTGGATAATTTTTTAGGGTTCCGATGTCAGACCATGCCACCTCTCCATCCATCCATACCCATAGACATCCGCATTCACAAGACTGCAAATGCACTGCCAACCCTGAGGATTAAGATGGAATGCCTCTATGCTAGTCATTTCACCGGCTGTGTTATCCACAAACCGGAACCCAACAATGCAAACACTGCTGCTTGGCGATAGGTTAATGGATAAGATGGTGGTTCCAACCCGGACGGACCCTGCATAAGGTCCTCCCACAAGTAAATAAAGAGAAAAATAACATCGAGTAAGGTCTTATTGTGGATAGCTCTTAAAAATCATTATGTACGTATTTTTATCTTTTAAGTTTAGGAAATATTGAATTAGAAACATGTAAATTCCTATAGATTTACGTGTCCCTACAGTCAAAATTAACTAAAAGTAATAAAAATCTTTCTTTTAAATGATGATTGGCCTCCCCACCCCCAGGTTTCACTCGATAGGGAAACTTATTCATGTATGCATAATCGACGGGCGCGTTCTCGATCGTTTCCTGATTTAAACCGAGAGAATTTGCTGAAACATCTGGGCTCGTCAGGGAAAAAAATATAACAAGACTTCGATTAAGATTTTTAAAGGAACCACCGACTAACATAGTATCGGTACAATTTATCGATGAATAGTAAATCTCTATATATTATAAAACAGTCGCGTCACGCTGTCTGTCACTCTGTATGTACGTTTAGATCTTTCAAACTCCGAAACAAATTTTTGAGTGCTTTTCATCAATAAATAGAGTGATTCAAGATTAAAGTTATTAATTACAACAGTTCTGTTTTTTGTACGGGTTTTACAGAAAACTCGCAAAAACCGAACGAAGCGGGGGCGGGTCACAAGTAAATAATAAAATAATAATAGTTAAATAAAACATCTCGTGTGGTTCCCGGGTTAGAATTGTGCCACTCCATGTCTTCCCGTGAATGTCGTAAGAGGCGACTAAGGGAATAAGGGCTTGTAGTACTGTTAGGCGATGGGCTTGCAACCTGTCACTAATATACACTGTTAAACATCTTAGCCTAATTGTGCAAATTGTGGTTACAGAGTTATCAACAAAGAGTTGTTGGTAATTCTGTAGCTCTGCCTACCCCACTCTGGGAATGAAGGCGTGAAGGTATATATATATTAAAGTAATCATGTAGGTACATTAAGAAGTTGCCCATTGTTACTCTATATCAAGGAAAGCCCTCATGCCGGTAACACACTGTATAATACACGTAGTCCTAGAAGCCCTAGACGTTATAACGGCGCAGATCTCAATAATATTTCGTCAAATATAAAGGCCCATTTAGATTATCGGCAATAATTGTATGCGATTATTTTGTTGCAATAATTGTATTCAAGAATTGCACTATAGAGTTTACAAGTGTGCAATATTCAAAAAAATTAAATCAATTATTGAATACAAGGTATTGGCTGGAAATAATTGCTAACCTCTTTGTTTAAGGCCCATTTAGAACTTTATTGCACATTCCATACAATAAAATTAAGGAAATAAAATATTGCAAACCTTACGTGATATTCTTGTACTTACATTGAAAGTAACTTGAATTCAATTCTGGAATAGGTGTAAACAGGCCATGTAGTCAATTGAATACGAGAATTGCCGCTCAATTGAATGCAAGAATTGCAGCTCCATTTATTATTCAAAAAATTGATTTCAAGAACAACAAGTCGAACAATCAACATTGACTGGAATCTGTGGCTGCAAATACATGCAATAATTGCAGCAATACGTAATATATCGTACAACTAAAAGGTTTAGACTTGTCAAGACTTATATGCATTTTTTTTATTGCAATTATTGCATAAATGTAAACAAAGAGGTTAGCAATTATTTCCTGCCAATACTTGTATTCAATAATTGAATTCAATTTTTTGAATATGGCACACGTGTAAACTCTATGGTGCAATTCTTGAATACAATTATTGCAACAAAATAATTGCATACAATTATTGCAGATTCTTCTACAAGAAACTTGCATAATGTAAATGGGCCTTTACATTTATGACATTATTGCAGGAAAAAAAATGCATATAAGCCTTGCCAAGTCTGAACCTTTTAGTTGTACGATATATCACGTATTGCTGCAATTATTGCATGTATTTGCAGCCGCAGATTTCAGTCAATATTGATTGTTCGACTTGTTGTTCTTGGAATCCATTTTTTTAATGATAGATGGAGCGGCAATTCTTGTATTCAATTGACTACATGGCCTGTTTACACCTATTCCAGAATTGAATTCAAGTTACTTTTAATATGCAAGAATATCACGTAAGGTGCACTGTGCAATTTTTTATTTCCTCAATTTTATTGTATGGAATGTGCAAGAAAGTTGCATAGGTAATCTAAATGCGCCTTAATTCTATAAACTAGTAGAAATAAAAGATTCTATCATTTCAGTTAAAAAACAATAAGTACGAGTACATTAGTATAATTGACTATGAAACAAAAAGGACATCCGCGTCGGGGCGCAGTCCGCCTGCGCCCTTTGAGTCGCGGCACAAAGAGCTTTGGAAGCTTGTTGTTGAACGCTAACAGAACACAATTTGAGAACTTCCGGCTGACGTCAAGAGATCGTGCTTGAATTGGAAATGGAATAAGGAAAATATAAATTAAAGTGTGAATTGGTTTTTGATTGAACAAGTATTTTTTAAAGGGCTTATTTCCATATATTTTTTAATTATAGGTAGGTTAAAGTTCCCTTCGTCCTCTAGGATCCGTGGATAGGATCCATTACACTAATTAAATATACTATTAAATCTACAAAGATCCATTAACGGATTCTATTGAACTTTTGATAGACCTGGATCCATCAATGTATTTTAGTATACGACAATGTCCATAGCATCCATCAATTGATGGATCCAAGTGTATTAAACGTTTAATAAAATCCATATATATATATATAAAATCCATTCTTGGATAGGTCTTATAAATAGTAGTGACTTAGTATTTCTTAATGCGTCTGCCTCTAAATCTTATATGGACTTTGAATAAAAACCGAGATAAAAAACCATAGCATAGAACTTGGACCGTCCATTATTCCCTCAAAGAAAATATTTAATTTTCCAACTTAACCTAAGCCTAGAGCCGTTAGCCGCAGAGCTGACCTTTCTTTTTTAAACAATTCGCGTTTGCACAGACCCTTAATCTCTGGCGTTACATTTTTAATTCATTTTCAATTATTCTCGAGGAACTGGCTGCTAGATTTGAACCTTTTGACTCGGGAACAAGGTTCAAAGTTGTTCTGTATTTTTTATACCTTTATGGCTACACTACGCCTGAGGCGTCACAGTAACGTTAATAAAACGGTACGAGACTTTTCTATAATTATTTGTAACTTCGTACTGGAATATAATATGATTAGTAAAAGACGTATATTTACTAAATAAGTTTTTATACACGCACTATTGGGGAAAGAAAGAAAGAAAAAAGAAAAAATATTTATTCACAACAAAAGCACAAATTACGGTAGACAAGATAAGAAAATAAAATTTTACATCAGCTCATGTGCTATTTGTTTTTATGCTTAGGCATTTAAATTTAAAAAAAAGTAAATGGACTTCACTTAACTCTAGCCGAGACTAGTCAGACAAAAAGAGAGAGGGTATGGATTGTTTAATGTGTTTTCTAATCGAATGCTAGTGAATGAGAGCGGTGGGTAGGACCTTATGCAAGGTCCTACTGCCAAGCAGTAGTGTTCACATGTTATTAGTCCTCAGGGTTGGCATCGTATTTGCAGTCTAAGGATTGTAGTCTTGAGTTCGCAAATGTCTTTTGGTCAAAGATCCTACTTACCATCAGTTGGCTTGTGTGCTCATGAGTCTTCTCCATGCTTAAAAACGAAATGCTGTAACCAAACTTAAAGAAAGTTAAAAAAAAAAAAAATGTAGCCGCCATTACTGCCAAGTAGTAAGAGCAATTAAATACGATAACACGTCAATGGCGATATGGTTTTTATGGTAGAATTGTTGTCAAAATGCACCATGATGATGTTACTGTTGGGTGAAGGGAGACTGTGGTTTGTCTGGACCAATATGGTTTGCAATATAACAGCACTGCGGCCCGTCTGCGCACCTAGTATATTAACACAATGAAATTTAATTTCCACGGACAAGAGGTTTCGTGGAATAATTAAATTCTTTTATCCGGACACCTAGCGATTTTGAAGATTGGATTTTTTACAAGGAATTTAGTTAATTCACTCACTTTTAGGGTAAATAAAACCGTTAGAACTAAGTAGTTTCAATGTAACTTGAAACTTAAGTGTCGTTTGTTAATAAACAACGATAGATGGCGTCTGCATACCCTCTGAGTATGAAAAAGCAAGCGATCACAAATTTCGTGGATCTTAAGAAGGGTCTTGGTGGCATAAGTGGTAATGCGACTGCATCGGCCCGTGGAGCCAGAGGAGATGTAGGTTCGAGTCCCTCCTAAGACCGACTATAATTAAGTAGTATTTTTTTAAATGTGGGTATTATTTGACACGTAAGTAAATTGTGATTTATGTTAAAAAACCCATGACCTTCTGCTAGAGTTTTTTGCGGTGATGTACGCCTTCCAAAGGTCCGGGACTCCCATAGTCCTGTGATTGGTAAGGACGTAATAATAATATCAGGGGAAAATGTCCCAAACTAAGCTCTAGGCTTGTACTATGGGTACTAGGCAACGATAAAAATAATTATAGAGAGAATTATATACTTAAATACACAGAAAACATCCATGACTCAGGACCAAATATTCACACTCATCACACAAATGTCTGCCTTTACCGGGAACCCAGGACCGCTAGCTTCGCAGGCAGGGTCACTACCAACTAGGCTAGCGCGACGTCAAATAAATACACGACACAAATATTTGGCCTTACTAGAAATCGAACCTCGAATCGCTAGTTTCGTAGGTAGCAGACTAACCACGTAGTAGTCAATAATAAATACATTATTGACTCTACCTAAATCACTTAAACTTTACTTGTGGCAGGACCTTGTGCAGGGTCCGTCCGGGTTGGTACCATCATCTTATCCATTAACCTACCGCCAAGCAGCAGTGTTCGCATTGTTGTGTTCCGGTTTGGGGATAAGACAGCCGGGGAAATGACTAGCATAGAAGCATTCCATCTTAGTCCTCAGGGTTGGCAGTGCATTTGCAGTCTTGTGAATGCGAATGTCTATGGGCCACAGTTTCCACTTACCATCAGGTGGCCTGTGCGCTCGTTTGCCTTCCCATGCAATAAAAAAAAACTTAAAGATTTATTTCAAATATTCCGTAAAATGATTTTTGTCTTGAAATCTTTTGTAATATCGTCTAACCACCCGGCACCACACGCGCTATAAATCATCGACGGCCATCTTTCTCGCTCTTGCTGTTATTAATGCCGCCACTGCCGTCCGGCACGATGGACCAAGTAATAAATATCATTTATGGCTCCATACTGTTCTTACAGTATCAGTTTAATATCAACTGTTTCCATATTTATTTGTATTGCCCCGAAGCAAAAAGAAGGCGTGTTATAAGGGTAGTCTTATTGTTGCAGAATGTCAGATTGACTTTGGACCTAACGTGGATCCCAAATTAATGTGTTTGACTTTACGGCCGGCCTTATAAGTAGCACGTCAGTCACTCTAACGTCACGTGTGAACTGCTGCACTATTAAGCCAAGTAAGCTGCTTAAGGCCGATTGCACCATTAATAATCACTGTATATGCATTCACTGACCTAACATGCCTGAGGCTCTTGCAGATATAAATAAAATAAATAAATAAATATCAGGGGACAATGTCACACCAATTGACCTAGTCCCAATTTAAGCTATAGGCTTGTATTATGGGTACTATATGATACTATACGTCACGTCATCTACCAGTGACGCGATTGGTTTAAAAACGAAACGAATAGAAACGTTAGTTAGTGTAGTGCATCTCAACAAGGGCCTCTTCTAGCATGTTTTTTTTATTTTTTATCCCGCCTCTTTCCCGTAGTGGTAGGCAGAGGTTCCTTCCACTTTCTTCGATCCAGAAAATCTTCACTCGCTTCCTCCACACTCATATGTCTCACCATACACCGGCGTCGGCTAAGGGTACTCCTGACGTGGTCCTTTCTTAAGACTGCGCCGAGCGTGACGCCGGATGTACAGTCAACCAATTTGATTTCTAAGCCAGTATGGACTATGTTAAAGTGACGTTGTCAACCAAAACATAAGAGACTTCTTGAGATTTGGTTATAACGTCACTTTGACAAAGTCCATACTGGCCTAGAAATCAAATTGGCTGACGGTACAGTGGCGCCCTCATTAGTATTATTGACACATACATACATACCTTCACGCCTGTAATCCCAGAATGGGGTAGGCAGAGCTACAGAATTACGACTTCAAAAAGTTGTTGACAATTCAGTAACCACAATTTGCACAAATAGGCTAAGATGTTTACCAGCGTATTAGTGACAGGTTGCAAGCCCATCGCCTAACAGTACTACAGTAGTATTATTGAGTTTTCTAATAAACTGAAGTACCTATTTTCTTGAAATCGAACGGTGCTTTTTTCTACTACAAATGAAAACACAACTTATTGGATATATCACATAGTTTACTACCGTAAAATGTGCCTACTTTGCTCCCCCACGGGTAATCTTGCTCCATCGTTATATTGAGGTATTCTGTATTGTAAATCATTCTAGTGCTTTCATTCACTGCGCAGCTGGATGTATACATCAATTATTTTTAGAAAATTTGTCATCAGCCTTGTCTTATAAGTAACATACAAAAAAGTCACTATGGAGCATAGTTACCCATGGGGGAGCAAAGTAGGCACATTTTACGGTAACAATTGACCTTCGAGTTATCAACTTAACGGAAAAAAGTGGCCACCTTTTCCCGTTAAGCTGACTACTCAAAGGGTAACTGTTATCAAAGTTTGTTACGTATCCCATAAATTGTGTTTTTACTTGCGCTACAAAAAAGCATCGTCCAATTCCATGGAAATTCTTTAGTTTATCAGAAAACACAATAATAGTATTGAGGGGCCACTGGACGCTCGACGTTTTTTATTTATTATTTATTATTTATTTAATTATTAGGCACGGTACAAAAGTAAATATATAACAATATTCCCGCAAAACTGTTTTTACAGTCTTAATACGCCCCCGATCTGATCGTGCAACGTTCGCCATTGCCTTCCCATTCCAACTTAGCCATTTACTCTTGCCTGCGAGTACAAGCGAGGCAAATCCAAATATTTGCTAAGTGCCGTCTGCGCAGTGTTGATAAACCGAGCACGGAGTATTGACACTGACGTCTTGTTGACTGACAGTTGGTAAAGCGGATACTATGGGAATACATTGACATATTATGTGTGCGAATAATATAACAATATGATACGACAAAAATAAATACTGGAAAATGGCCGACGTGAATCGATGAATCGATGTAGAATGTGGAAGAAGCGAAAGAAATTTGTCAAGATCGTAGCAAGTGGAAAGAAGTGGTCTCTGCCTACCCCTCTGGGAAACAGGCGTGATTTAATGTATGTATGTATGATATGACAAATACAGTGTGCTTTTCATAAGTTTGACATTGGCAACATCAAAGTGGCAACTCAAATCTATATCCAACTCAGTTTTTGCTGGTTCGCTTGGTTTCAACTCTCTAGAAGTGAGGCGTAATGATGTTCTTCTGACGACGTTGTAATACGCTCTGGTAACACGGACTGTTCTAGCCTAGTGATGCAACTTGTTTGTAGTTAAACATCATCTGACCTGGGCCTCTATTCAACACGGTAACACCATATCGTGTTTGAGCAGTACCCTTACCATGAGTTACTAGTATAATTCCAGACCTAGGAATATGCGGGGCAAAATTAAATGACAGCTAAGGATTGCCTATATCGATAAACTCAACTATCGATGCTATTCCTATATTACTAGTGTTCACTCCAAGTTTTGTTTGTAAAAATATTTATTGAGTGTGAAAATTAAACAAATAACTACATAACGCTTTACATAAAGCATTCTATACTTTAAAAAGATTTTTGAACCTTCACTCATAATCATCTATTTTTTTTTCCTCATTGTGTATTTCAGAATACTGTCCCATTTACTACTGTTAAAATAAACGATCAGAATTTGTTCCAAATTTTCGGACGTTCATTTTCTCAGTCTCAAATGATGAATCCATTTCAGGTGGCTAAAAGACTTAAATTACTGTGGAAGTAGAGGGGTGGAAGTAAAAAAAAACAAACTTACAAACAACGCTGGGGGCGATCACTAGTATATGGGAATAGCATCGATAATTGAGTTTATCAAGTCGCAAGAAGCAAGTCGGGTCGAATGCTCTGCTCTGTCTCTCGCACTCTAAAACAATAAGTAAGTGACAGAGCATACGACTCGCTAGCGACTACAGTATTTGTAACTCATGGTAAGAGTACTGTTATCGTATTGTCACCGTTTTGACAGCTCTTATTTACTGGACAGTAATGGCGGGTGACGTCATAGCAATACCATAACAGGTCAACTACGATATCGTTGTTACCGCCGAGAGTACCGGGCCTATAGAACCGTTTTCTCGCTTCAGTTACGCTATAGGTGGTATTCTGATACAATTGGGAAAGTAAAGTTTATTGAAGGGGTGTATATTATATTTTATCTACTCTCATATCGTAAAGTTCGAATTATAAAATTCAAAACGAATTTATATTGGCATACTTTATAAACACAATACCGAAAAAAAATTAAAAAATCACTTTATAACATTATTTCTCTAACAAAATAATGTTATAAAGTAATTTTTTTACCATTACGATACAAGTTAATCCAAAAAGTTAATGTCACCAACGAGGTTCCATATTTTATATTTTTTTATAATGGAACGCACATGCGGTTCGCGTAATTTTTACAGAATTACAAAAAGTTTTCATTCCTATTTGTACTTGTCTGTGACAGCGTTCGCTTTAACGCATGCGCGGTGATGTGCTAGGTTTTGGCGCCATTCATTGAATATGTTTTGCTGTAGTTACTTTATTAACTTTGATCTTTTATTTAGTAAGTTGAATCGCAATGTATGAGTGTAGATAAAGTAGTGTATGAAACTGCACATAACCAGGTATTAAAACACTCGTGTGAAACTATTAAAAACCTCGCCTAGCGGCTCGGTTCTTAAACACACACTCGTGTTTTAATACCCCTCTTTATGCAACAATTTCATAAACTACTATTTTTTGATAGTGTTTGGCCTATTAACCAATATTCTACAGTTGTTTTATTTGTACTCATTACAGTTCTTTTAATATATATTTTTTAAGTCTGTTATTAGAGTACTCTTAGCTTTATGGCACTATACGCGTTACCTTATCCTAAATGGTAATAAAAAAAAAACGTATTATGACAGCACTTTGTTTTTTGTCAAAATTGTCACACGGATAACGGTTTAGTTTTCTTTGACTTACCTCCGCGTTATTTATACTAATATTTGATGTATCCATTATACAAGGATGATATGATGCAAACAACTTGCGTCGGAGTTCAAAAACTAATATAATGCAGAGATCGTCAGGGATAGTAACAATCGTCAGCCAAATACGCGCCGGAGCGGTCAAGAGTAGATTCCAATCCAAGTCCAAAAAAGCGTTGCGGAGGTCGTCTAGAAAGGCGGTATCATCCAAATCCAAGGGTCTGAGCAGAAGTCGTCGTAAAATTCAAGGAAACAATTGGTAAATAAACACGGAGGTAAGCAAACGAAAGCGAAACCGTTACTCGTTTGACAATTTAGACAACAAACAATGTGCTGTCATAATCAGTTTTTTTTTAATTATCATTTAGGCTAAGGTGACGCGTATAGTGCCGTAAAGCTCGGAGAACTGTCATAACAGACTTAAAAAAATGTTTTAGAAGAACTGCAAAGAGTAAAAAAAAAAAACTGTAAATTATTGGTCAATAGACCAAAACCTAACAGAAAAAAAAATACAATATACTTACAGCTCTTCAAAAAACTTTACTTGCCCAATTAACGATGTCATTATTAGCGGTTGACAGTACGCGAGTAAAAACACAATAACACGCAACATGCGGTTTTAACCCACTAGAATAGACTGTTGTCACAGCATATATTAAATTTCCCTTTAAAACACTGTCAACCCAGAGAACACGTCGCATTTAAGTACTTCGTTAATTAAAAAAACGTTGTTAAGATGCATCCCTGGCCACCACAACGGCGCTGTAGATACATTACGGCTGCGCGCGTGCGCCGGCTCGACCGACCGCTTGTTTTAATCATACTTAGTTGCTCGAACCGCTCGCGGCGTCTGCTGGGGCCGATTTGTCATCATCACGGACGGTGTTATTCTTTTAAACAACTCACTTGTCATTTCGTCAACGAATTATTAATCCGTGAACTTAGCTAAGCGCGCACCACGATTTTAGTTTTACCGACACGATTTTAGAATCGCGCTGTAAAACATCGTAAAAAATTCATTGCGCGCACTGCGATTGTTCATTGTCAATATGGATTTTGTACAAGTGGCTTGTCTTGCCCTCCTGCGGAGTAGTAAGTAGAAAGAAGCAAAAAAGTAATCATAAATATTGGACACATCCTTTAAGAGCTCAAAGATATATCAAATCATATTCGACTACAGTCTGTGATCGAATTCGAGATCAAAAGTGTAAACAAACGGATTGCCAACATAAAAAAAACAAATCCAAGTGATGTTAGTTTAAAATCGTTGAAATAAAAATAAAAATAATAATAATCAGGGTAATATAATATTGTGTGAAGAGTTAAAAATATTATACTTAGGCTAACTATAATTATACTTTTTTTTATTCCGTATTTATGTTGTTTGAATAAAATATATGGAGTTTTAATTTATGCTACTGGCAATGGTAAGAAGTTTTAAACATTTGGTTCGTAATTATAATAATTGTACTGTTAATGCAATACGGCATATCGTTTATCCTTTGGTATCGTTGCTTTCTGTTGTTAAATTAAGAACTATGGAATCTCAGTCGGGCCCTTCAAATAATTAAATAAAAACAAAAAACCCGACTGCAGTATAGCTTGTTTCTCGCTTTACAGTTGTTTTTTTACTGCAGTCGGGTTTTTTGTTTTTATTTAAATAATTTAGTTTTTTTCACATTTTTTAGTTTTTTTAATAAAATAGTGGTTTTATTAATATAACCAAACGTTAAATGAGCTCTGGAGCTCGATTTTTTAATGTCACGAAGCTATAAGTAACAAATTACAAGCGGAACTCTCCTTTTAGCAAAAGAAGCATCGTGCATTCAAAAATCGATCCCCAGTAGTAACGTAAGATTAGTTCATTTGGTTAGATGGAGGCCGATCGAACAGATTGTAGATACCTACTTAGGCCGAGAAATTGAAGTAGGTATAAATCAACTAAACTTCTCTTAATCTCTAACAATTTAGTTCCTCAACGGTCAGTACGTCATACGTGTACCTGGGTACTAGACTAAGCACCTACATTGAGGTTACCTATTCCGTGTATCTCTACTTAAATAAACTGTCCATGCGTAGGCAGGATGGCGCATTAGGTAGGTATTAGCCAGCAATTTATACTATAACATCAATGTGCATTAATCAAGTATGTAGTAGGTATTCGTGAATTATTAATTATTACACTACTTTCTTAATGGTTTATATTGTAGGCGTTTACAGCTCAACAAGAAATATTTATTACTTAACAATTAACGTCCTTTTTGATTTCCCTGTCTAAATGGTAGCATCAAAGTATTATAATGTATATATATTTGGAATGGGCTATTTACTAGCTTTCATTTGAGACCCATATTGCTATAATAAACAATTTTTTTTTTTTAAAACCCCCTCTTTGTTTTTGCAGACGCCATTTTGAAATATTATATACCCTATGTCACTTCGGCAATTAAGACGAATCGAATGACACCTAGTATGTTAAAATCGGTCAAGCCGTTTAGGCTGCAGAGCGTGCCCAGAAATAGACATACATACATACATACATACATACATACATACATACATACGCTCGAAAAACATAACCCTCCTTCTGACGCAGTCGGGTAAAAAGGACAACCTCTCAACGCCAAAGAAATGTCAACGCAGTGCTATGTCCGTTAGTGAGAAACTTATGGTGATGAAAGCCTATAAATATTTCTACAAAAATTGGCTTCAATTAAAGTATTGGTATTTAGGTGGTTGTGTCAATAAATTTACCGATGTTCTTGGCATTTTTGCGGTGACGACGGTATACAGAATAGTGACTGAGAATAAAACCATTTTTTAAATTACATATGAATTGACTAACTTTTGGTGTCCAAAAGTCTTCCATCCAATATCTTACTGGAAAACATGCAGGTATCGGTATTTATATTTTCTGATTAAATTTCATACATTAAAAAAAACATTTGTAAAACAAGATTGTATACCCCTGGAATGTCACTTTGACATTGACAATTGTATGTTTACATTTTTGATCTCGAATTCGATCACAGACTTTATATCCCAAGATTTTTTTTCGCTTATACAACTCCGTGTGATGCAATTCATTTTTGCGATAATCGCGTCGCGGCAAAATGTGACAAATCACAATTTTAAAATCGATGGGTTTTTTTTTGGTATATGCGCGCATTGACATATAAACCCATACGTTGCATTTCTGCGACAAAATTTTCGCACGGCAAAAAATCGTGATGCGCGCTTAGCCTAAGAAGATCAGAGTCTAACGTATCATGCCCATACCGGAAATCGAACCTAGGCAGAGTTACCAACGACGACCAACTTTCTTTTGTATACATATAAAAAATGATTGAATTATCTATGTTTATCGTTGTCTCCTAGTTCTCCTACTCACAGGTCAATTTGTGTGAGAATGTTATTTATCACTAGCTTCTGCCCGCGACTTTGTCCGCGTATAACTAGTTATTCGGCTACCAATTTCGATTATAGTTATTCCTTCAAGAAGTCAAGATACTTCTTTTTCCGGGATTCAAAGTAGCCGATGTGTTAATCGAGGGTATAAGCTATCTCCATTCTAATGGTCGAGGTCGCAATAACGCCCGTGAAGCTCAAATAATTTTTTAAATTTTGTGATCAAAATTTAAAAAAGTGTTTTGTTTTCAATTTTATTATTACTCTTAAAATGTTTTTTATTAATGGTAATTTACCAGCGATTATTAATAACGTATTGACCAATATTCATAACCGTGGTATAAGTGATTTCTTTAATAAATCTTCGTGAGGAAATTTCAATGTACTGCGTATTTTTTTTTTCTGTGTTTTTTCTTTTAAATGGCATATCGTTGTGAAGAGTATTAACCAGAGAAGTTTTTTAATCTATTTGAAATCGTCTATGACTTGTGATTTTTTTTTATACTTGTCGAAACTTAAATGTCATTTTATTTTCCACATTTTGTCATAGCTGTAAGGGCCCATTTTTTTTTTTAAAGCACTACCTATGGGTTATGGTTTTGTTTTAAAATAAAACCATTATCATAGCATGATTTAAAAAAAATGGGAGGTTTCAGTTGCTTAGGTATGTAATAAGAAGGTTTAAAGGTAAAATTTCGGGATATTTTCAAAAAAACGGAAAAAAAAATATTAAAAAAAAACTATCAACTTTAGCATAGGGGTCACTATGGCAAATGTGTTCCAATTGGACCCAAGTATTTCTCATTTTCGTTTGTCGAACCCGCTACCAAACACCCTGTATTTAATATTTTAATATTACTGATGTGAGGTAAATTAACCGTTGGAAACGACATCGGGTACTTTTTAAGCACGAACTTTTGTAAACCTTGTTTTGGGAGGACCTTGTGCAGGGTCCGTCCGGGTTGGTACCACCATCTTATCCATTGACCTACCGCCAAGCAGCAGTGTTTGCATTGTCGTGTTTCGGTTTGGGGATAAGACAGCCGGTGAAATGACTAGCATAGAGGCATTCCATCTTAGTCCTCAGGGGTTCCAACGCTTTTATTTATTTATTTATTTATTATAGGAAAACCAACAGCTGATAAATTACCATAAACATAACGCTTTTGCGAATGTCTGTGGGTCACAGTTTCCACTTACCATCAGGTGGCCTGTGTGCTCGTTTGCGTTCCCATGCAATAATAATTTAAAAAAAAACGATATAAATCAAGTATAGGTAAATATTTGATGAATATCGGAAAGCACCCGTTTCAATTAAACACTTGTGACGTGCCCGCAAAATAGTCGCTTTTAGTTGAATTGCGGTAGCCACGCCGCTGTGAAATACAATTTACGTGCCATAAAAGCAAATAACGTATTTCATAATTAATTGAACACTGGACACCCGTAATTATTTAGTTTGAGTAATGTTTATTTATTGGCTTTTATTTACGACTGAGTGTTGAGTTTCTTGCGGCGTTTCTTCTCAGCAGTGGTCTCTTGCGAGGCGCTGGTAGATCTTTGACGTGTAAAATTCAAGTGCCCGTGCGGCCTACTTACTGAATAAACATCTTTTATCTTTTTTATCTTTTATTTACGTCGGGATTATACTTTGTCTCAACTCATTTTATTCGTTATCGTACTTATTTCAATTGTCCTTGATTTTACTTAAAATAATCTAGTATTGTATCACGCTTAAACAATGAAGAAGTTTAGGTGTGAGAATTCGGATCGGATTATCGACTAAAAAGTCGCACCCTGCCACAAACGATCAGCAACGGTCAAAGCCCACCTCGAACCACCAATAACATAGTCGCACCAACACAACAAAACATCAAGCTCCGTAAAACAACCGTGTGACGCGGCTTAATTTAATTTGTCCGATTTGCGGAAGGTACTCTAATTAACATCAGCTGTCCGGCTGTCTGTTGCGGAGTAATCCTGTTAGTACAAGTCTGTTTTCTATTTCATTATTAGTTCTATCTATATGTATAGTACTGAAGAATACCAGTCAGACTAGACAAGTTGGTTAACGCTAGCAAAAGCGATTTTTGAAAAATTACACATTGGAATTGACGGAGGCGCTTGACGCGACCGTCTGACAGCTTGTCAATGCTATACATTTTTGATAATAACCGAAATGCAAATGAGATACAATTGGTTTTATAATCAACGTATTTTAGAGCATTAACAGCAGTCTTTGGTATTTGACTCCAAGTGCGAAATGCCACACAAGCCATATCCCGACGAGCGAGGTTGTGCATTGAGCAAAGCGGAGCTCACTTTGAGCCGTTCCCGTAAATTTGACGTTAATTACGAAAAAGTAAGTGTTAGTTTAGGTTTCTTCGTTTAAAATCTTCCAAAACTCGACTTGTAATATGTATCTAATCGAATTCTGTTCATTTTGTTTACCGTTTCGCGAATTAGGTAAAAATGTGCATAAACATTCTGCGTAGTTTACTCTTTAATTTTATTGAAATAGGGTTTGCACATCAATGAAAAAAATAGTGTTTTTTGTTGGCGGTAAGTCATACAGTGATAGTACGGTTCTCAAATATTGTAAATTGACTTGTTATAAGGCACCATTTAACCCCCTTTCGGCTTTACGGGTATTTTTGTAACATCCTGTATAATAATAAACATAATCTAGCATTATATATAACAATGAAACATAAAATAAATATGTTCATGCGTAGTTGAGCAGGAAAATGTGTCAAAACTCACTAGAACTACGTTTATTTAGTAACCATAGTAAAAGCCTAGAGCTTAGTTTGGGACTAGGTCAAGCTGTGTGAGATTGTCCTCGATATTTAATGTATTTAATACTAGGTATTCACTGTCCGCGACTCATTTCACTTAGAAGTCGTGTATCACTATTTCCTCGGGAACTATCCCATTTTCCGACGTGACGTGAAGTTTAGTACAAAGTGGTAGGTACTTTTTATCCCGGAAATTTGTCAGTTTCCGTTTAAGAAGTCCGTATGCTTAGTACCGTTAGGAAAAAGCTACTTAATAGCAGATAAACAAATTCATCAATTTACTGCACCATGTGTTGGCCGTTGTTTAGTTAACGCCATTTTATTTTCATTGCATCATTGTTTGGCAATCCGTGAGGCTAACAGTGCTGTTATTTGCCTAAAGCGATTAATGGGCAAATATCAGATCGTGTTAACTGTTCTATTGTTTGCTTTAGACGACTCTGCCTAAAATATCCAGTAGATTTGGACAAGGTTCATTTTGGCCGTAAAATCTAGACCAATTGGTTGAATCTAATTTTCAAAATCGTTATTTCTTAAAAACAGAATTCAATTTCTCTTTTCTTTCCCGGATTGAGTTTTACACAGTGATAGTCGTGTTTATACCTGATTGTTATATCCTGTCGTATCATTCCCTATTTCAGAAACTAATTTGATAGTATTGACGGATCTCCTATATCTGGGTGCTTTGGAACTTCGAGCCGTCTTGTTGCTAATCATCAACTAACATAACCAACTAATCTAAGATCCGGTTCAGATAATAGCAACAAGTATAATGAAAATCAGAAAACGATGCGAACAGAAAACTGTCGTAAAAGACAAAAAAAATATGAAAAATCATCTGACAAGTCAGAGTTGTTGGTTATTCTGTAGCTCTGCCTACCCCACTCTGGGAATGAAGGAGAGAGTATGTATGTAATCTGACAAGTTTCCTCAGAATATTTCCTAGACCGTAAAAGCTTCCATTACCACAGAAAGCTGCGCACTGAGTAGTACTTAACTTACAAAAGCTTATTGGTCCACGGCGGCCACTGGGGGTCAAACCCTACCTTGGGATTATACTAGTCGACATCTCTTCGTAATGTTTATTAAAGGGGTACCTGTTATCTTATCGAAACACCCTTTAAAGAACGTGAACGTATTAAACATTAAGTAGTAAAACTTTTTAACGTTTAACGGTTATTAATCCTTTTAATGAACTAAGTTATAATCACAGATATTATAGAACCGCGTATGTATTAGTGACCTTATTTCTTAACATAGACGGTTAAATTTACTTTGACTATCAAATTGCATAATGCGTCCTTTTTATTTAGGAGGGCAGTGTGGCTCGGCGAGTTAGTATCTGTGTGCGTGCGAGTCGTATATTACGAACGAAAGTGCCGACCTTGTATGCTTCACACCTTTTAAGTGCAACATTACATTCTTATTTTTTGTAGGTCCGTAGCTATAATATGGAGACGACTTATCCTCTGCTCTCCCATACTATGCAGTAAGGAGTCTAAAATTTATTTAGAGGGGGGGAGATATTTGCTTCGAATCAATACAGCTACATATATAAACCAGTCTTAATTTAGGTCTCTAGTCAAACAATTCTTCGGTTTCAGGGGGAGCCATGATCCCCAACCCCCCTTTATAAAGCCGGTGGTTACTGATTGATAAACCTGCTAGGTACCTTACAGTTAAAGAGACAGAGCAATGTAACTATGTATGTATCTAGCTATGTACTTGTGGGAAGACCTTGTGCAGGCTCCGGCCGGGTTGGTACCACCATCTTATCCATTAACCTACCGCCAAGCAGCAGTGTTTGCATTGTTGTGTTCCGGTTTGGGGATAAGACAGCCGGTGAAATGACTAGCGTAGAGGCATTCCATCTTAGTCCTCAGGGTTGGCAACGCATTTGCAGTCTTGTGAATGCGAATGTCTATGGGTCACAGTTTCCACTTACCATCAGGTAGCCTGTGTGCTTGTTTGCCTTACCATGCCATAATAGTAGTTTATGCAACAGTTGTATAAGAGAGGTCAAAAAAGACGACGATATGAGCCGCAGGCGAACATCGTAAAGTAAGACGCCACGAGTATTTTTTGACTTAGTTATACACCGTCGCATACAATACTTTTTCTACGACTAGGTTTCAAATAAAATGCAAAATTAAATTAATATACCTAGGTTAGAATACGAACGAACGAAGCACAGAACAACAAACGAGCGAGAAACATTCGAAAACAACAAAATATGTGTCTATGGTTAACTTTGTTTTTAAATTGATGTGCACTTGCCAGGTTTCATATTTTTTTTAAAAGTTGCACAATCGATTTAACTTGTGAAATAGGGACTAAAAAACAACTAATGATTTGAGAAATGAATTCTTTTACCTGATTGGTCGATTTTAATATAGCTGCGTTCTGGTTGGTTGATACCAAATAAAATGTTTTTTTTAAAGAGTTAAATTAGTAAAAGAGTTTACATACCAAAAAGAACCTAACGTTCCGATTGACAGTCAATGTGTATTGTGATTGGTGGTTTAATTTGGTGAAGTATTTTGATTGGTCAAATTAACCTAGGTGTAAGCTTTGGCAGCTAGGCATATCGTTTTGGCTCAAAAAAGCACAAGTGCTGTTAAGGGGAATAGACTAGATAGACTTTTCTACGGAATGTTCTGCGGACATATTATCTATATTCTTATATTAGTGTTCGTGACTATATAAATGACAGATAAAAGTACAGGAGTAGGAAAAAAATTAAATGCTATAGCGCTGTTCCCCTCACTGCTTTTCTCCTTTACTGACCTGTCTCCGTCCGCATTCTGCCACAGTTTGGAGTCCCTGCCGTCGCTGCCCACGCCGACATCCAGAGCCGAGTGTCTGTAACAACGAGAGGGTTCATCATCAGCTAAGAAACCACTGTTAGACACAGGAGGAGGCCCAAGGATCGCCACGTATTAAAAACAGCAGAAGATTACTGCGAGAGTATTCGAGCGTATCAATGGAACGGGTCAAGCTTCAAGAAACAGTAGAAAAGTTTTTTGAGTGTACCGCACTGTACGAGCAGGCCTTGAAGGAAGTCGACTCCCTGGAGAGAGCGCTGCATGATGCCCATGAACGGATCTACGAGCTTCAAGAGGCCAAGCAAAACACTGCAGAGTTACACACTCAGTCATTATTTGAGGAATTGGTAGCGAGTGACCCTCAGTTGATTCCTGCTTCAACCGACAATCCCGTGGTTACCATAGATTTAACTAATGACATTTCCACCACAACAAGGTTAAGAAGTTGTAGCAGGAATAAACTAAAAAAACATATAAAAATAAATAGATATATAAGAAAATGTCAAAGGTTGTTAACACAGAATAAACGGTATTCAAAAAAATTGATACTAAATAAAATAAATGTAAAACTAGTTGACAAACTAAATATATATGCTAATATGTTAGGAAATAATAAATTAAAGTATGACACTGACACACAAATGTTACAATTAAAAATACAGGATTTGGAGGAGTCGATTCAAACATTACATAATTTGCAAGACAATTCAAAAAAAATTATAGCTGAGTATCAGTAGCGAAGCGTCCATACAACCCGATTCCCAGCGGCTTCCCTAAAAATTCCTATGCATAGAGTAGGTGTACCTACTAGGTATACAAACAACAAAACGTAAAACCGAAAGTAACCCGGTGTACTATAGCTTTACCTTGCTTCATAATACGATGAATGAACACGCACTAACGCCGCAATTCAAATTTATTTATTTACCAAGCCGAAATCTATCACTCGCTCGCACCCATTCACTAACCTATATTACTAGAAAGAAACAAGAACAATATTTTCGTATACACGCACACATGCTCAGTTACCTTTTACTACGCGCGCTCGAACTTACACCCACAATTAAAACCGCCATACAAGCCGGTGACTCGGCGCCGGACCTCACTAACAAATTCAAACCAAATGGTATAATATTATAGCGCTACATTAGCTTTAAACTCGCACACAGACACAGCGGCACCTGTGTGAGCACGCAAGAGGGAGAAGCACGCAAGTCCGGCCGACGAACTACGGCTTATTGCATCCAATTTTGAACTTAAAGTGCATGCGTTAACTTTCTTTTCCCAAGGACACTCAACTCAACAACCGTCTCTCTCCCCCCTGGCCTCACGACCTTCAACTACTTTTTTGATTTTCATTACGCCATTACTTTCGCGTCCTCGCGCTAATATGCGGTGTTTTGATTTGATTTATAGTTAAATTTGTGTTATTACTTAACTTATTGTGTTTTATGAGACTCAACTAGTGAAATTTAGCTTGTTTAGTGTTCTGTGAATGTTTTTCTGTTTGGATTGTGTTATTTGCAGATTCGTGGCGACAACGGAGGTTTGCTTATATTTCGTTAAGTACCTAAATATTGTTATTTTTGCTTCGATCTATTTTAGGTTATATTCGTGGTTTGGTTTTTAAATATTTTTGCCTGTACTCAAAGTACAAACGGCCGCATTGGTGCAAATTGAGTGTTATCTTACAGATTACCTACTTAATGAACAAACATGTTTTTCAAAGTTATCCTTTGGAAATAAGAAACATGTCATTAAGTTAGGATTAGGACGCGCTCGCCCAGACATAAAAATTGATTATAGGCGTAGAGATGGATTCTTCAAACATTTCCACAGCGAATTACAAATACAATTGGCTGACTGGCAGCTGCAAATTAAACAAATTATTTTGCTATTCATCTTTGCTGTTTTCCGATTCTAGCAGTGTTTGGAATCGAACAGGTTTTGCAGATATTCACAATTTATATAATTCAGTTAGGGGACGCAGGACTTAGAAAAAATTTCGCCAAAATTGTATCATTATGACACCTAATTTAAATGATTTTATCGTATAGAACACGTTAAAATAAGCATGTTTTACTTGAAAAACTTTTCTCTAAAATCAAAATTGGCTGAGTTATAGGGGTTCAAATGTTGGTCATTTTCAAGGCCTCAGGGACTTAAAAAAATTTGATGCTTGAAAATTATGTCAATATAAGGTCTATTTATGATGATTTAATTGTTTAGAATCTACTAAAACAAGCATATTTTTTAAACAAACTTTTCTCTAAAATCAATTATTACTGAAACATTACGGTTTGAATTAAAGTATGTAAAAAAAATAGGTTATGTTAGGTTAGTTTTTATATATTCCCGAAGGGCAAACCGCCCAGAAATAGGGAAATAAATTTGTATTTTTTCTAAGATTCAATCATAATAAGCACGAAAAAGGCAAGAAAAAAAAACTTATTCTATTTTCTATAAGTAATTCAGCTAGAAAACATGCTCAAAGCGAGAAACATATACGGAGTTGTATATTATTACATGAGTTTGGTAACAGTAGAATTTAAACTTTTTTTGGTAATAATTTTGAGGCCCACAATCGTAAGTGGAACGTAATCGAAATTTATTGAAACGTTTAATTGATACGGTAGTACTACTTGGAAAGCAAGAATTGCCTTTCCGCGCACTTTTAACGCACGCGACACTTCAGCACTGCTTTTTGAGAACTAGAAAGACGACATCCATTTTTTAAGGTATGTTTTTTTTATGTCACGGAAGGGGCAAACAAGCACACACGCCATACACCTTTTTTTTGCTCCGGCTTGCCTATTTATTTACGTGACGCTTCGCCACTGCTGAGTATTCTTTAGGAATGGATGACCTAATAGGGGAGCTCAACTATAATTTAGAGCTGTTTCAGTCACTGGCGGACAACCACACATGTGTCTGTCAAACCATGAGTGTCTGTCCAGCCACCAGCGGACTGAAGCAGAGCCTGTGTGTCAGCGTTCCTGCACTCAGTGTTCCTACACTGAGTGTTCCTGCGCTTAGTGTTCCTACACTTCCTATAGTAAATAAGGACAGTAATAACATATTGACATATAAACATAAACCTAACATAATTATGTACAGCGATGAAATTGGTAATAATATGGGCTCATTATTGAACTCATACACTAAGGGACATAGTGTGATCAGCAATTGTTTACCTCTAAGCAGCTTGGATAATATCCAAAATCAAATTATTAAGGACAGACATATTAATATAGACACAACTTTGCTTATTCTTATAGGAAATAGAGGGAATGTAAACAAAAATCAATTAATCTCATTTTTTCAAACATTGAATAATCTTGTTGTGAAAAAAATCATATTGTTTACATTCCCTTATTGTAAACAGTTGTCACAGAAAGAAAATGATATAAGACACAATCTAAATATGACATTATATAACATGTGTACATATAATGATAAAATTGACATTATTGATACTAATAATTATATTAGTAATAATTATATTTTGAGAAAAGGAAAATTTTACATTCCTAATTATCTTAAAAGACAGATAGCTATGTCGCTATCTTATTTATTTGATATTTCAGCCAATAATTTGGCTCCTGCTTCTTTTGAGCAACCTAAAATGCACCTGGAATCCGTTCCAAATACCATCAATCATTTAAATTAAATGAAACGACAACAGAGGGCGTCAACTCTAGCAATCTAAATCGTAATAAATGTAAGGCCAAATCTGGCAGCAAAGTATCTAATAATATCACTCTGGTTCACCAAAATATCCAATGTATAAGAAGTAAAGACCTCCAAATTGAGTTATTTCTTAATAGTAGGTAATAATATTGATATTTTATGTATAACGGAACACTGGTTAAATAGTAACGAAGCTATGTTTAATTTTAATAACCATCAGATCGGCAGTCTGTTCACAAGAAATAGCTCGATACATGGCGGGTCGCTAATAATATTAAACAATAAATTTAAATTTAAAGAACGTAAGGACATTGTGTCCTTATCTGTTGAACGTATATTAGAACTCGCTGCAATAGAATTACAGCAATTCATAGTAGTTTGTATATATAGGCCACCCTTAGGTAATTTCGAAATTTTTGAAAAGAACATGGAAACTGTCTTAATCAATTTATCACAATTGAGTAAGAAAGTCATTATATGTGGAGATTTTAATGTTAATATTTTAGAAAATAGTTCGCTCACCAACAGATTAATAAATCTTTTCAAATCTTTCGGCTTGGCCCATACTTTTATGGAGCCGACTAGAGTGACTGACACTAGCGCCACGTGTATTGATAACATTTTTACTGATATAATTCCAATCAGTAAGATTTTGATTAGTAACCTGGAATCGGATCATCTAGGTCAATTAATTAAATTCGAGTCTGTATCGCATGATATTGCGAAAAAGGAAATAACTTTTGTGCCGCTTACTGCAGGCCGTGTGGAAAGAATGCGACATAATTTAACGTATAATCTGCCCTTTTTAACAACTTATAAGGGCCCTAATGACATGTACAACTCATTCTTTCACACATTCATGAAACAATTTGACATGATATTTACATCCAAATCGGTCATGGTCGGTGGCGCAAAGGTTTTCAGTGACTGGGCTACTGCGGACTTACATAAACGAAGAACAATACTGTATCAACTATATGAGGAACGACGGTTTAACGCTAGTGAAGAGTTTAAGGAACATGTCAAAGAGTATTCTAAGAATTTCAAGATAGACTGCCGTATAGCTAAGCGAAACTTTTTAAGTCATAAAATCTTGAATAGCTCTGATGTCATTAAAACGACTTGGAAAATAATTAATGAAGAAACAGGTCGCCGGAAAAAGGAAATTAATGACTTTCGTTTAAAAGTAGATGGTAAAATCCTAGAGTCGAATTTAGATGTCGCAATTAAATTTGAATTTTTTTTTACCAACATACCAGTGTCAACGACTAAGTGTCTGAACTCTTCGCCGGCGTCTGCCATTTTATTATTAGAAGATAACGTGTCTGAATGCAGTATACACTTTGAATTCAAGCACGTTAATGCCTTGGATGTAATTAAGGCATTCAAGTCAATTAATATAAAGAAAACTAATGACCTTTGGGGGATGTCGGTTCACGTCCTTAAATCCTTATTGGAAGTCATAGCATCTGACTTAATGGTCATATTTAATCACTGTGTTGACTGTGGCGAGTTTCCTGATCTTATGAAACATAGCAAGATAATTCCATTATTCAAAACGGGTAGTACTTCTGACCCCACTAACTTTAGACCGATCTCCATACTACCCACTTTCAGTAAAATCTTTGAGAAATTAATTTTATCACAATTAATGGAACATTTTCAATATAATAATTTATTACACACCAAACAATTTGGTTTTACTCGGGGTCGCTCGACAACCGAAGCTGGTGTTGAGTTAATTAAACATATTTTTGAAGCCTGGGAGGGGTCAAATGATGCCTTAGGTATTTTCTGTGATTTGTCCAAGGCCTTCGATTGCGTTAACCATGACACATTAGTCAGGAAGCTACACCATTATGGAGTTAGAAGTACTGCGCTAAACTTAATAAAAACGTACTTATACGGGAGAATACAAAGGGTAGACGTGAATGGAAAACGATCACCTGGGTCTTTGGTCAAAATGGGCGTACCACAGGGCTCAATTTTGGGTCCTTTTTTATTCCTTATTTACATAAATGATTTACCATACCTTATAAAGGACAAACATGATATAGTATTGTTTGCTGATGATACCTCACTCGTATTTAAAGTCAAACGACAACAGGAGTTTAATATCGATGTAAACAATGCTATATCAAAAGTAGTAGATTGGTTCAGTGTTAATAATTTATTACTGAATGAGAAAAATACTAAATGTATTAAATTTATGACTACAAATGTGAAAAATAGACCAACTACTGTAACTATAAAAAATGATAGATTAGACCTAGTTCATGATACAGTATTTCTTGGAATAACGTTAGACTCCAAACTCCAATGGGGTCCTCATCTGGCTAAATTAGCGAATAGACTAAGTTCTGCAGTTTTTGCAGTTAATAAAATTCGGAATATAATAGACTTGAAAACCGCTCGATTAGTTTATTTTAGTTACTTCCATAGTATTATGTCATATGGTATTTTACTATGGGGTAGTGGTGCTGACGTAAACAGCATCTTTGTTCTACAGAAGAGGGCTATTCGTGCTGTTTACAAGATGGGTCATAGAGACTCGCTTAGAGATAAGTTCAAAGAAACGAATATATTAACCGTATACAGTCAATATATTTATGAAAATATTATGCATGTTCATAAACACATCGGTAGTTTTAGAAAGAACTGTGACATACATAATGTTAATACCAGGAATAAACATAAGCTCGCAGTGCCCTTTACACGGCTTCACAAAATAAAAAACTCTTTCATGGGTAATTGTATAAGGTTCTATAATAAGCTCCCAAGTAGTGTTACTCATTTATCAGTAAATAAATTTAAGAGTTACGTTAAACGTCAACTAATTTCTAAAGCGTATTATAGCATTAAAGATTATATAAATGATGACAATGCTTGGGACTGAATTATTTGTATTACAATTATTAATGACCGTGGAGACTATATACATCTCCTTGTATGCTTATTATTTTAATTTGACATCTGGAGACTCTTTACATCTCCAAAATTGACCGTGGAGACTTTCTACATCTCCCTTGTTTGTGTTTGTTGTTTTGTTTTTTTGTTTAATTACCTACTTACCTATATTTAATTTTAATTTGACATTTGGAGACTCTTTACATCTCCGGAATTGTATTATTATTTTAACCTGACATTTTTATTAATTTCATTATTATTACTACTGGGACCTGTACATCCCTGTGACATTTAAATTAGATAGCTTATGTTTAGTATTGTAATAAGTTCTTTATTTAAAAAAATGGCTTACTGTTGAGTTTCTTGCGGCGCTTCTTCTCAACAATGGTCTCTTGAAGCGCTGGTAGATGGTAGATTCAGACTTGTAAAAGTGCCTACAGGGCCTACTTACAGAATAAATGATTTTATTTATTTTTTATTATTTTCAATCACCGTCATGTTATCTTTAATTTCACTACAATATTGAAATTGAAAATGCTGATTATGCTGATACTATCCAATAGGTAGTCACGACATCCGTTATTGAGTTACTAAACAATCAAACTTGGCTTCCGGTGACAATTGGCAGAACTAAATCTGGTGGCGTCGACGTTATCAAAGTTTCTCGTTAAACTCGGCAGAAGGAATCCAAGTTTAGCCTTAGATCAATTGCATTGCGGCACTAACTTGGACGCCGCGTAATATCCACGGCTTTCGGTTATCAGATTTATCGTACCGGAAGAGGAAAATACATACATACATTAAATCACGCCTGTTTCCCAGAGGGGTAGGCAGAGACCACTTCATAGGAAAATAGAATAAATAAATAGGAAAATTGAGAATCACACGTAGATTAAGCTAGCCGCAAACTAAGCTCTAGGATCGTGCTATAGAAACGATGCAATAAACTTAGTTTTTCTTCAGGCACAACTGCGTGGTACAACTGACCAATGATTTCTATTTCAAAATCAATGCGGAGCTCCTATTTCTGAGTGTTTTGGCCCTTCGGGCAATTCTCAGAACTGACATAACCTAAACCTACCTCGTTTTTATTATAAACTTAACTTTGGTTAGTTCTGCCACGTAGTCGTGCCACGGGGAAGTCAAGCAAAAGTGGTCCAAACTAGAATTAAAGGCAGACTTCAAATACACGACTGGCTATGAAACTAATTAATTGTTAGTAATTTTACAAAAAATACTGTATTTTTACGTTTCTTTCTTTATAAACCTGAGGCTTTCAAGGAATCTCATTTTGAACCGTTTGTTGCACCGTTTGCAACTACGATGCAACAGATAGATGCACAATTGCACAAACATACACGTCAAACTTATTATCACCCTTATTTGCGTTGGGGGTTAAAAATCGATGACGGCCCTAAATTAATCCTATTACTAAGCTGCTGTAAAGTCCGTGACTTGCCTTCACTTTCAAAGACTAACTACCTCTACTTAGTTCACGAGTTAGCGTTAAGCTCGAGACAAACACGTGTCCTGAGAGACTCCGAAGTTAAAGTTTTTGCGGGACCTGCCTGGCCCGTCTCACTTTCCGAATCGACAAGTTAACAACAAGTTTTTAAGAGTTTCGTTCCTTTTAAGGTTCCATAGAGGAACCTTAAGGGAGAGACTTTGTGTCACTGTTCGCATGTGATAAAAAAAAAAAAATGTTTTTTCAGTAAGTAGGCCGCACGGACACTTTTACACGTCAAGAATCCACCAGCGATTCGCAAGAGACCACCGCTGAGAAGAAACGCCGCAAGAAACTCAACTGTAGAGAGTATAACGAACGGTAGCTGTCAATCGCAATCTTGATGTCTTTGGGTCTAAATTTAAAATTTTCATGAGGTTTGTTAACTTGATTGTTAAGGAGAACAGTTAGCTTCAATAGTGTGGTTTATTTCTGTACTTGATTGGTTTTTTTTTTTTCTAGTTATTTTCAATCTATGCAATTGTAACTGACCATGCTGTGTACATATTGTTTTGGACTGTAATCTAGGTTATAACATTAATCTGTGTATTTTTCATTTTCAAATTTTGATTGCTGTCGGTTTTATGTAACTTTTAAAATAAATAAACAGAAAAATAATTTGTAAAGTTTATATAAGAAATGGCTGAGAAACTGCACTTAGGTTGCACCTGCAGCGATGCATCTCCGCCGGCTGCGCCAGACCACTCGATCATAGCTGCCAGCCGCCGCATGAATTCCTTATCTGCACAATATATTCTCAAATGTAAGCAGTTTGTGCATATCACAATAATTTTCATAATAGTTTAAGATCCGAATAGGAAACGACTTTCACCGGGACGTTTAATCGATTAAAAGTGTTTTAAATCAAATGGAATATGTTAAGTAATAAATACATGCACTATACATTTTATTTAAAATGCTTTGTCACTTTTTATCAAATTGAAATGAGACAGTAAAAGAAAACGACAGTATTTTAAGCATACTTTAGCTATTGTACGTTTATGAATTAAGGACCTATCCACCATACCTGGGGGACTGAGCGTCGCTTTCGTAGATGACAACGATGATGATGATAAAGGAATAAGTTCGCCTTTGTACATGTTTTTTCATATTAATTGTATATACAAAATGATGTATGACACATATAGAATATGCAAACGTTTTGGTGCAAATTATTAGTACCGACTTACCTGTCAAAAAAAAACTGTAAAAATAACTTAAGTTTCGATAACTAATTGATGTAAAAGTCTTAGTAAAATCAGTGTATTCAATTCTGGCCGTATAATCACTATCTCATGGTACGGGGGCGACATTTCCATGGTACGAGGGCTAAAGGAAAATAGACAATAGGATCGCGTACATTGAAAATTACATTTAACTTGTATGTTTTTTTTTATTGGACATATTTTTAACAACTTACAGAAAGAAAAAGAATAGAAGTTCCGTTTCAGGAGTAGAAACTATCCATGCATTTAAAGCCCCAAGGTCGGAGGCACCCTGTATATCACCTCGTCATTTTTATACTTAAGTTTTGTCATATATTTAACTGAATTGAATAAAAAAAAAACAATCAGTAGAAAGGATGTACAAAAGGCGAAGTTTTCTATTGTTTTGCTCTCGGGCGTCGTTCAGTTCGACAAAAATGTTAAAACAACGATCGCTCCGCGAACTGCTACAAGGAAATGCTCTTTGTGCATCGAGCCTTTTCAGAATAAGAGTTTTGAATGAAACGAATTTTAATTTAATAACGTAGTTGCTAAGGGAATATAGGCTTGTTGCACTGTTGGGCTTGCAACCTGTCACTAATACGTTCGTAAACATCTTAGCCTATTTGTGCAAAATGTGGTTACTGAATTATCAACAAGTTTTTAAATAGTAGGTAATTGTATAGCTCTGCCTACCCCACTCTGGGATGACAGGCGTGTAGGTATATTATGTATGTATGTAACGTAGTGTAATATTATTTTCCTCTTAAAAAACTAGTTCGATTATTTACGATTTTTGAATATTATGTAGATAAGGGAATAATAAAGGCTTCTAGTACTCTTAGGCGATGGGCTTGCAACCTGTCACTAATACACTGGTAAACATCTTAGCCTGATTGTGCAAAACGTGGTTACAGAATTATCAACAAATTATTTAAGAGTGCTTGGTAATTCTGTAGCTCTGCCTACCCCACTCTGGGAATGAAGGCGTGAGTTTATGTATGTATGTATGTATTAAATATAAAACTTTTCCTTTCCAAGAAAATAAAAAACCTACAAACGGAAATGTAAAAATGTAGTTTTCTATAATAAAATACTTTGTTTTTCCAGCACCGTAAAATGTGCCCAATTTGCTCCCCCATGGGTAACTAACTATGCTTTACCTATAGTGACTATTTCGTTTCTTACCTACTTATAAGTCAAGGTCGATGACAAAGGACGATGAGCAAAAACGTCCCCACCCACCAACAGAGATGAAACATGTCCCAGTTTGTACATCTTGGCAACATGATGTATTTTTACTAAGGCGACGATCGTCATATGTATGGGTTTTTTTCGGAAAATCATAATCTTATTGTATGGAATTTGTTTAAAAATGAACACATTCTTGGCTTGCTTGGCTCTTGAAAGGTTTTTTTCACAGAAAACATCCCATCGATTTAGCTACTAAAATAGTTATTTGGTCTTTTTTTGGGTCCTAATGAACATATAGACATGCATCCCGTGACTGAAGGGTGGGGACGGGGTCCATAAATATAAGGGGTTCTAAAAAAAAACGATGTATACATCCAGCCGCGCAGTGAACGAAAGCAATACACGGTGATTTTTTATCGGTAATCAGGAGTTAAAAATTATTAATAAGCAAAAAAAATGGAATTTAATGGTGATATCTCAAACAATTAACTCACTATTTAATTTATTTAAGTTAATGATATTGTTAAAACCAATCACCACTGGATACATGGACATCCTACATTAATTATTGAAGTGAAGTAGATACGTCAAGTGCCATCGCTTTGGCGGGAAATTTGACTGATATTACTTATCTACTAACAATTTTTTACTAATAATTTGTTCACTGTCATTAAATTTACTATCTTTTTAAAAAGGTTGTAATCTTATAGACTAAACAATTAGTAGGGTGACAAGTAATTTCAATTAAAAGTTATTTCCAAAATAAAAAAAATACATAAAAAAGAAGTTTTGTTTCATGTACTTAACTGCGACTTAAACGAGATCGCCATTAATAACTGAATTAAAAAAATTGGTTCCTGATTACCAAGAAAAAATATCACAGTGTATAATGATTTACAATACAGATTACCTCAATATAACAATGGTGCATAATTACCCGCAGGGGAGCCAAGTAGGCAAATTTTACGGCTCATAATTAATATATTCTAAAATCGTGGTATTTGGACTTGATTAGCCCGGAGCTCAATTAGCATGGAACATTTTGACAGCTCCGCGACGCGTCACAACCTCCTTAATTACGTTAGACATTGTTTTCAATCGAATCGGAAGTGACCCTGAATGTACAGTCAAGGAAATTGATTCCTAGACCATTTTGGACTATGTCATAGTGACGTAATCAATCAAAACGTAGGACTGCTTATGATTTTATTTACAGTGTCTTTGACACCCTGATACATCAGGGGGCCGATTTTTGACTTACGAGCGCTCGAAAGTGACAAAAAACAATGAAATGGTATTTTTGACTTGCGAGCGATAGAAAATATGAACACGAGTAGTCCGTGGCATTCGTTTTGAATTCTATCAATAGAAAGTATCATTTGGTATGTATGCTGGGAAGGACACGAAGTATAAACAAACCTAGCACACACAGACGTGAAAGCGTTTCATTTTTCCTACATTTATAACCAGTCAAGAATTTGTAAAATAAGCGAAAAAAAATCTTATTTGCACTGAAATATTAAATTGCTTGTTATGATTTTATCTTATGTTAGCTTCACACATTTATTCGCAATTAGAATATGAATAAAAAAACCGGTATAACATCGACTTTCTGCGTATAATGAAACAAGTTCCAACTTAACTACTATTTAGTCAATCCCTCAGTTTCGAGTGAAAATCTCAAAAATATGGAATTTGGGAAAATAAATCGTGAAAGATTTTTGCATTCGAATATTTTCTACCGCTCGGTTTTGAAATCAAACACTCGAATGTCAAAAATCGGTCCCCTATCCCGATTTTCGTGCATTAGACACCCAAAGTGGCATTCGTGGCACCGAATCTGGTTTTGCGTGAAAATTGTTTACTTATTCAGAGGTTAATTTGGGCTCTAATTATTGGTATTGGTAATTAGCTAGAGAATTTAAGGGATTACGTGCGTAAATAAAATTTTGCAACGCTACGACTCCATGACTGTGTTAAAATTATAATTGTATTAAATAAAGTGCGGAGCATTGTAAAGTAACAGGGAAAAATAACTTTGACATTTAATGAAATTTTTATTAGTTTAGTGGTTCAGCCCTAGACAAACGTACTTAATTATAATATTATAATAGGGATAAGGATTTTCGGGATGAAATTTGGCTTTAAGATAGATTATGGTTAGGAATAGCATGTAGGCTACTTTTTATCTTGGAAATTTTGAGAGTTCCCGCGAAAATAGCGATAAACGACTTTTCGCGGACGGAGTCGGGCGCAAAAGTTAATGATTAATGATTATAAGGTAGATATTCGGTAAAATGGAAGCAAGGCATGGATCCTAATACAGAGAGACAGAGAGAGGCTGGAAGCATTTGAGATGTGGGGCTGGAGAAGGATGGAAGGAATTACTTGGACGGAAATGGGATCAAATCAAGAAGTATTGGTGAGGGTTAAGAAGAAAAAAAATATTTTGGAGGTTATAGAGAACAGAAGAGGAGGGATGATTGCCCATTAATTGAGGCACGACATGCTGATTAAAAACAATATAGAGGGGAAGATTGAAAGCAAGAGAGGCAGAGGAAGATCAAGAAGAAGTTAAATAGATCCAATCAAGAAGAAGGTACATGTCGTGTCGTATAAAGAGGTCAAGGAGCTGGAAGAGAGAGAAGATTGGAGATTACTCCATCGACAAGAGCAAACAATTCGAATAAAAACAATTTAGTTTACGATGAGAAATCGAGACCGAGCCGTGTAACCGCTATAGCACGAGCTAAGTTTTCTCCTTTTGACGACGCGCTGGCCTAGTTGGTAGTGAGCCTGCCTATGAAGCTAGCGTTTCTGGGTTCAAATCCCGGTAAGGGCAGATATTTGTGTGATGAGCGCGAATATCTGTCCCTGAGTCATGGATGTTTTCTATGTATTTAAGTATATATTCCTCTATATAAGTATTTATATCGTGGTCTAGTACCCATTGTACAAGCCTAGAGCTTCGTTTGGGACTAGTGCAATTGGTGTGACATTGTCCCCTGATATTTATTTTGCTACAGTTAATTATTCATAAATTATAAACACTGTAATATTTGTTACCTCTAGCAATTATTACTTGTAAATTTCATTTAATTTCATACAACAAATGCCAATGTGTCAATTGATAACAGAAATCTAATAACTCACAGCAAAATAAAAACAATAACTCTCGCAAAACGTCATCAACGTTATTTTCATTTGATTACTGCAACAGCCGGGACGCAGTTATCCGTTTTATTTCATAGGTTTAGTATACTCTAGTTAACTGGTTTGTTTAACCGGCGCTGCGCTGGTAACAGTGATATTTCGCTTTCACGGCAATGGTTGTATTCTTTAAAGAACTTCGCGTTGAATCCATTGTATTTGAAAAGAACGTCCTAGACTAAACACGTGTATATTGCCTTTAGAATAGAATAGAATGGAATATAAATAATTTAATTTAACGCCTTACGGCAGCACATTTAGAATAGAATAGAATAGAATTGAAAATATTTAAACCACATAACTAACTCAGCGTTGGACCCTGACCTTAAAAACTAACTTAAATATCTAAAACAAGAAAAATTATGTCAATTGTGTAGTTTTAAACTCGGCCCCCATTTGCTGGCAAGCAAGTTATACAACTATGCCAAATTTCAAGTTGATACCTTCTATAGTTTCTGAGAAAAATGCTGTGACATATAGAGAGACAGACACAATCACCAAAGTCTTACCAAAAGGATTCCTTTTTAACCATGGAAACTAAATAGGCTGAGAATATATGTTGTCACGTCAAAAGCAATATTTTTCTCCCGGGTAGAATAGAACCAAAGGACACAGATTAAAGAGGTCAACTCTAGTTTTACGTAAGCCGATGAAAGATCAAGACGACCGCCTTTGTCAACTCCATACATTTCGAGCCAGATGAAAAATACCAAATCCTAAAAAAAATTCGAGTGTGAGTTGGCTCGCGCTGATTAGATTCAAAATGGAATAGAAATGTGAATACAATACTGTGCGACGTTACCCTCAGTGCGCGAGTCCGACTCTCACATGATCGTTTTTTTTTATACATACATACATACATTAAATCACGCCTGTTTCACAGAGGGTTAGGCAGAGACCACTTCTTCCCACTTGCTACGATCTTGACCAATTTCTTTCGCTTCTTCCACATTCATACATCGAGTCATGCACGCACGTCGGTTTCGGCTACGTGAGAATCGGCCCTTTTCCAGTATTTCTCCGATTTGATTCGAAAAAGTACGCCTAGGGCGGCCCATTCCGGCCCTTCCACTCACTTTTGATCTGTATATCTCTTTCGTCAATCTTCTTTCATCCATCCTTTCCAAATGACCAAACCATCGAAGCATGCCCTTTTCAATCTTAGTCACTACATCTTCTTTTATTCCACATTTCTATCTGTTTTTTTTTTTGTAAATATTTTTTAATTCCACGTCGAATTCGACATAGCGCCAGTGAGTACTGATTCACTGAGTCCCGTTTGCCCGAAAACGAGATTTACGATGGAAACTATAAAAATGTTTCATTTTAACTGGAACGATCTCGGGGATTATGAAAAATACTGATTACTTCGTGCAGGGCTTTGTTGGCTTAACCGTTTATTATTTCAGGTTAATTTTCCTTTGTTTAAAATCAGTTTAGTAACGTCAGTTACATGGGGCGAAGCGATGAATGTCGAAAATGGAAGTACTTAAGTCCTAGCCTTACTTATCTTACCAATAGTATATTTAATAGGAAAAGTGCGTTAAGTCTTTAATTGTAAAATTTTATATTGTGAAACATGCGCTTATATTAAAAAAATATGATTAAAATATATTTAAAAAAAAACAAAAAACCCACTTCAATAAGAAAAAAAGAACTTCTTTTAAAATGGTAGGTCAGTCCAACTGAAGAATGCTTTTGGTTAACATATTGTAGACAGTCGCTCAACTATCTTAATCCAAATATCTTGTCATCTGTGGTCTTCATTTTCATTTCCACTTCACCTAATAGTGCTTTCCAAGAGCAAACACACGAATTACAATGAAAAATACCAAAATCGCTATAGGCGTGCCTATAAATTTTGAAGAGTTCCGTCGATTCCTCATGGACTCCATCATCAGATCTTCATTTTGATACAAAATGGGACTAAAAGGAAAGCACCAACTTTCAATAAAAAAAAAAACTCTTAGTCGAAAGTTCTGAGGTAACTAACATAAAAAAGTCGAATTGAGAACTTCCTCCGTTTTCGAAGTCATTTAAAAAAATAGTTTACTCAATAACATGAACATTACTAGAGAAAAACAATTTATGCCGATAAGTGGACGTGTTATAACTGAAATAATTACGATCTTGAATATAAAGTAGAGGTTTTTTAATGAGCTTTTTAAAACTGACAAGTTCCTGCCAGATGAGGGGACAGACATACACGACTATCATAGCTCTATCTCTTTTACTGAATGAAACTTAGGGGTCTTTGATCTCATAAACCGGCCCCTATATCATGTAGGGTCAGGTTTATAACAACGCTGTTAATATATCGTCACCCATTCGTTAACGTCACATAAAATCATTTAACTTACTTAATGAGGGCTGGGAACACGTGGTTTTAAAACGAAATTAATTACGAATATTGTAGCAGAATGAAAAATGGAAACCCGATATCAGAGTAATACGGGGAATATTTCATGTTTTATTATACTCGTGCATTTTTTATTAATTTAATGTATTTCAATTTTACGTTTTATTTCGAATTGTTTATATCTCAAAGCAGTTAAAGCGTAAAAAATGCTCTTAACATTGGCTCAATTTGTATCAAATCATCTTGCAGTTGTTTTAATTCCAATTTCGAATTCAAATTCATCAACAGTGTGATGAAACCGATGAATTCAGGTAAAGACTGCACCGAGCAAACACCGGTCCAGTGGCAGCCTCACTCCTATTGTAGTGTGCTATACGATGCGCTGGCCTAGTTGGTAGTGACCCTGCCTACGAAGCTAGCGGTCCTGGGTTCAAATCCCGGTAAGGGCAGATATTTGTGTGATGAGCGCGAATGTTCCTGAGTCATGGATGTTTACTATGTATTTAAGTATATACTTCTCTATATAAGTATTTATATCCTTGTCTAGTACCCATAATACAAGCCTAGAGCTTAAATTGGGACTAGGTCAATTGGTGTGACATTGTCCCCTGATATTTATTATTTATTTTATTATTTATACTATCCGCAAAAATATCTGGCCGGTAGGGCAATAAACGTCGGCTACCGTTAGGGGTATAACATGTCGATAACTTATAATGTAAACGTCGATATAATCATTATATTTTGAAATGTTATTGATATTGTTTTTAAAGTTATATAATGAAATGTAAATGGATGTATGTAGTGGATGGATGGATAGTTGTGGATGTGTTTGTTTAAATGTTTAAGATAATTACATGTTTAAGATATTTCTTAAATAATTAGCTAAATACGTGATTAGGTAAGTAGATAATGAGAAATGCATTAGTAAATTATAGTACGTATGATTGATAGTTCTATTTAAGTCATTAGGAATAATTGATAACAAAATATTCTATAACATAAAAGGGTAAACATATAGTAATAATTTGTACTAGTATTTTCCTTGTTTAGTTATTTATTTTGTTATACCTCCTAATTATTTTATTGTAATACTTTATGTCAATAGTTCAATATACCTATTTATATTTCGATAGAAACTATACAATACTGTTTTATAAAACACCACGTAATTTATATTCTTTGTTTCATTACTTTATCGACATTCCTTTTTATGCGTAACGCTACCTGCCCTATTGCTGCTCGGCCCGCTCCATAAGCCGTGAAGGTGTGAAAGAGATAGCATAATTCCGATGATTTATGACCTGACCGGCCAGATAGTTTTGCGGATAGTATAGTGGATGCCCGCGACCTCGTAAGCATAGAATTATTTTCCCGCTAGACCCCCTACTTCTTCCCGTTGGGGGTTGATTTTCGGGAAATCCTTCTTACTCACTTACATCATGACAGAAATTATTATAAGGGTATACCAAATTTCAAGTTTCTAGGTGCTTTAGTTTCGGCTGTGCGTTGATATATAACTCTTTGAGTCAGGTTTGCCTGTTATATATACAGGGTGGAAAAAATCTATGGGCCCTAGAGGGGAACTACCTTAAATCCTTTAGTTAGCACATTTTACTGAAAGGAAACATTCCTTTATAAAAAAAAAAAACAAAACTGCATTTAACGATTTTTTAAAATTTGCTTTTAAAATTTATTTTATTACACGAATCGGTAGTATTATTGTTCAGGATAAAATGTGTCTAAGAAACATTTGGTCTTTCACTCATCTGTTTTACGAGATGCCCATGAATAATATTTATTACAAGTTCTTTATTAACAATACCTAGTACTGTTCACTTGTAACAAGTAAATGACACGTTATAATTGTCTTTATCCCTTCAACATTTAAAGACATCGCGTGAAGTACAAGCTTGCTAATGTTATTCATCTCTAAGTACCTTGTCGAAGTATTGGATAATAAAATCGGTAAATAGTAATAATAAATCTATGCACACTATGCACAGCACGATTCCTTCTTACATTAGACGTTCGTTCTGTCGAAAAGTTTAATAATGGAACGTACTTTTTTTGCAACGCGGGGCAACACATTTTGAAATTCGAACGATAACATTTTAAAAACTATAAAAAAGAAGTATTCGTTCTAATTTCAGATTTTGTTTTGTTTTGCTTTCATTCCGTAATTTTGTAATAATGGTTTTTTTTTTTAGTTGGTTTGACTCCCGGGTCAGAAAAGCCACATTTAAAAATCGTTAAATGCAGTTTTGTTTCCTTTTAAAAATAAAGGAATGTTTCCTTTCAGTAAAATGAGCTAACTAAAGAATTTAAGGTAGTTCCAGGGCACATAGATTTTTTCCACCCTGTATATAGATTCTAACTGAATAATTTTCTTGAAATTGGAGACTGGTTACTTGTTGTACAAATCAATATAAAATTTACAGGGTATAGAAGACAAGCTATTTTTTGTGTCTGTAAATTTTTTATGATGCTTTCCTGACTTTATTTAGCAAAAAACTCAAAAAATTATCTCAGAAATGGTTCACTTTTGCATAGGGTATTATAGGACCAAAATTATGGCAAATGACCTCTCCCATAACCCCTAGAGGGGAATAGGTCGACATCAAGATACAAAATGGGTCATAATCATAATACATAATGGTCATGATATACAGGGTGGGCCATTGCAAAATGCAATTTGAAAAATTAAAACAATCAATAATGCTTCGTGTTTTCAAATAAACAATATATTTTGAATGTGATATAATTAAATAAATTTTACGTTTTAAAAATGATATCATCGAGATGTCGCCCGTTTCGGTCGCGGCACTGTTCCAGCCTTGTTTGTAAATAAAAAAAAACCGTAAGTTATAATTTGCGGAGATATTCTTTGGGTTTCTCGACGATCGATCTTTTTAACTCTGATGTGTTTGACGGATTATTCGAGGTCACTTTACTCTTCAATTATCCCCATAAAAAGAAGTCTGCTGGAGTTAAGTCAGGACATTCTACAACAATAACGTTAAGTTTCCTATAAGTTACAAATAATTTGGCCTCTCTAATGACATTGATGACTTGGGTCACAAATTAACGGTCGTGACCTTACGCATGGTTGTGTTCTGGGGCAGAGATGGCAATAATTAAATATATGAGTAACACAACAAGAAAACATATATATATATATATATTATATTATTATTATATTATTGTATATTTTGTGACTTATCCAAAGCCTTTGACGTAATCAACCACGAACTGCTTTTGGATAAGTTGCACTTTTATGGTATACAGGACACCTCCCACCGTCTACTTACGTCATTTCTGTGCGACCGGAAACAAGTAGTCAAATTGTCTGCGGGGGGCAAGAGACTCGAATCTGATGTTGGGACTGTAAGAATAGGGATCCCTCAAGGATCAGCCTTAGGTAACACCCTATTTCTGGCTTACGTCAATGATCTGCCGACCAGCATCACGGCCGGTGTTTCTGTGCAGTTCGCAGACGACACGACGGTCATAGTTGGCGCGCGCACGTATGACCAGCTCGCTGAGAAAATTCATGACGCACGTGATCAACTGCAGAAGTGGTTTAAGTGTAACGGTTTGCTCCTAAATATCACAAAATCAAACGTCATGATTTTCTCGGGGCGTAGTGTTCCTGTTCCACCGTGCGTTGCAAACAGTCCGATGCCTGTGTGCGATCAGTGTAGGTTTCTCGGATTCACTCTAGACTCAAATCTTAATTGGAAGCGCCATGTTGACCTGTTGTGTGGAAGATTGAGTAGTGCGGTGTTTGCGTTGCGTAAGCTGAAATTGCTTATATCTGACGATGCTCTGAGACGGGTCTATTATGCACATTTTCACTCACTGATGTCGTACGGCACACTCTTATGGGGAAACTCTACGGATGCCAACAGGGTAATGCTGATGCAGAAACGTGCCGTACGTACGCTGGTCGGGGCGAAGCCAAGACATACTTGTCGGGGCATTTTCACAACGCACCGCATAATGACGCACTATTCACTTTACATATTCGAAATTGTTATGTTTGTCCGATCAAATATTTCTTCGTTTGCAACAGTAAACGTCGTCGGCAAACAACTCCGCTACACAGGGCGTTTGAGAACGGTTCCTCGTCGCATGGCGCTTGCAGGTAAGAACCCGCGCGTCATCGGTCCCACCTACTACGAGCGTCTACCCGCCGAACTCAAACGCGAACCATCTGACGAAATGTTTAGGCGCCGGCTTAAGAATCTTTTGTTGGATAACCCAGTCTATTCTGTGAATGAGTATATGGAACTTGACTTATAAATAAGATTGACTTTTAAATTATTATTTTTTACTTTATTTTACTTTATTCTGTATTTGTGTTGACTTTTAATATTATCATTTAATTTTATTTCTGACGACCTCAATGTAACTGCATATAATTTGACATGCCATGTAATTTATACTGTGTTATATTGAGTAATAAAATCTGAATCTGAAACATATATTTCTATTCAGCTTACAGGGAAAATTTGCCATAGAGATAGAGTCTGACCAGCGAGTCGCTGCACAAGCATTTTTTCAGAATTCTATATATGGCAACAATTTTATCTGTCACACTAATTGTCAATCACAGTTTTTACATAACCTAAAATATAGCATCAGTGTATCTGTTACGGAAGTATTATCGTGTTATAATGGCTAAACCGATCAGAAGCAGTGCAAGAAGCATGTTATTTTCTATGATCTCTAACTACAATCAGGTTAGAAGTGACGAAAATGAGAGATTACTGAAAAATAAACGAATATTGGATGAAATCATTCAGACGACCGGTAAGTTATTGTCAAACAATGTTGATGCTTTTAGTGGCACTCTTTCATTTACATAATAGGAACGTTGGTGTTTTTGTATTATAATACCGTACGTAATTATTTATTTTGATTCTAGCTGGCGTGCGTGATGAAAACATTAAGCAAACTATTGAAAAGCTAGTAAAAGAACTGCAGATGGATATTGATAACAAAGAATCAGAATCGAGTTATTTGGCAAAAATATCCATCATGACAGGTAATAAACTATATTTGCTTGTCAAGAGTTCTCAATATATGAATGTGTTGATTTCCTGGACTAAAAATGTCTCCTTTTTCAGGTGTAAGCATTAGAACGCTACGTACAATAAAAAAAGAGGGTTCTACTAACCAAGGTGAATGGAATACGCCAGGGAAAAAACGTCCCCGTCCATCTACTGTGTCAAAATTAGACAATTTTGATGTGACAGCCATCCGTAATAAAATTAACGAATTTTATTGTGTCAAAAAGCAAGTTCCTACTCTAAGAACATTACATGCAGAATTGAAAGAATCTATAGGATTCTCAGGATGTTGTGAAACACTGAGGAAAATATTACACCAGAATGGATTTCAGTTTAAAAGAAATAAAGAGGAACGCTCCATTCTCATGGAAAATTTTGAAATATCTGGATGGAGACAAAGGTTTCTAAGAAGTATACACAAGAAACGACAAGAAGGAAAATCGATTGTTTATCTTGATGAAACATATGTCCATCAAAACTATAGACCAAAAAAGTCATGGCAAGGGCCTTCGACTTCCGGTGTTGTTGAAAAAATTTCATCTGGCAAAAGGCATATTATAGTGCATGCTGGATCAGAGCAAGGATTTGTGCCAAATTCTCTGCTTGTATTTAGCACAAAATCCAAAGCAGCTGATTATCATGATGATATGAAGTGTAATTTTTTTAAAGTGGTTACGTGAAATGTTGATCCCAAATTTGACGGAGCCGAGTGTGATTGTAATGGACAATGCAAGTTACCATGTCACACAAATAAATAAGCCTCCAACCATGCACAGCTTGAAGGCAGACATTCAAAAATGGCTAAGGGAAAATAAAATCCCATACGAAGAGTGCTATAAAAAAGAGGAATTGATGTGTCTTGTTGAGGAAAATAGAGTTGGTCCTGTATATGCAGCAGAGGAAATATTGAAGCAGCATGGACATGAGGTCCTTAAATTGCCCCCATACCATTGTGACTTAAATGCAATTGAACTCATATGGAGCCTGGCAAAGCGAAAAGTAGCTAGCAGAAATTTGGGACTACATGGTTCAGAAACTGAAAACTTGATCAGAGAATGTTTTTCAATGATTACACCAGCAGATTGGAAAAAATGTACAGACCATGTAATCAATGTAGAGGAAAAATACAAGTCTAAGGATAACATTCTTGACACTGAATTGGCTCCATTTATAATACAAGTTCGTGAAAGTGATGATGAAAGTGATGATTCTCTATCAGGTGTTGAATTTTTGGAATCTGATTTTGATTATGACTCATGAATAAATGGCTTTATCATTTTATAAATTTGTTTTAATAAAAAATACATTAGGTATATTAATTTATTATTGACTACTAAGTACTACCTACGTAAACTAAACAGGTATGTTACCAGTTTAGTTTATATAGTACCTACAGTCGAGTTCATAAATATAATTATGAGCAAATCCAAGGCTTCAAAAATAAATGAGCATAGAAAAGTACATATGAACTGATCAAATTTACCAATCAAAAATATGTACACACATCATCTGTCATATTTATCTGAGCATATCACACAATAATATGTAAGCAACTGAAAACTGATAAATATCTGTACTAAGTACTATTTTTCAAAATTATTTAATCAAGGCAAAGTGCACAAATATCTATGCAAAAGTTGTTTCAAATATTTATAAACATGTAGTGGCACAAAAATATCTGTACTGACGTTTTACAATGTTATGTGAACACGTTGCTGTTCATAAGTATCTAAACAAACACAAGACTTAACAATTTGACAATCATCGAAAAGAGTACCGTACTGTCAAATCATACATTTGTCTCTTTCCCTTTCAATGTGACTTCATAGAAGTGTCATTAGTGTTTGCTTGCGGTTTCTAATATAGTAGTACAGATATTTATCAGTTTTCATTTGCTACTATTCTAATAACGTAATAATATAAAATATAATTACATCAAGCATCAAATAACTTTTATCACTCTATACTTTGTGTTACCAGCTAAAGATTTTTTGAATTTGCCGCTTTTTTTTTGTGCAACGACTCACTGGTCAGACTCTAACATCTCTGGCATTAATTTGGATTGAACGTGCGCGAAAGCGAGTCGGCCATGTTGGCTCACCTGATTAAACGTATAAATTCGCTTCTTTCTGTTTGCTTAGGCTCGTGTCACACTCGCTTCGCCGAATTTATGGGCTGGCTTCGCATGCGCATTTAATTAACGCTAAACACTATGTTGTGGGAGATTTTAGATTAATTCTGAAGGTGTTTTAGGTCGGAAGGGGCCACCCTAGGCGTACTTTTTCGAATCAAATCGGAGAAATACTGGAAAAGTGTTTCTTGTACTTTAGTTTGAGTTCGGAATAATTTAGTTTACACCGCCTGCCATGTATTTTTGTTTTTATTATTTCTCTGTCCAAGGTTGTCTGGAAGAGATCGCTATTTAGCGGTAAGACCGCCTGTTGTATACCTATAGTTAAAATGTACTGTTCCGTGTTTTGTTTTCTTTTGGTGTTCAATAAAGAGTATTTGTATTGTATTGTATTGTAAAAGGGCCGAATCTTAAGAACCCGAAACCGACGTGCGTGCATGACTCGATGTATGAATGTTGAAGAAGCGAAATAAATTTGTCAAGATCTGCAAGTGGAAATAAGTGGTCTCTGCCTACCCCTCTGGGAAACAGGCGTGATTTAATAAAAAAATTAATTTTTTTAAAATTTAAACTGTTTATTTCCAAAAGCCTTAAAATCTAAAACAGTCTTAGCTATAATCTTTACTTTTAAGATTGTATTAGCTAAGATTATACAATAATAAGTTAGAATTAAATAATGGTAACTTTACTTAAATAATAGTAACTTTACTTAAAACTTAATGTGACTTAATGTGACTTTGGTATTGCACAAATATCTTTATCTTTTCAACCACACATCATAGCCCTCTTAATAATACTTTTGACCAACTTTGGTTTATCAATCATTTTCTCTATGACGTGTCTAGGGAAATCATTTAGCAACAAAGGTAGGTAGTTAGACCACACTCTACAGCCGTACTGGTTATTGCTTCGCGGGACGATGAAATTTTTCTCGTTCGCCAAGCTTCGGAGGTTGGTTGGTCTCTTATGTCTAGATAATTTCCCCAGCTCGTCCTTATATTCTAAAATTACCGCAAGCCTAGCCTTGTCAAATACATTCAGAACTCTACAGTATTGGAATAACTTATCGTAATTATGTCTATAATGGTATTTAATCTTTAACGGAACTATTGTTTTTAACATTCTGATTTGGATATTGTAGATGCGCTGTAAATGAGTTTTATGGGTTCTTCCATAGCTAGAAATGCCGTAGCTTAGTACTGAGTCTGCCAAAGACATGTATAACAGACGCAGCACACTATAAGGCATTTTGTATTTAAGTATATTAAGATTACAGAGAATGGCTCTTAATTTCTTGCAAACATGGTCAATATGATGGGCCCAGTTAAATTTGTTGTCAATTTTTAAACCAAGATAGACATGTTGATGGACTAATTCTAGTGGTTTACAATCACAAGGCCGGAGTGGGGCATGCCAGCAGGCATGATTATGAGCTATAATTTTAGGGATCGTATTGAATTTTAAATATGGGGAATGTATGTGCATGACTTTAGTTTTATGATAGTTAATAGATAGCCCAACATCATGCGCCCATTTGCATAGTACATCGAATTCGCTCTGCATCAGGGATTCAGCAGCATTAATCTCCTTACTGGCTGTTATCAAACAAGTGTCATCAGCAAACTGGTATACCGAGGCGCGCTCAAAAATGTTGCACATGTCGTTAACGTAGACCAAGTACTCCGTCGGCCCGATGATGGACCCTTGTGCTGTGCCGTGCGGAGAGTGCCGCAGTTCACTTTGCTCTCCTGCGATACTGACTGTATTGAATCTATGCGTGTGGTAGTTTTTTAACCAGTCTAGAGTTGGCCCCTGTATACCATTTTGCTGTAGTTTGTTATACAGTGTTTCGTGATTTAAAGTGTCAAATGCTTTACTGAAATCAATCATTATGATTAAAACATGCTTCCTCTCATCCAGGTGTTGATTTACCTCATCTGTAAATTGAGCCAGTAATTGTGATGTGTTTTTCCCTTTTTGGAAGCCAAACTGCCTCTCATGAACGATACCATTACCTGATAAAAAACCGTTAATTGATTTGCCCAGGTACTTTTCAATAATTTTATCAATGACTGATAGTATAGTTATTGGTCTGTAATTATTTGTGTCGGTATAATTTCCTTTTTTATGTATGGGCCGGATTAGTCCTAGTTTCAATTTATCCGGATAAACGGAGTAATTTAAACTTTGATTTAATATGTGTGTAAGTACTGGGGATATCTCTTTATTTATATATTTAACATCTTTTGCTCTTATTTTATCAAGTCCTGCACTCTTGTTTTCATTAATGTTGTTAATTATTTTACTCATAGATTCTATTTTAATGTTGTTAATTTTGATTGCTAACTCCGGTGTATTAATGTACGTATTCTCGTCAAGTAATGGCACGTCACATTTACTCATTATGCTACTTACATTATTTTCAAAATCGTGGGCAAACTTGTTCGACAAATCTCTAGCTTTCATTTTGAATGATTTCAGTAGCATGTCATCCACGGCTTTTATTAATCTACCTGTTAACCTGTTGATGACCTGCCACATTTTCTTAGGGTTCCTATAGTTATTATAGATTTCTTGTTTAGTAAAATTATTTTTAGCTCTATTCAAATATTTATTTGTTTTATTTCTATATTTTTTATACAATATTGCATTTTGCTTATTACTAGGATCTTTTAAATGTATTTGAAGTAAGTGGTTCTTTTTACAAGACATTTCTTTTAATTTATTTGTCATCCATTTACTTTTCAGCTCAGTGTTAGGGCAGGCTGGTTTTTGTACAGTACATTCATCATACATACTATTGAATTTACTGGCAATAAAGTTATATATATCATTAGGATTACTCATTTCAAAGGCAGGATTCCAATCAGTCGCACTAGGTGTTCTTCTAATTTGTTATACATAAGCTTAGTAGCATTGGTCTGGCCAATAAGGGCAATACCAGTAATGAAGTGGTCCGCGATAGCATCTCGTACCACGGCTGCACTAATATAATGTGAATGTGACTGAGTAGGGCTGGCCCGTTCGGGGACATCTCGCATAAATATATGGTCTATACATGATTTGGACGTGCCTCTTATGGTTGTGTCAATTCTAGTATGTTGCGAGATACAACAAGAAAAGGCCAAGTCAGCTAGCATGTTTTGATAAGAGCTTGATAGAGGGTTAGATAACATAATATCCAAATTAATGTCACCACATATTAAACAGTTGGAATCCAATGGGTATTTTGTTAGCAAACGTGATAACTCACCAATAAAGTCATTAATATTATAAGCAGGGGGGCGATAGATAGCACACACATACGTTTTGTAACCACATGGCATTATCACTTCACCGTAAAGGCACTCAAACATTGACGTTTTCGTTTGATGACGTAGGAAAGTAACGCTTTTGTGAGAGTACACTATTACACCGCCTCCTCTTCCCTTTACTCGAAGCTCCGTGTTCATTGTGTAGTTATCAATATGAAAAAGATTTTTTGTTTGTTCGCCCACATTAGCCTCCGTTACTACGATTAGATGTATAGTTGCAGGGCTAGACTTAACAATGAACTCCAGCTGTGAATGGAATGTATGTATGTATAATATGTATGTTTTAGGTCTGTCTTTGTCAGTCAAACATACTAAACAATGTGTGCGACTGTGTCAGCCTTTGCCTATAGCATGATATGAGCATGCGCCGGATCTACAGTGGCGCCCTCGTTACTTTTATTGTGAAAGTTTAATGATTAACTTAAGTATTGTCTTGAAATCGCCGAGTGGTTTTTTGTTGTACAAATGAATACACAATATAATAGGAGTACAGTGAATTATATATCAGCCAACATTGGACGCAAAAAAATCTGATACTTCTAATAATAAAGACGTGTCAGATATTAATGCTGGCGACATTACCTATCATAATATATAAAGTATGGGTCATACTGTGCAATGGTTTTTTCTCTAAAACCATTAACTTTACAAGATTGTTACGAAACAAACATAAACTAAGGGCATTCCATAAAAAAAAATGGTGGATAAAAATATCCTGTAAAGTTTACGGTTTCAGAAACAAAACCATTATAAAGAGTGGGCCATAAATACAGTTTCGTGAAAATAAAAACCTAAGCGAACGAGAAAGGTTGTAAGTGTTTTTTATTATTTTTATTATAATTGTGCCTTAAACGGGAGAGCATTGAGCATTTTACATGTGAGCATTTAATTAACGTGAACATGCAAGTTCTGCTAGAAATATTTCCTCAAAAATGGCCTCCCTAAATAAAATTCTAAAACTACCACTAAATTATTCTGTAAATCATTGTAAATGCACTCTAAAATTCCATTATTTGAACAGAACCGCAACTCAAACACGTTGCCGTAACTCGCGTCACGGGTAAGAACTGCACTTCCGCTGCACTGCATGCAGTGCAGCATCCCGGTACCCATCGCCGCGAATATACGGCAACATTAATAGTGAATGCACAAGTACAAATAGAATTCACTTCCATTTACAACTTAGTCGGAGCTTGCTAAGGTTCAAAATGGAATGGGTTATATTGGACTTTGGTCATTTTGGTTAGTAGAGTACCGGAAATAGGAAATGTATATTATTAAGAGATTTGGTCGGAAATATACGAGTTTGAAATTGGGTTGTGGTCATTTTGCTGTTCTGCTGGAGCAAATTGTTTTTTAACATATCAAGACTAGGGTACTTTTTATCTCAGAAACTTGGATAGTTTGTTTTAGGTCTCATTTTACCCTGATTTTGTTATACCCTATTACCAACATACCTATATCTCAAAAGAACTTCGCGTCAAAATAGCTGAATCCCAAAATACCTATATTTTATCTCAAAGCATCAGATTTTTAATACGACTGAATTTTAAAATGTCATTGTCTCATAATAACTAAACATCACAACACCTTCATCGCAAAACAACCAAACCCCAAAATACCTAAATATTAAAAGGTATAAAGGTACCTTCATATATGATTTTCTTGTTTATCGCTGGCTACTTGAAACTAAAGTTTATAAACTAAAAGTTTATAAAGATTATAAACTGACATCAGGTAAACATCATTGCTAATGTCATTGTAATTATATTTGCATTGCTAATGAATATTAATACTAACTATGAATCTTGTTTTTACAACCAATCAAAAAGGCGGCCGTGCAGTTTTGCATAAAGGGCATAAATTTAGCTTTAATTGTCATTCGATTGTCTCCAGTCTACCCTATACAACAAGGAAGTTTGTTTTAAATCTTATACATACACCCAGACAGTTAACCCTCTGCGGCTGACGTGACGTGTATCAGACGTCGCGTTGCCAAAAAATATTGCCGTATACCGTGATATAGCTCTGTATCGCTCAGTACCTTCTTCTAACGACTCGCGGCATTGTAAGTTAATCTTAGTGAAAAATACCAGATTTTTTTACCTTATTTAAGTAAATTACATATTTTTTTATTTAAAAGCTCATATACATTATTATTAATTCCGCATTAAAATTAAATAATCATGCTATGCACTCAATGTACAATACTTATCATTGAACCACTAGTATTTTTTCTATATTTGATCAAAAATGACGTCTGAAAGACTCCACCTCAGTAGAATGATTCTAAAAAAGTCACCACATTTGCAGAGGGTTAAACTAGATAAAAGCTTGTATTTTTTTTAGTTATTTTTAGACTGAAATTTTGCCTTTCCGGTGTTTGAAGGAAATGTACTTATCAATATTTAGTCATTTCGGGAATTGGACTGTTTCATTATGACTTTTGTTCATTTTAATAATGCGTCTATTTGACATTTAGGCATTATGGGATCATGGCCAATCGAAATTTGGTCAAATTAGTTAATAAAGCACTATGACATTTTGTTTTAATGAACCCTATGCATACATAGCATTACTGTTGCTTAGTTTTGTGACAATTCTGAGTTTTGACACATTTTCCTGCTCAACCACGCATGAATGTATTTATTTTTTGTTTTATGTGAGATTCATTGTTTTATATAATGCTAGGTTAAGTTTATGATTCTATAATATCATTAGCAATATATAAAAAACGACTTACTGTTGAGTTTCTTGCGGCGTTTCTTCTCAGCAGTGGTCTCTTGTGAAGCGCTGGTAGATTTTTGACGTGTAAAAGTGCCCGTGCGGCCTACTTACTGAATAAACATCTTTCATCTTTTTTCTGTTTCTCTGTCTTGTTCTTTTTGTATCTATGTACCTGTGGTTTTGTGTTGTTGCGAATAAATGTCTCTTTGTCTTTATCTTTATCATCTTTTTTATCTTTTTATCCTATGCGATAGTTTTTATGAGGGAATGGCGATAAACGATCTCTACTCGGATATAATCATGGAAAAAACAAATGTATCTTAATTTGGGTGTGCTTCTATTCCCACGCAATAAGACAGGTACTATAAGTATACCTGGGATAACTCGGGGCAAGTTCTAGGGATTTGATATCGATAAAAAAGATGTCGATATAATTAAATTAATACAGTGCACTGAGTGCACATTGCACATTCTCGATTACTGTAAAGAGGTTCGATGTCATATCTGATATCGAGCCTCTTAAGATAATAAAAGTATGCGGATGTCATTCCAATCAAAATGACAATATACTGTCAGTACCAATCGTATTCCGAGTACGTTTAGCAGTTTAAAGTAGATATTTTCAACTAGACGTCAATCATTAATACCGACGAATATGGAAAAAATATTGATTGTATATTATGAAAACTGTTGTAAAATAAACAAATAAATATACGTGTTAATTTGTTTATTTTTTATCTAAAAATGAGGAGAAAATAAGTAATATTTATTTATGTCGAATAACATTTAGATGTTGGCAGTAACATCGATATATTTTATATCGATAAAATATTTTGCTACATCACTTTCGTACAGATGCCCCGAGTTATCCCAGGTATGACTATAAGTTTAGCGTGTGTGTGTCTTGCTGAGGTATCGAGCTCCCAAACGTATAATAATTTCTGAAAGAATGGGTCGCGATTTTATTTTGGGTCTTTATTTAAACCTGCGCTTCCATTATGGTAGTATTTATCGTTGTGAATAAAGTTGGATTAATTTCTGTCATTTTCTGACCGACACGAAAATATTTCTTGCTAGGAAACCAATTTAAATAAAGCAACCCGAAACATACGAACCGAGTTTTTCATAATAACTATGAGATATAAAAAAATGAAAGAATCGGATCAGTATTATTATTAGTAGTATTTATTTAGTAGTAGTATTTTTTGTAACAGCAACTCAATTTAAGCGTTGGCTCACAGTGACACTCCTTTTAATAAAGGTTGTCCCAAAATTAATGCAAGATTTAAATGAAATAGGGGTGGATCAACTTTTTCTTATTGTTATTCTGTCCCATAAGCCAGGAGACAACAGTGATAGAGTTTCTTAGAAAAAATGTTATAATATATACTTCCAGCACACTCAGGAGAAAGGCCATAAAAGAATGGGTGTGTAATTGCCAATAAAACAGTTTTTTAGTGGACTTATATCCTTTGAAATCACAGTTTTAAAGAGTGACCCAGGAGACGTCACCATGGCAACGAGCTGCAAAGAAAAGTTGATTGACCCAGGAAACACATTTTTTTTAGATTTTACTTTTTTATTTTTATTTAAACATTAACTAAATAGGATATGGTTATGTATGAAATAGCACATAGAGCAAATGTCCATCTCGGCTTTGCTGGTACAGTCAGCGTCAAAATAAACTGATCACTTAAATACCTTGTCGCTTTACTGTCACATGAGCAATGTCAAACGAGATTGTCTAATGTGTTAATGCGACAAAGTACAAAAGTTGCTTCAAGGGACCAGTTACTTTTGACGCTGACTGTACTACATACGATTTTTTTAAATGAATTTTTCCATGACCGTTTTGCATAAATGTGGCTGAATTTCGTGAATGCAGCGTTGGACTTCCTCCTTTAATGCGTTAGTGGTTGTGGGCTTATTTGCATAGACTTTTGACTTCAAATGTATGGGGTTATCCGGAGAGAGAAATGTAATGGTGTTAAATCACATGACCTAGGAGGCCAATTCTGATCACCGGAATGTCAAACACAGTAATTGCATTGTCTCACGGGCTGTATGGCATGTTGCACCGTCTTGTTAAAACCACATTTAGTCCACGTCAATACCGTTCAATTTTGGGAAAAGGAACTCAACTATCATGTCGCGATATTCAGCAACTTTAACAGTCACTGTCTGTCAGGCTTATTTTCGAAGAAGTATGGTCCAATGACGCCTCCAGCTCAAAATCCGCTGATGCATTTGTTTTTCGACAGGCGGACAAGGGTTTTCTGAACCGCAAATGCGGCAATTTTGACAATTAACGAAACCATCAAGGTTAAATTGAGCTCATTGCTGAAGATGATTTGGCTCGAAATTTGCGAACTGTCGCAGTCAAATTTTCATTGTTTTTGAAATATTGTTTAACAATAAAAGTCATCATCATCATGTCAGCCGAAAGACGTCCACTGCTGGACATAGGCCTCCCCCAAGGCTCTCCACTCAGACCGGTCTTGTGCTTTTCGCATCCACCGCTTTCCCGCGATCCTTACAAGATCGTCACTCCATCTTGTTGGAGGCCTACCCACAGCTCGTGTTCCGGTCCGCGGAACAATAAAAGTGCTCCATTTTAAATAACCCTAAACTGTCAGCTGTCTAATTGTTTTATTTTTTTAGTGGCTGGTACCTTTCCGTACAAAAGGAGGCGAATTCAAGTGTTGCGTAAATTTTGGGTCACCCCAGTAGTTGAAGGTTTTTCGTTTATTATTCAATATAAAAAACTTAATCTAATAGATCACATTAAATGCTTACAGAAGCCTGTGTGGCTTAATCGTAAGCAGTCTGCACTAAATTGTAACAATAATGGTTATGTATAAATAATTAATCAGTGCCGTTTTATGTAGCTACACATGTATTAACTTTTTAATATATTTATACCCTGTCTACTATTTTATGCAATTAAGAATTTGTTTAAAATATCTTTTGGTAACTGATTAAGAACATCTGGCAACATCTATAGTACAGTCAACAGCATAAATAAGTGATCATTTATGTACCTTGTCGCTTTCAATCGATTCACAATTTTGTGTAACATTTCAAACACAACGTTAAAGTGACAAGGTACATAAATGATCACTTATTTATGCTGTTGACTGTACATAAAATATGGTTCCCTGCACGTGTGACATTAATTTCCTACATCCCCCCCCGCTCAGCGCCTGTATCCCGCCTGTATGAAGTAATCCGTCCGCATCAATAGGACACCATCCATCACTGTCTCGCTACAGCACCGGAGACAGCTCGCCGCGACTGCCGTTTGAAAGAAAAAAATCAGTAAAAAGTCTGAAGTCCATGGGCGCATAGTGCCCTTTGCACGTTGAAAGGTAGTCTAGTATTAGGTCAACTGTGTTAGGGTGTCTATCCATCGAAGAAAAACGATTTATTTTCAGTAGGGTACCTAGACAAAGGAGCCAGAGCGTCACCGAATGGAAATTAACCGCCGTCGCCCATGCTGCCCTCCTATTATTTATTTATTTATTTTATGGCATAGGAAGGCAAACGAGCACACAGGCCACCTGATGGTAAGTGGAAACTGTGACCCATAGACATTCGCATTCACAAGACTGCAAATGCACTGCCAACCCTGAGGACTAAGATGGAATGCCTCTATGCTACTCATTTCACCGGCTGTCTTATCCCCAAACCGGAACACAACAATGCGAACACTGCTGCTTGGCGGTAGGTTAATAGATAAGATGGTGGTACCAACCCGGACGGACCCTGCACAAGGACCTCCCACAAGTAAAAAAAGAAAAGAGGAGAAAAGGCGCATGTGCAATTAATTCATAGAAGTATATTAAACTCTCAACGGTTACAATAAGGTTGGATTTTCAATACATTTCATTTAGTAGATATGCCTTTTCTCCTTAGGAGGGCAGCATGGTAATGCAGTACATCGAGCAAAAACTTGAAACTTGACTTACTTATAAATAAACTTACAAAATAAGATTTACTTTTAAATTTTAATGGACTCTGTATTTGTGTTGACTTTTACTATAATTATTTAATTCTACTTCTTACGACTTCAATGTAACTGCATATAATTTGACATACCATGTAATTCATACTGTGTTATACTGAGCAACTAGCGACCCGCCCGCGGCTTCGCCCGCGTGGAATGTATTATACATATAAACCTTCCTTAAGAATCACTCTATCTATTAAAAAAAACCGCATCAAAATCCGTTGCGTAGTTTTAAAGATTTAAGCATACATAGGGACAGACAGCGCACGCGACTTTGTTTTATACTATGTAGTGATAAAATCTGAAATAGGTATAGCGTGTACTTTTGTACTAAAATTTTATAGCAAGTTGACATTGACGTTGACTTTCTTTTCGTCATCGAGTAGGTAATGACGAAACACAATGTAAAAAACAATGTAATATAACAGATAACAGTTTTCAAACGGCAAAGTTTAGTTTGTCGCGAGGTCAAATTTGTTTGTAGTGACGGCTTCGTAACCCTACACTGAGCATGCTCCGGCATGCTGTTGCCCGGTTTTTACTAATTAAACTTGGATATTTCATGTCAAAGATTGGCACGAAAGTCCCGAAACCAAAAAAAAATGAAAAACCGAAGTTGAAAAACAATTTATTGATAACAATGAAACAGAAAAAACCTTAAATTATTATCTAATGAAAATGTAATCAAAGCCTTCATTTTTTTTAATATTAAAAAAACATATTGCACCGTCAAAAGATTTTTTAATTTAACAAGCACAATGGTGGCATAAGTATTAATGCGCTTGCTTTGGCCCGGATAGCTAGAGGAGATATAGGTAAGAATCCTACCTACGACCGACCGCTTTTTTTTCACTGTAATATAGTTGAGTTGTAGAACTGAATACTTAAATGATAAGTTATTATGTTAATGGATATAAATAAATAAATAAATATCAGGGGACAATGTCACACCAATTGACCTAGTCCCAAACTAAGCTCTAGGCTTGTACTATGGGTACTAGACAACGATATAAATACTTATATAGAGAAATATATACTTAAATAGATGACTCAGAAACAAATATTCGCGCTCATCACACAAATATCTGCCCTTACCGGGATTTGAACCCAGGACCGCTAGCTTCGTAGGCAGGGTCACTACCAACTAGGCCAAAAGGCGTAGGTAAAGACTAAACTACTCTTAACAAATGAGCGCTCTCACTAGTTTATAAGTTGCTGTGCCCAACAGGGTCCATAATGATCTCATAACTTTTAAGTTAATTTAAGTACCACCTATGTATACTTTATGGAATGCAATAAAATATTGAGTATTGAGTGCACTGTCTTCGTGCATTATTCTAATTCCTTTACGCCACTTAACTATAGTGCGAATACTTCGTTTTATAGCTTTGCTACTGTAGCTGAACTCTCTTGGATATCTTAAGTTAAAAGGCAACCTTATGTCCCGGAGATGTCTAGGGTTACTGTCGTGAAATCTTTTCAAATAATACTCGTACACCATGAGTGGTCAGAGTACGCTCTAAGTGTGCGGATCCTTCAAATTGTACGGAACTTCCTTGATGCGTCTTTGAAATTGTATTGTTATTTTACGTTAAAAGTATGTGCCTCGGGCAATGCCCATGTTATGTTTGTTTGTTTCTGAATGACAATGTATATTACTGAATAAGCAATTATGAATTATGAATGCGAGTCAATTGCGTCTATAAGCTGATCTAATGAAGAAGTCGTTAGGTGACAACATGGTCTCCGCTAATCTTAACGAACAGTCAGGGAAAGCGATTCCTAGATCACTTTGGAATGTCAAATTGACATGCAGTGTTAATTAAATCATAAGAAGTCTGTTATGTTTTGATTGATGAACCATTGTCCTCTACGGACCCACGTGACATGTTAAGTAGGGGATCCGAATAGGAGCCAACCTTCACCCAGCTGTTTATTTGATAAAAAGTATTTTATATGTAAGTAACATACGGCGTATAGGTTGGCTGAAGAAAATCACTTCAGTATATAAATAATAAAAAATTTAAAAGTCAAATTTAAAATAAAATAAATGCAATTGCTTGTTTAATAGACAAATTACATACCAATCGAAAGTACAAAGTTTATAGAATAGGTATACTATGTGAATATATAATATGTTAGCTTGACTATTTTTTTCCATCATAATTCATAACTATTGGGTAGGTAGGTAGGTATAAACAGGTAAGTCGGTACAAATAATTTGCACTAAACCTAACGTTTACATAGTCTATAGGCTTCATACTTTGATAAGTATGTAATTTTGTCTATTAAACAAGCAATTGCATTTATTTTATTTTAAATTTGACTTTTAAATTAGACTAGTGGCCCGCCAGCGGCTTCGCCCCACTGCAAATTCCTGACTTTCCCGGTGGATTTTTAATTTTTTTTTTCATAAAAATCTTATCCTGACATTGCCAAATCGGTTCAGCCGTTCTCGAGTTTTGCGCTTAGCAACACATTTAGCGATTCATTTTTATTATATAGATTATGCCGGGTTAGAATAGTGCGACTCCATGTCTTCTCGTGGATATCGTAAGAGGCGACTAAGGGAATAAAGGCTTGTAGTACTGTTAGGCGATGGGCTTGCCACCTGTCACTAATATACTGAGAAACATCTTAGCCTACTTGTGCAAAATGTGGTTACAGAATTATCAAGAAGTTTTAAAACTTGTTGGTAATTCTTTAGCTCTGCCTACCCCACTCTGGGAATGAAGGCGTGAGTTTATATATATATATTCTTATCGATAGGTTTCTGCATCGCTATTGGGTCCTTAAGGTATGACATTGTGAAACATGATATGAAACAGCGATGTATTAAGAGATTAACAAACTTTACTTGTGGAGCTCAACAAGACCTGTTTAGTTTTTGAATGAGTGTAAAAATTACGATTAGATTAATAATTAAATAAATAAATGTCACGGGGACAATTTGACACAAATTGACACAAATTTACCTAGTCTCAATCTCTCTGGCCATGTACTATCGATACTAAATAAATAAATATCTGGGGACAATCTCACACAAATTGATCTAGCCCCAAACTACTACTAAGATAGGTACTACACAACGATATAAATACTCATATAGATAAATAAATACTTAAATACATAGAAAACATCCAACACTCAGAAACAAATACTTGTGCTCATATCACAAATATCTGCCCTTACCGGGAATTGAACAGGACCGCTAGCTTCGTAGGCAGTGTCACTACCAACTAGGCTAACGCGTCGTCATATACACCTACGGATATCGGACACTATTAAATCTTCTTTTAATACCGTTTATAATATTACTCGTAGGTACTTACTGTATTCAGTAAACCGCCGATTATAATCCAAAGGCCTTCGTAGCGGTATAATTTATAATTTCTCGCAGACAACCCACTCCGCCGTCGAGCAAATTACCCACCTGGTAACGCTGCCTCGGCCATTATTATAATGAATTATAATACACATATTACGCACTTAAGCCATAAAGAACATTAAGTAATAAGGTTAATGCATTGTCATTGGTCGTTGGGATAAAATATGTGTACAAGCTCTACTGTATTATTTGTTATGGTTCGCTGGAAGATGTATATTAAAGAGATAAGTTCCCCTTTGTATAATGTACATTCCGATTTTGTAATGATTTTAACTTGATTTTTCGTTTTGGATCTGAACAATAAAAAAAAAAGTGTGTCTTTGGTATCAACGAATCTGTGGTTTTATGTTTAAAAGCCAATTGAGTGACTTATTTTGTTTTTAAACTATTTACTTAATATTTAGTTATTTGAGTAAAAAAATATCTATTCTTAATGTGTTCAAAATTGTTTTATACTATTATTGAGTTTTTGTTTTTTTTTCTGTAGATCTTTTATCTGTTGTGCCTAGTACAGAAATTAATTTACATATGTTAAATTAATTTACGTCTACATATATACAAAAATGACGTAAAAACTTTGAAAACCTTTGTAAAGCCAACGCCTTTTTCGGTCCCTACAGACTGGATATTTTTGTGTAATAAAGAATTTAATTAAATACAATAAGTACGTACTTACAAATAAATACCCCGTCTTCTAAGAGGAGTGAATATAAACAGACAGGTCATTGTAAGTAACGGGCGCAGTCGTAACCCCCGCCTGTAAACAAGCTGTGTAAAGGGTCGGTTGTTTAGCCGTTCTGAATACAACCTTTTGTTCCTTGTTTACGAATTATAATCTCGCTGTTTAAATTTAATACGTAATGAAATGTAAAGGCGGAATTTTAGAGTTTTCATTTGTTTTGTCTTATAGTATAGGGGCAGCTTATTGTCAGACTCTTTTGCAGTTCGAGCAACAAGACTCTGGAAAACTTTACATTTGCGCATACAACAAGCTCCTAATAAATATAGTTTTAAAGAACAGCTTCGTGGAGGGAGCTTGGGACCTTGGGGGAGGCCTATGTCCAGCAGTGGACGTCTTTCGGCTGACATGATGATGATGATGATGATCAAGTGATGTTTTCTTTTAGAATGTAACGGTACCAACGTAATTTCCATCTAGCGCATTTTAAATTAAAACTGGGGGGTTACCATGACATGCTAAAGCAGTTAGAAAGAAAGAAAAAAAAAAAAAAAAAAAAAATACATTTATTCACTAACCACAACAATACACAAAAAAAAGAAAAAACAGTAAACTAAAACAAAGTGGTGGATGTGTCTTCGTGGCAGTGAATCGGATACTGGTTCAGTTTAGGTCGAGAGAAAGGGACAGAGCTATACCAGTTATATAGCTCTGCCCCTTTCTCTCAGCCTAAACTGAACTGCTTTAGTATGTCATGGTAACCCCCCAGTTTCTTATTATAAAAAGAACCATCAAGTTTTACATCTAGAAAGCAATTACAGTTTTTGCGTCTGTTTTCACTTCCTCTCACCTAGCTCAGAATCAAATCACCAAAGTAAATTGCATTCAATTCGTGTGGGTATTCTTCGATGTAACCGTTCCTTGTCGAACTCACGGGGAAAGCAATAGTCGCATCTTCCTTACACAGTATAAAACAAAGTCACTTCCCACCGTCTGTCCTTCTGTATACAATATTTACATAGCCTTTTATTATATTTATAGGCAGAGGTGGTGGATGGTGGGTGGTTTAAATGGTTTGCTACCCCAAGGTTGAATTTCATTTGTACGCACATTAAATAGGCCGGTCTTGCCCGTGCAGTTTAAAGGGTCGATTTCAGCGACTTTTTCATTTCACTGACATATTTGCTTAACATATTTTATTTTATTTAAAGCCTAATTTGTTCAATGTCACAGTTTGCATATAATTATGTACGTAACCTTGTTTGTAGATTCAAATTGAAATAATTTGAAAACTTCAATCTTAAGATTACAGTCCCAAGATTGTAAATGCATTGAAAGGTAAACTGCTATTTGAAGTTGATCTCAAAATGGTTCCTTAGATAATACTCCCCTGATCGGAATCAAATCGAGGCGGCCGGCAGGCTGCGGAGCTCTGGATGCTGGATCATACTCGATTTCAGCTTTCGTAAAAGTGGATTACGTTATACAAATCATACATAACACTCGTACTTGTATATGAATATGACACAACAATAGATAAAAAAGGGGTTTATTCAGTATAATATCAAAAAATAATAAAAATTGTGCAAGTCGAAGAATGAATAATTTGACGAGAGAGTTTGATATTGACATATTTAACTGTGTAATACCTTCTGTGAGGCGAAAATTAACTAAAATGTGTTTTGAATGAGTAAAAGATAAAGATAAAAGATGTTTATTCAGTAAGTAGGCCGCACGGGCACTTTTACACGTCAAAAATCTACCAGCGCTTCGGAAGAGACCACTGCTGAGAAGAAACGCCGCAAGAAACTCAACATTGATCTTGAGTTGAGTGATCTTCAAGTTGCGAACTGATAGGCGAGCTTAGTGGGTCGGGCATGTTATGAATGTTCACAGTTCTTTTAAGTTCTATTAGGTCTTACATATTAAGTTGCGACCACACCGCTGTTTAAAAAACGGCGTCGTTACGGAATCGCAGTGACGTGCCGTAAAATTTTGGGAATCGAGATTGCTCGGCTATTGTCGGTTACACTTCGTTTTTTACACAGAGTTTATCCTATTCTAGACATGACTTTTAAAAAATTAACACCCATTACGTATCATTGAAGAAATTTAACGCATCGTTCAATCGTGAGGAAACCGATCAATAAAGTCCAATTGTCTTCGTGGATTGTAAGTTACTTTTGTAAAACAAGAACCCACGCCAAATCTTCGGATAACATTATCATCATCATCAGCGATCAGCCGCCTATATACATCCACAGTCGGACATAAGCTGCACACGGCACGTCACTGCGATTCCGTACCGGTACCGTTTTTTAAGCATTGGTGTGTGGAGCATGCGGCAAGAACGGTGCTGATACGACGCGACACTGTGATTCCGTAACGACGCCGTTTTTTAAACAGCGTTGTGGTCGCAACTTAATGTGTGCATTGTTTTATTGTTTTAATTCTTATTTGGTTGTGGCACTGTTGTGCGTGTCACTAAGGTGTATGTTTCTTAAATTATATCTATTTTCTGAGTCCCTATAATTGGCTCTGTACCTCTATTTAAGTTACTATAACAATTGTTAAAGCTGTTGGTTCTCCTTCAATAAATAAATACATATAAAAAAAACCGGCAAATAGTGTCCAAAACCTCGCTGGTTCGTAATGATTCTAATAATGTAAGATACCGCTGAAAAAAACTGAAATAAGGCATTAAATTAAGGATTTTTCGTGACATGGGCATAAGAGAATATTTCGAAAGCTCAGATTAAAATGATCGATATCTCCGAAACTAGTAAAATTTGCTGAACATGCATCGGGGTTAAATCGATATCTTTTTAGCTGCTCTATCAGTCCTAGGCGGGTTGACGTTGGTTTCTGGGACACCCTGTATACGATTAAACATAATAATACCCATTTTGTATGTATGCACTATCAACACAATGGAAACCTGTCCCAACATAGAATGGTGTTACAGTGACATTATAAAATAATTTGTTTGACATTTCTGACGACTATGACACAGTTTTATTTTGGGTCAGGATTCCATTGCGCTGATAGTTGAATCACAGTGACGTTATGATTGAGGTCTTGAGAAGTGTCATACAAATTGTTTTATAATTGTCACTGTGACACAGTTCTATGGTGGGTCAGGGGTCCATTGGGCTGACAGAATATACCTAATCTATAATCGAATGAACGTACTTTGTGCGTGCTATATTAAGTTAAAGTAAAAGTTGTCTTGGTCTTTACTGTAAGCCCCTTACTGTAAATAAATCAATAAATAAATATATAAAAGTGTAATGTAATGTGTGGTTGCCGGGTTAGAATAGTGCCACTCCATATCCACCCGTGGATGTCGTAAGAGGCGACTACGGGATTAAATGCTTGTAGTACTGTAGGCGATGGGCTTGCCACCTGTCACTAATACACTGGGAAACATCTTAGCCTACTTGTGCAAAATGTGGTTACAGAATTATCAGGAAGTTTTAAGACTTGTTGGTAATTCTTTAGCTCTGCCTACCCCACTTTGGGAATGAAGGCGTGAGTTTATGAGGATGATGAAAAATACGCAAAGTACAGGTATTTACAAAGTCCAAGTTCAAAGACGAGCTTATGTGTACGACAGTCATCTATAAAAAAATACTTTTAAACCGCAAACTTCCCAGAAAATTTGCACGAAGCCAGCTCAAAGTAAATATTCAGCATTTGCTGAGCTGGAACTTCCTACGAAGAACTTTCTAACCCGGGATTAACATTGTAACGAGCTTTCCAAGCTTTTCAACTTTTATAATTAACTAGTTTTACCGAGAATTTCTTCCTAACATTATTTTTTGTAATAAAATCGTGGAAAGTTATTAGATTTGTAGTGTTGTTGATTTTGTTTCCGTTCATATTATTATATATTATTTAACTTGTCATTTTTTTACACATTTTATATGTTCTTATTTGTTGACGACGCGCTGGCTTAGTTGGTAGTGACCCTGCCTACGAAGCTAGTGGTCCTGGGTTCAAATCCCGGTAAGGGCAGATATTTGTGTGATGAGCGCCAATATTTGTTTCTGAATCATGGATGTTATCTGTGTATATATTTCTCTATATAAGTATTGATATCGTTGTCTAGTATCCATAGTACAAGCCTAGAGCTTAGTTTGGGACTAGGTCAATTGGTGTGAGATTATCCTCTGATATTTATTTATTTATTTGTTTACTCTTTCATAGCTAAACAGCTGACAGTTTAAAGTTTAGTCTACTACGTATTAAGATCAAAATGTTTGTAAATAGCTTTAAAATGCTGTTTTTAAGATTGGCCATATTTCAGCTCGGACGTTTTTACGATCGCTCATATTTCTGATTATTTGTGCAAATTGTGGTTACAGAGTCATCGACAAGTTTTTAGAGTTGTTGGTAATTCTGTAGCTCTGCCTCTGTAGCACTCAGAAATATACATACACATACATACATACCTGCACGTCTTCATTCCCAGAGTGGGAATAGCTAAAGAATTACCAACAAGTCTTAAAACTTCTTGACAATTCTGTAACCACATTTTGCACAAGTAGGCTAAGATGTTTCCCAGTGTATTAGTGGCAGGTGGCAAGCCCATCGCCTAACAGTACTGCAAGCCTTTATTCCCTTAGTCGCCTCTTACGACATCCACGGGAGGACATGGAGTGGCACTATTCTAACCCGGCAACCACACGGGCTATATATATATACATATATATTACATTATATGTGTATTTTATATGTAGGTACCTAAGTTTATATTTGGTACTTTGAGTACTGGTTTATTCGTTTAATATTTATTTATTTATAAGTATTACAAAGTATTATAAGTATTAGTTTTAAAAGTTGTTGGTAATTTTGTAGCTCTGCCTACCCCACTTTGGGAATGAAGGCGTGAGTTTATGTATTATGAGTATTAAAATCTGTTTTTGGAGATTTTTTGTGCAAACTTGTATGTGTGATTGTGTGCAACCCTATGCATTGTCCTAACTCATCTACTTCAGGGTTAGCTGGAAGAGATCCCATTTAGGGATAAGTTCACCTTTGTACATTAGTTTAATATTTATATTTTTGTGCAATAAAGAGTTTACATACCCTACATACATACATATTCAAATGACTAATAATTCACGTGTTATCTATGGCCGGTATAATTTCATAACCCGTGCCTGTGTCGTGTGGCATAATTGCCTGTAGATCGATTATTCTCGATAATTCTCCATAATTCTCGATAATTCCAGTTTTATCGATCAGCGTTATTTTCCAGAGCTTAGGCATTTGCTTAATTACATGAGTGGTTAAATGTCTATGGTAATTTCTGTTACATTATATATAATGATAATGATCGACCTCGGTCGCGCCTATTGCTTTCTCCATATTTTTTTTTCAGATTCTAACAAGCTAACAGTTAATACACCAAAACTCTCATACATTAGGACAGAAACAGTCAAACAAAACATAATACAATATCCACCAGATATCGTATTATTTTAAACGTGTTATATCTGTGCCTCCTGTGACAAGTGATACAACTCGAGTTATAGGAGTTTTCGTTTTCTTTCATGAAACACCTTAAAAAAAAAAAACGCATCGTTTGCTCCAACTCCCGTGTTTCTAGGCCTTCTAGTTTCGAAGATACTTTCGTGTAAAATGATACAATTGACCCTTTTTTTCTGATTTTCCGTGTTTTATGCTATTTCTCTAGTTAAACCACGTCAAAAAACCATGAGATATTTTTTTTCTCGTGCCAGATGATATATCTCAAAATGTATCATAAATCACGGTTCTTATACCTTTAAATTTTTCTGTGTCTTTTGATATAACTTGAGTTATATCATTTATCACCAGAGTTTTGCGTATTTCGAAAGTTACAACTTGAGTTAGATCAAAAATTAAACCTGTTTTTGCTTCTTTTGGTTTGTGTTAATTGATACAACTCGATTTATATAAAATGTTTTCAAATATTTCCTAATCTTTGCAAATGTATAAGTCAGTTGTATCAAAAATGTGAGAATATTACGACCATTTAGAACTTGTAAAGTTTGGTGCATAATGATACAATTACTATAAAATAAAAATAAAAATATCAGGGGAGAATCCCACACAAATTGGCCTAGTCCCAAACTAAGCTCTAGGCTTGTACTTTGGTTATAGTATTTATATCGTTGTCTAGTACAACGATATAAATACTTATATAGAAAAATATAAACATATTGTACATATTTTTATATTAATTGTATTGCAATGGTTTTTCTGTTGTACAATAAAGTGTTTACATACATATATACATACAAATCTTAAAAATATATCTAAACAAATTTATTGATACTTACCATAGAACCGTGTCATAATACAGTGTAATATTTAAATCGACAGGTCTACTAATATTACCTTGTGACTGAGTTTTTATAGGTTGAGAATAAAATGGTTTATCTCTAATAGTTACGCAAAAGAGACCAATAATAAAAAATCGGTATCGAGATACAGCCGTTTTAGGAAAAAAATATATTTATTACTTCCTAGTATGTTTTCTTATAAAAACCCTAATTGTTAGAACTAAGTATAATGCAGTGTATTAAGCACATTTTAAACAAATTAACTGGAGTATTCGTAGGTTTTTTAAAAAACAATGTAGTTGGATGTTTTATATACAACTAATTATAATATTTGCTATCCTCCTTTCAATCGTAATTTTACGAAAGTGACAATTTCTTTAGCCAATTTATACCGATTACAATATTAAATTCTTACATACATACATAACATACATAACTTCACGTCTGTCTCCCAATGGGGTAGGCAAAGACTACGGAACGCCAGGTGCACCGATCTAAACATACAACTTTCGCTTCCTCTACATTCATCAATCTCTTCATGCACGTACGTCAGTTTCGGGTGCTTTTTATTTGGCCCTTATTCAGTACATCGCGAATCTGATCACCGTACGTCCGTGTAGGACGTCCCCTACCGACATATCCACTCACTCTCGCTCGCCATATATCTTTCGTAACCCTTCTTTCATCCATCCTTTCTAAATGACCAAACCATCTTAGCATACCCTTTTCGATTTTAGTCACTACATCTTCTTTCAATCCACATCGTTCTCGGATCTCGCTATTTCTTTCTCTATCTATCATCCTAACACCACACATACTTCTTAGAGCTCTAATTTCAACTGCATTACTCCGGCTTGCGTTCTTCTTCTGCCATTCCCAAGATTCACTACCATACATTAATTGAATTCTTGTATTGTTATAAAAAGTGCTATATGCTATTACCCTAGTTGTCTCATGCTAATTACAAATAGTAGATTATAGTATTTATATAGAAATATTGTATAATCCGACTAATTGACGATTGGCTGTGTTCTGCAGATTAAAAGTATCATCTTTTAACGGAAAAAATAGACTAAATCAAGTACTTTGGCTGCGTTCGACATTATAGAACGCACATTTCGTTATTGGCGGTTTTATACATAAGTTTATGTATAATTTAGTGAATTGACGTGCTAAAATAGGTCGCTTTCAACATAACATAGTTTAAAAAATCTAGTTTACGATGGCATAGCTAACTCATGTTCCGAAAAATGAGTCTGGTCTCTTTCTTCATAGCTATGGTCACCCTGTCATCGAGGGTGGGAGCACACGCTCGCTGTGGCCTGAACCGACGCGTAAGCATGATTTCTATTGTAGGTAACTTAATGTTAATATCCTTTTATGGCTGCGATACAATATTATGATTTACATGTGTATGGAACTAGTTATTTGTGTAAAATATTATGACAGAAGATAAAAACGGTAAAAATCTCGCGACGGAAAGAAATAGTTATTTACCAACCAACACGTTTTATTTTGTGAAGTGGCAGGTTAGTAAATGCTACCGTTCTGTGGTGACTTAAATTATTGTATCAAATTCAGTAAGATGAAATTCAGGTGGACCATGCGCTATGTCACTTAACTACCTATTCGTACTTACTACTTCGACTGACGGCAAGCTTAATTTAACTTTCTTCATATCTTACCTACCTGAGATTTAGTTATCATTATTTTCATGTTTTGTAGGTGATTAGATTATGCTGATGATTGAGAATTGTTATTTGTTTTTTTGTGTAGGTGCCTATTTAGTTTTTGTTTTGGATGGCAATATGCACTGGTTAATTTACCTCCTGTATTGTTGCAACATCGTAATTTTGCTTTGAAATGAAGGAGTATAAGTTAATTTGTTTCCTCAGTGATTTAATTTCATGTTTAGTTCCTTTATTCCTTATATTTAAAAAAACAAAATTATCATAATTGCAATCGTTTGTTTTGATCAATTACTTGTATTATTTGACACAAGTTTTTTCGTTACCAGACCTAACAATAACTCGATATGTAACATTAGTCACGGTTTAAATTAAGATTATTTTTTGTGATTAATGATACAACTCACTAAAATCCTAAATATTACGCCCGTTCGTTTTCAGAAAGATTACTTATTCAATTCCCTACAACTTGTGTATAAAGGTTAGACCTCTAACTCAAGAAATAATAGAAAAATTAAGCTTTAAAAAAAAAGTTGTATCAGTGATCACCAGAGCTCCTTGATTACACTTTTTTGTGTTAAGTAATACAATTCGAGTTGTATCATCATACACGAGTTAAATAGATTAATCTGAAATGTAAAATGATACATTTCGGACGTTTCTTCAAATATCTTAAAATCTATAACTAGTATCATTATTTTTGTCAAACCAGTTAATAAAGTGATATTACATGTTATAAAAATCGAAAGAAATGTTCAAAAAAACGTATTCATTTAAAAGCAGTATTTTTTTTAAACTTGTTTTTGCTCTCCTGTAAAATCGTGTTTTTCGAGTTGTATCACTTGTCACAGGAGGCACAGATATATAACTCTTGCCCTCACTATATTATGGTTAAGATATTTAACTTTACTCGTATACCCCACCCTATACAAACTCAGTCAAATTTATGCTATTTACCAAAGAAATGTTTTTTATTTTATAAAAAAAACTTTTATAATCTATCTTCAAATACGTACCTACTCATATGTAAAAATCTCAATCAATTACGCTCTAAAATTATTTGAGGTTATGTGTCAAACAATAATAATTGAACCACATTGCCTTTAATAACATAGGTACTACAATTAAAAGTTAAAACTAAACTTATTTAAATTAAAATTAAACTAAGCTACGCAAATTAAAATAAAACTAAGCTGACACTGGCTGCATTACCTCTCTGGATAGGTAGCCCAATCGATTAATAATAATAATTTGTTTACATTTTTGGCAATTTCAATTGATACAGACTATAGACACCCTTTTTCACTTGATCTTCAGAAAACTTATACCCTTTTTCACTTCAACATACGGCTTGATATTTTCCGATACGAGTAAAACTAGCGATAAAAATTGCATGATTGTCTTTGGTCTTACTTTAACTTATAAGCAGCGGTCGAACTTTTCATGCCGATGACATCAAAATGACGAAATTTTATACACGGGATGCTCTGCTTTAATTTGGCAGGCGTTTAGGTATATATTGACTGGTACAAATAATAAAATAAAAATAAGAAGCGGAAAAATATTTAGAGTACAGCTTAATCGCAATCAAAATACGGATCACGGCAGCAATCCATTTTTTTTAGACAAATTTCTAAGTTATACAGGGTGTCCCAGAAACTGAAGTCAACCCGCCTAGGGCTGATAGAGCAGCTCATAAGCTATCGATTTAACCCCCATGTATGTTCAGCAATTGTTATTAGTTTCCGAGATATTGATCATTTTAATCGGAATTATTGTCATTTTTCCTTATGTCCGTGCTACGAAAAATCCCTAAATTCATGAATTAATTCACATTATTTTCAATGTTTTCTTGCATGATTAGAATCACTGTAAAATAAGGAAGTTTTTAAAGCTACATGCCAAACATTTTTTCATTACAACTTTTTGAGAAAACACACAACGTTTGTTTTTCCATACTAGGTGAAAAACAAACGCGGGGTTCTCTTAGTATGGAGAAAGTAACTCTGTGCGTTTACTCAAACATTTGTAATAAAAAATAAATTGGCATGTAGCTTTAAAAACTTCCTTATTTCACAGTGATTCTAATCATGCAAGAAAACACTGAAAAAAATGTAAATTAATTCATGTATTTAGGGATTTTTCGTAGCACGGACATAAGGAAAAATGACAATAATTCCGATTAAAATGATCAATATCTCGGAAACTAATAACAATTGCTGAACATACATGGGGGTTAAATCGATAGCTTATGAGCTGCTCTATCAGCCCTAGGCGGGTTGACTTCAGTTTCTGGGACACCCTGTATACAACGTGTCCCAAAACTCAACGATAAGCCGGCACCAGAGGATGGAGCTGCTTATGATTAGTCGAGAAAAAATAAGGAAAAAAATATATCTCAATTATTTTAGAAATTACAGAAAAAAAATGAAATTCATCGAAAATCGACATCCCTAATGGTATTTTTAACGACCATGTCTACAAATATTCAAATATTACTGTTTTTTTTTTTGTTTTTGGAAATTTAAGTAGCCCTGCTATCTAACACAGTTCTTAAAAATACCATAATACATGTAGTTTTTACACAAAAAATAATCAAAATTCATTTTGTCCCTACAATTTTGAAAGATTTTTTCTTAAAGTCCACTTTGAATGATCATGGTGTAAAAAAATAGTATTGACACCACTATGGCAATTATTTTCAAAAGTTGACGCAACTAACCAAGATTCCAAAATGATATAATACTTTGGGAAACCTAGTCACAACAAAAAACAACGAATTTTTAAACAAGAACCGACATTTTTAAATGTTGATATTAATCACTTTTGAAAAGGGTTGTTGTTGCAAGTTTTAAAATTTTAATGGAAAATGTGGGTAGTTAATACAATTTTTAAGTCAGTACACTCTGATCCTTTGTTCGCTGTGCACCGTTTCGTATTAATTGATGTGGCTCTCATACTAACAACTCTTGGCTTTGCTTTTTGGACTGGTGATCTGCAAACTGTACTGACCTGGCATTATTTTGGACTGTGATTGTGTTTTGTGTATTGGACTTTTTCCGTATTCTGGATTGTTTAGCGTTTATCATGCCGCTACCGTACACACCGTTGGAATACGCTAATATGCATCTCATTTATGGAGAATGCCGATGCAATGCTAACGCTGCTAGCAGATTGTATCGAGAAAGGTACCCAAATGTTCAAAGACATCCGGATTATCGAGTGTTTATTAATGTACATCTAGCCTTTGCGGAAGGTTGTTTACCATTTGACAGGAGACACACTGGAAGACCTAGATTGGAACGCGATGAAGAAGTTCTCAATGAAATAGAAAACGATTCAACTACCTCGGTACGTGCCATACTAGCTACGGGAATACCAAAAAGTTCTGCACATCGAGTTCTAAAACGTCACAGACTTCACCCATATCACTACAGGCGTGTGCAGACGTTAGAACCGCAGGACTATCCACATCGGGTCGCATTTTGCTGTGCAATGCTGCAAAAGCTCAGGGAAGATCCCCAATTCTTAGACAAAGTTCTATGGTCGGATGAATCAACCTGCAAGAAAGATGGCTATTCAAATCTACACAACTTACATAGTTGGAGCAATGAAAATCCGCACCTGATGAGAGAAGACAAATCTCAGTATCAATTCAAGGTTAACTTATGGACGGGCATCTTAAATGGAAATGTAATTGGACCCTTTGAGTTACAAGGAAACCTTAATGGTGATGGCTATTTGAACTTTTTACAAAACGACTTGCCTGAATTATTAGAAGACGTGCCTTTACGTGATTTACAAAACATGTGGTTTCAAAATGATGGTTGCCCAGCTCACTATGCCCGTGCAGTGCGAGAATACTTAAACCAAGAGTATCCAGGGCGTTGGATCGGGCGACTTGGTCCTATCTTGTGGCCACCCCGTTCGCCCGACCTGAACCCCCTGGACTTCTTCTACTGGGGCTGTCTTAAAGACAAAGTCTACTCAAAACCCATAGCAACATTGGACGAGCTTCGCCAAAAAATCACACAAGCTGCGGATCATATCAATGGTAGAAGATATGCACGACGGATAAAACGATCATTTCTAAGGCGATGTCATGTCTGTATTAATGCCGGTGGCAGGCAATTTGAACATTTACTGTAGTATTAATAATGTAGTAAATGAATTTAAAAAAATGAAAAAAAATTGTACGATTTCTTTGCATTTATTCAACATTTTTCAACAACAAAAATCCTTTTTTGGGTACAGTAAAAGTGATTACCGCCAACATTAAATAATGTCGATTCTTGTTTAAAAATTCGTTGTTTTTTTTTGTGACTAGGTTTCCTAAAGTATTATATCATTTTGGAATCTTGGTTAGTTGCGTCAACTTTTGAAAATAATTGCCATAGTGGTGTCAATACTATTTTTTTACACCATGATGATTCAAAGTGGACTGTAAGAAAAAATCTTTCAAAATTGTAGGGACAAAATGAATTTTGATTATTTTTTGTGTAAAAACTACATGTATTATGGTATTTTTAAGAACTGTGTTAGATAGCAGGGCTACTTAAGTTTCCAAAAACAAAAAAAAACAGTAATATTTGAATATTTGTAGACATGGTCGTTAAAAATACCATTAGGGATGTCGATTTTCGATGAATTTAATTTTTTTTCTGTAATTTCTAAAATAATTGAGATATATTTTTTTCCTTATTTTTTCTCGACTAATCATAAGCAGCTCCATCCTCTGGTGCCGGCTTATCGTTGAGTTTTGGGACACGTTGTATAGTAATTTTTTTATAAGAAAAAGACATCAAAATCATGCGTCTTGCTCGAAAACTGCATTTAAAGTAAATTAGCAATCAACTTCTACAAATTCTATTCTTCTAAATTGCGCTGAAAGAAACTGTGTGAATCAACAATAATTGAATGACGTGCTCGGCTGCTCATGTTTGGGTGTAATTGCTTCTGAATATTCAACAGGCCGCCAGGGCGGAGCCGGAAGGGGTGTAACTAGGGTTGTTTTATTTACACGCTGAAGGAAGAAGCGTCGGTGGCCTAGTGGCTTGGGGTGTCGACTCGTGATCATCAGACACGCACCGAGTTCAAACCTTAGTGGTGGCATCATTGTCCCAATGAGTTTTTTTTTATTGTTTCCCGAACTTCGCTTTCAGTTTACATACATACATACATACCTTCACGCCTGTAATCCCAGAGAGTGGGGTAGGCAGAGCTACAGAATTACAACTTCAAAAAGTTGTTGACAATTCAGTAACCACAATCAATTCAGCTTTCAGTTTATGTATTTATTTCTGTAGCACCCGTACATACAAGCTCAGATCGTCAGCGGTTATTGATTTCCCTCTCTTATTGCATAACCAAATATAAGGTTAACCCTTATAAATAGCGCTTAAAAAGCCAATCGAAGGGCTTTTTTGAGTTAAAAAGATGTTGGTATCACTCGAAATATAGCGCTTTATAAAAGCAAAATCGAACATGACTTTATTTACTTATACAAAACGGATTTAGATAGTTAATCCTTACGAAATACCCATTCCAAACCCTTGTTTAGGGTAACCCTTACAAAAAGCGCTTTAAAAAGCTAATCGAACGGCTTTCAAGCAAAACGGCTTTTCTAAATGAATCCTGATAAAAACCCATTCGGAACACCTTGAATGGGATAGCGGGCGGCTGCTTCTAAGATCTTCAATGTAGACGTTCGACTTGAACACGGTTCTGTTAATCTAATTAACCACGCTCAATGCCAGTGTCTCACTCGAGTCTCCTGAGCGCAGTCGGGAGTGTAATTGAGTGCTGTGTCAGACTTGAGTGCAGTCCAATGATCGGGCACAGATCTGGAGAGCGGCAGCTTTGTGGCTAGACGGGTCGTGATTGCGAATTACCTAATGGATTTAAACTACAGCGGCTGTATTAAGAACCGATAAGGACAAGTTACAAAAAAACCGGCCAAGTGCGAGTCGGATTCGCGCATGAAGGGTTCCGTACCATTATCTATACAACATCAGCAAAAAACTGCAAAAATCACGTTTTTGTATGGGAGCCCCCCTTAAATATTTATTTTATTCTATTTTTAGTAAAAGATAAATAAAGCGGCCACAGAAATACGAGTACATCTTCTTTGAAAATTTCAACTGTCAGACGGACAGACGGACAGCGGAGTCTTAGTAATAAGTAGGGTCCCGTTTTTACCCTTTGGGTACGGAGCCCTAAAAAAATAGAGCTATACGTAACATAGAGAGAGAGTCATATGAAGGGGGACAACGACGCAAATTTAGCCTACATGTGACAAAAGATGTAAACAAATCAGTACTGTTTGACATCATAACCTCAATATTTCTGCAAAACGTGTTTTGATTAAACAAAAAAGTATTCTTAATAGTTATTTAATCTCAAACAGAATGTAAAAGTAACAATCAAGCGAGTACATCATTTAATAGACCTCACGCGATGTAATAATGGTAAATAGGTCCATTTGGTTTTGTTTACATCTTCGTCATTTCTATTGGCTCTGACTTTACATACGTATACTTACATTAAGCGAGGCTTCTATTTTAGGCATTAGAAACCATATCGTCGTTGACAATACATTAAGTGGTCAAAGATGATAATTATGGTTTTTATCACCTAGAATTTCTGCCCTAACAGAGATCCCATATGGGACAAATTCCCCTACGTACAGTGTCTATACTTTTCGTTGCAAATATATCTTTGTCTTGTGATGTATGTCCAATACAGAGTTTAAATATACATAAATAATTATAGTATGTAAATATAACCTCAAAGTACGTCACAAAGCTTTGGCAACTGAACGGTGGTTGAAATACGAAAGCAACACTTCTCAGAGGGTAACATTTTGTTTATTTTTGCGGTTTTGCATGACGTAACCAACGTAATTTTTACATGTTATTCTAACCTGTTTCGCAAACAACAAAATAATATTTGACAGATAAACTCAGCTCTTTCTCTTTCTGACACTTGAAATTAGACTAGGAGAGAGACAATTTTAAATGGCAGATAAATTTACTCATCGATTGGGAAATAGGCCCTAAGACTTCTCAGGGACCAAGTCGTTTACCACCGAAATTTGTATCAAAGAAAATACAGTCCATATACAATGCAAAATAAAGGTTCCTTTTTACTATTTTGGTACGGAACCCTAAAAGGGTATGTACTATCAGCCTATTGGAACCCTGACCCATCATAGAACTGTGTCACAATGATGTTATGATTCAAGTCGTAAGAAAATGTCAAACAAATGGTTTTACTTTGTCACTGTGGCACCGTTCTATGGTGGGTCAGGCTTCCATTGGGGCGATAGTACAGTCAGCTGCAGAGAAAAGGATACCCCCCCTCCTGGTAAGGATTGTTTTTTTTCGAAAACCTGTGGCTAGATTTAAATGATTATGAGTTTATGTGTAGAATAGTAAAATCTTCAATTCACCGAAAAATCATATAAATTTGACCACAGGTTTTTGAAAACAATCGATCCCTACCAGGAGGGGGGTATCCTTTTCTCTGCAGCTGACTGTACTATCAGCCCAATGGAACCCTGACCCACCGTATAACTGTGTCACAATGATTTTATGATTCAAGTCGTAAGAAAATGTCAAACAAATGGTTTTACTTTGTCACTGTGGCACCGTTCTATGGTGGGTCAGGATTCCATTGGGCTGATAGTACATAAACAGACCTAAAAATCTTTTACACTTTTTCTTTAGACGACAAATCCTTTGTCACTAGAATCCCAGCCTACTCACGAAATCCATATTAACATAACGTATTATTTTTAATTCGGTCGCCATTACATACATACATAAACTCACGCCTTTGTTCCCAGAGAGGGGTAGGCAGAGCTACAGAATTACCAACAACTCTAAAAACTTGTTGATAATTCTGTAACCACATTTTGCACAATTAGGCTAAGATGTTTACCAGCGTATTAGTGACAGATTGCAAGCCCATCGCCTAACAGTACTACAAGCCCTTATTCCCTTAGTCGCCTCTTACGACATCCACGGGAAGACATGGAGTGGTACTATTCTAACCCGGCAACCACACGGAACGCGGTCGCGGTCGGTCGCCATTAGTGCCAAATAAATACCTCTAAAGGAGCGTCCCCACTGAGAGCATTCGCGTGAACATTCTATTTAGTGCATTGGATGCTCATTATGACCTATCGTAAATTAAAAAATACGATAACTTTGCAAAAGCAATATGTCTTTATCGAAGAGCATAAAGTCACTGTCTTTTGCATTATAGTTATAAACAATTGAAGGGTCCACGGAAAGAACATGTCTAGTCACATTAGTAACTTTTTGAGATATCGCGATTTGAAAGTTAGGAACCATGTCATTTTTGTACGTAATTTTCGTGCAGAGGTTTTTTTAAGAGTGAAAAGATACAAGTTATATCGCACTGCCAGATCAAAAGAGTAGTAACTCAATATACAACTATATTTTAAAATCAACTTTTATACGACGTCTGTGAGCTTGAAACCAAACTAACAATGATTTTGAGTTGATACTGTCTTGGTCTAGCAGTGCGATATGAAGATTTCTATCTGAATCTGAGTGGTAGGTAATAGTTAATTTCGTCCTCTACATATTGAGATTCAAAACTCACCCTTCAAATATTCTTGTCTATAAAGACCAACTCGTCGATGAAGTCTAAAGTGAGACGTCCAGACAGATCCAACGGGAACTTCCTAACAACCGAAGGTCCCGCGGGATACGTGTTTGTTTCGAGTTTAACGCTAACTCGTGAACTAGTTAGTCTACGTGGACGGCAAAAGTTTGACGGAGTTTGTAATGAGTGACTGAATTGTATCGTGTCATGGACATGGCATTGTTATTAATAACTGGTTGAGTACTTGAGTCACTATAGAACCTTGTCGCAGTAAGCGCATTCTAATCGTGTTTTTACTTTTAATAGTCGTAAGTAAATAGTCCCGGCGTACAAAAAAAATGTACACAATACGGCCATTGCAATAAAATAGCAATTGTGAAGAGGATAAAGTAGAATGTCTCTTGTTTTTATGACTGGCAATTAAATTAGAAAAAAGACTTTATCGCAATCGCAATAAGTTTATTTTCCACTGGCAAATTTCGTTGGTCTTAGGAGGTTAATATATCCAAAGAACCGATAAACAGGCGTTATCGTTATTGACATCCAGGGGGGTTATTATGACTTAACTATGCAGTTCATTTTACGGCGAGTGTAAAGGACAGAGCTTTAGGATAAAGCTCTGTCCTTTTCGCTCGCCGTAAAATGAACTGCAAAGCTATGTCATATTAAGCCCGCAGGTCGAGGAACACTATCGACTTTATCATGATGTGGCTTCTTAAGTAAAAGTGAGAAGCAATTAATTTTACGGTAAATATACGATCTTCACGTAATATGTGTGGTGTGAAACTAATTGATAGAGTTAGAAATTAAAAAAACAGAGAGACATGTGGTATAAAAAATGATGTAGTGACTAAGATTGAAAAGGGCATGCTTCAATGGTTCGGCAATTTGGAAAGGATGGATGAAAGAAGATTGACGAAAGAGATATACAGATCGAAAGTGAGTGGGAGGGTCGGAAGGGGCCGCCCTAGGCGTACTTTTTCGAATCAAGTCGGAGAAATACTGGAAAAGGGCCGAATCTTAAGTACCCAAAACAGACGTGCGAGCATGACTCGATGTATGAATGTTGAAGAAGCGAAATAAATTTGTCAAGATCGTAGCAAGTGGAAAGAAGTGGTCTCTGCCTACCCCTCTGGGAAACAGGCGTGATTTAATGTATGTATTTATGTATGTATATGCATCCAAATATCCTTCATAACATTCACTTGCTTCAATGTAAAATAAAGTAAATAACCGTTGTGTCACACAGCGATAATTATTTTACGTTTAACGTAATCCCCAGTTCATATTGATGAAAATAAAATGTAATTATGAGCCCGACGCGATTGGTTTATAGCAGAATTGTAATTATATTCCCTTGTTAGCCTTTGTTGGTAATTATTTAGCTCTGCCTACCCCACTCTGGGAATGAAGGCGTGAGTTTATGTATGTATATATGTATGTTAGCCTTTCGCCGCGACTCTGCTTGATATCATCGCGATGCTTTTGGTACCTGAAGCAACAAATTTTACTTCTGTCGAGTAATGTGCTAAAAAGTCACTATGCAGGGTGACATTTAGATCGGTCAGTATGGGCAAGTCTGTAACAAAGATCTGTTCATCATGTCATTAATTTTAGTGACAAGAAAAACTGCATATTTAGATAAAAAAAACTTAGACTCGGTTCGGGAAAAATTAAACTTACATTATGTCTATTTGGATATCGATTTTGTAGATCATTAAAAAAAAAGGGATTAGCTTGCGCATAGTTAACGCATAACACTCGTATCTGATTCACAATAAATTAGGGTTTATAACGTTCTACATAGAAAAAGGCTGACTTAGCAATGTCACTAATGGCCAGCGTCAAAAATGGCAACATTTCAGTATCACTAATAACGGTGTAATTCATTTTTATGTCGCAAATACGTTGTAAAACTCTATGCAGGGGACCGATTTTTGACTTTCGAGCGCTCGATTTCAAAAGCGAGCGGTAGAAAATATTCGAATGCGAAAATTTTTCACGATTTATTTTCGAATGGTCCCAAATTCCATATTTTTGAGATTCTCACTCGAAACTGAGGGATTGACTAAATAGTATTGTTAAGTTGGAACTTCTTTCATTATACGCAGAAAGTCGATGTTTTACCGGTTTTTTTAATTCATATTTTAATTGCGAATAAATGTGTGAAGCTAACAAAAGATGAAATCATAACAAGCAATTTAATATTTTAGTGCCAATAAGATTTTTTTACGCTTATTTTACAAATTCTTGACTGGTTATAAATGTAGGAAAAATGAAACGCTTTCTCGTCTGTGGATGTCTATGGCATTGTGCTAGGTTTGTTTATGCTTCGTGTGTATATACCCATCATATTTGAAAGATGTCAAATGATATTTTCTATTGATAGAATTCAAAACGAATGCCACGGACCACTCGTGTTCATATTTTCTATCGCTCGCAAGTCAAAAATACCACTTCATTGTTTTTTGTCACTTTCGAGTGAATCTTTCGAGCGCTCGAAAGTCAAAAATCGGCCCCCAGAGCTGCGGCCGGGTGCCGCACGTGACATTTTAAAACCGCAAATACGAGCTGGAAAATAATGACAAGTGGGTACAATATATTATGACATGACTTTCATTATAGCGCGATTATCAACGACATAATACATTAAAGAACATTGTTTTCATGCCACGTATTTATTAAGGTATCTCTTTGTTACACATAAGGTTAAAGATTTAGGTTACGTTATGCCCATAACCTTATTGTCTCAAATTTTGAAAGTCCGAAATCGATTTATTTTATGCTCGTAATTATTGCTCACCATACTAATGTAAAGCATAACTTTTATGTTAACAACTTAACATTACAATTGATATAGCACGTTAAATTATTTATTACCTTTTACAATGTAACAAGATGCATATCAAAAGAATCATGGGCAAATTGGGTGTGCCACCAACAGAATTGAAACCTATATCATTAAAAAGGTTTTAGTTAAAGCATCAAAAATATGGGCACTTGAAAACAAGATATATCGTCCGTAGAAACTTCGGCTAATTAATGTATAATTGTTACACTTTATTATAGAACTGCATGTAGGGTATTTGATGTACAAAAATATGTAAATTGTAGTGTTCGTGCTTCTCCAGAACTTCGTCTAAAAAAGTATATTTTAAAATATTCTGTTACGAATATTTTACGTACACGTTACTCGCAAGATTACAAAGTATCTCGTAGAACTCTATCATCAACATAACCTTCGATTACCTAAGTTATTTAACTGAAAAAAAATACACGAATAATTTTTTTAGGTATTTAATGTATCTTATAAATGGTGTATTTATATGTACGCCAAATAAACTCTCGATTTCAAGAAAATAATTAAGTTTGTCAATGTATATTACCTAAAGTTTATATGGACCATCTTATTTTCAAGTGATCATATTTTTGTTCGCCGGTGAGCTAGGTATTTGCGGCCATAATAAGAAATGATGTTTTCACTAAGTTCATCTTAAATATAAAGGTTTCAATTCTGTTGGTACCACACCCAATTTCCATACAAAAATGCCCATGATCCTTTGTACATTATTTTTATGACTTTCGTCAAATATAAACCACGAAAAACAGAAAAAAAAACAGGGGACTAAGTCCCACCAATGGACCTCGTCCCAAACTAAGCTTGTTTATGGGTACTAGACAACGATATAAATACTTATATAGAGAAATATATACTTAAATACATAGAAAACATCCATGACTCAGGAACAAATATTCGTGCTCATCACACAAATATCTGCCCTTATCGGGATTTGAACCCAGGACCGCTAGCTCGTTGGCTGGGTCACTACTAACTAGGCCGGCGCGTCTTTTTTTTCTTTTATATTATGACATTAAACATTTCGACAAACTTTTATAATGAAAATTGATATCCATGGACTGTACATTTCTTTTATTTTGTGGCGTATAATAAGGACCTACTTATTTACTTTACTGACCGCCAAAGAAGGGGGTAGTATTTGTGAGTGGTGGGGCGCGCCTTCGTTGAGGAAAACTCTATATTCATGGTTATTGATATCTAATGATATACATGTAGACGAGACCAAACGAAACATACAGTGGGGTTTTTAAGGATCGTGTTTGTATTTAAATTATTACTTAACTCACAAACCTGTTTATCTTAAAATGTGTTCAAGAATCGGGACGTGTTCCTTACCTGTAAAAGAAAAACGAAATGATTAATTAACTATTAAAGAGATGAAAAAAAAAAAAAAAAAAAGTTAAAAGATGTTTATTCAGTAAGTAGGCCGCACGGGCACTTTTACACGTCAAAAATCTACCAGCGCTTCGGAAGAGACCACTGCTGAGAAGAAACGCCGCAAGAAACTCAACAGTAAGTCGTCAAAAACTTCAGAAGTGAAAAAAGCAGCGTCTAATCTCAGAACCGTCATTTTTTTAATAAGTCTACCGATTATTAACAAATCTTGCTAAAAGTAATAGTTAAACTCAATTTATTAAAGAAAACTGTTCCACGGTTTGAGAGATAGATACCGCAGACAATGCACATGTTCAAATTATGACAAACTCCGTCATTCATAAACGCATTACAAACTTGCTTCCCTTGAGAACGTTTATATTTTGGGCATTTCTTAAAAAGTTTGTTCCTAGTTAAGGACTAAAATTAAGAAATGTTAACTTTTCCGCTGAATTACGAAAATTAGTCGTACATTTATATACTACTTCTCAGCGCCTATTAGCAGTATCCGAAATGAAGAAGATTCTATGCTAACCCTTTAGTAATATGGTTCGACTTGCTACAAGAGTTTTGGCTGAGATAAAACCATTTGTGTTAATAATAGTATAGCTAATTTTTGAAACTCAGTGGGATTATTATCGTTTCTTAATTTTGTCCTTTCCTACAAACCTTTAAATAAACGACCTTTTACGGGATAAAAAGTAATACCCTGGATTGACACATAGGTTATCTCCATTTCAAAGGACCCCACAGCAAACATATGACGAATGTGGTTTCAGTCAAATCTTAAGAAATTTTAGTATGATGTAAATTCAAGTCTCCTGATTATTACTTTATAAAGGAACAACTCTCTCAGAAGTACACTTTCAGAAATAATCACGGTTTTATTTTTCTATTTATGTGACGTGTTTCTTCTTCTTTTTTAACATATATACATACATAAACTCACGCCTTCATTCCCAGGATACCTGGGAATAAACTCACGCCTTCATTCCCAGGATACCTGGGATAACTCAGGGCATCTGTATGAAAGTGATGTAGCAAAATATTTTATCGACATAAAATATATCGATGTTACTGCCAACATCTAAATGTTATTCGACATAAATAAATATTAATTATTTTCTCCTCATTTTCAGATAAAAAATAAACAAATTAACACGTATATTTATATGTTTATGTTACAACAGTTTTCATAATATATAATCAATATTTTTTCCATATTCGTCGGTATTAATGATTGCCGTCTAGATTAAATTATCCACTTTAAACTGCTAAACGTACGAATATGAATGGTACTGACAGTAAATTGTAATTTTGATTGAAATGACATCCGCATAACTTTATTATCTTAAGAGGTTCGATATCAGATATGACATCGAACCTCTTTACAGTAATCGAGAATGTTCAATGTGCACATGACATTAATTTAATTATATCGACGCCTTTTTTATCGATATCAAATCCCTAGAACTTGCCCCGAGTTATCCCAGGTATGATTCCCAGCGTGGGGTAGGCAGAGCTAAAGAATTAGCAACAAGTCTTAAAACTTCTTGATAATTCTGTAACCACATTTTGCACATTAGGCTAAGATGTTTCCCAGTGCATTAGTGACAGGTGGCAAGCCCATCGCCTAACAGTCCTAGAAGCCTTTATTCCCTTAGTCGCCTCTTACGACATCCACGGGAAGACATGGAGTGGCACTATTCTAACCCGGCAACCACACGGCACTTCTTCTTCTTTAAATTAATTATAATATAAGTAGGATAGTAGGATTATAGTTAAAGCATGCTCTGTCACGTTCTGTCACATATAAATGTCACAATGACAGATAAGTAAAAAGCATATTTTAATTACATTTTAGCTATTATGAATAAGAGGGCAAATATCGGAACGACAGAGTTCAGTTTTGGCTGGCAACGGTTAAGTTATTTGTAAATGGATGGCTTTTCGATTTAATAGTCCTAGATAAGGCCGGGTGGTGGCTTTTAGGGCAGAGGTGGGTGCGCCTCAGCTAACCCGAATATTATACCGGGGCAATATTCGTTAAAACGCAGCAACAAGGGCAATTAAGCACCAAAAATAACTATGGTTTACATATTTTGGTTACGGTTCTCTGGATTATTCTACTATAATATTAAAATATCATCGCGAAAGTTAGTTAGTCTTGTGGTCCGTGTTGCTAAAGAATGTCAGTTTGACTTTGGAACTATAAGGTGCGTTACAAAGGAGGATGCCCAGATTCATATGGACTCTGGCCTAAAAACCAATAATGACAAGAAATATGTCATTTGAAAGGTTTTTTCATACACTAAAACTTTTTGTATTGCGGGAAATCTGAAATCGTTGTGTGAAACAAGTTATGGCAAAATAAAAACATCCCCTCAACAAGATTTTTTTTAATGATATATACAGGGTTTAAGTTCTATACAACGGTTTTTAAACGTTTTTACATAAATACACAAAACAAAACAACTAAATATCGATTGATATACCATAAAACAATATACCTTTTCCACTATTCAAGTTGTATGTATATTGGTATAAATTGCATTACTTGTTAACGAGGTATCAAACAAAAAATCATTGCATGGTACATTATAAGTATTTACCTATGTATGTTTGAATGTAAACACTTTATTATACAAACAAAAAAGATAATATAGCTTGTTACTCGCTTTTCAGTTGTTTTTTTTACTGCAGTCGGGTTTTTTGTTTTTATTTAAATAATTTAGTTTATTTCACATTTTTTAGTTTTTATTAATAAAATAGTGCTTTTATTAATGTATAACCAAACGTTAAATGAGCTCTGGAGCTCGATTTTTTAATGTCACGAAGCTATAAGTAACAAATTACAAGCGGAACTCTCCTTTTAGCAAAAGAAGCATCGTGCATTCAAAAATCGATCCCCAGTAGTAACGTAAGATTAGTTCATTTGGTTAGATGGAGGCCGAATGTAATATTTTGCATTTAGTTTATAGTATTTAAATCTCGAAGACGTTGAAGCTCTTTTAAAGAATTTTATTGGTATCATGTGGTCGATTTAACAACTTTTTGGGATCAAGGACACTGATAGCTAACCCAGCTAGTGTTTTTACTCGGCTGAGAGCAACGTAAGTTTGACCCTTTGCAAAAACATGACATGTGAGCTGAGGTCCACAACGGCCCTATCGAGAGTGGTGCCTTGTAGCTTATGGACAGTTACAGCCCAGCAAAGTATTACCGGCAACATCCTTCGTTCAATTTTTCCTTGTCCCCTAAGCGCATCAAAGTCGATGGTGCAGGGCTCAATCCGTACACCTGGTATAAGCGGATTGCTTTGCTAAATTATAATTCGAACAAATTGTAGATACCTACTTAGACCGAGAAATTGAAGTAGGTATAAATCAACTAAACTTCTCTTAATCTCTAACAATTTAGTTCCTCAACGGTCAGTACGTCATACGTGTACCTGGGTACTATACCAAGCACCTACATTGAGGTTACCTATTCCGTGTATCTTTACTTAAATAAACTGTCCATGCGTAGGCAGGATGGCGCATTAGGTAGGTATTAGCCAGCAATTTATACTATAACATCAATGTGCATTAATCAAGTATGTAGTAGGTATTCGTGAATTATTAATTATTACACTACTTTCTTAATGGTTTATATTCTAGGCGTTTACAGCTCAACAAGAAATATTTATTACTTAACATTTAACGTCCTTTTTGATTTCCCTGTCTAAATGGCAGCATCAAAGTATTATAATGTATATATATTTGGAATGGGGTATTTACTAGCTTTCATTTGAGACCCATATTGCTATAATAAACATATTTTTTTTTTAAAACCCCCTTCTTTTTTTTTGCAGACGCCATTTTGAAATATTATATACCCTATGTCACTTCGGCAATTAAGACGAATCGAATGACACCTAGTATGTTAAAATCGGTCAAGCCGTTTAGGCTGCAGAGCGTGCCCAGAAATAGACATACATACATACATACATACATACATACATACATACGCTCGAAAAACATAACCCTCCTTCTGACGCAGTCGGGTAAAAAGGTACATAGTAACGTTTCAAGTCATTAAACTTTTTTATGCAGCGATAACTTTTTTACACAAAGATTTGGGATTACTTGCCATAGTAAAAGTTTTAGGAGTTTGAATAAGCTATCCAATGACATATATTATCGCTTGTCCTTATTGGTCAATAGGCCAATTTGACCATCCTCCTTTATCTTCGACTTTGAGAGATTTTCTGGTTTGTGTTTTGTCTATTAAGTTTATTATTTTGTGCAATACAGAACAAATAAATAGATAAACGGGTCATAAATTTGGCATAAATAAAAGCATGTAAGCGAGTTAAAACCCGACTCGTTGTGCATTAACTGAGTTAAACCCGCATTATGTAAACCCCAGGGAATTGGCAATTACGACCCGCTCCGAGCAGGGAATAATTGTGTTACTATGACATCATAAACAAGTTCTAACAAAGGATCAAAGATGGCGGGCGGATTAAGGGGAGTATTCAAACTTTTACGGTTTACATGGAAAAACCGGCCAAGTGCGAGTTAAACTCGCGTGGTGAGGGTTCGTACGTATATTTTAGTTTTGATAGATTTGTTACATAGGTTTTCCCGTAATCTACAAGCAATGAACTAAATTTTGTTTTTTTTTTTAATTTTAGGTTTAGTCGTTTCGGAGATCAGGAGGGGGAATGGTCAATAATAACAAAAATATATTTGAGATTCTCTTATATTTGATATATGACACAGTAAGGGTTGCAAATATTTCTTTTAAATTTCCTAATTTATCCCGCCGTGCCGTGTGGTTGCCGGCTTAGAATTGTGCCACTCCATGTCTTCCCGTGCAACTCGTAAGAGGCGACTAAGGGAATAAAGGCTTGTAGTGTTAGGCGATGGGCTTGCAACCTGTCACTAATATACACTGTTAAACATCTTAGCCTAATTGTGCAAATTGTGGTTACAGAGTTATCAACAAGTTTTTAGAGTTGTTGGTAATTCTGTAGCTCTGCCTACCCCACTCTGGGAATGAAGGCGTGAAGGTATGTATTTATGTAATTTATCCCCCTAAAATGACCATTTTTTGAAAATAAAAATAATTGACTTTGCACATTTGTGTTTGGGTCATCAATTTACATTTGTGTACCAAATTTCAACTCAATCTGTCCAGTAGTTTCGGAGCAAACAGACGAACAGACAGACGCACGAGTGACCCTATAAAGGTTCCGTTTTTTATTTTTTTATACGGAACTCTAAAAAAGAAACAAAGACTTTAATAAAAGCTTTTAATTGGCCCTAGGTAAATCAGTGTGCGATTGTCCCCTGTTTTTTTTTTTTTCAATATGTCCCTTATAATAGCCATCACTATTTTCAGAGCAGATGTTAAACAGCCCAATTGGTGAATCTTTTTAGGATTACCATACTGTGTACACTAACATTACTAACCTTACGTAATCATACAGTGCAGGTACGGTCGCGCAGTTTAATAGATGAGCCACTATAGAACCTTGTTCGTCAGAACATACCCGGAGCTCTTTCCACAGGCTAAAGACGGCAACGCAAAACCCCGCAATTTGCGCCACCAAAACCGAAACCGATTAGCTGTTCCTCTGTCTCGCTTAAAAATATTTCACTCTGGCCCGTCTGCCATGTGCATTAAAATATATAATAAACTACCTAATATAATTACAGACATACAAAATGTAAATCGGTTTAAAAATAAGCTACTTAGTTATTTATCAAAAAAATGCTACTATACGCTGCAAGAGTTTTTTGATGACAAGGAGCAACAATAAAGAAGTGTAAAATTAACATGAGAAATAAATAACCAAATAATTAAATACATATAACTATAGTGTATAGAAAATAAAAGTACACACGATGTCAGTTTTAGATTTTTAGTTTCTTAGTTTATTTTTTATTATTTTTTGTTTTGGTTTTCTGTTAAGTGTTCATTTTTGCAGTGCCCTTGCAGGGCTCATGAATTGTACCTACTTATATTTATTATTAAGTAAGTCTTTTGTGAAAGCAATAAAAGTTTTGAGTTTGAGTTTGTCGCATAAAACCAACGATTAACTCCTATGTAATTTCGATCTTATCCCCTCGACGCTGTCATTATAACTAGGTTCTATGGAGGATCAAAATTCAAAGTCAACGTTCTCTCAGTGGCATGACCAATTTTAATATCTTACCTATGCATAGTTTTCGAGAAAAGTTATAATTATATTTTGATTTTTCTATACTATGTGGTATCCGCCTATAGGTACTTAGGTCTGAGATTTACAAGGTCGGATCATGGCTAAAATCATTTATTAAAAATACTATGTAGGTACTGAACTACATACCTCATTGTACTTTTTAATTTAATGGTGTCTCTTATTAGGGGATAAGAAGTGATTGTACTACGTTATTGTATCTTTTCTATGATGTACCCCTGTGTTGATGTGTTTGTTGAATAAACGTTTTTCTAATCTATTCTACTACTCAGGTATTACTTAGGTGCTAGGTAGTCACCAGCAAAAATATCCTAGCCAACATTAGGTTCAAAAGTATCTGACACATCCCTATTATCAGAGCCAGAGTGTATCAAATGATTTTAGCGCAATGTCGGTTAATCCTCGTAATATCTAGTGGTTCTACTTGAACAAGACTATAGCCTATTATCATGGACATGTGGATAAACCCAGCTAACCGTTGTTTACACGTAATGATGTGTGCTAGATGCATGTTATGCAAAAGAGCCATTACGTCGCCTTGACATGGCATTGTGACCTAAACCCGGCGCGATGCAAGGTTTAAAATAATTTATAATTTCATTGTGCATTATGAAAACAATGCTGAAATGACAGACAATATCGTTTGAGAGTAGCAATTGGGATAGACCAAAAAATATAAGTCATGGTTTAACATTCTAATTAGAAAGAATAGGTCATTTTAAGAGACCAATTTCATTCATTTTGTATTTGACCCAATAGTTTTGTTTTAATATCATTTTTTTTTAGCAGACGTTTTATGGATGTCATGATAATTTTAAATTTGGGTTGGCATTTTCGAATAAATTACAACATACTATTTCTAGTGGTTTTCGCCTAATCCGTAAGTTACACCTACGAGGGCTTCAAGCCAAAAACGAAAGTCAAACAAAGGTCAAAAATACTTTCGTGTAAATGTCCGAAATAGATAAATATTTCAAAAACTTGATAATGCAGAACGGCTTTAAAACAACACTATCAAATTTAAAAAATATGAACAATCCAAATTGTAATCGACCCGGGAATGCGGATTACACATACATACATACATACATACCTTCACGCCTTCATTCCCAGAGTGGGGTAGGCAGAGCTACAGAATTACCAACAACTCTAAAAACTTGTTGATAACTCTGTAACCACAATTTGCACAAATTAGGCTAAGATGTTTAACAGTGTATATTAGTGACAGGTAGCAAGCCCATCGCCTAACAGTACTACAAGCCCTTATTCCCTTAGTCGCCCCTTACGACTTCCACGGGAAGACATGGAGTGGCACAATTCTAAGCCGGCAACCCGCCGCGGAATGCGGATTATTTTAACATTTTAAACTGCTAATTACACAGTGATATAAACTCCATGTTAAATCTAGACACGCGGGAGCGTGTCAAGCCAAGTTCAAGAAACAGAACTGGCGAGGCGCACCGTGTGTAATATTACACGAACCATTTGGAGCCACTTTTGACCCCCTCATAAATCAAAAACTATTTTACAGAAACGTATCAAATTTTGCTCATATATTGAGACTTGCGAGATACATATGTGTTCTAAATTTCATAAGCTTATCTCAAACGGTTATTTAGATATTAATGTCCAAAATTCCTCATTTTTATCATTGACTGACCTATAGACCAAAACTCTAATCCAGTTCCAGATGACCTAGAGAGTTAAAATTTGGTATGCAGATAGGTAATTAGATGAATACAAAGGAATAAATAAAAAACTGTCAATTTTTAAATAATTAGATTCTATTATGAACGCTTAACATAAATACCTAATATTACTTAGGTTATCTACGTTATTAACTGGGATTAATTATTATTTTTATATTTAGCGCACATCAATAGTGTAAAATCATTACCTACTCATAAATAATGATAAAATAATAGGCATTTAGATTTTCGGTATATACACGACGCGCGCGCGCCGAGTGACGCCGGAGCGGCGCGGGCGCTGTGACGATCGAATCGAACCGTTGACGCGAACGTGGCCGAGCGAGCGGCAGCCGCGCTCACAAGCGCGAGCGCCGGCTTGCTGTCCGTCCGGTTGTCTCTCGATATCTGACCTATAAGGTTGCAATTTATGCTGCGAAATTGCTAAGTTTTCTTAAGGAAAACTTATAATTTGTAGTAATATTATTATTACAATTTCTTTAATAAGTTGGTACCTACGTACGTATAGTATTATAGTATAGGCTATAGTTTAAATAAATAATAATTTTATAGTTATAAGTAGGGAGGTGTATATACTTATTATTATTACAATTCCTATAATAAGTGGGTACGTAGGTTTAGTATAGTATAGGCAATAGTTTAAATAAATAATAATTGTATTTTTTAGTAAGTAGGTAAGTTAAGTATAGTTAAAAGTAAGTAGGTGTATATACCTACTTAACTCTGAGTTTGAGAACTTGTTGATAGTAGCAAATAGTTTTATCTTTTTATTACGTAGGTAGGTACCCACCAAAAACATAAATGTAAAAAAGGAGAGCCAAGTTCAATACAAAAATTATTCTCTGCTGTGGGCTTGGCAATGCAATTGTTTTATATTTATAAAGTCTACTTTTAGTTTTGAATTTGTCCTTTTAAAAGGACCCACGGCGTTACGAGGATATGTACTTACCTACAAAAAGTAATGATATCCCACCAAAAACATAAATGTAAAAAAGGAGAGCCAAGTTCAATACAAAAATTATTCTCTGCTGTGGGCTTCGCCGCAAAAAGAATGGAGATCTGAGATTGAGTGCCAAGTTCTATGCAAAATCCAAATATGTAGTCTAAGGGCTCACTTGGCTGGTTTTCCCATACTAATTATATAGCCTTCGCATGTTCTAAACCTGTTACCTTTCGGTTCTTATTTTATTATTCCGAAAATTTGGCTTGCTGGTAGAAACTACCCATCGAACATAAGGCTCTCCCATGACTGTGTAAAAGTAGGTACTTAATAATAATTCGTATGGAAAAACCAGCCAAGTCAGCCCTTAGACTACATATTTGGATTTTGCATAGAACTTGGCACTCAATCTCAGATCTCCATTCTTTTTGCGGCGAAGCCCACAGCAGAGAATAATTTTTGTATTGAACTTGGCTCTCCTTTTTTACATTTATGTTTTTGGTGGGTTCTGTTTTTCAAGAAAGAGAAAGTAACATACTCGTATATTTGTTGGTTTATAACTTGGTTATTTTTATAGCTATTCAAAAATAGAACATTACTGCAGAGACCGGGACATTAGCTGTTGCGGGACGAGTAGACTTAGCGTAAGGCTTGTAAGTAGTGTTTTTTTTCAAGAATGCGAGAAAATGTAACACAATTGTTAATAATATTGAACACAGTCACATTTATCCGTAATAAATTCAATTTGAATAAAATATAGTTAAAATTATAACATTATTACGCGTTTATGTTATTTCGACCATCTATGAACGCAATTTCTATAAGAAAGTGAAAGTATTTAATACACTTTTTAATACCTGCGCTAATGCTGTTTAAAAAGGGTTCTTTTTAGTCTATTACATTTAAAAAGTAAAATAATTATACAAGGCCGAATTTTAATGTTTAAGTTTTTGGCTGTTTGGAGTTAGTTATTCTAGTCCAAACATGGTTTTAAAAAGTAAAACACGAGGTATGTAATGAAATTTCATACATTCTCGCGGCGGCTGCCGTTGGTAAATAATACCTTTTTTTTTAATTTTTCCTGGACTTGGAACTCGGAACTTTGCGAGCTGATTTTACAACAGAAAAGTTAATATTTCTGAGCACGTGGGAGAAAAAGATTTACCTCGACTGTTAATTATGAATCAGATTTTATTGAAGCTACGCGGCTGAAGGAAGGAAGAAGGAAGGTTGTTGAAGTGACATAGCGTTGGTGAAACTGTAAAACCGCATAAGAGACATTTTAAATAAGGAGCAAAATGCACCTTTTTAATAAGGTAGTAAGGTTTATTTTGCTCTATCATAAAGTTAGTTAGTTACACGGTTTTGCAGTTTCACCGACGATAGGCTATGCTATAATCAATGTCTGAAAGAGGATATAAACAAATGCAGTCAGCTTTGACGACGCGCTGGCCTAGTTGGTAGTGACCCTGCCTACGAAGCTAGCGGTCCTGGGTTCAAATCCCGGTAAGGGCAGATATTTCTGTGATGACCGCGAATATTTATTTCTGAGTCATAGATGTTTTCTATGTATTTATGTATATATTTGTCTATAGGAGTATTTATATCGTTGTCTAGTACCCATTATTACAAGCCTAGAGCTTAGTTTGGGGCTAGGTCAATTGGTGTGACATTGTCAACTGATATACAACAGCAGTGTTCGCATTGTTGTGTTCCGGTTTGGGGATAAGACAGCCGGTGAAATGACTAGCATAGAGGCATTCCATCTTAGTCCTAAGGGTTGGCAGTTCATTTGCAGTCTTGTGAATGTGAATGTCTATGGGTCACAGTTTCCACTTACCATCAGGTGGCCTGTGTGCTCGATTGCCTTCCTATGCCATAAAATAAAATAAAATAAAATAAAATAAAATAAATAATTTATTTTTTATTTTTTTAACTTGCTAGACTTGTTGCTTCTCTAGAGTTTACGTGAATGAAGGATTACTGACGCCTTGTCACTCACGCAGTAACCGATCCAGAGCTCTCCGGCCCGATCAACCATCGTCTTAACACACACTTAACACTCTTTATATATCGTAGTGTTAATTAAACCGGCGTGGAGAGATTTTATCACTGATGCCGACGTTATATCCAACCGGTTGTGAGGTCACGAGTATTAACCGATTGGCATTAATTAAGGTTCCGTCGGCAGAAGATTCGACGATGTAACTAACTTTGGGCAGTTAGAGTAGTAAATATTCTTGATACGAGTATTACCAAATTGAAGTCGTGGATAACACATACATACATACCTTCACGCCTGTAATCCCAGAGTAGGATAGGCAGAGCTACAGAATTACCTACAATTTTAAAAACTTGTTGATTATTCTGTAACCACATTTTACACAAGTAGGCTAAAATGGTTACCAGCGTATTAGTGACAGGTTGCAAACCCATCGCCTAACAGTATTACAAGCCTTTTTTCCCTTCGTCGCCTCTTACGACATCCAAGGCATGACATGAAGTGGCCTAACCTAACCTTACCTAACCAAACCCGGCAACCACGAGGGGAGTCGTGGATAACTTTATATATTTTTTTTAACGGAACTCCTGTCCGTCTGTCAGTCTGACCGTCTGACTGCCAATTTGATCTGAATGTAATGGACCGATTAGAAGGATATTTGGTACACGTGTGTGATGGCCAAACACGGACGTTAACGTAAAATGAAATTATAATAGTTGGGTCACTTTTGGGGGTAAATTAGTACTTAGTTAACAAAAAATACAAACTATACCATGTCAATTGAAGATACTTGTTGCAAGGGTCTCAAAGTTTCTTTTAAAATTTTGAAATAAATTATATTAGTTTTTTTTAAGAAAATAGACTGTCATCTCCGAAACTACTACGCTTTTCTCTACTAAAAGACTAAAGTAAAAAAGTCTATAGTTCACACTTAGTGCGTGTCAGTAAATACTTTATTTATCTCGGTCTTGTCCGAGTTTTAATATGTTTTGTCCTTAAAGGTAGGTTCTGTTGAGAGGTTCTAAGAGAGGCGGGAGTAAGATAGCGTGCAGACTATATTACCCTGCTAAGACAAATGTCGGCATCTCTGACAAGTCTCCTGTAGCACGTGCAACCTTATTACTAACGGGTGATGGTTGTATTTGCTTTGGCTATAGAGTTTAAGATATCGCCTTTTGGCTTGATTACAGGGCGACGATTCTCTTCAACGTCTCGGTGACAAACACATCTGCGAAAAACACTGTAAGCTTAAGTTGTCCGACGTGCCTCGTAGCTGAAGTACAGTTGGGTGCCTATCGACCTTGGTAGCATTTCGTCGTCAAATACAATGCGGTCATAGTCAGTAGTAACTCCACTTTAGGTCTATGAGCACGCGGGACGACTTATTTTTTTCAATTAATGTATTGCCTTTAGAACTACTATGTCTGAGGAAAAAGTTTGTTCAGCATAAAAATGGTAAAATTACCCCAACAAAAGCTTCAACGAATCTCATAGATGAATTCCCTTGTACTTTTTATCGACGTACAAATTGCCTTTGATGTTACTTCGTGTTTGTTCTAAGATAAGATGTTTGGTAAGAACACAGCATTTATTTTATTATTTATTTATTTTATTTGGGACATCAACAGCGATATATTGAATCATATAAGTACATAAGATATGGATACATTTGAGTAAGCCAATAACAGGTGACCACAAGGAATACAAAAATAGAAGTGGAGCTATAACTTAGTAAATGAGTATAGGTAGGCACCTACATTTTATGAAGCCAGCACAATATTATCCTCTAATTTAATAATACAAATGAAAACGAAAAAAGATAAAGTTATTAGTTTGACGACGCACTGGCCTAGTTGGTAGTGACCCTGCCTACGAAGCTAGCGGTCCTGGGTTCAAATCCCGGTAAGGGCAGATATTTGTGTGATGAGTGCGAATATTTGTTCCTGAGTCATGGATGTTTACTATGTATTTAAGTATATATTTCTCTATATAAGTATTTATATCGTTGTCTAGTACCCATAATACAAGCCTAGAGCTTAAATTGGGACTAGGTCAATTGGTGTGACATTGTCCCCTGATATTTATTTATTATTATTATTTATTTATTACATTTACAGTGTGTTTGTGTGTGCATTAAACAGTCTTACACAGTTAAGGATATAAAAGGCGGGAGTCAAGCTCAAAGTCGAGGGGTACTTATTTTGTTTAGGCGTGAAATGAAAACAGATCTCAGCACCGAAGAAATGGATTAGGTATGGATGGAATGCATTAGGTAATTCTGGGAAGATCGGGCGTCGCTCGGGTTTAAAACGAATGTTCCCGAAGATGACAACTTGACAGAGGTTTACCGACGTGTTGAGCCCTCATGTGGCCGATTTACTGAATAAATATTTTGAATTATGATTTTTATTGCTTTCATCAACATCGTTAGAGCCGTTTTTGAGAACGTGATCAATTTTATAAATATTGCTCGTTTAATAGAAATGAATAAGATTGACATCAAATGTCTTATTTTATTGGTAGGGTTATCCCTATTTTGATTTGAGCCTCCACCCCTTGCAGAAAGCGGACAGTGGAATGCAATGGCAGTGCCTTGAAATCCTTTGGTTCTGGGTAGCCACAGTCAAGGATTTTCATTCTTACTCTGGCGAGGGCGTCACATTCACACAGTGTGTGTTTCGTTGTCATCTCCATCATTCTACGATCTGTGTTATCGTAAAGGCCCATCTCTGCTAGGAGATGTTTTTAACCTCGAAGTGTCCCGTGTCCATTAAACACTTCCTGGGGCTGTGGCCTTGCCCTTGCGTCAATTACAAAATATGCCACTCACACGCCTCTTTGCCAAGTTTGCTGCTATACAAATTACTACTTAATTAATACAAAACATAGTCTCTTTTAATCTTCAACTTGTGTCGGCTGTAGCCGCAGTGAGGCTAGGCAAGTTGCTTAACGGTTTTTATTTAGTTTTAGAAAACTGACAAATGTATGGAATTGATGCTACACGCGACCATCTGACAGCTTACATCAATCGTATACATTATGGATAATAGAATAGAATTGAATTGAATAAAATCATTTATTCGGCTATTAAATAAACACAAAATTACATACATGTGAAAAAAAAAACCTACATGTTTAACTAATTAGAGTAAAATAGGCGAAGCCGTGTGCCAGCTCAGCGTGTTGCTGTTTCACGGAGCCGCAGCGCCGATTGTCTGCTGGACCGGTATGAGATAGATGGCAAAACAACAAATTAAATATGACCAAATAAAAGTATTAAAATAGTACAATCCAAAACAAAACAATAACGATCGCCTGCACCTTATCAAAGGCCTCCGAGACGCCTGTGGCGATCAAAAAGTTAAGCATTTTAGTCATTAGTAACTAACAAACCAGGTACACATTTAGAATACTAGTAGTAACTCCATATTTTGTACGGAACTCGACTCCTAAACCCTCTCACGCTTGGCCAGCTGGCTAATAACAGCGCTGGTCCCGGCACCGGACAATTAGCGGCGACCTCCGCTCGCCGGCTCGCGTCCCGGGTTCCGCGAGGATTAGTACCCCGCCCTCCTACGGAAAAAAGGCACATCTACTGTAATAATTGTATTGCACTTCGAACCTTATTACAACCTCTGAGAGTTCAATATGCTTCTTTGAGTTAATTGCACTGTGCCTTTTCTTCTTAGTAGGGCAGTACAGGACTAATTGAGGAGTACCAGCGAGCTATGATCCACTCAACTAGCTCTTATTTTCTCCAGTCATATATTGCTAAGAGTATTTAAACGCCTGTAAGGCTGGATAAGACTTTGAGCTTACGTAAACGATGTTCGAATACTGTCAAAATGTATAGAATTAACATAAGCGCTCGAGTCGACCGTACGAAAGTTAACGTTAACGAAAAACGAAAAACGGGAAACGAAAAGGAATCTCCGAAAATACGACGGTAAATTTCGATGTTATCGACTGTAAAATTACGCTTAATATCGAAGTCGTCCTTCGATACAGGATGTCCCAAAATTTGACGTAATTATTAAAGAACTCGTAAAAAACGCTACCTTAAATAGGGTTGCAGGGCGGTTTCACTAAAACGTGCACCCCTATTAAGGACGACGCGCTGGCCTAGTTGGTAGTGACCCTGCCTACGAAGCTAGCGGTCCTGGGTTCAAATCCCGGTAAGGGCAGATATTTGTGTGATGAGCGCGAATATTTGTTCCTGAGTCATGGATGTTTACTATGTATTTAAGTATATATTTCTCTATATAAGTATTTATATCATTGTCTAGTACCCATAATACAAGCCTAGAGCTTAAATTGGGACTAGGTCAATTGGTGTGACATTGTCCCCTGATATTTATATTTATTATTTATATAATTTAAGTTAAGGAACTTTAACTTTGTCAGTATGGTGACGAAAATTAGCGTTACATTGACGCCGCAATGTATGGCAAATTTTCGTCACAAAACTGACAAAGTTAAAGTTCCTTAATTTCAGTCCTTGATTGGGGTGCACGTTTTAGTGAAAACGACCAGCAATGTATTGAATCACACCATCAACGCTAATAAAAATAATTTCTTAAAGATTCAACAATTAACAACGAGAAATGCTTTTTATTTATGCTTTTAGTTTGACTCTTCGAGCTAAAAAAAACACTAGACCCAGGTGGCATATTTGTCTCAAAAGTTGGTGCATGATAACAAAATTTCGATTAATATAGCCAAAGTAAAGCAGTTGCAGCTGCTGATGTTTGTATTAGTTCCGATCGATGTTAATAGACGCTTTTGATGCAATTTGGCCAATGGCCTAATAAATCAATTTTCATTTTGAATTTCCATTTAAGATTTATAACGATCTAAAATTAGTTAGCAACAACACTTAAAGCTTGCTTTTGGTTGTTATTCTGTGTGTCTATCTGTTAGTCTGTCATCGGCCAAAACAGGTGGATCGTTTATAGTGCGATTGCTTCCTTCTATATTTTTTTTTATGGCATAGGAATGCAAACGAGCGCACAAGCCACCTGATGGTAAGTGGAAACTGTGACCCATAGACATTCGCATTCACAAGACTGCAAATGCACTGCCAACCCTGAGGACTAAGATGGAATGCCTCTATGCTAGTCATTTCACCGGCTGTTTTATCCCCAAAACGGAATACAACAATGCAAACACTGCTGCTTGGCAGTAGGTTAATGGATAAGATGGTGGTACCAACCCGGACGGATCCTGCACAAGGTCCTCCCACAAGTAAAAAATCCATCTGTCTGCTAAAACATATTTCAACAACTACGGGTTACGAGCATTTTAAATGAAATGGGATCTATATCTTCGCTCCATTTGCACGTTATTTATTTGAAAGATAATTAATTTCTACCTTTAATGACACCGTTTCTACCTGTGCCTTCCACATTTGCATATAGTATAAACAAGTGACGGTTACTCGTGTGTGCCTAATCTGTATCGCCACAGATTATGCAGAGTTTACAGGAGCCGTGCGACCTGCGCAGACGTCGCACGGCTCGCCGCCTCCAGGATAAACAACCACAGCTTACACATACACATTCACAGAAAGTTCGCTCAACAAAATTACCGCCCAAGTGCGAATCGTACTCGCATATGAAGAGTTCCGTAAAAGATTAAAGATTACATACATACATACATTAAATCACGCCTGTTTCCCAGAGGGGTAGGCAGAGACCATTTGTTTCCACTTGCTACGATTAAAGATTAAGGACATATTTATTCAGTGAGTAGGCCGCTCGGGCACTTTTACATGTCAAGAATCTACCAGCGTCTCACAAGAGGAGACCAGTGGTGAGAAGAATCGCCGCAAGAAACTCAGTATTGCCGTACAATAATACCGTACCGTAATTACTCCGAAACAGAACATTTAATTACCGCATAAACATCAAATAAAACTATTCTCTATTTCCTAATTCTGGTAATCATTTTATTGCACGCGCACACACACACACACACGCACACACTCACATGCACACGTAAACACACCGTACACAAACTTCACACCTGTTTTACTTTGCATCATTCCATAATTGACAACAATGCATTTTGTGCTAAGGTAGTAAAATAAAATACCGTTTCTAGATTTTACACTGCTGGTTACAGTAAAAATATATTTGGATTTTTGTATGCAGTAGTTTTTTTTATATTCAGGAAAAACAGTAAAAAAAGTTGGATTGTGAATGTTAGGAATACACTAATAGTCCATAGTCCATTTTTACCTAAGGAATTCAAAAAAATATACAACTGTCATGTTCATTTTTTATCTGTCTGACGGATTACTTGTTTCTAACGACACGCTTTCGATTCTACGCAAAATAGTTTATTTATTTTAATGGCGTCTACAAATTCCGTAATAAATTAAATTACGCACGATAACAAATTTGTGAACGAACGGCAGCGAATGATTGACAAGTGAGTGACATGACATGACAGTCAGTTTCCTTTTTTTATTTTATATCAGGCTAAGATCACGACATCAGTATTCCTAACTTTGTATATACGGTCTTTTTAATGACTATTTCTTTAATAAATTATTAACTACGAATTTAAGTTAAATAAAGAAAAACCAAGAAATACGGGTAGTCTAATTTTTAACCAGCTATTATAAACGCGAAAAAACAATAATGCTTTTTTTTTTGAAATGTTGTCAATTCTAATTCCTTATTAATCTTGTTTGATTTGTTTTTCAATTTATTTCTAGTTTTGCAAATAAAATTTTAAAATTGTATAATTCTTTAACGCTAAAATCTTAATCAAAAACGGTAATCTAAAATTAGTCATTCTGCGAGACAGGCTTAGCTTAGTGCAGATGACTGGGTAAACAAATTGTTAAATTATCGCACAGTGCAGTTCATAGACAACATTTTATATGTAATAAGGTCTTATTTATGTTACAACAAGCCACTTAAGCCACTGTTTCAATAAATATTTCATTTTTTCATTATAATAAGATTAACCAAAAATTCCCTAATTACATACGTTTCTCGTATGGGGATCTATTTTAGTTTTAAAATTGGTTTTTTATTTGTTGTTATAGCTGTTATTTAATACACAATTGCGAGTGTCTAGCCATTATGGGTCAAAAATATAGCGCTGTGACAGACAGACGGGCAGATGAACAGCAAAGGGGTATATCGTATGTAATAGGATGACACGGTGAGCGTCAGTGGCAATGCTAGCAACTAGATGCTTCGCGCCCTGTTGCTGTATTTTAAACAGCTCTGCTCAAACCTACCAAGTCCTTGTGAGAAACAGAGATGGAGCTAAAGTAGTTGTATGTATCTGTCTCTTGCACTGCCAGATTTTGGTCATGTATTTATAATTAATACGGCCTAAACTGCCTACACATTTTGCGAACGTCAGCGAATGCAGAAATTCAAGATTGTGTAAGCTATCGTGTGTTCGCCTTTCATTTGGACAGATTTGTACAGTTGCTTTAAAAAATGGTGTGTTTATTAAAATATTTTAATATGACATTTATTGTTTTATTTGTACTATTTACGTAATCATAAAATTATTTTGTAAATTTACGTACCTTTGTTGTTTTTTTCCAGTCTACATTAAATAAATAAATAACTTGTAAAACGCTCGGCTGTATTGTATTGTATGTTAACTCTTGAAACTAACCAACCACAAATGGTCACAGTTAACTGGAGCCGCGCAATTTAGCTGATCTGCGGGGACAGCTGTAACACACCTCACCGCCTCCGGGGTGACACACCGCCGCAGCTTCGATAACCTTTAAAAGCACAGGCAGCTCAGTGAGGTGGACAACCGCCCGAAGGCAGATAAACAACTGAATCAACTCCAACAAAAAGACGTCAAGTGCGAGCCGTACTCGCGCACCGACTCACGCTTCGCCAGTTCTTTTTTCACTTTAAGCTCTGGGCTGAAATTACACCAAATTTGACGTTTGTATGTATTATCATTTTCACTATTGAAAAAAACTTTTTGTGTTTGGATGTTTATTTTAATTCTGCAGGTGAAGTTTTTCACAAAAATACTCCTACAAAAATAAATATTATAGAAAACTTGATCTATGCTGGTGCTGCCGGCAGTGGCAGTTCATGTTACCGGTGGTGGTTAGGGCTGCAGAGAGAGGAAGTTTCTCTTAAAACGTGCGGTGTCAAGGAGTACAACTTCTTGCATCTGGCCCTTGATGCGCTAGTGAGTACGGTAATTATAACTCATAGTAAGGGTACTGGATAGAAAGGCGTTTTAAACGCGCGTTTTTTTACTCAACCCCACTTGTACTGCGCAAATAAGCTGGGACTGAAGCTAAACAAAAGTGGAGCAGTCGGGAATCGAACCCTAATCAGTATTCGAGGCAGGCGCGGCGCCGTGGCAATTATTCATGCCCATCGGACTCATTCGCGCTATTTGGGTACAAGTCGTCTCGAATTCGCGTTACTGTGAAGACATTTACAGGTAATATTAGCTTAATTATTAAAATAATAATATCAAAATGTATTATGGTTTTTTGGGTCTTGAGTACGTAATTGTGTCTTAGGCCCGTATTAATAAACTGATCTCGACTAGTGATGGGCGATTTCTGAAACATTACAAAACTTTCCTTAACTGCGTAAATTACAGCTTGTGAAAGTTACATAATTAGATGGAAATGATTCTGACACATGTAAATTTCATTTAAATTTCATGAAACGTTTCCGTTAATTACGTTCAATTACAAAACTTTAGTAATTTTCAGAAATTAAATGATTTCACTTTAGTAACTTTCAGAATATTGTATGAAATTTTAGGTGAAAGTTTCACTTTTGAAACTTTCAGAATATTGCGGAAATTTAAGTGAAAGTTTCTCTTTTGAAACTTACAAGCCACCCATCTCTAATCTCGACTTCAATGTCAGTCTCAAGATGCGTCAACAATGACAGTTTTCTATGGCTTGACGTTTACTTTGACGTATGTTGTGACACGCATCTCAGTCAAGATGAGTTTATTAATACGGCCCTAGGCTTTAATATCATTTATTTCCAATGTTACGAAAACCATTTCAAGGGCCTACTGGCCCACATTCTATCCTCAGATTGTTTTGTTACTTAATTGGTTATTTGGACAAGGACTTATTCTGGCTTTATTATTTGAGGTTTTTTAAACTTTATGTTTTTTTGACGGAAACAGTAATAAAATACACAATATTAAAATAAAGTAATGTCATTGAAATGCAAAAGGATGACACAAATTTTCTTAAATTGTATTTTTCTTTTAAACACATACAATCTCAAAACATTATTGAAGTCAGGTGTAGCTTCTCTGTGATAAAATAAGTACCTAATCAAAATTCATTGTAACTAGTTAAGTAATGATAATGATGTTCAATTGTTTCGCAGAACCGACATTTCATAGAATTTCGTTTCGCAGAAAATGTTTCATATAATATTTGGTCCATGTTTTCTTATTTACAATAATATTGTTTCAACGACTATTTACTTGAATTACGCATGTTTTACGGAAACAATTCAATTAATTTTATAATCTCGTTTTTTTATTTAACAAACTTATGAAACAGTAAAATTATTTTTAAAGTAGGTAAGAACTGCGACCCCGTCAGAAATGAGCAGCTAACAGAAAAGTAGGTTAGGTTACGTTAGACCTGCGACCCCGTCAGAAACGAGCTGCTAACACAAAAGTTAGGTTAGGTTAGAACTGTGACCCCACTAGGAAACACGCACTTGCTTAAAAAAATACTATTCTTCGTAATACATTATACATTAATTAAATACCATAAAGATCAAGAATATTTGATTTGGTATTCTTAGATGATAAATATCTAAATATTAAATTTTATTTGTAACAAAAAATAAAGATTTAAATATCTTCAAATTAAGTACTCTGCGTATTGATTATTCTATTAACTAATAATATTATACACAAAAATGGTCTTTGAAACAGTGTACAACCAATAATAATGACAGTGCGTCATCTGACTTTATTATTATAACAAAACGATTGAATGCCCCGTATCTCAGCAAATCGACCTCAAGCTCAGCAGAAGCGATAATGGAGCCGGATATTTGCGACAGAATCGCCGACGCAGATCCAGGGCTAGTGTTGCCAGATCTATCATAAATCAAGACTGTGCAAGAAAAAAATCGGGACATGCGTTTTCGAATCGGGACAGTACAAAAAATCGCGCGAATTACAGCTCTCTTGCAATGTCAATTGTGAGAATCCGTTTTTAGCCTTCTCGGTTCTTATAAATGAGTACCTATGAACTATCTGGCGAAGATGTGTAAGTTTATATTAGTTTATTGTCTTGTTTATTTGTTAAATATTTATTTGTAAGTATTATACCTAATCACTCTTTGTTACTTTTAGTACGAAAGTTGTATGTATCCAACCCCATGGATTGTCCTTGCTCGTCTACTTCCGGGTTAGCTGGAAGAGATACCATTGAGGGGTAAGTTCGCCTTTGTATCTTAGTTTTTTTTTTGTGCAGTAAATAGTTTACATACATGCATACAATTTGCGTCCCGATCTAGGATAAATTTCCATTGACCCCTGAAAAAATCGGGACGGTCTGGCAACACTATTTATATGTATGTACAGTCAGCGTCAAAAGAAACTGATCACTTAAATACCTTGTCGTTTTACTGTCACATAAGCAATGTCAAACAAGATGGTCTAATGTGTTGATGCGATAAAGTACAAAAGTAGCTTGAAGTGACCAGTTACTTTTGACGCTGACTGTACAGTCTGTGAGCAGTTAGAAGAGGCTTCGGTTTAGTACTTCTCTCTCACTCGCTCTTAATAAGATCGTGTGAGAGCGAGTGAGAGAGAAGTACTAAACCGAAGGCTCTTCTAACTGCTCACAGACTGTATATGGCCCACGCTGTCAGCGATTCGTTCATCACTACATAGTATAAAACAAAGTCGCTTGCGCTGTCTGTCCCTATATATGCTTAAATCTTTAAAACTACGCAACGGATTTTGGTGCGGTTTTTTTTTAATAGATAGAGTGATTCTTAAGGAAGGTTTATATGTATAATACATTCCACGCGGGCGAAGCCGCGGGCAGGTCGCTAGTTATCAATATTTACTTGCTAGCTAAAAACAAGTTTGCAGAACAATTAATATAGGTACAACGAATTCGTACTTCAAAAGGAAATAAGGTACCTATAAAAATATATAGGCTAATTACTTCCCGTTGACCTAGAATCTTGAAATTAGGAAAAATCCGAAAACCGTAAATTTGTAGTTACATTGAACAAAAAAGAGATTCCTGATATATCTCTTCATAAAGCGGGAAAAATCTTCGAGACTCCCGTAATAAATAGTAGATTGTACAACAAGTGCATAAAACGTAACGGGTTTTATGCTCGAGTTTTTCACTCTGCTTTTCACTTCGATTGCAAGGAAATAAAACAACGATTAAGCATATACAAGAAAATTTAATTAATTTTTATAATGTAATTAATATGTTCTATCACGCATAAAATGTAATTTCATCGACAGTTCGTCAAATTAGCTTAAAAAAACACACTCCGCAAACGTGTTTACGCTTTTTTGGTTCCTCAAAATCATAAAACTTTCGTATGTGCTGAGATAGATTTTCTTTGATTTAGGCGGCAATATCTGCTCAATTACATTTTTCACACTTCTGTCCATTAAAGTCTCAGGCGAAATCATTTTTTGATCGTCACTATCACTACTTGAAGACATTATTCAATTACTTACGAATAATTTATTGAATTTTCAACCGTAACAACAAATTTAGTTAGTTTTTAATTTTGTTTGACGAATAATTAGCTTCCCGCTACACAATTTTTCTTATTTTTTTTTTATTTTCAATTATGTGACGTTTGACTATGGACACTATGGTTTGAGCCTTAATGCCAAGTTATTATAAATATTTGCGTAACTTGTTTTTTTTTTACGTAAATGCAAGCCCGTATTAATCTTAAAGTATTAAGATAGTATTACAGATGTCGTAATTATAATAAGATATAACCTAAATCTCATAAAAATATATTAATTAAATGAAGGTGTATTGTGTATGTGGCTGTAAGGCCTTATTGCCTTAGTCTTAAAAGAAGAAATTACTTTATGCACTAGAGCATAAAATGCGATTTTATGCAGCCTATACCCAGCATAAAGAAGGACTTTACGAGCATGAGAAGTGAAAATAACTTTTTACATATCTAAAAGTTTCTACGGAACCCTCAGAGCGTGAGTCCGTTTTTACCGGTTTATGTTTTGATACATTCTTACTTATACAATAAATGTGAAAGTTTGTGAGGTTTAACTACCGTACAAAGCATGCTTAAAATACTCTTTTTCTATCTGTCATTATGACATTACATCTGGCAGAAAGTATGGGTGCTCGCTTTGTGCAACCCCTACATCCCGGCCTCTGTAGCAATGTACTATTATAGAATTTGTTTATCAATATTTCCAAGTAAATATCAACACCAAGTCATAGCGACAATACACATTATTTTTAATGATCTTGCAAATCATTTATCTCTAAGGTTGAATGTCACTGCCACCGTCATCTATTTGTTGTTTACAAAAGTGCATGTGAAGTCGCCCGCAATAATACATTATTAGATAGGCTTGTAAAGTGGGAGATTGCCGGACAAGGTGGATACTGATAAAATATAATGCTGTTCTCAACCGAACTGCGGGGTTATTATCATATCAAACCAAATCAATATGCGTATATTTTCTGAAATACAGTTAACTATAAAGGTGTTACATGTTTTGGATACAGTGTATCCAGCCTGCATGCAGGCGTGCGAAATGTTCATAATAACATGAATTTATAACGTTAAAAACTATAAAATAAAAATATATAAAATGTAATTGTAAAAAAATAAATGAAATGTTGACTTAATTCCTATCATGCTCGAGGCAGGGTGGTGGCTCAAGTAAATGAACGGTTCTAGTGAATGAACACAACACGCTTTTTTTTATTTATTATTGCATGGGAAGGCAAACGCGCACACAGGCCACCTGATGGTAACTGGAAACTGTGACCCATAGATATTCGCATTCACAAGACTGCGAATGCACTGCCAACCCTGAGGACCAAGATGGAATTCCTCTATGTTAGTCATTTCAATACTTAGATACATTTTCTCAAAAATAAGCCTTCTATGACTTTCTAGTATATGTTGTTTTTTTTTCGCTTGGATACATTATAAAGAAAATTATGGCAACATATTTTTAACTCTGACGTTTCAGCGACGGCACATGGCGGTTGAGTAAAGTAGTCGGTGTGGATGTGTTTCTTCTTAGTATGGGCCAGAATTAAGGAGTCAGATGAGTCACGTTATGGTTCTTGTTACTCTGTACTTTTGATACGTAGTTTTTTATAAAATGTACGAGTTTCTAGTAGATTGGGATAGGTTACATGAACTTTTTATGAGAATGAATAAATAAACTTATCACAATTTATTCCACATTCACAACTGTTCTATAACTGGAGATCTATAACATACAAATCCAGTAAATGAACGGTGGTGTGTTCATCTATCCGTTCAACGGAGTACCATATTTAAATACCATTTTTTTAATAATGATCTATGTACTTACCAACCTGTACACCCAACCTTGGATGGAACTTGGTTAGAGGTAAAGCTTACCTGAAAAGAACAAAGATGGTTAAATCATCGCAAAAGTCAGACCAAATGGCATCCTTAAAACTATAGGTATATTTTAAATAGTTTACATAGGTAAAAGTATATTAATCTTACGAACTAATTGAAATAAGTAACTACCTCAAAAAAAACTGTTTTCGTTTGTCACATCATCGTATGATTCAGATTCAGATTCAGATTCATATTCATATTCATATTCAGATTCATATACAGATTCAGATTCAGGTTCACTGTGAGTTGGAGTTTTATTAGGCCGGCAACGCACCGACAACTCTTTGTGAGCTGCTGGTGTTTGTGGGCGCTGTAGATTACTTCCTATCAGATAACCTACATGCTCATTTGCCTCCCACTGTTATATTTAAAAAAAACGGTAATGTGCGGTCACGCACCAAGGGATCCGTACTTAAGATAATGTGTTTGGTAACCGCATAAGAAAATACTAATTTTGTTCTGTTTATTTGACTACCTAGCCTAAATTTTAAAACAGTTTTATTTTTATTTCTCAAATTTGTAAATAATTAACACTTCATTATATTTTTCCCACAAAATAAATAATTACACGCCAGGATTGTTTCAGTCATTTTTTGTTATTAATCATATAGTAGATTGATAACCAAGGGTGGAAAGTGACCCATTTCACCCGAGATATTTCTGGCGCTCGAACGAAGTGAGAGCGCCAATAGTTCGAGGGGAAATGGGCAATTTCACCTAGACACTCTACTTTTCATTTCGACTGTGAGGAAAATATATTTAATCTTGTTTCCCGCTTTTCCTATTGCAAACTTTTTTTCTATATTCAGAAAAAAGTTAAAATACTCATACTGCCAGCATTAGAAAAGTTTAATCGAGGTCACGACCAAGGAGCCAGCAAGTAGGTTGAACGCCGCGCCGAACGAAAGTTTTACCTTTATTACGTATTTAAATATTCCATCTCTTTCTTTCATATTTCACAAATGACTTCCACCTCATTCTTACCCTAACTAAAGAAAGAGATGGAATATATTCGTGACGTAATAAATGTCAAATTTCTTGTTTCGAACGGATGTTCGGCGTTCAACCTCCGTGTTGTAACCTCCGTGTTGTGTTGTATTGCTCCTTGGTCGTGACCAACTCGATTATTTTTTCTAATGTTGGCAGTATGTGTATTTTCAAGATGGCCATGCCGAACCGTGAAAAAGAAATTGTCATGCTATGCTATCATGGCATTATGGCGGGCAGCAGAATATAAGAGGAATAATTTTAAATGTTGAATTTTTTGTAATTGCGAAAAAAAGAGACCAGTCGTAAAATGATTTTAATATGAACCTATAGATAGTAATAAATACGTCGTTTAACGTATAGTCGAGTTTAGATATATGAATGATTTTAATATGACGTAGCTCAATTATCTTAGACTCCATGGCAAAAAGTAACTATTTAAAAAAAAATATACTTTCCACCCTAGAGGGGAAAACGCAATTTTCCACCCGGCTATCTACCCATTCAAATTAAACTTTCCGAACAGGAGAGATGAAAAAGTACATACCAATATTGGAAATGGCAAATTCTACGCAAAGGAGATACATTTTTATTTTAAAAACTATTGATACTGCATTATTGAACTTATGAAATAATCCTCTTTTTAACCGGCAATCGAACTGGTCGAATATTATTATGACAAAACAATAAAGTCGTATTTTATGAATTTTATGATATGATACACAATGAAAGCGTCATTGAAAGTTATCATTTATATCTACAACACATACACTTTTACATTAAATAAAGACCGTAAAATCCTTGTTATATTTAACCAGTTCGATTATCGGTTAAGGCAGACGAATTTCCAAAAATCCATAAATGCAGTATTCAGTGATTTAAAAATCTTCTTTGCGTGAATTTTTAGGGCAGTTTCCAACCTGCATATCTAAACTCTACATACATTATAAAGAGAAAAGATTCGATTGTTTGTTTGTATTGAATAGATTCCGAAACTACTGGACCGATGAGATAAATTCTTTGACCATTATAATCTTAAATTATCCTTGATGAACATCCTTGTTTCATTTTTCTGCGCGGACGGAGTCGCGGGCAGCTACTTCTTACATAAATACGTTGAATATCAACCTAATTTCACACCATCAATAACTCTCAGTGTATCAATATGCCAAATAAACCAAACCAGCCAAAAGGCAGCTCGATCGTAAACCCGATATCTGAGTCGGACAATATTGTGTCAAAGGCTGGCCCGAATTTGCCTCGTTCCGTTTGTTTGCCCTCGACAGACACCGGTCGCTGTATATCGGTGTATTGTTTAACTGGAACTTGGTTTGTCGTTGCTTATTTCACGTGTTCTAGCCATATTGCTTCTATGTTGTAATCTGATTGTTGATGTACATACATACATACATTAAATCACGCCTGTTTCCCAGAGGGGTAGGCAGAGACCACTTTTTCCACTTGCTACGATCTTGACAAATTTCTTTCGCTTCTTCAACATTCATACATCGATACATTCATTGTTAATGTTATGGTAACTTTTAGTCACTAGACAGTAAGGAACTTAAACCATGAGGGTCGTTTGTTAATAAACAACGATAGATGGCGTTAGCGTACCCTCTGAGTATGAAAAAGCAAGCGATCACTAATTTCGTGGATCTTAAGTAGGTGGTGGTGGTAGGTGGTGATAAATACGGGAGAGGAACGAGTGAAACAACCGGTAGCTAATAGCACACTGACGTTTATTAAAGAAGCAATGTTAATATAGAGGCGCGCTTACGCACACATACCCAACATTCCTCCCCTTAGCTTAAGTACCATAATATCAACTTAACTCCTAAAAGAAGAGTCTATAATTAACTTTAGGTCGGTTGCGTTTAGTGCGAGGGGAGGCAGTAGGCACTGGACTCATCTCGTCGGCCTGGGGTGCGGCCGCTGCAACTGCATGGCCGTCGGACGGCCCGGGCTGGGCCTCCTCGTACTCTTCGTCGTCTTCGGACAGCTCAGGCGCCGATAGCGCAGGCGGACTCAGAGGAGTGCTTCCTGTGGAACTCAAGCTGCGTTCGATAGCCGTCGGTGGTTGGAGTTGTCCGGGACTATTAACTGGCTCAGAATTGTTCTGCCTTCCTTCCCCTGCACCAGATTGTGACTCCACGTTGGTAGGATCCTGGGTGTCAGTTGAAGTCCCATTATGGACCTGTATGTCTACATCCCAACTGTTGGAATTGCAACCATCATGACCTTTATACAATATTATTTGGTTTTTATGTTTTTTAAAAGTTAACAAAGTATCGTCGTCCTTAACTATATACACAACTTTTCCAATTTTTTTTACAATTGTACCTTTACACCAAATGAATTTACCGTTAATTGTAAATTTTTTGTACAATATTCTTTCGTTTTGTGAAAAACATTGAATGTTATGGCCACCGAATGACTTATTCTGCAAACACTGATTATTTTTGACCGTATTAGCAAGAGCCGTGGATGAGGGCGGGGGCACTTTCGGGTTAATTTGATCAAGTCGTGTTCTTAGTTTCCGGCCATAGACTAGCTCGGCAGGCGAAAACCCTGTCGTAGTGTGTACAGAATTCCTATAATCAAACATGTATTTTAAGAGTTTGTTATTCGAATTCTGTACTCCGTGTCCACTAAGTAAACTTGATTGGATACCTTTTTTAATGACCTTGACGTAGCTTTCCGCCTGCCCGTTGCTAGCCGGGTGGTAAGCTGGTGACGTCAGATGCGATATTCCGTTCATCATGCAAAAAGCCTTAAACTCGCGTGAAGTGAATGATGTACCATTGTCACTAACCAAAGTATGCGGAACCCCAAACCTCGACATGAATTCATAAATTTTTTCGATAGTAGAACTGGTCGAAGTTGTGCACTTATATGTTTCGACCCACTTCGTATACGCATCGACTATTACTAAGTATGTATGACCCATAATTGGCCCAAGAAAATCTATGTGCACCCTATAGAACGGCTGCGGTGGATGAGCCCAATGTGCGAGCGGCGCGCGCGCCGGCGCCGGACGCAGCTGTATGCACACGTCGCAGGCGCCTATCATGCTCTCGAGCGCCGCGTCAACTCCCGGGAACCAGAACCTTGAACGTGCCTCTGCTTTTGTTTTGACAATGCCTAGATGGGACTGATGCAATTCAGACAAGATTAAACCTCTTAATTTTTCGGGAATGATAACTTTGTGACCCCTCATCAGACATCCATTTTCGATGGAAAGTTGCAATCGACATAAATGATATGGTTTTAAACTGGTATCCTGCATTTTTTTGGGCCAACCGCTTAAAACATATCTTTTTACTTTTTCTAAAGTGACATCTTTTTTCGTTTCATCGCGTAATTGTTCCAATGTCACGGGAAGATTTCCTTCCACAACAAAGTTCACGTACGAGGCTCGGTCAAGTATCGCGGCCCCGGCGTCCGCGCAGCTCGCCGGCCCCTCCGCGCCCCGCGCCCCCGCCTCCGCGGGCAGGCTAGCGCGAGATAAAAAATCTGCACTATTATCACCACTTCGTACGTATTCTATGTTATAATTATAACCGCTTAAAAACAGAGCATACCTCTGAAGTCTATTAGCTGAGACTTCGGGTATGCCACGATAAGGCCCAAATATCGATAACAATGGCTTGTGATCGGTCCTAAGTATAAACGGGACCGCCCTGCCGTACAAGTACTGGTGGTAACGTCTTACGCCAAAAATAATAGCGGTTGCCTCTTTTTGAATCTGCGAGTAGCGTTTCTCCGCAGCGTTAAGAGTTCTCGACGCGAAAGAGATGGGCCGCTCGGAGCCGTCAGCCTCCACCTGACCCAGAATCGCGGCCAGGCCCGTCGGGGACGCGTCCACCGTCAATACGAGGGTCGCATCTGGATTAAAATGGGCTAGCACTTGGTCAGACGCCAAATCCCCTTTAATTTTGGAAAACGCTTTATCGTGTTCTGGTGTCCAGCACCACTTACTTCCTTTTTTTAACAGTTCATATAAGGGGCTTAAAATGGATGATGCATTGGGCACAAAATTCCTATAATAATTTACTAATCCTAAAAATGACTGTAATTGATTGACATTTGCCGGTACCGGCGCGTCTATCATAGCTTTTACTTTTTGAGGTGATTTATTAAGGCCATTTTTATTAATAACGTAGCCAAGATAATTTACTTCATCCTTAAAAAACTCGCACTTGTCTTTTTGCAAGGTGAGGCCTGCGTCCTGTAACCTTTGCAGTACCTCGTTGAGCCTGGTCAGGTGCTCGGCGCGATCGCGGCCCGTAACCAGCACGTCGTCCAGGAGGCACAGCGTGCCGGGCACGGCGGCCAGCACGCCCTCCATGGCGCGCTGGAACACGGCCGGCGCGCTCGATAACCCGAACACCATACGAGTATATTTGAACAGGCCTCGGTGTGTGTTTATACACGTCAACTCTTGTGAATCGTCGTCTAAAGCGAACTGATTGTACGCATTTGACAAATCTAATTTAGTGAACTGTTGCCCGCCGTACAACTTTGCAAATAATTCCGTAATGGTCGGTAAGGGATAATGGTCGATGACGAGCTGTTTGTTTACACCGGTCGAGTAATCAGCACAAATCCTAATTGAGCCATTTCGCTTTAACACTGGTACGATCGGCGAGGCATAGCGAGCGTGGTCAACCGGTTTTAAAACCCCTAATGTCAACAGTCGATCGATCTCCTTATCTATTTTATCCCTAAGGGCGAAAGCTATAGGCCGGGCTCGGATGAAAACCGGTTTTGAATTTTCTTTTAATTGTAGACTTACTTCATATTTATTAAATAACCCGAGTTGATCTGAAAACACAGCCGAATACCGAGATTGTAATTGCCTTAAAGTGTTATCTGCATCCGTTTGATCGCAATATTGTATGGGCAGTAATTCTAACTTAAATAGGGAAATGAAATCTCGACCTAATATCGGCGGCCCGCCGTCGCGCACCACGTAAACATTGAGCGGGTGCGAGCGCTCCGCGTAACGGACAGGTAGTTGTGCTACCCCCAAGCAAAAAATCTTATCACCTGTGTACGAATGTAAACGTTTTTTAGTAAATGACAATGGTACATGACTAAAATACTTTTTGTACGTAAACTCGGAAATCGCAGTGACGGCCGAACCACTGTCTATTTCAAATTCAAGTTGTACTCCTGATATGAATACCGTTTCCGTCATGGGTTCACCCCTGACTGTACGAATATTAAAACACTCACCGTCGTCGTCATCGCCCTCATCCACGTCACCTGATTCTACGTAGTTAATTTTTTTACACATCCTGCGTAGGTGACCGGATGCTTTGCACTTTTTACACTTTGATTTAGCGAAACGACACTGTGATGACTTATGGTTATAAAAACCACACACTTGACACTGCACTCTGTCCACAACGGGCCCGGGCGGAGTCGCATCCGCTCGTCCTTGCGCCTGCGAAATCTTGAACAGCTGGTCGTGGTGCGGCACGGTCTGCGAGGCGGCAGCCCCATCACGCGCGCTGCGTACGCTCTCCGCCAACTCGACCGCCTTGGCCAGAGTCAGGTCCTTAAGGTCCTGTGCGAAGAGCTTGTCTCTCTCGGGTCCCGATAACATCCCCATGACGAACCGGTCCCTGAGAGCTTCCCCCACGTCGCTGAACGCGCAGTGCGCCGTCAGGCCGCGGAGTCTCGCGGCCCACTGAGCGTGCGTCTCCCCCGGCTGCTGTGCAGCAGCATAAAACTTGTAACGCTCGCCGAACCCGCAGCGCTTTGGAGTAAAATGACTGTCCAGAAGCGTGAGGATATCTTCGTAGGGCACGTCGTGCAGTTTCTTGGGCAGCGCGAGGTCCGCGGCCAGCCGGTACGTGCCGTCGCTGAGTGCGCTAAGCAGGATCGCTCGCCTCTTCTCTCCCACGGAATCGGAGTCGTTGTTTATGTCATTAGCGATGTACCACTGCGTTATTCGACACTTGAACGTTTCCCAGGTTTGGGTGTTATGGTCAAACGCAGATAAAAGGCCGAAAATTGCACTAGACATTACTATAACTGATTTTGATTTTATTTTATTTTTTACACGGTAGGGTACTCGTCGCCACTGATAAATACGGGAGAGGAACGAGTGAAACAACCGGTAGCTAATAGCACACTGACGTTTATTAAAGAAGCAATGTTAATATAGGGGCGCGCTTACGCACACATACCCAACAGTCTTGGTGGCATTTTTTTTATGTCATAGGAAGGCAAACGAGCAAACAGGCCACCTGATGGTAAGTGGAAACTGTGACCCATAGTCATTCGCATTCACAAGACCGCAATCCTAAGACTGCGAAAACGTTGCCAACCCCGAGGACTAAGATGGAATGCCTCTATGCTAGTCATTTCACCGGCTGTCTTATCCCCGAACCGGAACACAACAATGCAAACACTGCTGCTTGGCGGTAGGTTAATGGATAAGATGGTGGTACCAACCCGGACGGACCCTGCACAAGGTCCTCCCATAAATATATATGGTAAATATGGCGTATGTGGTAATGCGCCTGCGTCGGCCCGGATAGCCAGAGGAGATGTAGGTTACAACGATACTGTAAGCGGTCGTTTTCATTATTGATATTTTATTCCATTGTTTGGCAAATATATAAAGAAATATGCCGAATAAGTAGAGATACCTCAATACGACAATGTATTTTGATACGCTTGAAAGAACTACCTGTAGTTTCCTCTTTGATCCTATAGACTACCCGCTACTACCCCTATTCTAACACCTCAGAGGATGAATTTACAAAAATCCCTTCCTATTTCTTAGTGCACTCCTAGGATATCCAAGGAATAATTAGGACTAAATAATATTCGATTTGCTATGTACAATATTTGCTGCTATGGACCTTATCAAAAGCACCCGAAACCGACGTACGTGCGGTCGATGAATGTCGAGGAAACGAAAGTATGTTTCTTTAGAACTGGCATTTCATAGTCTCTGCCTACCCCATTAGGAGATAGTATGGACTTCTATATTTGTAAAAATTAAATTTTCAATTAGATGAGCCTTTGCGGAAAGCATTAAGGTTCTATTGCGGCGACGCGACGCGAACAAGAATGCTGACAAAAGCATGAAACGGCAAGTCATGGGGAAAATTGCATTACTGCTATTAATATTGCATATCTCCTCGGGCTATTGAAGCTGATGCAGGTTGATGCAAATGAGTCTTACTATCGGGAAAATGTTTTGGAAGCTGCATTGGAGCCTTGGGCACGCAAACATTTCGGTAGTAGACCGAAGACTCGGCCCCGCCTCTTACAGCTCGTGTGAACCAAGAATGGCTGAAAAACAGCGTTTCACATTTCATTTCGTCCACGCAATGGCTTTCGAATTTCCCAGACGCGAACCCGATGGACTTTTCTATCTGGTCCATTTTAGAGAGCAAGGTGAGGAGTAGAAAACATGCCAGTATGGATGTCTCTGATGTCTCTGATGACCATAGTCAAGGCAAAAGGGGGTGATATGGATTTAAAATTAATAAAATAAAAAAAAACCTTTTTTTTTCTAATTGTTTTCTTAATAATAAATAATTTGTTACAACAACAAAAAAAACGTAGCCTTTTGAATTTGGTAACAATTCATATCGTTCGTCTTGTACGAGTAAATCTGAATATTAGCCTCTGTCTTTGTTAGTGGAGTAAAAATAAATTGCATTTAGTTACGATCTTTGGTCAGGCGATTGGTTAAAAGCATTGGACGCCTGCGTGTGACTATCCATTATATCCAATTGACGGAAAACTGTCGACACCTCAACATTTCTAGGTCTTTTGTCTCTTTTCTCCATCGACGTTTCTATATTATAAAAAAGCGGCCAAGTGCGAGTCGGGCTCGCCCATGAAGGGTTCCGTGGCAGCAATTTTATTAAACCTTAATCGACGTATTAAAAAAAACTACTTACTAGATCTCGTTCAAACCAATTGTCGGTGGAAGTTTGCAGTGTAATGTACATCATATTTTTTTTTAGTTTTATCATTCTCTTATTATTATATTTCTTATTTTGCCGGGTTAGAATAGTGCCACTCCATGTCTTCCCGTGGATGTCGTAAGAGGCGACTAAGGGAATAAAGGCTTGTAGTACTGTTAGGCGATGGGCTTGCCACCTGTCACTAATACACTGGGAAACATCTTAGCCTACTTGTGCAAAATGTGGTTACAGAATTATCAAGAAGTTTTAAGACTTGTTGGTAATTCTTTAGCTCTGCCTACCCCACTCTGGGAATGAAGGCGTGAGTTTATGTATGTATGTATGTATTTTAGAAGTTACAGGGGGGGGGGGGACGATGACACACATTTTTCCACTTTGGAAGTGTCTCTTGCGCAAACTATTCAGTTTAGAAAAAAATGATATTTAAAACCTCAATATCATTTTTGAAGACCTATCCATAGTTACCCCACACGTTTGGGTTTGTTTTTTTTTTTTTGTGTTTCAGTTGTAAGTATGGGGAACCCCCAAAATTTATTGTTATTTTTCTATTTTTGTGTGAAAATCTTAATACGGTTCACAGAATACATCTACTTACCAAGTTCCAACAGTATAGTTCTTATAGTTTCGGAAAAAAGTGGCTGTGACATACGGACGGACAGACAGACAGACGTTACGAATCCATGCCATTTGGCTGCGGAACCCTAAAAATCTAAAACGAATCGCAAAAACTAAATTAAAACTTCACTAGTATATATCATCATCATCATCATCATCATGTCAGCCGAAAGACGTCCACTGCTGGACATAGGCCTCCCCCAAGGCTCTCCACTCAGACCGGTCTTGTGCTTTTCGCATCCACCGCTTTCCCGCGATCCCGTCGTTTCTGGTAGCCGGGTCTCTGCCGGAGATTACCTAAAGCACCCCCTGCTCCGCCGTTACCATGGCCGCTACCGGAGCCAGGAATAGCGGAGCCGCCGGGAACTAGGGGTCTGGGCCGATGTCGTAAATTCATAATAGTTTGATCTAGAACCGTTATACCATGTAGTCCGCGGAGGACGCTGCTGCCCATCCTCCGGTTTATCCCTTAGTCGCCTCTTACGACACCCACGGGAAGAGATGGGGTGGTGCTATTCTCAGCCGGCACACACACGGTAAACAATACACACACTAGTATACAATTTAGTTCAAATAAAGCCGAAAATAACTCGCTTCTCATTTCCTAAGGCCCGTGCACGGAGTAAATAAACATTCCCTTGCGCTATCTGATTCACTTTTATATCTGCTGTAATTGAGTGTTTCCGCGCCAATGTTGATCTACTGGGTAACCGCGAGTTCTTTCATGTTTACCAATTTATCGTTGACGATGCAGCAAGCGTAATTGGTAAACCCTGCGTACGAGGGTGAATCAACTTTTAAGGTACTCCCCATTTTTCGACATGTTTTACCAATTAGGTATATGTTTTTAGAAAAACGATATTTTTGTTAATGACGTGGCTTACACGCTTATTAAATCAGACAAATAGGCTCACATTTGACGTTATTTGATTTGAAATAATACAGTTTTAAATAATAATATAGTTGGTAACGCAGGGGACAATGTTGTCTCTAGCTTTTGTATGGAAAATGTGCATTTTCCCCTGAGTTACCAGGTTTTTTCGCGGATTAAAAAATATTTGAGCTGTTTAACGTGTAAGGTCTGTAAATTTGGTGGTCTGATTTTAATATTCATAGATCATTATTAACCATAAGTCACCAGGTAAGTTTTAAAACCGCAAAAGAAAAGGAGTACCTGATAAGTTGATTCACCCACGAAGCTAGAGGTCCTAGGTTCAATTCCCAGAACGGGTAAATATTGTGAGATGAGCGCAGTGGCGGTACTGCCATATAAGCCCAAAAGCCGGGCTTGCCTTGCCTTACAAAAATAACTATTCATTAAATCCACGTAATGTATTAGATAGGTATTTCACCTTCGCGCGCCGCGCGCTCTCACTAAATTCTTCAAATCAAATTACATGCAACAGTAGTACCTGGGTCATTCTACTTTTCAGTGTACATTTTTGGTTAAAGTCCGATAAAAAGTATACCAAATTATGAATCCGCGTCTAAATAAATAACATAAACTTAGAATGTTTAAGTTTGACGGTTTCCAAAAAAACAACTCTTAAATTACTCAATTATCGTTAAAGAATCTTGGTAACTCAGTGGTAAATTGCACTCTTTCCATAGAAAAGGCGGGGACATCAACATCCACTGCGTTACTGACATTATAGTTATTACAAATAACTTTTTATGTATTAGGATAATTCTAAATACAAGCTTATTTACGTCCCTCTTCGAGTTTCAAGTTAGAAAACGGTGCAATTCACCGTTTTTGATAAAAAAAATTGTTTAGTGCAAATGTGACTAAAAATTTATGTACAACGAAAAGTAGAATGGCCCACCTACTAAATTTTACCGCGCACCGCCGGCCGCCACCTACGCAGCACAGCGCTCAGCGCTGTGCGGCAACCAGTCGAACTATTCATGACGCGGCTAGCTCGTATCTCGCTCGCACGTATTGGCTTGCAATGGGGCTTTCATATTCTCTGTCTTACCCACCGAAACGGCATATGCCCAAATACGACTGTTCGTAAGTTAATATGGCAAATAGTATGAGAGTAAAAAGCCTTGATTGCGTATGAAGTTGTATACGAGTTCATAGTAAATGCGAAATTCGCTTCGCGCCGCGTTGAGCCGCGTTAGCGGCCGACTTCACTTCATTGCTATTTGTTGACAAATGCTTTTATTCACTTGTTGAATAGTTTGTTTAGGCGTTGAGCGGCGCGGCGCGGTCAGTGCAATAATAAGTTTTTTTTGTGGTGTTGTGAGTTGTGATTCAATTAGATTGACAATGGAGGAAGTCCCGTGTGACTGTGATATTTTAAAGTGTGCACAAACTTTGCTTGTCGACGGAAAGGTAAAATGTTTGGACTTTGCAGAGAAAAAGGTACTTATTTCTTCGGCAAAACCTACGCCTGACTTGTGTATTTCTCAGCGTAGTAAATCGCACAAAAGACAGTTTAACAGGTCAGTGTACAAAACTCATTGGATTGTTGGTTGTTCGCACTCTAATAAGTTATATTGCTGGTGTTGTATTTTCTTTTCTAACGACAAAAACGTGTGGAATACATCTGGTTATGACGATTTAAATAATTTAGCTGGCGCCATTAAAAGACACATGAATTCTCGAAAACACATGAATGCGGTAATTTCTTTTAGTGATTTTGGTAAACAGCGAATTGAGACATCTTTATCGCGCCAATTATCAAAGGAAATTACAAAACAACATGCGTGTTGATAACAATAGTAGCGTTTTTCAAAGATTAGTCGATGTTGTTTGTCATTTAGCACAACAAGAACTTCCCTTCAGAGGTCACGATGAGTCTAAAACTTCATTGAATAAGGGTAATTTTTTAGAGCTTGTGTCGCTACTTTCAAAATAGGTACGATGGCGTTTTAGAAAAATACATTCGATGTATACAAATAATAATTTAATTTAACTATGTTGTGTAATATGTATGTAATTTTTAGATAGGTAATTGAAATAAAAGTAAGTACTTATTGCTTTCTCCCTAGGCAAGCAAAGTTAAAATAAGAAGTTGAACCTTTACTTTATTCTCTCATACAAACCAAGCGGCTTTTTTCAAGGGCACCGAAAGTATGCAATTGCTGATATGTCTGTAAAATTATATCTAGTGGTAACATGCCTTCAGGGTGCTTTGGTGAGCTCGTCCACGTAAGTAAATGCCTATACAACTGCAGAGTGAAGTGAAGATTGATCAGTAATGTGGTAACAAGATAAATTTATCTATAATAACCGTAAACACTACAAAACATATCTCTCGGCTAGCCCTATTCTGAAACCCTAGGCACGCCACTGGATGAGCGCGCATATATCATGATCATGAGTCTTACATACATACATACATTAAATCACGCCTTTTTGAAGACGCGGTAGCCTAGTTGGTAGTGACCCTGCCTACGAAGCTAGCGGTCCCGGGTTCGATCCCTGGTACGGACAAATATTTGTGTGATGAGCGCGAGTATTTGTTCCAGAGTCTTGGGTGTTTTTTATGTATTTATCTATGTACGTAAGTTTATCGTTGCCCAGTACCTATCGTACAAGCCTAGAGCTTAGTTTGGGGCTAGGTCAATTTGTGTCAGATTGTCCCCTGATATTTATTTATTTATTTATATTTGTTTCTCAGAGGGGTAGGCAGTGACCACTTCTTTCCACTTGCTACGATCTTGACAAATTTATTTCGCTTCTTTGAATGATGCACGCACGTCGGTTTCGGGTACTTAAGATTCGGCTCTTTACCAGTATTTCTCCGATTTGATTCGAAAAAGTACGCCATGAGTCTTAGATGTAGTTATTTAAGTATTATAGAAGTAGTCTAATACCAGGGGGCCTAGACAAGAGGCAAACGCCGCTTTCGCTTTTCTGTTCTATCGCCTTCAAATGTATGAGATCACGAATTGATCACGTGGTTTATCGAAGAGAATAGCTAAGTGGCTAGCCAACGTACTTGTTTTCGTTTTTCTGCAATATTTCGAAACGAACAGAAAAACGCTCCGAGCTGTCACAATGACATAATCCATACAAATGGCTAGTCAAGTGGCACTTTTGACGTGCATTCTGTTCTGTATTCTGCCGTAAGATGTAGAAAACTATTCGCACGCCGGAGACTTGCAGAAAAGCGCTTAAGCGTTTTGAGTAAACAATTCAAAATGGCTGACACTTTGTGCTATGCTTGAAAGACAATAGTGTAGTGTATTACCTTACTGTGTTAAATCGAAAATGCATTCTTTGAGAGGTTGAGGCGCCAGCAAAGATTCGAATCAATCAATCGAGGTCAAGTCAATAGGTTAGTTGGTGAACAGGTCGGTTTGTCCCCAGATATCTGTTTATTTTATTATTATTTAGAGCAGGATGAAAGATGCAAGCGTGGCCTTACTTATTAAGAGACCTGATAAAGTCGGCAGGGCTCCGCGATCTGAATCTCACTAATCATAAGGCTTATGTGTGTGTTCTTTGGATATAATAAACTTGATCATATCTTTTGGCGACTGTGAAAACACGATTAGAAACGAAAGCCACAGTTTTATTTTTCAAATACGAGTATGGCACCTTTCTCGCATATTTTCTTTTCTATCTCTCTATCTCTCTCTTAAGATTTTGGTGTGTTTTCCTGCAGAAACTACGCAGGTTATTTGATATATTTTTGATTTCACTATGTATAGATTTATATAATTCTAGACCAAGTAGTACCATTGTAATATTAAATATATAAAAAAAAGACTGACTGCTGAGTTTCTTGCGACGTTTCTTCTCAGCAGTGGTCTCCTCTTGTGAAGCGCTGGTAGATTCTTGACGTGTAAAAGTGCTCGTGCGGCCTACTTACTGAATAAATGTCTTTATCTTTATCTTTTGGTTGAATCTTTGAAACTCTGTGATCATTAATATATTTTTAATCGATAGTTGAGTATTTTATATTTATGTAGCGCTATAGTAAACGATCTGGCTTTATTTTATGTCAGCGTATTGTCAAAGTTACGATAGCTTCTTTTTATTTTCTGTGTGTAGAGTTAAACGCAAGACTGTAACATGTTAAAAGCAATATATTGTTACGTAGTGGAACAGAGCTCTTGAAATGAAATGGTTTACCCAGAGTCACGCCTGGCGCACTCCCCACTTTAGATGCTAGCTATAAATAAATATAAGGAGTGGTCCGGAAAAAAAGTAGCAGCACATAATATGGAATTTATTTTTATTTTGTGCTAATTTCTAAGCAGTGCATTTGTGATAGTAATAAATAGATACTATTAAATAAAATAAACAATAAGAATGGTAAAAATTAAAGAGGGATTTCAAGTTTTCGCCTTTTACATTAAATCACACCTAAAACTTTTTGAACAGTGTCTTTTGAGAGAATTTATGATGTGTTTGTCATAAACGTAATTTTTTTCTTTAAGTTTGATGGCCTAGTTAATACCTTATAAAATTGTCTTTTGATAATTAGTTAATATTTTTGATTTGACTTTAGTTTCGGGTAGTTACATGGATTTTCAAAAATTGTGTATTTGCCATTTTTTGCCAAATTTGTCTCCCATAGAAAAACCCCTGTCAGAGGTTAGATTGGAGAAACTTCCTTACTACCCAACGTGAAATCCAGTTTATTGGTATAACTTATTCGTACAATAATATTCTTAAAAGCATAAAACCAGTTCTGAAAATGGAAATTCAATTGTAGTATTGTAGAAAACGGCAAGCGAAGATTGTCAAATTGTGTTGTACAAAGATTTATAAAGTACATTGCAATAAATATTGAGAAAACTCAAGGAATCTTTCACATTTCAATATTATTGGTTTTTTTTAATAGTATGATATCTACAGATTACAAAAAAAACTGCTTCATAATTAGCAACAAATAAAAAATAAATACCACATAATTCATTGCTACTTTTTTACTGAACCACTCCTTAGTACGATTTTTTTTAAGTGGTCTGATCTTCTAAGCGAATTGTAAAGTCAGGCAACCTCTAGAAATTCTTAACATACATCAGCTTTCATCTCTGGGAGTGTTTTTGGAATAAGCTGGGTAACATACAGATGGATATGAATTATGCGATAAAAAGGGAAACCCTGAGTAGGCATTAGGCACGTTAGACTATATAACGATTTCTTTTCACAAGTTTTTAGTTAACTTGCATAGTTGCAACTAGCGTGGTACGTATGTAAGTTGTCCGCTTCGAAATTTGATATCAAATAAACTAGTTCAAGTTAGTGGAATGGGCTAAAATTTGGACCACAATGCAATAATATGGTATCTAAGAGCTGATCTGATGATGGAGTCGAAAGGTGGCGACATGATCTTCGCTGTACTTAACATGGACCGCCTGTGGTGGGACTCAGAAGTTCGGTCTTGATAAGCACACATTGACTGGAATAGCAAAAGCTTGTCCAAAAAGTTTTTTTTTAATACAAACTGTGTGTGTGTGTGCTAGCAAACTCGTACTGAGTATGATTGTATTGTTCATACGAGTAGTAACAGCTCTAAAAACTCACACAATTGCAAACATTTTCGCCGGGTCGTGCCAAACGCGGACAAGTGGACAGACGCCCTTACTGACATAAGTGTACACAGCTGCGGCCATTATCTCGTGTACACAGATGTACACTAAAAGTACTGGGTCAGCTGTGTTTGTACCGCGGTGTTTTGTGGTGTATACGTACAATATTTTTTATTTGGACTAATTATTAAGTTTCCCCTGTGGTTGCCGGGTTAGAATAGTGCCACTCCATGTCATCCCGTGGATGTCGTAAGAGGCGACTAAGGGAATAAAGGCTTGTAGTACTATTAGGCGATGGGCTTGCAACCTGTCACTAATACGCTGGTAAACATCTTAGCCTATTTCTGCATAATGTGGTTACAGATTTATCAACAAGTTTTAAAGTTGTAGGTAATTCTGTAGCTCTGCCTACCCCACTCTGGGATTACAGGCGTGAAGGTATGTATGTATGTATTAAGTAATATAATCATTTGGTTTTCTTATAGGTGGGACTCTTAGATATCCGAGGTCAAAATAATGTTGTCAGGTCAAAATTAAAATATGAACAGTTAAAAATACACACATTATAAAGGGTTATTGGTAAGTCGACCTATTCCCTATTAGGGGTTATGGGAGAGGTAATTTGCAATTATTTTGGTCCCATAATACCCTATGCAAAAGTGAACCATTTCTGAGATAATTTAAATTTAAGTTTTTTGCAAAAAAAAATCAGGAACGCATATTCAAAAATGTACAAAAATAAATGCACTTTAAATCATTTTTTTTAATAGCTTTTGTATAAGGTTACATTGCTGTTCTTATGCAATATTAAAAGTCGAATTATCTGTACACGTTTAAGAATGCGAGACCAAAAAGTAAAGAAAAAACATATTTTTTTATCAGTTTATCCAACATAAATGACACAAAAAAAGAAAAAATTACTAACTTTTGTATAGGGTATTATGGGACCAAAATGATGGCAAATGGTCTCCCCATAACCCCTAGAGGGGAATAGGTCGACTCACCAATAACCCTGTATACATTCAATCACGCCTAGGGGTAGGCAGAGACCACTTCCTTCCACTTGCTACGACCCAGACCAACTTCCCTCTACACTCATACAGTCTCTTCATTCGCCTGCGTCGGTTTAGGGTACTCCTGACCTGTTCCTCGATTGTAAGCTGCTGATCTAGCGGCAAACCATCTCGAACGAGTAACTGACAATTGTAGAATCTTCTTATTATTATTAGGTTATTTATTCAACGAAACACTTATCTGACAATTGGTATTTAATTATCTCATTTACATTGCTTTTACATACATTTGTTCCCACCGTTACATATAAAATCTGACAGCCTCCAACAGTGTTTACAGATATTAAATATAATCCATCGCAAAAACAGTGTTACCAGTAATGAATATATTCGAATACTGATATAAAGGAGTATTTACGTCATGTCATTGCTAAGACCATGATATCTATAGTGATGAGCCTTACACAATGTTATGCATACAAGAAATGAAAACGCGATATAGACGTGTGTGCCTCTAGTGTATGTAAAAATACAATAGAGGCTCTAGCCCTTTTTTAATAATACGTCCCCAGTCTGAACGTGGAACGTCCACCTTGGCCACCCTCTTTCAACGTTCCCATTTACTCTGGCCTCATATATTTGTTTCGTCAATCTCACTTCATCCATTCTCTCCACATGAACAAACCACTTCAGCATTCCATTATTAACCCTTGTCACTACAACTTCTTTTAACAATAATAATAGATAGCTATAAATGAAAACGAAAAGTCTTGTATGCCCTATTGTAACACTTTAAACTTTATACCACCAAAATCTTTAATGTTTAATGTTTATTTGGGCACAAACGGTACATGTAAATAAAAAACATTACACAGCACAATGACCAGTGAAGTTGCCACAATTCACTAATACAGTACAGTCACGTCAAAAATGTGTGCTTACATAATGTTAAATTTAATTACAAACAACACTTAATGTGTAGACAACGCAATTTTGAATCTAAGAAGGGAAAGACTAAATCTATCTAAGTGAAAAAACGTGCTGTTATAGTTTTTAAAAGTTCTACATCAAAATGAATTTGACGCATATTTGTTACGAGTAAGGGGAACATGAAATAGATTGCTATTACTTCAAGCATTAATACTTTAAAAAACACTTTGACGTTTAAACACAAGAGTTCACATCTATTATAAGAAAAAATTAACTGTCCAAAACCTTTTAACATTATCCACACAAAGCTAAAAAAATGAAGTGCTAAAAGTGTCGTATAACATGACATGTAATCTACACAAAAAAATATCAGTGTATCTCGTTCGCTTAACCCCGTTGCCACAAAAAAGAAAAGGACAGATCAGATTGAGTTTATAACTGGACAAGTTGTTATGTTGTGAGTCATAGATCGGTATTAGATACCTATTAAGAATACAGACATTAGCCGAGAACTTGTTTGGAGATTTTGTTTATTTTTGTAATAGGTTTGAAGCAAGATTGTTTTAAAGTTGTAAATGAGTTAAGTGGAACGGAGCAAGTTCAAGCCGAGCTCGTGTGAAGAGGCGTCTGTAGTTAAAAACCATAGAATTAACTCTGGAATTATTAAAGATTTAGATTATTTAGTGTTTGTATTGTAGTCACAATGGTTGTTAATCTCCAATCAATCAATCAAATCAATCAAATAAGTTTATTTGCTAAAATACATCAATAAATTAAAGTGTTATAAAATTAAGTACACAGTGTATTCAGCCCGCATGCAAGCATGCAAATATTTTGTTCATTTTAAATGTATTTAAATAGTAATACGAGTCATAATAAATTTACAATAAATGTTATACAATCTTGAACACTATAAAAACATTTCTCCATGAGCCATTTTGACAATATGTGCTTAAAAAGTTTCCTGTAAGCAACTTCATACTTTCTGGTAAATGGCTATAATTTTCTATACACATGTTGTATACATTCCTACCATACATCGCCTTATTACAAGGAGGTTTGTACATTCGACACATTTTTTTTTCCTAGTAGGTTTTTGGAAAATCTCACTGCGTTTTTTGAAACAGCATTGGTGGGAAAGTTAAGTTCTTCTGCCAATATAGACTGTGACTGACGGGCAGACAGACACGCTATCATATTAGGATAACAGTTTTTTAATGTATGTACGGAACCGTAAGAAGATGCCTTAATGATTCGGCGTCTTGAATTTTAAATGACATGATAGGAATTTATACTACCACAAATAAAAATTGAGGTGTTGAAGAAAACAACAATTTTGACAAATAATATAAATGCGTTAGATTAGATATTCGTTACTCAGTTACGCCAGAACTGATCCGATTAGATTCGGCTGTGCGGATTTGGATGAAATTTGGCACAGAGATAGATTATAGTCTAGAATAGTACAAAAGCTACTTTTTGCTTCGGAAAATTGGACAGTTCCCGAGGGATTAGCGATAAACGACCTCTACACGTACAGAGCCACGCGCAAAAGCTAGTCTTTTCTAATAGTATTGTGTGAAAGTACCTATGTATACTTGTGACATTTTTCCGAGTCAAGGCTTGTAACGATTATTGTAAAATTTCGTCGAAACATAGTTCATAGCTCGGTTAATAGAACACTGCCCGAGGGAGCATTAAACGTATTCTGCGTGGACAGAGTCGAAGGCAAAAGCTAGTATCTCATAAAACAAATGATAATAAGACTACCTTAAAAATGGAATCTTAAAATAGTGGTATTCATTACCATATACACGAAGTAGACAAAAGCATAAAAGAATGTGTCATTTATTAAAATGGTCGTCTACATTTACTTAAGTTGTTTATTAAATTAACAAAATATACACGGTGTTTGTAAAAGATAGCTTACTTAGGTAGACACGTAACAATTTCTGCCAATAACATGTTCTTTTTTCATGTAAGTACATTTTTTTGATCAAAATACAACACACATTTTTTGAACATTCGTTCAGGAATCACAGTAAACGGCAGATAAGAAGTCAATCCTGACAATCAATGCAATCCTGAATGTCGATGGGATTCGTATCTCATACATAATAAATAACAATAAATGTCGAGGGGACGATGTTACACAGATTGACCTCGTCCAAAACTAAGCTCTAGGCTTGTTTTAGGGCAGTAGGCACCGGTAAACATAGTTAATCAGGGTGGAAAGTTGAAATGGGGCAGTAAAAGGGTTTGAGGTTATTATTTGAACTATAATGACAGCTGGCAGAATTGACTTCATCAAACTTTTACTGTATATTGCTCACGGGATGAAGTGTATTTTAAGTCCTCCCCCGGGGAACTAAAACAAGGTAACCATCTCGATAAGTTATTATTAAATTGGTTTTAGCTTTGAAAGCGTTATTTGTACGGATAATGACAAATGACGATCATCATCTAATTAACAATTGAACTTGATTAATTAATCATAATTAAAATCAACAATTATATAATTACTTGTAAAGTTAATGTTAATGAAATGCAGTATGTATAATTATACTCATTACGAAGTAATACTAATTAACATTGTATGAGTTGGTACAAGATGCAGAACATTCTCCGAAGTGTTGAAATTTTCTCAAGAAATAAGTAAGACAATACTCGGAAACTATTGAGACAGTTGAGTATGTTCTCTTTCCATACTAAATATTATTATAAAAATGTATACAATTTAGGTATAGTCAGTCTGATAAATACCTTAACACTTTAAAGCCTTTGACAGATTAGTGCAGCGTTCAAACATGATGTTAATGTGACAAGGCACTAAAGTGTACAGCTATTTATAAAGCGAACCGTACAATGTAATACGAATTACGAAACCAGGTACAGTTTGTTTTGCGGCCACAAGGGTCGAACAGTACCCTAACCATGAGTTACAATTACCATACTCGCTAGCGAGTCGAATTCTCTGACCCTTACCATGAGTTACAATTACCGGGTAGCGCTTCTCAAATACTTTCGATGAAAATTATTTTCAGCATGATCAGACATACCGTTTCTCAGTTATTGCTGAAAAACTGCACATCTCAATAAAATGACGTAAGTGCCATTAAAATACGCTCCGTTGCCTGTGCATTTTGATAGCCTGTTTTTTTTTTATCGCATAGGATGGCAAACGAGCTCACAGGCCACCTGATGGTAAGTGGAAACTGTGACCCATAGACATTCGCATTCACAAGACTGCAAATGCACTGCCAACCCTGAGGACTACGATAGAATGCCTCAATGCTAGTCATTTTACCGGTTGTCTTATCCCCAAACCGGAACACAACAATGCAAACACTGCTGCTTAGCGGTAGGTTTATGGATAAGATGGTGGTACCAACCTAGACGAACCCTGCACAAGGTCCTCCCTCAAGTAAAGTTATTTAAAGGCAAGCCGTCAGTTGCCTAACTTCATTGTGAGTGTTAGTTTAAAATACAATTCTTACCTATCAATGAATCACTGCAATACTGCATTCGTCATAGCCGCTGTTCCGGTGCAGGAATCGTTAAATGTTATCGGCAGCGCGTTGCACTCTGCGTACGAGTATTATGCACACCGTCATTGCAAAATTAGACACGATTAAGTGCAGTATTTATACGCTTTTCTCGCGAGCACGGGCCACCTGGGGCACGTTTTATAAAGCTACAAGTAACAATTTTACAGGTCTAACCTGGCAACACTGGTCGAGGTTGTGTCAAATGGGAACTTGTAACCTGTAAATTTTAATTGTAGCTTTATAAAACCATCCCCTGGTGGTGCGTAGGATCTTGGACTGTGGGACATACAAAGCGACGCCAGCCCTGGACGCTAAGGGCGATGCCACACGAGCCTTGCCGGTGCGTTGCGCCTAGGGCATCCGCCCGGGAAATCCCGGTTCTGTAATTCCCCGGAAATTCCGGGAGTTTAATAGTGCTTAAAGAATTGCTACTGAAGATTATATCCCGGTTCTCCCGGTTCCTTCCATGAATACCAAACAAGTATCGTGGCGCGTATCACAAATATTCTAATCCACACCTGAGCGACGACGCCGGCACAAGCGGCCACATCGCATCAAACTCCACCATATTTGGTGGCCATATTTGCAATAATTGAACTCTAGATTTGTAAAAAATACCAAGGGAAGAATCAATAACTTTCTCGTAAGTATTTTACTTAATTAAGATACGTTTTTGTTGAAGAAAACATGCATGATTTAATTTCATATTTATTTAAAATGAAGATTATAAAACTATAATCGTTTTATTTCTAGAATGTTCACGATTGGCGATAATTTGGGGTAAAAAAAAGAACCAGGAGAACCGGGAATCCCGGTACCGTCCCCGCCTAGAACGGGCCATCAGTCATCGGCCATCAGACCTGAGAGCGATGTCGCAAATACTGTGTGTATATGTGTTGCTTTTTCCACTACAGACCATAACCGCAACCCTCAAGGATTCTTGTACAAAAATGTGTCAAGAACATTAAAAACTAAATTTATTAATACTTCATAGTTAACTACCAACCATTAATAAATAGAGGTAAATCTTAGTCTAAGGAAAACCAACGACAATAACGATTGCGTACAATGCAATATTAAATAATATCACCGTTTTACATTAAGAATAAGAACCATAATTAATTCGCCAGATACATGACGTATGGAAAAGAACAGCTTTAGTCAAACCTTAAATTTGTTTAAATTTTAACCATAAAGCTTTGAGATAAAGTGAAATGTTGCACGGCACTGCAGTAGGATTATAACGTTATTGATTTTATTGAATTGTCTCCGCCTGCACAAAACGATTAAACTAGGTAAACGTTAAAGTAATATTATTCATGTTTTATTTGTTTTATTACAACTGTTCGATAACAATTGCTATTTGTTTTAAAATGACGATAGTGTTTCATTTTATCTTGATCAAATTGTTCGCTTCGCACAATATGGTAGCTGTGATCATAGGTATTCCGTCTGATTAAAGTAACGACGCGCTGGTCTAGTCGGTAGAGACCCTGCCTGCGAAGCTAGCGGTTCTGGGTTCAAATCCCGGTAATGGCAGATATTTGTGGGCGCGACTATTTGTTCCTGAGTCATGGATTTTTTCTATGTATTAAAGTATAAATTCCTCTATATAAGTATTTATATCGTTGTCTAGTACCCATAGTACAAGCCTAGAGCTTAGTTTGGGACTAGGTAGATTGGTGTGACATTGTCTAACTGGTCTCTTGATATTTTTGCCGATGACTATACAATATGATGGCGTTCCTAATAAATTGAAAAAACTTCCGATATACAAGTTAATAACTATTATCCCTATTTGTAGAGCGGATAACACTTACGTATAATTCGACACAGGTCATCTCTTCACTTTTTCTTTGGTTTTGTTGCCAGTTTTGTATGCTCATTCATTTTGGTATTTTGAATAGCAACGGTGTTTTTGAAATCAGTTTAATATTTCCAGAGATTACTTTTAATATATAAAATGTAAGTAGCTATAAGATGTCTAACAGCTGTATATGTATTATGTATAACTTATGGAAACAATAAGTAATTGGGATGGTCCGAATAAAATAACTCCCGGTTTTTACATTCTAATTGGAAATAAAAGATAATATTAAGATTTCAATTTCATTAATTTTGTATTTGACCTAATAGTTTCGTTTAAATATCTTTAATTATTTAGCAGGAAATTCATGGATTACATGATTATTTTAAACTTGGGTTTGCATTTTCTAAGGCATTACAACAATTACTTGATATATAATGATAAAAAGTGATTGTAATAATGTATTAAAACATACAATTTCAAGCGGTTTTCGCCTAATCCGTAAGATACACCTAAGAAGGTTTCAAGCCGAAAACGAAAGTCAAACAAAGGTTAAATATACTTTTGTCGTAATATCCGAAAAAGAGTAATATATCAATAACTTAATAATGCAGAACGGCTTTAAAACCCTATTCCTCGAAATGGTTTTCGAATTAGAGTAATTATAAAAATATGAAAAATAAATAAAATATGAAGAATTGAGAAATCCTCAATTATACCTCTTCATAATCTTGTCTCAGACCCACAAAATACGGATACAATATCAAGTTTTGTTAAATTAGAACAAGCAAATCTAATTTAAAAGCCTAAAGTTAAAATAATAATTAAATTGTAACTTGCTCCGGACCAGTTCTAAACAATCTGGGACTCTTAAGTCTACTTACCGACTTATTTCTCCTGATCGGGCGCAACCCCCCAATCACTTCCCAACTCCTGGGTCATGAGGTATGAGTAGGTTAAATAACCTCAACTTGAAACATAAAGGGTTTTAGAAAGTTTAGAGAACACTTTTACTCGAGATTCGGTCTGCGGGAAAACGAAGATATAAAATACATACATACACGGAAAGAAAAATAGTCTTAAATCAAGAGTATATTTATTGGTCAAGAATAATACAGTTTCATATTTGGGGAAAACTTTATATTCTTCATTTCAGTATTTTATTGTTTTGAGCCTAATTCTTGAATAAATAAATTATTTACTCAAGTAAAGAATAAATATTCTGAATAGAAGATACAACTATAGTCTTATTGTAAGGAGCACGAATATCTTGGCCTTTAAGACGTCAGATTTTCTGGAACGGAGTTTATTTAAGTCTTGATGCAAACTTTTCATATCTCCGAAGAAGGAAAACCTGTTTTCAATTTACAATTTACTGTATTCTAACAAGAACGTTTTTTTTTCTCTCAAAAGCAAATAAGCTTTAAACAGAAAAACTTAGCATTTGAAAGAAGATTCGATAAATGTTTCAACCAAAATGATCCAATGTTATTTGAAGTGACAAGTTATTGATGCAAGATAAATTTTGTCTTAGGTTGATAATGCGATTTCTCTATCCAAAGTACATCGGTTCATACTAAGAATGCAATGTTTTCATTCGATTTTAACCTTTTCTTAGTTTAAGTATAGCTCTTTCATATCAAGATTAAATTAATCTTGAGCCAATATCTTCTAGATTTTGTATAGAATACTCAAGTTACTTAACTTAAGTATTTTAAATTTTAAGTGAAGATTCGATAAATGTTTCAACCAAAATGATCCAATGTTATTTGAAGTGACAAGTTATTGATGCAAGATAAAATTTGTCTTAGGTTGATAATGCGATTTCTCTATCCAAAGTACATCTGTTCATACTAAGAATGCAATGATTTCATTCGATTTTAACCTTTTCTTAGTTTAAGTATAGCTCTTTCATATCAAGATTAAATTAATCTTGAGCCAATATCTTCTAGATTTTGTATAGAATACTCAAGTTACTTAACTTAAGTATTTTTAAATTTTAAGTGAAGAGTAATGATGTTTTCGCTCAATATTAATCTTTTCTCAATTAAAGTAGTGGCGGTTTTCATACCAAGATAATTATGTATTTTTAAAATTTCAAATGAAGACTAGTGGTAGTTTTGATTTGAAATTCTAGCTTTTAAGTTAAATATATTCATATTCTCCATTTGAAAAACCAGATATTTCATTGAAAAATCAGATAAATGTCGGGTGAATAATTTGTATGCTTTATGCGAAGAATACAAATGCTTTAGTACAAGAGTCTTATTATCTTCAGGCAAAATAATGCACTACTTTAGTTAAGAGCCACTTCTTCAGCTAAATTCGATTATTTTCTTGATTTAAGATCCTAAGTGGATAATTCTACAAAAAATATTTAAAAATATCATATACTTGGCTTAAAAAAGCTTGAGATTTGATTTTAGAATGCCTTTTTTTAAGGTGAACATTAATGTTCTTAATTTGAGAGTCCGGAAGTTTCAAAGCAAGACTGATCCATCTTCTTTTAAATCTGTGCTCTGTAATAGATGTCTAAGAAATTAAAATAAGAGTTATTTATAACACCATATTTATTTTGTTCTTAAATTACATTATAAAGACAGGAGTAGTAAATATTCAGATAAAAAGTTTCAGATCAAATAAAGCTGCTGTGAGACTTAATTCCCCTCCTCCGAAAGAGGAAAATGTAACAAACAGGTAGTAAGTAAAGTTTTCAAATCAAAATCCGGAAAAGCTGGTGGGCTCGGGCTGTTGAAACCAGATTTTCGGTTACTATATTATTCAAGTCCTCAAGACTGTCTTCAGCATCACTAATTGGAGACTTGTATGTTACTGTAGTGGCCGAATCCATCTGAAAACAAATAAAACTGAATTAAGTTGTTTAAAATCTAATTGATTGAGGACATGAAAAACTTTTAAATGAAATAAATAAAATAAATAAGCAATGGCAAAAAACTATCACCTTTCACTATTACGATCCATACTAAATTACTAATATAATGTAATAAAAGCTGAAAGTAACTGTCTGTTGGTTTAGCTTTCATGGATAAACTGCTGAACCGATTTAGATGAAATTTGGTATGGAGATAATAATGTATGTATGGATGTAAAAAAATTGAAAAAATGAAACAGGAACACGAAATGTATGAACAAAGGCGAACTTATCACTTTACGGGATCTCATCCAGTTAACCTTTGAGCAATTGAGAGAAATGAGACAGCGAAAGGTAAGACATACAAAAATTTAAGAGACAGAATATGAAGATAAAAATAGCAAATAACTACGTATACGTTTATTAAATAGGATAAATAAACAAATAATTCTATAAACGAGCGGAATGTTTCGAGGAGGATTTGGAATAATAGTCAGGTAAGTAGTTGAAAGCCCGGGGAAGAACATCAGGGAATAGCGATAAACAAGTTAAAGTTTATTGCTATTCCCTTCATAAATGAATCACTAAGTTATAAAATGTGTTTAGTGAGTAAAACAATAATATTAATTACATTTAAACAAAAAATAAAAGGCAATATTATTTACATTTATAAAAAAGAAACAGATTTTTTTACAAGTAGATGGAGAATGTGATTTCTTAAAAGGTTTTGTGGAAATAAACCAATTTCGATAATGAAAATCATTTACATGAGATCTTTTTATGATTGTAGGTACATACCTTAGCTATGAATTCCCTTAATTTGGATTTGATGATAAGTCTTTGTCCTTTGAGTGGGCAAATCTCTAAAAATTTCTCCATTTATGCACAAATCTTGTAGTTGATCGGATCTTACTTCGATTTCTGTAATAAGAAAGACCAAAATTATTCTAATATCCCATATCATAAACAGATATAATATATATACATGTAAATACAATCGGTAACTATTTATACAATTAAGTTATAACACAGCACAGGCTACATACACTACTTGGCCTTGTTAGTTACAGTATGTTATGGTACTTTTAAGTAGGTACCTTGTAGTTACAAGGGGGGCCGGGACTTAGATTTTTTTTGTTGGATGTGATGTGATGTCTTTATAACATTATTTTTTTATGATTGCAACGTATATAACTCGTTAAAATAAGCACATTTTACTTAAAAACCTTTTCTCTAAAATTAAAAATGGGCGAGATACGACACATAAAAATGTTGGACTTAGAAAAACGCCGAAGGCCGTAGGCGTAGGGCATAGTATTAGGTTAGGTTAGTTTGTTGTCCGCGAAGCGGACCTCCGTCGACGTCGCTATTGTAATCTTTGATGGCGTCTATCTCAGTCATCTTTAACTTTAGAAAAAAGTTTTTCAAGTAAAACGTGCTTATTTTAACGTATTCTATGTGATAGAATTATAAAAAAATAGTGTCAATAAGACATCGCATTGATGAAAAAAAATCTAAGTCCCAGTCACGGCCCCCCTTTGGTACAGTGTGAACGAATAATCAAACTTACGTAAACGTAAATAAGAACGAAACCACGCATATTTCAAATATGTGCTACTTACCCTTGAATCCATCTATACCAGATGTAGGAATAACCTAACTTTTTAACAATAATGTTAATGGCCGGAACTCCACGTGTTGCGCTGCAATGTATTCCATCTGCAAAACAACGCAAGTTTAACACAACAATATATTTTTACCATCACCTTATTTATAATAAAAAATTACTCACTTTTGATGAATTTCAAGAAATAAACTAGGCAAGCGGTTCGCCGCTCACCGGTCATAAGCACATAGAGAACAAAAATTAAAAACGTCTTCACAAGCAGCGGTCAATTTAAAGAAAGAGTCAGTCGAAGTACTCGAAGTTGAAAGAAAGCTTCGATCGCCGACCGACCGATGAAGTGTTGCTAGATTCCTAACTCAAATTACCCTTGCTGTCAATTATATCATCGGTTATCTAAAGTATACAAAACATCAAATTAATGGCGGACTGTTTTCTGAAATGTAAAAAATATATTAAAATTAAAATGGAAAGTACACACGAGTTTAAAAAATAATTTGTAGCACGGCATGTTTTAAACACCCCAATAATTATTAGGGAAGTCAATTTTGAGATGGCGACACTGTTTTTTAACTGACGTTTTTTGTGAGACAGCAAAATATCAAGAAACACGATTTTGTTTTAAAAATCCTACTATCTTGGATAAAGAAAATTTCGTTTCCAATTTCAATAAAGTGCTTACCTATAGGTATAGATTTATGTATGTATTATTGTTTAATTTTCTTAAATTTTGTTGTGTACCTAATGTAATTATTCAGTTTATTTAGTCTTTTCATGTCGTACAAAGGGGATATTTAAAGTCAAGGGCTTATTTGAAAAATACCTACCTACTGTCTAAAGTAACTACAGGGTTCAGTTCAGTTCAGCTGTTTGTACCTAATGTATTTTTATGTAAGTATGTTTACCGATTTCTCCGTCAATTGTGGATCGATTTAAAAAAAATAGTGTTGTGTACACCTACTCTGCAGATTGTCCTATAATCACCAATTCAGAATGTGATAAAAATAATCCATGAAGAATTGAAGGAACTCCTCAAATATAAATAAGTTCAGCATTTGCATTCATATAAAGCACCGAGGTACCTATCTATCATTGAATTTGGTAAAGAAAAACAAAAATCATTTATTTTAAATTTTTGAAAAGGGGTTCATTGCTTTTTAAAACATTTAATAAGTTTAGTCATTTATTTTATTTGATTACTTACACATATTTATCAGTTATCACTTATCACCCACGGAGAGATGCTTTGAATGATTATACAGGGTGTCCGGTAAATAGTGGACTATCTTACAGGGTTGGATAGCTCAGCTCAGGAGTGGCCAAAATATGATAAATTATGTTTAGTAAAAGTCGCACCAAAAACGAGATATCTCAACTTTTAAAAATTTTGGAAATGCGGTACCCTGGTTCACCATTTCCGATGCCGCGGCCACATTTATTAGAATTTTTCAGTTTCGTTTGCTGTGAAAGATAGCTGTTTAAATTTGCTATAAGACCCTATCAACAAAATGAATAAAAATTCAGCAGTTTTTTAAATTTTTCAAATCAAATTTAAAGTTTAGGAATCTGCGTTTAACTTGCGGCAAGTTTAACATAATACGGTGTAAAAAAAAAGTAGGAAGACTTGTAATGCTGCTTTCCTTAAAATTGGCCTGGTTAATGGAGATTCTAAAATGATATAACAATTGAGTTTATTGATTACAGCAGCGAAGTTATTATTAAGTTTGTCCAACAAAGACTGAATTTTATCAAACTAGCGAATTTAATAAACGACTTTTGCTTCCGTTTAAAATCTGGTTAGCTGGTTCTAAATGTTTTAAAAGACAGTTTACATTAATGTGAAATACAACGACACTACGATAAAAGGTAATAACATACATTTTCTTAAATTTAAAGCAAGTGTTCGAATTGCTTGCCGCCAGCCCTAATGCAGGCTCAGCAGCGTTTCATGAACGACCTCTTTAGTTCGGAGGCATATCGTCGCTCACCAATTTGTCTTCGTCGCTCATCAATTTGGGAAACATATACAGCCTTATTAATAAATGAGGAGTAACCGTAGATTAGTTAAGTTATTATTTGTCCTTATCTGTCGAATTTAAATGTCACAGTGACAGATAAGGACAAAGCATATTTTAACTAGTCCACGGTTACTCCACGTTTTTAGGGTTCCGTAGTCAAACTAGGAACCCATACAGTTCCACCATGTCCGTCCGTCTGTCCGTCCGTCCCCAGCCTAGCTGACACTCTTAGTACTAGAAAGCTGTAATTTAGCATAAATATACATATTAGTCACGCCAACAAAGTGGTAAAAAAATATAAAAAAATTTTTTTTTTTGGTATAGCTCCCCTTCACGTAACCTGGGGTGGATTTTTTTTTTTTGTCTACCCCATAGAGTGGGGTGTCGATGGATCATTTTTTCGATTAAGGTATCCGTTTATGAAATATTAAGCTTTAAAGCGCTAATTTTTGTTAGAGTCAAGTGTCGTCGTCGTCGTCCCCTACAGTCAAAACTACAAATGTTAAAAATCTGAAAAATATCTTGAATGTAAGCACATATATATATAACGAATTTAACAGGAATGGAGGTTTTTGAGTTACAAACAGTTTTTATGTTTACACCTAGGTACCGAAAACTTATTTGCGGTGTTGGTAAACTGACAGCGACCTATGTCGAAGGCAAGGCAAAGTTAAGTTTGTCGCGAGGTCTAACTTGTTTGTAGTAACGGCTTCGGAACCCTGCACTGAGCATGGTCGGACACGCTCTTGCCCGGTTTTTTAATAAGGCTGATAGATATTTATACGTCCGCACACTAAGATATATATTTGATTATTTGGATTGGATAAAAAAAAAGGTTTTCAGTTTACCTTGGGTTACCTAACGCAAGTAAGTGTGAAATTATTATTTTTATCTTAGTACAACATCATGTGAGGTATTATTGGATAGCCCTTAAAGGATCATCATGTGCAGGTATTATCCATTTTAAGATTTGGGGACCCTTAGGAAATATTGAACTCTAAAAGTGTCATTTTCGTTAGAGCTAAAAGTCTCCAAAACCAAAACTACAAATAATAAAAATCTGTAAAATATCTTAAATTAATCAGGGACCGGACCCGCTTACCCTTACCTGTGGTTTTTAATGGGTTTTTATAGCGCTGATTTTTAAAAACCCGCACATTTCGGTAAGCGCTAAATCGGGTTACACATTAAACGGATAATCCATTCGATTGAGTTAATTTGGCTTACCGCTTACCAGTATCAAAACCTCCGAATGGGTTACCGCTTAAAATACCTTCAAGCAATTTTAGTTCTTAGGCAAACTGTGTACGACATATTATTGGACCGTTTATAAAAACCTATACTTGGGCGGCGTGCGCGCTTCAAAGGTGAGTGCAGTGCCACGAGCCGCTCGTGGCGGCATTTGTCATAGCTTTGTGAATTGCCGCCGCTGCAGTGCGCCGTCATATAAAACTAAACCTTGATTCTACAAACTTTAAGACTATTTTTGCAAATATTTTGGGTACTTGTTATGAATTTTTGGCGTGAACTACTATTGTTTGCCTATTTATTTGTTTATTGCACGCATATTACTCGTCGCTTTCTTAGTGATTTGCAATGCAAACGTTGCGCATCTCCGTAAGTAAAAGTTAATTTGATGAGCTAAAATTTGGTGTGTCGTTTTGGTATTGAGAGTAGGTACTTAATCCCGGCTTTAGTATGCCTAAACAAAAAAGTGACTGAGCTCATTGGTATTTTGAATACGTCGTGGCATCAAATATAAGTACCTGCCAACTGTGTAATAATAAACTAAAAGTACCTATTTACCTACCTTGCTGAACTTTTGTTATTAATGATTACTTACTTAGTTTAATTAGTCAAGTAAACAGGTAAGTGACCACATAATGTGACTCTGACAAGTTAGGTATACAGGGTATACTTTAATATTAGATAGGTAAGTGTAATACGTATAATAATAAGTACTCGCGAGATCGTCCGTTTAGAACTCATTTAGGTACCTGTACCTATCGTGATTCCGCAATTGAGTAATTTTTCGGAGAAACCTGTTTTCGCCTATCTATCTACTTTTAAAATAGGTAGGTACCTACCTACCTTGTTAGTGTCAGTGAAGAATGTCAATAGGTAATGCCAAATTTGGTAGCTACATTATATAGATTATAGGTACCCCCGAGATAGACAAGGTAGAGGCACCTACTTTTGTCCCGAAAAAATGGCTGGTTTCCGAAGTAATAGCTACTCGTATTAAACTACTTTTACCTACGCGGACGGAGTCGGCGGCTAGTTAGTACCTATACAATAACTGTGCTGGGTGGGTTTATATATGTATGTATATAAATGTACCTACATAGGTACCTAGTCACATAATTAGAAACACTTGCTTTTTTTCATACAATTGCATTTAGGTACACGACCTGTCTGGTGTCCTTTCCCAGTTTTACCGTCTATCTGTAGCCAATACACGTAAAAGTAGCGGCGCAGGCGGGAAGGGAGCGAAGGGGTTAGGTATAGGTACCTAAAATCATCTCAGACCAAATAACTCGCAATAGAAAATTAGCCCGTAGTAGTTGGTATGTACATGTGGTAGATGTCGGCGACCGAATCCCATGCTGAGCATGGTTTGACATGCTCTTGCCCAGTTTTTCTTAATTGTATTAATGCAAGACTTACACTTAGCTGTCAAACTTCGCCTCACGGAAGGGATTTTACAATAAAATACGATATCCAGCTTATTCACCAAATTATTCAAGCCCTTACCAGCACACGTCAAAAAACTGTTATGTCTGTATCTAGAAGATGCAAATCTCAATGATGTAGGTAAATATGGGATAGACGAGAAGAAAACAAAAAAAATATTATTAAACCAAGTTAAGTTATTTTTCAAACAAAACAATAAATCATCTTGTATTAAATAATATTAGTTTTAATCCAACAATAATTTTTACTCACATTGAAATTCATTAGTCTTACGACAAAGTATTTTTTATTGTTTGTGAAAATTCATATTTTCTCACGATGAGAAACGGAAAATATTTATAGAAAGAAAGGCACGTTTCATTTTTATAATATAATTCTTCAGTAAAAATGTTTTATGTATTGTTTTAATAAAATATATTCTCCTTGCAAGAAGTTACCGATATCTTCGATCAAAACACTAAAATTCCGAATTAAGAGTATAAGCTATTCAACCAAATCAAAAAAGTATTGTTTGAAAACATTTGTCTATCCTATGTTGAATTATGATATTTTTACATCAAATCTACTATTTACTCAGGTACTTACCCTAAATAATATTGTTAAACCAAGTATGTTTTATTTCATAGAAAATAATAAATTATCTTGTATTTAATAATATTAGTTTTAATCCAACAATAATTTTTATTCACATTGAAATTCATTAGTCTTACGACAAAGTATTTTTTATTGTTTGTGAAAATTCATATTATCTCACAATGAGAATCGGAAAATATTTATAGAAAGAAAGATACGTTTCATTTTTATAATATAATTCTTCAGTAAAGATTGATTTATATATTGTTTGAAGAAAACATATTCTCCTTGCAAGAAGTTACCGATATCTTCGATCAAAACACTAAAATTCCGAATTAAGAGTATAAGCTATTCTACCAAATCAAAAAAGTATTGTTTGAAAACATTTGTCTATCCTATGTTGAATTATTATATTTTTACATCAATACTACTATTTACTCAGGTACCCAAAATAATATTGTTAAACCAAGTATGCTTTATTTCATACAAAGTAATAAATCATCTTGTATTTAATAATATTAGTTTTAATCCAACAATAATTTTTACTCACATTGAAATTCATTAGTCTTATGACAAAGTATTTTTTATTGTTTGTGAAAATTCATATTATCTCACAATGAGAATCGGAAAATATTTATAGAAAGAAAGATACGTTTCATTTTTATAATATAATTCTTCAGTAAAGATTGATTTATGTATTGTTTGAAGAAAACATATTCTCCTTGCAATAAGTTACCGATATCTTCGATCAAAACACTAAAAATCCGAATTAAGAGTATAAGCTATTGTACCAAATCAAAAAAGTATTGTTTGAAAATATTTGTCTATCCTATGTTGAATTATTATATTTTTACATCAATACTACTATTTACTCAGGTACCCAAAATAATATTCTTAAACCAAGTATGTTTTATTTCATACAAAATAATAAATTATCTTGTATTTAATAATATTATAGTTTTAATCCAACAATATTTATTACTCACATTGAAATTCAGTAGTCTTACGACAAAGTATTTTTTATTGTTTGTGAAAATTCATATTATCTCACAATGAGAATCGGAAAATATTTATAGAAAGAAAGGTACGTTTCATTTTTATAATATAATTCTTCAGTAAATAATGTTTTATGTATTGCTCGAAGAAAAAATATTTATTAAATCTCACTTATTTTCTCCTTACAAAAGTAACAAAAAGCTTCGATCAAAACACTCAGATTCTGAATTAAAACCATAAGTTATTCTACCAAAACAAAAAAGTATTGTTTAAAAACATTTGTGCAATCTTATGTTGAATTATGATATTTTTACATCAATACTACTACTTACTTACCCAAAAAAAAAATTGTTTAAACCAAGAATGTAATTTTTTGTACTTAATAATTAATAATCTTTAATTTAATAATATAGTGTTTTAATCAAACAATATTTTTTACTCACATTAAAACTCATTCGTCTTTCGACAAATCCTTTTATTATTGTTTGTGAAAATTCATATTTTCTCCCTTTGAGAAATGGAAAATATTTAAAGAAAGAAAGGCACGTTTCATTTTAATAATATAATTCTTCAGTAAAGAATGTTTTATGAATTGTTTAAAGAAATAATAAAACTGTTGTTTCAATCGTTTACATGTCTTGAATTGAGACAGTGTACTCTCTTATCAAGCCACATGAAAATAATAATTTAAGAAAGTAACACATTGTTGTCACAACACTAAAACCTTCTTGAAACGAAGATCATTGTTTTGATTTTAGTAAAAATAGGAAGAATAATATGTTTTTTCGTTGAGAATATCATTTCTTTTGAGCTAAGACTTTATTATTAATCCAAGAAAATATTTATTTGACATTAAACAATATTACTGAAACATTAAATATTCTTGGCTAGAAACACATTTTACGAGCATTTTTTTCCGTGTACGTACATTAAATCACGCCTGTTTCCCAGAGGGGTAGGCAGAGACCACTTCTTTCCACTTGCTACAATCTTGACAAATTTCTTTCGCTTCTTCAACATTCATACATTGAGTCATGCACGCACGTCGGTTTCGGGTACTTAAGATATAAAATAAATAAGAATAAATGTATATCAACGGAGATCTCACACAAATTGACCTAGTCTCAAACTAAGCTCTAGGCTTGTATTATGGGACAACGTTATAGATATACTATATTATGTATACTTATATCGAGAAATAATCTCTTACATATACAAATGCTCATCACACAAATATTTGCCCATACCTGGAATCGAACCCGCTACCGCTAGCTTCACAGGCAGGGTCACTAAAAACTAGGCTATCGCCAAAGGAGGATGGACAGACATGCATGCACACACAGACTCGCATACATACTATACGAATGGACCTGGTTAAATTTACCAATGCTAAGTCGGTAATGGACCCGATTCTACGTGCACATCGCTTAAATGGCCTAAAACTAAATTTTCTAATTTTAAGACATAGTTAAGACGGCAGACATAACCAGTGCTATTCTTCTTCTTCTTTTGCCCCCGCGGCGACTTGAACAGCTACTACCGCGGGGATAATGGCGTTTCCACGTTGAGTGATTTCGCCAGTGTCAAGTATATATATTGTATAAATCAATATAGCAATAAAACAATCCAATCTTCTCTAGGAAGATTGGGGGCAACGTTGTACGGTGATTTGTAGGTCAGAGGTCAAGATAGTTTTAACCTCTGCACCACTGCGAGTCCACTTGAAACGAGAAGAAAGATGCCAGATACACGAAATAAGTCCAAGTCTTCAATCACTGTGCGACACAAAGGCATAAAAAGTACAAATCACTATCAGAAAAGAACTTTGAACACCTAATTACCCAAAAATTAAAGTCTAAAACAAATTACACGTCCGCCATCTTTTAACGTTGTAAATGGCCCCCCCAGTGCTATTCTATAATGTCAAGCTGACAATGTATAAGACCGCCTAAAATAAGAAACGTCAGATTCAAATTAGCGCTGTCATGGCGCTGTCATTTGATTATGACAGCTGCTCATAGAATAGCAAAGTGTTTTAGTATCAAAGCCATAAAAAAAATATGGTTTAGCGACACCTAAATAAAATTAAGAAGCTTAGAGGCCACTGTAGAAGCGGTTCCATCATTTATATTGATTTTTGGAAGAGGGCGTCCCAACACAAACTTTGTAAGTCTAAGGGAAGGCCCCAGTAACTGTTTTATAAACGGGGTAAATAATAAAGACTTTTCGTTCGTTGTATTACTCCCAGCGTAGGATCCAGAAACAAAAAGTGATATCTCATGACATGACATTTCAATGGCGGGAAATGTAGACTCGTTATGAGACATTTTGTTCAATAACTGAACTATAATGTCACTAAATATGTGGTTATTTTTCATTTCTCCCACTGTCTTTACGTCTCGATAACTTTTATCACAAAAATATTTGGTACTACTATGTATTTATTGTAAAACTACGTATTTATTCATACGCGCTTAGGCAAACGTAGTGTAGGACGCCCCCCGGTTAAAAGGACCGATGACCTGAAGAAGGCAGCTGGCAGTGACTGGGTGCAAAGGGCGGGAGATCGTGCATTGTGGCGCTCCTTGGGGGAGGCCGATGTCCAGCGGTGGACTGCAACAGGCTGATATCGAGGGTTCACGGGCTATTTGTATTAAGCGACATTCTGGCCGATATTGAGTTATATAAGTTATAAGATATATAGTTATAAGTTATAGTTATAAGATGGACTTCATACCGACAAGATATTTCGTGATTTTGACTTAAGCGGTTTTTCCTGACATACACTACGTATTATAGGGCGTTTAAATCGTTATGCCTGCATCCTGAAATCCGTCCTTGATGTCGCTTCAAACATTAAGCCTGCACCTGAAATCAGTCCTTGATGTCGCTTCAAACATTAAGCCTGCACCTGAAATCCAAACTTGATGTCGCTTCAAACATTTAGCCTGTTTCTAAATAAAAGTGATTCGAGGTCATTTTGTATCAAGCAACCTTTATTTTTAGTAAAAACCACTTTAAAAAAATGACAAATGATTTTAGATTTTAAAATCCTGCAAAATAGTTTTGTTCTAGCCGCCAATCTTTATTATACACACAGTTTTACTGTCACTTCAAACAGTTTACTTTTAGTGCATCTACTTTATTATGCTTCAGGTGCTTAAGCGGAATATCCTGATTCTATTTTAATATCGCGATGGTTGTTAATACATTTAGCTTTACACAAGCACAACACCCTAGTATCGCTTAAATCCTTTTTCCTGAACCTAAAATGTTCAGTTTATGGCGCTTCAATCAATTAGCCTGTTTCTAAATAAAAGTGATTCGAGGTCATTTTGTATCAAGCAACCTTTATTTTTGGTAAAAACAACTTTAAAAAAGTGACAACTAGACTAAATTGCGCGGATTTAGATAAGGAAAATAACCTAGGCCACTTTTTTGTAAAAATATTGATACCTTTTTTGTTAAGATTTTTTTTTCGAAAAATGAAACTTTGATACGCTCTCCTGTAAAGTTCCAAAAATGTCGCTTCATACAAATGGCCCGCGACCCCTCGGTATGATGATGATGATGATGATGACGTATTCATTTACTATTCATATTTTTATCGTCAGTATCTTTAATTGTTATACGTTTAGCCATCCGTTGTATTCATTCATTTCTCAACCGCTCAAAGTTTAACTGGAAGAGATCCCTTAAAGGGATAAGTTCGCCTTTGTACTTACCTTTAGTGACTTTTGTTTTGTTATTTTCTGTTTGTACAATAAAGAGTATACATACATACTACCTGACATAGTAATAGTTTTAGTATTTAAAACAACCTATCCGGTGACATTATTGTTTGTTGCTATTCGTCACATAGGCTGATTTTCCCAGCCTCCTTTCTCATGAAAGAATCCGGTAAAAACTCCATGTAAATTCAAAATACAAGAGCATACGTTAACCAGCCACTTTGTTAAAGCTGTACATTTTAAATAAAACCCGTTTTGACATACAAAAGGTTTGTTTACAAGCGAACAATTAAACAAGTTTAGGTGCGCGAGCTCCGCATTGTTCGCGAGGTATGCTCAAACATACCGACCGACAAAGGATCCGCACAATGGAATAGTTTCACAACTTGTGACGAGGGTCGTTAGAAAATTCTTGACAGTTTTATCATAATTGTAATATGTGGATATAAGTGTTTATTGAATGACGAGTAATCCAAATTATTCCGTTATAAGTTATAACCATAGATACGAGAATTGTGAACCGCGGCTAAAATAACGTAGCTTAAAAAAAACATACATATTTTGCTCCGGGCGATCACCATTTAAACCAAGACATATTTTCACGATTTTTGAATACGTTGTAGTAATTATTCTTAAGTAATTTGTAGGTAGTATTTAGGTTCTTGAGTGGCGTCCGCGGACCGGGAGACGAGCTGTAGGTAGGCCTCCAACAAGATGGAGTGACGACCTTGTAAGGATCGCGGGAACGCGGTGGATGCGAAAAGCACAAGACCGGTCTGAGTGGAGAGCCTTGGGGGAGGCCTATGTCCAGCAATGGACGTCTTTCGGCTGATGATGTCTATATTATGAAAAACTATCAGCATACCCTATACAAAAGTGAACAATTTCTGAGATAATATAAATTTAAGTTTTTTGCTAGAAAAGACAGGAATGCATCTTCAAAAAAAAATGCACTTTATATATATTTTTTTAATAGCTTTTGTACTTATACAATATTAAAAGTAGATTTATCTGTACACGTTTAAGAATGAAGACCAAAAAATAAAAAAACATCTTTTTTCATCAGTTTATCCAACATAAATGACACAAAAACTGAAAAATTTACTAACTTTTGCATCGGGACCAAAATGATTGCATAGGTCGCCTTACCAATAACCCTGTATACGATAGATTTGGATACGGTTTTTTTAAAGCAGGGTTCATTTCATGGAAATCGGTCGAGCCTATTAAGAGATCAGCTCTAAAAGACGGGGTTACCATTAACATCGGTGGTCTTTTCTATCTAGTTAGTAACACGTTGGTCCTTGTATCTTAACGGTGGTTTGTCGTAACAAGTGTCGTTAGCTTTCTTACGTCAAATACAATTTTATTATAATTCCCACAGACCATTGTCGATATAGTAAAAAAGTCGCTCTTACCAATCGTTTATTATCGTTCATCACCCAGCTGTTCAATGTAATTTATTACCTACTTTAGACCTCAATATTATAAATAAATTTAAGAACTGTTTTCCACTGCGAGCGAAGATATATTAAAATATCTTAAGCCCACGTGGTGAGTCCTTTTTTAACTTAATTTTTTTATTTATCATTAATATTATTATTTGTCCAATAATCGTATTTTCAAAATGATAATTCGTCCTGAAGAGATACCTACTTGATTTACTTTTTGAAATAAAATGATAAAGATATAAAAATTACCCGACTCATTATTCTTATCTAGGGATTGATAAATCGACGCTAAAAAGATATGCGCAGTTTACCTGTTTTTAGAGTTCCGTATCAAAATGGTAAAATAGGAACCTTTATGGTAACACGTCGGTGTGTATCTTTCTGTATGTCACAGTTTTTCTCTGAAACTATAGAAACTGTCAGCTTGAAAGTCATAGTTTTACAACTTGCCTGCCAGCGTCTGATGTTAGTAAAAAAATATTTTTGTCTAAATATTAGAAAAGGGTTCTACAAAGGGAGGTTGATAAGATAAGATAATTAAGATAAGATAAGATTTGATTTGATTATAGCAAACGGAATGTCATGAAAGGGCTTAATCTGTAAATTTCAAAACTTTTCCGTGACGCACTTAGGTACTTTTTGATTAATAGCCAAAACATTTTTATATTTTATATGTCAAATACAGAGCACTATGCAGATCCATGAAAAGCAACATGCTTCAATACTTCATTTTGCCTAAGTTAAATATCAGGGGACAATGTCACACCAATTGACCTAGTCCCAATTTAAGCTCTAGGCTTGTATTATGGGTACTAGACAACGATATTAACTTATATTGAGAAATATATACTTAAATACATAGTAAACATGACTCAGGAAGAAATATTTGCGCTCATCACACAAATATCTGCCCTTACCGGGATTTGAACCCAGGACCGCTAGCTTCGTAGGCAGGGTCACTACCAACTAGGCTAGCGCTTCGTCAAAGTTAAGTAGTGACGTGTGAATTCATGAATTTAAAATAATATACGAGTAACTTCTAATAAATATACTTAAGCTATAGCTAACATAGTTTTGCTCCCAGTGATAAACTTGCTTAAGGTGAAGCTGTTTGTCGACAGAAGCCTTTCAAGGTTGACGGAGGATTACTTTATTTCGGGCGTCGCCGGCCGAGGCCGCGGCATGTTAAAAGTTTAATTACTGATTAGCGACCGCGAAGTATTTTGCCGATAGAGCGACATGTTTTTATGAGGCCTCTTAAAGTATGCGAGTTTGAGGATTTAATAGTTCAAGTTATTTTAATTTTAGCAAACTACGCTTACATTTGGTTACTTTGAATAAAATTTAAAGACCACAGATCACAGAAATAACTCCTATTTAATTATTGTTTTTTTTTTTTACATCAAAGTCTGTGTGAGTAGGTGTCTTTTTTTTCAATGGACTAGAGAAGGAAAGTGAGTACACAGGCCACCTGGAGAGTAGGATCTGGGTACATTTTAATTCTCAAGACCACAATCTTAAGAATGCAATCCTAAGACTGCGAATGGGAACCCTGAGTATTCAGATGGAATGCCTCTATGCTAGTCATTGTACCGGTTTTCTTATTAATTTGAACGCAATAACGCAAACACTGCTTGGTGGCAGGTTGTAGATAAGATTATGGTAATAATCAAGAGGCCACAAGGGGTTTTTTGGATTGACCTACGCTGTTGGTTCGTAACAGCTTCACAGGGCGGTGCCCTTGCACAAGGTCTTACCACCCCTTTTTATGAAGATGATACCCGTTAATATGTGCCCACTTGACATTGTCAAGGATATACGTCACGAGTAAATAGGTACAGTCAACGTCAAAAGTAAGTGATCAAAATTAACATCTCAAAACATGTTCAAGCATGACGCCCCAGATAAAACAGATTATAACAAAGTGTAATTTTCAACTGAATATTCAATTAGTCAAAAGAAAATGATCATAAACGATGCCATAACTGTCTCTTTAGAGAAAATTTCAATAAAGAATTATTTTTTTTTTACCTAAGTGTCAAGTGTCCAACAAGATAAAGTCAAAATGACAAAATCTCCAAATGAAAACTAGGGTAAACACGGCAGTTAAAAAGGATTTATTTTAAATGTTGCAAAAAAAAAACAAAGCGAAGTAGTAGGAACTTATTTCAACCCTTGACGGAAATGAGAGGTGTTATAGTTGTTTCGCGTGTTTGTCTTACGAGTATAACCGACACTAACCGAACGTCTGACTTGTATTCCGAGGTGGTCTTGAGAACACATGAAGGCTCAAACATTCATATTCACTTACATGTGATAGTTTGGTAGTATTACTGACTATTGCTATTTTAGAAAATCAGTTTTATTTGAAACACTCAGTAATGACTTTAACTGTTTGAATGACATGTCATTTACTTATGACACATTACGAGCTAATTTACTAATGCTAAACTACAATAATCAGATACATCTGTCTTAATTTATTGTATATACTATTTTGAGACCCTATTGCATCAGTTTCTTTTGCTGTTGACTGTACCTAGATCTACATGACCCGTGACTATACAGGGTGCCTCTGACCTTGGGGCTTTAAATGCAACGATCGATTTTACTCGCTAAACGGACCTAATTTTGTTCTGCAACATTAGAAAATAACTTAAGTTTCGATAACTAATTGATGTAAAAGTCTAATTGTAAAATTAGTGTATTAAATACTGGCCAAATAATCACTATCTCATGGTACGGGGGCGACATTTCCTTGGTACGAGGGCTAAAGGAAAATAGAGAATTGGATCGCGTACATTGAAAATTACATTTAATTTGTATGAAAAAAACATTTCTTTCGTTGGGCATATTTTTAACAACTTACAAAACAAAAGAAGTTCAGTTTCAGGAGTAGAAACGATCCACGCATTTAAAGCACCAAGGTCAGAGACACCCTGTATAACCCTAAAATGCTGGACACGTTCAGTCACAAAAAAAGTGTAAAACTACAATATTATTTAAAATACCATCAGCTAAACGCGTGCCCCAAAACATTTACTATACATTTACAACAGTGTAGTAGGACAAGTTTTGACACGTTACAATTTTTTTTGTGTTGTGTATATCATAACTACCTAGACAGCTTAAGTTTGTGTAAATTACAAAATTACATACACATACATACATAAACTCACGCCTTCATTCCCAAAGTGGGGTAGGCAGAGCTAAAGAATAACCAACAACTTTTAAAACTGGTTGATAATTCTGTAACCACACTTTGCACAATTAGGAGGTTTACCAGCGTATTAGTGACAGGTTGCAAGCCCATCGCCTAACAGTACTACAAGCCTTTATTCCCTACTAAATTACAAAATTAAATAAGTTAATTGGTATGCCCTTACTGGGTTTATGTTGGACTAATGTTATAATTAAATTATCTCAAACATGCCCGAAAAGAACGGTTTTCCGATTGAAACACAAGGACGGAAAGTGCCTCATTTTACACCTAGAAGTAAAAAAACCATATTAAAACACTTACCGTTCTAGTCCGTATTGCTTTTTAAAAGTGCTCTCTATTGCGTATAAAATCCTTATATTATAATCATGTATTTGTATCATTTCCTCGCATTGTTTGAGAAAAGCATTATTTATGCCTCGGGAGACACGAAGATTTCCTGACTCGAACCACCTCGTCAGGAAATCTCTTACTTTATTTGCCTAGGCAATAATGTAGTATAACATCATTGTAAGACATAATTAATATGAATGGTATAACAATGATTATGACTATTATAGAATTAAATAATTGTTTTGATTACACGAATAACAATCACGCGTAATTTTAACCAGAACTAATTGCGCTGTAATGTAACTGTATAACTTAGTTAAAGCCGCGTCTATTACTCAGATTGACTCAGATAACTCGGTTAAGTTAGGGAAGGCACACCCCACACAAATTGTAAAGGTTAGTTTTTTTTTTTTTTTTTTTTTATATAATAGGAAGGCAAACGAGCACACAGGCCACCTGATGGTAAGTGGAAACTGTGACCCATAGACATTCGCATTCATAAGACCGCAATCCTAAGACTGCAAATGCGTTGCCAACCCTGAGGCCGAAGATGGAATGCCTCTATGCTAGTCATTTCACCGGCTGTCTTATCCCCAAACCGGAACACAACAATGCGAACACTGCTGCTTGGCGGTAGGTTAATGGATAAGATGGTGGTACCAACCCGGACGGACCCTGCACAAGGTCCTCCCACCTCCAAAAGTTGATAATAATCTTAGAATAAAAGCACGTAATGTTATTCATTCTCTTTATTCTGTCATGGAGTTTGAGATTAAAGACAATTTATGAAATTGGCCTTTAGAGACTTTTATAATAATATGAAAATGTAAAGTTACATGGCGCATCAAAGGAACCTTTTTTTGTTGATTTCTTTCGTAAAGCAGTAACTGATTTACCATATCCTATATTTAGAGGTTTTATTTTTAACCCCCGACGCATAAAAGAGGGGTGTTATAAGTTTAACATGTGAGTGTGTGTGTGTCTGTGGCACCGTAGCTCTTAAACTGTTTTTTAGACATGTTTTATCAAATTCGGTTCAGCTGTTTTTTAGCTAGCATTGTTCGTATGGATATGTTGTTCATTTGTTGACAATGAAAACTGGATATGTAATATTTTTTAATGTGAAATAGGAAGCAGACGAGCAGATGATGGTATGTGATCATCGCGACCCATACACACGAGGAATCGGAGGTTCGCTGCAAAACGCTAGTCTGGAACCACTCTTAACCTTTTTTTATGGCATAGGTAAGGCAAACGACCGCACGGGCCACCTGATGGTAAGTGTAAACTGTGACCAGTAGACATTCGCATTCACAAGATAGCAATCCTAAGACTGACATTGCACTGCCAACCCTGAGGACTAAGATGGAATGCCTCTATGTTAGTCATTTCACCGGCTGTGTTATCCCTAAACCCGAAACCTAAACACAACAATGCAAATACTGCTGTTTGGCGGTAGGTTAATGGATAAGATGGTGGTACCAACCCCGACGGACCCTGCACAAGGTCCTCCCACCCGAAAAAAAACTACATTTATTTGCTTTTTAAATATTAATACAATATCTATTTATTTGCCCTTGCCGGGGAGCAAACCCGGGCCCGTTGGCTTCGTAGCTAGGGTAACTCCAATGAGGCTTATCGTATCCCTGCCAATTAGGAAATTTAAGTAGTAGGGCCATAATACATCTAATTCTTTAACTTTTTCCTTGAAAGCCGTAAATTTACCTGGTATTTTTATTAGGGAATTTATCATGGTGTTTTAACCCACTTAGCCCGACTAGGTGTTATAACACCGCTCAAATTGATTAATGCCCGGTTCCTATATTCAAGAAACGAATCGTTTTCCCTACGGGCAGTAGCGTTATAACATTTGCTACGTACAAAATGTGTCAAATTTTAACGAGTCGTCACAACTCTACCAACGGTTTTGAATATAGGAACGCACTATAAACCCACTTAGCCCGACTAGGTGTCGTAGCCCGAAAAGGTAATCAATTTGAGCGGTGTTATAACACCTAGTCGGGCTAAGTGGGTTAATGAAGCAGATCTATGAACACATAAAAATCACAATATAAAATATGTATGGGCTTGACTACGACAGCCTAAAATAGGAAGGATACTTGTTAAAAACGTACCAATGAACTTACTTCCCAGCATCCGTCGCTAATTCTGCTTAAATTGGGTGAAACAATAAAATAAGTTCTTCCGTGTTGTTTTGTGATTGCCTGATGTTACCCCATTGCTCATCTGTTTATCAGGAAATCCACACATTTATTGAAAAAACCGGACAAGTGGAAATCGGACTCGCCCACCAGGCTCGGGTTCCGAACTAACCGACGGTTAAATCTATTCAAAATTTGGACCGCGCCGTTCCTTACATAAAGACCCAGTTTTTTTGGAATTTAATTAAACAAATAAAGTTTTTAGAGGTTTTCCTATACTCGTAGTATAAGACGGTATTACTTGCAATATTTCATTGTTTTTTAGATTCCCTTGAGTGTCGAAATAAACGTTTAACTTTTTTGATGTTAACTTAGAAGTTTGATTTTTTTCACAGCTTCAAGGGTCCATAGACCCGAGTATCATAGTTTTAATTTCAACTCGATACCTCCACGCGTTCCGGAGATAAAGGGTATTGACAGACAGACAGACAGACGGTCGATAGACGTACAACAAAATGATCCTATAAGTTTTTCGTTTTTTCCTTGTGAGGTACGAAATCCTTGAAACGACAAAATAATACATGAAGTATAAAACTACTATAGTTACGGTATTACTAAGCTTTATCAGTAAACGCTACCTTTATCACTTTATTTATAACCCAACAACTTCAACACGTGACTACACACGAAATGAAACATCTCCAAGTCCATGCCGTAACTCCGCATACTTCAAGTTGCGAACTATTTTATTTAGAAGCAAAGTTTTCGAGTAAAAGGAGAATGTGAGATTCCATTTCAGAATTTTGCAAGGATTTCATTTCATCCTTCTGCAAGTTTTCCCTTGGGTATGTCTAGTTGATATTTATTCAATACCATACCTACGATGTATGTCGGCGAGATTTTCCAGATTATTTAGTAAGTAATTATTTGTAGTCGGGGTACATGCAGGGACCGGAAAATCCCTTTAATTGATTAAGTTTATCGAACGGGTAAATAAGCGTTTTTCAAAAAAAGTGTTTTTTTTTTTCCTGATTTGCTTTTTTTTCCTTTTTCTTACTCAGTATCGTTGATTCTATCGATTCTCATACAAGAACAAAAGTGTTCCAGATTTTACTATGTAAATTTTTTCTTCCAGTGCGTCACGTCCATATAAATAAAAAAAGACTGCATACAAAAATGTGACGATCTGGAATGGAATATTTACTTATACTTTTGTTTCTGAGTAAGAAAAACCAAAAAAAAACGAATTCTGAAAAAAAAGATCATGTATACTTTTATTGAAAAACACTCAACTACATGATATGCTCTCCCAAACGTTAGCGTATCCCTATCGATAGGCTTACCCTAATGATATGGAAACTGCTTCGAACTAGTTAACTACAACCATTGAGGTTGCCAGTTTCGTAAGGGTTTCGGATATAAGCACTTAGCATTACGTTAGTGTTACCCTATCCGTTCTCCCTCTCCGCTGACTCTGTTTAGCAGATTCGTGTGATTTTTTGGTTTCAAGCCTATGTGTAGGGATAGTCAATCAATTGCAAAATAGTGCAACAATATTTTGTATGGACTGCGCGTAGGGATTAAATTAGCTTGAAGCCGTTCAATAAACACTTCATGGGGAAAGCCTAACGAGGGTTTTAAGGAATTGGTAAGCGCTTAGTCGAACTAATTGTATCTTATGGAATAGCTTTTCATTGGAGTAATTCGAAGATATGCTTATCGCATCGTTAGGGTTTGTAAAAACCAGTCAATTATATACCCTAACGAAAACCCTTTAAAGGGTAAGCGATTCCGGTCCCTGAGAACACATAGCACTAGAGCGAAAATGACCCATTTAGAGTTGAATATTTCCTTAACGGTCTATAAAATCATTTTTAACATACATAATATAAATTAAAATATATAAATCCAATTCAAGTAACATGAACGTGCTACTTTTTAGAGCTATCGCAGTACCTCGTTTGATGTTGTAAAAAAACAGTTCCCAATTGGACCTTAACCTTATTTGTATACTTGGAGGTGGTTATATAATATAACAAGAGGAATTAATGTTTCTATATTTCCTGGATATTTATAAAATAAACTTAACCTACAGGTTTTGTAAGTTTTGTTAACATGTTGAAAAATAAAAGGGTTCAGAATAAAGTGGTTTTCTCATTTAAAATACTTTCGAAATGAAACAATTGGAAAATAAAACTACGGACTTGCGATAGGATACCATTGGAGGTACATATCGTTAATTATAACTATTTCTTTATTTTGTTACTTAGGTATGTGCACGGTATAAATATCATCACCATCAATTAACTATCCTAGGGTACAGATTTCAGCAATGTGATTTTCATTATTTCTAAGGAAAAGTGACTGTAATTTACACGGACAAACATACTGATACTACAAGGTTTCTTAGTTTCACTGCGGGCCTTCAAAAGGTCTATTTCAATGCCAACACTAACCTACTTAAATTAACACTAAAGAATAAAGAAAGAAATACGATGTAACATTAAGTATAAAGGTAATAACAGCGCTCTTTGTTTGGACACAAAATCGTGTCTAAACCGTTTTGTTTGGACACAAAGTCGTGGGCTATTGTTTGGGATGTTAATGCGAGATCGTGACTGTGTGATGAGCGCGTTAGATCAGTTAACATGCGCACGCGTCGCGTCGGCTCTTATCGAAGTGACGCACGGACCCCTGCGCGACCTTATGTTTCACAATCAAAATAGAACAGAGACAAAAAAATATGCGCAGGAGTGTCTTTCTTATTGTAATGTGGAGCATAAGAAAAGAATACAAAACATTTTACAACATGGAACGGATGTTATCGTTAAATATTATTAGCAATCTCTTCCAGACAACCATACCAAGAGATGGTTAAAAATAAAAAATTAAAATAGGCAGACGGTGAAAATGGAATTGAACAACTTAAAAATACAAATGAATATCCTTTAAATAAATGATAGGTTCGAAAATAATAACAAATTGAGCCTCACAGCAAAGGAACACAAAATCAGGTTTTATAGGTAGGTACTTAAAATTAAAAAAATAGCATTTTTAGTTGCCAAAAAAATTATAACAAGATAACTGTAACTTAAACTTAACTGGAACAATGGTTAGACCTGCTGTCTTTATGGATCGGAGTGGTGGGTCAAGAAAGGAATAAATGAAAGGCAGCCGAAATGAGAATGCTGAGAGGGATGTGTGGTGTTACGCGAATGGATAGAATAAGAAATGAGTATGTGAGAGGAAGTCTGAAAGTGACACCAGTGACTAAAAGTGTAGAAATCGGTTGTCATAGTATAGGCATGTGATGCGGAGGAATGAGGAAAATATCGTCAGAAAAGTTTTGAATATGAATGTGGATGGCTATACGTGTAGAAGAAGACCAAAGAAAAGATGGATGGACTGTGTGAAAGATAATATGGCTAGAAAGGGAGTGAATACCGAGATGAAGACTAATAGAGAGAGAAGTATGAAAGAATAAGACGTGGCGCCGACTTCAAATAAGTTGAGAAAAGGGCAGGAGAATGATGAACTGTACTAATTAAAAATATCCATAATCCCAAGATCTCATTTCAGAGGCTGTCGCCTCGAGTTTCATAAAAACTTATAAAGCATTATCAAGCCTAATTGGTTATTATTAAACTTTGCTATGAAAGATGCGGAAAATAAGCTTTTAGATAACAAAAAGGAAGTTTAAAAAAACCCAACTGCTGACCTCGACTCACTAGATATAAACCAGTGAGTTGAAGTTGTCTCGTCAATATAAAAATACCACATTTAAGGATGTGCCCTCTCAGCTTACCCGATTTACCCCTTGAGTTCGACAGAGAGTAATTTTTATGTCAAATACACCTCGGAAAATACAGGGCGTCCCACGGTTACGCCACATGGAAGCAAAGTACCTTGAATATTGTAGATGGAACATTTTACTGAACTGCTTCATAGATATTTAAATAATTGCATGGTTGAACCGGGAATGGAACTCGTTACACGAGAAAAATAATTACCCTGTAGCTTTATCGTACCGATCGCATAATTTAGTTTTAACTTTTAATTGTACTAGTAGATTACAATTCTATATACTTCATTTATTAACAAGGCCGATATGATTCAAAATTATTTAAATATCAATTAATGCATTTTAAATTGTTTTTTAAATTCAAATAATGTCTTCTTTCAGTCAAATGTTCCATCTACAGTGTTCAAGGTACTTTCCTTCCATGTGGCATAGCCGTGGGATGCTCTGTTTACGAAAAATCTATAGAATAAAGTCCATTTTGTTTATTAAATAAATAAGGCTTTCCGTAACGCTATTAGATCCCGTAAAAATCGATCAATGTCACAAAATTTACAAATGAAGATTTAGCTTGAAAGGTTTCCAATTTATACGTGTTTCTAGTAGACATGTTTGAATTCACAGAGTATCTTACCTTTTGTTTTATTTCAATAAAGAAGGGGTAAAGTCGGAGTGAGTATCTCACGTTTTATGTGTTCCAATTGACAGCGCAAATTGGCTCCAAGAATATTTATGGCCTAATAAAAGTTGTTGGGATCTCCAAAGTTTTGAGATTTTCTTTTGTGACGCTTTCTTACGGATAAATCACTTAGGGTTGCGGCGTCTGTGTGTTGTGGTCTACCTTGTGGTCTGTGTGGCTCTGGCCAGCATCACCTGTATTGCAGGACAACATTGACGCAAACACGGCACGTTACTTGTGTAGGGTTATTGTCATTAACAAATATTTGTACAAAAATAATTCATAATTCAAAATATTTATCTATAAAATTGGCCACATGAGGATACTTTAACACATCTGTAATTTTAAGTGAAAGTGAAAGAGAACATTCTCAATGCTCTCATATGTTTTCGAAAATATTCTCAGTAACTTCTTGCGAAGATTTCTTAACTTCTTAGAATGTTCTGCCACTTGTACAGACATTTCTAGGTGTACCAGACATTTCATATCATAAATACGTCCAGTAAACATTTCAAAAGCACGTGAATTTGTTGTTTTTTTCAACTACAAGTAAAGTTGGTTGAGACTCAAACACTGTACGCTTTAATGTCGAGTTTGGACGGTCATTTTGATAAGGTCCGGTTACAAGGCGTGGCCTGTGTCGCGCGGTGGTCCAGTATCAGCAGAGATAGCAGAGATGAACTCGCCACCTGACCTCTGCCCATCTGCTTGTGGCCACTACGCGGGGAATTGCTCTTTCTTTATGCTGCTATCCTAGTTACATTATGAATGTATTTTGTAAGTATGTTTGGATGTTTATCCTTTAATACATGGGTAAATGGATATAAATTGTATTTTTTTTTTTTTAATTTTTTTTTTTTTTTTTTTTTTTTTTATATCATAGGAAGGCAAACGAGCCCACAGGCCACCTGATGGTAAGTGGAAACTGTGACCCATAGACATTCGCATTCACAAGACCGCAATCCTAAGACTGCAAATGCGCTGCCAACCCTGAGGACGAAGATGGAATGCCTCTATGCTAGTAATTTCACCGGCTGTCTTATCCCCAAACCGGAACACAACAATGCGAACACTGCTGCTTGGCGGTAGGTTAATGGATAAGATGGTGGTACCAACCCGGACGGACCCTGCACAAGGTCCTCCCACCCGCAAAGATGAGGACCCGCAGGAGATGTGACACATGAGTAGTAGCAATAAACTTTTATTGCGGTTTTTTCTTTCTTTTTATTTTGTTTATGTTAACATTAAGTGTAACACGTATAGTGTGTGAATGTGTGTGTGTTTGTGTGTGTGTGTGTCGATTTATTCCTTTTTCGGCACATTCCTTTTTGGACATATTCCGTTTTCGGCATATTCTGGTTTCGGCACATTCCGTTTTTGGCATAAATCATTATATACAACAAATGAAATTAATCCTAGGTATAGTTATTTTTATTTTCAAGACATAAGTATATATAAATAGCGTGCAAGAAAGAAATACAATAAAATATTTTCCAATGGTGAATACTACAAATACCTCATCGAATAAATATGTATTGCTTGAAGTAATATTTATCAGATGTAGTAAATAATGTTTTGACATCGTATTTTGATGTAAGTTCCTGTTATCTCGCTCGCTCGCTTTGCTTGTCATAGAGATAACTACGAACTTTCCCGACAAAAATTACATGAAACATCAACCATCATTAATCTGAAATTTTAAAATGCCTTGGGCTATTTTGTAATACACTTACCCACAACAGATACCTAATACAAGGTAAGATGGCAGTGAAATAGTAATGTAATTTTTGTAATGAGGATCGTATCAATTGAACAGCATAATAGCACTGTCCACTTATAACAACATTTGATAAATCTAAATCAATTTAATGTCATTGTCAATAAGGGAAGCTAACGTAAAACTATGTGCAATGTTATCTGACTTGCTTATCATAAAACAGTTTAATTTTTGTCTTTTATTTTTATTGATTAAAATATAATATTTTACTAATAAATATTATTTTATTTTATTACGCAAGCAAAGTCACAAGTATTTCATAGTATAATTTATTTACTAAACTGTGCCGAAACAAGAATATGCCGAAAACGGAATATGTCCAAAAAGGAATGTGCCGAAAAATGAATAAATCTGTGTGTCATCTTCCGTGGTCTCACTGGATGGTTCCAACGGAAGACCAGCGCTGTTTAACGTCAGCATAACGCTGAGATAAAACCAATTTGTGACAACAGTTTGTCAATGTCAGTATTTTGTTGAGTTTTTTTGGTCTGTTCGTCACGAATAAATGTATTTTATTTCTTTCAATACTAATAAATAATTAATCAATACATGATGTAAGTATACATTTTAAATGACAGCCCAGAGCCGAAACCAATTAACGTACAAATTGGAACCAAACCCGACACTAATAGCCGTAGCATTATAATAGTATTATTAAGCAATTCTGGGAATACCTGGAATACCTATCTGGGAAAACCCGGTCGAGATTCGCTTAAGTTACTTGCTATTATTAGGGATCTCATTATTTGTCACTTGATGTCTTAATATTCTCTTATTATCAGACGTAATTTTCGGTTTCAGTATTGATAGTGTAGCAACTCAAGATAATTATAATTTCATATAAAATGTATCTTTATTAAATAACTAATAAAATCACATTCATAATCAACTAAAGTGTTAAGATACATATTTCGAGAAATGTATTAATTTAAAACTAACCGTCACTAACAAAAAATATTTTTGTTTCATTTCATTAATTCCATATTCTTATCGGTCCTAAATCGTTATAATAATATTATTATAATCACAACACATTATCGATTTTGTATTCACAGTTTTTGGCCGCGATGCTTTTTTAGATTTTACGGATTTGATTTTTAAGCTGTTTACTTCTCTTGATGACCTTGGAATCTTGTTTTGATGATATTGATATATATCTTTTAACCTTTAAGTTGTTTTAGCAAAAATAAGTCGACATTTTTAAATTTGCGCAGTATCTACTAGCAACAAAACCTGGGGACTAATATTTTCCCAAATGTCCCAATTGAGCAGCTCAACAGCACTTTATACAATAAGAGCTATAGCTCTTAAAATGTGCCACGGGTGCTGTATCTCTTTCTCACCCGATCTCATACACGTATAGCAGAGCTGGTCTAACCAACTTTACGCTAACTCGAAATATTTTTAAAAAGCTACTGCACCCTTGTTTAAGACGGTAAAAACCATAGCGAATTTCATATACTCGTACTACAATTAAAACTAAGCTATTCAAATATTAAAGATGTTAATAATAATCACCATTACAAAAAGAACACCCCCTCTAGCAGGTCCGCTCGCGGCACGGTCCCTATGACACTGGCTGCATTACCTCTCTGGATAGCTAGCCCAATCCTTTGGGCGAGGTAAGCACCAGCTCTAGGATCTCCGGAGGTGTCTATGAACCGGGATGACAAGGCCTTAATAAAAAAATCATATGTATGTATGTTCAAATATGATTTGGATTTTGTACGCTGTACTTTACTGCATCATGAAACCTCAATTCATCGTTTTATTAAGAAGGTACGTGGAGAATTTCAGGAATTACTTCCGTTCGGGGCTTCAAAGAGGACATTCTGCTGGCTGCCGTGCAAGGCTTCCATTGAAATCGCAATTACGTAATTTCTCCGTTTGATTCGGCAGAAAAATTGTAAACATGCTGTATTTAAACAAAATACGTGGAGTGTTTTATGAAAAGATGTTTACAGTGTTCATAGACATTTGTACAAGTTAATATGTTGTTGCCGGGTTAAAATTGTGCCACTCCATGTCTTCCCGAGGATGTTGTAAGAGGCGACTAAGGGAATAAAGGCTTGCAGTACTGTTAGGCGATGGGCTTGCAACCTGTCACTAATACACTGAGAAACATCTTAGCCTACTTGCGCAAAATGTGGTTACAAAATTATCAAGAAGTTTTAAGACTTGTTGGTAATTCTTTAGCTCTGCCTACCCCACTCTGGGAATGAGGGCGGGAGTTTATGTATGTATGTATGTAATATGTTGTTTGGACTCTTTGCTCTTCTTGATTTAGCATAATGAGCGCTACCGCAAGGACACACGGTTCATGTTGTTCTTGTTACATTCATTGTTTTCTTTTATTTAAGTCTATTTATGTCTTCTGTTTAGTGACAAATGAATGACAAACGATAAAACTTTATTCGACATCATTTAAGCATGGTGAAATACAATAGCGACTTAATTAATAGGTAACATAGAAGTGTTACATGAAACAGAATAAATTTAAATAATTAAGAAAAAAATCTAGTTATATGGCTTTTGACGTAGAGACCACGTCGTGTTGTTCTCATAGTCATTATGACCTTTCATTTGTAATAATTTTATTTTGGCTAATTTTAAGAATTGATTGTTTATTATTTTATTACCTTATTATTATTTAATGTAACTTATTTTTAGTATAATTGTTTTTATGATTGAAAAATGACCTGCTGGAGTTTCTTGCGGCGCTTCTTCTCCGCAATGATGATCTTGTTCGAAGCGCTGGTAGATTCACTGTACACTACCGACATGTAAAAGGCCTCGCATGTGGCCAATTTACTGAATAAATATTTTGAATTTTGATTTTGGTGCACGCTGCAGCGCTGCCTTTCAGCCATACCCTTGCAAGATCACCATTGAATAAACAATAAACGTTGTCAGCACGGAATAAGCGTGAATATTTATTTGTATTGGAACTATATTTTTTACATTAATACATTATTTAAAACTACCACGATTTTCACACATACTAAAAGTATAAAACGTAAATATTATTTATTACGCTATTGAGTTCCACTGTTTAGTTGGCGTTCTGCATTACTTACTTGTTAATGGTTACAAAAAAAGTCCGAGGCAAAATTACGAATAACTGGTCAAAAAAAATTGTGACAGTTAAATGTGCTGTGAAAGCAAATCTTAAATAAAGTTGTTTGCTTGTGGTTTCTAAACATTTATTTAGAAAAAAAAGGAAATTAAATGAGCATGAGGAAAGCTCGAGTATTACATTTATACGCATTCATGTATGAAGGCGTGTCGAATACCACATTATTTGGGAACCGATTCGTTCCACGCATCAAGCTTCAGCGCATTTCCATACATTCCATAACTTACACCACATGTGTAATGTCCAGAGTAAATCATTCTCGACTCTGTACATCTAATCATAAGTTTGGTAATGTCTTACTTAAATGATGATTCTTATGAACCGATGCCTCTGATGTCGGATTAGGTACGTTCTCGATGAAAAGAAATCTGTTCCACGCGGTGAACAGAAATCACAGTTGCTTCGGAATATATTAAGTGATTTATTTGACATACTTTGTGAACGTTTTAGTCCGATTTTCCTCCGTTTGCTTGTTTAGTTCACGTCATAAATTTTTAACCTTGTAGCTGTTGCATTTTTACAAATGGTGTAGTTTGAATGAATAATGTATTTAATACTAATGTTGTCAGTAAGGTGAAATTCACAGAGATAGGTAAGTACTTTGAACTCTGATGTCATCAATGATTTGTAATTCAGCAAAAATCATTAGTCATATTTAGGACAACTAATTTTTAATTTTGTAGTAGTTTCTAGTTCGTGTCATTATGAGTAGGTATGTAGGTAATAACTATAAAACAAAGTCGCTTCCCAAGTTTGCCTGTATAGTCGCTAAATCCTCAACAACGCAACGAGCTTTGATAAGGTTCTCACCATCAGTTAGATCATTTTTCTCGGAAGGTAAAATCTAATTAAGTTTTTTTGTAAGTATAAAAAAAACAACAATTTGCAATCAATCTAAATTACACCCGTGCAAAGCAAAATATTTACATATACTGGTGTCACGTTCTCGAAAACCTCTAACGATTTTGATGAAATTGGCAATATAGGCGTTTACGGGGGCGTGAAACCGATCTGTGAAGTTGTCATCTCCGGGAAATTTCGTTTTCGACGCGAAATTGTAATTTACAAACTTGTCGAGTGCGGATTCCTCAACACTATTGTTTACGCAAATAAAAATGCAGTTGCTTGACATAGTTGGTAAACCTTTTATTTTGTTATAGTTTCTACACGTCGTTTGTTTAGCTAGTTTACAAAATGTAAACAAGCCACACCACGTGACTGTTAGGCAGCCAATCAGCTCTGTTTGGTCAAACTTTGACATACGTCGAATACTATATACCATTTTCCTAATAGCTATCGGTGATGTTCGTTTTTCTATGACACACGAGTGAAAAATCTACTGTCAGCTGCAAGTGCAAGCGTGACAGCGATAACCAGCCGAAAGATATTAGGAAGCTGGGAATACTGTAGATCTTATTTATTGGTTGGCAAACTGACACCTGGTTTTTAGGTTTCTGTACCTAAAGGGTGCCTACTGGACCTTACTTTACTAAGCCTCCGCTAACCGTCTGTCTGTCAGAGGGCTGTATCTCACGAACCTTAATAGATAGACAGTTGGAATTTTCACAGATTGTATATTTCTATTGCTGCTATAACAATCATACAGATAAATATGAAAATTAAAGTAGGCTCTCATGAAAGTCGTATGAAAGTCTTCGGTGCTACACCGACTAGGCCGGTCGTTTGTTATCTTTAGATAAGCACCTAAGTGAACAATTAAAGTACAGTTCAACACATTATGTATTTTTGGACTAGAATTGGGATTCTTCATATTATTTTAACATTCATAATTGGCTTTTGATATAAAACAGGGAAAATTGCCGGAGGATGGTTGGATGTGAGAAGTACAAGACCGGTCCGAGTGGAGAGACTTGAGGAAGGCCTATGTCCAGCAGTGGACGTCTTTCGGCTGACATGATGATGATGATGATGATGATTTTTTTACAATTACTATCATTTGAAAACCATTTCGAGGTATAGAGTCTTAAAGCCGCTCAACATTTTTAAGTTTTTGAAACATTTATTTATTTCGGATATTTCGACAAAAGTATATTTTAATCTTTGTTTGACTTGTTATCGACTTGAAGCCCTCTTAGGTGTATCTTACGGGTTAGGCGAAAACCGCTTGAAAAAGTACGTTTTAATACACTATTACAATCACTTTTTATCATTAGATATTATTTAATAGTTGTAATTTATTAGAAAATGCCAGCACAAAGGAGATAGGCGAAAGTGGGCCTAACCGTTACAGGAATCTAACTAAAGCAATAATAAATGATGTATTTTTTAACTACTCTTTGTGAAGTATCAGATTTATTTTCTATGGGATTTAAAATGTAACAAAAATAAATAACCATGTTGATTTCTCTTACCGTAATAATGTCGCAGAGGACATTAAAAACGAATTGAGGGTAGAAATACCCTCCATAATATAATATTATAAATGTCAGTGGCATTCACTTTGATTCGCGTTCCCCACATTGCGGTGATTTTTGATTTCTGGTGGATTAATCGAACTCTGGCAAGATGGAACAACATAGTGTAAACTGTGGAATTAATATTTCTCGTAATAATGCTATAGGCATTAGGCATGCATCTTTTGGACGACGAGGCAATCCATACACTTGTACAACAGTGGGTTGCTCCTCTTGTGGTAAATACTATGTTTATTTGATTAGCACAATTACACTAATTATTTTGTATGAAAGAAACAAATACAACTACTGTGCCTGAAATCGCTAAAAAACAGCCTGTTTTTCACCATTAACTTTGAACTAAATGAGATTGATTATTGGAAATATGTAATTATGAGCATGATGATTATTTACAGGTCACTCATTCTAATCATCTATGTGGATATTGTAACCCTTTGAATTTTTATTCATGTTCATATAATAATATCATGTTGCACATGCTTACCATGATTATTTTATGCTTCTTTAAATATAACTTATCAGAGTAGTCATCGAGTTCTTTTTTATCTGCTTACTGTGGTTGACATCGAGAACCGTCCATATCTCTGCTTCTCCAAAGGCCAGGCCTATAATTTTTATACTGAAAATATCCTGCATAGTGATCTACAAAATGGCCTAAAAAACATTATTGTAATGGTTGGGCCCAAGACTCTATGGATGTTCGCCAATCTCCTTTAAAATAAACATATCATCCGTAAAATGTCTGCTAAATAAATAAAGATATTTTTCATCACACTTGCACGTAAACAGTATCTAAACATACAGGTTAACTTGGCCGCAATGCCCCATATAAAACCCTCGACCTTTTTATTTACCATGAAACCCAAGGTCGGTAAGTATTTTTTTTTTAATTTATAGCACAGCACACAGGTCATGCAAGTTCAAGCAAAGAGTTTACACGCAATTGAAAAATTGTCATAAAATGTTATTTAAACAGGAATTTCATTGCAATCTCGCTACACGTTACTTAAATACTCAATTAATGTTCTTAATAATCGATTTTAATAGTTTTCTGTATCAAAACGACGTTTTTTTTACACTCCTTCTGGGCTGTATGTATACCTAAGGACTGTTCAATTTACTAAGCGGACACTAAAATTATATATTAATATTACGATTTTTTCGCTATTATCTCTTTATTTGGCTAAATATTATTAAAACCAAAACAAACAAAATAATAACTAATGAAAAAAAAGAAACTTAATTACATCGATAGAAATTTCGGACTTTTATGCGGATACTACGCATAAGTTCCTGCACATCACTTTTTGTCACTTTTCGAGTAGCTGCAAACCACATTCTTTTGAATTGTTCCAATGATTTAGCTTCCCGACCATCCTTTCTTAAGTGCCTCTTCACAATGGCCCAGTACCGCTCGATAGGACGGAGCTCCGGACAATTTGGTGGATTGTTTTTGAACGAATTCAATGTTTTTTGAATTTAGTAGCTCCACTGTCGGACCAGCATAGTGGGCACTTGCCAAATCAGGCCAAAACAAGGGTGGGACACTGTGCTTCCGATAGACGGCAAGTAACCGTTTTTGGATGCATTCTTTTCTGTATATTTCACCACCAATAGTGCCTGTCGCAAAATAGGAAGCACTTTTGAGGCCACAGGAACAGATTGCCTGCCAAACCAGGACTTTCTTCCCGAATTTATCCATTTTAATGGTTCTTTCCTCCTCTGGTACAGACTCTCCTACGACGGCATTGTAGTATTGGGGCCCCGGTAATGTACTGCTATCATATTTTACGTACGTTTCGTCGTCCATTAAAATGCAACGAGATTTATCTTTTAGTAAGATGCTGTACAACTTGCCGCACCGTTTTTTGGATCTAGTTTGCTGCTCTGCACTTCTTTTTGGAATTTTTTGCTTTTTGTAGGTTCGTATATTATTTCTTTTTTTTATATTTTGTACCGTACCTACGCTGACGCCAACTTTCTTTGCAATATCACGAACCGATAGATAATTTCGCGATTTTAACAACCGCATGACATTTTCGTCGACTTGAGGATTTGCCGGCCCGCTCCTGTGTCTAGATTTCGGTAAATCTTCGAGCGTATGATGCTCTCCAAATTTTTTAATCATTTGGAACACCGCTGACTTGGAACATTTGTACATTTTTGCTATTTTTCGCAGTGAATACTGCCCTGTACACCATTTTTGCACTATTAATTTGCGATTATCTAAATTAATACGCTCCATCGCGAACAATAATCGACAATGAAAGAACAAATATGTCGCAATTGACGAAAATGTATTTGCTAATGTCATTGCTGTCAACAACATATTAATTATTTTTAAATTCTAGGTTTAAAAGAGGTTTCAGGGTGTCCGCTTAGTAAATTGAGCAGTCCTTACGTAAGTATTTGCCCTTAACGTTTCTGGACGAAACATTTGTATAATCTGTGGAGCCCGCCAGCCATCCGCTTAAAAAAGTTCAAGTAATTCGTAATAATAGTTGTGCTGACTTGTGTAAGTATTATAAGTTTTTTCTGCCCTATAAGTTTACTTATTTACTCGCAAATGTGATGAAAAACATTGTATGTTTCACGGTGGGTACGGGAATTACGAACCTCGACTCAGAAAGCCCTCAGTCTTCGACTTCGGGCTTCTACTAGAGCCTCGATCGTAATTCCTTACTGACCGACCTAACACAATGTTCTATTAAAAAATATTGGGCCAAATACAAAATTTATGAAATTGGTCTCTTAAAATTACCCGTTCTTTCCAATTAAAATGTAAAAACCGTGAGTTATTTTTTTTGGTCTATCCCAATTCTTGGCATCTAGGGAGCCTAGAAAATCTGGTATATATTGAATAAACTGAAGGCAGAAACCGTTTTAGTCCGCGTTGTTTATAAACAGACCGTTTTGCATACTGACGTGGGGATTTACACAGTGAAGCTGGGTTATATTCCCGGAGGAACCAGTGTATTCTGCACCTCGCTGTCATTACAAGCGTTTTGTAATAGGTGTCAGAATATACTTGTTGGTATTTTGCTGATGTTATGTTTTCTATCAGAAAATCCATTGTACCTTGAGCCCTGGTATTGAAGTGACTGCTTGATATTGGGTGCCAATATATTTTAGGTATAAACAGGTGGATGTTTGCTGGCTAAATCAGAATATTTGAATTTTAATTTGGAATATCACTACATAGTATAAAACAAAGTCGCTTGCGCTGTCTGTCCCTATGTATGCTTAAATCTTTAAAACTACGCGACGGATTTTGATGCGGTTTTTTTTAATAGGTAGAGTGATTCTTAAGGAAGGTTTATATGTATAATACATTCCACGCGGGCGAAGCCGCGGGCGGGTCGCTAGTTTAACGATATAAAATAGTTTTCCCGTTTTTCACAAGTTTATTTCAATGAAATGAATGATGTGAGTTTATTTAGGTATGTATAAACTTATAAAAATCCGTGATAACCCTCTACAGATGAAATATTTTCTACAGCTATATTATTATTTAATATTCGGTTAAATGACTGCTTTGTGCAAGTATAGTATATTCATAAGAGTTGGAGAATGTAAACAAAGAAAATGGTGACTTTTTCACAAAGAAGGCGATCCTCACCTTTAATTTCTTTGATTTTGTTATTTTTCTCGAAAATGTATGGTAATCCAATGACCACAAAGTGGAATTTATTACCTACCTACTTGATTTACATAATTATTAAAAAAAAAAAACATTAATTATAGTTCTAAGATTTATTTTAAGTACCTACAGATATAATGCGTTTTACTGAGCCACTTATGAATAAATGCTTGATTCTCTCAGTTATACGTTAAAATAAAAATATTTCAGAGAAAAGTAAAAGATATACCTTCGCTCGAATGAGGACAGGAAAAACTTGAAATAAAATGAATGAGTTTAATATAAACCAATTATCAACGTTACTATTTAGGTATACATATAAATAAGATAAACATTTCCTCAACCGATTCATTACCCCATTAATTTTAATATATCACAGAATATCGCTTGTTTAGTACATAGATAACAATTTACATATTAAATTAGTTTTTCCACAAACGTGTATATGCGCAGTTGTTTTTTAATATGTAAAAAAATTGAATTAAATTCTCATTAAAATAATTTAACTATTTTTAGACGTGACAGATAGACACAATTTAACTATTAAAGCTTTATTACGCGGTTAGTGATTCAATTTACTCGTTAAAATGGAGTTATCAAAAGTTAATGTACTTTTATACGCGTTTCAAACTCATCAAAGCCACATCAAAGTCAACATCAAAACAAAATTAAAATTTGAGAGAAGTAATTGAAAAAAAAAACCCTAGAAAAAATTCACTGAGAACAATGAAGACGCTTATTAAAAAATGCCAAACCACAGACTAAATAATTTATTTAAAAAACAAACCTGTCAATGTTCTTCTGTTCGTCCAAAATTCCATTCATTTTAACACAGCACAACACATAAAACAACAAAACAAAAACACCTGTGCACTTGTCTATGTCTCGGCTTGTCAAAATTAAAAAAGAAACAAAATCCAGAGGTTGTCAACTACGTAAAAAGAAAAATAAAAATAAAACGCGTGCGGTCCGGTCAGCGGCCCATTCGGCTGTGAGGTTCGGTGAGAGCGAGCGGTGCAGACGCGACACTGGAAGTATTTAGGTCACTAACTTGAGACGCTGCAAAAACAAAAATCTCAAAGCTCTGTAACTTTGTTGTCTTTACTTAGTTTGCAGATTTAAGTAATAGTGCGTTACTTTTCGCGAGGGAGCATTTTTATTTATTGGTTTAAACAGTGCGCTGTTGTGTTGTAAAGCTAACAAGCCAAGAGCTAAATAAAGTTGATAGCTTAAAAGATTTTTTTAAACATGCTTAGTTAAAAATAATATATTATATTTTACTTCTGTTGCAAGTAAAATGTTTTGGACGCTGACAGCATTTTTCAAATTTATATTTTATTTGCTTTTTGAAATCAGTGTTTTATTAAACTTAAATAAATCTAATATGTTAGATATAATCTTATATAAATATTAAGTATTTCAAATGAATTAAGTTAAATTTAAATATGTACAGCATTAAAAGACCGAGTTCTTTGTTTTTTAACGAACGATAAACCGCCTGTGATCATGATGATAAATGCGCTTTGAGATTTAGTATCTATGCAATTTAAAAACATATTAAACTAATTTCTGCGTGATATTAAATTTTATTAATAATAAGATTTAAAGCAATGATAAAAAATAAGAGAATATTTAAAGCATTTCTTCAGCCTTAAATTAAGATTTCCTATACGAGTTTAGGGACGCGATAAATACCAATAATAACATTTCAACCTCTTTATTTTTAGTCTTTGCCCAAAAACCAGTTGCTGGCGAGTAGGTTGCGCACACCATTGCGTCACTAAGGCCTGCTGTCCACTTTCCGACGGAATGCGGAAAGCACCAAACGTCCGTGAACAGACAGCCTTACAGTCCGATAGAGTTCGGTCGATATTTTGACTATAGAGTTCAAATTTTGAAATTAGTAAGGTCGCAATAAATTTTTAATTATATTAATAGATAATTCTAAAAATGATTTTTTTATCGCTTTTTCTAACCCGTTCACGTCTGTATTTACATTTGAAAATCAAAAAATTACAAACACAGGTGTTCAAAAAAGTTTTAGAACGCAAGCAACATTATCTTTTTATGAGATCTGTTCCAGCTAACCTTTAAATTAAAAATAAAAGAAGTATCAAAACGATGCATAAACTTGTACCACCGAGGACTTTACATGATGATCCACTATATAACCTTATCATAATGACAGCGTCAAGTGACGAGATAGAAATTACACAGGAATTAATCATTGATTTTATGCGACAAGGTTCTATAGTGATTAATCAATTAACGTCCGTAACCTGATATAATGACTACCCGTTCTTCCAAAGATATATCTTGAAGGGCTCGACCGATTTTGATAAAACCTAGCTAAGAATCATCTAGATTAAACGAGCTGTTAAGGAGTCGAGCTGCGATGCTACAGACACTCAAGTTAGTTAGCCCGCATACTTTTAGATGTACATTGCGTCGCTGCAGTAGCTCCCGGCTCACCAATGTCAACAAAACTCGTCAATGGATTGCTACAAGCAGGTGGGCTATATTGCCCCATAAAACTGAGCCTTTACACTTATAAACTCCTCTTTTTGCGTCAGGTAGTTAAAAATAAGGACTTGAAGATACAATTTATTTACTTAATCACTTTTGATCGAGAATCGAAACAAAATGTCATCACCGGGATCTTGATCATTGCGTAATCAACACTAATCGATACAAATGATTTATGTTACGACTAATATTACGACAAGAATAACATTCCGATGAGGTAACGTGGTTAATCCTTGGAAACTGATTTATTTTATAATCACTAGCATAATTATAGTGTTTACTAGCTTCTGCACGTGACTTCGCGTAAATTTCGTTCGATTTCAATTATAGAAGTTCGATTATCGTTATTAGATAGATAGATAGATATAAACTTTATTCAACATAAACATAAACACAGGCTCTTAAATTACACATAAAACATTTTAAAAAAAAGAACAAACAAGAGACTTACAATATATATTATATTATATATACGGCGAGAGAGCCATTTTCTGTACTGTGAAAATGGCGCTGACTCAGCATAATGTTGCAGGAACTGCAGGATTATATTCATTCGGGAACTTTTTAATTAGCCTGTGTATCAATTCAAATTTCATCCAAATCTGTCAAGCCTGCAGCGTGAATAAACCAGCATATAAACTTTTGCATTTTTAATATTAATGAAATTGGTCTATATTTTTAGTAGTGAAATCAAGAAAAAGAAAGAAAGACATTTATTCAGTAAGTAGGCCGCACGGGCACTTTTACACGTCAAGAATTACCGTTACCACCACCATCCACCATCTTATCTTTAACCAAACGCCAAGCAGCGGTGCCCGTGTTTTTTTTTTTCTTTTTTTTTATTGCATAGGAAGGCAAACGAGCACACAGGCCACCCGATGGTAAGTGGAAACTGTGACCCATAGACATTCGCATTCACAAGACTGCAATGCAATCCTAAGACTGCAAATGCGTTGCCAACCCTGAGGACTAAGATGGAATGCCTCTATGCTAGTCATTTCACCGGCTGTCCCATCCCCAAACCGGAACACAACAATGCGAACACTGTTGTTTGGCGGTAGGTTAATGGATAAGATGGTGGTAGCGATCCGGACGGACCCTGCACAAGGTCCTACCACCCGCAAAAGTTGCCGCAAAGTTGTAGGCAATTCTGTAGCTCTGCCTAACCCTCTCCGGGAACGAAGGCGTGAGTTTATGTAATAGTGAGTCTTTATACAAGGAACAGCGGTCCAATTCCTGAACTATTTATAATAAATTATGTACCTTCATTGTACGGAACCCATGATGGGTGGTGTAATGTAACTTACTTTTAAGTATTATTGTATTTAATAATTGAAAAAATGACCTTCTGCTGGAATTTCTTGCGGTGCTTCTTCTCCGCAATGATGGTCTTGTCCGACGCGCTAGTAGATTCACTCTCATGTTACTGACGTGTAAAAGAGCCCTCATGTGGCCAAATTACTGAATAAATATTTTGAATTTTGAATTTTGGTGAGTCCGACTCGCACTTGTCGTTTTTTTCCTCTCTCTGCTGCCTCGCTCCGCTCCAGTGGACAGGCGGCCTAAAAGTTACCAAGTGAACAACAAGGCTTCTAGCTTAATATTGTACAAGTAGCTTTTCTCCCAAAAGCTTTGTAATTAGCCCCAATTCACAGCGTACGTAATAAATTACTTTTTTATATTCATTTCTCGTGCCGTTACATTTCTTCTATTTCGGTTTTAACATGAAAACCTACGCGTGTTGTTTACTTACTGCAGGGTAAATTTTATTGTACTTGAGGTATGTTAAAATTTATACCTATTTGGGAATTAGTTCCAGAACAGGGTTTATGCTTGATTTTTGTATAAATATTTTCTTCCTATACAGGGCGTCCCACGGCTATGCCACATGGAAGGAAAGTACCTTGAATATTGTAGACGGAACATTTTACTGAAAGAAGACATTATATGAATTTAAAAAACAATTTAATCTGCATTCATAGATGTTTAAATAATTACATGGTTGAACCGGGAATCGAACCCGTTACACGAGAAAAATAATTACCCTGTAGCTTTATCATACCGATCGAAAGGCTTCATCATAAGGATTATTTTTTGCTAAATAACATAGTGTCAGAAATAAAAGGAAGACCATGTGTATATAATATTTTCGCTAAACGTTTGTTGAATGCAGAACTGACTGACAACCTCCGCAATAGTGGAGAGGAATTTCGAGAAGAAGAAGACACGTTTGTAATGACGAGGTGATCACGCCACATGTAACAAAACAAAATTCCTTTCTGGACAGTCAGATGTAGCTTGAGCATTGAGAATACAAATCTAGCCGTTGCCTGCGAATCCATCAGCGTAAAAGTCTTTTACCGGTATTTTCTAGGGAATATCTAATATTTCCGGGAGAATTATGAAATCGTAATGAATTATAGTAACACCCCAGCAAAATATCAAGACCTTGAAGTCGTTATAAATCCTACTATTTAAACATAATGTAAACATACACACCCACACGCGTGCATGCACACACAAACACACACACACACACAGACACACACGCAATGATTCAAAAGTCTCTTGTTCAGAAAAATTTACAGTAATTTAGTTTAAGCATTACTTTTAATTATCGCTCGCAGGATTGATGGCCGATGGGACCAGAAGGTCCTTGAGTGGCGTCCGCGGACCGGGAGACGAGCTGTTGGTAGGCCTCCTACAAGATGGAGTGACGACGTTGTAAGGATCGCGGGAACGCGGTGGATGCGAAAAGCATAAGATCGGTCTGAGTGGAGACCCTTGGGGGAGGCCTATGTCCAGCAGTGAACGTCTTTCGGCTGACATGAGGTGATTACTTTTAATAAATAGTAGTGAGATGGATTGGGAGCGCTCTCCTCTCTCTTCAATCCGGTGGCCCTGAAAACCAGCGTCAAGGCTAGTAAGCCTGCCACCATGCTGAGTGGCAACCTTTTCGGTGTTAATTTTAAATTATGTACTCTAAGTTTGTATTACTTTTTGTAATGTTTTCGTTTTTTGTTGTTTATGTTAATTTTATTTTAGCACCGAATAAAATGATTTATATTCTATTCTATTCTATTCTATTCTAAATGACCATTCAAAATGAAAAATGGTGAAAGGAACCCAAACATGACTTTTAACCTTGTAAGGCCCGCGTCAAATTTCGTTAGTTGGAAAAATAATCTTGTGTCAGTCAGCTAAAGTCAAAAGTCACTTTGACAAATGTTCTAAATTTAGGACGTGTTGGGCCTTTCGAGGTATATCTACGTATTCAATGATACTCCACTTGTCATAGTTTATCGACTTTATTTTTTTCACAATATGGCGTCTTGTTTTTTTTTATGGCATAGGAAGGTAAACGAACACACAGGCCACCTGATGGTAAGTGGAAACCGTGACCCATAGACATTCGCATTCACAAGACTGCAAATGCTCTGCCTACCCTGAGGACTAAGATGGAATGCCTCTATGCTAGTCATTTCACCGGCTGTCTTATCCCCAAACCGGAACACAACGATGCGAACACTGCTGCTTGGCGGTAGGGTAATGGATAAGATGGTGGTACCAACCCGGACGGACCCTGCACAAGGTCCTCCCACAAGTAAACTGCCATATCGTCGGTTAGCTAACAAAACCGCACATGTCAAAATCGAATGTTATCGAGTTTTGAAGTTTATTTGTATTATATTAAATTAGTGGTCTCCTCTTGTGAAGCGCTGGTAGATTCTTGACGTATAAAAGTGCTCGTGCGGCCTACTTACTGAATAAATGTCTTTATCTTTTTTATCTTTATCTTTAATATATTTCTATCTGTATCTACCCCACGCCATTGATTGATTGTGCTTAATATTTATATTATCCGGGGTTCTCCTTGACCTAATAATACAGTAGACGCATGCACGCAACATCGAGTATTATTAATTTGGTTACTTGTTCACTTTTAATGTAGTTTTTCGTTCTTTATGTTTTGTCTATGTTAATGTTAGTATGTGTGTGTGTGAGTGCTATGTGTGTGTAATCCTCCGTGGTTTCACTGGATGGTTCCAACGGAAGACCAGTGGTTTTAACGTCAGCATAACGCTGAGTTGGAACCATTTCGTGACTACAGGTATTTTTCTGTTGGTTCGTGACCATAAATGTTTTTATTTATTTCTTTATTTTCTATCGACATTAAAATCAAAAAAATCTTCTCATGTGTTTAGTTCCTAGAGCGCCACGAAGCAACAAACATACATACCTTCATATATTATATAAGCTAATAAACACATTACTCTCCTTTGGCGTCGCGCAATCAGGTTAATTTAACCATCTAAAATATAAGTGCATAAAATTAACACCCACTCGTTTCAGGTTATTAACTCTGTTCAGGATTTAAAAAAAAAACCCAACCCTTTTTCCTTTGTTTCATTTGAAAGAAGCGTCACGCGGCGCCACTATCCGGCCGTTAGCCGTAATTGCCGTTTAGTCGACGCTAATCGCCGCCCGCCCGCAGCTAACACTAGAAAATTACCGAGTTCAACAACTTTTAGCTGTAAATGTAGGTATTATACAGCGTGAAACGGGGCAGGCGTTATGACTAGGTAGTTAGTTAGGGCACGATTTGTAATCCCTCTTATTTACTTCACAGTGATGGCGACGGCACGGGAAGTAAGGGATTTTCTGACGAGGTGGTTAGCAGGCCGAGCAATAGCTAGTCAGGAAGTCCTCGTTTCCGCCGAGGCATATATAATGGTTTTCTTAAACAATGCGAGGAAATGAAGCCGCAGCCGCAGCCGAAGTCTTTTTTATTCGCAATAGCTTGGCAATAGAGAGCACTTTTAAAAAACAATATGGACATGAATGGAAATTGTTTTCATATAGTTTTTTTTCTACTAGGAGTAAAATGAGGCACTTTCCAACCTTGTGTTTCAATCGGAAAACCGGTCTTTCCGAGCATGTTTGAGAAAAAGTAATACCCTGACCTCGTGTAGTACAAAACCCTCGGTGCGAGAGTAGGACTCAGCTCCACTTTTAGTTTAAATAAGTAATTAAATAGTAACACAAAGACTTACCCAGGACTATATTTACTGAGTAATCGCATATCTCAAGAACAGCTCAAAGATTTCCTGATCTGTCATAAACAGAAATTATTTGACTATTACAGTCGACAACTAAGACATGTATCCACTTTTGCACCTTATTCCATCGAAATAAGGTCCTAAAGTGGATACATGTTTTTGTGATGGACTGTACAGAAATTACAGCGTTGCCTTATTTTCCGTATTATTTCATGTGAAAAGTAAATTTGAATAAATAATATTCAATTCGGGCATTCCAGGCTCAGCCGGTTGTTAGGAACCGAGTATTTCTCAAAGATTAATATTAAACGGAGAGCTTCAGTCGTGTGTTCTCCATACTCCAACTCCATAAAACATTAATGGCGGATGCTACCAAATGAGAGTACATTATTAGAATAAATCTGTTTCACGTTTTACCAACGATAATTCTAAGAATAGTGAACCTACATACATACATACATTAAATGACGCCTGTTTCCCAGAGGCGTAGGTAGAGACCACTTCCTTTCACTTGCTACGATCTTGACAAATTTCTTTCGCTTCTTCCACATTCATACATCGAGTCATGCATGCATGTCGGTTTCGGGTACTTAATTCGGGCCTTTTCCAGTATTTCTCCGATTTGATTCGAAAAAGTACGCCTAGGGCGGCCCCTTCCGACCCTTCCACTCACTTTCGATCTGTATATCTCTTTCGTCAATGTTCTTTCATCCATACCTAGGACCTTGTGCAGGGTCCGTCCGGGTTGGTACTACCATCTTATCCACTAACCTACCGCCAAGCAGCAGGGTTCGCATTGTTGTGTTCCGCTTTGGGGATAAGACAGCCGGTGAAATGCCATCACTCTTGACCAAAAAAAATACAATGATAAAAAAAAAAAAAAAGGGACCTAAAGTTTGCTAACACAGTTTAAGTGTATCTACTATGGTTTCGGATTCCCCATAATGTCCCAGTTAAAGAGACACCCTGTACCAATGCATTAACGCATTCACTGCCAGCAACGCATAAAAACGTTCTCCTAACTTCCACGATTTGTTAGATGTATTTTCCGAAAAAAACCGATCGCATTCTTTCCCTAAAGACATATTGTCTGAAATTTTTATTTTCTTGTATAAAAAAATCCCGACGACTTTTGTCAGGTTCGAGCTCCTACACAGGGTGTTTTTGGCCCTCCGGGCCTGATATAAAAACTAACCTAACCTAACCAACTTACGTATTACGATGTAAATATTAGGAAATATTCGCTACTATGACAAAAATGTCTTCTGTGAAAATGATCTAACAAGACAAATACATAACAGTAAATATGTCCATAGGAAAATAAAGCATCGGAATTTTTTGACTAAGTTAATAATGATAACAGTTAATACATTATATAGGGAAAAAAGGCGTTCGGATTTTTTTATACTAGCTAACAAACCGGCGAAAGTTTGAAAAACAATACCTTCTGACAGTGAAAAGTAATTTAGTAAGGGGACGCTACTAGGTATTTGTCAAATGTGTTATTCATCAACTTGTTGGTGATAGTCCTAATGTTTAGTACTAACACTGGTTATTTACCCGTGGCAGTAGCAGTGAGCTGTACTAATCACGGACTGAGCCTGTGTAAACAATTACGCAAGGCAATAATAAGCTATGTACACAACCATTAGCAACGTTATTCTATTATATTACTCGCCAGCTCATTGCACAAGCAGTGGCAAGCGTAACTTGACCCGTCAGTGCCTTTAAATTGCATGTTCTTCTGTGTCTCAACCTTGATCGTACTTCAATACAGCAGAACTTAAATGCCGTAAAAAATATAAAGATAAAAGATGTTTATTCAGTAAGTAGGCCGCACGGGCACTTTTAAACGTCAAAAATCTACCAGCGCTTCGCAAGAGACCACTGCTGAGAAGAAACGCCGCAAGAAACTCAAGTCGTTTTTTAAATATTGCTTATACTAACCTAACTAACCTAACCTAACCTAACCTAGCATTATATAAAACAATGAATCTCACATAAAACAATAAATAAATATATTCATGCGTAGATGAGCAGGAAAATGTGTTAAAACTCAGAATTATTGTCACAACCACTAATAAGTAATAGTAATAAAAGTAGCGTAGGAATGTAGATAATAACGGTAAGATATCATTCCGTTTCTATTTCCCTCTTTCTTTGTGCTGGGCATGGTCGGGTTATACATACAGACGCACAGACGGAATAAAACATTATTGTCTAGGCAATTGCCGTTCCTGCCGAGGCATATATAGTGCTTTTCTCAAAAATCTCAAGATACAAATCGCATATAAACAGAAACTTCACGTGAAATAACATCACTCTTTAACGCCTTTATGTTTATGACAAGGAGAAACGCAAGCTTTTTTTAGAAAAAAAAAGCTCAAGCTATTCCAGACACAGATAAAAAAGTTACGTTTCGAATAAAATATGGATGTATAAGACTGGTGTCCTCATTTTATTATGGCCGTTTTCACTTTTTAAAAAGTTATAATCTAGATAACAATGAAATTTATATGCAACATTGCGGGCTTGTGTAGCGAGCACGCAATATATTTTTTTTTTAATTTGGGAACTGTCTGTAAACTATGTACTTCGAGTCTCAGTATGGAGTAAGTAATGTAAACTTTCCCGGTCATTGAGAAAAATGCATTTGTAAGTGCACTATTGTCTTCTCCTGCCTAACGAGGTAGACAATCCGACGGCCCTTTTTTAGCTTCGCTTGTTCGTCCCGCACTAGTACGTGCGCGCGGGGGTGCGCCGCCGGCACCCGCTGCTCGCCGCGCTGCCGGGGCTCCAGGCTCGCCGCGCCCGGGACTCCCCGACCGCCCGCGCGGTAGGGCTCTTAAACGCGCTACTTGCCGAGCTCCAGGATACCGACGTGCTAGCCGACCGCGGGCACATTTTAAAACATAGAAATATAGTGGCCAAAATACACCCAGCTCCGCCACCCATATATTAAATATGACTCGAAACATCTAACAATTTTTTTATAATAGATCGTAATGATAATTAAACACTGTTAAATTGATTTTTTAGTTAATAACGTTTATTTTGTAAAAAAAAAGGTTTAATATGTTATAACACACATAACATTTGCCTTTACGGGGAATCGAACCCAGAAACGCTAGCTTCGTAAGCAGGTTCACTACAAACTAGACTGAAGGCGTAAGACGTTTAGCACTTAATTCTCTAACCAAAGTGCTTAACGTTAATGTACCTAAACAATTTTCGATAACAGTTAAAATGTATTGTCACAGCTATCTTGCCGCGAACGGTCACATAGCAAAGAGTCTCGATCAACACCTTAAGAGACTCAATGGTGGATCAAACGCCACATATAGAAAGTATTACTCTTTGACACGGCACGTACGTCCTCTCTCTGCAGCCCTAACTATACCGATAGGATATTTTATGAAATACCGGACAACAACGATGCGAACACTGTTGCTTATCAGTAGGTTAAAGGGTGAGATCGTGGTAGTGACCCAGACAGATCCTGCACAAGGTCCTACCAATAGGCTTCACAAATTCCTATACTGACCAACTAAAAACTAAGTACCTACATACTGTTACGCCGACGGGATAATTGAGTACATAAACTAACGTACGGACGCTTTTATTTACTCGGTAACACCATGTCACTTTTGACAGTGTCATCGTATTGTTTACTAGCTTCTGCCCGCGTCTTCGTCCGCGTAGATTTCTATTATCGTTACTCCGTCGGAAACTTTAAAACTTACCGGGGTGAAATTTATGTCTATGTGTCAATCCATTTTCATCCAAATCCATCCTGCCGTTGCAACGTGAAGGAGTAACAAACTAACACACACACACATACACAAAAACTTTCGCACTTATAATATTAGTAGGATAACAACCACCATTACTAGTAAGTAAATATTAGCAATCATAACAATGATAATACGATTAAAATATCAAAGGCGATATATTTCCCGGAAGAATAAAGCCCCAAACATCATATGAACCAAAATAAAAATAAAAACTTGTAAAAATATGCGGCACACTTAGTCAGTTATTTCCCATCAATTTCTCCCTAAGAACAAAAACAACGTAACTCCAGATACAAATCTGCGATTAAAAACCAAATCAAGCTAGTATAAGCGTGAAATAAAAACGATTCCATTGCGACTTGAGTCAGTTTCTAAAATTAAATATCGTCATTGCTTTGGAAAAACCTCGTATCTCATATTTCGTGTCGTACGATTTTAAACTTGAACGTGAAGTAAATTAGTTTTAAACTCATACAACTCGAAATATCAGATACGAGTTTATTCTAAAGTAGTAACGATATGCATAATGGGAACGTTGCCTTGTTCAAATGAAATCCAAGTCGTAAAATGTATTACACGCAATTGCACCAGATGTTTGAACTCGTAAATACAGATGCAACGATGCACCGCGTACGTAATGCCCTCCTTAACCAAATGTTTTACGAGCAGCGGAGATTGCTCGCTAGGCCGCCATTCCACTATCATTGTATCCGGATCGGTCAAAGTTAAATAAAGTTCCCCGTGTGGTTGCCATGTTAGAATACTACCACTCCATGTCTTCCCGTGGAAGTCGTAAGAGGCGACTAAGGGAATAAAGGCTTATAGTACTGTTAGGCGATGGGCTTACAATACAACCAGTCACTAATACGCTGGTAAACATCTTAGCCAGACCTGACACGGCCTCCTTTAGAGGGATCTTTACCACGAAATTACCATCAGAAGTTCTGGTGTGTTCATGAAATATTTTTTCACACTGTAGGTACTCATCATCTGGTAATGTGGTTAAAGTCTGTAATTCATCAGCAGCGGTAAAAAGTGTCCTTAGCGCGTCAGTATGGACTAAGTTGCACCTCACCCTTTTTTGAGGAATGTTGATAGTGTATGCGCCTGATACCACCCAACCTAAACGAGTCCGTTGCAGAATCGGAAGTCCGTCGCCTAGTCGGTGCTGGCCGATACACAGAAGGTGATAAAATTGTTCGGCACCTAGAATGAGATCTATTTCTCCACCTTGGTAAAATAACTCGTCCGCTAGTCGGTATCGTTGGGGAATGTGTAAATTTTGAGCATTGACTTTGTGCGAAGGTAAGTTACACAATATGTTAGGTACAATAAAACAAGATAAGTTTGTAGAAAATGTGTCATCCTTCGATTGTATCGCTACATTACATGATCGGTTTATCTTAGTAATTTTTTCGTTAAAACCTAAGACTTCTAAATGTAATGATGTTGTTGGTAAATTTAACTTTTTAAAGGCCTTTTCGCTTAAAAAATTCGATTGTGATCCCGAATCAAGAAGTGCCCTCAAAAGTTGTAAATGGTTGTTGTTGTCTAATACCTGTACTTGGGCGGTAGACAAAATAATCGTTTTATTTTGTGGCAATGATTGCAACAGCTGACCATCGTCTTGGCCTAACTGCTGAATATTGTTTTGTCGTTGGTTCGTTAACAAATTACATGACCGTGATTCACTAGTCACCTTATTCGGTTCGATAGAATTTAAAGTCGATTGTCGGTTATATGGGATCGATTCGGTTGTGTCGGTTCGAGTCTGCGCAACATGTAAAGGCAATGATCTTATGGCTGCGGCAGTAGTGGGAATCGTCTCAATATTAAACAAAGCCCGCAAATGATTATAAACGAGCACTCTGGGGTTATTAAATCGCTCGCATAATAAACTCCATGCTATGGAATGGCTTTCTTCTGCATATTCTAAACAACTTATAACTTCCAGTGCATTATCTGTCAAACAACCCTTTAGGTATTTAAATTTTTGAATTGCCTTTAAACTAGTCTGATTTACAAGAGCATCGAATGTGTCTCTAAATTCTATCCATTGGGTAACATTACCATTAAAAGAGGGTAAGGAAATATCTGGGTACTTAATTGACTCACGACTGGTGGTTGGTGCACACACATGTGCGCTGGGTGTGGCCGGTTCATCCGAGCCGATTTCTCTCAAGAAACCCTTGCCTTCAGAAATACACTGAAAATAGATGGTCTCGAAATTCTCCCTCTCTAACAATTGCTCCTCAACATCTATACATAAAGTCTCGATACTGTCCTGTATAGTTTCAAATTCTTTAAAAACTAATGCTATTCTATTTACTCGTAGCTCTAGCTCTATAAATTGATCAGCAGTTAACGTATTACGATCGCATTTCAACAAAATTTTTTTGAATAGCGTTAATTTCCCTTTAACTACCCCCCTTTTTTTATCAATTCCTTTAGAGCTGTACTTTCCATCTTAAGCTGTACTAGGTAATGTAATCTCTATACAATAAAAATGATTAACACTAAGTGAGTCAAAAAGTGAAGGAATTTCAAATAGTGCCCATATGCTAACCTTGCCAGCCACTTACTTGGTAGTCTTGGTATAAGGAACGAACGCCCGCCTTTCGTTGCTTGGCGCCGCCTTCCGATGTCTCCTCGTGTGGAAATAGGTATCTGCAGCTGACTCGTTAAGCACGTCGACCATGTGCTCGATCACCAACGCCGGTCTCCAACTCTCATTGCCCCTCGCCTGATATCCAGCGTCTTTTGCGTATTCTCAAGAGAATCTTCTTGAATTGTAGTATCCAAAGTCTTAAAACGACAATAGATCACGTCGGGGTCACCATGTTGCAACGTGGGATAGCCGTGGCGGAGATGGGAGAGATGGAGAGAAAGGCGTGCGTCTTCGTTGGTGTATAATTTCAAAGAGAAAGACAAACTTAAGCTACTTCTATTTATAGGTTCCTACACAGCGACCTCTCTGGGTGAAGTGGTGAACTACCTTAAAAGCTAGTTACATAAAATCGATACAACCCTTCCAAGCCATCTAGCGGATACCTCCAGAGTTGTCTAGATGGCGCTGTTCTACAAATGAACATATAGAAAAACCGAGAAATACGGGTAGTCTAATTTTTAACCAGCTATTATAAACACGAAAAAACAATAATGCTTTTTTTTTGAAATGTTGTCAATTATCAACCAGTTTTAAAAGTTGTTGGTAATTCTGTAGCTCTGCCTACCCCACTTTGGGAATGAAGGCGTGAGTTTATGTATGTATGTAAATAAAGCTGATACATATGGCTCATGGAGGTTATATGTACCTACATGGCGACATTTTCCAACGTTTCACGAACATGTGACAGTATCGAGAAAATTAGCTATTGATTGGTATATGCCTCGATTTAACTGCGCAATGTTTGTTTACATTCGATTTTTAACCCCCGACGCGAAAAAGAGGGGTGTTAGAAGTTTGACGTGTAAGTGTGTGTGTGTGTGTGTGCGTCTGTGGCACTATAGCTTTTAAACAGATGAACCGATTTAAATGCGTTTTTTTTAATTTGGAAGCAGGTTTTCTAGCGGTATAAAGTATTTGAATAAATTAAATAAAATAGCGGAAATTTCCACGAAACATCTGAAGTATGAGTAACGTCATTCATTATGACGACGCGCTGGCCTAGTTGGTGGTGACCCTGCCTGCGAAGCTAGAGGTCCTGGGTTCAAATCCCGGTAAGGGCAGATATTTGTGTGATGAGCGCGAATATTTGTTCCTGAGTCATGGATGTTTTCTATGTATTTAAGCATATATTTCTCTATACAAGTATTTATATCGTTGTCTAGTACCCATAGTAAAAGCCTAGAGCTTAGTTTGGGACTAGGTCAATTGGTGTGACATTGTCCCCTGATATTTATTTATTTATTTATGAACGTGAGAGAATCAAATCTGCTCAAGCTGTTTGTACTATTTTAGATGCTGCCTTTTGGTAGAGCGATGCTCTTTGCCGTTGGTTACGGATTGTGTTTTTAAACTGTTTTGTTATATCCTGTGTAAATAAATGTGTTGAAAACATATTTTTAATCATTTATATCGTCTATAAGTATAACTATAATGTACACACGTGTACACATACAAACGTCCTTTACCTTCTTTAAGTGGTTGAAAGAATGAAACAAAGTATTGAACATTTTGACAAAAGAAAAACACAGGTACCTACCCAGAAACTGACTCATAATTTGGACTATGTATTTGTCATGGAGAAACCCAACGAAGAGTGAACCTTATTGCAGTAAACTAAAGTGAAGAGTAAATTTATTGTTTATGGCATAACTCCTTAACTAGCGCTGTGATTACAGGCAGACAGCTGTTAATAAATCTCAACAACAGTACGAAGGAATCAGTATAGAAATGTTTGTCAATACAAGCATTAAATAACTTGTAAGTAACAAAGGTTCTGCTACAGTGAAATTTTGTTACATGGGTTTTCTTTCTTTGGAATTATTTGGCATAATAGAAGCAAGATAGGCCGTAATACATATATACACTCACACCTACACGTTCCAAAAGTGGGTTAGGTAGAGCTACAGTATTACCAAAAACTTGTAATTAATTATGTATACACATTTTGCACAATCAGGGTAACATGTTTACAGTGTATATTAGTAGCAGGTTGCATAATAAATAGCAATTAATAGTGCATAACCCAATTAGGGTCCTCTTTTCGTAAACGAAATTGCGTACGACAATTTTTACAAATGACCTCACTTTATTAAGAACATCATTTAACAGTGTCGGCTCTACCGAGTCCCGACGCCATATTAATTATAATAAAAAAATCATTACTTATAATGACTGGCCAGCCAGCAATAAAGTGTCATTGACCTCGACCTCATGTTAATTGTTACTCACGAAATTGATTAAAATGAGTAGCAAGTCAGCAAGAGTAGACAGTTAAGGCGTTTTTAGTACATTGTGTATTAAGGTCGGTAAGTAAGGAATTACGATCGAGGCTCTAGTAGAAGCCCGAAGTCGAAGACTGAGGGCTTTCTGAGTCGAGGTTCGTAATTCCCGTACCGCCCGTGAAACATACAATGTTTTTCATCACATTTGCGAGTAAATAAATACACAAGTCAGCACAACTATTATTACGAATTACTTAAACTATTTTTAAGCGAATGGCGGGCGGACTCCACAGATTATACAAATGTTTCGTTCAGAAACGTTAAGGGCAAATACTTACGTAGGTATACATACAGCCCTGAAGGAGTGTAAAAAAAAAACGACGTTTTGATACAGAAAACTATTAAAATCGATTATTAAGAACATTAATTGAGTATTTAAGTAACATGTAGCGAGATTGCAATGAAATTCCTGTTTAAATAACATTTTAAGACAATTTTTCAATTGCGTGTAAACTCTTTGCTTGAACTTGCTCGACCTGTGTGCTGTGCTATAAATTAAAAAAAAAATTACTTACCGACCTTGGGTTTCATGGTAAAAAGAAAGGTCGAGGGTTTTATATGGGGCATTGCGGCCAAGTTAACCTGTATGTTTAGATACTGTTTACGTGCAAGTGTGATGAAAAATATTATAAAAACCGGGCATGCACTTGCCTGGTTGGTCTGGCCATGCTCAATGTAGGGTTCTGAAGCCTTTAAGAACACAAATATATACCTAAAAACAACATATCTACATTTAAAGTCGTTTGGTGGTTTTAGGTGATTATCGGTCGACATAAACTATTTTATGATTCAAATAATGATCTCCTGGAGTTTCTTGCAGCCCTTCTTCTCCGCAATGATGCTGTTCGGAGATCATATGACCGACCCTTATGTGGCTATATTACTAAATAAATATTTAAAATATTTAAATTTTTCATTCTGTCTACAATCAATTTATAAACGCCTCAACGAATTCAGTTTGTATCTAGTACTTAAATATTCAATATTCTTCATTGAATTCCCATTTAATTATACCTATAGCAAATTTTATTACGCAGAAAAGGTCAAAAGCATAACCAAGTAACTAATGAATACTAGATTACTCTTCTGTGGTTATGGCGCTGCGTGGGCGTGAATCACGGCTAATTGAAGAAGATGGTTGTCGCGGTGATGTCACTGTCTCGATTATAGGCTATCCGCAGTTACTATGTTATTGATATATGCAATCAAGGTCTACTCTGCCCTGCAGCGCCTAAACCGCAGTAAGTGCAAAAAGTTCATTTCGAGAAAACGTAAAAAATGTCTATGAAAAGTAATTTTTCTACCTTTCTAATGTTTCTTGATTTAATGATTGACTTCACTTACTGCGGTTTAGGCTCTGCAGGGCAGTACTGTTCACTTTATTTTATTAGCCCTTAGGAAATTTAGGTTATGTACCTACATACTAAGGATAAATAAACATAAACAACATAAAGGTACCGTAAAACCTGGTAACTATGGTCCAGTACTTCAACTGTGGTCCAAGTCTAATTTGTTTCATTCCTCATAGATGACTTAAGTATAAGCATTTTAAAACTTTAGTCAACAAGAAATGTCTATAAAACAACACGTTTCCTTAACTAAAGATAATGGGAACTTGTACTTTTGGTCATTGATTTTGGACCATAGTTACCAGGTTTTACGGTATATTATCGCGGGTCGCGGGCCATTTGTATGAAGCGACATTTTTGGAACTTTACAGGAAAGCATATCAAAGTTTCATTTTTCGAAAAAAAAATCATAACAAAAAAGGTATCAATATTTTTACAAAAAAGTGGCCTAGGTTATTTTCCTTATCTAAATCCGCGCAATTTAGCCTAGTTGTCATTTTTTTAAAGTGGTTTTTACCAAAAATAAAGGTTGCTTGATACAAAATGACCTCGAATCACATTTATTTAGAAACAGGCTAATTGATTGAAGCGCCATAAACTGAACATTTTAGGTTCAGGATAAATGATTTAAGCGATACTAGGGTGTTGTGCTTGTGTAAAGCTAAATGTATTAACAACCATCGCGATATTAAAATAGAATCAGGATAGTCCGCTTAAGCACCTGAAGTATAATAAAGTAGATGCACTAAAAGTAAACTGTTTGAAGTGACAGTAAAACTGTGTGTATAATAAAGATTGGCGGCTAGATCAAAATTATTTTGCAGGATTTTAAAATCATTTGTCATTTTTTTAAAGTTGTTTTTACCAAAAATAAAGGTTGCTTGATACAAAATGACTTCGAATCACTTTTATTTAGAAACAGGCTAAATGTTTGAAGCGACATCAAGGATGGATTTCAGGTGCAGGCTTAATGTTTGAAGCGACATCAAGGACGGATTTCAGGATGCAGGCATAACGATTTAAACGCCCTATAATACGTAGTGTATGTCAGGAAAAACCGCTTAAGTCAAAATCACGAAATATCTTGTCGGTATGAAGTCCATCTTTTCTATAAATGAATAAAATTTGTGTCGCATCAATCACATCAGACTCAAACTAGACCTTAATTTACTCATGTTTCAAGCGACAAAAAAGTGCTCAGATCGCCACGAAACCGGGCTCAAACGACGCAGAAAAATCTGGCGATTCCAAATATGTATATAACTCAATATCGGCCAGAATGTCGCTTAATACAAATAGCCCGTGAACCCTCGAATAATCTTCTACAGTCCCAAATTAACCTCTAGAGAAATACTTACATGGATTTTTTTTTAGACTCAGGAACAACACTCAGTACACAAGTATTTGCCCAATTTATTATTAAAAAAAAGATAAAAAGATAAAAGATGTTTATTCACTAAGTAGACCGCACGGGCACTTTTACACGTCAAAAATCTACCAACGCTTCGGAAAAGACCACTGCTGAGAAGAAACGCCGCAAGAAACTCAACAGTAAGTCGTTTTTTAAATATTGCTAATGATATTATACAATAATAAACTTAACCTAGCATTATATAAAACAATGAATCTCACATAACACCAAAAATGTATTCATGCGTAGTTGAGCAGGAAAATGTGTCAAAACTCAGAATTGTCACAAAACTAATAAGCAACAGTAATATAAAAAAAATATATATATAGAAAGTATACAAGTTATACTTACCTGTGACGGTGCAAGACAACATGCATAAAAGTTTCGATACATTCTCCTACAGAAACCGTGTCCCCTAGACAATAATACAATATTTACATATTTTTTAAGACTAATTTAAATTATTAAATTATTTAGGTGTTGGCCAAGCATTTTTATCTGTTAGATAGTCTTCGACCCTATAGTAAGCTTTAGACATCAACGACTTTTTCAAGTAAGTTTTAAGTATTGGAAATGGTAACTTTAAAACAACGTCAGGTAATTTATTAAAGAAAAGGATGCATTGACCTAGAAATGATTTATAAACCTTACGGACACGAAATTTTTTAATAGCAATTTTATTTTTATTTCTCGTATTCAAATTATGTACATCACAATTCTTAACAAAAGAGTCTTGATTTTTAATGACATAAATAATATTCTCATAAATAAATTGTGATGCTACTGTCAAAATATTAATTTCTTTAAATAGTACTCTTAAGGAATCACGGGAGTTTAGATTATATATAGAACGAATGGCTCTTTTTTGCAACACGAATATAGTCTGTATGTCACCAGCTTTTCCCCAAACCAGAATACCGTACGACATAACACTATGAAAATAACTATAATAAACTGTTCATGAAGGTATATAAGCTGTTCATGAAGGTTATCGAAAGCCGCATCGCCGGACAACTGGACAAGAGCCAACCCCATGAACAAGCCGGATTTCGCCGAGGTTTTTCCACTAACGATCACCTCCACTGTTTAAATCAAATTATAGAAAAATGTAATGAATTCAATAGACCATTATTTTTAGCATTCGTAGATTATTCTAAAGCATTTGATAGTATTACACATTCGGCAATCGTTTCCGCTTTACATAACCAAGACATCGATACCACTTATATAAACTTAATTTACAATATTTATAATAATAGTACAGCCGACATAAAATTGCAATCATCCGGTCAATCATTCCAAATAGAAAGAGGCGTTAAACAGGGAGACCCGCTATCTCCCAAATTATTTAAGTCTTCAAAACCCTATCGGCCTCTTGGAACGACAGAGGCATTGAAGTTGGCGGCCAACGGTTAACCAACCTTCGCTTTGCTGACGACATTGTTTTGTTCGCTCCAACTGCTCACGACTTACAGCTCATGCTACAAGAACTTAGCGCCGCAAGCCTTGAGGTTGGACTTAAGATGAATAGGACAAAAACACAAGTTATGACCAACAGCTCCTCCCGACAGAGGATCGAGGTGGACGGGCAGGTAATACGTTACGTCGACGAGTACATCTATCTGGGCCAGCTAGTCTCTTTCAGTAACAGGCAAGACGTGGAAATACAAAGACGTGTCGATAACGCCTGGAAGAGCTACTGGTCCATGAAACAACTGATGAAGGGAAACCTTCCGCTTTCACTCAAACGCAAACTCGTTGACGTATGTATTTTGCCCGTTTTAACCTACGGTGCTCAGTCGTGGTCTTTAACCGAAAATCAAAAGTCCAAACTAAAGGTTTGTCAAAGAGCGATGGAGCGTAGCATTTTAGGGGTAAAAATAACGGACCGAGTGCGAAACACCACCCTGCGCTCCAAGACAGGCATAGCCGATGTTGGGAGAAAGACTGCCCAGCTAAAGTGGGCCTGGGCCGGGCATGTTTGTCGCATGCACCCACAAAGGTGGGCCAATGCAGCAACTTGGTGGGTCCCCCAGGACGGCTACAGACGGCGAGGCAGACCCAAGCGGAGATGGCGGGATGACTTGGACGTTTTTCTAAAGGATTGGCCGAAGATTGCCACAGAGAGAGAGGTGTGGAAATCAAGGGAGGAGGCCTTTGCCCAGCAGTGGGACACTATATTGGGCTAATTAATAAAAATAATAAACTAAGCGAGCTGTCTCAACATTAGTAAGTTGCCTGATTTTCCTAACAGCATAAGCTGCCGAACTTAATTTACCTGCTAGTATTGCTATATGGGGACTCCATTGCAAGTTTTTATCTATAGTTATCCCTAAGAAAAGCGCCTTATCTACCATTTCCAATCTCTCATTATTAAGAAATATACTAGATTCAATTATTTATTTTTCCGTATTAGATTATTCCGTATTAGATTATTCCGTATTTCCATTATAGATTAATTTTTGACATTGGCTTTATTAACATTGTTTTTGTTTTGTTTCGTTGACGATCACAATATGAATTCTGTAAAATTGACATGACATGTATGCAATATATTGTAAGTTATACTATGAAATAAATAAGTTTAAATCATTATATCGAAGCTATTTATTACCGCGTTGTACACTGATTAGTAGTTTAGAAAACTGACTAAGTGCAAGAGGAAATTGCGTGGAGAGGCTTCCGTAAATACGTAATTAAAAAAAAAAGGTTCAATTTGATTTTCCTGTAATTTACAGGCAATGAACAACCTAATTGTTAGTTTAAAAAAAAATAGGTTTAGTAGTTTTGAAGATCAGGGGGGGAATGGTCAATTTTCGTCTTCTTTCATGTATACAGGGTGCCTCTGACCTTGGGGCTTTAAATGCATAGATCATTTCTACTCCTGAAACTAAACTTCTTTTGTTCTGTAAGTTGTTAAAAATATGTTCAGTTTAAATTTATTTTTTATCATACAACTTAAATCTAATTTTCAATGTACGCGATCCAATTCTCCATTTTCCTTTAGCCCCCGTACCAAGGTAATGTCGCCATCGTACCATGAGATTGTGATTACATGGCCAGTATGTAATACACTGATTTTACAATTAGACTTTAACATCAATTAGTTATCTAAATTTAAGTTATTTTTTCATGTTGCAGAACAAAAGTAGTTCAATTTAGCGAGTAGAATCGATCGTTGAATTTAAAGCCCCAAGGTCAGAGACACACTGTATAATCAAAACTAATTATTTTACAATAGTAAAAAATATAAGTATGCCCTTTCATTTGATATATTATTATGATACAGTCAGGTTTGGAAAACTTTTTTTTAAATTTCCTAATTTGTCACCCGAAAATAATAATTACAGTTATAAAAAAAAAGCTTTGTAGTTTCTAATTAACAATTCATTGTGACAAACGGACAGACACACAGACGCGCGAGTGATTCTATAAGGGTTCTGTTTTTATTCATTTTTTGGACGGAACCTTAAAAATTACAATGTCCATTTTGCCCAGATGTCTGTCAGATAAAAATTGGCGATACAATTGATTTTATATTTTCAATCCCAACTTACTTACGACTTCTCGACTTAACAGCTTTTTACAAACCTTATCTTTTTTAATAGGTATCATCGGCGGTGACGTCTAAGAAACGTAGTAAAAAATTGAACTAAACTAAAATGTTAAATCAAATCAAATCAAATAATTTTATTTGTGAAACATAGGTTAACATAGATGGAAGGTTGACTTACTTGAATCACTATGTTTTGCCGTGAGGCATACAAATAGCTACAATAAGCATGCAGCATGCATTCTTACACACTAAATATCACACACACACATATACCTTCACGCCTTCATTCCCAGAGTGGGGTAGGCAGAGCTACAGAATTACCAACAACTCTAAAAACTTGTTGATAACTCTGTAACCACCATTTGCACAATTAGGCTAAGATGTTTAACAGCGCATTAGTGACAGGTTGCAAGCCCATCGCCTAACAGTACAGTCAGCGTCAAAAGTAACTGGTCACTTCAAGCTACTTTTGTACTTTTATCGCATTAACACATTAGACAATCTTGTTTGACATTGCTTATATGACAGTAAAGCAACAAGGTATTTAAGTGATCAGTTTCCTTTGACGCTGACTGTACTACAAGCCCTTATTCCCTTAGTCGCCTCGTACGACATCCACGGGAAGACATGGAGTGGCACTATTCTACCCCGGCAACCATACGGGGAACTAAATATCAATGTTATGTTATTAATGTTATTTAAATATTCTTGTATGGAATAAAAAGCCTTACAAGTAATATTATGCAATAGAGGCTTAAAGTTCTATGATACACACGCCGCATTTTTAAATCGACTCGGAGAGCGGAAAATATGGAAAATTCTTTGCGAGAAATTTCATAACATCGTGTTAAGAATTTATAGTAAGTTTTATGACAAAATATGGACAGGTTATGGGCTCAAACATTTGTTTTCTTTCTCGGTTTAATAACCAGAACCATAATATTTTGACACAGTTTGGCCATGCGTATGAAGCTAGCCGAGCGATCTTGGGTTCGATTCGTGGTCAGGGCATATATTTGTGTGATGAGCGCGTGTGTTTGTTTCCGAGTCATTGGTGTTTTTTTATGTACTTATGTAAGTATTTATTTCTATATGTATGTTTATCGTTGCACATAGTACAAGCCTATATATACAGGGTTATTGGTAAGTCGACCTATTCCCCTTTAGGGGTTATGGGAGAGGTCATTTGCAAGTAATTTGGTCCCATAATAGTATTTTCTTTAGTTTTTGCGTCATTTATGTTGGGTAAACTGATAAAAATACCTGTTTTTTTTTACTTTTTGGTCTCGCATTCTGAAACGTGTACAGATAATTCTTATTAGATTAATGCAGTTGTGAGTGCTAAACCGAAATAAAGCACATTTTCTGCATAATGATGCGCAGTTACCTATTTAAGGTATGATCTTGTACTATGATGATCCACCATAAAACCTTGCCATAACGACAGCGTCAAGTGACGAGATAGAAAATAGGAATTAATCGATGGTTTAATGCGACAAGGTCCAAAAACCACTATAAGGTTCATCAATGACAGTCCGTGACCGTAAAAAACATTGAAGAAGCAAGATTGAACGCAGGTGCAGCATTGTTGTTCGTCGCATGATTCCATTTCAACATAAATCAGAAATTTATTTACTCTGCAATATTCAGACCGAAACTGAATTTCAATAACGTAGCGCAACGCCAGCAGGGCTTGAGTTAAATCAACCGTAAACCTGACTCTTGTATTCATAAACATACAATGACTAAAGTATGCTTCAAATATGATTGTCCTTATCTTGAATCGTGACATTTGAATTTGAATGAAGCAAAGTACACTTTAATTAAATAGGTTTACTGTACGGTTTTGAATAAAGGGATAATTTTTATTTGACTTTTTGCATGATTTTCAAAGGGTATCAACCGATTTAATTTTAATTACACACACACACACACACATACTTTCACGCCTGTAATCCCAGAGTGGGGTAGGCAGAGCTACAGAATTACCTTACAACTCTAAAAGCTTGTTGATAATTCTGTAACCATATTTTGCACAATTAGGTTAAGAGGCTTGTAGTACCTACTGTTAGGCGATGGGCTTGCAACCTGTCACTAATACGCTGGTAAACATCTGAGCCTAATTGTGCAAAATGTGGTTACAGAGTAATCAACAAGTTTTTAGAGTTGTTGGTAATTCTGTAGCTCTGCCTACCCCACTCTGGGAATGAAGGCGTGAAGGTATGTATGTATGTATGTAGGTTAAGATGTTTACCAGTGTATTAGTGACAGGTTGCAAGCCCATCGCCTAACAGTACTTCAAGCCTTTATTCCCTTAGTCGCCTAAGCCTAAGCCTTAATTTTAATTAATTTTACTATAATTTAAAAGAGGTCACTTATACTCATAAAAACTATCCAAATCCTTTTACGAATTTTCAGGGGAAAGCAAAAAAGTATTTCTATGCGGACAGACGGAGTTCTAAACAAACGCAAGTAGGTATATGGTAAAAGCGGCTGAAACTGGTCTCGAATGCCAGATTTTGGTATCTTATTATCTCCCATCTGGCAAACAATACTTGATCGCCTAAAGAGCTCAAGTTTGTTTAGAAAGCAACGGGGTTTCATTTAGATAAAGCTCTTCAAAGCTTTCCGAGGTCTTCTTGACTCGGTTTTGAAGTCAAACTTTCGAGAGTCTATTTAAATACTTGAGTTTTAAGAAAAACTACCAGTCATAATTATTATTGCACAAGGCTCTAAATTTCTATTTAGTCATTATTCTAACGTCCACAACTTTTGACGTTTAGGTGGAAAAAATAAACAAAAAAACAGATTTTACGAACGGATTTTATTACCGAAAGCAAGGAACAGAAGAAAGTCCGCTATTTTTTTTGCCCTAGATATCTTTGCAGAGACGGCACACAGGGTAAAAACGGGATCCTATTACTAAGACTTCGCTGTCCGTCTGCCCATCTTTCGGTCTGTCCGTCTGTCTGTTTATCATCGTGATACTTGATATTTTCACAGATAATGTATTTCTGTTGTCGCTATAACAACAAATACTAAATACAGAGTAAAATAAATATTTAAGTAAACGATTTTTTTTATAGATAATGGCACGGAATCCTTCGTGCGTGAGTCTGACTCGCACTTGGCTGGTTTTTTAGCTAAATTGTTAAAGTTTCTTCGCGCCAGATTATGGAGGTATACGGGAATAGCATCAGAAAAGAACTCAATAAAGAATCATTTTATTAATTAATTTTTGTATAAGTAAACTTGTTAAACCCGTGTGGTTACCGGGATAGAATAGTGCCACTCCATTTCTTCCCGTGGATGTCGTAAGAGGCGACTAAGGGAATATAGGCTTGTAGTAAGTTAGGCGATGGGCTTGCAACCTGTCCCTAATACGCTGGTAAACATCATTTTGCAAAATGTGGTTACAGAATTATCAACAAGTTTTTAGAGTTGTTGGTAATTCTGTAGCTCTGCCTACCCCACTCTGGGAATGAAGGCGTGAGTTTATGTATGTATGTGTATAGGTAAACTTGTTGAAAACGGCTAAGTTTAAAGACTGTTTAAAAACTACTTGTGTATTATGAAGCCAACTTGAAACTTTGCCTTTTGCAATCAGTTCAATGACTTAGTAACTTTAAACAAAACCACTAGATTTTGAGAGTTCAAGTAAAGAGGAAGATAAGCCTCAGTCGCTTCCGCCCTTAAAGCAACTCCTACTAAAGAAAGTTTCACTCGAGGGCCGTTTTACAACGCGGTAAGACATTCACGAAAATCTATATTTACCTATACATACATACATAAACTCACGCCTTCATTGCTTCATCGCCGTAGGCTTAAAACTTGTTGATAATTTTGTAACCACATTTAGCACAAGTAGGCTAAGATGTTTCCCAGTGTATTAGTGACAGGTGGCAAGCCCGTCGCCTAACAGTACTACAAGCCTTATTCCCTTAGTCGCCTCTTATGACATCCACGGGAAGACATGGAGTGACACTATTCTAACCCGGCAACCACACCCTGTTCGAGAATATTGAACTACGAGAATATTAATTTGTACTTTAATGCTTTAAACTTAGATCAACCTTTTTTTCAAGCCCTATAATTACTAAAGTATGTATAAAATTATGATACCTACATATCCTCAAGCGCAACTAATCGGCGATAATAAAAGTATAAAACCATGAAAAAAAACTAAATTTCAGTAAGTAGTGATTTTTTAATGAGAGCAAATTTTTGTGTATATACGGGTTCACTGTGAACTTCTTAATACAGGACAGCCTGTATATACAATAATAACAAAACATGTACGCGTTTTCACAACTTGCTTTTGTTTCATTCATGCTTCTACCGCTATTATGATTCGCTTAGTTAACCTAAATATTAACCCTTCGTTACGTGATTGATCAGAGGGGTTATTATGGCTTAGCTATGCAGTTCAATTTACGCTGAGAGAAAAGGACAGAGCGATATGACTGCTACAGCTCCGTCCTTTACACTCGCCGTAAAATGAATTGCATAGCTATGTCATAATAACCCCTCTGATCGGGGTAATACCTTGTAATACCTGCCCCCCCTCCCCGCACCCTAGAGCACTAAACGATACGCTTTCACAGGCTTCATTCAGTTTTGCCCGCAATATTATTACACCAATTTCGTAAACGATATCAAATTTGGATGTTGTCGGAACATCAATAGACGTGATGTTTTTTGGAAAATTGTTTTATGTTACATTAATTAATAAAGACTTCTAATAGATTTTCTTGAAATAGGTAAAGAACTACTTTCAGGTTTTTTTTTCAATATTTTTAGTTTCGAAGATAACGACGGGAACTTAATAGGTCCAGTAGTTTCGGAGGAAATTGGCTGTGACAGACGGACAAACAGACAGACATACAGAAAGACAGCCATCCAGACAATGGAGTGATCCCCAAAAAAATCTTGGCAATATTGCCGCCATTACACGGAACTCGCCTATGTTGCCGGCAATATTGCCGGTGGCAGTATTCTGGAAAAACGGAAAATTAGCAACAGCACATACTCGTAGTTCAATACACGAAATAAGAAAGTCGTTCATCATTGAAAATCGAAATTGAGGTTTTAGTATGAATGCGAAGGGCCACAGTAGAAAGGTGAAACTTAAAAAGAAAAAGATGGATGAAATGTTGTATGAGCGATAAGTACCTAGGGATGTTTTTTTTTATGGTATTGAAGGCAAACGAGCAGACGGATCGCCTGATGGTAAGCGATTACCGTCACCCATAGACACCCGCAGCACCAGAGGAGTCATAGGGGCGTTGCCGGCCTTTCAGATGAAAGTAGGTACCTACGCTCTTTTCTTGAAGAAAAAGACATGCTGCGCCGGCCACTAATGATTGGAGTAAGGGTAAGACGATGGTGATGATACTGATGATGAATGGTTTGAAAATCATACCATCTTAGTATAAACATTATGATTCTAATAAAATATTAGGTATTGAGTGTGTGAAATTGTATGTTTGTGTGTGTTTAAAGTAAGAAAACAATTTCGACGACACGCTGGCCTAGTTGGTAGTGACCATGCCTACAAAGCTAGCGGTCCTTGGTTCAAATCCAGGTGAGGGCAGATATTTGTGTGATGAGCGCGAATATTTGTTTCTGAGTCATGGATGCTTTCCATGTATTTAAGTATACATTTCTCTATATAAGTATTTATATCGTTGCCTAGTACCCACAGTACAAACAGCCACACACTTCACTGCTTATTAAAGACAGAAGTAAGAAAATGTAGAAAGAGATAAATATAGTTTTTACATAAGAGTCTCATATGTGTACGATAGAGACAGTTTCTCTCTGTTTCACTCAGCTGAGTGGGCGATTGTACAAGCCTAGAGCTTGGTTTGGGACTAGGTCAATTGGTGTGACATTGTCCCTGGATATTTATTTATTTATTTAATTTATTAAAATCTTAGGATGGAGGAGTGATCAACAAGTTTTTGGAGTTGTTGGTAATTCTGTAGCTCTGCCTACCCCACTCTGGGAATGAAGGCGTGAAGGTATGTATGTATGTATTAGGAGTGATATACATTAAATCACTTAGCTAACACTCCATGTTTAGGCTTTTGAACATAATAAAACAATTTCCAAATTCCGGCACTCAACGCAAGCATCAGCCAAGTCATGAGTTATCAAGAGCCGTCGTGAAAGTGTCATTAAGTTTTAGTTTGAGAACAAGTTAAGCCGTTACTTCATCCTTAACTCCCGCTTTATCCATGAAACTTTTGGCTACAAATAATTAGCCTTTAAATATTTATAAAAGACTTCTCGTGTAACTCTTTGGCCAAGTTAGTAGAAGTCGCTGATTATGCTAAAAGTTATGTTATAATTAAATATAGGTAAATTTTATCACACGGGCACGGGCACATCGCTCGCAGGACTGATGGCCGATGGGGTCAGAAGGCAGAAGAACACACACACAACCGTATAAGGATCGCGGAAACGCGGTGGATGCGAAAAGCACAAGACCGTTCTGAGTGGAGAGCTTTGGGGTAGGCCTATGTCCAGCAGTGGACGTCTTTCGACGGACATGAGGAAATTTTATCGTATATGAAAAGTAGACGTGTATTTAGTTTAATGAATTAATAAATAATTAATTAGTTTTAATGGCATAATTATAACACTAAGCCAATGTTAGATTTCCAACTAAGTAATATAATAGGTATTTATGTAACTGGGAAACTGCGTCAAGTCTTTTCATCGCTCATACCGCAAAGTCTAAAGACGAAAGTCTTTAACGAGTGTGTCTGCTAGTAATGACATACGGAGCCGAGACGTGGACACTGACAGCGCGATTGGTTCACCAATTTAAGATCGCTCAGCGGGCTATGGAGAGGGCTATGCTTGGAATATCTCTGAAGGATCGAATCCGAAACTAGGTGATTTGACAGAGAACCAAGGTTGTCGACATAGCCCAAAGGATTAGCAAGCTGAAATACCAGTGGGCCGGTCTCTGTCGCAGAATCTACAATCGTTGGGGAAGACGTGCTCTTAAGTGGAGACCACGTCTTGGCAAACGTAGTGTGGGACGCCCTCCAGCTAGGTGGAGCGATGACATAAAAAAAGTGGCTGGCAGTGCAGCAGTGGTTGGAAACAAAAAACTCAGGACCGAGCTCAGTGGCGCGCCATGGGAGAGGCCTATATCCAGCAGTGGACGGAAATGGGCTGATGATGATGATGATGAGTAACTGGTACATAATGAAGCTTCTTAAGGTACGAGTGCCGAGGTTAGAGCGCGAGCTTGCGAACAAAATAACAATTCGATGAATTTTAATCATCTTTTTTTGTGATTTAATTAAAATGAAATCTTTAACACATTATTAATCTCAAAACTTAGTTTAAATTCTATTTCATTTCAATTATTTCAAAACACGTTTAACGAAAAACCAATATCAAATGATATCAAATATCAAATGTTCACTAGACGCCAAGACTGATATCGGGAATGATCGTTACTATGGTAATAACAATGCTATAATAATAATTATAGAACTGTTATTACCATGGCAACGCTAATAATATTATTGTTTTCACGCTTTGGTTACGCTTTAAGTGGTGTTCTGATATCGTTAACGATATAAATATTAGCGGTTTATAGTACGCGAGTAGAAAAAGCCTTTTTTTTAAATGCATTTATGATCATTTTAGCTACTTTTTACTTTTATTGCTGTTTTATGAATTGCATCTAAACAAATTAATGTTGTTTTATCATCATTTACATAAAAGCTGTACTCTGGTCGGTGGAGTAATTTCCATTGTTGCCTGTTCCAAGCCTTCTCTTTAACACGCTGATAATATATTATGCCATATTATGGCACGACTCCTACTTTTTCTTTTAATTGGTCTAAGTAAGCTTCTTGGTCTGCCTCTTTTCCCTTTTTCCTTCTATTTTCCTTCAACTATGTATAAAGAAGATTATAATTCGTCGCGTCGTAACAGGTGACCAATCATCTTGGTGTTGTTTTATATTTTTCATCTCACTAGCTCGGAAAGCCCTTTTTGTTTGTTTGATATCTATTGAGGAAATCGCTTTTTATCCACAAGTGAGGGAAGAGTTTTGACATTTGAAGGCAGCTTAAGTGATATTTGACAGCTAACCAAACGTAAAACCTTACAAGTGCTGAATTTTTAACATCACAATTAATGAATTGCATCGTGTAAAAAGCACTAAATACAGTCTTACTACTTTATTTTAATTCATAAATATCAGCATTTAAAATTAACCTTCATTCTTGTTGTAAAAACGGATAAAATGTTCTGACAGTCCAAATAAGTCGATGTGCAAACAAAACGCATCCGAAATAATAAAAAAAAAACTTACGTCAAAACTTTTCTATTAAGCCGTCAACGTTAAAATATTCGCATGTTTTTCTAGTTTGTTCTGTTATTAAAAATGAGTGCTTCGAGTGATAAAGACGTATTAACACCCGTGGAATTACAGGAAACCGTGCAAAATGCGGAATTGAGCTTACAGTACAAACCATTTTCTTAGTTTCCTCGCTGTAGTCAACGTTAAATATTCGCATGTTTTTCTAGTTTGTTTTGTTATTATAAATGAGTGATTCGAGTGATAAAGACGTATTAACACCTGTGGACTTACAGAAAACCGTGCAAAATGCGGAACTGAGCTTACAGTACAAACCCTTTTCTTAGTTTCCTCGCTGTAGTGAGGTGAAAAGTTTTGTGTTATACACGGGTGAAAAGTTATTTTACATCTCGTGTCTTGAAACACTTGCTACGCTCAGGATTCTATTTTTGAACCACTCGCGCTTCGCTCGTGGTCAATCATAGAATCCTTTCGCTAGCTCGTGTTTCAAATGAACACTCGCAGGTAAAATACAACTTTCCCCACTTGTATAACAAATAACGATTGTTATTTCTTGTTTCCTTGTGCAAAATCTGTATGTGTAATTATTCGGTGTCCCTTTGCTTCTCTTAGTGCTAACTCATTTTATAGAACTGTTTATTATTTATTATTTGATAACTAAGTAGTTAATTTGGGTTGGACTTGTGAATATCACCAAATCTTCATAACGTCTAAGAAAAGCCTGTCGTTGTAATGAAAATTCTGCGAAGTAATACGTTCTATGAAATGACTGACGACAAAACAAGGTTAAATGAAACAGATTTAGAAATATATTTGCATTTATTCATAAATATACTTACTGAATATTGTAATCGTTATATTTCGTCCAGTAATTATTTCACAAACACTAAATCTATTTAAACGTAACTCTTTTTTTAGGGTTCCATACAAAAAATGAAACACGGAACCCTTATACGATCACTCGTGCGTATGTCTGTCTGTCCCTCCGTCTGTCACAGCCAATTTGCTCCAAATTTACTAGGCCAAATCAGATGAAATTTGGTAGGATGGTGTTATCCTATGACCGAAACACAGATGTGCAAAGTTAATATAAATAATTAAATTAGAGTTAATTAAGGGGGTCTAATGAGATAAATAAAAAATGCGTCATATATCAAATGAATGGACTCGTTATGAGCATCTCAACTGTTTTTGTTATTAATGTAAAATTAATAGTTTTGATCTTATTCATGAAAGAAGACGAAAATGGACCATCCCCTCCCCCTGATGTCCAAAACTACTGAACCTTAAATTTATTTTAATTATTGCTTAAGATGACAGGAAAACCTATAAGAAATCTATAAAAAAAATACTTACGTACGGAAACCTTTCCACGCAGGTTCAACTCGCACTTGGCCAGTTTTTGATAATTTTCACGGCTAAAATAACATGACCTGGGGACCATGTTAACATGTCAAAAGCATTAAGGTTTTTCCAAGTAGAATAAAGCCTCTGTATCCTGGTAACTATATATCCTGGTGAAAAATATTTCGCCAAAGGACCCGGAGCTTTTCCGCTAGAAGTACGTAACGTCACACACTAAGAGCTTTGAAAGCACGTACTCTACCTCGCAACCTGCTCGAAGCTTCGGTTACAAAGCGGGACTTATATTGTGCTTAAAGCTCCATAGGGATGAGAAGGTTGTGGAGTAAGACCAAAGGCCTTATGTGCTACAGATCCAGAGGGTGAAAGGGACACAATATAATGGATCTTATTAGCTCTACCCCTCGCTATTGAAAACGGATACAGCTATTTAAGGGTGAGTTGTTGGATCCATAGTCAACTGAACTAATGGTTAAAATTCAAAAATCGAATGGAAAATTTGACACATTTCCTTGTGATTTAACCATTAGTTACGATTTTTAACAATTCGTCAGTTTAACTACTGATCAAACAACAGGCCCTTAGACGGTGAAACTAAATTGAAAATAGTTAAATTTTCTCCTAGAAAAGTTTCAACTGACCGCTTTTATTGTTGAGTATTTTCAATTTACAAAAACGCATTTTAAAATTAAATGCGACCTTATATTGCACAGTTTTAGTTAACGCGACCGTGCATCAGTATTTAAAAAACACTTCAGTAGAATGTTCTGAATAAACGGTTCCACGTATTCGCAGCCTCCCTGCATATTTGAGAGTCATCTCCGCCTCCTTCTCAGCCACACGGCAACTTCCGTTATTACTCTCTTTGTCTGGAATAATGTTGTCTCGAGTAATGGCATTCTTTATTTGCTCTGTTTATAAACCCGCGCTGTGTTCTTTGCGTGTGTGCTGGTAGGTGATCCTCTACCAACTCGCTCACAGCTCGACGGATCTATTATTAACTGGCGAGAATAAGTTGTCTCGTTAGAGCATACAGTCGGTCTTAGTAGCGACACTTTATCTTGTCGCTTTATTGCCTTAATAGATTATTGCCGCAATGCAAATATGACAATAAAGTGACATGGCGCTAATGTGCTACTCACAATGTCAGTTGTTGATTTTAGGACATGCATTCTCAATTGAGTTGATAAATATCAACTTAAGATTTATCAACTCAATTTAGGTTGCAACCTATATTTGACGATGTGCATTATAAGATTTTTGGCTGGATTAATATCCAAAGAGGCATCAATCCAAGTCTTTACTTATTTTTGCCAAGAAAAGGGTTAACACATATAACATATGACTTCGGTTGGTGGTCGGACACACTGTTTTTAAGAAAATAGAACCAGTGCTGTCTTTATTGATGTAAACATATTGGATTGTGGTCTGTACATTTCAATTATGCTTCCATACAATCGCGTGTTTGTTCTTGTTTTGAAGTGTGTTCCGGACCGTCACTGCAGTTTCCGTCATGTTGTGCGTATGAAGCATGTTTATAGATTACATTTCGTTCAGACAAAGAGTTATTTGTACGTGCTAAGTTATCAATACGCTTCATTTGAATTAAGGAAGTCTACTTACACGTATACCTCTTTTACCGTCAGAAAATTACACTGTCCGACTGACAAAGTAGTTAAGTTTATCTTACAAACATTTTCCTTACTGGGATTAAACCCAGCTACACTACACTACACTAGCCTCTTAGATCTAGGCTAAGCACGTGTACACCATAAAAAAACCCATTTTCACATCTCATGCGCTTAAAATGTTACTTTAGTCTCTGCGTATCGGGACTAAAGCTTTTTATTAATTTCTAGAGACTAAAGTTTTTTTTTTAAATTTACTTTGTAAACCCCTAAACATCCAATTACGGTGTTTGTGAATGGAGAACTATCGCCATTTTCAGTGATCAAAATGACGACTGTACAAAAATGTAATTAAAAATGATTGTTGTTCGTGAAAGATCATTAATGATTGCTAATTTGAATCTATTTAATTATACTAAGGATGAATTCATTTTATAATGCATGGTCCAATTAGTTTTAAATAGAGTTCAAGTTTGAACCTGTTGCCTAAAAATGAATGCATTAAAAGCAGAACTTCACAAAAAAAAACCTCGGTACTATTAATTAGTAAGAAACTTTCTTCGGATTGATATTGTGATTTTGTATAGAAAGTCGTCAGTGCTGGATTGAGCTGGCACGGGGTTTGCAGCAATTTTTATAATGAGACGCCTGGTTTGTTTTAGGTTACAGGTTGTGGCGGGATCTTTTCCGCAACTGGACGACTAAGATATGCGCCTATTTTGCGTGGGGGTTTGTTTTAGGTTATTATGCTGAAGAATATCGACTGGATTATTCATGCTATCGTCAACCGCCGACCGTTTGACGACGCGCTGGCCTAGTTGATAGTGACCCTGTCTACGACGCTAGCGGTCCTGGGTTCAAATCCCGGTAAGGGCAGATATTTGTGTGATGAGCGCGAATATTTGTTCCTGAGTCATGGATGTTTTCTATGTATTTAAGAATATAATTATTTCTCTATATAAGTATTTATATCGTTCCCTAGTACCCATAGTATAAGCCTAGACCTTAGTTTGGGACTAGGTCAATTGGTGTGACATTGTCCCCTGCCTGCCTGATTCATTTATCGAACCCGGGACCGCTAACTTCGTAGGCGGGGTCGTTACCGACTAGGCTACCGCGTCGTCCCACACCATGTTTTCTACCTAGTTGTATACAGTATGTATACATACATAAATTCCGCTCCAAGTCCCACGCGTATATTCGCGTCTGCAATACGTCCCAATTACGTGCAGTCAGGGACTCGGGACAAACTGCACTGTAGTGCAATGTATCTGGATTGCAGCGCGATAAATAAAGACTTTATCTATTGTGCTACCGTTAGGAAAAAGGTCACATGCGGGTTTAATTTTATTGCATTAGCAACTTTGATAAGCTTGCAGAAGGTTGGTACGCTTTTGGATTAAAATTGTAGATACGCTGTTTTGACTTTAAATTGTAGTGTTTATACGTTGGTGGTCTTGTTTTTTTTTGTAATCTAGCTAAATGTGGGAGTGTTTCTGTGGCTTTTTAATAAAGGACGTCATTATTTTAATGTAATTTTATTATGTTTTTCAACTCTAGCTAATGGAAGTTCCTTTGGTAGTTCAACCTTATTTATATTTTACATACCAACAAGCAAAACATTTCTTTAATGACTGGAAATAAATACTAAGTTCAGATGCAGTTATACCAACCGCACAAAAAATGCAAGTTTGCAGCTGGCTGGTGGTTCAAATGCAGAACGTCTATTCTAGCTCTTACGGAATAGTAGGTATGCACTGCTATGTCAAACAGCATAAACTCAAAATCCTTGTTCGTTTTGTTTCAGGTTCACATAAGTTGTATTAAGGTTGATTTTAAAATACAGTTGTATTTTGAATTACTACTGTTTTGATCCAGCAGTTCGTTTTGATCTCGGTCAAACGATTCGTAATATATTGCGTTGCAGGTGTTTCAGTCGATATTTCGTGGAGTTATGTGGTTGTTGATTAGATATTCAGGGTTTTCTGTCTGTCTGTAGTCTGTAAGCATCAATTTGCAGCGTCAGTCGACTGATTTGGCACTGATTGGGGAGCGCTTTGGCTCCCGAGTAGTGTTATAGTAGGATCGAGTATTGTCGATGGAATTAGTATCTGGTCTGCTTGTTGGTAACCATGGTAACCGTAGCATTAATAATGAATAAAATAATATCTTTGGCTCTTTATCCGTGGCTTCTTTTGTGTTTATATTTTTCAAATCTAAATAAGTACTCTAAAAAAAAAAAAGTTTATTTACCAAACATTATTTTTACATTTCAAAAAACATTGCTCTCTAATAAGAATGTTCTATGTTCCTCTGTTTTTTTAAGTATGTAACGATTTTATTTTGTCTTTTAGTACCTACCTCTCCTGTAAAACATGAGATCTGGCAACACTGTAAACGTTGGACGTCGACTGAAGGACCTAACATCAATGGTCAAGATAAAATATTAAAAATAAAATTGACGGACGTCAATTCTACGCATTACCAAGCACGCACGAAGCACGGTTGAACTGACGTACATCAGGGCTACGCACCACCCAGCCGCACGTCGTGCAAGAACTAGTGGGGGTCTCGTTGGACACAAATTCTGCCGTACAAGTCCTTCACGCTAAAAATAATTATTGACGCCGCCAACCCAGAAGCCGGACAACCCGGAAGGATAATTCGTAGTGGGCTTAACGTGCCTTTTATGAGGAGGATTTTGGAGGAGGAGTTTGAAGCTCGTTATTTTTCAGCTTTATAGCTTTACAGAGCTTAAAATATGACAATGTTCACTGGTAAAAAGGTAATTAAAATAACCCATACACATCGAGTCAGCGTAACTCTGTTCATCCCTCCCGATCATTTAAACAGAAAGCCCAGTAGTATATTAATACCGAAATCGATTTGTTACTACATAATGTGATATCATAGTAATTAATTCACGAGATGTCCGCTAGATGGCGCTGTACCTGGGAATGTCGCCAAGTCGTGGCGCCCTCGCGCGGCGCATTCTGGCAAATAGCAGCACACCCACCTTAAACAATAAAAAAATACATAAATATTTGATAAATAGGCCTCTGACTTGATACAAACGTCGTCCTCACACGCCAATGACAGGTGAAAACCACAGCTAATGTCAACCTTACGTGGTTACGATGGCGTCGTAGGCACAACAGTACCCGACCACTTTAGTGGTTCTTGGCGTTCAAAGGGTTAATATTACAAAATGTAAAAGTAACATCTTAACTTAATTATGCAAAATATTTTCAATTAAACTTGGTATGTAAATGGCTGGAGTCCCGGGGAAGGACATAGGATAGATAATTTTTATCCCAAACAGTTCAAGAGGGAATAGCGTTTAACGACTTCTACGCGGACGGAGTCGCGGGAAACAGTTAATATAAAATAATAGTAAAGCGCAGTTGTAAATGGCTTTCTTAGCGAAAAGTAACGAAACTTTTGTGATTTCCTGAAGACTGAAAACACAGGCCAAGTTTCGCAATAATTCTGCGAAATAAGGAAAATAACAGTAGGTACCTTTGTATAAATATAGGGGTAAGTCTAGCATACTCACCGAAAAGTAATTTCTCAAATTGTGAAAGTTTCTTATGAGAAATTGTCGGAAATTTCTAAGAAAATTATTAAATTTTGTATGGAAAGAGAACATTCTCAAGGCTTTCAAATGTTTCCGATAATATTCTCAATAATTTCTTGAGAAGTTTTCTTAACTTCTGAGAACGTTAGGTTCATCGAAAGACATTTCTCGACGCATGTTTTTTTATAGTCCTAAGTGTATTTTTAACTACAAAAAAACATGCGGCGAGAAAATCCTTTCAACGAAATGAAAATTCAGTATCTACCTATTTTACCATTGAATGGTGTTTCGATAAAATAGTCGGTAACCATTTGTGAATGCTGACCGATGCCGCTTCATCCTCGAACCATCATTATCCAATAACTAAACATACATACATATTCACGCCTGTAATCCCAGAGTGGGATAGGCAGAGCTACAGAATTACCTACAACCACAGCTACAACTTTAAAAATGGTTTATAAGTCAGTACCGTAAAACTACACAACTATGGTCCTGGCCGACAACAATAATCCAATTTTACTTATCACATTATTCTAAAAATATGATAGCTTTAGCTATAGCTAGAGTTTAGAGCAATTGATTTCAGGCCAAACAGTACATTATACCCAGCAATAATGGCAGTAAGGTATCATATTTTAGAATAATTTTACGAGGAAAATTGGACTATTGTTGCAGGTTGTGTGCATAGTTGTGTAGTTTTACGGTAACCACATTTTGCAAAAATAGGCTAAGATGTTTACCAGCGTATTAGTGACAGGTTGCAAGCCCATCGCCTAACAGTACTACCAGTCTATATTCCCTTAGTTCGCCTCTTACGACATCCACGGGAAGACATGGAGTGGCACTTTTCTAACCCGGCAACCACACGGAATCCATTTGATAAAATAATCGGTAAGACAATCAAAAGAGACAACCATCATTATCCAATAACTACACATTGTACAATAAATAAACTGAATAAAGATTTATGGCATGAAGTTATGACGACAAAAGGAAAATGCTGAAACGACAGTTCCTTAGAAGTCTCAGAAAACAATATCTTGATATAATAATATTTACTTGTGTTTCTAAGAAAACGATAAATCTACGGTCCGTAGCCATTGAAGTGTAAGTTTCCGTTATATTTCATCGATAGCTATGAATTCATCGTTGAATGTTAATTTCTAAAAGATTTTATTGATAATGCGGTGCAGGTATTTGTGCATCTGAATATTCTCAACCTGAGGAAAACAGTTAAAATACAAAAGAGAAGAAATGATGTGTGACTCGGAATGAAATATTATATTTTGATGGAAGCACGTATTCCATACATACATATTCGCCATATATTCCTTACCATATTAAATTTGATGTAAAATACTTTTTATCCAATAAACTGCCCCGTGAAGGTCGTCTCCTATTCGAATATAAGATCATATACATTTTGTCAATTTTAGAAAATCGCTAACTTAACGTTATGCGTCTGAATCGGCCCTCATGGAAATTTGTGAAAAGTGTTCAAAAATATTAGTTAGCTGTTAGAAATGATATAATTTATATAAAATACCGAACCGAATTGTATTTATGCTTATCTCAGTGTCAATTGATAATGATAAAAAAATACGCAAGTATACCTAATTTAATTATGTAACTAACTTAATTTACAAAATAAAACCATTAGCTTAGGAAAAACACTCTGCAATGTGGGAAGAAACATCATTTATGACAAAAGTTTCAACAGGTGAGCTTTTCCTCAAAAGTCTTGTACGGGAATATCCGGAAATAAAGCTATATTTATAGAGTAGCTTTTCTTGTTTATTGCCCCCTAAGGCGTACTGACTTGCGGCTGCCATACAAATTTGTTATTAAAATTTTGGAAGCATTATAAAATTCATGAAATATTAAGACAATAAAAAAAAAACTCTGAGCTTTATTTCAATAAAAGCGAGTATACGCAGAAATGGTATGTAAGTTTCAAATACATATATACACAGCCTTACAAAAATTGTGCCTTACATTGAAATGTCAGAATTTTAAATATGTTTTCGTTTAGTTATTCCTATTTATTAACAAAAAAGACAAAACATCAAAAACTTTGCAAAATATTTAAACGTAAAGATTAAATGAATCAAATGAAATATAATGAGTGTCTGAAAAAAAAACTCTTTCTTAGAAAAAAACCTACGGACCTAGTTTTTACAATTTCTACCACCAACTAGTTTTACTGGGGAGAATAGTTATGGCATTAAGTACAATGATATTTTATATTTAGATACGTTATGCTCATACTAAACGCACTTAAAACCCGTCGCCAATTAGTGACAGTTGCTACGTTACCATATTTCTACAGACAAAGATGGCAATCCGTAGCGAACGCTATTGTAAGAAAGAGATAAATAGTTGTTTCAAATTGGCTTGCACCTCTCACCAATGCCCGCTCACGTGTAGCTACCCCTCTTTGACTTTCTTTCGCACTCATGCGATATCTAATCTGTATATCTCATGTTTCACAGGTGATAGTGACGCTGGTGCAATTTAAACAAAATGGCGAGATATAAAATTGTAAACAAAATGAAAAAAAATATATTTATTTATTTATCAGGCGGCAGTTGCGAAAACTGATAGATGCCTGTATCCAGCTGTTCCTTTATCAAGTGTTCTTTGTACTGCTTATGTGTTGGTCTAGTCGGTTTTTAAACTGGTTGACGTTCAGTGCTGAGACTACTTGTTCTGGCAGTTTGTTCCATGCTTTCACTACTCTGTTACATAAGAAGTATCTGCGAGGATTGTTGTGTAAAGGCTCAGTTAGTAGTTTAAATTGGTGGCCCCGGAGACGAGTGTTGGTATTTAGCTTGAACAGTTTATGAAACTCCTGTAAATCGTAATGTCCTGTGAGTATCTTATAGGTTTCTATTAAATCACCACGCTCTCTACGATCCTTTAGAGTAGTGAGTTTCAGCACCTGCAGTTTTTCCTCGTAAGATTTATTTCTAAGTTGTCTCGGTATCTTGGTGAAACTGCGTTGGACTACGGTACTTCGGAATAAAATGAGACATCCTTTCTTCCTTTTACAGTTACAGTATAAGTTCGGCAGCCTTGAAAAACACAAGACGGCATTTTTTACGAAATATATTTGTTACTTTTCGGTAATCAAATTTTATTGTCTTTGATGCGTGCGTGTCGGCGGCCGCGGCGCAACTAAACTGTAGTAAGGTAAATTACCTTCCTTTTTGAGGAACGCTTTTGGGCGCAGATGAAGTATCTTAATATAAAATAACATTGATTTAGTATGGACATTTTTAAGTGAAATATTTTAAGTAAGCCTCTTAAGTGTTTTTTTTTTTGTTTCAGTACAGTACAGTACAGTTTAAACACTTTGTTTTTTGTTTTATTGAAACTTGATTACTGTAACTACATATTTGGAGTTTATTTAAGCATTCGATGGTGAAGTATGTCTAATTGGTAGTGAGTGACCCAGCCTACGAAGTCTAATTTTGGATTCGAAAAAAATGGCATCTTTTTTTTTGTCTATCCAAATAATTGTTTACCGTATTGTATGTGACAGCGGAGTCAAAAAGGTACATCTTAATTGTGGTTCCCGCATCCCAAAAGGCCGTCGGAAGATGTTCCGATACAATTACTTTCTTTTCGGTTTCCTTTGTACGAACTTTTAAATGTCGGTATCATGGGGAATTTTGTTAACTGTTCGTGTCCCACCTCAGCCCATGTCATGATTGGCATGTCATGATTCGATTTTCTGTCCTTAATCTTTGACATTAAAACATAAAATCCTATGAATTGTATGTCAATCGATTCAGTGTGGAATTGGCAACAAACGGACATCAACCAATCATAACACTTAAACGGAAAAAAACAAAAAATGGTCAGGTGAACTCATGGGGTTTGGTTATTTGACGGTAGATTATTTTTGAATTCACCAAAATACATATCATACCGGGAGTTTATGTATTGTATTTTTGCAGGTGACTGTACCAAGAATCTGAGTAACACCTCGGACAGTCGGACAGATGGTCATGGCGAAACTATAAGAACGTTTAGTCGTGGCAAACAGACAAAAAAAACTCAACAAAATACATGAAAAACTACCTGTTGTCAAGAAATGGTTCCAAGTCAGCGTTAACAATGCTGCGTTAGAACCAGCGCTCGTCTTCCGCTGGAACCATCCAGTGAAACCACGGAAGATTACACACACTCACTATACCAACATTAAAATAAACAAAACTTAAATTAAAAGCTGTGCACTACGATGCAGGTTTTTTTTTACATGAAAACAACACGTCTGAATCGAAAGGGGTTTAATAGCTTGCTTTCTGTTTGACCTGTGACGCGTCATAATAAAGTTGGCCTCGATGGTGGTTTTGAGTTTAACGTCAGCCTGACGCGTCACAAAAGCGTACCCTACCAACAACAATTAACTTTAACAATAAACGTTTTAAAATACTATTAAACTGCTGTTTTCAATTAGAGATTTAATTTTGTTCGGGCAAAAGTTTTATGCATCATTTTATAAATATGACTAAAAGGTTTCTTGGTTTGTTATGTTTTTTCTATTGCTTGTTTGGTCTGTTTTAATTTATTATTGACCGAGCGAGCGTTCAGCGCGAGCCCTTTCAGCTTTTTTTTTATATCATAGGAAGGCAAACGAGCACACAGGCCACCCGATGGTAAGTGGAAACTGTGACCCATAGACATTCGCATTCACAAGACTGCAAATGCGAACCCTGAGGACTAAGATGGAATGCCTCTATGCTAGTAATTTCACCGGCTGTCTTATCCCCAAACCGGAACACAACAATGCAAACACTGCTGCTTGGCGGTAGGTTAATGGATAAGATGTGGTACCAACCTGGACGGACCCTGCACAAGGTCCTCCCACAAGTAAAACACTTGGACACAATGCTTTCATACCTATGTACGACGTCTGTTCGACGTCTGTTTGTTCGTCCGTTCTCCTCTACCGATAGCATTTCTCAACCGATTCTCGTAAACTTTTAAGAGCAGGTTCGATAATTATAACGCAACTTTTTTGTCGCATCCGTTTTTGTCGAAATGGAGGAGGCGTGGGGGTTTATGCGGTTACACACTTATTCGCGGTGCTAGAAAACTGACCTTCATCTATGATGATATATGGGGATAAAAGTTTTCTCAGAAGTTTTTCGCATGGTTTTGTCGAGTTGGTAGGGTCAAGAGCAGAATTCGTATTGTTCACACAAACCTCCTTTTTCGTTGACCATCTAGAACTGTGTGTTATTTAGGACCGAAGAGTCTCAGTTCAGTATATTTCCATTAGGTACAAATTCTATAAAAATTAAAAAAAAAAACAAAATTCAAAATATTTATTCATAAATTGGCTACATGTCTTTTACACGTCGGTAATATGGAGTGAATCTACTAGCGCTTCGGACATTGACACAGAAGGTCATTTTTTGCAATGATTAAATACAATTATACTTAAAAGTAACATTACAACGTAATAAAGTAATACAATAATTATTTTTAAAACTTACACAAATATAATCATTACAAATGTAAGGTCAATAAAATAAAGTCAAAAACGTTATTAGTTAAAAATAACTAAATTGAAAAACCGGTCCTTGCAAGCGTGAACAGACCGGACCCCGCAGAGAGCACCCGTTCACGAGTATGTTAAATACATACATACATACATAAACTCTCGCCTTCATTCCCAGATGGGGTAGGCAGAGCTAAAGAATTACCAACAATTCTTAAAACTTCTTGATAATTCTGTAACCACATTGTGCACAAGTAGGCTAAGATGTTTCCCAGTAGGCTAAGATATAAATCAAAATTTGTCCAACAGTTCAAACCAGAAGAGGTAACAAATTTACCAACTCACACAAACAAACTTTGTAATATTAGTGTGATTATTCGGACACAACCATGATTATAACTTATAACACCTAATTCAAACGCTTCAGGTAAGACCCACACCCTTTCCTCAAATAACCGCCCACAAACAAATAATAGCTTTGACCCCAACACGCTATCGTTATGGCTTTTTACACGCGGCATAAGTATATCAAGCGATATTCTTATATAGAGATTATATCGCATTCTATAAGTATAGCGTTTCGCTGAATCGCGAATCTTATCTTAATCTTGGTCATAAAACCTTGAGGCGTGAGGCATAAGCGGTAGCGGTAACAAAAGCATGGGCGGTAGCGGGTTTTACAACTTCTTTCTCTCTCCTTAAATGATAGTGAAAACTGCATCAACATCCGTAGTTTTTTTTAAAGAACTAAGCGGAATAACCGACGCGTGCTATCCTAATTCACTTTCTACTCTGTGACTAAAGTAATTGGTAAATATTTTACAAGTCGCACCGCCTATGACCGTGGGCGCTTTCTACCGCCCTCAACCTTCCCGGACCTACTTCTCTGCCCTTCGCCTATCTCTAGGGGCCGATGCACAGCTGTTATATGTATATTAAAGTTTCAATTTTAGCATGGAGAAGGCAAATGAGTACAATAAACAGCATAAATAAGTGATAATTTATGTACCTTGTCATTGCTATGATGTGTGGTTGGAAAGATAAAGATATTTGTGCAATACCAAAGTCACATTAAGTTTTAAGTAAAGTTACTATTATTTAAGTAAAGTTACCATTATTTAATTCTTACTTATTATTGTATAATCTTAAAAATAAAGATTATAGCTAAGACTGTTTTAGATTTTAAGGCTTTTGGAAATAAACAGTTTAAATTTAATTAATTAAAAAAAAAAAAGTGTTCGAAATGTTATGCAAAATTGTGAAACGATTGAAAGCGACAAGGTACAGAAATGGTCACTTATTTATGCTGTTGACTGTTCACAGAACGCTTAGGCGTTCGAAAAATACCGGTTGGTTATAGTTTTAACCGTTCTTCGTCAACGCTGGCTCGGAGCGGAATCGATGGTTTATAGAGAAGATTTTTTTGCACTTATATGGTGTGTGACTATGGTGTTTTAAAACGATAATGCCTGCTTGATTTCAAGTTAAGCAAATAAAAATGCAACTACAGAGCTAATTATTAGTTTAGGAAATACGAGAAAAAGATGGTGGGCGATGCGAACAGGTTAGCGAGCGAAATTAACTAGCTCTTTGATCAAAACCGACATGATATGAATTCTGTTCGAGCGGGATTGAAAGAATAAATAGACATTTTAAATTATAGCGTTTTTGAAGAGCTGGTTTAAAAAAAAACAGTTTTTTGAGCCCCGGTGAAGTGGGCTTTAAGCCTTTGATATACACAATCACCAGATTGCAAACCGTCGGTGATACTGCAAAATCGCGTAACTAACAAATTTATGATAGAGTAAAATAAACCTTACAATCTTATAAAAAAAGTGCATTTTGCTCTTTATTTAAAATGATACTTACGCGGTTTTGCAGTTTCACCGACGAAATACGTTCCCAATTCTGGGGACTAAGTTAAAATTCAGTCTGTGAGTCAGCTATTGATTATAAGGGCGATAATTAAAAAAAATTGGTTTCTGAGTCTTTGATGTTTTCTTTGTATTTCTCTATAGTTTAGTTTGCTTTATTTATCCTTCCCACTGTAGGTACAGTCACGAACTGGGATTGTTGAGCCACTTGCCATTGTTCGTAATTTAGCCGTGTATTCAATAACCGATGTCAACGAATGGCTGACAGCTATTCGATTTGCATTACATAGCCAAATTAAAAACATGGGTAAGTGGCTCAACAATCCCGTTTCACGACTGTACCTAAGGTTCAAGCCTAGAACTTAGTTTTCAGGTCAATTTGTGTGATCACTCTTAATCAACAATATGATTGAAAGCGATCTGTCAAATTGACATCTTTTGGGTAAATTGAATTTCAACCCGAGCGTCTCTCTGCCTCCCAGGTCATGTCATAGGAACAAAAACATGATGTAGATCAAGACATTAATGACAAACTTAACTTAGTAAAAACAGTTCAGCGAACACAACACAATTATATTCGTCTACGAAATACTATTTATAACGTCGAAGATATTTTATTTCCTAATATAATCCTTGAAGAAAGAGAAAGAAGAAGAAGAAGATTGATGAAAGAGATATTCAGATCGAAAGTGAGTGGAAGGGTCGGAAGGGGCCGCCCGAGGCGTACTTTTTCTAATCGAATCGGATAAATACTAGAAAAGGGCCGAATCTTAAGTACCCGAAACCGATGTATGAATGTGGAAGAAGCGAAATAAATTTGACAAGTGGTGAAGTGGTCTCTGCCTACCCCTCTGGGAAACAGGCGTGATTTAATGTAATGTAATGTAATATAATCCTTATAATATTAATACTAATACTGATACTATTATTATTATCTTTCCATTAGCAGCTTCTTAATTAATCTATGTTTAAAAGTAAAAGTATATATTAAAAGTTGAAAGATGTCTGTGTCATGGTCCAACCGGTCATATATTTGACACATTCGGTACAGTACTATGTTATACATTAATACAAGTATTCAGTGTTCCGAAGTAAAACATTACTTTTTATCTGTGGAAACTTGATGGTTCCGAGCATGGGAATAAAACACGCGTTTTTTGAGCAAGGACAAGGGCTAGGTACTTATTTACAAATCGCTCCGCCTATGACCTTGGGCGCCTAATGCCGCCCTCGACCTTGCAGGCCTGCTTCACTGCCCTCCGCCCATCACGAGGGGGCTAGGGCGGTTCTTATCAAGGTTGCAATCGATAACATTAGAATACGGCTCTAGGGAAAGCAGACCATGGTCAAGTGCATCGCGTCTCCGTCGCGTTTGTCGTTTAATGATCAAAAATAAGATTGTGATGTCGAGTTTTAACTAATATGTGTTTGTTTGTATGTTTAACGCCTAAACCGTTCTAAAAAAAGGAATATCATAAAAATGTATATGACTTACAAAGCCTGTATTTCGTAATTCGGATTATTAAAATAAAATTAAACCATATGCATTCATATTATGGTCCCTGACTTACCGTGTGTATGAGTGTAATTGCGTGTGAGCGTGTGCTTGCGTGCGTGAGCGCGTGTGTGTGTGTGTGTGTGTGTGTAAATGAACAAGAATATCACAAAATATTGGTTGTAAAAAACTGCAGTAGTGATAGAGCGTGTAGCGTGTCACAGTTGTTAAAGCGCACCTCAGGGAATAGCGGCCAGGGACTTCTCCGTGGATTGAGACGGAGAAGTTTGCGTAACATTACGTTAAAAAAATATGGTAGCCAAATTAAACGAGCCCCGTAGTTATGCAGAGGTTAGTATTATCCAAAATTGAACACAGGGAGACATAGCAATAGTATAAATAGAAAAGTAGTTCATTGGCAAGGATAGATGAAAGAAGATTGACGAAAGAGATACACAGATCGAAAGTGAGTGGAAGGGTCGGAAGGGGCCGCCTTAGGCGTACTTTTTCGAATCAAATCGGAAAAATACTGGAAAAGGGCCGAATCTTAAGTACCCGAAACTGACGTGCGTGCATGACTTGATGTATGAATGTGGAAGAAGCGAAAGAAATTTGACAAGATCGTAGCAAATGGAAAGAAGTGGTCTCTGCCTACCCCTCTGGGAAATAGGCGTGATTTAATGTGTGTATGTAGTTCATCGGCCTTCTAGGAGTATATGTTACTTATTGGCATGCAACCAAACGCGGCGACGACGCGGCACCGATTAAACCGGCTCGGTGCGTTCTGTTGAGCTTGCTTGTGGCGGCTCGCGGCGCGTACGGTCGAGCCACGCACACATGCAAGCTGTACGATATAGGTATATTTGAAGATGAACTGCTGTTTTTACTGTGACCAAGGCTTGGAAATGGTTCAAAAAATACCGGTTAATTATGGTTTTTAAACAGGTTTTACGTGAACGCTCGCTCGGAGTGGAATCGCTGCGCAAGCGATACGATAGCTGATAATAACCTGATATTTTTGGCTTTTGTTTTTACATGCAGTTGGATGGCGCCGCGATTGTAATGATAAGTCTAGCTTAACTTAAAGCTGAACAAGTAAAAAAAAAAAAACAAATATATAAATAGGTATCAGGGGACAATATCACACCAATTGACCTAGTCCCAATTTAAGCTCTAGGTTTGTATTATGGGTACAAGACAACGATATTAATACTTATATAGAGAAATATATACTTAAATACATAGTAAACATCCATGACTCAGGAACAAATATTCGCGCTCAACACACAAATATCTGCCCTTACCGGGATTTGAACCCAGGACCGCTAGCTTCGTAGGCAGGGTCACTACCAAGCGCCAGCGCGTCGTCAATGCAACTAAACAGCTAGCTTATAGGGTAGGGTGCAAACAAATGAGCGAGCGAAATTAACTGTTATATCGAGCAGGAACAATTTAATTTTTTTCTTTGATCAGAACCGAAATAATATTGATTTACTTCGAGCAGAATCAAAATGAAAATGCTCTATTTGAAATGTATGGCATTTCTTGTGCAGCCTGACTGTGATATAACTCTGGTTGTAGCGAAAAACGAATCTCTACTCATAAATAAACCACGATACCATAAAACCCAGTATTAACCGTATATTTCCGAGATCCGGTATCATGTCCTAATATACTTTACGTCAGCAATAAAAGCACAATAAAATTCATACTATAGTTATTATTCTCGCTTGAAACGTCGACGATATATTTGGTAAGATAAAAATGTTTATTGCTTTGCTATTTTCTTAGGGCTTCCAATTCTTCATCGCTGATTTAGTCGTTTATTAGGGTTTCAGCCACGAAGGTTATTCCAACGGGACTTTGTTAATAATGCCTATGCTGTCCGTTCGTCCATACATTAAAGAGCTGTACTTTTTGAACTGTAACAGATAGCGGATTGTTTTTTTTACCAGAATATGTGTTATTACGACCAATTTTACTAATGAATACATACATACATACATACATACCTTCACGCCTTCATTCCCAGAGTGGGGTAGGCAGAGCTACATAATTACCAACAACTCTAAAAACTTGTTGATAACTCTGTAACCACAATTTGCACATAGGCCAAGCCTTTATTCCCTTAGTCGCCTCTTACGACTTCCACGGGAAGACATGGAGTGGCACTATTCTAACCCGGCAACCACACGGCACCTAATAATACCTAATAATGAATAAGATAAATAATAAAGGACCCATAAATAATACTTCTTTTTTTTATTTATTTTTATTGTACTGATCGTAGAACAAGCCCTGAAGAGACCCTTTAGGATCCTTTGCGCAAATATCCATAGCACACTAAGGGCACAAAACTAATAACTTATTAAAACGGATTAATAAACTTATCTCGACTTTAATGGGAGTCTTCTTCTTCTTCTTTCTTTGCCCCCGCGGCGACTTGAACAGCTACTACCGCGGGGATATGGCGTTTCCACGTAAAGTGATTTCGCCAGTGTCAAGTATATATAAGTATAAATCAATATAGCAATAAAACACAATCCAATCTTCTCTAGGAAGATTAGGGGCAACGTTGTACGGTGATTTGTAGGTCAGAGGTCAAGATAGTTTTAACCTCTGCACCACTGCGAGTCCACTTGAAACGAGAAGAAAGATGCCAGATACACAAAATAAGTCCAAGTCTTCAATCACTGTGCGACACAAAGGCATAAAAAGTACAAATCACTATCAGAAAAGAACTTTGAACACCTAATTACCCAAAAATTAAAGTCTTAAACAAATTACACGTCCGCCATCTTTTAACGTTGCAAATGGACCCCCTTTTTTTTTTTTTTTTTTGCCCCCGCGGCGACTTGAACAGCTACTACCGCAGGGATATTATGGCGTTTCCACGTGAAGTGATTTCGCCAGTGTCAAGGTTTATATGAGTATAAATCAATATAGCAATAAAACACAATCCAATCTTCTCTAGGAAGATTGGGGCAACGTTGTACGGTGATTTGTAGGTCAGAGGTCAAGATAGTTTTAACCTCTGCACCACTGCGAGTCCACTTGAAACGAGAAGAAAGATGCCAGATACACGAAATAAGTCCAAGTCTTCAATCACTGTGCGACACAAAGGCATAAAAAGTACAAATCACTATCAGAAAAGAACTTTGAACACCTAATTACCCAAAAATTAAAGTCTAAAACAAATTACACGTCCGCCATCTTTTAACGTTGCAAATGGCCCCATGGACCCCCTTAATGGGAGCCTCAAGATGCGTCAATAATGACAGTTTTGTATGGATTGACGTTTACTTTGTCGTATCTTGTGACGGGCATCTCAGCCAAGATGATTTTATTAGTACGGCCTTTAGCTGTCCGAATGTGCTGGTTTCCCCACGATGTTTTCCTTCACCGTAACAGCATCAAGTAACGTACAGATGTAGTGAATAATCCTTTCCCATCGTTTTTCGTCGTATAAGTTCGTATTTATCATGCTTTCTCAGTTGGCTTATTGATGGATACTGAACCTAATTAAGAAAGCATGATAAATACGAACTTATACGACAAAAAACGATGGGAAGGATTATTCACTACATCTGTACTTAAGTTAAAAGTTGGGGACTGTTACAGCGAACTGTCATATTTATAACCCAGCAAACCTGTGCCTCTTAAAACCATTGAAAAATGGAGACAAACAAGGTTATTCGCTTGGCAAAACTAAAACCAGCATAACTGAATCTCGGATCATGACCAGTTTGTACGAGTGAACATTTCAGGATATAGTTGGTATCAATAATTGTGTCGGTATTTGTCCCTTGTTTGGCAATTTGGCTCGCATCCAGAGCCGCTTCATCTTTTTAATAGATTCTACGTGACGAAGGGGTGAAGTGATTTAACGATACGTAACTCGTACCAACTTTATCACCGGCTCTAAATAAAAACGGAATTTGGTTGACTTTGTATGGATGCCATACACATGTGAGATATATTCTTTATTCATAAAAAATATCATGAGCACAGGTTGACAATAGGCGGAGAAATCGACACTTGATGCTAACACTTAAAAAATTAAAACTTAATATATCAAACACCGATCCACTGTATTCACAAACGCGCAATATTTTTGAAAGACTTATCCAACACTATGGTAGGCGAGAAAAAAAATACATCCCCATGTTAGTACGTGTAGGGGAGGCTCATAAAAATAAGTTTGTTTCAAGATTTTATTTTACCACTTTGTTGGCGTGACTAATATGTATATTTATGCCAAATTACAGCTTCCTAGTTCAAAGAGTCTCTGAGCTAGGCTGCGGACGGACAGACGGACGGACATGGCGAAACTATATAAGTGCCTAGTCTGACTACGGAACCCTAAAAAGGGGACTGCATAAAATAATGGTACTAAACCCTTAGTTTCCAAGTTCAACTCGCACTTGGCAGGTTTCTTTTGTTAGATTATTTCCATTATTTTTTTTATAACCTAAAGATAAAAAGATAAAAGATAAAAGATGTTTATTCAGTAAGTAGGCCGCACGGGCACTTTTACACGTCAAAAATCTACCAGCGCTTCGCAAGAGACCACTGCTGAGAAGAAACGCCGCAAGAAACTCAACAGTAAGTCGTTTTTTAAATATTGCTAATGATATTAAACAATAATAAACTTAACCTAGCATTATATAAAACAATGAATCTCATATAAAACCAAAAATTAATATATTCATGCGTAGTTGAGCAGGAAAATGTGTTAAAACTCAGAATTGTCACAAAACTAATAAGCAACAGTAATAAAAAAAAAAAAGTATACAAGTTATACTTACCTGTGACGGTGCAAAACAACCTGCATAAAAGTTTCGATACATTCTCCTACAGAAACCGTGTCCCCTAGAAAATATAATGTACAATGTTTACATAATTTTTACGACTTAGTTATTATTAAATTTAGGTGTTGGCCAAGTATTTTTATCTGTTAGATAGTCTTCGACCCTATAGTAAGTTTTAGACATCAACGACTTTTTCAAGTAAGTTTTAAGTACTGGAAATGGTAACTTTAAAACAACGTCAGGTAATTTATTATAGAAAAGGATGCATTGACCAACAAATGATTTATAAACCTTACGGGGACACTAATTTTTTTTGTAGCAATTTTATTTTTATTTCTTGTATTCAAATTATGTATATCATAATTCTTAATAAAAGAGTCTTGATTTTTAATGACATAAATAATATTTTCATAAATAAATTGTGACGCAACTGTCAAATTAATTTCTTTAAATAGTAATCTTAAGGAATCACGGGAGTTTAGATTATATATAGAACAAATGGCTCTTTTTTGCAACACGAATATAGTCTGTATGTCAGCAGCTTTTCCCCAAACCAGAATACCGTACGACATAACACTATGAAAATAACTATAATAAACTAAGCGAGCTGTCTCAACATTAGTAAGTTGCCTGATTTTCCTAACAGCATAAGCTGCCGAACTTAATTTACCTGCTAGTGCTTCTATATGGGGGTAAAGGTTATAAAACAGTTAACTGGATTAAATATAGAGTGGTATGTATAGCAATAACATCGACAAGTGTACATCTACTTTCTAGTTTAAACGCACACTGTTAAATATATTATTTGCCGTGTTATGTTGCCGGCTTAGAATAGTGCCACTCCATGTCTTCCCGTGGATGTCGTAAGAGGCGACTAAGGGAATAAAGGCTTGTAGTACTGTTAGGCGATGGGCTTGCAACCTGTCACTAATACGCTGGTAAACATCTTAACCTAATTGTGCTAGTGTGGTTATAGAATTATCAACAAGTTTTAAAAGTTGTTGGTAATTCTTTCGCTCTGCCTACCCCACTCTGGAAATGCAAGTGTGAGTTTATGTATGTATGTATGTATTAAATATATTATCAACATTTAATGAGATTATTAATTAAATCTCGTTCCATTAACTCGAGTGATTGCAGCGCATTACCAATTACGCCAACATAAGAGGTAATGTACGTCACTGCGTCACAGGTAAGTTCATTAACAGACTTAAATGAAAGCCGACGTGGTAAAGCGGTGGTTATGGGCACGCGTTGCGTTTTTACCCGACTGTCGAAAAAGTAGGGTAATGTTTTAGATCTGTTTGTGTGTATTGTCTTTTATTACTTCGTAAACGCTGAACAAATATTCAAATTTCGACCAAGAATTTGACGTTACATTTTTTTTTCTATCTTGTATTTTGTACTTTGTATGATACAGGTACCTGTAAGAATACGAAAGATATATCTATATAATAAAAATGAATCGCTAAATGTTTTGCTAAGCGCAAAACTCGAGAGCGGCTGAACCGATTTGGCTGATTTCTTTTTTGTTGTGTTCTTCATTGTCAGGACAAGGTTTGTATTATAGAAAAGAATTGAAAAATCCACAGGGGAAGTCAGAAATTGGCAGCGGGGCTAAGCCGCTGGCGGGCCGCTAGTATGTCTATATAAATCGATGGACTGACAGGGCACAATCAGCCGGCGGACTGTTAGTCAGTATTCTCTCAAATACCTTACGTCAAAATCCTTTCACCACCTTCGACAAATATATGCAGTAAGTTCGAGTTTAATACCATCCTACGGGTTAAATCAGTACGATCGGCCTTATAAATACCCAGCAAGTGACATTGAGGTTATTTTACAAGTGAACGAAAAAACATGTTTTGTCTCAGTCGTACAAAATTTGGCAATATTTGTTAAAGAAGTGATACTTTCTTGGTTAATTCGATTAAGACGAATACGTAAGTATGTATATATTTTTAAAATTTCTTATATTACATGTTTTATGTGCAATAGTAGCATTTGAAATGAAATGCAAATAAAGAATTAGTGACTCGATGATTTTCAACCGTCTCTGTTTTTTTCAAAACCTATGAAGTCATGCACTTCACATACTAGGTTTTTGAAATAGTTTTGTGACATGCTAGATTATGAAATGGTCAAGTGCGTTTTTATGTGCACTTACTAGGTTTCGGGATACTCTTAAATGTGAACCTGAGTGAGATAGGCCTCTAAATGATTTTGCATCCGGTAGGGACTTGCTGGAAATAGCGTTTTATTGAAAACATCGGTTTGCTCATTATAACTGCACACTTTAATGTTTTGTCACTTTATCGTCGTATTTGAACTGCTTCACTAATCTATCAAAGGCGTTAAAGCGACAAGGTAGTAAAGTGTGGTGCTACTTATTAGGCCTACTGTAAGTTGACCTGCGCTCCAGATTAGAACGGTATATGTGTGTTCCTAGAATCCGTTCAAACTTGACAGTTACACATTAAATTAAACGTCCAAATGCCACAGATAAATAATCCTGCTGCCCTCAACTAACGTGATATTATGAGCGTCGGGGCATCACAGAACTGATTTACACAATTCGGTAAGGCAGTGGTTTTGCATACGCGTAGCGGTGATAGTAATCTTGTCGAGTGTGACGAACGCTTGACTTTATTATTCATAAGGAATGCGAATAGGTTGTATAAACGTACAACTTAAGCAAAAATACCTTATTTGTATAACAATTAATTAAATTCTGTAAGTAGGTTGCACAGTTACTTAAACGAATGTGAGTCTACCAGCTCTCCACATAACACTGCTCCTATTTTTATAATACTCTACTTTTATTCAGTTTACAGATAAATGTAAATTTATTTAAAAGTTAAATAAGATCATACTTTCAGAGTTGATATCTCTGCTTAAACACACCAACCGATTTTCATCGCTTTTAAAAAAACACCTCGTCCAGATCGGTGCCACAGACACACAAAAACAAAGACACACCGGCACACGGACAAACTTACATAAATTCACACGTTTAAAAAAATACCACCCCTCTTTTTGCAACGGGCGTTAATGAATGTAGCCTTACCGTGCCAGATGTTGGAGGATTGCCCATTTGCGTGGGTTGGTGGACATTCCTGAGCATTCGGTCTATAAGGGTTAAGTGGACGAGCGTGTCTGGAAGCTGCAGAGTAGCTTTTGTAGCTTGAAGACTAGATAAATATGAACAAAAGTTAATAAGGAATAATATTTTGGTAAGCACGGATTATTTATTTATTTGACCCTGCCTACGAAGATAACAGTACTAGTCTTAGTTTACGGTAGCAAAATTTTATGCGGCAATCTTGAGTTTTATTCCTAAGTTTGTATGCGTTGTTGTATATTTACCTACTATATATTTAAAAGTATATATTTTACTTTGCAAGTATGTTTATAGTTTGGGAGTTTTGAACTAGGTCCATTTCTGCGAGATTGTCATTTAGTATTATTATTATTATACGAAATATAATTAATTTATTACAATTCCTTTACACGATTTTAATATATTTAATATATTTACGTAATGGACTAATGGCGAACTTAATGCCTAGTAGTACTAAGCCTAAACTAAATAAATACCGCAATATTAGGTTTCTTACGGCAATATCGGTAGATTGAAGAATAATACATGAGTAATGTCTGCTGTTTCTTTTCCTAGTCTAGTCCGCGTTATACTCATGATATTAATATTTTCGACTGCAACTAGGGTATTAATCTAATATCATTACATACTTTTTCTTTGTAATTACAGATTGACTAGCATAGAGGCATTCCATCTTAGTCCTCAGGGTTGGCAACGCATTTGCAGTCTTGTGAATGCGAATGTCTATGGGTCACAGTTTCCACTTACCATCAGGTGGCCTGTGTGCTCGTTTGCCTTCCTATGCTATAAAAAAAAAAAAAAAATTGAACAGATAAAAAATAAATAAGAGTAGACTTTTTTATTTAATTAAAATTAAGCGATTGCACCATAATTATTCCAGCTGCTATTTGTTTTCCTTAACCCGCTCCTACTTATCAGTGAGCGTGGCCTTACCCCGGCAGATGTCGGGGATTACCCATTGCGCGGGTTATCTGCGCTGGCACACCGGGCTCCCCGTCGCATTCTGTTTGAAAGGGGTAAGTGGGTAAGCCTGACTGGAAGCTGCACAATTGGGTTTTGCCACCAGACTTAAACTTAAATGCTTGAAGAGAAATAAAGTTATTATATTTATCCAATGATCGAGATTTCATTTATATCCTTTACTCTTGCTGACACAGCAGACGTTGTCCTGTTTTTATTTTGGGAAACTTTATCCCCTAAAATCTTATTCAAAATTTACGAAATCAACAGTTTTTAGAGTGGTACTATGACAGTAGACCACTTGGTTTACCGTAACGAACGAGAATGTCATCCCGTACATTTTGTGTGATAGAAAAGGAAAAAGTTAGTAGTGTTTCCACCATATAGCCAATTATTAAAGTTTCCATCCTTAAATTACCCTTAAATTATAAAAAAATCTTTACGTTACTTAACATGTCCATGGGAACTCTTTTGTGATTGTGGTTTCTCTGTGTTTTAAGTCAACCGACTCCATGGGTTTTAAGGTACAGTATACAGGGTCAGTCTAGTTTGAAATCCCCCGGATACTGTTTTATTTGTAACTATGTGACTTGTGTAAATATACATACATACATAATACCTTCACCCCTGTAATCCCAGAGTGAGGTTGGCAGAGCAACAGAATTACCTACAACTTTCAAAACTTGTATATATAAATTATTCTTATTCATCTTCTATAATAGTCCTACACTAACTGGTTGTCTGTGGGAGCTTACTTCTATAGTGTGTTCCAGGGTGCCTTCAGTTTAAGACGCGAAGGGGCTAGTAAAGCCGCCATTACCTTAACAGTGTACGTTTTTATGAATGTAGGTAAATTATGTATCACACAAGTAAAAACCGGGCAAAAGCATGTCGGAGCATGCTCAGTTTATAATAGCTGGTTAAAAATTAGACTACCCGTATTTCTTGGTTTTTCTTTATTTAACTTAAATTCGTCGTTAATAATTTATTAAAGAAATAGTCATTAAAAAGACCGTATATACAAAGTTAGGAATACTGATGTGATCTTAGCCTGATATAAAATTTAAAAAAGTAACTTTAAACAGTAAACAAAACTGACTGTCATGTCATGTCAATCATTCGCTGCCGTTCGTTCACAAATTTGCTATTTTGCGTAATTTAATTAATTACGTAATTTGTAGACACCATTAAAATAAATAAACTATTTTGCGTAGAATTGAAAACGTGTCGTCAGAATCAAGCAAGTAATCCGTCAGACAGATAAACAATGAACATGACAGTTGTATATTTTTTTGAATTCCTTTGGTAATAAATGGACTAAGGGCACTATAAGTGTATTCCTAACATTCACAATCCAACTTTTTTTACTGTTTTTCCTAAATATAAAAAAAAGCTACTGCATAAAAAAATCCTAAGATATTTTTACTGTAATCAGCAGTGTAAAATCTAGAAACGGTATTTTATTTTACTACCTTAGCACAAAATGAATTGTTGTCAATTATTACGCGTAAAGTTTATTCATTTATTGTTTATTTAGGTTAGTAACACAGGTTAGCAAGCTATTCCGACTTTTGGACTAATCAGGCATAGCCTTACCCTGCCAGATGTTTCAGGGTTGCCCCATTACGACACTAACCTGTCACCGTTTGGAAAGTTGCCAGCATACCGTACAAAGTTAAGTGGACTGCAAAGAGCCTTTTGTGTTAAGAATCTAATTTAATCTGTAATTAAAGTATAAAATAAATAAATGTTGGTAGGACCGATGGCGTCCTGATCGATACCATGAACCTATTCTTTAACCCACTGCCAAGCTGCAGTGTTTACATTGTTGTGTTCGAAGAAAACCACTGCACTATATTCCCTGTTTTTATTTCTAATACTCCTAGTATTAGAAATAATGAACTAAAAGGTAGAATTGTAAAGATTATGAAAAGTAGCAACTACTCCACCGCAAGATCCTAACAATTGATATGACGAAATCATTATGAAGTGATTGTATGAATTTAGCCCTTTCTCTTACTTACACTTGAAAATAGACAAGGAGAGAGCCAACTTTAAATGGCAGATAAATTTACTCGTCGTTGTGAAATGGGCCCTTAGATTTACTTCCTCATTTATAATAATTGTTTAAAAAAATGACGACCGCTGAGTTTCTTGGGGCTTTTCTTCTCAGCAGTGGTCTTCTCTTGGGAAGTGCTGGTAGATTCTTGACATGTAAAAGTGGACGTGCGGCTTACTTACGGTTTTTATCTGTATACACTATAAGTACTGTAATTATTTGAATAATTAAGAACTAATGTAACCTCACTAGATATAATATTTGTGTACACAACTACAAAAAGAATACCCCCTCTAATAATTCCGTTCGCGGCATTGTACCCATGATGCTGGCTGCATTACCTCTCTGGATAGTTAAACCTATCATTGGGAGAGGTAAACGCCAGCTCTGGCATCTCCGGAATCATCAATAAGTTTGGCAGACAGGGTCTTTATAAAACGTTTCATGTCAGCAGACCAAGGTCCCAGAGTCTCCACTGCAAGCGCCGCAAATTCGGAATCATTAATTAATTTTGAATATTTGCGACGCTTGAGGGTCTGGGCCTGATCTGCTGCTGCGCTGGCCTGATTTAGGGTTCCATGTACGCTTACTTACTGAATAAATGTCTTTTATCATTTAACAAAAAATATATATAGTAAAACTTAAAGATAAATTACCTTTTCCATTTACTATGATCCACAATATTAGTTACTGCTCTTTACTTTCAAACAAGCATTTATAAATAAATGGAAAAATCTGGTCTGCCAGTTTTAACCCACGCGGCCAAGGACAGTACGCAGGGTTAAACAAAACAGTCGTGGCATTTGAGGGTTAACTGAACTATTAATAGAACGCTGCTGGGAGAACTAGGTGGCGACGCTTGTCCTCCATTTTGCGTGGGGTTATGAAGAGAGTCGAAATAAGTTGCCATTTCCGAGTGTTTTATACTCTTAGTAGATTAGAGGTTTTTTAAAAATGAATATTGTAACAGTATGAAATTTGTATTGTTCCTGAGATTATAAATACATTCAAAACATGGTTACCTTTAAAAAAAAAACAGGTGTAATTAAAAAATATTATCGAGGAATCCAAATCAATTTGTATGATTATGAAATCAATTTGGCTCTTGTCGGTGGAGTAATTGCCACTTATCTCTGTTCACTGTCAGTTTTTTCGCCTTGGACCCGACTACCAAATACCGAAATATATAATAGTTGGTTGATGTGTCACAATGCTAGTTAAAATAAAATAAACTTCTTGAAGCGTCAAAACAAAGGATCCGTAGTTCTGAGAATTTTAATAACAGATCTCGACTTGCCTGTCAAAGGAGTTGCGCGGATGGCTAATCACCGTTTCGAGGGTCACTTGTGGAGCAAAAACATTCCTAACACGGGAATATTGGAGATTTAGGGTGAACACATTTTATAAGTTAGGGCTTTATTTTATAACTATCCCGAAAACTTTACAGTTTCAGAAAAAACACCACCATATATTATAAAGTCAGAGAGAAATGTGGAATAAAAGAAGATGTAGTGACTAAGATTGCAAAGGGCATGCTTCGATGGTTCGGTCATTTGGAAAGGATGGAAGAAAGAAGATTGACGAAAGAGATATACAGATCGAAAGTGAGTGGAAGGGTTGGAAGGGGCCGCCCTAGGCGTAAGTGAATCAAATCGGAGAAATACTGGAAAAGGGCCGAAATGAAAGTACCCGAAACCGACGTGCGTGCATGACTCGATGTATGTATGTGGAAGAAGCGAAAAAAAATTGTCAAGATCGTAGCAAGTGGAAAGAAATGGTCTCTGCCTACCCCTCTGGGAAACAGGCGTGATTGAATGTATGTACATACATACATACCTTCACGCCTTCATTCCCAGAGTGGGGTTGGCAGAACTACAGAATTACCAACAACTATAAAAACTTGAATGTATGTATGTATGTATATTATGACCCATTATGTATTTTTAATTTTATATATTACTAGCGCCCGCCCTCGCTTCGATTCGGTTCATGTGAGTTTTCTGTGACACCGGTACATAACCCAGAATGTATAAATTATACATAAAAACCTTCTTATGGAATCACTATCCATTGATGAAAATTGCATAAAAATCTGTTGGGTACTAAATCAACGGAAAAGACTTCATTTTATACTATGTAAAGATAAATAAGATTAAGAAGTATCCCATTTTTAACCACCAAGCCGAGCCAAGGTGTACTTACAAAAAAATAGTTGCGTACTAGCTAAACGAATTAATAAATAACTATTGGAAAGATAAAACTATTTTCCGGACCAGTCAGGACTAGCCAGGGGCTTCTTATTTTTTTAATATTAACCTTAAGTTCTCGGACGTAAAGGAATGAATTAATTACTACGATTATTCACATATTAGACCATCATTGCGGAGAAGAGCCGCAAGAAACTCCAGCAGAAGGACAATTTTTCAATTATTTAATACAATAATACTTAAAAGTAAGTTATATTAAAAGGTAATAAAATAATAAATAATATTAAAACTAACACAAATTAAATCATTAAGTACAAATGTAAGGTCAATAAAATAAACTTAAAAATAATGACTAGGAGATCTACATGATGAAGTCTAGAGACGATAATTAAAATAACTAAATTCAGTCTTCTATAACAGAAACTAAATTATACACACCAAGTACCCTGTCACTGTAATCGCTGCGATAATTGGTATATGGCAGTTTGAACATGACATTAAATAGACAACGTACTAAAGTATATGTACATATATATTTATGAACTCGGCTGTAATACAAATATCATTCATCATCCGGTAGTAATTCAGCAGAATTATTCACGCAAATGGGTTTTAATTTACATATCTTACCTAAGTACTTGTTGTGTATGATAGTGACATAATTCAGAAATTTTAAATTTAGAATTTGGGCTCTATCGTAATCAAATTATGACTTGAAGTTTGAAAGCGGAAATTTTGAATTAGGTCACTATCGTTCTGAAGAAGCCAATAAAGCTGCGTTTTCGTTTGTCTGTCAAACGTGAGTGATGAGGATTTGCACTCATCGTTTGGATACAGACGTACTGTTTCAATATTAGACAATGTTAACACGATTCTCATTAGGGAATTTATAATTATATTCATGGTTACCAACCAGGGAATAAAGTTGCTTGTTATCATTAGGTCTATACAGGGCTAGGTTACACAGGGTGTCTCAGAAACCAATGTCAACCCGCTTAGGGCTGATAGAACAGCTAAAAAGCTATCGATTTAACCCCTATCGCACCTCTAGATCAAAACTGTATCAACTCAAAATCCCTGCTAGTTTTGTTTGAAGTTCATTGTAGTTGTAATAAAGTTGAATTTAAAATACAGTTGTATTTTGAGTTACTACTGTTTTGATCTAGCAGTGCGATATTATGTTCAGCGATTGTTACTAGTTTTGGAGATATTGATCATTTTAATCTTAATATTTGTAATAAAAAAAAAAACATGTTTTGTTTAATAAGTTTTTCGGTGATTTCGGCGACTATCACGGGCCCGAAAAATAAAACCGAAAAGATCTTGCGTAAGAAACTCGGCAAAGAATGAGTATCTTTTTCAAAAAAAGTCTGCGTCGTACATAAATTTACAATGTCACAGTATTTTTAAGATATGATTAAGATATGTTTTATTTGTGGTTGTGGGAGGACATTGTGCAGGGTCCGTCCGGGTTGATACCACCATCTTATCCATTAACCTACCGCCAAGCAGCAGTGTTCGCATTGTTGTGTTCCAGTTTGGGGATAAGACAGCCGGTGAAATGACTAGCATAGAGGCATTCCATCTTAGTCCTCAGGGGTGGCAACGCATATGCAGTCTTGAGAATGCGAATGTCTATGGGTCACAGTTTCCACTTACCATCAGGTGGCCTGTGTGCTCGTTTGCCTTCCCATGCCATAAAAAAAATAGATATCCTGAAATCTACATGGTTTCAGCAGAGAATAGCGATTGATGAAATTACAATACAATACAATACAAATACTCTTTATTAAACACCAAAAGAAAACAAAACACGGAACAGTTCATTTAGTTACATTACAAACCGCCGTTACATTCGGTGAAATACGATCGATGAAGTAAACTTCGATAAAATGCCGGGTCACCCTAAACAATACTGTTCCCAATCGCTGAGTTGTCCTTTTCAACTTGTTACTTACTTAAATTAACTCAACAAGCATCTCGAAAGTTTCACAAAATGTGTCCATAATTCGTCGATCCGTCTCCGTCTAGCAAGTTACGCGGTATGATGGATCACACTTCAATGGTTTCTGCAGCTGAGGGTGATCGGCAGAAATCGGATTATAGGGAGATAACTTACCTCAAATTCTATTGGGCGTTGAATTTCAGTGTTATAGAGGTGGACTTTATATATTATTTACCAAACCCATCGGTAACAATGTTGCAATAATTCTATTTTTGTGTAATAAAGTATGTATGTATGTATGTAAACTCTTTATTGTACAAACAGAAAATAACAGATCAAAAATAAAACAGAAACAAGAAAGGTATGTACAAAGGCGAACTTATCCCTATAAGGGATCTCTTCCAGTTAACAGATAAAGAGTTTACATACATACAAACATAATATACACCTTGTTTTTTTTTTATTTGGAGTAATTTTAAGGGAGGCGTTCCTTAGATCAAGTAAAGTTAAGTCCTCCAAGAAACTAATGTACTGACTGGTACCGTTTAAAAGATAATCAATTATTAAACTTAATTACTAATTTACGTTGAACCAATGTATAAGGTTCATCCATATAAAAAATACACTTTTTTTGCAAAACCTCAGTGCAATGCTCGCTGACCTCAGTAGAGCTTCCGACCGAGTTGGCTTGAGAATGAACATGGATAAGACGAAAGTCATGTCCAATGTCCATGTCGTGCCAGCTCCCGTGATAGTCGGAGGCTCTGCGCTCGAAGTTGTTGACGACTAATTTACCTGGGACAAACGGTCCAGTTAGGTAGGTCCAACTTTGAGAAAGAGGTCACTCGTCGAATCCGACTCGGCTGGGCAGCGTTCGGGAAGCTTCGCAGCACCTTTTCGTCCAAATTACCGCAGTGTTTGAAGTCAAAAGTCTTTGACCAGTGTGTGTTGCCAGTGATGACCTACGGATCCGAGACGTGGGCGCTAACAATGGGCCTCATAAGAAAGCTCAAGGTCACTCAGGGGGCTATGGAGAGGGCTATGCTCAGGGTTTCTCTGCGTGATAGAATCAGAAATGATGATATCCGCAGGAGAACTAAGGTTGCCAACATAGCCCGAAGAATAGCTAAACTGAAGTGGCAGTGGGCGGGGCACATCGCACGCAGGTCTGATAGCCGATGGGGTCAGAAGGTTCTTGAGTGGCGTCCGCGGACCGGGAGACGAGCTGTAGGTAGGCCTCCAACAAGATGGAGTGACGACCTTGTAAGGATCGCGGGAACGCGGTGGATGCGAAAATCACAAGACCGGTCTGAGTGGAGAGCCTTGGGGGAGGCCTATGTCCAGCAGTGGACGTATTTCGGCTGACATGATGATGATGTCATTGGAATCATGCCACAAAAGTGTTTTTTTTTTTTTAAATAATACGAATAATTAAATTATTTTTAGATCTGGCCGAGTGAAATATGATTTTTAGCATGGCAACCTAGCCTGCCTATCCCCAGTCGTACTAGTATTTTAATTGTGATTTAAAATATACAGGGTGTAAGGGACGGCTCACCGAAAACTGAAACCATAGCTTCAGACCATTGTACTGAACTGAAATCCAGTGGATTTTTTCCCGGGAAAACGAAAATTTCCTCGTTTTTTTTTTCATGTTTTTGCATATAAACCGATCTAGGACAACATATTATGACATACTAAAGCTCATTATGTAAAAAAAACTGTGAAAACGGCATTTTCACGTAAAAAACGAGAAAAATTTCGTTTTCCCGGGAAAATTTCCACTGGGTATCAGTTCAGTACAATGGTCTGAAGCTATGGTTTCAGTTTTCAGTGAGCCGTCCCTTACATCCTGTATGTATACCTATACAGGGTGTAAGGGACGGCTCACCGAAAACTGAAACCAACGAGAAAATTTTCGTTTTCTCGGAAAAATTTCCACTGGATTTCAGTTCAGTACAATGGTCTGAAGGTATGGTTTCAGTTTTCGGTGAGCCGTCCCTTACACCCTGTATAATAATAAGTATAACATTAAGGGCCTGTTTCAGAATCGACGAGAAAATTAATCTGCCATTTAAAGTTGTCTCTCTACTTGTCTATTTTCAAGTGTAAAAAAGAGAAAGGGCTAAATTTATCTGTCAATTATGCTTTACTAGTCAATTGTGAAACAAGCGGTAAATGTAATCATATACATCTGGTGTCGATCGGTAAATCGGATTTTGTCTGGTTAGTTATTATATGATGGGGATGACGAAGTAAAAATAGCTGCGCTAAAATAATACAACAAATATAAACATTATAATAATAGAAAATAAATCTGTGAAATAATAATTATTGTCATTTAATTTCGTACGCCATCCCGTCCAATTAGTTATTTCCAGGTAACAAACTATTGTGTTCTCGTCTCGTAATTCAAAGATTTAGACTAATAATAATCGAATAAAATTACTACAAGTCTTTCGAGAGTGTATAGGAAACTGTCATAAAATTTTAAGAATATCTATAGGTAGCTGGCTATACGAATATATACAGGGTTATTGGTAAGTCGACCTTTTTCTCCCTAGGGGTTATGGGGGAAAACATTTGCAATCATTTTGGTCCTATAATACCCTAAGCAAAAGTGAGTAAATTTTTCTGTTTTTAAACTGATAAAACTGACTTCTTTTACTTTTTGATCTCGCATTCTTAAACGTGTACAGATAATTCTACTTTTAAAATTGCTTAAGAACAGCAATTTTACCGTGTACAAAATCTATTAACAAAAATTGATTTAAAGTGCTATTTGTTTTTTGTAAATGTTTGAAGATGCGTGCCTGACTTTTTTAGCAATAAACTTAAATTTAAATTATCTCAGAAATGGTTTCATTTTGCATAGGGTATAATAGCACCAAAATTATTGCAAATGACCTCTCCCATAACCCCTAGAAAGGAATGATTAAAAAAAGAAGGGGAATGACTTACGAATAACCCTGTATACACGTATGTACTTAAATGGTACTAGTTTAGAAATCTAGATGGCGCTTCAAATCATTCATCATAAGGCACTTGTCCCACCAAGAGCGAGTAAGCGATTAGCTATCGGCGATTTTCTCGCCCAAGAAATGAACAAAATATTAGGATCATGTGTTAGTAAAAGAGACACGTATACTAATCGTTCATCGCTGGCTGTTCACACTGCTGGCGAGAACACTCGCTCTACTAGTTTGTCGCCGCGATAAGAGCGATAAGATAAAACTAGCTCGGCGATACTCGCTCGGCGATACTCACTTGGTAGTTAGAACTCAAGCTGCGATACTAAAGCGGTGGTTTTACGACGTGGATTTCAGTGCAGATATTTGCTATGAATTTGAGCAAAGCATTTGAGCTGTCATTGTTGTCTAGTTCAGACGACGATGATGATGAATTGTAATTGCACTCGAACACTCGCCTATAGCCGAGCGACAAAACTATTGGAGCTAACACTCGCTTCTCGTCGCTCGCCCACTCGTTTCTAGTTTATCGTTCTACTCATTTATCGATCATCGTCGGCGGTGGGACAAGTGCCTAAATAACCCGTGAGAGGGCTCTCTTTTTACCAGTATATAACACTACTCTTTGGCTGACCCTTTAAAATTAGAACTGGTAACTAATTCACCTTGAAGTCTCTATGAAACCATTTTAAAAGTTTTCCCTTTTTTGGAAGATCTGTCGCACGCAAACGAGCCAATCACAAATGTTTGCCATTGAAAATCGAACCGTATTGGATCTTTTTTCGCTCCGCGCGGTAACTTCAAACGATACGTCGCGCGCCGTCGGTAGCGTGTATACTATAAGGGTTTTTTATAAGGGTATTGGGTTAGCACTTAGTTGAATCGGCTTCCGTTTACTTGCTTTGAACAGGATACAAGATAATGTGTATTTTATTAAGTCTACAAAAGGTTTAAGATTGCGTTTATACTAGTAAACTATTTGAAGGGTTTTGTAAGGGTATTGGTTAACGCTTAATAAAATGGGTTATCGTTTGGAAATAGCTTCAAAAGCATATTTAAAGGGTTTTGACGGGCAGAGGGTTTGGTAAGTTAACCCTTACGAAAAACCCATTCAAAACCATTTGAAAGGGATAGCGGGCTGGTCCCTAGTTAAATACTAAGACAGCAAGATAATTATCTTACGAGCAAATATAATTATACTAGTTGTTGCCCAGGGCTCCGTCTGCGTTAACTCGCTTTATGCTATTCCTTCAGGAGCTGTTAAATTTTCTGGGATCATCATGAGTACCTACCCTTTGTTGTTTCCCGGGTATCAAGCGATAATAGCATTAATCTTCATCGAAATCTTCCAGCGGTTCAGCATCTTCCCAACCCTGAGGACCAAGATGGAATGCCACCACGCCAGTCAATTTGTTGGTTATTCCAACAATGGAACACAACAATGTGAACACTGCTGTTTGACGGTAGTTTAAATGCCGGTGGTTGCGATCCCGACGGATCCAGTATCTTCCACCGCTAACTAAATCATGAGCATCTTTGTCATTTTGTCAATGTAGTTCTTATTAACTTGACTGTCTTAACTAGGTAGCCAAATCGTATTTGTTTTCTTTTTATTAGGGCATAAAGAAGTCAAACGAACACACAGGGCACCTGATGGTAAGTGGAAACTGTGACCCATAGACATTCGCATTCACAAGACTGCAAATACACTGCTAACCCTGAGGACTAAGTTGGAATGCCTCTATGCTAGTAATTTCACCGGTAGTCTTATCCCCAAACCGGAACACAACAATGCGAACACTGCTGTTTATTTATTTAATTAATTCATTTAAAACAGATAACCAAAACGAAATAAGCGATGTCATTAATTATTCAGCTGGCCCAGATCTTAAATTTCAAATACAAAAGTCTATTTTGAACTTTTACGAAAATGCTAAGTAAATAGAACTAGAAAACTTAACCAAAGAACTCTTTAAATCTCTAATTAATTCTAATAACTATTAAATCTCTAATTACTATTTGTTTGAACTGATGCTCAAGAAACCTTATACACCCACGGACAAATATAACGTCCCACATCATATAGAAATCTCTTACAAAGTGAGCTGTAATATTTGCTCGACACTGTAAATCAAATTATAGAAAGATCTGTCATCGCAGTTCATTTGACGAGGGTAGACCGCCTATTACACCAAGCCGTAACTTTTATAACGAAGGTAAATTCGATTTTACGAGAAGATTAGCCTCGTTGAAATGGTTAAGTTTCTTTGGGCGTGTCTAGTAGATTTGTTTTAATTTGGGCTACAACTATTGGAGTGAATACGTGACTTGAATTAAATCTAAGGGTACCTATTTTAATATGAAAAGTTTTCGAAATTCGTGCTATGCATTGCAGTTAGTTGAAAATAGTTTAGATTTGTTCAATTTAATGGAAGAAAACTTATTAATTCGTTATTCTAATCAACTGGCCCGCACGGACAATTGTTTTAGCTTCCAAAAGACTTATAATGGTTTCCATTCCTTTGTAATGGTTTTGCTCTTAATCAAGTATTGCGGGTGGTAGGACCTTGTGCAGGGTCCATCCAGATTGCTACCACCATCTTATTCATTAACCTACCGCCAGTACAGTGTTCGGATTGTTATGTTCCGGTTTGGGGATAAGACAGCCGGTAAAATGACGAGCATAGAGGCATTCCATCTTAGTCCTCAGGGTTAGCAGTGCATTTTGCAGTCTTAGGATTGCGGTCTTGTGAATGCGAATGTCTATTGGGTCACAGTTTCCACTTACCATCAGGTGGCTGGTGTGCTCGTTTGCCTACTAGATGCCATAAAAAAAACTAGTTAAACCAAAAATTATAAGCTTAAACCTAAATAAGTTGGCTTTAATTCAAGTAATAGTTCAGGAAATATGAATTGGCCGTGTGTAATCTTCACTTAGATCTTTTTGTTAATATCAAACAAAAGGTAATTGTAAAACTGCCCTCGTTCTTCAAACCGCATAGTGGGTTGAAAGGTTTTGATACTTGAGCCACATTGTCCGTTTAGTCTTAATCATAGTATGGCCAGTAAGGCTTAAACATATTTCCTAAACTATTATAATTATATCTATACTTTTAGGATTTTTATTTAACGCCCTTTAACATGATGATACTACATCTTTTGAATCATCAATAAAATAAAAAACAAGAAAAAATCGCTTATTTCAGCCGGTCCGTTTGTTTACGTGTTTAGTTTCTGACAACCAAATATATAATTTGAACAGGATTTAGTGTTCAAAAGTTAATAAATCTGAAATTAGGAATCGCTTTTACGTCAACTTTTCATCAAATTAACATTATTACCAGGGATCAAAAATTCAGATAGATATTTATCTAAAAGTCGCGGCGTTGCTGTCCATTGAATGAAAGTGGAATCAATTTGTAAATTTCAAATTGACAACAACGCCGCGACTAAAGTTTAGATACATATCTATCTGAATTTCCGATCCCTGGTTATAATGTTAATTTGATGAAAAGTTGACGTAAAAGCGATTCCTAAAATATAAATAAACGTATAATTTTACAAAATTCCCGGGATTTTTAAATAAACGAATGACCTACCAACAATAACTTATATTTAAGTATTTACAGTAACTATTACCTAGAAGGTATTTTCCAATTCACAGATTTAATAAATGTTACTTATTTTACCTGTAAGGAGCAAATTGACGTACAGTGTTATAGTACATGCAAAATAATAAATATAAACGTCTTGTAGAATCTCGGATAAAGTTAATCAAATAAGCGTCGTCATCTTAAAATATTAAAAGAATATTATATAAAATTAAGTAATGTAAAATTATGATTAATGATTTAGGCAAAATAACGTTTTGTCGAAATGGTCATTATGACAAATGTTTGGATATGACTTTAGGACAAACGATAAATGTAGGGATCGCGAATAACACCCGCCATATTCGTTTACCTTTTTCCGCTATTTGCCAACTTAAGGTAAATATCAATCCGAATGTCCGATCCTTGCATGTCTCACTGAAAGAGCTCCATTCAATAACGGTGTGACAGTCAGCCGCAATAAATACTCAATGTCCATCATCTTTATGTCCTTTTTGTTTGCTACGCCGTAGCCGTAGACTGTCTACGGCGTAGCACTTTGTTGTGACGGCCGAAGCAAGGAGAAGGATTTTACGAGGTAGGTTTACGGGATGGAATAAAATTTATAGGAGTTACATTATATACAAGACATATAAAACTTACTTTATTACAATGGGTATATAAGAAGGTTTAGCACTTAGTGTATTTAAAAAAAATGCCTTGTGCGAGTCAACTTCGCACAAGGAAGGTTCTGTGCTATTCTCGTATTTAATTTAATTTTACTTTTTATTTCTTATTGTTATGGATAAACTACTTTTCATGAGATACAGCTACAGATTGAGATACGGACGGAGATGAATGGATTTTGAATACGGAATTGACACTAATTTTTAGCTCTATTTTTTTTTAAATGTAGATGTGGGCAAACTAATTATACAACAGACATAATAGATGGATAGACAGACACCGAAGTGTTACTGTTAGAAATCCTTATTATTATTTTATTTCGAAATACCTAATTAAACTCGAAGCTGCTTATAACTTTTAAGTCTACGAACTTTCTTTAAACCAAGTTCAGTATCGAAACCCCAGTATTTAAGTCCTTACAAATTATCTCCAAATAAAGCTAAATGAAAGTTATAACTGAATTAACGGTCGAAGTTGAGACGACGCCTCGCATTGAGAAGAGACTTAAGTTCACGCATAAAGTTAAAAGTTACAAATACAAAGATACACTACCGAATCGCCCTTGCTTTGCTTCAGCTATCAAAATAAAATACTGCTTAAGCTTAAATAATAATTTACTTGTGGGAGGACCTTGTGCAGGGTCCGTCCGGGTTGGTACCACCATCTTATCCATTAACCTACCGCCAAGCAGCAGTGTTCGCATCGTTGTGTTCCGGTTTGGGGATAAGACAGCCGGTGAAATGACTAGCATAGAGGCATTCCATCTTAGTCCTCAGGGTTGGCAACGCATTTGCAGTCTTGTGAATGCGAATGTCTATGGGTCACAGTTTCCACTTACCATCAGGTGGCCTGTGTGCTCGTTTGCCTTCCCATGCTACAAAAAAAAAAAAAAAAATGAACTCTTTATTGTAATAATAATAATATGTCACTCGTGTGATTGCCGGGTTAGAATAGGCTATTTGACAAGGTGAAAAAAAACGTAATAATAATGTATATTCATATAAATTATGAGTTTTAAAATCGATTTAAGGTATTCTTACTTAAAAAAATGGATCTTTTATCCAAAAAACCACGATAAAACTTGATAATTTTTTATCTGTAGCCATTTTATCGAAAACGGAGCCGAATCCATGATGACGTCAAGGGTCGGTAAATATAACAGATTATAGGATGTCTGTTTATCCTGTAATCTGTGATGTCTGTAAATATTGCATCTGTCGTTCATGTCGTTGTCGTTCTGTTCTTACGTTCATTGGTTCTTGCGGTTACCACAGACAGTTGACGTTTGTTTGATTTTCTGGCTTTGCTATGATTAGCTAATGTCAGTTTGTTTATGTATTGACCACTGACGTCACTGATTCCTGTGCGACGCCATCTTGCCCAAGAAAGTGTTTTGGCGGCATATTTTAAAAGTGAATTTTTATTTCCTTTTTTTAGACGAAATACATAAAAGAATTTAAAATTACCACTTTTGGAGTACTCAATAAACACCAACAAATAATCTGAGATGGTTTTCAAAAACCTGTCAAATAGCCTATTGTGCCACTCCATGTCTTCCCGTGGATGTCGTAAGAGGCGACTAAGGGCATAAAGGCTTGTAGTACTGTTAGGCGATGGGCTTGCCACCTGTCACTAATACACCGGGAAACATCTTAGCCTACTTGTGCAAAATGTGGTTACTGAATTATCAAGAAGTTTTAAGACTTGGAAATATACAAAAACTCTTTTTTTGTTAAGAGTGCACCGAGCAAACGTCGAGCGTCCAGTAGCGACCTCAATACTATTATTGTTTTTTCTAAACTAAAGAATTTTCATGGAATTGGACGATGCTTTTTTGTAGCGCGAGTAAAAACAGAGTTTATGGAAAACGTAATAAACTTTAATAACAGTTACCCTTTGAGAAGTCAGCTTAACGGGAAAAGGTGGCCACTTTTTCCCGTTAAGTTAATAACTCGAAGGTCAATTGTTATTAAATTATGCGATATATCCTATACACTTGTAGCACAAGAAAGCACCGTCCGATTTGAAGAAAATACTTTAGTTTATAAGAAAACTCAATAACAGTAATGAGGGCGCCACTGTAAATCCGGCGTACGCTCGGCGCAGTCTTAATCTGTTCAATAGTTTCTGAAATTCCTATTAACATACAAGCAAACAAACAAGCACGCTATTTTACTTGTTTATGAAATAAGAATTATTAAAGAAAATCATTTTTATTAAATTCAGTTATTATCAAAAAAAGGATTTTTGTGACAAGCTTTTCTTGCCGTCTGTCCTTTTGTAAATTAATCATCTGCTTATCAACACTAATCTAATGAGTCCAATCACGGTATGTCTACGTTACTTATAGCTAAGATCCTGTCGCCACTTTTTGACTCCAGATCAGCTCTTAGATACCATAATATTGCATTGTCATTAAGTTAACAGCTCCTAATTTCAGCTTAATTAATTAACGGGAGCTGTTCTTACATTGACATGCAAGATTTGACCTGAACCATCATGAAAACATTGCAAGGTACAAGGTACCATTTTTTTTTAATTATCTTGAAGCAGTGTAATCTACACGTGGATTCGTCCGCGTAGATTCCAAATATCGGTATTCCCTCGGGAACTTTTAAATTTCTCGGGATAGCAAGTATCTGTTAGTCCAGGGATATTTTTTTATTATTTTTATTAGGGATATTATTATTTCATAAGCTATCTTTATTCCAAATTTCATCCAATTCCATCTAGCCGTTCCAGCGTAAAAAAGTAACAAACACACACAATCTTTCGCAGTTATAATATTAAGAAGGATTTTATTTACTCAAAGAGTACCGTCGGTTTTATACCAACCCAGAAAAAAAATCCAACCATCTAACTGGGGTAATGTTTGGTTGATACTTTCTTGCCTAAAAGACAACTTGGTTTGTTGGTTAGTAATAGGGGATCCTGGTTTCTGGTCATCATCATCCGTTTGATAGTTTTTTTTCAACTAACCATTCAAGCTGCCAACCAGATGTTCAATAAGGCTGTGTAATATTTAGCATAAAAACAAATGGTCTAATGATCGTCTTACATAACACGAATGGCATAATTGATCTGTATAATAAATCATCAATATACTCGTAATATAGTCATGATCATACCCCGGCCGGCGAGAGCAAACATGCGTTGACAGCTTAATAGTGCGAGGACACACACTTTGGTCGATGTCGATAAAAACAACACGATGTACTGGACCACCGTTATGATATGCAGAAGTATTAATTATTGTTGTAAACAAAATTAAAACCAAGTGATTGTATTTATTCAGTATTAAGATTTGGAATTTAACATTGTGATTTCACATTTTTTACAAAATAAATGTTCACCTCGATCTTCTATAATTATATTCCGCGTTATCGGCTATCCAAGTACACTGTTTCTTCTTGCGTGGCATGGCGGGTCGATAATACAGGGTGTCCCAAAATCGGTAAACCACATTGACACCGGAGGTAGGTCAGCTTAAGAGGTGCCGAACTAGCCTAACATGACCTCAGTAAAATGTGCACGGTTTTCGAGTTATTGCCAAATTAAAGGTTTTTATAAATTTTCACCTTTTTTAACACTGTTTGTGCCAGGATTCAGGCGAAAAGCTCTCGAACTTATTTTTTTTTAAATGTAGGGAGCCTGGGATAGTTTATTAAGATACCAAAAGTGTTATTTTGTCAATAACTAATGTAAATTTATGAAAAATATTGGATTAGTCTCGATTTAAATTATCAGTAAATCATTAATTTCAACTTTTGACACCTGCCGTGAAAAAAATTTACTAGAAGCGAAACGAGCAAATGATGTTTAAAAATTGAGCATGTTATGCAGATTCAGAAATGGTACAATACAAGTATCTTACTGCGATAAGAAAAGCATTCAATAACACTTTTCCGATGCCGCAAACCGTCGCCGTCAGGTAAAAACAATGCCGTACGATGTGATATCGCATTTGAGGCCTAAACATCTTATTTTTTGCCAAATGCACGAGATCGAAAGAGATGGAAATAATGCGCATCTCGGGCTGGATGAAAGTTGATGACCAAAAAAAAACGGGTTTAACTTTCAATGATTTATTTTAATACTTAAAATTAGTTACAATAAATGTTCAAATTGTCTGCCTCGGACTCTAATACATAAATAACACCGTCTCAAAAAATTTCGGCTCAATTTTCTTAAGGTAATTCCCGATATGGTCCGGGCTGCGTCGAATACACGCTGCCGCAATTCTTCTTCACATCTTATTGGTTTTGCATAAACTTTATCTTTCAAACATCCCCAATAAAAAAAATCCAATGGGTTTAGATCCGGGGAACGCGGTGGCCATAAAATTGGACCCAATCGCCCAATCCATCTCTCGGGGAATGTGTTGCTGAGGTGTTCGCGGACTAGTCGAGCGTAGTGTGCCGGGCAGCCATCTTGTTGGAACCACATCCTTTGTCTCAGTGCCAACGGTGTATCTTCTAAAAGTACTGGAAGATCATTTTCCAAAAATTGAAGATAATTTGTTCCATTCAAAATAGCTGGCAGTTCGACCGGTCCTATTATTTGGCCGTTAAAAATGCCCGTCCACAAATTAATTTTGAATTGGTATTGGGACCGGTCTTCTCTTTGTTCATGTGGGTTTGACAGCTGCCAGCTATGGGTATTATGTAAATTTAGATATCCATCCCTTCTGCAGGCTGATTCGTCGCTCCACAGTACTTCATTGAAGAAATTAGGATTTTCCCTGTATTTCTGAGTCATCTTCCGACAAAATTCAACACGGTGTGCGTAGTCCGTTGCAAGTAGTGTTTGGACGCGTTGGATATGGTAGGGATGGTATTTATGACGATTTAAAATTCTTTGTGCCGATGATTTGGGGACTCCAGTGCGGCGTTCAATAATTCGCACTGAAGTTCCTGGCTCCGCTCGTACTTCTTCCAAAACCACGTCGTCGTTAACAGTCCGAGGTCTTCCTCCTTGGGTACTCGTTCCTGGTAGCCTGCCCTCGTGATAAGCGTTTAGGGCTCTTAAAATGACGTTATGAGTCGTTGGATTTCGACCTGGATATCGTTCCGAGTACAACCTTGTAGCCAATCTTGCGTTGTACGTAACATTGCCTCGACTTGAAACATGCCTAGTTTCACCGTAAATCAAGAGCATGTCAGCGTAGTCGCCATGAGTGTACTGGGGATCACGGTTTGCCATCGTTGTTGTCGTAGCAGTTCCACAAAGCAAATCAGAGTCCAATAGAGTGCCGAGTTGTCGTTTTCAGAGAAATCAGAGTCCAGAGAAAAGCCAAGTCGATAATAACACACAGATGGAACGCAGAGAACACGGGTGTCGCACGAAACGCAAGGTAACGAACTGATTTGGTTCGAAGGCTACTGCTTATCGTGCTACTTGTAAATAAACGGACAAAGCACTCTATCCATCCCTTTCTTTAAACAATTGGTAAAGCAAGGCAGGTACAAAGCCCGAAGTGGAGGGGTCCAGGTAGAAATCCACACGTGCTATTAGTCACCGATATCCTTCAAAAGGGAGATGAACATTATTTCCATCTCTTTCGTTCCCGTGCATTTGGCAAAAAATGAGATGTTTAGGCCTCAAATGCGATATCACATCGTACGGCATTGTTTTTACCTGACGGCGACGGTTTGCGGCATCGGAAAAGTGTTATTGAATGCTTTTCTTATCGCAGTAAGATACTTGTATTGTACCATTTCTGAATCTGCATAACATGCTCAATTTTTAAACATCATTTGCTCGTTTCGTTTCTAGTAAATTTTTTTCACGGCAGGTGTCAAAAGTTGAAATTAATGATTTACTGATAATTTAAATCGAGACTAATCCAATATTTTTCATAAATTTACATTAGTTATTGACAAAATAACACTTTTGATATCTTAATAAACTATCCCAGGCTCCCTACATTTAAAAAAAAATAAGTTCGAGAGCTTTCCGACTGAATCCTGGCACAAACAGTGTTAAAAAAAGTGAAAATTTATAAAAACCTTTAATTTGGCAATAACTCGAAAACCGTGCACATTTTACTGAGGTCATGTTAGGCTAGTTCGGCACCTCTTAAGCTGACCTACCTCCGGTGTCAATGTGGTTTACCGATTTTGGGACACCCTGTATAAATGAATTTAATGATGGTAAATTAATTTGTCTCAATGTAATTTCTACGATTGACACCGATTGATTTGAGTCAATGTCAAATAGCAGTTGTTTATTATCGCAATATACACATATGATATGAAAGAGGTCTATTAGTTACGAGTATGTGAAAAGTATCTATTTACAACTGTCACTCACTCTTATCTATTACGAACATTCCCGTGAGTATGATAAATTGATTATAATTGTAATCAGTTGATTGAAATAGTATATAAGCTTAAAATAATAATTGTGCTTAATTCAATGTCGACTATTCTATCGACATCCATATGTCGATAGAATAGTCGATATTTAATTAAGCACTAGGAGCAGAAGCATTTTTGCTCTCGCCGGCCGGGGTATGGTCATGATGCATAAAACGAAATGCATAATTTCAAAAACAATAATGTTTTTTTTTAAATTCTAACGGCTTTCATTACCATCCATGTGGTCACAGTAACGCACAATAACAAGAAAATAATACTCATTACTAAATAAGTGTAAGGGAATAAAGGCTGGTTGTACTGTTAGGCGATGGGCTTGCTACCTGTCATTAATATACACTGTTAAACATCTTAGCCTAATTGTGCTAATTGTGGTTAAAGAGTTATCAACAAGTTTTTGGAGTTGTTGGTAATTCTGTAGCTCTGCCTACCCCACTCTGGGAATGAAGGCGTGAAGGTATGTATGTATGTATGTAAATAAGTGTTATGTTATTCGATCGTATGCCAGATAAAATTATATAATTGGTTTTTATGCTAAACGTTCATTATGCTTTTCATGGTTAGTTAAATAAAATTATGCGAAATGTTTTAATACTGATTAAGTAAGTACTTTTTTCTTAATCGACCAGTTAAGCTGCCAATAAGGTGGTCCGTTCAGGTCCGTAGGTATTTTTTCTTAATTACAGTTAACGTCACAAATTATTTCGAAATTTTTGCCTCTTATTTCACTGGAATAAGCCATGCAAATCCTTTCTTTGCTAAAACAATAACATTTCGTTACAAAAACAACCAAAGAGAACAATAGACAATTTATAACTTTTGCGAACTCTGTTCCATTCTTCAATTTGTCGATTCTAAACAAACCGACGGCCCGTAAACATGTTTGTGTACCGACTTGCCACGAATTCGCTTGATTAGTAGGCTGCGGCCGCAGGCTTTATAATTTCAAACCAAGTAGGTACCTACAGCGCAATAAGTCTTAGAAGTACAGGGTAACATCGAAGACGTGATCATTTATTTATCGTACGGCTTTATTCTCTACTTAAATTTTTAATGAATTAGATTAAAGCTATGCGGTTGCACCCGTTGAAAGAGTTTTAGTTGCAGCTTGCCGGCTAATTTTGGTGAGAGGACACTCAAAGATGATATGGTGGACTGTCTGGTCCAGGTGGCCACACTGGCAGCTTGCCAATTCGCTCCACCCCCATTTGTGCCACAGTAACGCACAGTTTCCAACCCCTGTCCTGATTCGGTTGAGCCTGCACCAAATTCGTCCGTCATCCTGAACACCGGTCGGCCTGTTAGTGAGGTCGAGCTCAAAGATGTTCTTAGCTATGGACCTGGATTCCCATTCTGCAGCCCATGATCGAAGCAGGTCTTGTTGGGAATCAGGATCATACATCTGCGGGGGGTTTTCGGGACTTTAGCCTGGTGTTTTTGAATTAAAAGATAAAGATAAAGACATTTATTCAGTAAGTAGGCCGCACGGGCACTTTTACACGTCAAGAATCTACCAGCGCTTCACAAGAGGAGACCACTGCTGAGAAGAAACGCCGCAAGAAACTCAGCAGCGTGACGACGATGACGACGTGTGACGTGTTTAGACGTGATCAAAAGTGATATGACTTAATTAAGCTTTAAAGTGGGATCCTAATAATTGAATCTCTCAATTTAGCACTCCGGCATCGTTTTATACACTTACAAGTGTCTATCTTAACTAAGTAAAAAGATGTCATATGAGCTATGTAAGCTATATAAATAATGTAATTTATTCTAAACAGTTCTGTCACCTTACCTGACAGAAAGAGATGCAAAAATAAACATGGTAATTTTCGTGCAAGAGCTCTTGTGCTGCCAGCTTGCTGGTGGTCCGTTGATGAAACTATACATTACATAATCGTTCCAGGTTGGAGAAATTAATTAATACGGTGCAAGCATTAAGTAAATACGATAGCATGTTTAAAGTAATATGGTTTTGCTAGGAAAAGGTAAAATAACCACACGTTTGTAATGTTGTTTTGTGTGGTCGTTTTAATAATTATTGGTTATACCAAGCTTTAAAAAACCCGACTGTTTTTATGCAATATTAAAACTCAAATTATCTGTACACGTTTAAGAATGCGAGACCAAAAAGTAAAATAAAACATGTGTTTTTATCAGTGTATCCAGCATAAATGCCACAAAAACAGAAATATGTACTAACTTTTGCGTAGGGTATTATGGGACCAAAATGATTGGAAATGATCTCCCCCATTACTTCTCGAGGGGAATAGATCGACTTAGCAATAACCCTGTATACAAACGTCTCCCAAGGCGAATTAATTATTTCCTGATGAGTTAATCATTGAGATTATTCAATTAACTAAGTGAATTGTGTTTAGTATCCGGTAATACATCAATTAGTATTATTAATATTGAGCTTTAGACAGCTTTCAAAGCGATATTAAACGCAATTATAATTAGCAAAGCTTCTGATTGACGTAGCCATGGTGGTGTGGTAGTTTTATTCCATTTTCCTGTAAGCAGGGTTTCCACTGAGAGTTCCAGTTTAGCATATTCCGGTGACATAAAGTATTTCCATCGCGAGCACACCTTTTGAAGGCATCGTTGTAACCTCCTAGGGCCTACCATACAACGAAATTCGTCAAAAGAATATGAATCTACAGGGCGTCCCACGGCTATGCCATATGGAAGGAAAGTACCTTAAATATTGTAGATGGAACATTTTACTGAAAGAAGACATTATTTGAATTTAAAAAACAATTCAAACTGCATTCATAGATATTTAAATAATTACATGGTTTAACCGGGAATCGAACCCGTTACACGAGAAAAATAATTACTCTGTAGCTTTATCATACCGATTGAAACGCTTCACCATAAGGATTATTTTTTGCTAAATAACATAGTGTCGGAAATAAAAGGAAGACCATGAATTTTAACATTTGATGTGAATTTTGTTCAGAAAAATGAAAAGCTGACATTGCCGTAAGGACATAGGTACAAGTGACATTATCATAAGTACCTATTACTAATAAATGTACCCACTTGAGAAGTACGCGTCATTTCCCTATTATAAACTACAAATAGAACTTAGACGTATTATTCTAAGTATCCACCACAACAAGATCAAAAAATCGACGAGGAGCGAAATAAACAAAAGAGTGCGACTTTGTATTCAACAAGAAGGGACTCATTTTGAGCATTTGATAAATTGATTAATTTTGTATTAAAAATGTTAAAATTCATGGTTTTCCTTTTATTTCTGACACTATGTTATTTAGCAAAAAATAATCCTTATGGTGAAGCGTTTCGATCGGTATGATAAAACTACAGAGTAATTATTTTTCTCGTGTAACGGGTTCGATTCCCGGTTAAACCATGTAATTATTTAAATATCTATGAATGCAGTTTGAATTGTTTTTTAAATTCAAATAATGTCTTCTTTCAGTAAAATGTTCCGTCTACAATATTTAAGGTACTTTCCTTCCATGTGGCATAGCCGTGGGACGCCCTGTATAGTGAATGAATTAAAGTCAATTATCTAATTTGACAATTGTCATATAAACAAAAAAAAACTACTTTACTTCCTATGCACTACATCTTAATTTCAATGGTTGTATTATGTACTATTTTTAGTACAACCGCAGGAGGGTATGCTAAACGGAGTCCGTACTGGGCCCGCCCCACTCTCAGTGGAAACCCTGCTTTAGAGCTCGTTCAGAAGTAGTTCCTAAACCACGCCGTTAAACATTTGTTAGTAAAACTGTGCGTTAACGTCTAAACGTGTAGAGCAGCGGTTCCCAAGCTTTTATGTCTCGTTAACCACTTAATATTTTTTTAGGTTTTGGGTAGACCCACAGCTTACCTAAAATGTCAGTCTTCGGGATCTTTTGCATGGATAAAGTTGGAAGTCGCGCAGGCAAAAACCGACACAAGCAACAGTTAATTTTTTTCCGGAAAAAAATTGTTAACAAAATAAAACCTTACACTCACAGAAAATAAAAATGTTATTTATAAATATAGATAGATATGTATTTATTTAAGGTACCTACTATCTGTGTATGAATCATGGATTTTTCTTTTAATGGAAGACCAAAGTTAAAGTCGCGAGCTGCTTAAATGGGTTCCACTAACATCTCATGACCCTATTTTGATCACTCGGACCTCCAAATTTTGCTTACATGGACCCCTTGCAGGTTGTCGACAGCCGCTGGGGGACAATATAGACCACTGTGAGAATCACTCGACTAGTAAGTTTCAAAAGTGAAACTTTTGCTTACATTTCTGCAATTCTCTGTAAATTTCAAAATTGAAACTTTCACCTAAAATTTCATGTAATATTCCGAAATTTACCGAAGTGAAATCGTTTAATTCCTGAAAATTACTAAAATTTTGTAATGTAACTTAAGTAACGGAAACTTTTCTTGAAGTTTAAATGAAATTTACTTGTGTCAGAATCATTTCTATCTAATTATGTAACTTTCAGAAGCTGTAATTTTCACAGTTAAGGAAAGTTTTATAACGTTTCAGAAATCGCTCATCACTACATTCGACTAGAGGTATATTGAAGTTAATAAAAACTAAATAAGAATGCGATTATCGCCATAGTCTGAGAGGGTTATTAGTTTCTTGCCGCGCTTCTACTCTCCAATTATGGTTATGGTCTTGTCCGAAGCGTTAGTAGATTCAGTCCATTGACGTGTAAAAGAGCTCTGATGTGGCCGATTCACTGAATAAACATTTAGAATTGAGAATTTTAGAATTCGTTTTCTATCTTGCTTTTATTTTTGCATTATGGTAGCTTTTATTAGCAATAAGACCTTCAATAACGATAGTAATTTCATTAAGACTTCAATGAAAACTGAGGTAAGTAAATTAATTAAAATTTAAATACATTTTAAATCAGCGTCCCTTTTTTACTAACTCATAACATAAGCGGTTTGCGGCGTGTTGTGTTTACATAATTCTAAAGAGTACCGAACGTTTTTTTCGATTAAAAACATTGTATTTGATATTGCTCAAAGTTATATCCTAACCACAGATATCCTTATCTACCTAGTTGGTTAAGTTCTGTTACTAAGGTTGATGCAAATAAAACTAACTTATCGTCGCTAGAAATCAATAATGCTGTAACCCTCAAAAACCAAACTTTATACTAGAGCCAAATTACAAACGCAAAAAAAATATAAAAAATCATACCTTCTAAACGGCAGGAGGCTTTCGGTCCCATTATGCAAATATTATTAAAATAAATAGTTTTGTTAAACTGAATACTTAAATTTGATATAAAATGGGTTAAAGGTGATTTTTGCGGGTTACAGCATTTTTTTTCTTTTTTTTTCCCCCGAAAGAATGCTGTAACCCAAAAGGGAAATGTCGTGGTGTAATTTAAAATACCAAATGAAAGGGCGTTTTAAATTGCTGTAACTAAATAACAGCCACTACAACAATTTTGGTCCGAAATTACTTACTGATTTAAAAAATTAAGACCAAATTAGTTAGGAAAGCAAAAACGCTGTACAATGTTCCAGAGATTAAGTTTCTTACCTTGTATTGCTGTAAGTCTCATTTCGACAAATCATACCGGAATTTAAGCGGGTTACTACATTTATTTGTTCTCCAATAATCTAAATATCACAAATACCTAATGCTGTAAAGTTTTTATTTTTCATCGTAGAAACACGAGACATCGACCATTCGACGCAGAAAACATTATGAAGTAAAAATATGCAAAAAAACGATTTTGGTAGGAGGTGCGGGTTACAGCATTATTGCTTTCCAGCGACGTTATGTTTAATTTTTAATTTCAATATGTATAAAAATTAAAAGCTTAATTAATATACATTTTGAAAAACAATTAACCATTTTTCTTAGTTTCCGCAATTCCCGATACGATCTTTTAACATTCACAGCCGGCATCGATGAAATTACGCATGACTTTTCTGTAAATTTCATTTTTTGAAATCGCTTAAAAGTTGGTCTTTGTTTGTATAATATTATAAAAAATCCTATCTCTGTATATGTTTAGAGACCAAAATTATATTTCTCAACATGACTTAATTCCAACTTATGAAGCAAGAGATTTGGTGTGTTTTCGTATTTCTGCAAAATCATGTGAAATCTTAAAGTCAATTTAATAAGTCATCAAGATTGATTGCTTTGAATACATTCGTATCAGAATTTAAAGCAAGAAGTCTGTTAAATATGTCACGCAAATTTGAACTCTCTACAGGAACTCTTACAAAAGTTGGGGCCGTTATCAGTATCATCGTCGTGCGTGATTTTAACTATGATTTTATCGTCCGAAATGGGAATACTTCAAGCTCGTACATCAAATAATTGCAATAGTTTAGAATACATTATTTTCATTATTATTCTATATAAATTAAAGTTTTGATTAATATACAGGTTTATGCAAAACAGCTTTAATTATTTTTTATTATTGTAATTAATCTCAGTAGCAGAACTTAGTAACCGACTAGGTAGCCTTTTTTAGTATAACAATAAAACTAAACATGTATTGTAAAACAGCTCAGAATAACAAAGCTTTCGTGTAAATAAAAATACCTCTGGCGTTTACGCCGTCATCATACAAAACTTTATTTTTGTCGCATCCGGAGCATCCCTTGCGAAGGTGACTTTAGACCGGTCGATTTGCCTTTTCTAAGCTTTTTATTACCTTGATCACGCCAAGTTACGATCCCCCGAGTTACGATTAAGTATAGTTAATTACGCAACGGATTTTGATGCGGTTTTTTTTAATAGATAGAGTGATTCTTAAGGAAGGTTTATATGTATAATACATTCCACGCGGGCGAAGCCGCGGGCGGGTCGCTAGTTTCTCTATATAAGTATTTATATCGTTGTCTAGTACCCATAGTACAAGCCTAGAGCTTAGTTTGGGACTAGGTCAATTGGTGTGAGATTGTCCCCTGAAATTTATTTATTTATTTATTTATTTATTTAATAGTATACACATGCACGCACATCTATATTTCCGTGGCAATCTCTTTAAACGCCTTTCAAAATGGCGCCGATATCAATTCCCCGGCAATCGTGTTGAGTTACGGATCGTTCAATACACGAGCAGCCTGTCGAACCCATCACCCTCGGGGTTAACCTCAGCCCTGGCTCAGGTAGCCGACAATATCTCGAATAATAAACACTTAAGTTTCTTGAATTAAAAAAAATATAGCCAGAAACTAAGAAGGGTATTTCATTTTTGACACAGCGTTTTTTTATGAATTTGCTCGAATTCTTGGTGCTACTTATTTATTTATTTATTTATTTTATGGCATGGGAAGGCAAACGAGCACACAGGCCACCTCATGGTAAGTGGAAACTGTGACCCATAGACATTCGCATTCACAAGACTGCGAATGCGTTGCCAACCCTGAGGACTAAGATGGAATGCCTCTATGCTAGTCATTTCACCGGCTGTCTTATCTAAAAAACCAGAACACAACAATGTGAACACTGCTGCTTGGCGGTAGGTTAATGGATAAGATGGTGGTACCAACCCGGACGGACCCTGTACAAGGTCCTCCCACAAGTAAAAGTAGTGGTTATGTAAAAGCCCAGAATTCAAAATTATAATACAATTACCTAGTTGGTGTTAAGGGGTTGCCGAAACAGGCAGAAAATATGATGATGATTGGTATCATTAGTGTTTGATTTGATTGACAGGAAAGTTAGTACCTAATTGTTTTTTTTTGTTGGAAAAAATATAAATATCAAAAATCTGCTTCACACAAAATCCCAATTTGTGAAACCTCTTGAATTGACCTTTCACCTTGAAACTAGACATTTATCTACATATAAAGAGTAATGACGTAAGTGAAGTCTGAAAAAAAAAACTGTATAAACACCGAAAATTTCACTATTTCATTGGCTTTTTTATTAGATATTTGGAGACAGTAAAGATAAAAAAAAAGATACATACATACATACTTTCACGCCTTCATTCCCAGAGTGGGGTAGGCAAAAAAAAGATAACAGATGTTTATTCAGTAAGTAGGCCGCACGGGCACTTTTATACGTCAAAAATCTACCAGCGCTTCGAAAGAGACCACTGCTGAGAATAAACGCCGCAAGAAACTCAACAGTAAGTCGTTTTTTAAATATTGCTAATGATATTAAACAATAATAAACTTAACCTAGCATTATATAAAACAATGAATCACACATAAAACCAAAAAATAATATATTCATGCGTAGTTGAGCAGGAAAATGTGTCAAAACTCAGAATTGTCACAAAAATAATAAGTAACAGTAATTAAAAATTCAAAAGTATACAAGTTATACTAACCGGTGACGGTGCAAGACAATCTGGATAAAAGTTTCGATACATTCTCCTACAGAAACCGTGTCCCCTAGACAAGATACAATGATTACATATTTTTATGACTAAGTTATTATTAAATTATTTAGATGTGGGCCAAGCATTTTATCTGTTAGATAGTCTTCGACCCTATAGTAAGCTTTAGACATCAACGACTTTTTCAAGTAAGTTTTAAGTACTGGAAATGGTAACTTTAAAACAACGTCAGGTACCTAATTTATTATAGAAAAGGATGCATTGACTAGTTTGGTTTTGGTTGTGTGTTTTTGTGTTTAGATATTTTAGGAATCAGATATTTTACAATGTCAAATTTCACCAACAACCTAAGAGACGATTACAGTGTTAACAGCTGTCAAAATGTTTGAACTAACAGTCAATTAACACTGATTAACATTTAACATCGTTTGGTACTTCTACCTTACCTATTCATTGATCTTCTGAAGACTTATAACCTTTTTCTCTAGGACCCTAGAATTTGGGGCTAGGCCAATTTATGTGACTTGTTTTTTAATTTTTATTCTATTTATACACCGTGTTTTTTTTGATTTACGATAACTTCGGCATATTACTAGGTACATCCATAGAAACTAAGTGGTAGATTAGATTTTGAAATATTGCAAAAAAATGTTTTTTTTTCTGTTTAGTACAAAGTAATTAAAATGTTGTATCTTTGGTCATTCTAAAAGGGCCTTTAGAGTTAACTCATACATAGTCAGTGTCAAATACGTCAGTGTTGGCGTGACGTGACATACACAGACATTTAAGAGCCTTTTAGACCAGTTCAACGTGATTAACTGATTAAATCTAAAAATTAAATATCTTTAAAACCGTTACAGTTATCATTTGTCTGTCTTCGGGAAATTAACTTTATTTGACCTAAAGAACGTTCCCTTAAAGTTATCGCAAATCAAAAAAAACACGGTGTATTGGTTTCATAAATTCATCCAAACTATATACGCAGATATAACTTTTTGGATGGATATAATGACAAAACCAAACTATTTTTTTTAAATAATATGACTCGATGCATTTGTAAAATTGAATTTTATATTACGCTTTTTATTTCTGAAACGTTTCTCATATTATCATAGCCTTTCGCAAGGTTTACCCTTGTTTCGCCGAAAATTATTTAGTAAATTCTTAACTCCCCAAACTACGTATCCCATATTTTCATTTGGTCAAATTTTCATTTCCCAATTCAACGTTTTGCACTGATATCATTTCCCAACGAATGATTTGATAAATTATTTTTAGACAAATTATTACCTGGGATTCTTTTAAGATGTCAATTAGGTTTTCGTCAAATGTATTGATTGGCATAAAAATTAACCATAACCTATCTATATCTGAGAGCAGTTTCGTTCTTGGGTTCATAAAAAAAAATAACCCTAACCTACCTATCTCTGGGAGCAGTTTCATTTTTAGGGTCATAAAAAAAATACCCGTACCTACCTATCTCTGGGAGCAGTTTCGTTTTTAATCCAATTTATATTTGTTTCAGTCAACACAATTATTTACCACATAAAATTTGACAATATGTTATTTGCCTTAGCAAATCATTTGCTACACAATTATTTACCATATAAAATTTGACGTAATAAAATATTGCAATATAAAAATGTAGCGAAATAAAAAAATTACGATGTAAAATTATGCCAAGGATTGATTTGCCAAATAAAACTTCGGCGCAAAGTTGATTGCTAAATGAAATTTCACGAAACATAATTCGGCAAAAAGGCAGTACACCCTTTCGCAAGCATGTCCGTGGCCTATTTCTGTCCGTCCAGCTGCGTCTCCATTCAGCTTCCATTTCTGACATCTATTTGTGTCGTTCCATGTGAGATATATGGAAATCACGCTGTACGCTATTATTTATCTCACTTTGTTTGTCTGTCGTTCCAGTTCAAAACTTGTATGACATTTTTAACTATTTCCCGATATTGTAATGGGCTGTAATTTGGAATAAGTAAACAAGAGGGCAATGCGAATTTGGCGAAGCTTTATTTATTGTTAGGTAATAGTGTTTTTTTTTATACGTTTGAATTCTAGGACATATTGGGGTCTGAGGGTGGAAACAGGATATTTTCCGACGTGAAGTTGTAGGTAAACCCACTGAATTGGGTTTCGTTGATTTCTTAGTTCTTTAGTTCTAAGTTTCGTTTCATGAAAATCGGAAATTGGTATTTTTTATTTAATAGTATTTTATAAAAACAAATTGAATAAAATTAAAATTTCAATGCAGCTACTTGCGGCATCGTGCCGAGGACACACGCAGCGTTACCCCGCTGCACTGCGATGCTCGCTCTTTGGGCAAAAAAAGAGCCTTGTCTATGGTCGTCAGAGACTTCGATTAATTTGTCTGACACTTCTTTGATATATTTCTTTCGGAAATACCGATCCAAAAATCTATTAAATCGGTTTTGTATCTTTATAATCGTTAGTTAACTTTTAATGTGGTTACAGAATTATCAGGAAGTTTTAAGACTTGTTGGTAATTCTTTAGCTCTGCCTGCTCCACTCTGGGAATGAAGGCGTGAGTTTATGTATGTATGTAACTTTTTAAGTTACACGGCCATTTGAATTTTGGATGTTTGTTATTCAAATAATCCAGAATGGCTGAACGGATCTGCATTAAATTTGGCACAAAGATAGATTATAGTCTGGAGCATAGGCTACTCTTTTATCCTGGAAAATTGAACAGTTCCCAAAGGGAATAAGGATAATCGAATCCCTTGTGGACGGAGTTGCGTGCAATAACCTGTACAAATGTATTTCACAAAGTACTAGGTCGCTTAAACATAAAAAAGACAAAGAGATAAAAGATGTTTATTCAGTAAGTAGGCCGCACGAGCACTTTTACACGTCAAAAATCCACCAGCGCTTCGCAAGAGACCACTGCTGAAAAGAAACGCCGCAAGAAACTCAACAGTCAGTCGTTTTTTAAAAATTGCTTATGGTATTATACAATAAGAAACTTAACCTAGCATTATATAAAACAACGAATCTCACATAAAACCAAAAAATAATATATTCATGCGTAGTTGAGCAGGAAAATGTGTCAAAACTCAGAATTGTCACAAAACAAATAAGTAATAGTACCTAATAAAAAAAATTGAAATTATACATGTTATACTTAAACCTGTGACGATACAAGACAACCTGCATAGAAGTTTCGATACATTTTCCTACAGAAACCGTGTCCCCTAGACAATATACAATGTTATTTAATAAGCAAACAACTGTTACGAGTATTATTCCGAGTCTGATTAGTTAATAAACGTCTGGAGCATTGTTCTGTCGAGGAATACCACTGTCACAAGTAATTACAACGCGTTTTACTTCTATAGCTTAGTAGTATAACAAGCGGATTCTGTCCTTTTCTTAGTAAGTAAAATCTTTGCACAAAAATATATTGTTTCACAAAAAAATATATGAAAATAAATTATGTAAAAAACGAACTTATCCCTTTAAGGGATCTCTTCCAGGTAACCTTGTAATAACTAGGTGGGCACAACGCATGAGGATGGTGAAAACCACCCCTCCATACACCTACCCTTTTCATCGTTTTCTCTCACATTAAATTAAACTGCATGTCAGGTACATACATAATTTCTAAAAGTCATAATTCCGAATTGATCACATTTCTGAATATTCATAATGCTAAAACCAATGTTTTAATAAAAGGTTAAACCTAAACTAACCTATGTATCGCAATAAAATTATACATCCATACATAAACTCACGCCTTCGTTCCCAGAGTGGAGTGTAGGCAGAGCTACAGAATTACCTACGAGTCTGAAAACTTGTTGATAATTGTTTAACAAGATTTTGCACAATTAAGCTAAGATTACTTACATAATTATACATTTTAGTCTAAGATAACCTCTAGCTTAACATTCTCGTTGATAATGAGAACAAATGAAGTAATTTATTAACAGTAACTATCATCGAATGCCAATTGGACAATTAGACCAAAACAAAAAACTCACGGTTTTTACATTCTAATTCAAAAGCATAGGTAATTTGAAGAGACCAATTTCATTAATTTTGTATTTGACCCAATAGTTTTGTTTTAATATCTTTATTTACTAAGCAGTCATTTTATGGATGACATGATTATTTTAAATTTGGGTTGGCATTTTCTAATAAATTACAACAATTAAATAATATCCAATGATACAAAGTGATTGTAATAGTGTAATAAAACGTAATATTTGAAGCGGTTTTCGCCTAACCCGTGAGATACACCTAGGAGGGCTTCGAGCCAAAAACGAAAGTCAAACAAAGGTCAATTATACTTTTGTCGAAATGTCCGAAATAGATAAATAGGTATTTCAAAAACTTAATAATGCAGAACGGCTTTAAAACCCTATTCCTCGAAATGGTTTTTAAACTGAAGTAATTTAAAAAATATGAACAATGCTAATTGTCTAGAGCTACTGCTCTGTTTCAAGTCCCATGGCATCGTCGTGTCATGTATAAATAGAGCCTTGACCGAGAATCCTGTTTTTTTTTGGGTCTGTAATTAAACTCCCTCGTCATCCCGAAGGACGGCCTGTTCGAGCTCACGAATTATTTACTGAAGCAAAACAAATAAGTGAATTGATATTTTGTATCTTCTTTGTCTTGTTTTGTAACATTTGCAAAATGTATACGATAATATTGTGAAATAATTTTACATCTAGGATACCTTTTTTCACAAATTGACCTAGTCTCAAACACCCGTAGCACAAGCCTAGAGCTTAGTTTGGGACCAGGTCAATTGGAGTGACATAGTCTCCCGATATTTATTATTATTTATTATTTATTTTAGGAATCTGTGTGGTTCCCGGGTTAGAATAGTGCCACTCCATGTCTTCCCGTGGATGTCGTAAGAGGTGACTAAGGGAATATAGGCTTGTAGTACTGTTAGGCGATGGGCTTGCAACCTGTCACTAATACGCTGGTAAACATCTTAAGCCTATTTGTGCAAGATGTGGATACAGAATTATCAACAAGTTTTTAAAGTTTTGGGTAATTCTGTAGCTCTGCCTACCCCACTCTGGGATTACAGGCGTGAAGGTATGTATGTATGTATGTATTTTAGGATATTTATGAGCACCCAGTGCTCTCTTTAATCTATTATAAAAGATAAGTTAGGAGTAATTTTGTATGGGAGCACTCCACTTTTCGATTTACCCAAAATAAAAACCGCGTAAAAGCCTATAAAATGTTTTAATAAAAAAAAACGCTGGTGAAAAATTAATTTATCAAACCCTTTTCATCTAAAGAGCGTCCAAAGACTGAGCTTTATGATGGTGTCACTATACACGGAGCTTAAAGCTCGCGGCTATGAGCTTGATTTGTCGCGAAATTCGGCAATAAACTTCAGCACCTTTTAACGAAAGTAAACAGAGCTGGGCTTTAGGGAGCTTTCGGAGTGCCTGTAGATTTTAATTGTGAAGCTTTCAAATGGACTGTTGTTTTTTGTTTATAGTGGGAAAAGTTTCAATATTTGACTAGCGCTTTGCACATTGCATAAAAATGCTGGAATGTTTACAAGCCCTCTTTAGTCTCTGCGAATAGGGACTAAAGCTCCTTTTTAATCTCTAGGGTTTCAAGTATATTTATTTAAAATTTACTTTGGAACCATAAACACCCCATCACGGTATTTGTGAATGGAGGATTATCGCATTTTCAAAGATCTTGCATAGACAATTTTAAGGGCGTGGAAATAACATCAAAAAGACAACTGTGCAAAAATATAATTAAAAATGATTTAATTTCGTCAAACACGACTAATGATTACGAATGTGAATATATTTTATTATAGTAAGGATGAATGAATTTTATAATGAATGGTTATTGAACCATGCATTATAAAAATAGTTTTCAAGTTTGAACCTGTTGACTTAATATGCAAGCATTTAAAGCGACACTTCACATAAAACAAAACCAGAAAAGAAAAAAATCGCGTAATTTTTTTAATTTGTAATTTTTTTTTATTTTTTGCGTACCAGGACCTTGTGCAGGGTCCATCCGGATCGCTACCACCATCTTATCCATTAACTTAGCGCCAAACAACAGTGTTCGTATTGTTGTGTTCCGGTGTGGGACTAAGACAGCCGGTGAAATGACTAGCATAAAGGCATAGAAAGAAGAGGGATGGAAATCTTAGTCCTCAGGGTTGGCATTTGTATCTTAGTATTGCAATCTTGTGAATGCAAATGTCTACGGGTCACAGTTTCCTTGGGTTGTTCAGCGGTTGTCATAAATAGTTTATTAGGTCAGGGGGGCTATTATGACATAGCTATACAGTTTATTTTACGGTGAGCGTAAAGGTCAGAGCTATAGCAGTTATATAGCTCTGTCCTTATCTGAACTGCATTGCTATGTTATAATAACCCCCCGTTTTCCATATCCTACCCTTTTAGTTCTAATTCTAGCCTTCATAATAATAGGTATTAATTATTATGCAATAAATTAATCAATAGTCAGGTGGCTAAGAATATAATGAATAGAAAACGATAAGCATACTCATTAAAAAAATATATTTAAATACACAGAGAAACAGAAATAAGATACAGAAATAAACACTGCCGCTAGCTAGCTTTGTAGGCTTAGTGCCACCACGTCATCTACATAATCAGATCATCTTTCTCTCTTAATTTTTTCTATCAATACAACCTAAATCGTTCTTACTGGCAGAACTATCACTGCTTTAGTTACCTAGTTATTCTCAAAGTTCAAGAAGGTTAATTTCCACTTCGATGGTGAGTAGTAGAGCACTTGCTTGAGTAAGCATTTCATTACTCAAGTAAAATTATCTGTAAGTAGATCGAAATGTAAATACTTACTAATACACTAATACACGCACACGCACACACCCCCCCCACGCACACACGCACACACACACACCCACACACACACACACACGCACACACACACACACACACATACACGCACACACACAAACGCACCCGCACGCGCGCGCACGCACACTAAATACGGTTTGTACGTTTGTTCGATGCGGTAAACGTATACCTTTTTAAAAGTTGTAGTAACTAATTGAATTGTTTAAGATGTAATTAGACGCAATCAATCACCCTTCGGGAGTCATTAGATGCAAGCACTCGATGGAAACTTACGTAACATTAAATTATGCTTATCATGATAGCACTCCACTTGGTGAAACAATATTGCTTTTGATATTGTTAAGTAAATACGCAAGTAATAACTTATTTTAATATGATAGATGTAAGTCAGTCAAACTTTAAAACATTTATTTTATTTCATAATTTTTAGTTATCATAATAATATAATGCCGTTATGTAGTCCCACATACATATACAGGGTGTAAGGGACGGCTCACCGAAAACTAATACCATAGCTTCAGACCATTGTACTGAACTGAAATCCAGTGGAAATTTTCCCGGGAAAACGAAAATTTTCTCGTTTTTTACGCGAAAATGCCGTTTTCACAGTTTTTTCACAAAATGAGCTTCAGTTTGTCATAATATGTTGTCCTAGATCGGTTTATATGCAAAAACATGGAAAAAAAAACGAGATTTTTTTTGTTTTCCCGGGTAAATTTCCACTGGATTTCAGTTCAGTACAATGGTCTGAAGCTATGGTTTCAGTTTTCGGTGAGCCGTCCGTTACACCCTGTATAAATACCTATACAAGGTGTAAGGGACGGCTCACCGAAAACTGAAACCAACGAGAAAATTTTCGTTTTCCCGGGAAAATTTCCACTGGATTTCAGTTCAGTACAATGGTCTGAAGCTATGGTTTCAGTTTTTGGTGAGCCGTCCCTTACACCCTGTATATAATTGGTAAGAAACTATTGGTCTAAGATCCGAGTAGGAGACGACCTTCACCCAGCAGTTTATTCGATAAAAAGTATTTTATTACCAATTTAGTATGGGAAGTAATACATGGCAAATAGGTTGGCTGAAAAATTTCAGTCTGCAGCCTACTTATAGGATATTTCAAGATCGCAGCAAGCCAATGCCGCGGGAAAGTCAAATTCATATATTTACATACATACATACCTACCTTCACGCCTGTAATCCCAGAGTGGGGTAGGCAGAGCTACAGAATTACCTACAACTTTAAAAACTTGTTGATAATTCTGTAACCACATTCTGCACAAAAAGGCTAAGACGTTTAACAGCGTATTAGTGACAGGTTGCAAGCCCATCGCCTAATAGTATTACAAGCCTTTATTCCCTTGCACTGTGGTTCAGCGTGTATGGAGAGAGTGTCATAAGTCGATTTGTCCAAAACTTCCAACATTATTGGGAAGAAATGCATATATTGTTGTTAATTATGAATTTATTTGATAAAATAAAGGACTTACAATTAATTTTATGTGTATATATTATTGAATAATAATAAAAAAAAAACAATTAAAAACGTTTCAAAATTCACTATATTTCAATACTGTATAATTAACACTTATAAATAGTAAGTAACATGTTTTCACTTAAAAATATAATAAACAATACCTTAATACTATTTAATTTAAAAAAAAACAACTTATATTGAACGCAAACATATTTACTAAGTTTTTTCGTTATGTGCAATTCATGCAGTAGAATGAACCGCACGTAAAGAGTTGTTATCTTAAAAATACTATAATTAAACTATCTAACACTCATTAGTGAAACTTTAATGAGCTTAGCAATAATGTAATAAACTAATGACAGATTTAGATGAAACACTTTTTTTTCCTAGGAAGCTTTCTAAGACCCGTAACTAGTGGGTCAGAATTTAATAAAAGTCGATTTTAAACATCGGTATTCGTCGCAACACGTGACATTTTTCTAGTATTGTTGAGCCGAAACGCTTTTTTATTTTTATTTGTAGCTTCGGCAGCTTCTTCTGATAGTTCTCCTATGGATACCATCATGTGATCGAACTGATCGATTACTTCAGACCCATGAATCAGAACTTTGTGAATGGACGCTGGCAAATTGTACCACGGATATTCCTCAACAAGCTGTCGAGCCGTGTCTAAAGCAAACGATTTAAATCTCTCAGAATTAATTTTGTAACCGGAATTGAGACAGTTAAGAATTGTACCACAACTATCAATAAGCTCTTGCTTAATTCCTGTAATTTCAGCAGAAATGGCAGAGTTAGCAAAAAACCTACGTGCTGTATTCCCATCATTCGAGTTGCCGCTTCCTCCGCTACGCGGCTTGTCCACTATCAGACCTAATTTATTTTTTTAATTCTTTTTAAAATAATCTTCTTCGTTCTTAGATAATTGTTTTGTCTCTTTTGCAAATTGGAAGCGAATAGGGCGACAGTACCTAGTTGATGATGGGCGAGGATTCTTCCATAATATTTTTTCTTCTCCTGTTGTTGCAACTATGACGAATAAACTTCCATCTTCTAAATTGGGTCATCGGAAAAGCACTGGTTATACTCACTGTGTCCGGTACTACCGTCAAAACCCCACTTACCAACTAACATAACATCACCTATGGTCTCGGGATCGATACTTGATAACAGTATATTTTGAGAATCCAGTATTCTTTTAACCGTGTGGTTCAACAAATTTTGTAACTCTACTTCGGCACTTTTTTCAGTAATAGTTAATTTTTCAGGGTAACACTGTTTCTTGGCTTTTAAAACCTTATGATACGAAGGCAAAACTGGATATTGTTTACTATTAATGAACTCTTTAATTAAAAGGTATTGGTGTTTTGTTAATTTTGCTTCTGTGATTAGCGATAGGATCTCACTTGGATTCACTTCACATTTATGACTATCATTTGGCCCACAACTCGAGGTTGACGAAGTATTTATCAAAGCATTGACGGCCGAGTTATCAATTTTTGAGAGGTCCACTAATCTCCTTCGCTGAGTTCGTTTACTGCAAGACTCAAAATCTTTCTTCGGTCGACCGAGATTTGATGTCATTTCTTGACCAGTAAACTAATTTTCTCTCGCAGATACCGACTCATTCTTTGCTATATCTATAGTTTCAAGGACATTTAACCATTTTTCATGTTTTCTGACTAGTTCATATTTATTACTTTCTGCTTTTTTCCAGTAATCTGCGATCCTTTGGATTATGCCATTAACGCGTTTACTTAGAACTTCGATTTCAACGTTTTCAGCTTCCGGGACCATTTCCAAAACTCGATATTTTTCCACCTGTGATCCTTTAGCAAGATGCCATAGTTCAAATATGTGCATTCTTGTAAACTGAACTTGCAAAAAAGAACCTGTTAGAAAGAAAACAAAATACATTAGAAATTGACAAATATCGTAGCATCTTCTACGAACAGCGTAGAGGACGAATTAATAAAACATCTAGCAAAATCTAGCAGAAGATGACTATTGGCACAATAACTAGACTTTTATATGCTTTTTAAACAATCAAAATTATTAATGGTACAGCATGGCGTCATTGATAAAACTCAATGGTAATACACAAACAATTTAAATATTTTTATAAAATTAGGTGTCTCGTAGCTCTCAAATAAATATAAAATGTATAGTAAAAATAGCTAGTAAAAATATTATTATTAAAACACATACCTTTGTCATTAATTTCTATGATGATTCAATAGAGTTTATCACAACAAGTTTTTAGAAATCCGTCAACAAACAACTTTCACTTTAATGATCTATTGATAAGACTAATTACGCGGTTTAAGTGTGTTCACTTCAGAGGTCTGAAAAACAATGATCCCGACTGATTACTTCAAAACTATTTATAGTTTTAAGTAGGCTGGTAATGAATGTGTTATCAGAGAAGTACAAATCATAGCTCGGCTATTGTTGATTATTTGGACTTATGACCTATGAGCGGGACCATAGTGCCTTGGTCGCCTCTTACGACATCCACGGGACTAATAATGATAAATATTTGCGGCGCTTGATGGTTTGGTTTGTTAATTATATTTTATTTTCATAATATTCGACGTTATAGTACGATTTTATTCAAATTAAACTCTACTTAATTGTTACGCCAAAAACAACCCTATACCTTTAAGAACTCAAGGAAAAAGCTGTCAGAATAAATTTCAAACGTCGCTTAATCCAGACACGGACAATTTTGAGGCCCCATCTTTGGGCTCTCACCTAATGGGTTTTTATTTTAATAGGGGCCTTGGACGAAGTGTCCAACAGATTTGTTTGGAAATGAAATGGGATTTTGAGATTATTTTTTGTAGGAAAAGGATTTAAATTTTAAGGGAGAACATTAATGAAAGGAGGCGAAGTTTATTGGTAAGATTAAGAAGTTGCTCTCGGTGAATGTTTTTTTTTTAATGGCATAGGAAGGCAATCGGGCACACACACCTGATCGTAAGTGGAAACTGTGACCCATAAACATTCACATTCACAAGACTGCAAATGCACTGCCAACCCTGAGGACTGAGATGGAATGCCTCTATGCTAGTTATTTCACTGGCTGTCTTATCCCCAAACCGGAACACAACAATGCGAACACTGCTGCTTGACGGTAGGTTAATGGATAAGATGGTGGTACCAACCCGGACGGACCCTGCACAAGGTCCTCCCACAAGTAAACGAATGTAGAAATCAATTATTGGGTATTTTCATTACGCTGCCGTAATAGCAAAGAAAGGCATTCCGGCGTCAGCAAACTTCTCTATTCGGCTCTAGTTCCAAATATGCTAGACACTATCGTTAGTTTGCTTTGTTTTTCTTTTGTTTTTAATACTTAAATTGTGCCAAATTGTCGATGCTGTTTACTGGTTAAGAAGGTATTTCTATTTTAAATAGGTATGTTTCTGTAAGGCGTCTGTTCACAACAACGCACACAACACAAACTACAAAAAAATAAGAATATGTCAAGTAAACCTTCAGCATTGTAAGGACGCAATGTCGGAACTATGTCAATACATAGTAAGGGAAAAGATTGATATAGTCCTGATGCAAGAACCATATGTATGGAAAAACCAGGTCACAGGCCTGGGAAGCCAGGGGGGTGACCTACACTTCGAAAGAAATGGTGAGTTACCCCCTAGGGCATGCATTTATGTAAGTAGAGACTTAAGAAATATGGGATGCCTTATGACCATATGTTTCAGAGACCTAGTCGTGGTAGAAATCAACCTCGTGACAAGGAGTGGAGAGAGAATCAAAGCAGCGATGGCAACATGCTACATCCCAGGTGAAAGCAACGCGCCAACTAGAGAATTGGAGGAAACGATTATAAGATATAAAGGTAAGAAAACACCCATTCTTGTAGGCTGCGATGCAAACTCACATCATGAGGTGTGGGGGAGCACCGACACCAACAAGAAGGGGGAAGCACTACTAGAATTTATTGTAAGTAATGACCTGGACATACATAACACAGGGACAACCCCAACCTTTGTAACCAGGGCTAGAGAGGAGGTATTGGATATAACAATTACCTCAGGGGGGATAGGCAAACATGTAAGAGACTGGAGGGTGGACCGGGAGGACAGTATGTCGGACCACAGAAGACTACTGTACGGCCTGGACTACTACACGGAAAGAACGAAAATAAGAAACCCTAGGAAAACGGATTGGGAGCAATATAACGACATACTAAGTAAATGGACACCGAGCCATAGAAGACCAGAAACGAGTGAGGAACTGGACAGAGCTGCAAAAGATCTGAACAAGGCCATATCAAAAGCCTACCTATCGGCGTGTCCGGAAAAAACGAGCAACGGAGACAAGGGACAGCCGTGGTGGAATAAAGAGATACAGAAACTGAGGAAGAGATCTCGTAAAGCGCTAAGATCAGCTCTGAAAAGGAACAATGATCAGTGCTGGCACGAGTACAGAAGCATTAGGAACAAATATACTAATACTAGAGAAAAACTGAGAGCACAGGGATGGAAAACATTCACGGGTGAGATACAACGCTACACAGAGGCAGCGAGATTAGTAAGGGTACTGTCGAACGAGAGAACCTGCCAACTGTGTAGCTGATAGTAGGATCGACCGAACTGACGGACCCCAAAGAAGTACTGCAGCACATGGTAAAAATACACTTTCCCGATTGCAGGGAGGACAACTTACATGAGGCTGCATTAGAAAATAATAACGAGATAAGGGAAGCAGGGGAAACGATGAACCTCAAGATAAGTGTTGAAGTGGGGGAATGGGCTATAAACTCCTTCGCCCCCTACAAAGCGGCAGGACCAGATGGAGTGATACCCGCACTACTACAAAAGGGGTTGAAATACATCTGGAACCATCTGAAAGAAATTTATGAAAGAAGTCTGGTGCTAGGCCACATCCTGAAAATCTGGAGCGAGGTAAAGGTAATATTTCTACCTAAACCAGGCAAGAAAAACTACAAGGACGCTAAATCCTTCAGAAGCATAAGCCTCTCATCATTCGTATTGAAGGCATTGGAGAAGATCATAGATACACAGATAAGGACAAGCATGCAAGGTGGTAGACTACCCTTACACGGGCATCAACACGCCTACATGGAAGGTAAATCAACAGAGACAGCTCTGCACAACCTGACTACAAGGATAGAAAGAGCATTAGAAGACAAGGAGTTGGCACTGGGATGCTTCTTCGACGTAGAGGGAGCATTCGACAGAGCTACTTTTGGTGCAATAAAGAAATGTATACGGAGGGATGACATAGACCCCGCAGTTAGGAGATGGATAATGGCCATGTTAAAAGGGAGAGCGATCACAGTACAACTGGGGGGAGACTCAATAAGGATAAAGACGAGCCGTGGATTCCCACAAGGAGGCTGTCTGTCACCACTCCTATGGTGTCTCCTACTAGACTCGCTCATAAGAGAAACTAACACAAGAGGTATACACATGCAAGCGTATTCGGATGACGGGGTACTCTTAGTGAGGGGAAAAGTCCTCAGTGTAATGAGAGAAGTCATGACAAGAGGGATAAAACAGGTACTAAATTGGTGTCAGAACAGGGGACTAGACCTGAACCCGACCAAGACGAAAATAGTACTCTTCACCAACAAAAGAAAGCTGCCCGTCCTAACACCAATAAAAATAAAAGGTGAAGAGATAGAAACACTCAAGGAAATAAAATACCTTGGAGTAGTACTAGACAGCAAACTGCTATACAAGACACATGTAAAGGAGCAATGCAGAAGAGCCACTATAGCCCTGTGGCAATGCAGGAAAGCCATAGGAAGGAGATGGGGACTAAGACCAAGGATAACGCAATGGATTTACAGAGCGGTGGTCCTACCCAGACTCCTATATGGAGCCATCGTGTGGTGGCACAGAGCAAAGATAAAAGATATAGACAAAGAACTAACAAAGGTTCAAAGACTAGCATGTCTGATGACAACCGGGGCAATGAGAACAGCACCTACACAAGCCCTGGAGATCATGCTAGGATTGAACCCGGTGCACATAGAGGTGGAGAAGAGAGCCACAGAACAGTGGTATAGAATAAAAGCGAGCAAGGAGTGGATCGGGTCCGAGATGGACAAAAGACACGCAAGCATACAGAAAGAGTCAATGTCAAACATGGATATGCTCATGGTAAACAATGACCTAATCAAGAAAAGGAAGAGGTTCGACAAGAAATACAGAATCCACATAGGAGAGAGAGACAGCTGGGAGAGAGAAATACCAGAACCCAAAGTGACATGCTTCACAGACGGTTCATGGAAATCCTCAACCAAAAGAGCGGGAGCGGGCATATATAGCCAAGAATCAGATGAGCACACGACGATACCACTAGGGGGCTCCACCAGTGTGTTTCAGGCAGAAGTCTTTGCCATCATGAAGTGTGCCCTGAGCCTCAAGGAAAAAAGCAATGTAACGGGAAGTCACGTTATAATATACTCAGATAGCCAAGCGGCACTCAAAGCACTAGGCAATCCGGTGATCAAATCATCTCTAGTGCAAGAGTGTAGGTGTAGACGACGCGTACGCACACACTCAAACACATACATGTTTAAGGTAGTTTTAAGTTTGTGGCTTTTCATTACATGACAGATGAGGGTAGAGTTAGTTTCCATGGTCGCAGCATCGGAACCGCGCGTGTGCTAACGCTGCCGCCACTCTTTTCCAGTATTTTGGTGTTTTACTTAATATCCCAGTGCCCGATCAGCTACAAAGTGGTCCTACGAACCTGATCGATGTTAAATTAGTTATTATACTTAACACCCTAGTTAAATACGTAGTGAGACAATACCGGTCGGCCGCCATGTTTAACACGCCACCGGCGGCGGAGGCGAAACGTAAAATTATTCCCACGGCGAAGCGCGACATTATGGACAATTTAATCCATGAAGGCACAAGAAAGATGCTTGACGGTCATGCGTACTCGGATAAGCCTATATCATCTATAAAGATTACGGAATTTCGCGAACGAGGAACAAGGTCTGAAAATAGCGTCAAGGTCGAAACACCTCACCACCTACCTGAACCGCCGGCATCGACCAGCAGCAAACATTCACATAGTAGTGAGCTCCAATTTGATGCTTGGAATTGGAAGCAGCGGAAGCCAATGCTCGCATACTACTTGAACTCAACGAGAAGAGGCTAGCCGCAGATATCGCCGAATTAGAGGTGCAACGTTCCCATGCCGGCAGTTCAAGTTCCAGATCCAGCATCAAGCACAAAGTGGACGAATGGATAAGGCGTAGTAGCCTCGAGGATGTCATGGAGCAGCCGCCGCGCGGGCTGCAGCACGAGGCGCCGCCCGCCGCCGCGGCCGCGCCGAGCGACATCCAACAACTTGCTAACGCACTTAAGAATGCCATCACCACCGCTACATCTGACGACAGACAAATTCTGTCACGCTTGAACACGAATAAGGAGCTGCCACAATTTTATGGTGATCCACTAGAGTGGTTATCATTCAAGAACGCGTACACCGAGTCCTGCAAAGTGTGTAAGTTCAGTGACACAGAAAACATCTGTCGATTACGTAAGTGTTTACGGGGCGAAGCGAAAGAAACTGTGTCTTCACTTCTCATCGGCAACACATCAGCTGTAAGCATTATAAACGCCTTAGAACTTCGTTTCGGAAGGCCCGAAACTATCATACAAAGGATAACTGTACAGCTGAGAAAGTTACCACTATTACCGCCAGCGTATCACAACGAGATAGTTAACTTTTCTATAAAAGTTAAAAATTACGTGGCGGCCGCTCGAGCTACACAACAAATAGATTATTTACGTAGCCCCGAGCTAATGAATGCCGTTATTACTAAGTGCCCCACGGCGCTAATTACTAAGTGGGCCGATTATGCATATATGCACCGAGAAAATGATAAACCTAAAATCGAAATGTTTTCGGATTTTTTATCCGAAGAAGCCACGAAGGCGTCAATGGCAGGTATTAGTCATATTCATATACATACCAGTACCTATAAGAAACCGGAAGAGCGTAAACCCCAAGACAATAGACATTTTATATTGGCACAATCGCAGTCGTCGTTTAAAAAAACATGTTACGAAACAAAAGCTGATAAAAGGTGTGGATTTTGCCGTGAGAGCTATCACACCTTACCTAATTGCACTAAGTTTAAAAAAGCGATGCGAAAGGACCGCTGGCGTTTCATTAGGGGAAGACATTTATGCCATAAATGCCTCATAGATAAACATAAAAGGGAGGAATGCCCCGCTTCTAACTGTGAGATTGACCAGTGTGGGCTCCCGCATCACGAGCTGCTTCACTGGCCAGCCCCGACATCGCCGTCGCAGTCGACGACGACGTCCGACGTGCGGTCCGACCAAGTGAACACCGTGTCCGAAAATGATAGTGTCGCGCGCGAATGTGCGGAAGTTCATAGTGAAAGTGTAAACAACACGATCTCATTATCTAATTCAATCGTAATGCTAAAGATCGTGCCGGTTGTTTTGCATGGCCCTAAGGGCGCGGTCACAGCGCACGCGCTACTGGACGACGGCGCAACAGTTTCTCTTATCGCGAGTGATATTGCGGACTCGATAGGTCTAAAAGGACAGAAGAAACAATTGCGTATGTGCGGTGCTTGGGAGAACAACGAAATAGTTTGTGCATCAGAGACTGTAAGTTGTAGCATAAGTGGCTCGGATAATAACTTGTTTGATTTTCACGCTCAAAAGATTAAAGAACTAAAGCCTGAGCAAAACATGTTAAAAGTTAATATTGCTAAGTATAAGCATTTACATAATATTTTGTCAGATTTTGTTCCAAATGTTAATTATAAACCAAAGGTATTAATTGGACAGGATAATTACGATTTAATAAAGCCATTACAATTGTTAATTGGTAGCAAAAATGAACCTTTCGGTACATTAACTCCTTTGGGTTGGTGTGTACACGGCTTTATGTCTACGTTATCATCCCCATATTCTCCCAGTGATAGCCAGTCTGGCGCGGGCGCGGGCGCTGCTCGCGTGTTTACACAAACTGTATGCCACGTGACATCTACTTCGCTCGCGACTGACAACGTCGATGATCGTGGCTTGAATGAACTCGTGCGTAAATCTTTTGAGTTAGATGCACTAGGGGTCTCCGCGGCGCCACCGCGGCCAAATCGTCACGAAAGTAAGGCGATTGAGATATTGAATAGTACTGCACACTTAGTTGATGGCCACTGGGCAGTAGGTCTCCCGTGGAAAAGTAGTACCATTATGCCCGACTCGCTCCCAACTGCACTCTCGCGCCTGAGATCTATCGAACGTAAAATGTCACGTGACCCAGGATTCGCTCAACGGTACAACGAAAGAATCGAACACTTATTTGTTAACAATTACGCTCGCGAAATAGATCCGCATGAGTCAGGACCGCGAGTCTGGTATTTACCCCACTTCGGCGTCGATAACCCAAATAAGAAAAAACTTAGACTAGTTTTCGACGCCGCGGCCACCACTAATGGTTTTAGTCTCAATAGCTACTTGTTGCAGGGCCCAGATTTGCTTGAATCTCTTATAGGTATCATGCTTAGATTTCGTGAGAATAGAATAGGAATTTCTGCAGATATACGTGATATGTTTTTACGTGTAAATATAAAATCCGCTGATCAACACGCGCTTCGTTTTCTGTGGAAAATAGAAGGCCAAATAAAACATTTTGCCATGACATCTTTAATTTTTGGCGCTAACTGTTCACCTTTCATAGCTCAATACGTAAAAAACATAAACACCGAACGTTTCAAACAAACAATGCCCGATTCAGTACATGCGATAATCACTAATCACTATTGTGACGATTATGTTGACTCTTTCACTACCGAAAACGCGGCCATTAAGTCGATGAAAGAAATAACTTACATTCATTCACAAGGTGGTTTCGACATTACGAACTGGACATCTAATAGCCCTGCTGTTTGCGAAGTCGCTCCAAAAAATACCTTAAGCGCAGCTTGCGTAAGGCTGGATTTCCAAGGAAACGAATTGTTTGAACGTACACTTGGGTTATTGTGGTACCCGAGTACAGATTGCTTAGGGTTTAATCTATCGTTTAAAAATGTTAATGAGCGCGTTTTGAAAGGTCAACAAAAGCCAACTAAAAGGGAACTCTTGCGCATAGTTATGAGTATATTCGATATTTATGGTTTGTTGTCTCCCTTCACCATGAAAGCAAAAATACTTTTACAGTCTACCTGGAGACAGGAAATTGATTGGGATCAGGTGTTGACTGATGAAATGTTTGTTGTATTTAAGGAATGGATGGACCAAATAGGTTTTATAAATGAGCTTCGCATTCCAAGATGGTATTTTAATCATAGTAACAATACACACAAACGTAAACTTGATCTACATATATTTTGCGACGCGTCACCGGCCGCTTATGTTGCTGTAGCCTATTGGCGATCCTATTGCGAAGAACATAAGGCCGACATTAGCTTGTCTTTTGTCATGAGTAAAAGTCGCTTGGCTCCGGTGAAGTGTGTGTCTATTCCTCGCTTAGAACTGCAATCAGCTGTTCTTGCATGCCGTCTCGCAAATACGCTGAAAAATGAGCATAGATTAGTGATCGACAGAACCTTTTATTGGACTGACTCCACTACTGTTTTGTTGTGGATACGTAATGACCATCGCAATTATAACACGTTTGTCGCAAACCGACTCGGTGAACTAGACGCGACGAGCAGTGTTAACGAATGGCATTACGTTCCATCTGAATTGAACATAGCAGACGTTGCAACGAAGAACAATAATTACCGTCTAACGGATAGCTGCGAATGGTTTAAAGGACCGGATTTTCTTCGCTCACCCGCTGAGCAATGGCCGCGCGAACCTGAAAACATACAAAATATTTGTAGGGAACAATTAGAAGTTAAAAATATACATACCGTGGTAAATAATATTAACAAATCAAACTTACCTGTGCCCGATCCTACGCGTTTTTCGTCTTGGCTCAGATTGCTTCGCGCGACGGCTACCGTTTTGTTGTTTACAAAAAAATGCAAACTGAGCGGCATATCCACGATTAACAATAATTTAATGGAAAGGGCTGAGTTATTGCTATTGCAATATTCACAGGAACTCCATTTTAAAACTGAACTAAATCAATTGAGACAAAGTAAAAATATCGAGCCCAACAGTCGACTACGCACCTTGACCCCAGTTCTTGGGGAGGACGGCCTCCTCAGAGTTGGGGGACGCATCGATGACGCAAAGGAAGTTGGCATGCACATGAAAAGGCCCGTAATTCTGGATGGACGCGATTATGTCGCTAGACTAATCGTGAAACACTTTCATGAGCGTGCCGCACATGCCTCCAACGAAATGGTGGTAAACGAGCTAAGACAAAGATACTGGTTGTTAAAGTTGCGCCCTACCGTTCGAACCGTAGCATCTCGTTGTCTTTTCTGTAGGTTGCGTAAAGTAAACCCCCAACCACCAAGAATGGGTGATTTGCCAGAAGCTCGTTTATCTCATCATCAGAGGCCATTTACCCACTGTGGTGTGGACCTTTTTGGACCCATGGAAGTTACGGTGGGTCGTCGGCGCGAAAAGCGATATGGTGTCCTTTTCACGTGCTTGACAGTGCGCGCCGTACATATTGAAGTTGTTACTACGCTGACGTCCGATTCGCTGATCATGGCGCTACGCCGCATGGCTGCTCGGCGTGGCTGGCCTGCGAAGATTTACTCAGATAACGGCACCAACCTACGGGGAGCCGAAATCGAGTTAAAGAAATCTTATGAAGAGCTGAACCACGAGTACTTGTTAGAGTATGCCTCTAATTATGGTGTTGATTGGCACTTTATATCTCCAGCTAGTCCTCACATGGGAGGCGCCTGGGAGCGTATGATTCGCTGTGTTAAAACCGCGCTAAAGGTCGTGCTTAAAGAAAGGTCACCCCGCGACGAGACACTCATGACGTTGCTATTGGAAGTTGAAGCAATGGTTAATAGCCGGCCTTTGACTCACGTCTCTGTTGACCACGATGCCCAAGAGACCTTGACTCCAAATCATTTTTTGATTGGCTCGTCATCGGGACTTCCAATACCAGGTGAATTTTGCGAGGGAGACTTATACCTACGACGTCAATGGCGCATAGCTCAGCGCCTCGCTGATTTATTTTGGAGTAGGTGGATGAAAGAAATACTTCCAACTCTTCTGCCTCGATCAAAGTGGACAGAGGAAAATCAAGATTTGCGCCAAGGAGATCTAGTGTTGATAATAGACCCGAATTCATCGCGAAATTGTTGGCCAAAGGGGCGCGTTGTTCAAACACATCCTGGGCGCGATGGTAGAGTGAGGGTCGTGGATGTTCAAACGCGTACAGCCGTTTATCGCAGGCCCGCCGCACGCGTCGCACGGTTACCACTGGATGATGAGTGTCGCCGAAACGACACGCGGGGGAGAATGTAGACGACGCGTACGCACACACTCAAACACATACATGTTTAATTTTAAGGTAGTTTTAAGTTTGTGGCTTTTCATTACATGACAGATGAGGGTAGAGTTAGTTTCCATGGTCGCAGCATCGGAACCGCGCGTGTGCTAACGCTGCCGCCACTCTTTTCCAGTATTTTGGTGTTTTACTTAATATCCCAGTGCCCGATCAGCTACAGTAGGAATGAACTGAACACTCTAGGCACCACATCCCATGTAACACTGGCGTGGGTGCCAGGACACAGTGGAGCAGTAGGAAACGAGAAGGCAGACGAACTAGCCAGAACAGGTGCGGACCAACAGTACCTAGGCCCGGAACCGGTATTACCGATATCGGAGATGGTAACCAAAGGAGTTATCGCCAGAAGAATGGAAAAGAAGACCAATGAGGCATGGGGGATGACGCAAGGGTGCAGACAATCCAAACTCATGATAGGAAGGGTTAATAAAAGCAGAACAAGGTACCTTCTAAACCTGGGTAAGTATAACTTAAGCATACTAACAGGAATTCTGACTGGACACTGTCCGCTCAACAGACATCTGACGGTAATAGGTATTAAACAGAACCCTCAATGCCCACACTGTGGCAAAGAGCAAACTAGTCAACACGTCCTAGCCGAGTGTGTCATGTACTCGTCACTGAGATACCACACATTCGGAGAGGACGTTTTGTCCACAGAAGATCTCAAAAGCATCAACCTACGGGACGCACTGTTGTTCTGTAGGAAGACAGGAAGATGGGATCGATGCTGGATGGGAGCGCCGCCGGGCCAGTAACCTGAGGCACGACTGAGGGGAATAGGGCAGAATGAACGGCTGACCGAATCGACTGCCCGCCTGCTTCGGCTGGGCGTCCCCACTTATCATCATCATCATCAAGGCGTTTGTAGTTTTAGAATGTATTCTGTCACTAACTATAAGTATCTGTATGTGAAACGAAAAATATATTCAAAACTAAAGTGAAGGCGTGTTTGATGGATACCTTCCTTAAAGAAAGTGAAAGTAGTTAATGTAGAATTTCACCAAGCAATTAACAAACGATGTTAACAGTCAATTAACATTGGTTAACATTTAACATCGTTTGATAAGATTGGTAATAAGTCGCACAAACACCTGGTCATGGCCTCCCAACTCGAACAACGTATAATTATTACTTTAATAAACTCATAGATGGCGTCACAGGTATCGAGCGAAACATTTGAATCAGTAATCGTGAAGATTGAATGATTTTTGCACCTTAATAAATTCAACGTACCTTAATTACATCAAAAACATCCTTCTCTACATAAAGTAGGGTATATTTTATAAGTTTAATAAATGCAACAAATTTTATATTAACTCCATCTAACTCATAAAAAACTTATAAGCTTTCAAGCTTGCTACACCTTATTAGGTAGGTACTGTCACTAGATGGTGCCATCACGGATCGCGAAACTACTATGCACTCACAGACCCCCAGCGTTTCGTTTTTACAAATTCTTGTTTGATGCGTAAAATCAATACTCAAAATACTTCTTTTATATTAAAAACAAAAAAACAATAGAGAAAATAATGTCTTGACGAATATAAATGAATATTACAAAATACTGTTTTGGCGGTTTCGGTGTATTAAAATGTTAGTACAAACACGGAACAAACAACGTGCTATCTTTAACCATTGAAGTATCAAAACGCGCTGACAGTTTGTGTACAAACATTTTTAAACTACACTCGGCGTCAAAAAAATCGCACCTTTTGAAATTTTGACTTCAAGCGAATAAAGCTCTTAACTTATTTATTGTACCCTACCAATATTAGTATCATTTGAAAGCACAGTTAATAAACTTTAAAATCGGGCCAAACCGACCTTGTGTGCGTCTCCCGCACTGGAGGTGGACGTGGCCAGGGGTCCCTGACTGCTCATCGGTACATCACAGAGATCCTGGAGAACCACGTGGTCCCGTATGCTGGTTTTGTCGGGCCTGAATTCACATTCATGCACGACAACGCCCGCTCTCATACGGCGTTGATTGTTCGGGACTACCTGGATCAGGTTGGGATCCCCGTGATGCAGTGGCCAGCGAGGTCCTGACCTGAACCCGCGGTGCGGTCTCGTGATACTGCCGCTGCCACCCTTGAACAGCTTCGGGACGCCGTCGTCGAGGAGTGGAGTGACATTCCTCAAGAACGCATCGTGACGTTGGTGAGGTCAATGAAGGATCGCATGGAGGCTGTAATTAGGGCTAGGGGAGGTAACACTAGGTTTTAAGTTTAGTTTTAAGAATTTGTTTTACTGTATTTTTTAATTTTGTTATGTTTTTAGATTGTGTAATTTTGGCGTGAATAAATGTTTTTCCTCTTTTCATGAAAAACGTTTTTTTTTTAAGCTTAGTAATCATTATCACATTTTACTAAATTAAAGGATTCAATAACCTTTAAAATGAGGCCCCACACTCATACCTTATCTTAGATTTAATAGGGTTAATAGCTGCTTGAAGTCAACATACCAAAAGGTGCGATTTTTTTGACGCCGAGTGTATAACTTTGTTTCGTTGGATTCGGATAAAGTTGAAGTTGAAGGCGATATTTCCTTTTTATGTAAATACGCACGCTTAAATACGCTCACCAAACTATTTTTAACTTATTCTTAATTCTCATGTAAGTGAATTGTAAAATTCTTATGAGAAAATAAAATCTTTAAACCTAATAACTAATAAACCAGTTATTTTAACCTATTGCTTTTATTTATTGTCAGCAAAAAAGTCCCAAACATGTCATTAAAACTTTCCTATTTTGTCCTGGACATCATTAATCAGGGCAGATGTTCCTATGAATTAATAAAACGCTACCACAATGCCACCAGTAGGATTAAAGCCATTCATTACATATTAATTTTAAGTCAACAATTTTCTTGACGTCTCATTCTTGAAGTCAATGCCATCTGGTGATACGTTACTAAAACTATTAGGTAGGCTGCCAGCATCCAGTGGTGGCTCAGATACGGCATCTACTGGTGTAACTACGGGACTAAAATTGCCTACCGAATTGCCTACATTAGGACGGCACGCTTTTGCTGCATGAGATTGGGTATCTGTACTTGTATTCTGTTATCTGTGACCTGGTGTTTACTTATGTTGTTTTATGTAAGGTAAAAAATTAAAAAAAATAGTTCTGTCTTCGCCATCAAACGGCTTTGCACTTTGGCAAAACTATTCTGAATGTTTTTACAATGTATCCTGTGTATCCTTGGCATAATAATATAAAAAATAAACAATTGTATAACACTATTTATGCGTTTAGCGTACCGTTCGTCTGTCACACTCGGAGCTGGTTGAAGATCAGCGCTGTAGGTGTTTAACACCTCAGCATTATGCTGAGCCGTGTCCGATTCACTGTCGCGAAGACACACTCACTACTATTTTCTGTTTGACTTATGTGCGTAGTGAATAAATGTGTTTTTATTTTCTTATTTTCTAGTATAGGATAGGACCTGCGTATAGAATCATAATGAGGGCAAGTACAAACTTAAAAGGTCCAGAGGGAGTTCTAGGGTACAATAAATTTCTTAAAGCGATAACCTTGGTGAGCTGAATTGTTTTATTGTAGGTACAATTACCTCATTCCACCGACTACGTCCGCATGGAATAAGTAATGTATCCATTCAGGGTATAGTTTAATGCTATTCTTCATTTTATTTAAACCCGACCAACAGTTTTACTTGTGGGAGGACCTTGTGCAGGGTCCGTCCGGGTTGGTACCACCATCTTATCCATTAGCCTACCGCCAAGCCGCAGTGTTTGCATTGTTGTGTTCTGGTTTGGGGATGAAACAGCCGGTGAAATGGCTAGCATAGAGGCATTCAATCTTAGTCCTCAGGGTTGGCAACGCATTTGAAGTCTTATGATTGCGGTCTTGAGAATGCGAATGTCTATGGGTCACAGTTTTCTCTTACCATTAAATTCAAATTCAAATTCAAAATATTTATTCAGTAATTTGGCCACATGAGGGCTCTTTTACACGTCAGTAACATGGGAGTGAATCTACTAGCGCTTCGGAAAATATCATCATTGCGGAGAAGAAGCGCCGCAAGAAACTCCAGCAGAAGGTCATTTTTTCAATTATTAAATACAATAATACTTAAAAGTAAGTTACATTACAAGGTATAATAGTAATAAAATATTATTATTTTAAACTAACACAAATAAAATCATTACAAATGTAAGGTCAATATAAATAAAAGGTAAAATGACTAGGAGAACAACATGACGAGGTCTCTACGTCAAGAACGATAATTAAAAAAACTAAATTGGAAAATAGGTCCTTGCAAGCGTGAACAGACCGGACTCCACAGACAGCACCCGTTCACGAGTATGACGCGTATCTCAGCCATCGCCTCCCTCAACCATGTGTTCGGGAAGGTGGCGACCCGATCAACGACGCCGCCGTAAGCAAAGACCTTAAAGTGAGCATGACATCAGGTGGCCTGTGTGCTCGTGTGGCGTCCCATGCTATAAAAAAAATTGTATCGTGAAGAACTATGAAATCTAATACATAAACTTTCGAAACAGCCCACTCTTCTCCATTAATGGATTTGAATGTACAAGTCCACTTGACTCCTTTAATGGATCCTATCAATGGATCTTAGTGGACGTAGGGGCTTCGACTAATAGGTAGCAGTTAGCCATGATTTTGGTATTTCAGCAGCACTAAACTCCTATAGTCTGATCACTTAGAACAGTCTATTTCTATTTAAAACAGATACCGATCCGTCGCGGCACAAATGTCTGGCGGCCATGTTGACCCGGACACTGGAATACGAGGCAATTATACCCGGCTGCATTATTGAGGGCGGTCATGACCCGAATATAACAAGGTGAGACGTGCTTGAACCCAGTGGCAACTATTGGTTGCTTTGCTTGCACGGATTTAGAGTAATACTAGGCGACAACTTTAGCTATGAACTACATTTATTTATATGTACAGGTACGGCTTTGGAAGTTAGCTTGCGTCTCGTAGTACCTTTAACCTTCTGTCAAGCAGCAGTGTTTGCATTATTGTGTTCCGGTGTTGGGATAAGAAACATACAATCTAATAGTTAATACACCAAAACGCTCATATATCACAACAAAAATCGTACACATAATATAATATATCAACTTGGTCCTCAGATTTGGCACCCCAATTGCGCTCTTAGAATTGCAGGCTTAAGAATGTTGTCTTGCGAATGAAAATTTCTATGATTCACAGATTTAACAATCAGGTGGGCAGTGTACTTGTTCGCCTTTCCCGTAGCAACCTCATCACCTTTCACATAATATATCAAGTCTGTATATAAATACAAAACAAATATTGTATTTCCAAAAAAAAAAAAACTTTATTGCACAAAAGAATACACTTAATATACAAAAGGCGAACTTAATGCCGTAAGGCATTCTCTACCAGTTAACCTTTCAAACAAATTACGGTTGTATTTGATCCCAACACTAGGCACTACCTAATCCGCTAACTCCCCGTAAACCACGCCACGGGTCTTGATGCAGTTATCACCACCAGTTAGATATTTTTTTACAGAAAGTATTATGTACATACCTCTATAATATATTCTGGTGAATGTACGAGTGTTATGGGAAACTCACTAAAACCCTAGCGAAGCGAGGGCGAGTCGCTAGCTTGTAGTATTATTGTTATTGACTAAACAGCCTATTATATTCCACTGCTAGATACACCTCCCACCTTTTTACCTTTTCTCTAGAACCCAAAAATAATAACAACAAAACAATCAATTTGACCATATCACGAGTAACGCATTTACGTTTCCAAGTACTTGTGCCTAAAGTAGCACAAATACGTTGGCAACCATGCTAATCCAGACACCGGATTAGGGTGCAATTATATCCGGCTAAATAATGGAGTCCGGTCACGACCCGGGTATAACAGCCAGACGTGCCCGGACCGGTGGCGACCGTAGTCATGCCGACGTGCTAACAAAGCAGCAGGTGAACTGGTCCAAGGTCAGTTTCCATGTTAACTAAACAAGGATCATCCCTTAAAGGGAGGTTTGCCTTTATGCTTGTTTGTTTTTTAAAAACGAGGTACTTGAAATATCCTAAAGATTTTCTAACATTGAGCAGTTACTGTTGGACTACATAAGGCATACAAGTGAAGTTTACTCATAAAGAATTACAAAAAAACTTTATAACATAATATTGTTCTTTTATTAACATTTATTTCCAACAATAAACAATTAAAAATTAAAAGCCAACGTATTTAAATTAAAATAAAAAAGCTAATCAAATATTAAAGATAAATTAAAATCACCACTATTATAAAAAGAACACCCCCTCTAGCAGGTCCGCTCGCGGCATGGTCCCTATGACACTGGCTGCATGATCTCTCTGCTAGACAAGTTGCCATCGAATACAAACGCTAGCGGTAGGCGATCATTATTGCTTTGCGGTGCCGTAGAAAAATGTATGGAATTAACGTATGTTACGTGATATATCACTGTCATTTTTCATTTTTGACAACTCATGTGACCTTTTACACTATAGCTCAATATAGCCCCACTGGATAGCTAGCCCAATCCTTTGGGAGAGGTAAGCACCAGCTCTAGGATCTCCGGAGAACTTTTTAATAATATAATTGTTATTAGAAGTATTAATTATTATAGTAAGTGACATTTAAGCTTTTAGAAAATACATTAAAGAGCATTGAAAAATGGCATTTTTTTTATATATTTCATTTCGAGGTTCGTTCCGCAATTTCGAAATAAAACTTAGGTCTCAAATATCTCAGAAACTAATCATTTTCGGCCAGGGTACCACATGACCGTATTGGCTCCAAATGGGCTCTACTATGCCTCCTTAAAAGGTTTGTACCGAATATCCAGTCACCCTGTATAAAGCGATCTGGTCGTATTGCGATCTAGGCACAAAGCGATGAAAGCATATCGAGACGTTAGTCACAAAGCGATCTGATCTTATTAGCTACCTATACTTCATTTAATTTAGAATGAGAAACCACAACAACATTATATTGCGGCTCGTGAACTGTAATCTCTTTACTATTTGTACTAGAGTAACAATTGACAACATTTCAAAAAAAAAAGCATTATTGTTTTTTCGCGTTTATAATAGCTGGTTAAAATTTAGACTACCCGTATTTCTTGGTTTTTCTTTATTTAACTTAAATTCGTCGTTAATAATTTATTAAAGAAATAGTCATTAAAAAGACCGTATATACAAAGATAGGAATACTGATGTCGTGATCTTAGCCTGATATAAAATAAAAATAAAGTAACTTTAAACATAAACAGAACTAACTGTTATGTCATGTCACTCACTTGTCAATCATTCGCTGGCGTTCGTCCACAAATTTGTTATTTTGCGTAATTTAATTAATTACGTAATTTGTAGACGCCATTAAAATAAATAAACTATTTTGCGTAGAATCGAAAGCGTGTCGTTAGAATCAAGTAATCCGTCAGACAACATGACAGTTGTATATTTTTTTGAATTCCTTTGGTAATAAATGGACTAAGGGCACTATAAGTGTATTCCTAACATTCACAATCCAACTTTTTTTACTGTTTTTCCTAAATATAAAAAAGACTTCTGCATAAAAAAATCCAAAGATATTTTTACTGTAATCAGCAGTGTAAAATCTAGAAACGGTATTTTATTTTACTACCTTAGCACAAAATGAATTGTTGTCAATTGACGACACGCAAATACAGTGACATTAAAACAATTTTATTTTGCGGCTCCCAGACTATTGTACTGTACTATTTGCTAGGTAGTAAATAGTTGACCAAACGCAATATAATGTTATTGTGGTTTCTCATCCTAAAATAAATGAACTATAGTAATATCGAGATGTGCACTGAAATCTTCTATCCCCTTATAAGTAAGTCTACGTTTAATAAAAAAAACTACCGAAGATAACCTTAATGAAAGCGTTTAAAAACACATCTGTCAACTTGTTCTGAAACAATTTCCGGTTCCCGAAGCTGTCAGTGGCCAGATTCGAACCCGAGCCTCATTAGCATGCGGCGCAGACGTCCTTTTTCCATCGGCGAGAATCAGGGCCGGGCCGTAAAGTTTACGGGCGCTGTAAAATAGTGGGGGTACGTGGAGGGGAATGCGGGAGGGATTTGACAGATGGACTTGCAAATAGAACGCAGTTGTGCAAGCATAGTGATAGTGAGCATATTTATGTAGTACAGTCAACCAATTTGATTCTTGTACACAGTGGAATACAAAAATGCAAGCGATGTTGCTTGAGTTAAAAAATATTAGTTACATTTTATAACTATTAAAATAGAAGAATGTAAATGGTGCGTTGAAACACCTGCATCGCTTCTGTTTTGCTAGAAAGAGATAGCAACACATCTTTGTTGGCTTATATCTTGGTTATTTTAATAGCTATTTAAAAAAACTCCACTGTTTATTACATGAATCAGCTATAATTTAACCCTTAATCAAACGGGACATTTTTTTATTTATATTGCAATATACACATTAAGTGGGAAATAGTTTCCCAATATTTGATTAAGGGTTAAGCTGTGAAAATAAACCATGAATATTTTCCATAAAAGCTATTCTGCTCGATTTACTTATAAAATGTAACATTTCATAACGATTGAAAATATGATTGGTTTCTACTTTATAGAATTTATAATGTAAGGCGTGTTTTTCACGGCTAAGCTCGAATTCATCTTAGCCGTGCTCACGCATTTCATTGCCAGAATCTATGTAATCAGTAAAGGAAAATATAAAAATACATACATACATACATACCTTCACACCTTCATTCCCAGAGTGGGGTAGGCAGAGCTACAGAATTACCAACAACTCTAAAAACTTGTTGATAACTCTGTAACCAGAATTTGCACAATTTGCACAATTAGGCTAAGATGTTTAACAGTGTGTATTAGTGACAGGTTGCAAGCCCATCGCCTAACAGTACTACAAGCCTTTATTCCCTTAGTCGCCTCTTACGACTTCCACGGGAAGACATGGAGTGGCACAATTCTAAGCCAGCAACCACACGGCCAATAAATAAATAAATATCAGGGGACAATGTCACACCAATTGACCTAGTCCCAAACTAAGCTCTAGGCTTGTACTATGGGTACTAGACAACGATATAAATACTTATATAGAGAAATATACACTTAAATACATAGTAAACATCCATGACTCAGAAACAGATATTCGCACTCATCACACATATGTGCCCTTACCGGGATTTGAACCCAGGACCGCTAGCTTCGTACGCAGGGTCACTACCAACTAGGCCAGCGCGACGTCAACGCGATGTAATGAAATAAATGAAATTCAGGTTTGATTGATTTAAAAGTACTTGATTATGACGTTTATTATCCTGCTATGCTTTTATTTTTATTTTATTTATATAAGTTTTATTGGTTACTTGATGTGTTATATTCTTCTTCTTGTACACTTGTTTACTCGTTGCACAACCTTTCACTCTTCTCAATCTCTCAAGGGTTAGCTGGAAGAGATCCCTTAAAGGGATAAGTTCGCCTTTGTACATATTTTTATATTAATTGTATTGTTCTATTTTTTCTTTTGTACAATAAAATGTTTACATACATACATACATAATACATTAATTATAGCTGAAAACAATTTTGAAATTTTTAACGGATTTAGAAGAAAATGTATTTCAAACATTAAAATTTGGCTAATGGTTAATTTGCCTTTGGGAAACGAAACTTTGGACTAGCGATAGGTATACTTTTATAAATCTAAAACGAGACTATCGTCTGTTTCACAATCGACAAGTAAAGCATATTTGACAGATAATTTTAACCCATTTTCTTTCTTACACTTGTAAATAGACAAGGAGAGAGCCAACTTTAAATGGCGGATAATAGGGAATATGCATGGATTTTAAAAATCGCATTTCTCATCAAAATATGAAAATACCGTAAAAGAGATAACCAAAACGGAAATTAAAATTAAAATCGGTCAAGAAATACGGAAGTTATAAGCATTTCAAACTTCTAATTAGACAGAGAGATCCGATGTGCACCGTGACGTCATTGTGCACTGCGGCCATATAAACTCCATGTAAAATTCCGTTTTTCTAGAAAGAGATACGAACAAATCTTTGTTGGCTTATATCTTGGTTATTTTTATAGTTATTCAAAAAATGATTTTTGTGATCTGTTTGTTACATGAATCAGCTTCAATTGAAGCTGTAAAAAAAAAACATGCATATTCCCTATTTACTCGCCGCTTGTGAATCAGGCCCTAAATGACATAAAAACATAATATGTACCTCGACTTTTCGATCGTGCTGCAACGGTCATGGTCACGAGCAGACTGAAGAGGGGTGTGGGGGTGTTTATTTATGTTGCGTTGCAACACGATCGAAACGCTGATGCATATTTTATAATGTTTATTTTTCGTAATTTGCCCCGATTTAAATTCAAAATTCAAATTTCAAAATATTTGTTCAGTAAATTGGCCACATGCGGGCTCTCTTACACGTCGGTAATGTACAGTGAATCTACCAGATTTAGATTTATAAAACAAACAATTGCGATAGGTAGCCTTAAATAGAAGCTAAAGAAATGTTCCAAATTATAATTCTGAAAGGTTTCGCTCATAAAAACCCTTTTACATAGACTAAGTACAAAAAAATTGTACAACATCTCCCTTAGTTTTACAACTTTTGTTGTCTGCTCGTTGTTAAAAAACAAAGCTTTTATCTTAGTGATCTTAGTTCGTTACACAAACGGTATTAAAGCCACGCTTGAAGCCAAACAAAAAGGGCTAAAGTTGATTAACTCTCATCATGTACTACATACTGAAAAAGTAAGTAAAGAACGGCGTAAGAACATTTCTTGAAGAAATCAACCTTTCCAACCCCGAATGGTTGCCGGGTTAGAATAGTACCACTCCATTTCTTCCCGTGGATGTCGTAAGAGGCGACTAAGGGAATAAAGGCTGGTAGTACTGTTAGGCGATGGGCTTGCCACCTATCACTAATACACTGGGAAACATCTTAGCCTACTTGTGCAAAATGTGGTTACAGAATTATCAAGAAGTTTTAAGACTTGTTGGTAATTCTTTAGCTCTGCCTACCCCACTCTGAGAATGAAGGCGTGAGTTTATGTATGTATGTATATTTATTTTATTTTCTTTTGTGACATGTAATATGATTTATTACGAATAAATGAATATGAATATAAATATTATGATGAAAAGGTAGTGTAGAAAAAAATCCTTGTTCTCAAGAATAGTTACAAGCTTACTATTATTATGGCAAGAACTCTATCCCGAGTTTCTTCCTACTTGTCCCGCAATCTCTCGGGGAAACGTAACAAGGCGCTCGTTCGATTGGCCCGTAAAAGAGATTACTGTCTAACTAGATATTAACTTAATAACTCAGCAAAACTTCGCTATTGTCGAGTAATATTTTTATAAGTATTGGAGAAAGTTTACTGGGTAAGAAACTAAGTAAAGTAATTAATTTGACCCAGTTGGCCTAGTAGTAACCCTGCCAGCGAAGCTAGTAGTTCTGTGTTCGTACATACATACATACATACATAAACTCACGCCTTCATTCTCAGAGGGCGTTCTTTAAAAACTCTAAAAACTTGTTCATAATTCTGTTACCAAATTTTACACAATCAGGGCCTCTATTCAACACGGTATAAACCACATCGTGTTTGAGCTGTTATCGTATTGTCACCGTTCTGATAGCCCTTATTTACCTGACAGTAATGACGGCTGACGTCATAAGAATATCATAACAGGTTAAGTACTCGTACGATATCATTTTTACCGCCTATAATACTGGCCCAGGCTATTTAATTGTAAGAGGTTTACCAGCTGGTTTTGTATTCGATTTTCAGTTAAAACAAAAACAAAATGATGAATCGATGTATGAATGTGGAAGAAGCGAAAGAAATTTGTCAAGATCGTAGCAAGTGGAAATAAGTGGTCTCTGCCTACCCCTCTGGGAAACAGGCGTGATTTAATGTATGTATGTATGTACAAAAAAAAACGTGTGAGAGCGCGAGTATCTCAAATTTGGATGTTTTACAATACATTACAATTCAAAATACAATATTAAACACCACATAGGTATATCAAGGAACAAAGATACAAAGTGAGTCTACAGGCAGATACGTTAGGTTGTTAGGTCTTTTTTTTATAAGCCGGCAACTATTTGCTACCTTGCTTTGCTTACTTGCAATATAAAAACCAATGTATATTGATATTTTTTTTTCTGTTTCATGTTCTTGATATGTTGAAAACGTTTATGCGGAAACATTACTTCACTAAGTTTGTGCGTTACATTGTTTATTCCTTAAAACGTTCCACTCATCAATGTTATCCATAAAGATTATTCGACCAATTAAATGTACGCCTAATGATTTTCTGTGTGGTTGCAACGGAAGACCAGCGCTGATTTTAACGCAAGCATAACGCTGAGTTGGAAACTTTTTGTGACAACAGGTATTTTTGTCTATGTCAGTATTTTTGTTGAGATTTTTTGTCTGTTTGTCACGAATATATATTTTTTCTTTCTAAAACAACTATGTCATATGCGTTTCTGCTAATATACGAAACATCTTTCATTTGGAGAAGATACGTAACCTTTTAACTGTTAAAATAGATTAAAACCCTTTTAGTTTGAACCCCTTTCATCCAGTTTTTTCTCGTCGAGACACTTTCATCTAGAACCTAGTGCAGTAGTAATTCGTTTAGCGCTGCAGATTGGCGTAGCAAATTGCATCCCAGGCGCATCCGAGATATCAACTAACGAAGCTTCCCGTAGCGTGCATTTATGTGCAATGAAATCAGCTGCTATTAATTTGTGGACGAGATCTTTATGTATTAAAAATACCAACGACATATTTACAGAGTTTAGTTTAGTTTATTACAGAGGATTAAAGTAGTGTAAATATATCACTTATAGGTATATATAGGTGAACAACATAAGTAAATGACCTCTACCATGTAATAGTAACACATCTGTATGGACTGTTCGACTTTCTATATTTGAAATTTGACGTAAATTCCATATTACTTTTGTACACAATTACATGCAAGAGGTCATATATATACTTCAGTGTTTGGGAAATTATCATTCATTCAGAATAACCACCAATATTACCAAACTGGAATAAGACTTACTCCGAGATTAGTCTATACAAATTCGGCATTTAAAATAGGCATAAGACCTAAGAGAAATTAATTAAAACTAATATTTGCATAAGATTAAAATACTACGTAGATGTTAACAATTACAAGTTAGTTTAGTTTTAGACTGTATAGATAAATACTACTTGTGGGAGGACCTTGTGCAGGGTCCGTCCGGGTTGGTACCACTATCTTATCCATTAACCTACCGCCAAGCAGCAGTGTTCGCATTGTTGTGTTCCGGTTTGGGGATAAGACAGCCGGTGAAATTACTAGCATAGAGGCATTCCATCTTCGTCCTCAGGGTTGGCAACGCATTTGCAGTCTTAAGATTGCGGTCTTGTGAATGCGAATGTCTATGGGTCACAGTTTCCACTTACCATCAGGTGGCCTGTGTGCTCGTTTGCCTTCCTATGATATAAAAAAAAAAAAAAAAAAAAACATACTAATCAAAAAAATACAAGACTCAAGATAAAATAATTCATTCATTCGCACTCATTGCGAACACGACACGACAATTTAGCCTAGTGGTTAGTGCCCCTGCCTACGAAGCTAGCGGTCCGGGTTCGATTCCGTATGAGCAAATATTTGTGCGTTGAACGCGAGTATTTGTTTCTCAGTCCTGTGTGTTTGCTATATATAAGTATTTATATCGAACCAAATCAGAGAAATACTGGAAAAGGGCCAAATCTTAACTACCCGAAACCGACGCGCGTGCATGATTCGATGCATGAATGTGGAAGAAGCGAAAGAAATTTGTCAAGATAGTAGCAAGTGGTAAGAAGTGGTCTCTGCCTACCCCTCTGGGAAACAGGCGTGATTTAATGTAATGTAATGTAATGTATGTCGTTGTCTAGTACCCATAGTACAGTTGACCAAAAAAGTCCTTTACCACATTTGGACTCTATATGGATGATAGTAAGATCCAAAAGTGATAAAGGACTTTCTGAGTCGACTGCATATACAAACCTATGACCGCCTAGATCGCCGCGCGCCCCACTCTTGCAGTTAGAAGAAAACGTCAGACGTAACCCTAAGAGGATCTTGCCAAGATGAACTACGCTAACTGGCTTTTCTATTCGTTTCGTTTTTAAACCAATAGCGTCACTGGTAAATGACGTGATACGAAAAGTCACGTGAATTACCAGTGACGCGAGTGCATCTTGGCAAGGGCCTTTAATCTGTGTTCTAAGTTTTCGGTTTCTGTTCTGTGTTTAAAGAACTAACAGGCTACTAGGCCCTTCATCATCATCATCATGTCAGCTAATAATAATTTGATAAAAATAAAAAAAGGTCTAAATTCAAACCCTTTTTGAGTCTTAGAGAGTTAATTTTTTAGTACTGATTAAGTACTAAAAAATTAACAACAAAAAAAACAAAAAAGTGAACGTTATGGTATGTTATGTGGTGAACATTGCCAAATTAAGGGTTATCTAAGCCATCCACACCCACACACACAGACACACACACACACACACAAACACAGACACACACACACACACACACACACACATACATACACAACACACACACACACACACACACACACACACACACACACACACACACACACACACACACGCACATACACATACACACGCGCGCAAGCACGCGCATGGACACACACGTACGCGCACATGCACACGCACGAACGTACGTATATTTCATTTCATTTCATTCCATTTCATTTGTTTGTTGTCGCTTTGCCGGTCTTTACCACTGCCGCCGTCGCACGAAGAAATGGCCGCGCCGAAACTTCTAATATTAAATATCCGTAACGTATTTAGGTTTGCTTAGAATTGGTTTCCCGTTAGTGCCCGCCATTCCTTTCCGCTAAAGGTTGAATTTCTGAAATAGCCTTCCTCAGTGCACATACTGTCGAAGCTCAAGCACAAACATTTCAATCATTCGTCGCGTTTTCGGACCGCTTGCACTATACGAAGACGTGTTTTGAACGGGTCCATATTGGGTTGCATAAAATTTTAAGTCATATTTTTGATAGGCATACGTGGCTTCGTTATACTCATCATTACGCATAACTGTAAACAGTCATACATTTATGTGCATAACTTGTTTAATAATGTTTAAGAACATATTGTGTAAGCATACTTTATAATGGTCATAAAGATTTTCCGCTCTTTTATAAAAAAAAAATAACCCTAACCTATCAGCGATCCGAGTCGGTTTTGCCACTAACTTTATATTACCTATATTAATATTATGACTAAATAAATGTATGACATTCTACATTATGGTTAAACCAATTATGACTCCGTATAATTATGACAGGGAACAATTATGCCATAGTACAATTTTTGCCAAAAAAAATTATTATGAGCATCAACTTTATGCGTAATGTTTTATGACAATAGTTGTTATTCTACCAGACGGCCACCCGTTTTGAAACTATCCATAGCACAAACCCCTTATAGATTCACGTATTCATACCGATTTCTTTGAGTTGGCAAGACCCCGCCTGCCATTTAACCAAAGTAATTAGCATTGGCCAGGCAATTGCCATAGTTTCATCAATAGCTTAGTTCAACAATCCATATAATTTCATTCATTCAGTCGATCTTGGACTTTTGTTTGAAAACTGTTGATTTGTGGTGAATGACAGTCTTAGAGGCTTCACGAATATTGCCCAGGCACGAATCGATTAATCAGCGCTCCATTGATTTTAGACGACAGGCCTGGCAACTTAGGACAGCAGAAAAAAAACCGGCCAAGTGCGAGTCGGACTCGCGCACGTAGGGTTCCGTACAACTATACATCTAAATAAATGTTTTTCTTTATTCTTTATTATATTTGAGTTGATTGAATGAAAGGTAAAATGCGGTTTACGATTTATAACGTATTAAAAAAAAACTAATTATTAGATCTCGTTCAAACCAATTTTCGGTGGAAGTTTGCATGGTAATGTACATCATATATTATTTTTACATTTATCATTCCCTTATTTTAGAAGTTACGGGGGGGGGGACACACATTTTTCCACTTTGGAAGCGTCTCTCGCGCAAACTATTCAGTTTAGAAAAAAATTATAATAGAAACCTCAATATCATTTTTGAATACCTATCCATAGATACCCCACACGTATGAGTTTGATGAAAAAAAAATTTTTGAATTTCAGTTCTAAGTATGGGGAACCCCAAAAATTTATTGTTTTTTTTCTATTTTTGTATGAAAATCTTAATGCGGTTCACCGAATACATCTACTTACCAAGTTTCCACAGTATAGCTCTTATAGTTACGGAATAAAGTGGCTGTGACATACGGACGGACAGACGGACAGACATGACGAATCTATAAGGGTTCCGTTTTTTGCCATTTGGCTACGGAACCCTAAAAACAGTGGTTCCCTTAAGGTGCGTCCGCATTTGTGATATTTCATTGTAACCTGGTTCCATGACCAAGTCAAACGCGTGTCAGTAGGTACCTGCAATGAGGGCGGTTATTGCCATGTTACGACGTAGTGTCCCGATCTGACCCATCCCGCGCTCATGATTGACACCTCCACATGACACTGTCCGATGGAGCCCTATAGTGTGGACCGCAGCGATAATGGAGCAATTTCTATGCATTATAAAAAAAAAAAACGATGATACTGAACAACAACTAAAAACCTTGGTGTAATCCACACACAATTAAATACAATTATATACTGACACTCACAAACACACCCTTATACACACACATACACATACACAGACTCACACACAACACACTCACATCTTCACATTAAACCAGTACATTTACTTAAATAGTAGTATAATATTTTTATAACGTAGTAATTATTTTTATGTTAAGTTTTAGCATATACTACTTGTTTACGCTTAAGTCGGCCAAGCAACCAATGCATACGAGGTGCCATCATTGTTCCTCTACCCGCATAAGTTTACTTAAAAATAGGATACTGAACGAAAGTCGGGTGATTGCATGTTAAAGCATTAAGTACTTTATTATTAATGGGATACTTACAAGGACGGTTAATCCTGACCCACTTTTGGTTGTCACCATAGAAATAAAAATAAATCCTCTTTATAATATTACTAGCTGTCGGCCGTGACTCCAAAATAAAACATAGCCTATGTTACCCAGGGATAATGTAGCATTCTAATGGTGAACGAATTTTTGAATTCGGTCCATTCGTTTTTGAGTTTATTCGTTACAAACATACACACACACAAAAATACAAATTTTTCCTCTTTATAATATTAGTGTAGATCAGTCAAAAATTGTGACCTAAATCCTTCAACTTATTGCATAATAACAGAACACGACTACAGGAAATTCTGAGAATTCGACAAATTTAAATGCAGAGTTAACTCAGAGCTAGACTAAGAGATGACGTTGGCACATGTAATAGCGGAAATTCGATTCAGTAGCAATAGGACTGAAATGTGGGTTCAGTTGAAATTGGAAATGTATTAACTTTATTCGCATCGCATGCGTAAAGTACAATGTTTGATAGTTGTAGGTTCAAGAACCAAGTTTGCGAAAAGACAGTTGAAGGCAATGTCTGCACACCTTTACAGTAAAATAAATAGAGACATGGCTTTCCTCAATCGGTAATCTCGAATATCACGACCTCCTGATTATCCTTTAACCTACTGCCAAGCAGCAGTGGTCGCATTGTTGTGTTCCGGCTTGGGGATAACAGAACCGGTGAACCCTTATAGTTTCGCTATGTCTGTCCGTCCGTCCGTCCGCAGCTTAGTTCAGAGACTCTTAGTATTAGAAAGCTGTAATTTGGCAAAGGCAACAAAGTCAAAGTAAAATCTTGAAGTAATTTTTTTTAGTGTGCCGACGCGTAACTTGGGGATGTTTTTTTTCTCGTCTTCCCCTTAGTGTGGGTGTCGTTGGATAGGTATTTCAAAAGCATTGCGGGTTTGTGATAACAATGTTTTGGTAAAGGTATCTGTTTATGAAAAATTAAGCTTTAAAGCGCTATTTTTTGTTATAGTTCATTTATTTTAGGGTGAGAAAAAAAAAAAAAAGAACCAGTAGTCGTCAACTCTAATACTCGCTGGCAGAATCAATAAGAATCTAAGCACTCAATATATTGTATCTGTGCATGTGTCATTAATGTTTTTGTGTTGGACAAAACATTGGGTCTCGATATTATATAAAAAAAATACTATAAAACTATTTGAATATGTATATATTGGTTTCTAACTGCTATACTTAATTGATTTACCTAATTTAAGACTGACTGTTCCGGATGAAGTGTCATCGTTTCTCCGCTAAAGAGTGCGGTAGTAGGGTAGAGATTAAAGATGTAGACTAAACGAGCAGCTGCCAACTTTAACAAGGAAATTAACAACAAACAACTCACAACAAAAACAACTATGGAACAATATCAACGCTCACGCTCTCGAACTCGAGAGAAAATGACATAATATAACATGGGACATATCACATAAGGGCGTTGTGACGTTCAATCTGTCAAAAAATGCAAACTGTGGCGTTATTAATGATCAATTTAAAATTCACTAGTTTCGCTATATTTGACAGGTGACAGGATAGTATTTGATTTAGTCGAGTTATATGCTCAGACGTTTCGTTATTTTGTTAACACAGGTTTGTAACCCCTGCTTCTGTAGGTCTTTTATAGACCACGTTTCTAATTGAAGTAAATTTAATCAACACAAATAAAAAATGCAATGTAAATATTAACGAATATGACTTAAAGTACTACTGCAATAGATTATAACGTTCATTTAATATTTACTGTCAAATAAAAGCAGTCAAAAAAGACGTTCTTAAATGAACGCAAATATAATGAATTTAATAGGAAAACTATCACTACTAAGTAGTCTATACATAGTGGTTATTGAGTTATAAACAGTTTAAATGTTTATATCTACCGAAAACTTATTTGCGGTATTGGTAAACTGACCGCAACCTATGTCGGGATATCTTACAGTTTTCCAACGGCAAAGTTACGTTTATCGCGATGTCTAATTTGTTAGTAGTGACGGCTTCGGAACCCTACACTGAGCATGGTCCGACATGCTCTTGCCCGGTTTTTAGTCCTAAGGGCTGGCAACGCATTTCCGGTCTTAAGATTACAGATAAGATTGTAATTTTGATGCATATCTATATGGATAGAAGGTCCCATTTACCATGAGGGCCTCTATTCTGGCGGTAAAAACCAAATTTGTTTTTAACTTTGTCGCCATTACTATCCAAGTAGGGTATGCTAGTTTACAGTCTCCATACCATAAAAAAGTCATGAATGCGCTAAAAAAGAACAGTCGTATAGCAAGTCCTAAAAAAATATAACACAAAATTCTTGTTATTCAAGCAGGTATCTGGCTCCTAGCCGTGTTTTTACCCTCTATAAGTCAACCCGGCGACGTTAACAATGACAAACAAACAAATAAACGGAGAAGTCCCTCTTTACTACCCCCCCCCCCCCCCCTGTTCCGAACAAATTGTTCTCTATTTGTAACTACGTGGTTTTTCAACCGCTTCGAATAGTGAAATTTTTATTGCGGGTTGAAGTTTATAGATAGGATAGTTACATAAACGATGGGATGTAAAAAGAAAGAAAAGATGTAAAAAATAAATAAATATCAGGGGACAAATTAAGCTCTAGGCTTGTATTATGGGTACTAGACAACGATATAAATACTAATATAGAGCAATATATACTTAAATACATAGTAAACACCCATGACTCGGGAACAAATATTCGCGTTCATCACACAAATATCTGCCCTTAACGGGATTTGAACCCTGGACAGATAAGACTTAGCACAGACTATGATATCGACCAAAGACTGTCATAATATCTTAAAACCTTCCAAGTCACTCCATGTCTTCCCGTGGATGTCGTAAGAGGCGACTAAGGGAATAAAGGCTTGTAGTACTGTTAGGCGATGGGCTTGCAACCTGTCACTAATACGCTGGTAAACATCTTAGCCTGATTGTGCAAAATGTGGTTACAGAATTATCAACAAGTTTTTTGAGTCGTTTGTAATTTTGTAGCTCTGTCTACCCCACTTTGGCAATGAAGGCGTGAGTTTATGTATGTATGTTCGTCTCAGTAAAACTGATCGAGCTATAGAGTCATATCTCATGAAATAAAAATAAAAAAGTATACACGGTCTTAGTTATAAAATTAAAGCACTTGTATTCAGCATGCAAGCAAGCGTACGAATATTGTAAATATTCTATTTCCAAAATACTTTCCAATTATATAAATTCTAGTCAATAATAATACAAACTCAAGAGTCTAAATATTCCTTGACACTGTAAAAACATTTCTCCATTAGCCATTTTGTCAAGTACAAAATTAAACATTTTTTCCGACAACATTCTTAATTCCTCCGGTAAATGATTATTTATTTATTTTTATTTTATGGCATAGGAAGGCAATCGAGCACACAGGCCACCTGATGGTAAATGGAAACTGTGACCCATAGACATTCGCATTCACAAGACTGCAAATGCACTGCCAACCCTGAGGACTAAGATGGAATGCCTCTATGCTAGTCATTTCACCGGCTTTCTTATCCCCAAACCGGAACACAACAATGCGAACACTGCTGCTTGGCGGTAGGTTATTGGATAAGATGGTGGTACCAACCCGGACGGACCCTGCATAAGGTCCTCCCACAAGTAAAATTACAATGCTCTTATTAAATATATTTCGTTTGCACATATCCTAGCGACAGGGAGGTTTGTACAAAAGAGACACAATACATGCTCTTGTCTGCCTTTTATTGACTTGACTCCGTTTCATAAAATATTCTGGGTGGGAGTTGACGAACACACATACGTCTCTTATGTACGCGCACGGTAGTGGTAAAATATTCAGGTCTCTAAATAATGGAACACAGCTGTCGTCTAAGCGAGCATTACACATCACCTTTATGCACTCTTTTTAATTTTTAAATACTCTATCAAACTCCACTGAGTTTTCCCACAGACACTTTATCAGAGGACAATTACTTACACACAATCTGATCTAGTCGCAACCTAAGCTCTGTGATATTATTGGTAATAGCTAGACAACGTAATCATACATATGTAGAGAAGAATATACTTAAATGCATAGACAATATTCACGACTCCTGAACAAATACAAACAAAATATTTACTCATACCAGGAATCAAACCTGAACTAGCAGAGTTACATAATATATTGACGACGTGTTTACTATTTAGCTTTATAAGTAGACATCGGAGTTTTTTGTCGCACGGTAAGACTAATAGCAAGCTATGGAGTCGTCATTTGCCATAAATCTAAACTCTTATTCATATTCATACTCATTTATTTAATTTATCTTAAAATGCCTCTATAGCGGTCGGTCGTGTATAATTATTAATAGTCAAGTTATATAAAAAAATAATTTTCTATTAGATTATAAATTCATAACTTGAACTATTTTAACATACAATTCGCCACTAGTGTGGACTTAACCATTCCCTTCTGCCATGTTTTTATGTATCTTTTATTTGTTTATATATTTTCGTAATTAAATCAGTATAAAAATGGTAATTAGTTTTTATGTATCTTTTGTTTTTCCAAATATAGCATTAAATAATCGTTTCTGAACTCGTCAACGTTGTTGTCCTTGATTATAAAAAAAACCTAATTAATTAAATAAATAAATGAGTATGAATATGAATAAGACTTTAGATTTATGGCAAATGACGTCTCCATAGCTTGCTATTAGCCTTACCGTGCGACAAAAACTCCGATGCCTATTTATAAGTAGTGACCCTGCCTTTACACGAAGCTAGCGGTCCGGGGTTTCATTCCTGTTATGAGCAAATATTTCGAGCCTTTAGAACAATTGTGACTTAATTATTTAGTCATTTTATTTTAACACGACAGTTTATTAAGTCTCTGAGTACTGTATTGTGTTTTGTTAAAACTGGACTGGTTCCTGGCACGTTCCTGGTAGTGGAAGATACATGTGGCAGGCTGAATAAATTGTCGTATTAAATAAAATTAATAAATATCAGCAGGCAATCTCACACCACAAATTACCGCAGTTTTTGAAGTCAAAAATCTTTGTTCAGTGTGTGTTGCCAGTGATGACTTACGGATCTGAGACTCAGACACTCAGAGGGAGAGGGCTATGCTCGGGGTTTCTCTGCGTGATAGAATCAGAAATGATGATATCCGCAGTAGAACTAAGGTTACCGACATAGCCCGAAGAATAGCTAAACTTAAGTGGCAGTGGGCGGGGCACGTCGCTCGACTGATGGCCTGACTGGACTGAGGGCCGATGGGGTGAGAAGGTTCTTGAGTGGCGTCCGCGGACCGGGAGACGAGCTGTAGGTAGGCCTCCAACAATTTGGAGTGACGACCTTGTGAATATCGCGGAAACGCGGTGGATTCGAAAAGCACAAGACCGGTCTGAGTGGAGAGCCTTGGGGGAGGCCTATGTCCAGCAATGGACGTCTTTCAGCTGAAATGATGATGATGATGAATCACACATCAATTGACCTAGTCCCAAACTAAGCCACAGGCTAGCACTATGGGTGCTGACAATGCTGTAGATACTTAAATAGATATTGATTTATTGATCTGAAACTTTGTACACTTGTAATTTCGATGGCAATATTTAAATAACTGCAATGTTTAGTGGTGTTAAATAGGACTTTTCGCAGGGTTTATCTAGATCTCTACCACTATTTATTCTTATACCTTTAAAACCGCTGTGGGGATAAGACAACGGTGAAATGACTACCATAGAGACATCCCATCTTTGTCCTCAGAGTTTATAAAGTATTTCTTCGGTGAAACCGCAAAACCGCGTGAGTAACGTTTTTAATAAGGAGCAAAATGCACCTTTTTAATAACATAGTAAGGTTTATTTTGCTCTATAAATTGGCCCATATAACCAATACAAATATCATGTATACCACGTGAAAGATAGTTATATAAGCTTGATTTTCTAATATAGGGATAAACTTCAAAAACCCCGGAGAAGAGAGTTATCAGCCTTCAAATATTTACATACACACAACGTTCATTACTGCACTAGCTGTGCCCCGCATGCGTGACAATGCTATTTCCCGTGTATCCGACTCACGCTTGACCGATTTTTTTAGGCTTAACTATTTCTCATGAAACTGGCTATCATTTACAAAAAGATTTATTCCAATCTGACGGGTAGTTCGAAAGATAACCCGTTTAAACAAACACACAAACCCACAAACAAAAAACTCTTCTGCTTTATTATACACCGTGTTTTTATTGATTTACGATAACTTCGGCATATTACTAGGTACATCCATAGAAACTAAGTGGTAGATTCTTTTTTTTTATATTGCAAAAAAAAAAAAAAAAATCTCTATGGAGCAAAGTAACTAAATAAACTTAGCTCCATAGAAAAAATTTTTTTTTTTTTTGCAATATAAAAAAAAATAATCTACCACTTAGTTTCTATGGATGTACCTAGTAATATGCCGAAGTTATCGTAAATCAATAAAAACACGGTGTATTAGTATAGATTTATTCTTAAAAATAAAAACAATAGCACTAATTAAAAAGTTGCAAATCAAATCTTCAACATGATCAGTCCATCATAATTGCTGAATGTGAGGGTTTGTCCTTAACATATCCCCATAGAGTTGAAAGTTACCCACGTTGTCATTCCGGGTCTGTACGAACTTAAATATTTCATCATAAAATATCTCGATTCTCCCAGCCTTCACAGTCTAGTCGTCATAATAACAATTACAGCAAATAGTGGGATCAATAAGCCTACATACGTTATAATACTATTGGTTTTTGGGCTGGGTTCCATACATTTTTGCCCATCATTCTTTGGTTTTGTAGTATCACCGACGATCTGAAGTCTTCAGATTGAAAATTTCTTCATCATTTTTTGATCGCCTCTTACGATATCCACGAGAAGACATGGAGTGGCACTATTCTAAGCCGGCAACCACACGGCCATAACAAAATAGGTAAAAAGATAAAGATAAAAGATGTTTATTCAGTAAGTAGGCCGCACGGGCACTTTTACACGTCAAAAATCTACCAGCGCTTCGGAAGAGACCACTGCTGAGAAGAAACGCCGCAAGAAACTCAACAGTAAGTCGTTTTTTAAATATTGCTAATGATATTATACAATAATAAACTTAACCTAGCATTATATAAAATAATGAATCTCACATAACACCAAAAATGTATTCATGCGTAGTTGAGCAGGAAAACGTGTCAAAACTCAGAATTGTCACAAAACTAATAAGCAACAGTAATATAAAAAAAAAATATATATAGAAAGTATACAACTTATACTTACCTGTGACGGTGCAAGACCACATGCATAAAAGTTTCGATACATTCTCCTACAGAAACCGTGTCCCCTAGACAATAATACAATATTTACATATTTTTTAAGACTAATTTAAATTATTTAATTATTTAGGTGTTGGCCAAGCATTTTTATCTGTTAGATAGTCTTCGACCCTATAGTAAGCTTTAGACATCAACGACTTTTTCAAGTAAGTTTTAAGTACTGGAAATGGTAACTTTAAAACAACGTCAGGTAATTTATTAAAGAAAAGGATGCATTGACCTACAAATTATTTATAAACCTTACGGACACGAAATTTTTTAATAGCAATTTTATTTTTATTTCTCGTATTCAAATTATGTACATCACAATTCTTAACAAAAGAGTCTTGATTTTTAATGACATAAATAATATTCTCATAAATAAATTGTGATGCTACTGTCAAAATATTAATTTCTTTAAATAGTACTCTTAAGGAATCACGGGAGTTTAGATTATATATAGAACGAATGGCTCTTTTTTGCAACACGAATATAGTCTGTATGTCAGCAGCTTTTCCCCAAACCAGAATACCGTACGACATAACACTATGAAAATAACTATAATAAACTAAGCGAGCTGTCTCAACATTAGTAAGTTGCCTGATTTTCCTAACAGCATAAGCTGCCGAACTTAATTTACCTGCTAGTACTGCTATATGGGGACTCCATTGCAAGTTTTTATCTATAGTTATCCCTAAGAAAAGCGCCTTATCTACCATTTCCAATCTCTCATTATTAAGAAATATACTAGATTCTACCGGTCTAACATTAGGCAAAGCGAACCTAACACATTTAGTTTTCTTAGCATTGAGTAGCAAATTGTTACTAGTAAACCAATTAAGTACTTTACCTAGTATGGTATTTATCCTACTGTAATCGACGGATTTTCGGTCTACCTTGAAAATTAATGATGTATCATCAGCGAATAGCACAATATCACAAAGATTATCTACTGTGCGTGGTAAGTCATTAATATAAACCAAAAATAAGAAAGGACCTAATATAGAGCCCTGAGGCACACCTAACTTAACAGGGGCTCCAATAGACTGTGTTTGGTTTACAACAACTGTTTGTGTTCTATCACTAACATATGAAGACATAAGATTTAGAGAATTATTTGACAGACCATAATGTTCTAATTTTAATATAAGAGTCGCATGATCTACGCAATCGAAAGCTTTGGAAAGGTCACAAAAAATTCCTATAGCATCACAAGATTTCTCCCAAATATTGTATATATATTTAATGAGCACAGATGCTGCATCAGTAGTGGATCGTCCTCTGGTGAAGCCAAACTGATTACTGTTAAGCAGTTTATTTCTATTGAAGTGACCTACCATATCTTTTAACATTAACTTCTCAAAAACTTTACTTAAAACAGGTAGAATAGAAATGGGACGGAAATTCGTTAAATCACTCATATCGCCCGATTTAAAAAGTGGTATGACTTTACTATATTTCATAAGATTTGGAAAGACCCCCTCTGAAATGCAATTATTTAGGTAGTACTGTATAATCTCCTACTTACCCTAACAAAGTTACGTCGGCAATTGGAATTGATAAGGCGTTATCAGACCACTCGACATTGATCGAATTTAGCGTGGCTGTAACGATACGTTGGCCATACATTTTATTTTCCCTATTATCAAGTGTTTTAAAATCGTATGCCTAAAAATTCAAACAAATACAAAACAAATTCAAAACTGAAAGGAGAGCTTCCTTAAGACAGCCTCGAGCGTACGGAGGAAGTACAGTGGCGCCCTCATTGCTGTTATTGAGTTTTCTAATAAAGTAATGTATTTTCGTGAAACCGTTGCGGGATACCCGCAGCTTGCACGGTCATGGTAAATCCTTCAGTTGAAGATGACTGAGCAAGTTTTATTTTTTGAAAGGGGTACTGTTTTTACCTGAATTGAGATTCCAGGCGGTAAGAACCACATCATCTTTGACCTGTTACCGTGTTGCAACGTTTTGGTGGCTCTTATTTACTTGATAGTAATGGCAGCCGTGTTAAAAAAAAAAAAAAACAGGTCAAAGACGAAATGGTTTTCATCTACACCCGTCTAATTGACATAAGTCTTCTTTTATGCGTTAAAAACCCGTTGGCAATGATCAGCATTATCTGTGGTAAGTAGGTGACAGCGATGACAGCTGTTACGTTATTTTGAAGTTACATTATCGAATATTGTAAGGTAATGGGTTTGGGGGGGCCATTTGCAACGTTAAAAGATGGACGTGTAATTTGTTTTAGACTTTAATTTTTGGGTAATTAGGTGTTCAAAGTTCTTTTCTGATAGTGATTTGTACTTTTTATGCCTTTGTGTCGCACAGTGATTGAAGACTTGGACTTATTTCGTGTATCTGGCATCTTTCTTCTCGTTTCAAGTGGACTCGCAGTGGTGCAGAGGTTAAAACTATCTTGACCTCTGACCTACAAATCACCGTACAACGTTGCCCCCAATCTTCCTAGAGAAAATTGGATTGTGTTTTATTGCTATATTGATTTATACTTATATAAACCTTGACACTGGCGAAATCACTTCACGTGGAAACGCCATATCCCCGCGGTAGTAGCTGTTCAAGTCGCCGCGGGGGCAAAGGAAAAAAAAAAGTAATGGGTTTCAAATTTGGAACGTCTTCCAAAATTAACACAATTTAAATAAGCCCAATTCTTTAGTACAATACGAGTATCATATCAAATTTGAATTTCGAACAAAATGAGGATAGGGATTTTATTAGTTTGTCTATGATTTAAATTCCTATTCGTGACACGGCTGCACAGGACAGGTTTCTTTTGCCTCCATTTTTGTTGTAAACTCGTCAAGTCGTGATTTTATTTCATTTCTTTGTTAAATTTGTTGTGGTTCTACATATTTCCCATTGCACAACTGTAAACGTTTACAATTATTATAATAAATGAATATGTTTCTTATCTGATTTGATTTATTTATTATTTCAGTCTATACATACATTATCTAAGCGTCTATAGATATGATACAGGTAGCATTGGTAGCAATGCAGGTCATTTGCCTTTCGGCTTCTGAACCCATCTTAGAGTACTTTATAATATCGCACCTTCGCAGCTTCGGAACAATAGTGACGTGATTCAAAATTTAAGCTTTCGGACTTCAAGTCATAAATGTATTATTATAGTGACCTAACTCAAAATTTAAAATTTCTGAATTAGGTCACTATTTGTTATGAAGGTGTGATATGTGTAGATAAAGTATTGTACGCGACTCTGCGTAATAGGAATTACGCAGAGTCGCGTAAACTATTACCGCCTAGAATAGAGGTTCTGTGGCTCTACAGTTGTACTTTTAATTTGTGTTTAGTAAAGTGGCATCTTCTCGGTGTTGTCAGTTAATAGTGAAAAATAAATAGTGATGCGGCTTATTGAATAAATGATGTTGAAAAAGTTAAATTAAGAAAAATAATTCGTATTATAAAATAAAAATTAACAACAAAAGGGGGGCATACGGTAGGGGTAGTTGTACGTTGGTATGGATGGCATGTTATACAACGCTGAAAATTATTTGTAAGTCCAGTAATATACATTATACATATTATACTATACATAAAAATCCTAGAGGCTCCTTATTTAGATACGCATCAGCTTCCAAAATATATTATTTTTATAGCAATGGATCCTTAGTACTTACGTGTGCTTCTAGATGTCTCGAGGTTTCAGAGCTGATTTACTTTATTAGTCGGTAGTGTTTTTTTTTATGTGAGGCATCATCATCATCATCATGTCAGCCGAAAGACGTCCACTGCTGGATATAGGCTCCCCCAAGGCTCTCCACTCATACCGGTCTGGTGCTTTTCGCATCCACCGCGTTCCCGCGATCTTCACAAGGTCGTCACTCCATCTTGTTAGAGGCCTACCTACAGCTCGTCTCCCGGTCCGTGGACGCCACTCAATAACCTTCTGACCCCGTCGGCCATCCGCCCTGCGAGCGATGTGCCCCGCCCATTGCCACTTAATGCCACTGATTATGTGAGTATATTTCTCAAAATAATTTTCTATGTCGGAATGTTTTTGTCACGTTTATTGTCGCTACTGGTGAAATGTCTCTTTATTCTCCATTCCGCATTAAGATATTAAAAATGAATTGGCATTCATAAAATGAGGTGACTAAGGCAATACCTTCAGACGCGAGGCAATTTATTTTGCGATTGCGAGACTAGAAAAAAAATTAAAATAAGCGCTCTCGCATTTCTAAGAATTGCTTTAACCTCTAAGCGGGAAATTACCGTTAAAACTTCACGGTTTTATTTCAACGTCCTTAACGTCTAATACGTTATACGTTGAGTGGCGTCCGCGGACCGGGAGACGAGCTGTAGGTAGGCCTCCAACAAGATGGAGTGACGACCTTGTGAAGATCGTGGGATAGTGGTGGATGCGAAAAGCACAAGACCGGTCTGAGTGGAGAGCCTTGGGGGAGGCCAGCAGTGGACGTCTTTCGGCTGACGTGATGATGATGATAACGTCTAATAAAGTATATTATGTACAATCAACGACAAAGAGAAATATCCACTTTTTCACCTTATTGCATTGTAATACGGTCTAAAAGGGATACATCTCTTTGTAATCGACTGTACCTATGTCATAATGTGGTCGTGCAGCGTAAAGGTTGACAAACACATACCCCGGCACCGGATCAGCTCAAAGTGATACATTTAAAAGTGAGTTTTATTATGTGTTAATACGATACATTCTTCAGTGAACGACGACAGCTTATTGTTTTCAAGTTTATTTTAAAATAATGTACCGTAATAATACAATTCGAAGCTCACCGTTCAACGTCTCACTTCGAGCCGATCCGGTGCCGAGCGGTTATGTCTGCGCCTACCTTAAATATCCTAGTATGCAATTAATCACTTTCATCCCTTGGTTAACAATGTACTATTTAATCGTTGACAGCTCGCTTTGTTGTTTGATTTACCGAACATTGCCGTGACCTGGCATCGTCTATTTCAATGGCGGGAGTTGAAAACTATAATAATTATAAGTTTGATCATGTTTGAAGCGATATCCGTGTGCCTACAATATAATGTCGATACATTTTAGCTTTTTACGAACATCATTAAATAGGTTTGAAGTTCAAAACGGGTCAAGCGTGAGTTGAACTAGCACCCCAAGGGTTCCATAGGTCGCGGTCAGATTACCAACACCGCAAATAAGTTTTCGGTGGGTATAAACATTTAAACCGTTTGTAACTCAAGAACCACTGAAGTCTACTTAGTAGTGATAGTTTTCCTTTTAAATTCATTATAACTATGTGCTTTCATTTAAGATATTTTTCAAACTTTTAGCTTTTGTAGTTTTCGCTGTAGGGGGTGGGGGGGGGGGGACACTTGACTAACAAAAAATTAGCGCTTTAAAGCTTAATATTGCATAAACGGATACCTTAATCGAAGAAGTGTGTTCTCAAACCCGCAATATTTTTCAAAGACTTATCCAACGACATCCCACCCTATGGGGTAGGCGAGAAATAAAAATATCCCCACGTTACGTGTACACTGAAAAATTATTATTTCAATATTTTCTTATACCAGTTTGTTGGCGTGACTAATATGTATATTTATGCCAAATTACAGCTTTCTAGTTCTAAGAGTCTCTGAGCTAGGCTGGTGGACGGACAGACGGACGGACATGGTGAAACTATAAGGGTATTAGAACCCCAGAATGATACACATCAACAGGCGGTCTTATCGCTGATAAGCGATCTCTTCCAGCCTTAGAAGGGATATGGTGTGAGAATAAAACATTTTATACAGTATGTGATGGGGACTTCTCTCGAACAATAAAATGAAACTAAGTTAGCTACCAAACATGAATTCTATAACAACTGCTACTAAAAGTAAAAAATATATATTTAACCTTCACGCCTGTAATCGCAAACTGGGGCAGGCAGAGCTACAGAATTACCTACAACCACATTTTGTACAATTTAGTAGCCTAAGATGTATACCAGTGTATTAGTGACAGGTTGCAAGCCCATCGCCTACCAGTAATACAAGCCTTTATCCCCTCGCCTGTTACAACATCCACGGGAAGACATGGGTCGGGACCATTCTAACCCGGTAATCACACGGGCGAAATATATTTAATAGTTTGCACTGCCAGATCAAAAGAGTAGTAACTCAAAATGCAACTGTATTTTAAAATCAACTTTAATACAACGTCTATGAGCTTGAATCAAAACTAACAATGATTTTGAGTTGATGCTGTCTTGATCTAACAGTGCGAGTTGTTATAAAACAATGATACACATCAAAAGACTTGAAAAAATAATAGTTATTAACCAGAAAAAAATGGCATAATGACCAATTTATATTTAAATCACTTTCTTTACTAACGATGGAAATGCCGTTTTCAATACACTATTTGATTTTGGAATTCCATGTTTACTTTCTTACACGATTTTGTTTTGTTTTGTCTTGCTAAATATGGGAAATAACTCTAAAACATTCTTACAAATATTTGACAAAGGCAACCACAAAGCAATATGGAAACGATCGCAATCAATATCAAAGATATAACTAAGTGCAATAAAGCACCCTGATGGATAGGTGACATACAACAGGGCGCGTTCAACTTTGCTAATAATTATGTACCAGGCGTGTGGATATAGTTTTTATTTTCCTTATTTTTATTGTTCGTTGGTTCAGTGATTATAAGTTTTTTGATATGCCAGCAAAGTTGTAATAATTTGAAAGTTATTTCGAAGTTATTTTAATTAAGGAGGGGAAATGGCTTACCGAATGTTACTCAACTTTGACTTTGCGTTCGTGACTTACAAACGGAACATGGTGGTTCACACAATGGGGGAGAACGCCTGATTGGAAACGAATTGTGCCGTCCTACGCAGAAAAGGCGCGTGTGAAATTAATTCATAGAAGCATATTAAACTGTCATGGGTTATAATAAGGTTGGATTTTCAATACAATTCATATAGTAGATACGCCTTTTCTCCTTAGGAGGGCAGAATTACTGACAATATACTCACTGTTATCGCCTTATATTGTCAATGTTTTTTTTAATGTATTTAGAAAATATACAGACAGCCCTATTTATATTTATCACGTTCATCAATTGTTTTATTAGTAGAATGAAAGGTTAGATTATTAACATGCCATTTAAGTAAGTAAAAAGTCATTTATCAAAAAGAAAAAAAAAAATCTTTTTTTAGTAAATCTCTAGCTATGATTGTTTTTTGATCAAAAACTTACAAGGTTTTCTACACATTGTGAAATAGTCAGTGTCTATATCAGTTTTAAAAGTATCCTAAATCGATTTAAAAAAGAACATACCGATCCAACACTAACATCGTCTGCCATCCGCGAGTCATACCACGTCACCCAATCACAAGCACTGGCTCCCAAAAATGGCGTCCGCAATACTTCCCATTGGCCAGCAACGGTCACATTAGAATTTTGAAAAACGAATGTTTTTGTTTATATTTGGAACGCGAGACGTCTGTTCTGGCGTTGGGCTTGGGGGAGACTGGGTGCGCGCGCCGGTGCGGCTGCCATGGTTACGTGGCTATCGCGTTAATAGTCTGGATGTAATACCGACTGAAATTGTTGAGCCACCTTAGAACCTTTTAGCAGTAAGTCAATAAGTTTTTCGGTCGGTTGTTTCTTGTAATTGGATTTAGCGACAATATTTTTGCGTGTAGCCTATTTATGTACCTATCCATGATTCTTTGTGAGTTCCTGTATACGAAATGGCTACATGGATTTGAAATTTTTCACAAGATAGAAAACCCTTATTCGCTGACACCTATTAAATTTCCAGGGGGCCTAGACAAGAGGCAAACGCCGCTTTCGCTTTTCTGTTCTATCGCCATCAAATGTATGAAATCACGAATTGATCACGTGGTTTATCGAAGAGAATAGCTAAGTGGCTAGCCAACATAATTGTTTTCGTTTTTCTGCAATATTTCGAAACGAACAGAAAAACGCTCAGAGCTGTCACAATGACATAATCCATACAAATGGCTAGTCAAGTGGCACTTTTGACATGCATTCTGTTCTGTATTCTGCCGTAAAATGTAGAAAACTATTCGCACGCCGAAGACTTGCAGAAAAGCGCTTAAGCGTTTCGATTAAACAATTCAAAATGGCTGATACTTCAGGGCCTCTATTCTAGGCAGTAAAAGTCATATCATATTTGAACATAATAATCATGGGCAAAATGGCCGGAAGAAGAGCTGTCAGGCGCAGGATGAAATCGTGGCTGCGACACATTTAGGAACGGACTGGAGTCACACGTGCAGCGGAGGAATATGCGGACTATCTATGGTCGGATTTTTATTCTTAAAGAATAAATGTAAACAAAGTTACGTCACTGTCAAAGTTACATTGACGTATTTGACACTGACTATTAGTTAACTCTAAAGGCCCTTTTAGAATGTCTAAAGATACAACATTTAATTACTTTGTTCTAAACAGAAAAACATATTTTTTTGCAATATTTCAAAATCGAATCCGCCACTTAGTTTCTATGGATGTACCTAGTAATATGCCGAAGTTATTGTAAATAAATAAAAACACGGTGTATAACGGTGGTTGCGATCTGGAAGGACCTTGAATAAGGCTTGACCACAACTAAATAGAAAAGTGATTCGCCTCCGGCCCTGTATGAGTTTCTGTTATCTACTGCTGTGCCAGCGCTAGGGTTGCGCGTCGCTCGATTCCTACTTAATATTTACACGACTAAACGTGGCTACGGTGCGTCCCTGGCTAAACCGGCTTGGTGCTTCCTCTTAAGTTTGCTAGTGGCGGCTCGCGGCGCATTCGTTCAAGGCACGCACACATGCAAGCTGCGTATACAATGCTAATAACTGGTTCTAACCGGTTTTAACCACTTATTTTCATACAAAACCGGTAAATAACTGGTTAAATGGCATTGCGTAATATCTACCTTTTTTACTGTGACATAGATCTTTGCTTACTTACCACTTTTACCTAGCAGGCTCTGTGTTCCTACGTATTTACTGTGTGCTATATTATTGACGTTATTCTAATAATCATAAAACATCTAAAAACCCTCACAAACGCTCAAATTTACATCACAAAAAGATAAGGTAGTTTGTATTCACAAACGAGCGTTTTGAAAAACAAAAAGAATAACATGAAAGAAATGTGAACGCGGTCACCCATCCAATTACTGGCACGAGTAAACATTGCTTAACCTGCGCAATCGAGTGTCCCGCGCGCTCGCCGCTAAACCACCCGGATTGGAAGTCTTGGAACCGCTAAGACGTGAACAGGGTGATTTATTTTACTTTATACGTTACTTTGTAAAACTGTTGAGTTTCTTGAGGCGTTTCTTGGCGCGGCTTACAAACTGAATAAACATCTTTTATCGATTTAGGGTTCCGTATCATAGACTAAAAACGGGACCCTATTATTAAGACTCCACTGTCTATCTATCTGTCTGTCACAGAACTGTGCTAGCTAGACTGTAAAAAAAATTACAGATGACGTATTTCTGTTGCCGCTATAACAAAAAATACTAAAAACATACATACATACATTAAATCACGCCTGTTTCCCATACTAAAAACAGAATAAAATAAATATTTACGTGGGGCTCTTATACAATGAACGTGCTTTTTTTTGCCGTTTTTTTATCGATATTAAAGGGTAGGTAGGGTACGTAGGCGCTTGAAATATTCACGTTATTCTGTGAATATGTATATTCACTTTAAAAATAAATAATCAAATAAAATAAAATAAGTATTTAAGGGAGGCTCCCATACAATAAACGTGATTTTTTATAGATCATGGTATGGAACCCTTAGTGCGCGAGTCCGACCCGCACTTGACCTGTTTTTTATAAAAGCATTTCCTTTTTATGGTATGCAAAAGTTGACAATCTTTAGACTGAAAATGCTTTGTCAACTTTTTGAACTCACTAAGGTCTGCCATGTAAAGATCTGGACAGCGAGAGGGGCAGAGGTATGTATGTCCCTGTCACTGCCCGGAATTTTACATATATTCACACTGAACACGACCTCGGATCGGACCTCTGGATATAGCATCAACTTTGACCTTTTAAGCGATACAGGGTGTGGTAAAATTGGACGGCTAGCCTTTATAATTAGTTTACCCATAAGCTATTCTAGGTCTCTATTTTGCTGGGTAAAACCATATCGCTTTTGATTTTCATCATTACACCATTTGTATTTATACATCCCATTTAATCATATGCAGGTTTTTTATAATCTACCATCTATGATAAAACCGGCACTGGAAATAAACCCGATGTATACCAAAAACGGACGTGAAAAAACGTTGCTTTGTGTAGTTCTGACATTCGGCCGACCACAAAGAGATACGAGCGGCCTCGGGGACGACGGGATGTTTTTATTCTAAAAGATAAAGGGATGAGGGAAAATCGGTATCACCGGTGAGCGGGTTGGACTAGGGTTTTTATATTTATCATCATACTATATATTGCCTGCGAATTCGTCCACGTAGGGGTTGAAGCTATCTCCAAAAGATATAATAATCTTGATAAAATCTGGGGCTGACACAAAATTACGAAATTATCTGATCAGCTGTCAAATAATAGTACATTACTGCAGAGACCGGGAAAATGGCTGTTGCGGGACGAGTTTAAGTTCACTGGACTCGTCCAGCAACCGCTCTTCTAGGTCATCCAGGTCCAGGCTCGTATAGTGCTTCTCTCCAACAATGCGAGAAAACATTATTATTATTATCATAATTGTTAATAATAAATCACAGTCATAAAATTTCCTGGAAAAAAAACAACATTGTCTGTCCCTAACATTATGACCATTAGGTAGTCATTATTCTATTTTTTTCATTCGAAACAGGTACGATTAAGTATGAAACTGAAATTTACTATTAAATAAATTCATAATTTACAACGTACGAGTAATAAATTTAATTTGAATAAATTAGAGCTTCAAATAAAAAAAACGCGTTTTAGCAATTTCGGAATATTATGTTTATAAAAAGTTTAACTACATAATATGTATTTGCTACATTTTTAAATACGCTGCAAACGCTGTTCGAAAATGTTAACCTTTTGGCCGTCTTCAATGAAGGAGGAAGTTCTAAATGTTCTGCAGTGTGATTTTTATTATGGATGTAACCCAATTTTAAAATTTCATTATTGGTTTGATAGACTATGCTTCCGATCCGATGTGGTCCCATATCTGAATCTGATGAAGGGATCCGTGAGGAATTGAAGAAACTCCTCAAACATTATAGGCATACATAATAGCGATTTTAGTATTTTTAGTAACAAACCTAGCATTAACATTCAGAAAATATCATTTGGTAAAGTGGAGCTGATGATGAAGACCATTTTCAACGAAGTTATATATTGCGTTTTTGAAGGCGTTGTTTTTTTTAAACATTTATTTTTAGTCTATGATATTTAAAAAAGTAAAATAAACATCGAATAATAAAATTTTGATCGTACGAGTGTTTTGATGTTTGAAATTAGTTATCTTAGCCCAAACATAGTTTTAATAAAAAGTAAAAAGCGCGGTATGTATTGTAAATTTCATACACTTTCGCGGCCGCTGCCGTAGGCAAATATAAACATGTTTTTAATTTTGCCTTGTTATCATTTCCGAACATGTGGGAGAATAGTTTTTTTTTTCTGACTTATGAAAGAGACATGACATGTGCTAAAATTTACAGATAAGCTTCGAACGACATTCTGTAGGTGTTCGTTTGTCGTCTAACTCGAAACATAGTATTTTCAACTAATATCCAGTGACCTTTAGCTCGATCCAACAATGCTTCAGCTCTTCCAGCCTACAGCTAGCGCATTTCTATTTATAAGTGACTTTTACCCCAATTTGACCTTTCAGGGGCTACTGTTTTTAACCGTTAACTTTCCTTCGCTTTATCCAATCTCCTATGTTTTTTTCATATAATAATTAATAATTCTTAATTTATCCCTTTAAATATGACATGCAAAAAAATATACTTGATACCAGATTTAAAAGATTTTACGCTTATCCAATAAAATATGCAGTGTTCCTACACTAGGCACATCCTGTATCGTAAGAAACCAATTACTGTTTCGAGTTGCTAAAATGATGTGAAATGAAGACACACATAAAGAAAATGGCAGGTTTGGGAATTATACAAAACAAATAAATGCTACATACAGTTCGTTCATTCAGGCCCTGCGCGCACTAGGCAGCCTGGCTGCGCAGCCAGGCTGCGGGCAGCCAGTAAAACATATGAAAATGGGCTATTAGAAAGCTGTCCGACCGACTTACCGTCAAACTTCTCGCCTGGTTCCACCTTAACTTGAACATTTAAATTCATGTTTTTAAACTCATCAAAAAACTCACTCGATGACAAACTTAAAGAAAAACTGGAAAAAGTTTTGAATTGAGTTTGGCAATTTTACCATCTGTCAATTAAAAAAAGAGTGACAGTTCTGTGGTGTATTTTTACAGAAAACTACCATGTTTATATACAGTTTGCGGTTTACAGTGCGGGCTCCCATACGTCATATGTTTTACTGGCTGCCCGCAGCCTGGCTGCGCAGCCAGGCTGCCTAGTGCGCGCAGGGCCTCAAAGTCTCCATTTGCAGTCGCCGACACCTCTTTGTGCGCGTCGCGGCTTCTTTGTTCCAATTGGGATAGACCAAAAAAAGAACTCATGGTTTTTACATTAAAACACATACAATTTTGGTTGCATTTTCTAATAAATGACAACAATTAAATGATATCTAATGATAAAAAGCCGTTGTAATAGTGTATTAAAGAATACTATTTTAAGCGGCTTTCACCTACATTTGGGGGGGGGGGGGGGGTTGAGGTGGGCCTTGTGAGCCACTTCGACCATTGCTGATCTTTTGTAGCAGCCCTTTATTTTAGAGCTCACCGCAAAGGCCCGTTGCGTCCAAGAATTTCCAGATGCTTTGGGCAGTGAGGAGTTGTATCTCTTGTGGGTCCATTATATGTCGCCCTAGGTAGATACTTCTGTTGCGCATTAGTGGTCCGCAGGAACAGAGGATGTGCATTGCTGTCTCCTCTGTCTCTTGACAGAACCTGCATATCGCGTCTTGTTTCATACCCATTAGAAACAGATGTCTGTTCAGTTTGCAGTGGCCAGTTAGGATCCTAGTCACTGCGCAAGACTTTTCTCTTTTGAGTTGTAAAATCTCTTTGGAGAGCTTGCTTTTGAACCCTTTAATTAGTGTTTTCGAGTGATTTTGCCCTTTGGGGGACTTCTACAGCTCGATCGCCCTAGATTTGTATAGGTCGTTTAGCAGGGAATAGGATTTGCGTTTTGTGATGCCACAAAACGGCTCCGGGCCGACCAGGGGGTTGTCAGCACCGTGGGGGTCAGGGGGGGGCTTTCGCCTAACCCGTAAGATACACCTAGGAGGGCTTCAAGCCGTAAACCGAAGTCAAAGTTAAATAAACTTTTGTTGAAACATCCGAAATAGACAAATATTTCAAAAACGTAATAATACAGAACTGCTTTAAAACTCTATTCCTCGAAATGGTTTTCGAATTAGAGTAATCGTACAAATATGAAAAATCCCCATTGTGGCGGCACATCAAAGCACGCAAACTATTTGAGCGAACGACCTATAATTTATTTAGATAAAAGGCGGTGGTAAGGATGTGGACCTTGCGCACGATTCTACCACCACAAAATGACACACCACGTGCACAAACCATGTAGATTTGCGTTGGTGACCATTTTTTGCCGTTCGTCATTGCACCCACGGCCGGCGCCGTCACGGAATATCATCGATCCTTCACGGATGACGACTAATCAATCAATTGGTATTAAAAAGATGCGGAAAAAGTTATCAACGGAGTTAATTATACGGGAACGCCTTAAAATTCCGAATATTAATTTGTCCGAATTTTAATTTTTCCGAAAACTTTGTTACGTTGAAGCTGTTTTATATTAAATGCATAATTTAATTGTCATACGTAAGTAGATAAGGTTAGGTTTGATTTATAAGCGATAGCAAAAAGTTAAAACTTCTATCATATCTTAACTGTAGCGTCACAATTTATTTATGAGAATATTATTTATGTTATAAAAAAATTGGATTCTTTCACAAAAAAATCTGATATACATAATTTAAATACTAGAAATAAAAATAAAATAGCTATTCGAAAATTCCGCGTCCGTAAAGTACATAAATCATTTGTTGGTTGTATTAAAGTTACCCTTTCCAGCACTCAAAAATTACTTGAAAAAGTCGTTAATGTCTAAAGCTTATTATAGGATCGAGGACTATATAATAGACAAAAATGCTTGGCCTAAACCCGAAACATAATCAATAATATATATACTTATATATATTTTTTTCAAATTCAAAAGCTTTATCTTGTCTGGGGGACACCGTTGATGTAGGAAAACATATCAATCTTATGTGGTCATCTGGCACCGTCTTATATACACATACGTAGGAGTTCTTTCTTCCTTTTCTCTCTTTCTCTCTTAAGATTTTGATGTGTTTTCCTGCGGAAACTACGCAGGATATTTGTAATATTTTTTAATTTGCTATTTATAGATTTATATAAAGCTAGACTAAGTATGTAGTACCATTGTAATATTAAATATATTTAAAAAAATGTCTGACTGCTGAGTTTCTTGCGGCGCTTCTTCTCAGCAGTGGTCTTCTCTTGTGAAGCTCTGGTAGATTCTTGACGTGTAAAAGTGCCCGTGCGGCCTACTTACTGAATAAATGTCTTTATCTTTATCTTTATCAAAAAAATGCGATCAGAATTATGAAAATTCGGAATGTTGATCAATTTGGAATTATGTAGTGTACACAATTATTATCTATTAAGTTATTAGAAATGGCTGGTAGAAGGTAAACAACGTGTAGAAATTAAAAGTAGGTACATTACTGCCAGGTACCGGGAAAATGGCGGTTGCGGGACAGGTGCTTTTCTCCAATAATGCGAGTAAATTATATTAAACTCAGTCCCAAAATTTCCTTGAAAATAAAGAATAGAAACAGGTACGATTTAGGTACTATGGCACTGATCATTATGGCTATTGTAAAATGACCAAAGACAACATAAAGAGCAACGATTACGTAAAATAACGATATAGATGTTCGAAATCCAAAGATAAATGTTTTGGGAGTCAATATAGACCCAATTATACAAAGTAAAAAAATATGTTAAATATTTACTATGACAACTTCGTGTCTATGTCGGCTCCCATAACATTTATCGTTGGATTTAGTTTATCCATACAATTGTTTTTCATAATCGTTACTTTGTCATAGCAAAGTATAATATAGTTGGCAGAAAAAGCAATTTAATATTTTTTGTATAATTTAGTTTGATGTAACATTTGTAACTTTTTAATTATATCTCTATTTATAAACTAAAATACAAAGTAATCATGAACAAATAAAACTAAAACATTGGCAAATTAACATAGTTAAAGCAAAAATAAACGTATAATTAAAATATAAAATAAAAATGCTTCGGGGTACCCTCTAGATATAATTATTTCAAAATCTTTTTTTTTAAACCATTATAGTCGTCGAATGACATTCATTCACGTCATAAAATACAATACAAGTACATCCTGTACGTTATCTGAAGTGTTTAATTCCATCCTAATCATCCATAGCACTTCATATCGACAATTCATATTTATTATAAGGATGTAAGGATATTTAGAAAAGAGAAATGGATATTTTCTCATCGACTTAAACGCCAATCAGCCAAATCTGTTGAACAAAAGGTTAGTTGTATATTCAGTATAGTATGGTTATTGATGTCTAATATGTATTAAAAACCGTCTAACCGTGTGGTTGCCGGCTTAGAATTGTGCCACTCCATGTCTTCCCGTGGAAGTCGTAAGAGGCGACTAAGGGAATAAAGGCTTGTAGTACTGTTAGGCGACGGGCTTGCTACCTATCACTAATATACACTGTTAAACATCTTAGCCTAATTGTGCAAATTGTGGATACAGAGTTATCAACAAGTTTTTGGAGTTGTTGGTAATTCTGTAGCTCTGCCTACCCCACTCTGGGAATGAAGGCGTGAAGGTATGTATGTATATATGTATTAAAAATACTTGTTAATAAAATAAATAAATAAATATCAGGGGACGATCTCACACCAATTGACCTAGCCCCAAACTAATCTCTAAGCTTGTATTATGGGTACTAGACAGCGATATAAATACTTATATTTAGAAAGATACCCATAAACAAATACTCGCGTTCATCACAAAAACATTTGCCCATATCGGGAATCAAACTAGGCCAGACATCAAATGCGTTGCGTTTTTTTTTGCCGACCATACTTTGTTATGAAAACTACATAACCCGTTGATAGCGATCTCTACCAACTGCGCTAAGCGCGTCGTGCTCGTCGATTCCATAAAGTATTATAATAGTTTGCAGGTCCGGTGCTACTGGCTCTTTTTGAATTCCTCAGCGTAAAAAATACAAAGGATAATATTAATCTTAACCACACATTAAGGATACTGACATCCTGGTGCAAGCCTGCGACGTTACTCATGAAACCTGACTCATACAAACTTATAAAGAACAGAACAGACGTGAAACCAAATAGTAGTATTGTAATACTCGCTCAGTCAAAGTGAAACTGTTTTATTTATCGAGGAATGATAAAAAGCCCGCAGTTTTTGTGACAGTTTGGGTGATAATTGGATTTAGTTAAATTTGGCGGTTTGTGGGAACTGCACGCAGTGTGAGCATGGATTTAAAGGCGTTTTTGTCGATGGTGAGTTTTTGCTATATTTTAATTTTAGTTTATTGTATTTGTAGAGACTTTTAAGTGCATTCAACAAATATATTAATCTAGTTTTATAGTTTAGTTAGAATTAATGACCATGAAATCGTTCCTAATGACGATTTTTCATGCATAAATTGTTTTTTTTTTTTACTTTGAAAATTTAGTGAGTTTATTGTCCGAGTACGGCTGTAAGAGAATTATCTTTATAAAAAAACAGGAAACGATTCACTTGATAATGGGATTACCCTTGTATACATATATAACACCTTCACCCATACCTTGATGCCTCATGCCATACTGAAATATCAATAAGTTAAAATTTTGATATTTCAGTAACCAAATTTTGCACAAACAGGCTAAGGACCAGCGTATTAGTGACACGTTGCAAGCCCATCGAATAATAATAATTAATAAAATTAAACTTGAATAATATTATATTACTTAATTTCACAAATAACATGCAAGGAAAGGAAAAAACATAAGAAGGTATTGAACTCTAGTAATGTACCTACAGTCGACTACAAAGAGATGTATCCACTTTTGGACCTTATTTCAATGCAATAAGGGTTAAAGTGGATATATTTCATGAAGTGAACTGTATCTTGAACTATTAGCCACATTTGGCTATTAAACGTGACTGCTCTGTGCATTTTCATACCTAAAATAGACTTAAGACTAAAAAAAAAAAAAAAAAGATTTTTACTATTACCTAGTTAATTCAACTATGTTTCATGACAATCATGACTAACATTTCCGTCATTGTTTATTTATTTGAAATTTTAAAACTTTGAAACGTTACATATTCTAAGCTCCAGCCGTATTAGTTTCTTGGTATTTAAGAAAACAAACGTTTTGGATCAAAGTCATTTCAATCTTTTGGGTATTTTAAGAATTAAACTAATTGAATTATAGGCACTATAGAACTCAGACGATTTGAGATTTAGTCTAATTGAAGATTTAGGCACTACCAAATTCGGTTATAAAACCTATTCCCCTCATGGAATACATAACTTTTGTTACAAAAACTAAATACCTACGTTTATTTCTAAGGTGGCTCCTGAATCTAGGTCTTTTCCCTTGCATTAAAATAATCACTTTTGAAGCTTTAAAAAATACCAGCAGCCACGTTCCAAATTCCTTTCCTCTTTCAATCTCTGAAAATCAATCTACTTCGCAATAACAAAAGCGTAGTAAGTTTTACTGCATCGTCTAGTTTCGCTCCTGCAAAGCCCCAGTGGTTTGCTGGAGCAATAAAACTTCATCCAGAGAGGAAACCGTTCGTTTACCTTTCGTTGTCACTTGAAACTCACCAAGTAATTTTGTAGACATACATACATACTACATTAAATTAACGCCTGTTTCCCAGAGGTGTAGGCAGAGAACACTTTTTTCCACTACGATCTTGTCAAATTTCTTTCGCTTCTTCAACATTCATACATCGAGTCATGCACGCACGTCGGTATTATTTTGTAGAATATTGGAATAATCCATGTACAGTCGCGAACCGGGATTGTTGAGCCACTTACCCATGTTTCTAATTTGGCTATGTAATGCAAATCGAATAGCTGTCAGCCAGTCGTTGACATCGGTTATTGAATACACGGCTAAATTACGAACAATGGCAAGTGGCTCAACAATCCCGGTTCGTGCCTGTACCTACAGTCAAGGAATTTGATTCCCAGACCATTTTGGACTATGTCAAAGTGACACTAACTAAAAACATAAAAATTCTCTTACGTTTTTTTTTTTTTTTTTTTATATCATAGGAAGGCAAACGAGCACACAGGCCACCTGATGGTAAGTGGAAACTGTGACCCATAGACATTCGCATTCACAAGACCGCAATCCTAAGACTGCAAATGCGCTGCCAACCCTGAGGACGAAGATGGAATGCCTCTATGCTAGTAATTTCACCGGCTGTCTTATCCCCAAACCGGAACACAACAATGCGAACACTGCTGCTTGGCGGTAGGTTAATGGATAAGATGGTGGTACCAACCCGGACGGACCCTGCACAAGGTCCTCCCACAACATAAACTGATTGATGACGTCACTATGACATAGGGAGTCCAAAATTTTGAGCGAGTGGTAAGGGTACCTACTGATCTATTGGAATAGGAATTGCTTACGTCGCGTTTAGCGTTGGTTGTGGCGTGGACGAAGCTAGCCGTCCTAAGTTCGATTCCCTGTATGTGTTTGCGTGATCAGCGCGAGTATTTGTTCCAGTTTCTTGGACGTTTTTTTTTATTTGAGTATATATGTACTTCTGTGTACAAGTATGTTTCTCGTTCTTTAGTATCTACCCATTGTACACCTATAGCTTGGTTTGGGACTAGATCAATTTGTGTGACATTGTTCCTGATTATATATTTATTTATTATTACAATTTCCGAAGAGTAACCCTTTTTTTTTAAATATCAGTTATCATTATTTTTTGCAACTCCAGCATGAGTAATCCTTTCTAACAAACACAAGGTTCTTCCGGCTTGTATGAGTAAATTCAAATTAGTAATATTTTCTATCTCCTTCTTTAGACTTATAATAAAAGAAAATAATGGAAATGATAATATTTTATTAGTAAGGCCAATTTACAAGAAGTGATTTAATTAAAACTGAACTGAACTGAACTGATTTAATTGATTAAAAATATACACGACAAAGTACCGTTAATGTTATTGGTGTATAAACCAACATCCCCTTAATACTTTTTTTTAAATTCCAGGTTTTCTTTACTATAGTAGCATCAAGACCTCCAAAAGAAGAAGATTTCTACTTTCACAATCTGACAGACGACTACCTGTACTACGAGTATGACGACGAGCCCATAAGCAAACCCCTTGACAGACCACCAAGCGTGGTCAGCGCTAACAACAAACGTGCAGCTAGATATGAAGTAACAGAAGAAGTTGATGATATACCAAATAATGTAGTTTATACTGGTCCTATTGTAGCAAATTTTACTATTAAACTACCTCATAATAATGCTACAGTAGCTCAAAATAAAACTTATTCTCTTACTAACACTAACAATGAAATTGACATAGATGGATTCGATGACGTTTTCAATGGATTTGGTGATTCAGATCATAAAGTGAATAAACATCTGAAGAATAATTCAATCAATATTTTCAAGGTAGATAACAAATACGATGATCATAAATCTACTGTACATAATATTTATATCAACAAATTACCAAGTTTTGGCAGGTTTGATTTAAAAGAGAATGTTGTCAGATTCAAAGATGGTGTAGTGGATCTCATTCATAATGTTAAAAATTCGGACATCTATAATGGCGTAAGTCAGAGAATTGTTGTACCATTGTTTGATACAATTCAAAGAAAAGGGTCTGTAGTAGCTTCTAAACTACATGACTTTATATTTGGTAACTGCAATTGTCACTGAACTTCATGACGTTATTAAACAACTTGGTATGTAACGTATTTTGTTTCCTTTAACCTAAAGATATAAAATAAGCATGTTAGTGTCCTCTTTTCTCCGCTTGATGTAGATTCGTCAAGAAAGGTAAATAATGCAAATTCAATTTCTCTTAACAAATAATACGAGTTTGGAATACGAATGCGCTAAAGTGTACCGAAGGCTTATTCTGTCTTATTGAATTATTATAATTTAGAAGTACGCATGGGTATTAAATTTGCTTATCAATAATATACTTAAAGGAAAAGGTTATTATGACTTTATGACTCTAGTAGTACATGATCGCCTAGGCGCGGAAAGTAAGGGATTTCCTAACGAGGTGGTTAGCAGGACTGGCTATTGCTCGGCCTGCTAAAATACGACTCAGGATTCTCAGGAAATCCTCGTTTCTGCCAAGGCATACACGAGTATAATACTTTTCTCAAACAATGCGAGGAAATTATATTAGTTAAGATAGTTTCACGCACAACGAGCTGCCGCCGCACCACACGCCCCCACCCACAAGTTGGGTGTACGGGATTTTTTTCATGGTCCTTTCGATTTTTTACGTAATAGAGGGCATTTTTAAAAAACAATATTGACATGGACGGAAAGGGTTTTCATATGTTTTTTACTCCTAGGAGTAAAATGAGGAAAACCGTTCTTTCCAAGTATGTTTGAGAAAAGGTTACGTCTTACGTTTACGTTTTACGTCTAGGTTTTACTTGTGGGAGGACCTTGTGCAGGGTCCGTCCGGGTTGGTACACCATCTTATCCATTAACCTACCGCCAAGCAGCAGTGTTCGCATCGTTGTGTTCCGGTTTGGGGATAAGACAGCCGGTGAAATGACTAGCATAGAGGCATTCCACCTTAGTCCTCAGGGTAGGCAACGCATTTGCAGTCTTGTGAATGCGAATGTCTATGGGTCACAGTATCCACTTACCATCAGGTGGCCAGTGTGCTCGTTTGCCTTCCCATGCTATAAAAAAAAAAAAAAGTCTGAAAAATTGCGCTGTGTAGATTTCAGTCTCGCAGCATAATTATGCTGACTTCTGAACTTTTTGCCATTTTTGCTGATTTCGATGAAAGGAATTACGGAGAAAGCCTTAAAACTGGATTAACACAGGGTACTTTTCATCCCAGAAAATTTGAAAGGTCCCGAGGGAATGACCATAATTTATTATAATCAAAATCTACGGGGACGGAATCGCGGGCAGAAGCTAGTAGGTAGACTTAAATATCCTTACATCATTTTGGTATAGGTTATAGGTTATCGGGCTATTTTCCGCAACTCGACGACTCAATGTATGCTCCTTTTTGTGTGCTGGGTTGCTGACTCTACTCTTGCCAACCCAGTTCTACCAGGAAGCCTAGCAAACCCTTGATGTTGCCGATGGCTTCTGGTGTTCCGAGGTGACGTGCCCGGTATGTTGCCACCTCAGGGCATTCCATGATGACGTGGTCTGCGGATTCCTCCGCCGTCATACAGGCTCTGCACAGAGGACTGTCCGTAACCCCTAATGTGAACAAGTGTTTGTTAAACAAGGCATGGCCAGTTATGGCTCCAGTTTTGTTTCGTCCGTGTTGGTATCCCCATCTTATCCATTAGCCTACCGCCAAGCAGTAGTGTTCGCATTGTTGTGTTCCGGTTAGGGGATAAGACAGCCGGTGAAATGACTAGCATAGTGGCATTCCATCTTAGTCCTCAGGGTTGGCAGTGCATTTGCAGTCTTGTGAATGCGAATGTCTATGGGTCACAGTTTCCATTTACCATCAGGTGGCCGTGAGCTCGATTGCCTTCCTATGCAATAAAAAAAAAAGAAGAAAACTAATCGGAGTTGGGTCCTTTTGAGATTTTGTAGATTACGCGACGAACCGGGATTGATCATCGGAAGGGCCTCCGTACTTTTCCTGCAGGTGTTTAGGTTGCTGATTCGGACCATTTTGGTAATTTTGGGGCCCTAAACAAGACGCACTAGGCGTTCGTTATCGATATCCAAAATGTATAGGATTGACGAAAGCTGTCAGACGGTCGCGTCGAACAACTTCGTCAATTCCATACAAATTGTCACTTTTCGGTTATCGATTACGTTAGCGTTAAGCAACTTGTCTAGCCTCAGAGGAGCAAGGCGGTAAAAATTGAGGGATCCTTGTGAAAAAGCGTATAAGTCGTAAAAATGGTTTAAGTCTAGTATACTCCGCTAATTATATACCCTTTTTTATTACGAGTTAAGTCGACTTGTACCCTTATCCACGTGACTAGGACCCCAGAATTGACAAATTAATAGGTATCAGAATAAGGTGAGAACATTTTTTTTATTCCTGGAAGATTACGAAGACAACAAACAATATTGAATGATTCAACGATCAAATGTCAATTGAACACAGGGCCTGTATTCGAAGCGGTAAAAACCAAATCGAGTGTTTTTTTTTTTAAATTAATTGGATAAAATAAGAAACTTCTCTTCTTCTCCTTTTATATTTAATTACCTAATTTTTTTGTTTAATTACCTACTTACCTATATTTAATTTTAATTTGACATTTGGAGACTCTTTACATCTCCGGAATTGTATTATTATTTTAACCTGACATTTTTATTAATTTAATTATTATTACTACTGGGACCTGTACATCCCTGTGACATTTAAATTAGATAGCTTATGTACATCCCTGTGACATTTAAATTAGATAGCTTAAGTTTAGTATTGTAATAAGTTATTTATTTAAAAAAATGGCTTACTGTTGAGTTTCTTGCGGTGCTTCTTCTCAACAATGGTCTCTTGAAGCGCTGGTAGATGGTAGATTCAGACTTGTAAAAGTGCCTACAGGGCCTACTTACAGAATAAATGATTTGAATTTGAATTTATTAATGGCCGTCTACCGCTTTTCCGCAGTAATTTCACCAATGTCCAGCAAGTTACAGTAGGTATAATCAGTAAAGAGAAATCAAAAGTAAAAGCCATAGATTAAGAAAACATACAATGCGTTATGGTCTTCTTCTTACTTTGCCCCCGCGGCGACTTGAACAGCTACTACCGCGGAGATATGGCGTTTCCACGTGAAGTGATTTCGCCAGTGTCAAGTATATATAAGTATAAATCAATATAGCAATAAAACACAATCCAATCTTCTCTAGGAAGATTGGGGGCAACGTTGTACGGTGATTTGTAGGTCAGAGGTCAAGATAGTTTTAACCTCTACACCACTGCGAGTCCACTTGAAACGAGAAGAAAGATGCCAGATACACGAAATAAGTCCACGTCTTCAATCACTGTGCGACACAAACGCATAAAAAGTACAAATCACTATCAGAAAAGAACTTTGAACACCTAATTACCCAAAAATTAAAGTCTTAAACAAATTACACGTCCGCCATCTTTTAACGTTGCAAATGGACCTCTCATGCGTTATGGTATTTTTTTAAACTCGACTGCCATGACTGTCAAATACTGTCAATTAAATAAGAGCTATCAAACCGTTGACAATTATGATAACAGGTCAAAGACAATATGGTTTTGACCGGCTAGAATCTCGACAAAGTAGGCTAGTTCGCCTTAAAAAAAATTAAGTAGGTAAGTATAAGAAACAACTCCTTTACACCGACCAAAACGTTTCGTTTACGTTTTAAGAAAATCCAATTGGCAGGATATCCAATACAAACCACGTTATTTGTATGTGTGTTGTATTAGTCAAGGAACAGGTATCGAAATTTTACATTAAGCCGCGCGCTGGTCGATGAACGAAGTTTGTCCTGATTGAGGAGGTATATGGAGCTGGTAAAACCGATATTCATTTTATAATTGAGAGTTGTAATGGTTGTATTAAAGAAATGATCTTAATCGTTAGCGAAACGTTAATGTCAGTCAGCAAAGATGTTTTTTCTTTAAGCGTCAAAAACTAAAGTTACTGAAGAGAGTGGAAACTTCAAAATGTTTTTATTATCAAGTTATTATAACATGTATAAAGTGTTTTTATTCTCCCCTAAAACTTTACGAAAATTTTACTACTACTATATAGATAATTGGAACCGAATTAAAAATTAACTTCCTGGAACTAAAATAAAGCAAAGGATAGCAGTTTTGGAAAAAAAACTGTTTTCGGTATCTCGTCGTTGCGTTTCCTCTCTCCTCATTTTTATTGATTTAGAGAAAGCAAAAGTTAAAACTAAACTGTCAAAAACGCACACACGCAATCATGACCAAAAGATAAAAGTCAACAGTCAAACGTCAACATCTTCAAGTAACTAATAAACGCAGACGATAGGTACGACGTATAGATGAGTGGATACCATTTTTGCAGCACTACACACTGTAAAAATGTGTAGAAATAAAGCCAAATAAATATTTTCTATTCTATTCTATTTTGTTCTTTGAAGCTATACGACGACGCAACAGCCTAGTCAGTAGTGATAGTGACCCAGCCTAAGAAGCTAGCGGTTCCGGGTTCGATCCCCGGTACGGGCAAATATTTGTGTGATGAGCACGAGTATTTGTTCCTGAGTCTTGGGTGTTTTCTATGTATTTAACTATATAAGTAAGTTTCTCGTTGCCTAGTACCCATAGTACAATCAACAGCATAAATAAGTGATCATTTCTGTACCTTGTCGCTTTCAATCGTATCACAATTTTGTATAACATTTCAAAGACAACGTCAAAGTGACAAGGTACATAAATTATCACTTATTTTTGCTGTTGACTGTACAAGCCTGGAGCTTAGTTTGGGGTTAGGTCAATTTGTGTGTGTGAGTCCCCTGATATTTATATTTATTTAAAGGGAGTCTAAATACCCACTTAGCCTTTCTCGCATCCCAGTTTATAACGTTGGATCCTAGAATATATGAACTTTGATTAGTATTGCAATACATAGGTATATATGACATGACGTTCCATTTTGTTCGTATAGAACGCGTTGGCGCTAGGATTAAAAACAACCAATTGGTATTACCAGCTCTATAGAAACTCTGACCGTAGAGGCGGGGTCAGTATCCTCGGAGGCTGCAGTACGGCAGCGCACGCGCAGCGACGCACGCGTCTCGACACACGGTGAGTGATATAACGTCGTAACTTCCAAATTATATGTTTGATTCTCAGCCTATGGAACAATGTCGAATGTGACATTATTCTTTCGGTGATCCAGAACTTAAATTGGTTTGATTAAAAAAAAAATCTTGGTTTTAATAAATGTAGAGTTAAACGATAGCTAATAGGCCAGCAATCAATAAAATATTTTATCATCTGGCAAATAGATTTTTAATTGTATATAGACTTAAAGGGTTTAATCATGTTTAAAAAAATCTTCACATAGTTTATATTTGTGTGATTAGGTATCTGGATAAGTGGTTAACATTTTTCATCGTCCAGTCAGTGATATTTCTTGTCAAAAATAGTTTGACAATTTAATATTGGTTTTGACGCTATAAAGAAGTAACTGTACTTGTTGGAAAATGACTTTTACATTTTGAATCATTCTTATGAATTTCATAATTAAAGACTTGAACGGTTTTACAAGTGCTATTCTTTAAAAGAAAAAATCTTTAATTTGATACTTTAAGTTCGTTAAAATTGCGTTTCCAAAATAACATAGGAGCTCACTTAGGCGCCATGTATTTTTAATAATTACAAATCAGTTGCAGCTAATCATATTTTATCTGTATATAAATAATATTTGTTTATTTAAATTTTATGGCACTATACACAAAGTACAAATGGCGCACATAATGCCTTGAGGTATTCACTACCAATCAACCATTGGGCTAAATAGAGACAAGTAGAGGTTGGTGCTAAATTTGATGAAACGTTTTAAAAAATAATATACTCGTATATAGTATAAATAAACAACATTGATGCTTGAAAGAACATCATAAAAGGACCAAAGGTTTTTTACAATATTGTTTTCTATTAATCCCAGTACAGTAAACCCGGGTTACTTTAGCCCTAGGGGGAAACATGGCCCACCCTTAAAACAATGACTATTTTAGTGGTAAACCTCTTAAATTGTTAAAATAATTTTAGAACTATATAAGTAGCTTGTTTCTGATTTAAAATTTAATGGAATAATAAAATTTTAAAGATAATTTTTGGGGTGGGCAATGTTACCCCCTAGGGCTAAAGTAACCCGAGTTTACGGTACATTATTTTCATCAGTTGAAGCTTAGTTTTAGGTTACTTTTTTACACTTGCTTTGATCTTCCAATCCGTTGCGCGCAATATTTTTTCTTATGAGCTCTACTATTTTTAATTTTTCCATAGTAAAAAGTCCTAAGTCAATATCCGGCCTTATAACCTTCAAAGAGTAAAAAACACCACCGACATTCGTCCGGCCGTTTCACGCGGCACGACAAAACGACACATCGCAGTGGTGATTGTAGAAACGAAGAAACAAGAAAAAATCGTGTTCATTATGAAGATAAATATGGTCCCAAGTTATATTAAAACCCTATTATTATTGAACTTGATTTAGTCTTAAAAAATGTACCATGTGAGGTTGCCGGGTTAGAATAGCACCACTTCATTTCTTCCCGTGGATGTTGTAAGAGGCGACTAAGGGAATAAAGGCTTGTAGTACTGTTAGGCGATGGGCTTGCAACCTGTCACTAATACGCTGGTAAACATCTTAGCCTAATTGTGCAAAGTGTGGTTACAGAATGATCAACAAGTTTTAAAAGTTGTTGGTAATTCTTGAGCTCTGCCTTGCCTACCTCACTTGAATGAAAGCGTAAGTTTATGTATGTATGTGTAAATGTACCAAATTCAAAAATGTTGCTGTTGGTGATAAGGGTAAAAAAGTTGTCTAAAATACAGGTTTACTTTACAACGTTGGTATAAAACTTAGGTCTGAATCATTTGAGGAAATCTTTGTCGTTTAAAGCATTCTTATTATAAAGGTTGAATGGAAAATAGGTAGTGATTTAAAAACTAGTCCAAATAACTTAAAGAGCTTCCCGGCGGGATTGTTTCGTTTGTGTTTTCCTGATTCATGGAATGAAGTTTATTTATTTATTGTTGTATGACAAATAGTCTCAAATGTTTTTGTAAAACTCGTGTGAAAATAGGTTCTACGTAAATATAAAACCTTTGACTATAATAATTAAACATAATAATTAAATGACTAATAAAAAAAAATGCGTTGTTCTTGTTATTAGTGATTTGAAAAGAAATAATATACTGAATTTTAGAAAAATGTAGGAAAATACTGTCCTCTACATAATTCATTACACACTTGAAATAATAGTATCAGACCCAACTAACCCACAAGCACTGCATCGACAATTATAGCTAGTACTTTAGGGCTTGCAGGAAATGGTCTAGATTCTAAACAAAGCCATTCTCGATCCGGTTTGTTAGCATAATGACCCATATAGACGAGATATAGCCCACAGATACGGTCCCGTTAGGTACGGCACTCCAAATATATACCCGAGCTCTGTTGTCTGTAGTGTGGCCAGAGATTTATTAGTTGTAGGGACGCTTTTTAATTTATTTGGCGTTTGAATATTATGTCGGTTGATTTTTGTATGACTATGTATGGAGATTGAATAGACATTGTATGGAGTTGATAAGCGGTCGACGCGATTTATGGGGCCTAGTTAAAAAGGGTATAAGTGTAGTAGTAGTGGTAGTATACTCCGTTCGTGTATATACGAGTACCCTGTTTCGCCATGTCCGTCCGTCTGTCCGTACGCAGCCTAGCTCAGATACTCTAAGTACTAAAAAGCTGTAATTTGGCTGGCTGTAAATATATTTATATATAAGTCACGCCAACAAAGTGGTACAATTAAATCTTGAAAAATATTTTTTTTAGTGTCCCTCTTCTACACGTAATCTGGGGATGTTTTTTTTTCCTCGTCTACCTCAGTGAGGGGCGTCGTTGGATAGGTCTATCAAAAATATTCCAAATATATTGTATAAATATGAACTATTCATTTATTAAGTAAACAAATTTCTGCCTATGGCTATAGAGCTTAAACGCCATATGGTCCTTTCTACAGCACTGCTAGGTGCTAGACTTAAAAAATCAAAATGCGGTAAAACCAACGTAGCAAACACTGATAATATATCCAATACGTTTATTCTCACTAAATAAAAATAAAATAAAGTATGTTTTTCACAAAAACTTTTGAAAAAATACTGTTGTCAATTCAGACACGGTCTTTTTAAAAAAAAACTTGTTTAGTAACAGTTATTTAATTTAAGATTCATCATCTCTAAAGGTAGGGTAACAAATTATTTTGGACCTTGTTACACTAAATGATAGGTATCCTTTTGAGCGAGGTAAGAAGGAGTATATAATTCATACAGGGTGATCGGTAACTCGAAATATTTATTTAAGGGCAATTGTGAACTCATTTACAGCAATTTAAGTGGTGATAGAACCTTTGTGCAGGAGAACCTTGGTCTACCTGGATCGTTACCACCATCTTTTTTTTTTTTTTTTTGCCCCCGCGGCGACTTGAACAGCTACTACCGCAGGGATATGGCGTTTCCACGTGAAGTGATTTCGCCAGTGTCAAGTATATATGAGTATAAATCAATATAGCAATAAAACACAATCCAATCTTCTCTAGGAAGATTGGGGGCAACGTTGTACGGTGATTTGTAGGTCAGAGGTCAAGATAGTTTTAACCTCTGCACCACTGCGAGTCCACTTGAAACGAGAAGAAAGATGCCAGACACACGAAATAAGTCCAAGTCTTCAATCACTGTGCGACACAAAGGCATAAAAAGTACAAATCACTATCAGAAAAGGACTTTGAACACCTAATTACCCAAAAATTAAAGTCTAAAACAAATTACACGTCCGCCATCTTTTAACGTTGCAAATGGCCTCTACCACCATCTTATCCTTCAAAAATTACATGTAGTGTTGAGGGCCTCTGATATAGTCGGTGAAATCCATTTTTGTCAACGTTTCATTATACCACGCGACGGATTTTGATGCAGTTTTCACTATATGTTAAATAACGGAAGGTTTTATGTATAATAAATTCTGTCTCACAAAACTCTCATGAACCGAAGCCAAGCTGCTAAGGTCGCTAGTAACACTTATTTAAAAAAAAGTAGAACACGTAACTTTTATAGTTTGCTGTTGAAAAGTTAAGGATATTTCCAAATAAAGAAGTAGTTGTTTTGTTTAACCATAAATCGGGTGGGAGGACCTTGTGCAGGATCCGTCCGGGTTGGTACCATCTTATCCATTAACCTACCGCCAAACAGGAGTGTTCGCATTGTTGTGTTCCGGTTTAGGGATGAGACATCCGGTGAAATGACTAGCACAGACTAGAGGCATTCCATCTTAGTCCTCAGGGTTGGCAGTGCATTTGCATTCTTAGGATTGCGGTCTTGTGAATGCGAATGTCTAATCGAAAGGGTCACAGTTTTCACTTACCATCAGGTGGCCTGTGCGCTCGTTTGCCTTCCCTTTGAAATAAAATTAAAAAAAAACCACGTGAAAGGTTTTGCTGCTGAAAGAAATATTATAGAATGACCAATCAGACTATACCTATTTGTACACACGTACCTATGTGAGGCAAAATCAGAAGATCAGCTTCAGCTCCTGGTATCTGATATGGGGTATCATATTTATGATTTGTAAAAAACATACGTATAGCGTACAAGAGGGAGTCATACGTCATACTATCACTACTTATTATACATACATACATATATTAAATCACGCCTGTTTCCCAGAGGGGTAGGCAGAGACCACTTCTTTCCACTTACTACGATGTTGACAAATTTATTTCGCTTCTTCAACATTCATACATCGAGTCATGCACGCACGTCGGTTATAAAACAGAGTATATTCGCGGTAATCTCAAAAACTACTAAACTTTTCCGCCGTGTGGTTGCCGGGTTAGAATAGTGCCACTTCATGTGTTCCCATGGATATAGTAAGAGGCGACTAAGGAAATAAACGCTTGTAGTACTGTTAGGCGATGGGTTTGCAACCTGTCACTAATACACTGGTAAACTTTTAGCCTTGTGCAATATGTGGTTACAGAAAATATCAACTAGTTTTTAGCGTTGTAGGTAATTCTGTAGCTCTGCCTACCCCTTTCTTGGAACGAAGGCGTGAGTTTATATATGTACACATACACATACATACCTTCACGCCTTCATTCCCAGAGTGGGGTAGGCAGAGCTACAGAATTACCAACAGCTCTAAAAACTTGTTGATAACTATGTAACCACAATTTGCACAATTAGGCTAAGATGTTTAACAGTGTATATTAGTGACAGGTTGCAAACCCATCGCCTCACAGTACTACAAGCCTTTATTCCCTTAGTCGCCTCTTACGACTTCCACGGGAAGACATGGAGTGGCACAGTTCTAAGCCGGCAACCACACGGCATATGTATGTAATTTAAATCACATAACCCAGAACAAGAGTATTTTTTTACAATCACTCAGAAAGTGCTTCGGGTTTGTGTCTCTCACTCGCTCTCATAAGCTCTGATCAAGAGCGAGAGAGTAGTTCAAACAGGAAAAAAGCACCTTGTAAGTGCTGACGTAGGGACTGAAGTAAACTTATTCAATTTAACTCTATTATTAGTAACATACATACATACATTAAATCACGCCTGTTTCCCAGAGGGGTAGGCAGAGACCACTTCTTTCCACTTGCTACGATCTTGACAAATTTCTTTCGCTTCTTCAACATTCATACATCGAGTCATGCACGCACGTCGGTTTCGGGTACTTAAGATGCGGCCCTTTTCCAGTATTTCTCCGATTTGATTCGAAACAGTACGCCTAGGGCGGCCCCTTCCAACCCTTCCGCTCACTTTCGATCTGTATATCTCTTTCGTCAATCTTCTTTCATCCATCCTTTCCAAATGACCGAACCATCGAAGCATGCCCTTTTCAATCTTAGTCACTACATCTTATTATTATTAGTAACAACAATACCTAAAACTATTCCTACCTTTTCCAAGAATCGTTCGAACGTAGAACACGTTTATTTCTAGAAGATCGATCAAGAAGTACTCTAGTAGTAGTAATCGGCAGATCGATACAACCAATTCGTAATTACATAAGTCATTAGAAGGTGAACAGCCATCGCGATACCTAAGGTCACTGACCCGTGGTTGAACGATCTGAGATTGTTTACTCACATATCCTAAACAAAAGCGGTTTTGAAACCGGTTTTGGTAATAAAATGTGCGAAATTTCGAGGTAAAAATAACAAAAATTCAAGATTTACGTGCCCTTTTAGTATATACATCCCAATATGATGTATCTACAAATGTATTTAATTACTAAAATTAAATCTAACCTCTACATTTATAAACGAGCAATATCTAGTGTGCTTAAAATATGATTTTTCCGTATCTTTCAGTGTGTCATTTGAATTTGATACAAAGAGACAAAGAGTACTTGAACTAAAATAGGTTTATTGTGCGGTTATAAATGAGCGGTAAATATCCCGTCTCATACCTTGACTTTATAACTTAAAGTATGAAAGACCGGTGTAGGTACTCATAACAAAATGACTAATTCATTTACTTTAAAAAAGGCACTAACCTTTACTTACTACGTAACTTTTTTTAATTATTGTATTGGTTCTGCCAGATTGATTTATTTTTAAAAAAGGAGGATTTAGAAGTGTTATCAATCAGTACGATGTACACTCTCGGTCAAATAATACGGGTCAGAGTGCGTGTTTCATACAAACGAGGCTATTTTGAAGCCTTGGTTCTAGGGCATTGATTGTTTTGAGTGAGGTTTAATAGTGGATACTCTGAGGTTCAATAGAGGAGGTCAAAAGTGCTTAAGATACCTAACTGATCGCACAATCAGGTAACACCACAGCGGGAGAGTTTGGCTCAGCATTCGGATTTCTTTACATTATATTGCCATTTTAGATGTTTTTCTGAACATACACAATTCCGGCGTTAACCGCAGATTCAATCAGTTGGTTATCCTAGCTACTCTGAAAGTCTTGTATCGATGCTCGGGGTGTCCATCATCAAATTTCATTAAAAGCATCCCCTGGCGAGGAACCAACGCTTCGAAATAGCCTCTTTAGTATGAAAAACGCACTCTGACCCGTATTATTTGACCGCGAGTGTATTTTCTGCGAACAAGCCCAATGGTTACACAAAAATAAACTTTATTTTCATTTGCAATTCCGATTGTCAACACATAAAACGTATAATTTAATACTGTTCCTTCACGAATCCTTTAAGCACCCAACCAGCTCAAATAAGAATTAAACCATACTTTTTTGTTAATGAGTTAGTATGCCTAACTATGTCTAGTACCCACACATAAACTCACGCTTTCATTCCCAGTGGGGTAGGCAGAGCTAAAGAATTAACAAAAAGGTATTATACAGGGTTATTGGTAAGTCGACCTATTCCTCTCTAGGGGAAATACCCTACGCAAAAGTTAGTAAATTTTTCTGTTTTTATGTTGGATAAACTGATAATAAAACGTGTTTTTTTTTTCTTTTTGGTCTCGCATTCTTAAACGTGTACAGATAATTAATTCTACTTTTAATATTGCATAAGAACAGATATTTAAAAAATTATGATTTAAAAAGTGCTTTTATATTTTATTTTTGTAAATGCGTTCCTGACTTGTTTAGCAAAAAACCTCAGAAATGGTTCACTTTTGCGTAGGCTATTATGGGACCAAAATGATTGAAAATGACCTATCTTATAAACCCTAGGTATAGGTCGACTTGCCAATAACCCTGTAGGTACCAGCCTAGTTATTTTGGGACTAAGCAAATTTGTGTGACAGTATCGTATCGTATGTGGTCTAAATTTAAAATATTGTGTCATATTTTTCGTTGATTTTAGAAATAAAATAAAATACACTACGCGATCTCTAATTAATTTCCTAATTGTTCCAAGTTATTTGTAAGTTTGGAATTAGTTGTTATTTGTCCGTAAACTCCCTTATGGCGTGGCCACTGCGCAGCGTGACCTCGGACCGTTATAACCGGGTTCGATCCCAACGTGTATCAATAAATAACTTATTGAACTCAACAACGACTAAACTCGGTACATTAATACATTTATAGTTTTATAGTTATTTATTAACTAACAATATCAATTGTGTTGATTTCATACATTTTCACTATACACACACACACATACATACCTTCACGCCTGTAATCCCAGATTGGGGTAGGCAGAGCTACAGAATTCCCCTCAACTTTGAAGACTTTTTGTTCTGTAACCATATTTAGCACAATAAGTCTAAGATGTTTACCAGTGCATTAGTGACAGGTGGCAAGCCCATCGCCTAACAATACTATTTACAAGCCTATATTCCCTTAGTCGCTTCTTACGACTTCCACGGGAAGACATGGAGTGCCACTATTCTAACCCGGCAACCACACGGGGTTACTATATGACATTTATTACAATTCTTAATCAAACAATTAATACAACCAACAAATTGATGTAATTATAATACAAAAAACATTCTAATTTCAATAAAGTTTTAAATATGGTCAACCTGTCCCTTAGTTCTAGAATGAATAAGACCAATGACACACACACACACACAAACTCACGCCTTCATTCCCAGAGTGGGGTAGGCAGAGCTAAAGAATTACCAACAGGTCTTAAAACATCTTAATAATTCTGTAACCACATTTTGCATTTTTTTCCCGTGTGGTCGCCGGGTTAGAATAGTGCCACTCCATGTCATCCCGTGGATGCCGTAAGAGTCGACTAAGGGAATAAAGGCTTGTAGTACTGTTAGGCGATGGGCTTGCCACCTGTCACTAATACACTGGGAAACATCTTAGCCTACTTGTGCAAAATGTGGTTACAGAATTATCAAGAAGTTTTAAGACTTGTTGGTAATTCTTTAGCTCTGCCTACCCCACTCTGGGAATGAAGGCGTGAGTTTATGTATGTATGTACATTTTGCACAAGTAGGCTAAGATGTTTCCCAGTGTATTAGTGACAGGTGGCAAGCCCATCGCCTAACAGTACTACAAGCCTTTATTCCCTTAGTCGCCTCTTACGACATCCACAGGAAGACATGGAGTGGTACTATTCTAACCCGGTAACCACACGGGTCAATGACTTTGTTAAATAAATTACTACGAATCCTACTATAATATGATCGATGCGAAGATTTGTGTGTGTGTGTGTGTGCGCTGCAACGTATGGACGGATTTGGATTGAAATTTGGAATGGAGATAGCTTATATACTGGATAGACACATAAGCTACTTTTCATCCCGAAAAATATAAAGTTCCCGAGGGAATAACGATAATCTAAATCTAAGCGGACGAAGTCATGGGCAGAAGCTAGTATTTCATATTAGCTTAGCATAATATTTATTTTAAATATTTCCCTTAGGGAGAGTCCCCTGAGCTTGTTTTTGGGCAAGTAAACTCGTAATCAGAGGCTCTGTTTTGCTCGGTAAAACAATATTGCTTTTAGTTTGTTATCATATCGCTTACGTTACGATAGCTCTTATTGTACATACTTGATAGTAATGGTAGCTGAGTTAAATCAAAAGCAACATGGCTCTAGGAATTAAAAACATAATGTCTTAGATGAAAACTCATAAAAATCGATGTAACCATAAAGGCAATTATAGACAAATAGACAGAGATAGCTCTATATCTAAGATTAAAGTAAGGTAGGAAAAGTACAAGTTGGAATAAAGATAAAGCATTGAAAATTAATTTTAAAAGTATTTGCCTGAGACAGTTATGTTCCGATCTAGGTCTCAGTAACCATAACGCCTTTGTTTCTTTCCTTAAAAACATTACCTTAACGTAAAAACACGATAAGAAACGAAAACTTCAATAGTTTTATTTCTCAATCCTTTTTCGCAAGTTTTCGGTTAAATCTTCGAAATCCTTATAGAAAACAGAAATTATTTTTTGACGCTGAAATCACCTCGCACAAATTATCTCGGCGTGGTAGCATATTGTGGTGGAGTTTTCTTCATTTCAACAAAGTCACTCTCCGTGTCCGTCTTGCTATCTGTCTGTATATTTCTTAACTCTTCCTATACTCAAACTGTTTAGGTACTTAAATAAATATAAACAATAAAATCACGTGACATAGTTGGTCAGCCAATAGGAGCCGAACATTGACATTTGACATACGTCAAAACTCGACGGAACAGTTTTGATTGGCTGATGACCAGAGCCACGTGGTTTGGTTTGTGTACATTTATTTAAGTACCTAAACAGTTTGAGTATAGACGCTGAGAACGCTAGAAATTTCAAATATTTATTAGATTTAATACCTAGCGGTTGTGAAGCTGCCTCATTTCGAAAAGTAGATTCAAGCAACTCAAACATCCCAGTTTTACGTCAAAATTATTGCATGTTATACAACTTTGCTACATTTGAATCGAAAATAGTAGATTATACAACAAGGGCATAAAACAAACCATTTTATTGGAGACATTTAATTATCCACTGACGACAAGGGCGTATATTCAAGGCGGGGATAAAATGGGTTTTATAATGAAGCGGAATATACCTAACACTTTTGTTTTCATTTCCGTTGCGTGAAAACATTCTTTTTTTTAATTATTTATCTTAAACACAATTAAATTTTTCATTCAATAGAACCGTTTAACCACAGAGAGGTTTGTCTCGATGCCTGAGCCCATTATGTCAAATAAGTAACACATACTAAATTATATCTGGCTTTTTAAGTTTGTATTGCCAAAAAAGTACAAAATTAAATTAATTAAACGGACTTAACTGGCGTTGGCTTGGCAGATTATAGTGAGAGAGAAAGTAACACATTTCAGTCAAATTAAAGCCTATTTCTGTGGTAGCTTATATGTGTATTTCTGCGGCGTCTCTGGTTGACACCAAACTAATATTGATTAACTGTTATTTCCAGACAGCCGCCATGATGCGAAAGGTGACCATTTTGGCGATATTCGTCCAAACCATAACATTAAATGTGGTAAGTACAATTTTGTAATACACAACATCAAAAAACGAGGAGATTGAAAAAAAACACCAAAACATATTTTATTCTTGCCCGCTGACTCGTATCACTGATAAGGTAAATAACTTGCTATTTAAGTATCAGTTCGCCTAAATAACTTGTCGGAGCTGCTACGCCCTCGTAAGGAGTTCCATTTTTCACCTTTTGTCGTCATCATGCCAGCTCATTGTACAGGATCGGAATTAAATATTATGCAACATTTAATTAAATCCGACAATTTAAAGGTACGTTACGTAACAAATGACTTCCAAATTTTATAATATAGTAAATTATAGATGAAGCAAATGAAAGAGTGAAAAAAAATTGAACCTTTACGTAAGAAACGGTATTTTTTTGTGTTAAGTTATTATGCTAAGGATACACATTGTAAAAACATTCAGAATAGTTTCGCAAAGCAGTTTGTTGGCGAAGACAGCACTCTATTTTTAACTTTTTTTACCTTTCATAAAACAAGATAAACACCATGTATTTGTGCGATTTCAATATTACCAATTTTACCAAAAGATGTTAAATGTTAACCAATGATAATTGATTGTTAGTTCATACATTTTGACAGCTGTTAATACTCTAATCGACTGTTAATTGTTTGGTGAAATTCTACATTAACTACCTACTTTCACTTTCTTTAAAAAAATCTTAAAAAAAATATTTTTTGCGGCAAACTTTTGCTGCCGGCTTTATTTTTTTTCCGCTCAGTCCTCATCTCCTTATCAAGACGAAACTAGCGAGCTGCAACTCATCGGGTACATACTTATTAAGTACAACAAAGATCACATCGCCATTTTCTGACTCCACCATCAGATCAGCACGATGGTACCATAATGTATTCCAATTTTAGCCCATTCCATGGACGGGAACTGTTACAAACTTAATTTTAAAGATTTAATCCAAACAAATCATCATCATCATCATCATCCATCCGAAAGACGTTCACTGCTGGATATAGGCTTCCCCCAAGGCTCTCCACTCAGACTGGTCTTGGGCTTTTCGCATCCATCGCGATCCCGCGATCTTCACAAGGTCGTCACTCCAACTTGTTGGAGGCCTACCTACAGCTCGTCCGGTCCACGGACGCAACTCAAGAACCTTCAAACAAATAATAAACAGTAATTCAATTGACATTTTACCGCCCAAAAAAGACAGTTTCAAAATGGCCACTTCCGATTCCGGCCGCGTCCGAGTTCGTTGTCTGCAGGTTCGAAAACCGTTTGAAAGAGAAATTTAATCCGTCACAGCCTCGCTCTATTGTTCCACGACGTGTCCATGAGAGCTATGAATATTCAAATTCATTTTGCGCTAGTTGAAGACTTATGGTGATGAAAATTAAAACAGAGCCAGCGAAAACAGAAAAACGCTTGAAAAAATACAACCAACCAAAAATATAATGTGTCCAATTGACAACAATTCATTTTGTGCTAAGGTAGTAAAATAAAATACCGTTTCTAGATTTTACACTGCTGATTACATTAAAAATATCTTTGGATTTTTTTATGCAGTAGTTTTTTTTTTATATTTAGAAAAAACAGTAAAAAAAGTTGTATTGTGAAAGTTAGGAATACACTTATAGTGCCCTTAGTCCATTAATTGCCAAAGGAATTCAAAAAAATATACAACTGTTATGTTCATTTTTTATCTGTCTGACGGATTACTTGATTCTAACGACACGCTTTCGATTCTACGCAAAATAGTTTATTAATTTTTATGGCGTCTACAAATTACGTAATTAATTAAATTACGCAAAATAACAAATTTGTGAACGAACGGCAGCGAATGATTGACAAGTCACTCAGTCAGTCAGTTCTGTTTCTGGTTAAAGTTACTTTTTTTTATTTTATATCAGGCTAAGATCACGACATCAGTATTCCTAACTTTGTATATACGGTCTTTTTAATGACTATTACTTTAATAAATTATTAACGACGAATTTAAGTTAAATAAAGAAAAACCAAGAAATACGGGTAGTCTAATTTTTAACCAGCTATTATAAACGCGAAAAAAAATATGCTTTTTTTTTTGAAATGTTGTCAATTGTGTCCAAATGTGACCAATTCAGAATCTGCTTTACCTGACTGCGGGAAGCTACAAGAAGGGTTATGAGATTAAAATCACATTCAATCATAATCAGAGATCGGAATATGGGCGTCATTACTCTCAGTAATTTGGACATGGCTCCAAAGATTTTAATTACATACATACATAGGTACATACCTTCACGCCTTCATTCCCAGAGTAGGGTAGGCAGAGCTACAGAATTACCAACAACTCTAAAAACTTGTTGATAACTGTGTAACCACAATACAATTAGGCTAAGATGTTTAACAGTGTATATTAGTGACAGGTTGCAAGCCCATCGCCTAACAGTACTACAAGCCTTTATTCCCTTAGTCGCCTCTTACGACTTCCTCGGGAAGACATGGAGTGGCACAATTCTAAGCCGGCAACCACACGGCATCAGATTTTAATTAAACAAATTAAATTACATTAATTGATTACATACATACATACATACATAAACTCACGCCTTAATTCCCAGACTGGGGTAACCAGAGCTACAGAATTACCAAACACTCCAAAAACTTGTTGAAAATTATAATTAGTTAAGAAGATAGTGAAGCGCCGTTAAATCGCGTAGCTGTCAAAAAATTGCATACAAACAAGCTCTGTCCGTTAACATTTCTCACCCCTTAAATCAAGTCCGATTTGCACGATTTTTGAACATGTTGTAGTTATTATAAATAACTAGGTCTGTACGTTTCTGTTTTTTGTTTTTAAAATTTGTTTCATTCTTATAAGTATATTCGTGGGTGTGGTTGCCGGCTTAGAATAGTGCCACTCCATGTCTTCCCGTGGAAGTCGTAAGAGGCGACTAAGGGAATATAGGCTTGTAGTACTGTTAGGCGATGGGCTTGCAACCTGTCACTAATATACACTGTTAAAAATCTTAGCCTAATTACTGTGCAAATTGTGGTTACAGAGTTATCAACAAGTTTTTAGAGTTGTTGGTAATTCTGTAGCTCTGCCTACCCCACTCTGGGAAAGAAGGCGTGAAGGTATGTATGTAGGACACGTACATACATAGTTTTTCATGATATCTACAGCATGTTTAAAAATCGTAAAAATCGGACGAGGTTTATGGTTAGAGAAACATTTCGCATCTTGTATGGAAATTTTTATCTTCACAATCCTGTTAACTAACGTCCCGCCCTGCATTCTCTCCGATTTAAACAAATACAAGATACTCAGATGGTGAAACCAAAATCCGATTACGTTCCGTGGTTCCGGAGATTACCTATCGGATAGATACAAACCCACAAAATCGCACTCTCACTTCATAATTGTAGTACTTTTACAACCTCAAAATGCATCGTGTTTGACTAAAAAGGCAGTTTTCAGACAGTTAGAGACATTTGTCTCAATACTTAAGTGTCGTGATCATAAAACGAGAAGTTAAAGATTAGAAAATGTTTAACTAAATAAGATAATTAAAAATCAAATCATCAATCATCGAAACCTTTGCTCAACTCTAGCTCCTGAACAAATAATTAAAAAAAAAATGACTGTCGTATGGTATGTTTTGTCAAGATCGTCAAAGGCTATCTTAAAAATTGGTGAGTACTGAGTACCTAAATGTGCATCATTCTAGTGGCTAGTTGGATTTTAGTTTATAACTTCAACCGTCTGTTTCACAATGGACAGGTAAAGCATATTTGACAGATAAATTTAGCCCTTTCTCTCTCTTACACTTAAAAATAGACAAGTCGAGAGCCAACTTTAAATGGCAGATTAATTTACTCGTCGATTGTGAAACAGACCTGGCAGAGTCTTATAAACTTATCATAAATGTTTTTTAACATTGAAGTTTTTTAATTGGTTAGCTCAACTGCCTTCAACTTTTAGTTCTAATAACACCTTGTTTGTTATCTAGTTAGCATTGTTTATTTTTGTACGCAATCGTCTAAGTTATATTGCTTAGGAATAGCCATCACAGAATCTATAATTTTTTTGCACACGGGTGCATTCCCAATTGGTTTTTAGTCTATACATATAATAGCCGTATGGTTGCCGGGTTAGAATAGTGCCACTCCATGTCTTTCCGTGGATGTCGTAAGATGCTACTAAGGGAATAAAGACTTGTAGTACTGTTAGGCGATGGGCTTGCAACCTGTCACTAATACACTGGGAAACATCTTAGCCTACTTGTGCAAAATGTGGTTACAGAATTACCAAGAAGTTTTAAGACTTGTTGGTAATTCTTTAGCTCTGCCTACTCCACTCTGGGAATGAAGGCGTGAGTTTATGTATGTATGTGTACATATAATAGAATAAAATTAAGTATTAAGTATCTGTTTTACAATCGACGAGTTTTGTCTGCCATTAAAGTTGGCTCTCTCCTAGTCTATTTACAAGTGTCAGAAAGAGAAAGGGTTAAATTTCATCATCATCATCATGTCAGCCGAAAGACGTCCACTGCCGGACTAGGCCTCCCCCAAGGCTCTCCACTCAGACGGGCCTTGTGTTTTTCGCATCCACCGCGTTCCCGCGATCCTTACAAGGTCGTCACTCCATCTTGTTGGAGGCCTACCTACAGCTCGTCTCCCAGTCCGCGGACGCCACTCAAGAACCTTCTGAATTTATTTAAATTTATCTGTGAAATATTCTTGTCGATTGTGAAACAGGTGGTTAAGGTATGATTTTGTACAGAGATAATTTAAAAGGCTCCAATCCCTCTAGCGTGGAGACAGCAGCGTCTTGATAAACGTAGTGTAGGACGCCCTCCGGCCAGATAGCGAAACGATCCATTTAGGACAGCGGGAAGTGACTGCATCCGCAAACCAAATGACAGCGGTTTGGAATGACCTTTCGTGAACGACGACGAGATGATGACGGTAATCATATTGTTGACGTCATATTGCTATTAAAAAAATTCGTGTCCGTAAGGTTTATAAATCATTTGTAGGTCAATGCATCCGTTTCTATAATAAATTACCTGAGGTTGTTTTTCAGTTACCATTTCCAGTACTTAAAACCTACTTGAAAAAGTCGTTGATGTTTAAAGCTTACTATAGGGTCGAGGACTATATATCAGATAAAAATGCTTGGCCTAAACTAAACACCTAAATAACTTAATAATAACTTAGTCATAAAAAATATGAAAACATTGTTTATTGTCTGGGGGACACGGTCTCTGTTTTATATAATGCTAGGTTAAGTTTATTATTATATAAGCAATATTTAAAAAACGACTGACTGTTGAGTTTCTTGCGGCATTTCTTCTCAGCAGTAGTCTCTTGTGAAGCGCTGGTAGATTTTTGACGTGTAAAAGTGCCCGTGCGGCCTACTTACTGAATAAACCTCTTTTATCTTTTTTTTTATCATAATTGCTATAACAGTCAGTTGAATAAAAGCTCCCACGTGGCAGGTTTTTCTAAAAGTGAACTTGCTGACTGCATGTCTAATCTGTGATAATCCTAAACTTTAGCATAGCGAGTTGAGCAGTCTTGAAACAGTGCTTGATGAAAGGGTAGCTTTTGTTCCGCGAAGAATGAATTAGAAGCTTTTGAAGCGCGTCCACGTGCAAAAATTATACTTGCCGTTGCGTCGGTGCGACTGCATTTAAACTTATACGAGTGAATAAAGCGAGCGGTTTGTTGCAACTGGGATAGACCAAAAAAATAAACCCACGGTGTTTACTTTATAATTCGAAAGAATAGGTAATTTTAAGAGACCAATTTCAATAATTTTGTATTTTACCCAATAGTTTTGTTTTAATATCTTTTTTTATTTAGCAGACATTTTATGGATTTTAATAAGTACTTAATCGCATTGGATAATCGTTACTTTTTTTAATGATTTTTCATTTTGAGTGATCATTTAGGATTAACAACGATTTAAAATTGGTTAGCGGCAGTCGACTTTTTTAAAGCTTGATTTTTGTTATTTTTAGATAACGTAATAACGTAAACGATTTTAGCGCCGCCCGAGCGGTAATATGTAGGCCAAAAACAAGTAATTTTTATTTTTTTTTTTTTTTTTTTTTTTTTTTTTTATATAGCATGGGAACGCAAACGAGCACACAGGCCACCTGATGGTAAGTGGAAACTGTGACCCATAGACATTCGCATTCACAAGACTGCAAATGCGTTGCCAACCCAGAGAACTAAGATGGAATGCCTCTATGCTAGTCATTTCACCGGCTGTCTTATCCCCAAACCGGAACAAAACGATGCGAACACTGCTGCTTGGCGGTAGGTTAATGGATAAGATGGTGGTACCAACCCGGACGGACCCTGCACAAGGGCCTCCCACAAGTAAAACTTTTTTTTTACTACGACTCCCTGGTCGGCCCGGAGCCGTTTCGTGGCATAAAAAAACGCAAAACCTATTCCCTGCTAAACGACCTGTACAAATTTAGGGCGACCGAGCTGTGAAAGTCCACGAAAGGACAAAATCACTCGAAATCACTAATTAAAGGGTTCAAAAGCAAGCTCTCCAAAGAGATTCTACAACTCAAAAGAGAAAAGTCTTGCGCAGTGACTAGGACCATAACTGGCCACTGTAAATTGAACAGACATCAGTTTCTTATGGGTAGTATAAAACAAGACGCGACAGAGGAGACCGCAATGCACATCCTCTGTTCTTACGGACCACTAGTGCGCAAAAGAAGTATCCACCTAGGGCGACATGTAATGGACCCACAAGAGATACAACTCCTCACTGCCCAAAGCATCTGGAAGTTCCTGGACGCAATGGGCCTTTGTAGTGAGCTGTAAAACAAAGGCTGCAAAGGACAAAAGATCAGCAATGGTCAATGGCACACATGGCCCATCAACAACCTCAATAATAATAATGACCAAATTAAATAAATACACGCACTAAAATGTAAACTGAGTTCCCAAAACATTTATAATAATAACCATAACGAGATCTCATTTAAATTCGTTGTAAGGTCCTCTCCAGCGAAGCATCTTAATTTAAAAACTCAAAGCAATCCGTCTCAATAAAGTACGCTAATGAAAAGGGCAATTAGGGACGAGTTCAACGAAAAACAATCACCGCTTTATGATTGAGAGATTACTTCAAATAAAATACATTGTTAAATTATGTTCAAAATTATTAGGAGATTTGGATTTATGAGATCGAACGATATCTCAATGAATAATAACTTAAATTAAATCGATAAAAAACCTTATTATAATGACGACGTGTTGGCCTAGTTGGTAGTGGTTTTTGGAGGTGGGAGGACCTTGTGCAGGGTCCGTCCGGGTTGGTACCACCATCTTATCCATTAACCTACCGCCAAGCAGCAGTGTTCGCATTGTTGTGTTCCGGTTTGGGGATAAGACAGCCGGTGAAATGACTAGCATAGAGGCATTCCATCTTCGGCCTCAGGGTTGGCAACGCATTTGCAGTCTTAGGATTGCGGTCTTGTGAATGCGAATGTCTATGGGTCACAGTTTCCACTTACCATCAGGTGGCCTGTGTGCTCGTTTGCCTTCCTATGATATAAAAAAAAAAAAAAAAAAAAAAAAAAAAAAAAAAAAAAAAAAAAAAGTGACCCTGCCTACGAAGCTAGCAGTCCTGGGTTTAAATCCCGGTAAGGGCAGATATTTGTGTGGTGAGCGAGTTTTTTTTTCCCGAGTCTTGGGTGTTTTCTATGTATTTAAGCATATATTTCTCTATATAAGTATATTTATCGTTGCCTAGTACCCATAGTACAAGCCTAAAGCTTAGTTTGGGATTAGGTCAATTTGTGTGAGACTGTTTCCTGATATTTATTTATTATTCGCTGATATTTATATTAATGGCAGCCCTTTCTTACGGAGCTGAAAACTCTTGGCCTGACCAATTTTCATGAAACCTAAATAGTTACAAATCACAGTCAAAATGATACGGCTTTCTGCGACAAGGTTGTTGGAGTGGCGCAACATTTAAAGATATTCACGCATTTGCTAATGCTTATGGTATTAAAAATAAACATGTAGGTACCTATAATATCTCAAATAATGGCTTAGCAAAATACAAAAAACTTCAAGTATCTATTGTTAGCTTTTGTACGCTTTCAAATTATTTATAAGGAAAGTTTAGGGTTTTGATGACACGTTATTTTACCAATGTCTAGTTTGTAATGATATCTTTCATCACGGTACGTTCGCCCTTTTTATAATAATAGAGTCTCAAAACACAAACAGACAGACAAACAGAGAAGAGACTTTTTTTTTTGTTAATTAAATATTTACACTTATAAACAGCTATTTTATAAATAGTTCCCGCTCCATAGTAAACGTAGGATCGTACCAGGAAGCGATCTGTTGGCAGCTTCCCACAAGGTGGAGCGAGGATCTGGTGAAGATCGCGGGATGCCGATGGATGCGAGGAGCATCACATCGTGCAGATTCTTGGGGAAGACCTGTCCAGTAATAGACATCTTTCGGCTGGTATAAATATAAAGCCGCGGCCACAAAGACTTCAGTCTGCATATGGACCTTATTATTCTAAATGTTATTCCAAAGTGAGGCACTAAATTCAAATGGATCCCGAGAATTGAGCTCCGTATTCATTTACATATTCAAATTTAATTTACGAACAGGTCTATATTAAATTACGTGTACGCAGAACCGCAAGAACTCTGTCATACTTATTTATATACAGCAGTAAATTTTCAAATAATATCTAAATAGTGACCAACCAAAAAAAAAGCAAACAGGCCACCCTTACATTCCATCATAAACCTCAATATCCTTGTAATAAAGTTTTATAAGGAGATAGGGTAATGAGTAGGGTTAGGAGTTTGTACAGTCAACTACAAAGAGATGTTATCCACGTTAATCTTACAAAATGAAGTAAATTTTCGTATGCCATTATTAATTGCATTGGCATACGAAAATTTACTTCATTTTGTAAGATTAACGTGGACACATACATCTCTTTGTAGTTGACTGTACACTGACATACAAACTATATTTGTGTTACAAAAAAGGGCCATTCGTTCTATTTACAACTTAAATTCCCGTAACTCCTAAGATAACTTTTTAAGGAAATTAATATCTTAACTCAATCGTCTCAATTTTTATGAGAATAAAAATTTAGATTCTTTCTCAAAATAAAGACCAGGGATTCAGCCAAGTCCTTTATTTTAATGTCAAGGAGAAGGCAAACGATCACAGAAGTATCCAAATGATAATCGGGATCTGATACTGATAGACATTCACATTCTCAAAACTGCAATCACAAGACTGCAATCCTACCACTGCAAATGTGTTGCCAACCCTGAAGACTTAGGTGAAGTGCCGCCATACTAGTAATTTCACAGGTTAATTGTCTTATCCACACACATTCTATTTGGCGGTGGGGGAAAGAATAAGATGGAGCGACTCTAACGGATCCTGAACAGGTTTCTACCACCACTTTTTTTTTATGGCATAGGAAGGCAAACGAGCACACAGACCACCTGATGGTAAGTGGAAACTGTGACCCATAGACAGTCGCATTCACAAGACTGCAAATGCACTGCCAGGGCTAAGATGGAATGCCTCTATGCTAGTCATTTCACCGGCTGTCTTATCCCCAAACCGGAACACATCAATGCAAACACTGCTGCTTGGCGGTAGGTTAATGGATAAGATGGTGGTACCAACCCGGACGGAACATGCACAAGGTCCTCCCACTAGTAAAAATATATGTAAACTTTACTTCTTCCATTAATTTACCCATTATTTACATTTCAGGTGGACACAGCAAAACAGCAGGTCCAACTATCGGACTCCTATCTCCCCGTGGCTATGCAAGTGATCGCCCATCTCACAGACCAGATGGCGTATGAAGCTCGCGATGAGCCGGTGCAGACTACCAGCAAACCAACCAGCCGGCCGACCAGTAAACCGATCAGTCGACCGACCAGTAAACCGACTAGTAGCCCGGCCAATAAGCCTACAAGTAGACCAGACTCTGTGTATGTGAACTCATACCCGATGCCAAACTGGCCTGGGTGGCGTGTTGGATGGTATAGGTGATGGTATTTTCTTCTTCCTTGCTTAAGGTGTATTTCAGGATTATTTTACTTCATCTGTGTATATTTTTTTAGGCTTTTCGATTTCTGCAAATTTTAAGTGATGGTCTTGTCTTCTTCTTTCTTTCGTGTTCCCGTAGTTTCTTTTAATTTTAATAAGAACTGTTAGATTTCGATGGATTAAAGGTAATAAGGATGCATATTCTTTGGTGGTAAAGATACTAATAACAAAAGCTTTAAAAACCCAAATGCATGTTTTGAAAAAGTCATCTACCCAGTGACACTCCAGGCTCTAAGACGAATCTGCCAACACCTCGCTTGCCATACTAGGGACATTTTCCCTCTACGGAGAAGCAAAGAACCATAGTTACATACCCTCCTTTTTAGAAATTGGTCTTTCTATCTCTTAATTTTCTAATTATGATGGTAAACTTTCAAGCCATGTGGTGGTAAGGTTGTAAGGAAGCTCTGAATCCTTTGTAAATCTTCTATCTTTTGATTGGTAATGTATTGGACGAAGATGGAATGTCTCTATGTTGGTCATACCGAAAACAGTGTAAAATAATAACTGATAATTAATACTAGTAATTGCTGTTAGATTTTATAACGGGTTGTTTTAAAACTACAAAAAAGGATAAATATTCAAGAAGAAATAGATAAGCAATAAATAGCAATTGTTATATTATAAGCCTGGCCCAAAGAAGAGAAAAGTAAATCCAACTAACAACTCAAGAAAATAAAGAAGAACAACACGGCTAAAAGTGTATTTCAAAAGAGTAAGTCAATAACAGACAAGTAAGAACTTAATTCGCAGTTTTCGTAATCAAAATTACATCGGAAAGTTTTGCTCAATTTGGCCCCAGTCCTGAGCTACGTTTTAATGTTACTTCTTAACTTCCATCGCTTCGAAACTATTTCCATAAACCTGAGTTGGGCTTGAGTTTCCAACTATATTCATGGATTCCTGTGTTTGGATGTTCAGATGAAAGTAAACAATTTAGGGCCTTGAATGTTAAAGGCATGCTTAAATTAGTTTGCTGGAATAAGTTAGATTTTCCGTCCTTAGTGACTTGATTTAAAAAAGCTTCATTAGCGAGAAAATTAGGAACAACATATTTTATTTATTGTTCAGAATCAGTATCAGCATTTTTTTCTGTAAAAAAAATGAGATTCTCTCTAAGAATTGTAGACCGGAGAGAAAAGATACAAAGGTATTCCAAATATCTACAAATAAATCATCCTCTACTCGGTATAATTATGTATATACCATGAATACTAGTAATATTGAAATATAACGATCTTCGACAGGATTTTTATTTTTGTTGACTACCTACTACAATTAATTTAAATGGATAATCTCTATTCACTATTAAATCTTTACACAGAAATGTATTAGGTAATAATTTCTCATCATATTTTTTACAAGCTATTCGACAGTATTGTTTAGACAGGGTTTTTTGTAGGGTTAATCTTTGTTATATAATATATAAATTTGTCAAGATCGTAGTGGAAAGAAGTGATTTCTGCCTTCCCCTCTGGGAAACAGGCGTGTTTTAATATATGTATGTATGTATATAATATATTTTTTGAAGAAAATTATGAAATAAGTTAAAAGAACAAACACAAGTACACCGGGAAAGTACCAAGTTTTGTGAACTCCTCGTTTGCTGCTGGCATGAATTTATTACAGTTCTTAACGAAACTTTGTCGAGGGTTAAATGGTTTATACTACTGCAATGCAGCTTAGTAATTAATGCCGTTTCTATTTGGAAAGTTTTCGTTGACAGTTCGTGTTCAAGGTTTGGGACGAAATGGCTTACGAGTTATACAAGAGTCAATTCCAATACCATGTTTTAATAATGACTTCATAGTTTCTAAACTTTTGCTTTCGAATGAAGCTCCTGTTCTACAATATCTAACTAGTTTTCTAACAATAAAACGCACTATTGACCTAGTTGCTAGTGGGTATGCTTATAACACGTGAACCAATACGAATGGTTTATAAAATAACTAGCGACCCGCCCGCGGCTTCGCCCGCGTGGAATGTATTATACATATAAACCTTCCTTAAGAATCACTCTATCTATTAAAAAAAACCGCATCAAAATCCGTTGCGTAGTTTTAAAGATTTAAGCATACATAGGGACAGACAGCGCAAGCGACTTTGTTTTATACTATGTAGTGATAACACTGAACATCTTCTTCTGTAGGAGTTATCTTCTTTGCGTACTATAAAAAAAGTTGCTTCCCGCGTCTGTCTGTCCTGCCTGTCTCCGAAACCACGTAACGGATTTTTAATATTTCGATGCGGTTTTCAACCTCAGGGTTCAGAGTTCAGAGGACTCTTTAAGAGAACTTTTTAAAGAAATTAAATCGAAAATGTCGTGTCCGTAAAATATAAATCATTTGTTGAGCAATACATTCATTTCTATAATAAAAGTCGTTAATGTACAAACCCGAAACTTAGTCAATAATAATTTGTTCAAATGAAAAAAATGTATCTTGTCTAGGGGACACCGTGGATGTAGGAAAACATATCAAAACTTAAATGTGGTCGTCTTGCACCGTCTTATATACACATAAGCAGGTGTTTTTCCTTTTCTCCGTCTATCTATCTCGCAAGATTTTTGGCATGTTTCCCTGCTGTATAATTTAATATTTTTAGCTTTATATAATGCTAGACTAACTACTACCATTGTAATAGGAAATATGTTTAAATCATGACTGTTGAGTTTCTTGCAGCGTTTCTTCCCCACAGTGGTCTCCTCTTAGAAAGCGCTGGTAGATTCTTGACGTGTAACACTTACACGTCAAGAATCTACCGTGCGGCCTACTTACTGAATAAATGTCTTTTATCTTCTATATTTTATCTTAAACGCTAACATTAGCTATTGCAACTTCCAGGCAGCAGACCACTCCGTACCACAAGCCAGGTCTCTACGCGCCTATCGCCCCCCCAAAACAAAACGACCGTACCTACCTCCTCCCCCCCAACCCAAACAAGCTACACACCGTCATCCAGCCACAAAAAGCCCTCCCAGAAGCAACCCTCCTCTCTATGCAAGAGGAAAAGGAAGAAGTCAAACCCCTCATGGAACCAACTCTAGAATCTCATCTCCTGCCACCGCACTTTGAAGCCAGTGTGGATAAAATCTCAAGGTCAGACATAGCGTTGGATGACTGGGAGGATAATCTCCAGTATCTGTCTCCAAATGTCAGAGACATGATCAAATTGGCGAATGATTTGGATGACGAGCGGTTGCTGGATGACAGTAACTTTGAGGAGTTGAGGGCTGGGCCCCAGGGGCCGAAGGCGGGGAAGCTGAGCGCTTCCAACTTGAGGCTCCTGCTTCTGTATGATCTGCTGAGTCGAGAGGCGAAAAGACAGAGGCTGTCGGATTATTATGTGAGTATTAGTAGCATTTTTGGTGTACGATGAATCCTTAGAAACATGCATAAATAAACTGAAATCTGACCTTTCTTTGACCTCGCGCAGTCGGGTAAGAAAATATTTGAAGTGACGTTCGAAATTGAAATTACCAACCAGATGCTGAATATTGAAATTACCAACCAGATGCTGAATAACGAACTATAGACTGCCAGGTTTCAGGCAGTGAAAGGGACAGAGTTATAGCAGTCATATAGTTTTGTCTCTTTCGCTCCCAGGTTTTAAGAGTTCATAAGAGGGAGATATAATCACTTCTCTCAGCCTAGGATCATGCTGATGGAAGTAATAGAATATGCTCTTTCTTAGTCATTATCAGTTCTGTCCATTATTATTCCGTAAATAGGACTCAGTAAGCCATTAAGATATGATTGATGATTCAGTGCTAGACCGCAACTTTTGGTTATAATTATTGTTTAAGTTACAAAACGAATCAAAGTTATCTGGTAATGATATCTGTCATTGAGGTTAATAGACTGTCTTTCGTAAACTGCGTATTAAAAAGAATAACCCTTTCATATTTATAAACGCACAGTAGCTAAAATGTGTTTGAAATATGCTTTGTCCTGTTTTTTTCATTGTGACATTTGCATCTAACTGAAAGTGAAAACGCGTCTGTGAATAAGGGGGTTCGTACCTTAAACTTAACGTTTTGTAATTTGTTTCTGGTTAAAATATAAAGAAATTTCGAAATGACGTTAATTTAGTACCTAACTCTAATTTCGATCCTTATTCAGTTATTCTTAATTTTACTTTTTTAAATACACAACAAGTTTTTTTTAAAGAAATTGCATGAGATACCTTTTTATCTTATTAGAATGGATATACCCAGCAAGTTAGGACTTGTTAATTTTGTGTCCATAAGCAGCTTGTTACTGCATTAACTATTTCTAAGTTCCCTAGTACCTAATACATCACCAGCTATAATTTTAATTATCCAACGGTGCACTCAAAAATAATTGGCACTCTTAACAAGACGCATTAAAAGAAAACTAAATACTATTAAGTGGCAGTTATAATATTTATAACCGTCACTCAAAAGTGTTTAGGAGGCCTTTAAACGTTGATGAATTGTGATAAGTACATCAGGAGGTTCCTCTTATTCTGATCAATATAAAGTTGAAGAGTTGCGTTTGGAACTTATTCAGCAAAAAAACCCAAAGAGCAACATCGGTAACCCTGCCTACTGCCTAGTCGTCGGTAACCCTAGCTAAGTGTAGGTACTAACATTTTTTTACCGCATAATACAACCTTTTATCGGTTGGCAATTACATTGTTAAGCTTACCAAGATACGTCTAATCCTCATTGTATTAGCGTCGTATCCTAAATGGGGAAAAAATCGTCACAATAGTCACTACAGACTACACAACAACCATAGATCAATGCGCAGGAGCGTGAATTCGACGATCTCCAGACCTGTCCCTCGTGTCGTATCGTGTGGTTAGTTGCAATTACTAATTTAATTAACTTAACCATATTGTAGCGTGTTTATGATAGAATCATTTCCTTTTATTGACTTATTATAGTGATGGAGTGTAAATTATAAAAAATTAGGAATTGGTCAAATCGAAAATTTGGTCATATTGGGAATTGGTTAATACGGTTATTTAAAATTACGCGTTTTTTCCCTTAGACCACTTTTCTTTCTAGGGTAAAAAATATTAAACTTAAATCAGAATAAATACTCCGTAAAATTACGTTTTTTTTCAGAAGATCCAGTACCTCCGTGACAATGCAAGTAAATATTGCTTTAAAAAACAAATTGACCACGTTTTACCTTTTTGTACTTTCTGTAACTTAGAAGAAAGAGGAAATATCTAAATATTATTAACCACAACAAGTTAATTTTATTACTTTATTTGCACTTTGTTTGACTTTTAAGTGCACAGTCTTAATTAACAAAAAACCAGGGAAATGTTCAAATATACATTAGTATGGAAAGAGAAGACATATCCAGTGATCAGAATAGGCAGAGCTACTAAACCTAAAGTTCGTAAAAGGACATAATATAGAGTGGTTACAACCGGGTAAATTAATCATAAAGTTTGGACTTCCGGATTTAAATTATTATGCAAAATAAAATTATAGAAAAATATTAAATTACATACGCTCCTATAAAGGGTAAAATAATTTTGAACAGTTGTTTAAATAACACCCTTTTGACAACAAACTAACATAAAATATCGTGTAACGAAAAATGTGCCTACTTTGCTCCCCCATGGGTAACTATGCTCCATAGTAACTTTTTTACTTATAAGACAAGGCCGGTGACAAATTTTCTAAAAATAATTGATGTATACATCCAGCTGCGCAGTGAATGAAAGCACTAGAATGATTTACAATACAGAATACCTCAATATAACGATGGAGCAAGATTACCCGTGGGGGAGCAAAGTAGGCACATTTTACGGTACTGTAAGAGAAATACCGGAAATCCGGAATTCAATCTCTATATTACGGCGAACTTTAGGCAAATTATCTCTGCCTTTTCTGATAACTAGAAATATCACTCGTATACATATATCAAACTTAACTATTTTGACCGATTTCGACGTAAAGTTTTCAAACAATGCACTTTAAATCCTATCTAGGGAATGCAATTTCACCGGTTATTAACCGCTTTTGTATGAAAATAACCGGTTAAAACCGGTTTTTGCATTTATTAATCCTATCCCTCATTTCTTCATAATCCTTCCCAATAATCCTAATTTTTTACGAACAATTTTAATCCCTGTTGTATCAAATCCAATCCAATCTAACAATAGTACATTGTTGCCTAGGCGCGGAAAGTAAGGGTTTTCCTGACGAGGTGGTTAGCAGGCCGAGCAACAGCGAGGCCTGCTAAAATACGAGTCAGGAAATCCTCGTTTCCGCCGAGGCATACATAATGCTTTTCTCAAACATGTGAGGAAATAATACAAATACATTTCTAAAAAGCAAGTAGGTAATTTAATTATGCAGAATGAACGAATGTTACCGACTGTCAATTGTTTTTAAATACTAACCATAGACATTGGAATGCAAATTCAAAAAGAAACACACGCACTGTGCTAAAAAAGCGAGCAGTTACCTTGGCTGTTTGGAATTTTTGTCTTGGTCCTTTTGATTTTGTATGCAAATTGACAGCATTTTTAAGAAATATATGGACATGGACGGAAAGTGTTTTCATATGGTTTTTTTACTCCTAGGAGTAAAATGAGGCTCTTTTCGTCCTTGTGTTTCAATTGGAAAACCGTTTTTTCCGAGCATGTTTGAGAAAAGTATATTTTTGTTCGGAAAGAATCACCAAGAATTGAGGGTGCCACCACGGAACGTAGCTCAAGCCGCGAGCCACTTCGTTATCTCACAATGAAATTACGCAAAAGGGCTTTTCACCTCGTTTCCGGGTTCACAATAAAAGGATTGTTCTTGTATTTATATCACAAATGATTTTAACGAAATAATACAGAATAGGAATAAACAGCTGTAGTTGAGAGGCGGAAATGTCTGAAATGTTATGACGTTATTAAATACCATATTTTTCTTGAGTCTTCGTTTGAGGAGATCTCTTTACCGTTTATCATGTTTCACAACTGGACCATTAAAATTGCATCCTTATACAAACTCCTTTATTCTATCCTAGTCTATGTTATTATATTTTCAGATGTTTGTTGTAAGTATTTTTTTTAATAAATGGGGAAGACAGTGTGTGAAGTCGTCGATTCAAAAATATATTATAATGATCATCATACATAACTTAAGAATTTTTAAATAATAACCTTTTTGTGATAGGTTAAAGCAATGAATTTTTTCATCGACAAAAAATGTAAATAAAATGGTTTTTTTTTAAATATATATTGCACACAAATAAGTACAAATGACGGAACTAATTTCTAATGGCATTCTCTACCAGTCGATCAAATAATCAAGTAAACAGAAATTTTCATAGTAGGTGCACAGGAAAAAGTCAGACTGATAAAACACCAGTAATAATAATAAATTATGTTTCACTTGACACAAATCAATTTCATATTGAAGATATCTAAAATTTATTTCATGTTAGCAAGTAAAATAATTTAGGAGAGCATATCAAACTTATTTCTAAAGCCAAATCCTGGTGAAACAAACATCAGACATATAGAATACAAACATACATACAAATAATAAAGACATTATTCATGCAGGCGCTTATCTCATAGTCCTAATTGAATTGAAACTAATTCAACCTTTCATAATATTTCTGTAAACGTGATCAGAATTAATTAATTAACCCTTTATTGTTAGTTATGATTGGATTTCCGTAACTATGCAAAATAGGGCTATTCTGATAACTCTTATAATCTTCTTTAATATTTATCTTTATCTTCACATAGAATAAAACAAAGTCGCTACAGACAGTAAACATTTACTAAATTTATGACACACGTATCTTGTCAAATAAATCCAAATGAAACCACAACGGGGTAAAAAGGACTATAAAACACCCAGCGTTAAATCCGATACTGTGCCGTAAAACGTCTTAAATTGATTAGGTACCCTATAAAAACGACATAACTCTATTTATCTTTGACGACATTGTGTTCATAGTGTATCGTATATGACCCATTGAAGCGTCATAGAATGCACAACGTAAAGACTGCTCCATTTAAACATACAGTACAAATTAAATGAGGGCGCCACTTTCTACGTAACTGTCACATTTTTGACGTAAAATACTTAAACATGGCAACAAATTTACTATGTTTTTTTTTAAAAGGTGTTCTGATAAAATAATGCTTTATGGAGGTTTGTCTAAAAAAGCGTAGTATGTATTTTTATTTTTTAAGAAAATAAATATTACACATCAGTGTTTGCTACGACCGCTTTGGACTTGTGGCCGGAATGACGTCATTTTGTTTGTTTCTGCGTTTTTTTTAAAGTATAGCTCTATCTAGCTGTGACGTAGAAAAGACTGAAGAATTAGTAGAAGTAGAATTTTCTATTGCTTTTCTCAGTTAATAATTAACGAGCAATAAAAATCATATAATATATGCCTCTTTAGCGCTCGTTTTATTTCAGAACACGTTTTAAAAGTTCCTGTTCAAGCTTAAGTCTATTAATATATTTGGACGATACCTCTGCAGCTAGCATACGTTGTGCGGCGTTGCTCGCTCGAACAAATAAAACAATTTTATATCTAAGCTGTTAAACTTTTACAACCTTCCCCGCGAAGGGTCGCCTCGTGTCCACTACACGCGGAGAATTTTAAACGGATCTAAATATTCACATCATGTTCAAAAACAAAGTACAAACCGGTTTTAACAAGTTATATAAAGTTTGTTTTATATGTCTGTCAACACGAAAACTTTTAAGTTAATTTTGATCCACCCTCGTCATTTAAATGGGCTAAAATTTCGTACAATGATTTAAAAAAGAACACTCTTTCATAATAAGGTAATTACTTTTTTGTTTATTTATTTGGAGTTTTAGTAAATAACTGGAAATGTAGCATTGTGTGGTTATTTTTTTGTCACTACATTAAATCGCTGACATTTAAGCTTTCAGAAAATACATTAGAGCATTGAAAAATTACTTTTTTTTTTTTTTTCGAGCTTCGTTCCGCAATTTCGAAAAAAAGCCAAAATCTCAAATATCTCAGAATCGAATAATTTTCGGCCAGGGTCCTGCATGACCTTATTGGCTCCAAATGAACTCTACTATGCCTCCTTAAAAGGTGTGTATCGAATATCCAGTCACCCTGCAAAGACCACGTTCTAACTAAATTAATGTACTACAATTAAAAATTTAAACTAAACTTATTTTAATTAAAATTAAACTAAGCTACTCAAATTAAAATTAAACTAAACTAGGTACTTAAATATTACAGATGTAAATAATAATCGCCACTATAAAAAGAAAAAGTCAAATTGCTATCAAATCTTATCACTAAATACGGACATGTGTTTACGCTGAGAGAAAAGCACAGAGCTATATAACTGCTATAGCTGTCCTTTAAGCTCAACGTAAAATAAACTGCATCGCTATGTCATATTAACCCCCCAGAGGGGTTCATATGGTCGCTGATACCAATCGCCAGATTTTCTCAAGGACGATACGTGTTAACATTACGAGTATTTACTCAACTGAAGACATAAGTTAGTTCTTGGGACATAGGAGACATACCTTCATGCATTTGCATATGTAGCTTCCATGTAATTCCATCTATATACCTGTAATCTGACATGCAATAAACGAATTTAACTCTTAACTTCCAAGGAGTCGTATGAATTGGCTAAAGTTTGTAGAATGGAATTGGAGCTAGCAAGGTAGAGGTATTTTTACAAGCTTAAACTTGCAATGTATGTTAGGGTCAAATCTTGCAAGTTTGACGACGCGCTGGCCTAGTTGGTAGTGACCCTGCCTACGAAGCTAGCGGTCCTGGGTTCAAATCCCGGTTAGGGCAGATATTTGTGTGACGAGCGCGAATATTTGTACCTGACTTATGGATGTTTACTATGTATTTAAGTATATATTTCTCTATATAAGTATTTTTATCGTTGTCTAGTTCCCATAATACAAGCCTAGAGCTTAAATTGGGACTAGGTCAATTGGTGTGACGGTGTCCCCTGATATTTTTTTATTTTTTTATTTAAGTTACTCACTTCCCAGTTTTCGATGAAGCTGATAATTTGCATACATCTTTAGTTCTGATGACAATACAATAATATAATACCATCGAGCTGGTCTGATGATGGAGACTCAGGGTGGTCATACGAACTCCTACATTACACATGATAAACCCGTCGTGTTACGACTCGTTAGAATCGTCTTGACAAGTAGAGGACGACTATGCAAAAAACTACAGTCGGTAACAAAAGGTTGTCACAAAAATGAATTTTTTGATGGTTTTTTTTACAGCGTCAAAAATAACCCGCCACAATGTGCAATGAAAACGCGCATGCGTCAAAGTGTCGTTCGCGTCGTTTCCTCCGACCGAAAGTAAATCTTTTTATCGATCCCTTTGTTAAAGCAACAAGATGCCGCTTTATGTCTCGCAAGCCATCTCGGAGCGGTTTTACTATTTATTTGTTACGAGGGATAAACATGCTTTATACAGCTTTAAGTGTTTTTAGCTGCCACTAACTCTTATATGTGAGTTGAGCACAGTTTGAAAAGCTTTGGTTTAATTTAATTTTTAATACTATAGGTACCTAAAGTTCGCAAAAAGACATAATAATATAGAGTAGTTACAACCGGGTAAAATAACCATAAAGTAATAATGCAAAATAATGAATTAAAAATAAAAAAAAAATGATGAAAAATATTGAATTACATACGCTTCTGTAAGGTGAAATAATTTAGAACAGTTGCTAAAATAACACCCTTTTGACACCAGAAAAATACCGGAAATACGGAATTCAACAAAAAAACATAATTCTATATTATGTCTGTTTGCGAACTTTAGGCAAATTAGGCTCTGCCTATTCCAATCACTGTTAATAAGTTTAATAATACTGAAACTCCACAGTGACGCACGCTACACACGCGTCAGTATAATAAAATATTCGGTTAGTATCAAAATTCGACGCACGCACGAAATGACGTTAGTGCCTACACGCACGCCTAGAACAATTGACGCACGAACTTTTGTAAAAGGTGTTGGGCCCTGTATTCAACACGGTAACAAGTGTAACGAAAAGCAAGTTTTAAAAAACCGGCAAGGAAAAAAAAAACACGTTTGTTGTATGGGAGCCTACCTAAAATATTTATTTTACTGTTTTTAGTATTTGATATTATAGCGGCAACAGAAATACATCATCTGTGAAAATTTCAACTGTCTAGCTATCACGGTTCGTGAGATACAGCCTGGTGACAGACAGACGGACAGACGGACAGCGGATTCTTAGTAATAGGGTCCCGTTTTTACTCTATGGGTACGGAACCCTAAAAAAACCAACTGCTGTTTGGATAATGTCGTCAAAGTAATGCGGATATTGAATCGGACATATATACAAGACAAACACATAACCCTCCTTTTGGACTTTGCTGCGGTCGGGTAAAACCAGATCGTTTTTTAAGATGTTATTATATTGTCAATTGTTTTGATTGCTCTATATTTATTGAAGCGAAATAAATTTGTCAAGATCGCAGGAAAAAAGGCGTATCTACTATATGAACTGTATTGAAAATCCAACCTTATTACCCTTGAGAGTTTAATATGCTTCTATGAATTAATTGCACATGCGCCATTTCTCCGTAGGAGGGCAGAATGTATGTATGTATTTACTTGATAGTAATGTCGGCCGAGTTAAATACAATACCATAACAGGTAAAATACGATTTGGATTTCACCGCCTAGAATATAAGCGCAGCGCCAAAGATCTGGTTTTTACCATGTTGAATACGTACCCATTAAAAAAAAACTATTATGTCTAATTTCGTAAGGCCCAGCGTGCAATAGGTACATAATCAAGGCCATTTACTTTGAACTCTGTTGCAATAAGAATAAGGTTTATTTTCCTATGTTCATAAACCGAAAATGGCATTTTCGAACAATTGCAATTGAAGTTTATTCCCTTGATTGTAGATTCAAAGTCCACGAAAAACTCCCATTTTGCAGTATGGTGGGCCTTACTAGGCTAATTCACCAAATCATTACAGATGTAGTGCATAATTGTTTTCCTTCGTATTTTCACGGAAACGTACGAACGTGTCTTGCTATTTCAGTTGGTCACAGTACAAAAGTACTGAGGTTGACTGAAGAAGCATGACAGATACGAACGTTTCCGACAAAGTACGAAGGAAAACAATTATGCACTGCATCTGTACTGAGTTTTACCTAAATCTATAACAATTCGTTCCCAGGGGTTCTCTCCCGACGTGCTTCGAACCCTCTCCGAGTCTTCCAGCGGAGGCGCGCGCGCACAGCTCCGTCTCGCTCTCTCCAAGATGGTGGAACGAAAGGACTGTCAACACGAGTACGCCAACAACCGAGCGAGAGAGATGGTTGACGAACTAGGAAAGGACGAATCGAAATTGTCCAGCGAAATTAGATACTTGCAGCCGTTGAATTATAATATGCTTTAGGGCGATATTTTGGATTTTTCTTGGTTAAGATGTTATTGGTCATTACCTAATGAGACTGCATTTCATTTAATTTTGTTTTTTTTATTACATTAATTAGTTTACATCGACTTACTTCCAGAAACATAAGACCACATAAGACATACTTCAAAAGACAATTTTAATTGCATTTTGTTTTAATTTTGCACTTGTTAACGTAACACTACTATTATTGTTTTTCAAAATAAAATAGATTTTTTGTCGATAAGAAAACAAGCAATAAAATTATACACAATCTGTAATATTGTTTTTATAAGTTTGTAAATTTATATACCTACTGATGTATTAAAATTATTAAATATATTTTTGTTTTTATTTAATTATCTGTGACAGACAACATTCAACGAAAATAGATAGCGGTTTTACTATACATAGTGCAGGCGGCCGATGAGAAGGCAATGTTGTTGTTGTTCCTTCACACGCAACAAATAAGTTTAGCATTGTTTTATTGCTGTCAATCATTTCAATAATTAGAAACTTTATGGTCGTGCAAAGTGTCAACTATATACTATGACTACAAAGATTTTAATTAAACAAATTAAATTATATTAATTCATTTCTTACCCGAACTTTAATATTGATCCTTTGCAGGATAGTAATAAATAAATAATACAAAGACGTGAGGAGTGGCAATTAATATTATTTTTCTCAAAAATGACCGGAAAAGTTGACATTACTAACTCCATACTGAGACGCCAAGTACATAGTTTACAGACAGTTCCCAAATTAAAAAAAAATTACATTGCGTGCTCGCTACACAAGCCCGCAATGTTGCATACAAATGTCATTGTTATCTAGTTTATAACTTTTTAAAAAGTGAAAACGGCCATAATAAAATGAGGGCACAAGTCTTATACATCCATATTTTATTCGAAACGTGTCTTGAATAGCCTGAGTTTTTTTTTCTAAAAAAAGCTTGCGTTTCTCCTTGTCATAAACATAAAGGCGGTAAAGAGTGATGTTATTTCACGTGGAGTTTCTGTTTATATGCGATTTGTATCTTGCGATTTTTGAGAAAAGCACTATATATGCCTCGGCAGGAACGGCAATTGCGGGCCTTGTATTTTTAAATGGATGGCTCGTCCGTTTAAACCAATTCTCGACCCGCAATTGCCTGCTTCACTGCCTAGGCAATAATGTACTATTAATCTACTTACGTTTGCGCCATTATCTTCCGTGGATTGTGAAAGGAGCTTTTCACCTCATAAGTTTATTTAACCATGAAAAAGAATAAAGTAAGCTCGGTAAAAATTTACAAAATTACTGTTTATTCACTCAATAAATGAGAGCCAACTAAGAGAGAGATTTTCTCTTACCTGACAAAAAAATAATACACTAGATATTTGTTTTATCAACCAAAGCTGATAGTAACAACAGCAAAATTATTTAGTGATTTAACTAACGTCTTAGTTGACGTATCTATGGTGTTGTTAGGCTCGTAGACGCTTATGCATACCAATCACGATCTTGTTAGAAGCAACCAACTATTTTTTTCAGTGTTTGCTTTAATAAATCTACAAAATAACAAATCTGTGTATTATTGATTTATTCTGCTTTGCACGGTATCAAAATTATTTTTAGGATAAGTAATCAATGTAATTTAATTTGCTTAAATCAAATCTTTGCAGTCATGTCCGTATTATTGCGAGTAATGACGCCCATTTGTCCGATCTCTGACGCCCATTCCTCAGGATTGACTTCTTACCTGCCTGCCTGCCTAGTTCTGCAACAGTTACAAACCACTATAACTATGTAATCAGTCTATTTATAGGTAATATAAGTAGGAGTTTAAATTTATGTTATAATTATCATCAAATAATGTAAAGCTCGTCGAATCCGACTCGGCTGGGCAGCGTTTGGGAAGCTTCGCATGACCTTTTCATCCAAATTACCGCAGAGTTTGAAGTCAAAAGTCTTTGACCAGTGTGTGTTGCCAGTGATGACCTACGGATCCGAGACGTAGGCGCTAACAATGGGCCTAATAAGAAAGCTCAAGGTCACTCAGAGGGCTATGGAGAGGGCTATGCTCGGGGTTTCTCTGCGTGATAGAATGATGATATCTGCAGTAAGGTTACCGACATAGCCCGAAGAATAGATAAACTGAAGTGGCAGTGGGCGGGGCACATCGCACGCAGGACTGATGGCCGATGGGGTCAGAGGGTTCTTGAGTGGCGTCCGCGGACCGGGAGACCACCAACAAGTATAAGTATAGTAAGTATAGTATAAGTAAGTAGGCCTTCAACAAGATGGAGTGACGACCATGTAAGGATCGCGGGAACGCGGAGGACGCGAAAAGCACAAGACCGGTCTGAGTGGAGAGCCTTGGGGGAGGCCTATGTCCAGCAGTGGATGTCTTTCGGCTGACATGATGGATCATCAATGTAAAGCTGGGTATTCACAACCGCTCCAACAAGTCGAATAGAGCAGCGTCGCGCCAAAATCGATCCGTGAATGTCAAAACCGTAGCGTTTAAAAGTACATGATACATCCGTTGGATTTCCAAATGGACGGAAACGAGCCAAGCGTAATCCGAATGGAACTATCGTGAATGTCAAAATTCAACATTGGAACACATGGCGTGGCCAAGCCAAATGGCGTCGTCGTGAATGCGTTCTCTGGCTACCATTTTATAATCAGTCTGCTCCGTGTCGCACGGTTGAGGCGTGGCGTGGCGCTCGTGAATGTGATCAAAATATTACGCCCATCCAGTTGCATACACTCCAGCTTAACACGGTGCCTCATTGAAATCGAGTCAATGTTCTACAGGGAAACATTTTTTATTTAAGAACCCAGTAGAAAAAAAACAGTCCACATTTTAATTAATTCGGGAAAGATTTAATTAAGAAACCGCACTAACTAAGAATAATATCCTTTTAAAATGCATATTCATTATTTTTATTAACATAAGGGTCCGTAAGTCCGAGTTCAATTAAATACTAAAGTTAAGTAATTTTTGTGTAAAATGGGCTTTAAACTGGAGTATTACTTGAGGGTATAAAAATGGGACATCATCAGATATTTGAAACGAAGTAAGGAGAAACGACAAAGCTATTGGCGGCGCGGTAAGTTAGTGCCCTGCCTACGAAGCTAGCGGTCCTATGTTCGATTACCGGGATGTGCAAATATTTGTGTTATGAGCGCGAGTCTTAGGTTATAAATATGTATGTGGGTTCTACTCGTATATGTATTTAAGTACATTATTACATACATACATACATTAAATCACGCCTGTTTCCCAGTGGGGTAGGCAGAGACCACTTCTTTCCACTTGCTACGATCTTGATAAAATTTCTTTCGCTTCTTCAACATATAGTATATTATTTATCTCTACATTTAAGTTTGTTTATCGTTGTCTAGTAGGTACCCATATAGTAAAAATCTGGAGCTTAGTTTGGGATTAGGTACATTTGCGTGAGATTGTCCCCTGATGTTTATTAATTTATCTTAACTGGAACTTAGCTTCGACCTCAAGGTTAGGTTAGGTTAGGTTAGGTTAGGTTAGGTTAGGTTACAAGCGCAACTACTGTTAAGAGTAACGCGGACAGAGTTGCGGGCAACAGCTAGTCCGAACATATCTTACTAATATTATAAATGAGAAAGTTTGGATGTTTGAATGTTTGCTACTCTATCACGCTTCAACCGGGTTCGCCAAAGTTGAACTAATTATTTTTAGGCCGAATGTAATTTTATTCCTAATCATTGCAACTCCTAAAGTATTTTTTACTGAAACCATTAATATTATTCCAGAATTTTTTAAGTATATTTTTTTTACAAACAAGGCAAACGAGCGCACAGGCCACCTGATGGTAAGTGGAAACTGTGACCCATAGACATTCGCATTCACAAGACCGCAATCCTAAGACTGCAAATGCGTTGCTAACCCTGAGGTCTACGATGGAATGCCTCTATGCTAGTCATTTCACCGGCTGTCTTATCCCCGAACCGGAACACAACAATGCGAACACTGCTGCTTGGCGGTAGGTTAATGGATAAGATGGTGGTACCAACCTATAAACCGTTTCAGTAAACAACACTTTCGAAGTTGCGATAATTAGGAATAAATTACATTCGGACTAATTTTTTTTTGGGTGAGCTAATATGGACCCGCTTCAACCACTAAACGGATCGGGAAATTTAGCACACATACAGGGTGACTGGAAATTCGCCATATTCCTTGAAAGAGGTTATTCTACAGCTTATTTGTAACGATTTAAGTCCAGTCAACCAGGGGTCAAAACTCATTGGTTATCGAGTTATTCACGTTTTTAGAATTTTAAAAAATACCCGCCTTTTGACCTTAAATTAGCAATTGTGTAAAAATTGCGTCATTTAGAAATAAAAAAAAAACATTTTTCACATAGCCAATAAATTACTGATTACGAATAATAATAAAAAATGCCAAAGAAATATTAAGTTTTGCAAATGAAAGGATTTGAAGTTGAAAGTTTTAGTAATTATATTCCAAATTTTGTAACATTTTAAAGCATAACTAAAATAAAAAGTACTACACTTCGCGTACAAATGACAGGAATAGTTTGCTCAATTCATAAGCTTTCTAAAAAGGTACAAACTAAGACATTTTAAAATTAATTTTCATTTAAAAATGTACAATTACTAATAATAGCAGAAATGTTCGCGGTTAAGCTCCATCGTTTCAACCAAAAAACGCGGGATCGTTATCGTTTTTAAAATTCAGCTAATCGAGTTCTTTTAAATTTGCTTTTTAAAAACATAAAGTGCGTTCCATTTTTAACCGAAAAACGCGGGAAGTATTGTAGTAAAATGAATAGAACATCGTTCTCCTTTTTAAATTCGGCTAATGGTGTTCTATTTTTAAATATATTTGCTTTTTAAAAACAAAGTGCGTTCCATTTTGAAATTTCTGGCTGGACTTAAATCGTTACAAATGAACTGTAGAGTAACCCCTTTCAAGGAATACGGTGAATTTCCAGTCACCCTGTATTGGTGAGATCCTGGACAAACTTTACCACGACAACGGACGAGTACGACGACGTCACAAGACTACTGTCAATAAAGACACACATCATCTTCGCCCGTTATGGGGCTTCTAAACAGGCCATGTTTTGCTGCAATTTGTGGCCGGTAACTAGTGCTGTCTTACTCTTACTTCGTATTCAAAATTCATTATTCAAAATATTTATTCAGTAAATTGGCCACATGCGGGCTCTTTTACACGTCGGTAATGTACAGTGAATCTACCAGCGCTTCGGACAAGACCATCATTCCGGATAAGAAGCGCCGCAAGAAACTCAAGCAGAAGGTAATTTTTTCAATCATAAAAAACATAATTATACTTAAAAGTAAGTTACATTAAGTAATAATAAGGTAATAAGGTAATAAACAATAAATTCTTAAAACTAGCAAAAATAGAATTATTACAAATGTAAGGTCAATAAACATTAACATAAAATAAAATAATGACTATGAGAACAACACGACGAGGTCTCCACGTCAAAAGCCATATGACTAGGATAATAAATTGAACAAAAAGTCCTTGCAAACGTGAACAGACCGGACCCCACAAACAGCACCCGTTCACGAGTATGACGCGTATCTCAGCCATCGCCTCTCTCAACCATGTGATCGGGAAAGTGGCGACCCGATCAACGACGCCGCCTAAGCAAAGACCCTTGAGCGAGCATGACATGCCTAAGCTGCCGGACAATAAGAGTATGTTAGAGCAAGATGCGTATAGTTGCCGGGCACACATTGCCGTGAAAATGTTGCTCGTTTAGAAGTCCCCTTCGAGCTTTGAACTTATATAACCATAAAATCTACAGTGTAGCGGTCAGTTTGCGTGACAACGACAATTTTTAATAATTATTTTATCATATTAATTAAAAATTTGGAAACAATCCAGCACCATTTTATCATTGACGTCCAATCCTGGACAGATAGTTTATATTGCAGAAAATTGAACAATTCCTGAGTGAGTGATAAATGACGTCTACGCAGACAGAGTCGCGGGCAAAAGCTCCTATTAAATCCTATTAATATTAATCCATATGGAGTCCGTCGATAGTTCGAAACTAGTTGTTGGTCTGAATGCGGTCATCCAAGTTGCTAATCGTCGGTGATCGAAAACCGCGTAACTAACAAATTTGTGACAGAGCAAAATAAGCCTTACTGTCTAATTCCATGTTCCTTAATGTTGTTGTTTTGCGCTCAGGCACAGATTATAGGATATGCGCTCAGGCAGGCAACCACAGATTGTAAACGTGCATGGCAGTTGGCACAGAAGTGTAGCTAAGCTAATAAGCTAGTTCCTCTGGTTGCCACCTGAGCGCTGCCTGTTCCAATGACTATTGTTTTTTGTTTTGTTTGTATTAATTTAATATTTATAATGTATGTAAGTATCACCTTCCGTGTTTTCACCGAGCGTCCCCAACGGAGGACCAGCGTCGGCTTCACAGCCACATGCTGAGTTGGGACCGTTTCGCAGCATTAGCACATCTGTATTCTCTTTAATTTAATTTTTCTCCATATTAAAAATGTTACTTACGCTGTTAGTTTCACCGACGTAATAGTTCTAGTCGAGTAGGCTCCAGTAATCCTCCTACTAGACCGCAACACGTGAATATTTGGTAACGTGTGGGATTTTGGAAGCGTTGTTAGAGAAATCTCGATTTGTTTCAAACTTTTGCGGTATTTGGGCCAATGTGGATCGTTTTTAAGGCTTATGTTTTAATATGGGCTTATAGTACTGTTAGGCGATGGGCTTGAAAACTTTCACTAACGCTGCCTATTTGTACAAAATGTGGTTACTTAATTATCAACAAGTTTTTAAAGTTGTAGGTAATTATGTAGCTCTGGAGTGGGGTACTCTGGGATTACAGGCGTGAAGGTATGTATGTATGTAAATATATATTTGTAACAGTTATTTAAATATTAAGGCCGTTATTATGATTAGTTGAAAAACTAAAAGGGCGGATTAGTTAAATTATCTAAATTATCTAATAATTAAAAAAATATGTTAAGCAGTTCAATAAATAACCAATAAAAAATCACGTTTGTTGTATCGGAGCCCCCTTAAATATTTATTTTATTCTGTTTTCAGTATTTGTAGTTATAGCGGCAGCAAAAAAATATCATCTGTGAAAATCAACTGTCTAGCTATCAACATGATCAGTGCATGAATCAATATAATCCTGTTTCAGAGTAGTTCAAATAATCCTGACGAAACTATAATAAAACTCCATTTAATAAGCTTTAAATTTATTGTTGTATAGAACTTAGATTTGACATTTTTAGTTTACTATGTTAAAATCATCCAAGCTTATATCCAACGCAATGGCACTATGTTAGTCCTAAATTTAATATAACACTGTTTTTTTTTTTTATCACGTATTTTGACACGAAGTTAGTGAAATAAAAACCACTAAGTCAGACAAAGAAACTAATGCTGAATATAATAAATAATGCCACAAGAGACACAAATAACATGACAAGTAACTTAAACAAGATGAAAATGACAAATAAAGAAATAAATATTATTTTTTCTATCTTGGACCCAATCATTACCAATTTTTTTTGTTGAAAAAAATCGGAATAATAATATGTACTTATTTAGTTTAATTGTTTTATTTATCCTAAGGCCATGAAACAGCTTACCAAATGTTTCAAAATAATTCGTTACACTGACGAGGCATCAATCATATTAGAATTATACAACTAATTCTGATGGTAACCAATTACGTAAATAGTGACTTAAAACCGACTAGAATTTTATAGAATCGCTTACCTAAGAACTAGAAGGTTTAAATAACTGTGACAGGGCGCCAAAAATCAACTGTATGAAACTTCCGGCCAGTTCTAAGAAGTAAACAAAACCGCTTTCATTTTTTTTTCCATCAGTATTATCAGCGATACCATCCGTATCCCCAGCCTCTTGGGAATCCACATCATTGAATATATGAACTATTTGATACGATTTATTTGATTCGGTATTTTTTAACGTTCCTAAATTCAAGTCTTCTGGTAGTTGGTAGATTTTCTCCGGTTTCTGAACTTCTTTTTGTAAAGCCTCTAAGGAAAGCTGTTCTATATCACGCTCTTCAAGGTCGTTGTTATCATGTGGTCTGAGGTTGCTCACTTCATTGGATTCATCCAAGGTTTCTATGGAATCCCATCGTTTTTTGAAGATCGATCCAGTTCTATTCCTTCTAAAGCCGAAGAAGCTGAAAATAACAATTTTACATCTTCATTTCATACTGTAGAAATATGTTTATTAATACAATTACAATAAAACTAAATTAAAAATATTGTCACATAAATAAAAACGAAATTATTAAAAGTAAAACTAATTATACCTACAGCTCGTCTCCCGGTCCGCGGACGCCACTAAAGAACCTTCTGACCCCATCGGCCATCAGTCCTGCGAGCGATGTGCCCCGCCCACTGCCACCTAAGTTTAGCTATTCTTCGGGCTATGTCGGTAACCTTAGGTAAACCCTGAGCATAGCCCTCTCCATAGCCCTCTGAGTGACTTTGAGCTTCCTTATGAGGTCCATTGTTAGCGCCCACGTCACCTACTTACGCCTACTTGGTTAACCACGTCAAACCCATCCGATGTAACTCACCTGTATATTGGTGTAGTGAATTTCTCAGCGAGGTTCGTAGCGATCTGAAGGTACACGTCTCCAGACACGGTCCCGGGTTTTTGGTAGCTTATGTGCGAGTCCTCGGGCACACCTCGGCTCCTGCACTGAATCAGTAGCTGGAGCACCTGGAATTGGGATAGGATACATTAAATTCACTGGGGGGGCTAAGTTTTTGGAGGGCTAAGTTTTCGGGGGCTAAGTTTTTGGGGGCTAAGTTTTTGGGGGCTAAGTTTTTGGGGGCTCAGTTTTTGGGGGGCTAAGTTTGTTGGGGATTTACGTTTTAGGGGAGCTACGTTTTGGCGCTACAGCGGTCCCGTAGTCTCCTTCTAAACTGATTGGCGCAACGCCCCGGGGGTTTTAGTTTTTAGTCCGTCTAAGTTCTACATAACCCTGGGTCCCGTCGGGGCGAGTATGATAAAGATAAAGTAAAATATAAAGACATTTATTCAGTAAGTAGGCCACACGGGCACTTTTACACGTCAATAATCTACCAGCGCTTCACAAGAGGAGACCACTGCTGAGAAGAAACGCCGCAAGAAACTATGCAGTGAGTCATTTTTTAAATATATTTAATGTTACAATGGTATACTTAGTCTAGCATTATATAAATCTATCAAATAACCTGCGTAGTTTCAGCAGGAAAACACACCGAAATGCATAGGCAATATGAATAAAAAAAATAAGGTTAAGTCACTGAAGACGACTGAAGTGACCACCATCTTTGCTGTGCTTGTGCGTGCCGAGAGGCACCTTGTGCCTTTGATATAATAATTGGTTTGGGTTAGGTTAGGACTTTTGGTGGCATACCAGGGTCTAGAAGCCATGGAGTCGCTATTTCCTAATTATTATAATACATACCACTTTGATTTTGGTCTTCAGTAGGTATTGTCATATTCAAAAATGAACTAAATACATGTTCAGTTTATCCATACCTACTAATACCTACTTGTTTGAGTTCAATGCTTTTACAGGGAAGATATCTTCCTCATTTAAAATATGACAATACTGAAGGTCAAGATCATATTGGTAAGTATTATAATAATTAGGAAACAGCAACTCCATGGATTCTACGATATGCCACGAAAAGTCGAATTTCCAGTTTCTTAATAGCTTTCGGCTCGCTATCGCTATCACGCTTGCACTCGCAACTGGCAGTATATTTGTCCCTCGCGTGTCATAGAAAAACGAAGATTGCCGATCGCTAGTAAGAAAACGGTAGCACCATGCCCGTAGTAGTCAAACCATTCTATACTCTATTAGTAACCACATAGGCTATGTTTTATTTTTCTTCGCGTACGTACAGCTAGTAGCTTAAATGTTTTAACGTTAGATTTTCGAAAATAAATAATTTAAAGACTAATAACGTATATGTATACATAAATATTTGATCCGATGGCTGTGTAGATATTAATGGTTTATACTGTACGATCACAATTTTCCATCACATATTCAGAGAGTTATCCCCCAAGTCACGTAGGAGGAAAACAGACGTTCTTTTGAAGGAAGGCCGTCGTTACGTGACTGTACAAAATATGACGTGCCTTTGAAAATTATGCTATTATGGACTTCAGAATGACCCCAAAGGTAAAGAAATATCACTAGGGTATTAAATAAGTTGAAAAAGAATAAAATCTTATCACGCATCTGATGATTAAATTAATGTTTTCAATAAAATTAACGGAGTTAGTTCTAATGCATTTTAATGGTTTTTTTTTCGTAAATGCCGTGAATTATGACGTCCCAAGCTTTAATTTGATGCCAATGATAATTTATTTTGACACAATAACTTCATGCATATTACATTTCGCCATGTTGGCAAATTATTGTTGAAAAAATAATTACTTGGTTATGTTCTTTCGCTGAATGTGTCAAATGTTATTAATAGACCTAGAGATTTTCCTAGCACGAACGACGTGTTGTTAGGGCTTGACACAAAAAAAACATCGACAATCCTGTTATCGATAACCACCTCTTCAACTTCATAGAGGAAATAATTGTACATCATTACGAGTATGATAGTTATTAAGAAAACATTCACAATGTCCTAAAACTCATTGACGTACCTAACCGGAAAAAAATTACAATCATATGTCTTATGATTCATAAAACAATGTGGTGCGTTTTAAAAATTAAAATAAGAATGATAAGTTAATATCAACACTATAAATTTATTAATAATTAATATTTTACATTAATCAGTGAAAATCGCTCTATGATATTGAAGTGATAATTATCGATAGCAGGATTGTCGATGTTTTTATTGTGTCAAGCACTAACAACACGTCGTTCGTGCTAGGAAAATATCTAGGTCTAGTTATTAAGCACAATGCTTTTCCCAAAATATAGTACTTATGGCATATGATGTCGAACCTTTAGTAGGAAATATGATACAAATAGAAAAGGTTCCACATAAGAAAATGCGTATCGTCGGTGATACTGCAAAACCGCGTAAGTAACAAATTTATGATAGAGCAAAATAAACCTTACGGTCTTATTAAAAAGGTGCATTTTGCTCCTTATTTAAAATGTCACTTACGCCGTTATGCAGTTTCACCGACGGTATGTCAAGTCCATATCTTTTAACCGTTTTCGAAAATACTTTACGACAACGTTAAGATCTTGGGCCTATTTTACCAGGTAAACCCGCAATGCGTTTCTCTTGTTACCGTATTGTCACCGTTTTGATAGCTCTTATTTACTTGACAGTAATGGCGACTGACGTCATAACAATACCATAACAGGGCAAAGACGATATGTATTTTACCGTCAGGAATAGAGGCCCTGAGAATTCCAGGATATCACTTAAAAATACTATCGTTTTCGAAACATTATATAAACCAACAGAAATATAATTCAATATAATAGACACCGGAGATCCTAGAGCTGGTGCTTACCTCTCCCAAAGGATTGTGCTAGCTATCCAGAGAGGTAATGCAGCCAGTGTCATAGGGACCATGCCGCGAGCGGACCTGCTAGAGGGGGTGTTCTTTTTATAGTGGTTATTAATATTTGTGGTTACCGGGATAGAATAGTGTCACTCCATTTCTTCCCGTGGATGTCGTAAGAGGCGACTAAGGGAATATAGGCTTGTAGTACTGTTAGGCAATGGGCTTGCAACCTGACACTATACGGTGGTAAACATCTTAGCCTGATTTTGCAAAATGTTGTTATAGAATTATCAACAAGTTTTTAGAGTTGTTGGTAATTCTGTAGCTCTGCCAACCCCACTCTGGGAATGAAGGCGTGAGTTTATGTATGTAATATTTACATCTTTACCATTTGAGTAGCTTAGTTTTATTATAATTTAAATAAGTTAAGTTTTAACTTTTCATTGATAACATCAATAAATAAATCCAATGTGAGATTCAATATGACTAATAAATAATCCTGATATAACGTATCAACTACCTAATATTTTGATCGTCACTTAATAAATAAAAAACACGCACCGATGCGTCGAGGTCGTATAAAGTATCCAGAATACGTGATCGGCGTACAAATGCTAGGCATTGGCGTCAAGGATCAAGACGGCAAGAAAATGGGACCAGTCACCTTCTAGATTGAAGATCGGTCTTATCATACTCAATCAATGTACCTACTCGAAATAGATCGTGCTCTGATTACTGCCTCAAAACAAGCAGTACAGTCAAGGAAATTGATTCCTAGACCATTTTGGACTATATCAAAGTCACACAAAAATACAAAAAAAAAAAACAGGAGACAATGTCACACCAATTGACCTAGTCCAAAACTAAGCTCTAGGCTTGTACTATGGGTACTAGACAACGATATAAACACTTATATAGAGAAATATATAGGTACTTAAATATTCGCCCCTACCGGGATTTGAACCCATTTGTCGGCGTTACGATATCTCTTATTTACTTGACAGTAATAGCTACCGAGTTAAAAACAACACCTGTCAAATGCAATATGGTTTTACGAGATAGAATAGAGGCGGTTTCTCTTGGGGTTTTTGACAAGATGGCGTCGCTTTCTTAATTGTTTTTATTTTGTTGTTTAATGGATAGTAATGATGTATTAATATGCAGTTACATTCAAATGTGCAATATAATGAAGAATCCAAGTTTGAACACGTATCGCCTTTGGAAGGATTGCTCCAAGAAAATCACATCTGGTCTTCGTAAAGTTCTACCTACATCGCTTCATGGAGGCTAGAGGATCACCGTACAACGTTGCCTTATGATTTTTTTGATATGTAAATGTAAAATATAAACTTGACATTGGCAGAAATGTTTGCTCACAGGTTGCCATTAAATAAATAAATAATAATAATAAAATAGAGGGCCGGTTTACACTACTGAACGCAGAATGTATTTCACTTTCCAATATTAAAGCGAAAGAACCGGGTTAAAAAAGTGACGCGAATTTAAACTGGTTTTATCGATAAATTATTTATTTCTGCCACTTTGACATATACCACCTAATCAAGATATTTGTATCAAAAAAACATAAATAAATAAATATCAAGGACAATCTCTCTTAAACTAGGCAACGATAAACTTACTTAAACGTTATTCTAGACGAGAACACCTTTAAATTCCGATTTATTTTATTCCGAATATACATTTGTCCGATTTTATTTTTCCGTAAGCTACGTTATGCTGATGCTATTTATTAATAGTACATTATTGCCTAGGCGCGGAAAGTAAGGGTTTTCCTGACGAGGTGGTTAGCAGGCCGAGCAACAGCGAGGCCTGCTAAAATACGAGTCAGGAAATCCTCGTTTCCGCCGAGGCATTCATAATGCTTTTCTCAAACATGTGAGGAAATAATACATATACATTTCTAAAAAGCAAGTAATTTAATTTCCTTAGATTTAGCTGGAAGCAGGTTTTGCCTAACCGAGGCAGTTTCAGATTTTAATAAAGGCAGTGTGGTACCTATTTCGTCGCTTTCGTCGCTTGAGCTCATTTTTTATAGTAAGTATTTCACACAACAAATAGTTTAATATTCGGTTTCACAATTATATTATGCAGAATGAACGAATGTTACCGACTGTCAATTGTTTTTAAATACGAACCATAGACATTGGAATGCAAATTCAAAAAGAAACACACGCACTGTGCTAAAAAAGCGAGCAGTTACCTTGGCTGTTTGAAATTTTTGTCTTGGTCCTTTTGATTTTGTATGCAAATTGACAGCATTTTTAAGAAATATATGGACATGGACGGAAAGTGTTTTCATATGGTTTTTTTACTCCTAGGAGTAAAATGAGGCTCTTTCCGTCCTTGTGTTTCAATCGGAAAACCGTTTTTTCCGAGCATGTTTGAGAAAAATACATTAATCAATTGCTCAGCTGTATACCTAAACGTTAGGTTACGTTTGATTTATAAGCGACATTCATAAAATAAAGTTTTCTGTCAAAACATTGCATTTGGAATTATGGAAATTCGGAATTATGTAGACACTTAAATATAATAGAGAATATCCGGGAACCTTGGACAAATATCACACAAACCGGGAATTTAACCTGTTAGTTTATACTCGTTAATACATTTTATAGATTTTAAATATTATAGATTTTGAAATTATATAATTTCATATTTACAATATACAGCCTCGGTGGCAGACAGGTCTGATGGTCCTTCTGCAATGTACTAGAATGATATCTAGGCCAAGTAGCCACACCTTAGCAAAATTATAATTATTATATTATTTATCTAATGTATGAAATGATGTATTGACTCTAACATAGATTTAAGTCTTAATGTTACTAACATAATTTATGGACATGCCCGAAATAAATGATCTTATTTATTTATTTATAAAGTCAAATTAAGGAACCGTTGTTTAATCAGTAGTTAATTGTGTTAATGGTTTAAAATTCGAATGTTGAATCGAAGACTTGACAGATTTGGTTTTGATTTAAAAAAAGGGAATATTCATGATTTATCCACAGCTCCAATAAGCTGGTTCATGTAACAAACAATTCGTAATTAACAAATTTATGATAGAGCTATAAAAAACCGTACTGTCTTATTAAAAAGGTGCATTTTGCTTCTTATTTAAAATGTTACTTACGCGGTTTTGCAGTTTCACCGACAAATTGACAAAAAATATTTCTTGAATAGCTATAAAAATTACAAAGATATAAACCGAGAAAGATTTGTTCCTATTTCTTTCTAGCAAAACAGAATTTAACATGGAGTTAATATGGCTGATCTGTGACATGACGTCACAGTGCATATCGGATCTCTCTGTCTTATCACTGTCTAATTCATTTCATCATCATCCGTGATTCCATGTCTATTTTAATTTTAATTTTACCTTTGGAGACCTCTATTGCGGTATTTCCATATTTTGTTTACAAATGCAATTTAAAAATCCAAGCATATCCCTTATTGATTACGATAACTAATAATTTTAACTACTGTACCCTTACCATGAGTTATGATTAGCGTACTCGCTAGCGAGTCGAATTCTCTGTCCCTTGTACTCTAAAAGAATAACGCGAGGTCTGCGAGGGACAGAGCATTCGACTCTCTAGCGAATACGATAATTGTAACTCGTGGTAAGGGCATTGATCTAACAACGATTTTATTTTTATAGCGAATGAAATGAATTTAAGATTTAAACTAGTTCCCAGTTGTGGGACACAGCAGATTTATTATAACTTATTATGTTTTAATAATATACACCCCTTAAAACCAAATAAACCGGCTCGATGTTTACACAGACGTAGTTCTAATTATATTCATATAACTCTCCTTTGTCTGTTCACTTAAATAGCTTGACAACTAAATAAGTGTTAGGTAATGTGCCATTGTGACCGGAATGACGTGATATGTCAAAGACATAAAAAAAAGAATACCTCTCATAAATTTGTATTAAGTAAATAAACTGAGGTTACCATTCAATGATTGTTATAAAAACAATTACTTCTGGACAATGAACAATTGGTATCACGAAATGAGGCTTAAACGAGATTTGTATGTTGTATACCGTGTGGTTGCCGGGTTAGAATAGTGCCACTCCATGTCTTCCCGTGGATGTCGTAAGAGGCGACTAAGGGAATAAAGGCTTGTAGTACTGTTAGGCAATGGGCTTGCCACCTGTCACTAATACACTTGGAAACATCTTAGCCTACTTGTGCAAAATGTGGTTACAGATTTATCAAGAAGTTTTAAGACTTGTTGGTAATTCTTTAGCTCTGCCTACCCCACTCTGGGAATGAAGGCGTGACTTTATGTATGTATGTATGTATGTATGTTGAAAAATGTAAACATAGTTTTTAACACTGCACTAGCATCCCGCCCTGGCTTCTCTCGATACGAGAATAAATCGCATTTCTCAGCAAAAAGAAAGAACCGTAAAAGAGATGAATGAATGAATCGCATCCAAATCGGGTCACCCGCTTAAGAGTTCAAACTTATAGCGCCCCTTTTTTTGCGTCGGGGGTTGGAAATTCAGAAAATAAACATTCGGACAAATGATACATTAGGACAAATGACGATTAGGGATTCTGAAACAAACTCATTTTTTATGTGTGTATGTTACTAGATTTCTCCCTCAATTATTACAATACTAATCGTCGGTGAAACCGCAAAACCGCGTAAGTAACATTTTAAATAAGAAGCAAAATGCACCTTTTTAATAACACAGTAAAGTTTCTTTTGCTCTATCATAAATTTGTAAGTTACGCGGTTTCGCAGTATCACCGACGTAATGTTGACTAGTTACAATTGTCACATCTGCAGAGTCCGCCATTTTGTAGGTACCATTTTGTTAGATATATTAAGATAAGTATACAAAAATATTAAACATAAAAATAAAAGGACTAACGTCACAATATATTTGAAACGGCAGTCTTTGTAAAAACTAATTCATTGTTGTTCAAGAAAGTTTGTGATGTCTCCAGTAGAAACCGCCGTTTTAATGAGAATCTGTGTACAACATTCTCCAATACAGCACTTATGCATAAAAGTGTATTCTGTTTAGCAAGTAAGATATATAATAAGTTACCCTTGACATTAAGAAACCTACCAGCAATTAGAATGAAAACTAAATTATTTAACTTACTTGTTCAAAAATGTTTTTATTCGATCTCAGATTTTCTGCTCGAAAATTTCGAGGAGTAGGTAATAAAATAATGTATATCAATTTTTATTTAATTTTTTATTTTCTTGATTTAATATTTTTATTTTGTAGTATATAGTATGTTTGAGAAATTCTCATGTTTTTGTACGCCATTTGGCAAAACATAGTGTTCCACCAAGAAAAAAAATCCACCACTATTTTAGTTTTACCTATGTTTACAAATAAACACTTTGACTTTGACTTTGACTTTGAATATTCAATAACAATTCCGTTTAAAAACAAACAAAAAAAAACTTGAAAAATTGAAGATGTCATTAACGAATGACGGATCGTCGAATAAGTTTTGACCTACATGCTCGGTGGTCGTGACAACGGTTCGCCGAGGTTGAGTCGCGGGTTCGATCCAGCATGACGATTGATGATTGCGATTAGCATGAGACAGGTAAACATTAAAAAGATTCTAAGAATTTCTCTCTCAACAGGATTTTTTTATAATAAATTAGTTTGTTTTTTTTTGTCTTGAGTATTGAAACTTGAAAGAGAGAAAATAATCTGTTTAGGAAAATTATTTATTATCATATTATATTTCTGCCGTGCTTAGCCAAAAAGGCCTATAGGCGTTTTGACAGTTTCGAGATAAACGCGCTTTTATGTTTTTCAATGTCGCAACCTAAAACTCCATCTAAAACCGGACTTTTGTTATTTTTTTTTGTACTTATGGTTTAGTTAAAAACAGAGCCATACGTTTGTTATATTTTGAACTCAAAATTATATATATTTTTAACTTAAAACGGACTTACGACTTTTTTGCTAAGCACTTGAGTATATTCTTTACGTGTTATACGACATTTTATCTTATTTTTCTATGAAGGTTTCTATGGCAATGTAATAAAATATTTGAGTGGATGAAGTGTGGTAAAAAACAAGGGAAAAATAATTAAATTGACTTTATTGCTCTTCACAAACTCCTCTTTTTTTAATATTAAAAAAAAAAAACAACTTGTTTCAACTTAAATTTAAGAAAATTATAGTCAGTCTATTCTTTAATTGTCTCACTACAATTTAAAGAAAACATTTCCTTTTTTGGTTTGTATTAAGTAAGTAAATGTACATTGGTATGTACTAAAATTTTATTTAAGTACTCCTAGCAAATGTTATAAAAATAAACAGATCTAGTCATATAAATTGATGAGTCATCTTGAAGCAATCTAATTGTGTTTTGTAAGTTACATTTATTATAAAATGTAATCAATACTTATGAAATGAGATCTCTATGTTTCCCAATTAGTAGTTATTTAATTAATAAATATTACAACATCGCTTATGAGCAAAATATAACTTATTTAGAATAGACAACTAAATGAGTATCTTTTTTAATAATTAACAACATATAAAATCAACAAATTAATGAACGAAATAAGTAGTCTTTAATGCCCTTATTTATTATACTTAAACGTGAAATAACCGTGGGGTAGCTAAACCATGCTTTGTCCTTGTCAGCCAAATTCAAATGTCACAATGACAGATAAGGACAAAGCATGGTTTACGTCCAATAATTGGCTTAGGAATGCGTTAATGTTACTACAATGGACACCTTATCTATTACTTCGTAACGGAACTATACGACCAAATTGTTAAGTATTTTATACATACGTAGATTTCCTTAGGAATTAAGGGAAAAACCAGTCTTACGTCTATTTTTTTAGTCGTTTTAAGGCACTTATAATAAAAATACGACATTTTCGTTAACAGAATCTTATTCCTTGTAGCTTAAGGAATCCAACGCAAAAAAAAAACAGAATTTGGTCATTTTCGGACATAGGCCTTTTTGGCTTAGCACGGCAGATTTGTTGTTGTTTTACCTAATAGATACAAGGAATACTTGGTGTCCTGCCGTTTGACCAAAAGTCATTTGGCAAAATTACACTTGACAAACAACGTTTTGCAAAAAAATGTTAAGTCAATTGATCATTTTACTACTAGTCATTTTACAAATGACTTACTTTTCCAAAATGATCAACAGTTAAATTTACGTTTTACGAGGAAGACCAATCAGGGCATAACCGACTCGGATAGGTTAGGTTAGAAGGCAAAGGCGGGAGCCAAGCTCCCGCCTTGGCCTTCGAGGTTGTTTTTTTTTCTGACCAGAAATAGGTAAACTAATTGCTAAATGATCAATTGCTAAGTGAGTTTTTGTAAGATGATACTTTTGTCAAATGTCTCGTTTGCCAAATGATCATTTGGTGAAACGTTGTTTGACAAATGACCATTTGTCAATAATTTTTTGGTCAAACATTAGTGAACCGGAATACTTATATTAAATTAAATTATTAATTACACGTTTGGGTGATTAATTTCGACAATTATTTAGTAGTATAGAAAAACCTACTTATTGTTAGTCCCAAACACAAGCTCTCGATTTCTCCTATCTCACAACGATAACCATACTCGTATAGAGAAGTAATTAGTTAGATAAAATAAAAAACAAAATACACGCGCGCGATTCGAACGCGGTACCGCTAGCTTCGTAGGCAGGGTCACTACCAACTAAGCTAATCGCGTCGTCAACACAAGATCCTTAAACTTAACACTTTATTGAGGCTCAACTTAAGTTTTTTTTTTTTTTTTATTGCATGTGATGGCAAACGAGCACACAGGCCACCTGATGGTAAGTGGAAACTGTGACCCATAGACATTCGCATTCACAAGACTGCAAATGCGTTGCCAACCCTGAGGACTAAGATGGAATGCCTCTATGCTAGTCATTTCACCGGCTGTCTTATCCCCAAACCGGAACACAACAATGCGAACACTGCTGCTTGGCGGTAGGTTAATGGATAAGATGGTGGTACCAACCCGGACGGACCCTGCACAAGGTCCTCCCACAAGTGAATAAATAACAAGAAAACTATTTGAATCCTATCAAAACAAAAAAAATACGTACCAAAATACCAATCACGCACTTCATTTTTTAAAAAGCTTCCACCACTTGTTAATCCTGCGCCGGAGTCGATAGAGGCGGTACACACGGGCTGAGCGCGCGCACATTGATTGCCACTGCCCTCCACAACGCAGGCATATGAGGATACGAGCGAAGAGGGGTGGGGTGAGCATGGATTTTTAAGAAGACAAAGGCAAAAGGTTTGAAAGAAAGTATGACACAACGTATCATTCAAACGTGATCTTATTGTTCGTTGTTAAACGAAACCGAAATTCAAAATATTTATTCAGTAAACTGCGCCACTATTCAACGCGTTAAAATCCAATTCGTATTTAGTCGGTGAAACTGCAAAACCGCGTAAGTAACATTTTAAATTTTATTTACTCAGCTTAAAAATGTTTGTAAATTCAATACAAGGTATCCTCAAAAACTAGTACAGCAGAAAACTGTGTCAAAATTACGCCAAAGAAATTGTTGTTGCATGGCTATAAAGATATACAATAATATTCCCGAAGAAATTAAAACATTGCCCTATAATAGATTTGTGAGTGCGCTATGTAAATGGTTGCTGGAAAAGAGATTTTATTGTATTAAAGAATTATTATCCTTAAAACATATTAATAACAATTAATGTCCACGATGGATGGATTGGAGTGTCACCGCATGAAATCTACAATTATATTTATGTTTTTTTAAATTATTAGTAAAAGTAATTTCAAGTTTTTTATTTTATATATACTTATACATATTTGCATGCTGGTGTCGCCAGCGAGAGCGCTGTACTTTTCTATGTTAAAAAAAACCATTGTAACCGCTTCTCAAGTGAATAAATTTGATTTGATTTAAATAAAGAGCAAAATGCGCCTTTTTAATATGACAGTAAGGTTTATTTTGCTCTATCATAAATTTGTTAGTTACGCGATTTTGCAGTATTACCGACGATTTGACTTGTTATGGTATTGTCTTGAACTTGGCCGCCATTACGAGCTGAGCTATCCAAATGTTGACAACACGATAACAGCTCAAACAGATTTGGTTTTAACTGTGTTGATTAGAGGCCCTGGTTGCCACAAAGCTGACCACCGTTGGAGCCGTCGTGTTGGGTGGAGACCACGTTTCGGCAAAGGTTTTTTTTTATGCCATAGGAAAGCAAACGAGCACACAGACCACCTGATGGTAAGTGGAAACTGTGACCCATATACATTCGCATTCACAAGACTGCAAATGCACTGCCAACCCTGAGGACTAAGATGGAATGCCTCTATGCTAGTCATTTCACAGGCTGTCTTATCTCCAAACCGGAACACAACAATGCGAACACTGCTGCTTGGCGGTAGCTTAATGGATAAGATGGTGGTACCAACCCGGACGGACCCTGCACAAGGTCCTCGTTACGTCGTTAGCGCTCCGGGGTAAGATGGAGCGGTGATATGCGAAATTGGTTCAGTGTAAGTTAGATGAGAGAAGCTGAAAACCCGGGGCAGTGGCGTGCCTTTGTCCAGCAATAGACTAATACGGGCTGATAATGATGATGAAATTGGCCACATGAGAGCTCTTATACGTCTGTAATATGGAGTGGATTTACACAAGCGCTTCGGACAAGTCCAAGAACGAGAGAAGAAAGGGATCATCGCATCGCGAGACATTTCAGCTGCGCCAGAGAGTTTAAGGTTGCTATAGACCAAGAGCTCTTAAGTATTTTTGACTAGGTGCTTGGTGAAACTGTCGAACACTTTGCCAGAAGCTGATATTAGTGCACACTCAGGGAACTCAGCCAAAACGGTTCATCCGTTTTGGCTGTTTTTTTTTTGTGTTCGTCTTTGTCAGGGCACGGTTTGTATGAAAGAATAATAATGGCCCCGATGATTTTTTAATAATTAGGTACGTAATTTTAATTGGTATTAAGATTTTTTAACGGGTGTTAAATAAGAGAAGTCAATGTTCAAACACAAATTGTTTTATTTAATGTCCTTGATTTGCAGTACGGAATAGGTAAAGGGTTAAAGTGACCAGGTGGGCGCGGAATTACTAGATACTTAAGTTACTTGACTGTTTGTGCCGAGAGCTACGAAAGGACTGGCCGCCGGGAGCGGGCCGAGGATGTATATTTACTTAAAATGCTGACGCCGCTGAATACGTCAGGGGTGTCGCCACAATACTCCCCCTCTTACAAAAAAAAATGAATTAACGATTTCCTAATGTTATATAAAATTAGTTTAAAGAACTAGTTACAAAGGACAAAAACAAACATAGGTAGTTGAACACTATGATTATACAAGCTGAAACGTGCCCGTAACCTGATCACTTGTTATTACAACGTTACTGACTTAGAACTAAACACTATTATACACTAACTTACATTGTTATTGGTATGTTTGCTGTTGTGGCATAGCTGGTACTCCTTGTACCGTTATACCCGTGGGCGGCGCGTTGTTGACAGTTTTGCGCACCCAATTCCTTGCGCCCTTTTTACATCTAGTTTTTAACATGTAGCATAGTATTATTATTAATACTATTCCTAGGACTAGCATACCGATGCCAACGTAATTAAGCTTGGATTCCACTTGACTGGATAGATTTTCAACTTTCGCAATTGCGACAGCGTTATGGGAATTTTCATGTGCTTCTTTACTTTGTCCGTAACCCATCTTAATTTTTGATTTAATTTGTGGATTGATGCGACTAACCACTGGGGCAGCTATGAGACAATTCTTACAAAACAAGGCATTTTATATGATCTAATTTATGATAACACGTGAGTATAAAATGCGTACTAGCAATACGTGGCACAGTACCCGTATCATATCAGTATGTTAATTTAAGTTAACCTAATTGCAGTGCTCTTGTTTTCGAACCTGACTTGACATTACACTTAAGACTATGATTCTTATGAACTAAACGATTAAGGGTAGTAGTTGTACAGGACGTACTCTGCAATACTAAATCAAAAGGACACCAAACAGTATTCCTGTACAACCACGCCGAGTACCTATTTGGTAACAAAATATTGATGCTGTTTACTTACTGTTTTAAGACTATTTACTGTGTAGCATACATTGGTCTTATTCATCAATTAAAAATCTAACTGGCTTTTTTACAACTCGGCCACTACGCGTGGTACGGATAATGGGCTTAAGCGTTTGTGGAACTGATGGCGATTGTTGCACATCAGTGTCCTTGGGATCGTTGTCATTATTTGAAACCGTGTCGTTACAACTACTTTCATTCTGATCTGTTAACATAAATGCTGGTTTTAATCTGTCTCGCGGTAAAGGCCTCGCTCGCGCATAAACCGGAGGTCCAGATGTTTCAATGTGGTGCTTGACACCGTGTTTAGCTGGGTCCCTAAAACAGATGGGTTTCGTTATCTCCGCGTAACGCTCCAGGATGTCACGAAATGGGTTATCATCCTGAATGCTTTTTACGGATGGTTGCCCGTAACGTACGATGGACCCGTATGCACTAAATTCTGTAACACTATCAACTAATTTCTTATTAAATAGGTCTACTACTAACTTATGAGTCTTTAGGAAATCTGCACCAATTATGGGTTGTTTTACGTCGCACACGATAAACGACCACTTGAATACCCTGCGTAGGCCTAAATTTACTACTAAGGTTACCGCACCGAAAGTTTTAATCTCTGAGTTGTTTGCCGCATAAAGTTTGTAATTCGTTTCATTGCGACCGACACCGAATTTACTTACTGGTACTACCGAGACATTCGCACCTGTGTCCACTAAAAAACATAAACCACTTGTTTGGTCGCAAACGCTAAGACGATGACTGTCATCCAACCCTGCACACTCCTGTACCGTGCCGGGTGACGCCGCTAGTCACCGGTTGGATTGCTGCGACTGCATGCTGCCAGAGATGGATGGGGTTGGTGTTCCCGCACGCTGCTGCTGCTGGTTTCTGTCCCATGCACAAGGTTGTATGCAGTTTCTCGCATTTTCCCTGAATTTAAAATGATGTCTGCATAGCCAGTTGGGATTTCTCGACGGGCTTCTCGCGCGAGACCGGGAACGTTCTCTCTGCCAACCTTGATTGGAGTTTTCTGTGGCTCTAGATCGCAATTCGTTAACTTCTCCTCGGAGCTGCCTCAGTTCTATGGCCATGTTCTTCCAGAAGGGCGCTATGCGGGATGCCACGGTACTCGCCGCTAACTCGTCTCGTGCATGATCTTGCGTTGGAGCCTGTACCGGGGCCGCCGTTGAGGCCTGCACCGGTACTCCAAAAGCCTGCTGCATCGGTACGGTGGTCATTTTCACTAACGTTCACAACTGAGTCTAATTAATTACCGGTACAACTCGACGCTGTCCCACCTGGCCTTCGCGAGATCACGTCGGGGTCACCAATTATTTAACGGGTGTTAAATAAGAGAAGTCAATGTTCAAACACAAATTGTTTTATTTAATGTCCTTGATTTGCAGTACGGAATAGGTAAAGGGTTAAAGTGACCAGGTGGGCGCGGAATTACTAGATACTTAAGTTACTTGACTGTTTGTGCCGAGAGCTACGAAAGGACTGGCCGCCGGGAGCGGGCCGAGGATGTATATTTACTTAAAATGCTGACGCCGCTGAATACGTCAGGGGTGTCGCCACAATTTTATCAACGGTTTTTTATACAAATTAGGATATCATGTGTTCACTAAAATGCTGAGACTAATATCCGGGAATGACCGTAACCTTGTTAATAACAATGCTATAATAATTAGAACTGTTATTACCATGGCAACGCTCATTATAGAATTGATTTCACGCTTCGGTTACGCTATAAGTGATATTCTGATACCATTAATGATATCAATATTAGCGATTCATAGTACGCGAGTAGAAAATACGTATGTATTTGAAATATTGCCGGAAAATCAAGATAAACAATAGTTCTTAACTTGTTTCAACCCTAGTAGTTTCGCGTGTTTGTCTAATGAATATAACCGGCAGTAACCAAGCATCTGAGTGGTCTTGAGAGGTCATGAAGTCTCAAAAACCCGTATTGGATAGGTAGGTATATAATAGTTTGATAGTCTTATTGATCAGTATGTCATGTCACTTAGTTTTTAAGTTTCGAAATGAACATGATATTACTTATGATAGGTATGACACATCTAACTTAATAGATATAATGAATAGGTTGGCTATTTTGAAACCCTATTTCATCAGTTTTTGAGCTGACTTGGTTACTTGACTGTACAAATAAATAAGATTATAACAGATACTAGCGTCGCTTTTCTTCGGGTTAAGTGCGTTTTCTGTAATACCCGAACATAATCTAGAATTTATTACACATAAAAACCTACCCCTTCAATCACTTCATCTATTTATAAAAACTGCTTTAAAATCTGTTGCGAAGTTTGAAAGATCTAAGCAAACATACAGACAGATGGTCAGACAGACTTTTTGTCATAGTATTTTATAGTACATTGTGTATTAAGGTCGGTAAGTAAGGAATTACGATCGAGGCTCTAGTAGAAGCCCGAAGTCGAAGACTGAGGGCTTTCTGAGTCGAGGTTCGTAATTCCCGTACCGCCCGTGAAACATACAATGTTTTTCATCACATTTGCCAGTAAATAAATACACAAGTAAGCACAACTATTATTACGAATTACTTGAACTTTTTTTAAGCGGATGGCTGGCGGACTCCACAGATTATAAGAATGTTTCGTTCAGAAACGTTAAGGGCAAATACTTACGTAGTTATACATACAGCCCTGAAGGAGTGTAAAAAAAAAACGACGTTTGATACAGAAAACTATTAAAATCGGTTATTAAGAACATTAATTGAGTATTTAAGTAACATGTAGCGAGATAATAATAATAACATGCAATGAAATTCCTGTTTAAATAACATTTTAAGACAATTTTTCAATTGCGTGTAAACTCTTTGCTTGAACTTGCATGACCTGTGTGCTGAGCCATAAATTAAAAAAATTACTTACCGACCTTGGGTTTCATGGTAAAAAGAAAGGTCGAGGGTTTTATATGGGGCATTGCGGCCAAGTTAACCTGTATGTTTAGATACTGTTTACGTGCAAGTGTGATGAAAAAATTATAAAAATGAGAAAAATAAAGCAGTTAGGAATGTACAGAGGTGAACTCATCCAGTAAAGCGACCACGAACTACTTTAAGTCGTCCCTTTTCCATATTGTTATGATATATGTCTGTTACTATTGTGGACAATTGTTTATATTTCTTTATTTTTCTTCCAGTTCATCTTTCAGTGATTGAGAAATACTGTCCATGTGTGATATTATGGTCAGTGTGGTCACTCCGCAGGCCTCAGCGCGCGCGCAGCCCTCCGTGCGCTGCAGGACAATGTGTCCACAAACAACCAACAGTGGGGACACTAAGTTAATAAAGTAACAATTCGATAGAATAAAACCCAAAATATAATGGCAACTTTCTTTTAGAGCTAATACTAACTTAACTGCGCCAACTTTTGAGATAAGCGCCACCTTTGTCAAGACTTCTAGAGCATTTTTTTCCGGACGAAAAGACAAAGTTGTATTTATTGTGGAATTATTGTGTGATTCAATAGATTAGTAACTGAGGATCAAATATCAAGTAGAATCACATATTATAGCAAATTTAAGCCAAGGGAGGTTATTTGCCGCTATCATTTAAACCTTTATAACTCCTTAAATCGTCAATATATTATATAAAATAATATTCAGGAAGGGCCTTTCCTATCCTTTAAAATCTCCTCCACGTTCAGGGACACTCTGTACAATATGAGAAAAGTAAAATAGTTGCTCTAACACTTATGCCTAATTTTTTACAAGGCAATCTTTGTATTGCGATTTGTAAAAATAACTTCCCTATTTCTTAAAGTTTACTTAATGCGTTTGATACAATGAGATTTTATATGCTAGAGCCACAATAAACTCCTTGAAAAATTAAATTAAAGTTCTGTGAAATAAACCATTCAGTCAACAGTAATATACAACTTTAAGGCCTGTAACTTAGTCTGTTTATGTAGAGCTAAGGACCCTTAACATACGAACGGACAATAAAAAAGAATAGAGCTAGAAGAATATCCGACACAATACCTAAAGGCATTCTCCAACAGTGACTATAATACATTTGCGCCTGATACAGTTTAAGAGCAATTTAGTTAAAACTCAGTTTAGAAGTGAAGTGTAGCACTGTTAGTGTTTATTCGTTGTGTAAAAAGACGTAATTTAGCTGCCCTTGTTTTAAAATAGGTACAACTATAGAGTAATAAAACTAATAAACTAAGGGGTTATCACTCAATCGCCACACTTTTGTAATTGATTTGACACATTTCCTTGATATTTAGATAGATAGATAAACATCTTTATTTTCCACAAACATGCAAAAAATGCAATTAACCAATTAACTATTAAATAATATAAAACTAAAAAGTAATTTATAAAGCAAAGTAAGTAATCCATTACGTTTGAAAAAGAGCCATGTGATGCTGCGAAAAAAAGGCGCTGGCTCAGCACTATTATTTAACCATTAGTTACGGTTTTTAACGTTTAGTTAGTTTAACTACTGATCAAACAACAGGCCCTAAGTAAGTGTATCAAGTGACGATGCGCTGGCCTAGTTGGTAGTGACCGACTGACTGTGCCTACGAATGTAGCGGTCCTGGATTCAAATCCCAGTTTCTGAGTTATGGATGTTTTGCATGAATTTAAGTACCTAAGTATATAGTTATTTATATAAGTATTTATATCGTTGTCTAGTACCCATAGTACAAGCCTAGAGCTTAGTTTGGGACTAGGTCAATTGGTGTGACATTGTCCCCTGATATTTATTTATTTATCATACAACTCATAGTAGAAATAAGCAATTAATCTATGAAAACTACACTTTACGAGTCAACTTATCTCTTTGTTCAGTATATATACAACTAGGAAACTATGTAGTTGTACATAGCAGTATTAAATATATATATACGAAGACAGTATTAATACGGGAAACACTTTCAAGTGCCAAATATATTTTTCTAAACATTTCCTTGGATAACCCGGTAATATTTTTTTAGCAAAGAGTTATTCAATCCTAGTCCTCAGGTTTGGCACTTGGCAACGCATTTGCGCTCTTGGATGGCAGTCTCTAGATTGCGGTCTTAAGATTGCAAATGCCTGTGGGTCACAAGTCCAACTTACCATCAGGTCTGTGTGCTCGATTGCCTTATCCTTGTCAGAAAAAAAATCGGCCAATTGCGAGGCGGACTCGCGCACGAAGGGTTCCGTAACATTATCTATAAAAAAAAACGTTTGTTGCATTGGAACCCCCTTTACTATTTATTTTACTCTGTTTTTAGTATTTGTTGTTATAGCGGCAACAGAAATACATCATCTGTGAAAATTTCAACTGTCTAGCTATCATGGTTTGTGAGTTACAACCTGGTGACAGACAGACGGACAGACCGAACTGATGGAAAACGGAGTCTTAGTAATAGGGTCCCTATTTTACCCTTTGGGTACGGTACCCTAAAAAAATCACGATTGCAATTGCATATTTCCCGAATGCAAAATACTATTTAATTATTGTTCTCGCGCTCAAAGCGAGAACTCGTTTTTATAACCTGGGGGGTTATTATGACATAGCCATTTAGTTCAGTTTACGCTGAAACAAAAGGACAGAGCTATATAACTGCGATAGCTCTGTCCTTTTCGCTCGCCGTAAAATGAACTGCATAGCTACGTCATAATAACCCTCGGTCATATCGCCACCCCCGCAGAATAAACCCATAACTTCAAAATGTCAATTTTACAGGAGAAATAAAAAACCATAATTTTGAAATAACTTCACTATTAAAGAAAAAACACATAATATTTAAATTACATCCGAAAGCCAATTTTTAGTTCAAACTGTTGTGGATTTCCTGTTAATTTATGTAACGCCGCCTTGAAGATATAGACAAAAATGTACTTTACGGATAATTACATCTTAATAGTGTTTGGTAATACACTTTTAAAGGCTTATTCAAGTTGGTTTCACAAATAATTACATCATGCTATAATATATTACATGGGTATCAAAGGTATATTTATCTTGTATGCAAATTCGCTACTGTAGCGTTATTGGTTTATTCTGGTGTGTCTTAAAATATTATCAGAAATGTAGTTTAATGTAACCGGGGAATGCAAAATATTTTCTTATAAGCTTGCACACGAACAAACCTATAAAGGCGTTTGCTGTCAAACGTCCCGTTCTAATGAATTTGAATAACATCATAACAATATATCACAAAAAAATATACTAAAATTTGGTTTTGTAAGATAATATTATCGTTTTTTTGTAAATACTTTTATTTCATAGAATAATTCCTTATAAATCCGTATCTTCGTTAGTCGTTAATCCACATAAAAATCTAAAAAAAAATGAGGATATGTATTTGAACTTGTACATTCCAAAAATGCATGAACATTAAAAAACCTATAATAGCACTTTATGGGTTTATTCAGCGGGGGTGACGATATGATTCACATTTGCTCATAAACTGTATCAAATATGCAATGGCATTGGAGTGCGTTTCGTTTTGTATTTTCCACGGTCTAGTGACCTTTCTTATCTTATTTTTATTTATTTGTAGCGGGGTTTTTGTTGTTAAAATGGCATTAAGTTTGCCCATACATTGTTAGGGTTCCACACCTTATACCTATTTTATTTTAAAGAAATCATATTATTTGCAAAGGTATATTTCATTATTTTTCAAATGGGATATTTTATTGTTACGTATATAAAAGAAAAAAAAGGCTTTGTCATCCCAGCTCATACACGCCTCCGGAGATCCTAAAGCTGGTGCTTACCTCTCCCAAAGGATTGGGCTAGCTATCCAGAGAGGTAATGCAGCCGGTGTCATAGGGACCATGCCGCGAGCGGACCTGCTAGAGGGGGTGTTCTTTTTATAGTGGTGATTCTTATTTACATCTTTAATATTTGAGTAGCTTAGTTAGCTTAGTTTTATTTTAATTTAAATAAGTTTAGTTGTTAACATTTTAATATTACAATATGGTACTACTTAGTGTAGCATTATATAAATCTATAAATATTATTTTTTTGAATACTTTTTTTAATTGCATATACCAAAATAAATTTTAATTACCGAATATTAAGTAGGTACTCGAAACCGACGTGATTGCATGACTCGATGTATGAATGTGGAAGAAGCAGATGGAAACAAGGAGTCTCTGCCATAAACCCCTGAAATAAATCTGGGCAACAGGCTTGATTTAATGTTTGTATGTATGAATGTAAGTATTATCTGTATGTAACAGGAAAAAAATCTTTGTAACTTTGTATTTTTTTTTCTAATTAAACACATCTCAAGATAGGGAATGCGTTGTCAACCTTGAGGACTAAAATATGCAACGCCTCTTGCCTTATCAAGGCTGCCTTGCTTCTACACCGGAGCATAACAACGCGAATACTAATGCTTGTCGACAGGTTAGCGGTCACGCTTAAAAAGTGGTTGATCCAGCAATGCTTCTATAGCTATACCGTAATCTCGGGTTACTTCAGCCCTAGGGGGCAACATTGCCCACCACAACAATAATCTTTAAAATTTAAATATTCCATTAAATGTTTTATCAGAACCAAGCTACTTATAAAGTTCTAAAATTATTTTAACAATTTTAGATGTTTACCACTGAAATAGTTATAGTTTTAAGGGTGGGCAACGTTACCCCTAAGGCTTACGGTAACTATAATGAAAAGTTACGTATTTTCGGAATAATTCCTATTGATTTAAATATGACTTAATTTAATTATTATTAATAAAGAATGCTTTTGTATAATTCTTTAACGCTAAAATCTTAATCAAAAACGGTAATATAAAATTAGTCATTCTGCGAGACAGGCTTAGCTTAGTGCAGATGACTGGGTAAACAAATTGTTAAATTAACGCACAGTGCAGTTCATAGACAACATTTTATATGTACTAAGGTCTTATTTATGTTACAACTAGCCACTTAAGCCACTGTTTCAATAAATATATTTCATATTTATTTCTATGATGTTGATAGCAAACTAGACTGATCTATTCCCAAACTTAACCTATACTTAAGGTAAATACATAAAAACATGTATTGACAATTCGATGCAGGAAACTGACAAGGTTCAGGAACAAATATAGAGCGCTCATCGTACCATCTGTATACATATTATGCTGGCTGTACACACTCGTCGATGTCTCGGGACAGGCCAAGAACGAGTGTGTAAGGCCTTCATAATGTTATGCATTTTTTTTTATTGCTTGGGAAGGCAAACGAGCACACAGGCCACCTGATGGTAAGTGGAAACTGTGACCCATAGACATTCGCATTCACAAGACTGCAAATGCGTTGCCAACCCTGAGGGCTAAGATGGAATGCCTCTATGCAAGTCATTTCACCGGCTGTCTTATCCCCAAACCGGAACACAACAATGCGAACACTGCTGCTTGGCGGTAGGTTAATGGAAAAATATAGGTAGGTATCATAACCAGGGATCGGAAATTCGGATCGATATTTACCTAAAGTTGGCAAAATCCCGGAAAAAGATAGGCAAACATGGCGTCGGCTTCTTAAAAATATTATTTTAATAATATAAGTTCCGGGATTCTGGGATTCTACAAAATGTTAATATAATAATTACTTTACATGTAGGATAAAACATTCATTTTTGCTCCTATAAATTCGTTAGGTTAATGAGTTACAGGTAAATTAAATAACATTTGGTAAATCTTTACATGAAAAATAACTTCAAACAGTTAATATAAATAATTGATTATGAATTAATGCCGGTGCAATTTATTTATTTTGAAATCCCACCAAATTTAGTAATGAATTCTATGATTGAATCCGCCTCCATACAACTGAACAACAAAGCCGGTGCGAAAGTATAGGTAAATATCGATCCGAATTTCCGATCCCTGATCATAACGAAGAAGCGAAAGAAATTTGACAAATTCGTAGCAAGTGGAAAGAAGTGGTCTCTGCCTAACCCTCTGGGAAACAAGCGTGATTTAATGTATGTATAGGTATGTATGCATAATGCTATATTTCATTCGTGTTTTAAATAAATTAAGCCAGCTGGCTACTCAGTCGGTTTGCAGTTTCGATGCCGTTTTACCAACTGCACAAAAACCGTATTCAAACTGCAATTTTGCAGATGGACGGCAGTTCAAATGCAGATCGTTTGTGCTGACCTGGTAAACACGTTTCGTACATCTAGTTTAGTCATAAAAAACCGGGCAAGAACATGTCTGACCACCCTCAGTGTAGGGTTCCGAAGCCGTTACTTCAGGTTACGTGTAGGGGAGGTACACTTAGTGATTTCAAGGTTTTATTTTACAACTTTGTTGGTGTGACTAATATGTGTACGAGTATATTATATTCGTGCCAAATGACAGCTTTCTAGTACTAAGAGTCTCTGAGCTAGACTACGGACGGAAGCTGTTTCATTTTATTCTGTTAGGATTTGCTTATAAATGTTGATTCATGTCTAGTTTTTAAGATAATAATCGTAAATTGAATTAAATTAATAAGAGATGTAAGTTAAGTCACAATACACAAATAAACTTGTTATTATTAAGTTTGCCTTTGTACATTCCGATTATGTGAGTATTGTATTTGATTTTCTGTTTTTTTTATACAATAAAGTGTTATTACACATATTTAACGGGGAAAAAAATGAAAACTTGAACCATAGTTAAGCGTAGTTAACCATACAAAAAAAAGACGAAAAAGTTCCGTTGGCCGACGAAAAATATCCCTACAACTGTATGGCTAAATTTCGTGTCAAAATAGAAAAGTTTCATAGAAAATTTTATTGAGAGAGTTAAGCACTATTTCCACCAAACGGATCGGAACGGAAAGAATTGTATGGTCTTTAAACGATACTGAATCGTATATGTACTGTTTTTAAGTCTACATTACCAATCGGTTTCGATCACATGTCGCGGAAGACACCCGCGGTCAAGCCGCTGTGCGCAGCTTGGTAATGTAGACTTAAAAACATTATGTATATGTTGGAAATAGTGCTTTAGCGTGGAAAATTTGAACCTTACCCAGATAAAAATAGGTAATGGTCAGTTTTTGACTGTTAATAAATTGACAGCCATAAGTCCCATAACCGGTAATGGCGCGGTATGTTGCTTCTATTTAAATTTTTCAGAATTAAATCAGTCACTAATCGAATTAAATAAATTTTCACTAGAAAATCGATGCGTAAACAAACAAACTCAAAAACCAATCTTACCAATAAATACGTATCATTATGCTATGACTCACCCAGTCATCCAGCCGTTGCTCGCAACAAAAATCAAACCAATTAAACACCACTCTCCCTTTTATCCATCTAAAATGGCCTTTACTTCCTCGTTACTTGCAGACAAATAACATATATTTGGAGCGCGTTGCACCGCGCGGAAAAAACAGACAAACAAAAACGCTCGCATTTATAATATTAATAGATTTATATGTATAGTTAGACCCTATGTTGCAACGCCATTATCTCTGCTTCGCCCGAGCGTTAACTTGAAGAGAATTGCCTTACTGCATTAAGTTCGCCTTTTGTATATTAAATATAAATAAATAAATATCAGAGGACAATCTCACACCAATTGACCTAGTCCCAAACTAAGCTCTAGGCTTGTAGTAATATGGGTACTAGACAACGATATAAATACTTATATAGAGAAATACATACTTAAATACATGGAAAACATCCATGACTCAGGAACAAATATTCGCGCTCATCACACAAATATCTGCCCTTACCGGGATTTGAACCCAGGACCGCTCGCTTCGTAGGCAGGGTCACTACCAACTAGGCCAGCGCGTCGTCAAATATTAAATGTATTATAATAGTGCAATAAAGATAAAATGGCTCACCGAGCGATCTCGCTGAGGCTCGCAACTGAAGTAATCCAGCCAACAGCCTCATGCCCTTTTAAAGATTGTTACTTGTAAACAAATAAAGGATTTAGAACGAGTTACTTGCCGGTATGGAAAATAAAAGGGTTTTGCCACGACCGCGTGGGCGACACTTATCGTATTTTCTTCGGGAACTGACACGTGTTTTCATAGTGTGAATATTACATTCGTAACACTATTATACTAGCAAAACACGATATTTACAAATAGTTCGGGGTTGGTTATAAAATCGTAGGTAGGTTAAGGTTATGAATGTTATGATATATATATGGCAGTTGGCCCAGAGGGTCAAACCACCCAGAAATAGAAGCTCCGCCGACACTGTCTAATTCATGTCTTACTAATTAATAATTATGTTAATGATTAATTAGATTTGGGAATGTCATGTTTTGCAAATATGATGTTTTGCTTGCAACGACGCGGTAGCCTAGTCGGTAGTGACCCTGCCTACGAAGCTAGCGGTCCCGGGTTCGATCCCCGGTACGGGCAAATATTTGTTCCTGAGTCTTGGGTATTTGCTATGTATTTAAGTATGTATTTATCTATATAAGTAAGTTTATTGTTGCCTAGTACCCTTAGTACAAGCCTGCTATAGCTTAGTTTTGGGCTGGGTCGATTTGTATGAGATTGTCCGCTCGTTATTATTATATAAAAACAATACAATTAATATAAAATATCTGGTCCAGCAAAGGCCTGAGAGATTATACGAGTATTTCGAACATTTACTTTCTTTGTGTGCTCAATTTATTATTTTGTCATCCACGTGCGTTGTCCTTCCTCATTCATAGAGGTTAAGATCCTTTAAACTCCTTTGACTTATAAAATGATATATTACATACATACATACATAAACTCACGCCTTCATTCCCAGAGTGGGGTAGGCAGAGCTAAAGAATTACCAACAAGTCTTAAGACTTCTTGATAATTGTGTAACCACATTTTGCACAAGTAGGCTAAGATGTTTCACAGTGTATTAGTGACAGGTGGCAAGCCCATCGCCTAACGGTACTACAAGCGTTTATTCCCTTAGTCGCCTCTTACGACATCCACGGGAAGACATGGAGTGGCACTATTCTAACCCGGCAACCACACGGGTAAAATGATATATTACTATGAATTAATTACGTATTGGAATGAATTGAATAAAGACGTTAGTTTGTCTCTGTAATATATCATCTTCATAACGTGTATTGCATATCACTACATAGTATAAAACAAAGTCGCTTGCGCTGTCTGTCCCTATGTATGCTTAAATCTTTAAAACTACGCAACGGATTTTGATGCGGTTTTTTTTAATAGATAGAGTGATTCTTAAGGAAGGTTTATATGTATAATACATTCCACGCGGGCGAAGCCGCGGGCGGGTCGCTAGTGATATATATTAGACTTATATGCACTAATCATAATAAAGTACTAATAGCGGGCTTAATGCTTAATGGCATTGTCTATCAGTATACCAGTAGGCGAAAGAGAATAAAAACCAAGGTCACACACACATAAACAGATTTCTATGACGTCATGATTAAGTAATTTATTACGTATATTAAAACAAGTATGTCAGTCGAGATCAGGGGGGGGTTACCCTGACATTGACCGAGGAATTCAGTTTAGAATTCGTGTAAGAGATAGAGCTACAGCAGCTACACGGCTCTATCTCGTTCTCTCACCGTAAACTGTATTGCTTATCAATGTTATGATAACCAGTCATTTTTTGTTTGTGTTAGTTTTAAAAACAATTATTTATTACTTTATTACACTGTAACTTAACTTACTTTCAAGCATTATAAAAAATGACCTTGTGTTTTAGTTTCTTGCGGCGCTTCTTCTGCACAATGATGGTCTTGTCTGAAGCGCTCGTAGATTCACTCGATATTACCGACGTGGAAAAGAGCCCTGATATGGCCAATTAACTTTTTTTTTATAGAGTAGTTTTAAGTCAAACCTTTGTCTGTAGCATCGGATAAAAATAACAAATAATCGTATTTTTTTTGTGATATCGGAGAAAACGAAGTTAAAGATCATATTCTTTGTTTAATTTTAATCATATCTTTATTATCTGGACATGCATGACATTTACACTTCTTGCAGACTAGAGATAAGTAAAAACCGGTCAAGTGCGAGTCGCTCTCGACCAGCGTGGGTTCCGTAAGGCAGTATGTACCATATTATTATTTAAGTTCCCGACGTAGTTATAAAGTTACCCTTTTCAGCACCTGAAAATTAACTGGAAAAATATTGTTGTAAGCATTACTAAGATGTCCAAGACTATCTAGCAGACACAAATGCTTGGTCTTAGCCAGACATGTAAGATGTAAGAAATAATAACTTATTCTTAATAATATGTAAATATTGTACGTCGTCTAAGCCACGGTTTAAACTTTTTATGTGGTTGTCATGTCATTTGTACCTACATCGGTAGTAAATTTTACTGACACGTTTCTGTGCTCAACTACGCATATTTAATTTTCCAAATTATAGGTTTACTGCTAAAATAAGTGAAGGGTCCACGGAAAGAACATGTCTAGTCACAATAGTAACTTTTTGAGATATCGGGATTTGAAAGTTAGGAACCATGTCACGTAATTTTCGTGTAGAGGTGTTTTTAAAGAGTGAAAAGATACCAGTTATATGAAGATTTATATCTGAATCTGAGTGGTACGTTATAGTTCATTTGTCCTCTACATTTTGAGATTAAAAACTCATTTTCAAAAAAAAGTAACCAGTCATGTTTTTCCGTGGACCCTTCAAGTATTATAAAGTATTATGTTAAATAATGACTTACTGGTGAGTTTCTTACTGTGCTTCTCGGCAGTAGTCTCTTGGGAAACGCTAGGAGATTTTGATAAGTAAAAGTGCCCGTGCAGCCTAATTAACATTTTAACAATAAGTTAAGACAACAGCTGCATATCTAGTTCATACGCCAGGTACAGACACATTAACAAACAGATACCTCAACTACATTACCCATAAAGTAGCTACGAGTATATACCTAGGTTTATGTAGAAGTTAAAATAAGTTTCATTTCGTGGATCTTATGTGGGGTCTTGGTGGCATAAGTGGTAATGCGCCTGCGTCGGCCCGGATAGCCAGAGGAGATGTAGGTTCGAATCCTACGTAAGACCGGCCCTTTTTTTTTGCTTTAGTATACTTAGTGACGTTTGTTTTTATTGGTATAGTAATAAATAAAAAATAATAAATATAAGGCGACAATGTCACACAAATTGACCAAGTCCCAATTTAAGCTCTAGGCTTGTGTTATGGGTACTAGACATCGATATAAATACTTATATAGAGAAATATATACTTAAATACATAGAAAAAAGCCATGACTCAGGAACAAATATTCGCGCTCTTCACACAAATATCTGCCCTTACCGGGATTTGAACTCAGGACCGCTAGCGTCGTAGGCAGGGTCACTACAAACTAGGCCAACGCGTCGTCAAATAGTATACTTACGTCCGGTTCCTATATTCAATCCGCGGACAGATAGGCTTACTTCGGATTAAAATTTTACACATTTTGTATGGGCAAATGTAAAATTTTAACCCGAGGTAAGCCTTATCTATCCTCGGATTGAATATAGGAACCCGACATTAGTTAAGTTTAATTTTAACGAATTCTTCATGTTAAATTATTGTAGGACGCCGACTTCAGTTGGACTGACCTATTACTTACCTGCTAATTTTATTTTATACTTTGTAGTGATCATAATTATGCTATTATGTAGTCCCACTTCTCAAATAACAAAAAACTGTAGAACATTTTAATCTCACCGCAAGCAACGCCGTGGGAAACTCATACTCATATATTTAAACTTAACTATGCTTCGTCATAGTCGCTCAACTATCTTATTCGAAATATCTCGTCGCCATCCTTGAGATATATACCGTTTAGGAGCTCTGGTGGCCATCTGTGGTCTTCATCATCGGTTCCACTTCACGAAATAGACTTTCCAAGAACAAATATACACGAGGTACAATGAAAAATACCAAAATCGTTTTTTTTTTTTTTTTCATCCATAATGGGTTTGCGTTTGACCTCAGTCTCACCTGATGTTAAGTGACGACGAGGTCGAAGGTGGTACACGCTTACCCAGAAAACGCCTATTCACTCTTGCCTTGAAAACATAACGATGATTATTATGATGGCTGGACCAAGGGCCAGATACATTGCAGAAGGCAGTACTCCTCGACACGGCACGCATTGTGAGGAGGTTCCTCTCTCTGCAGCCCTAACCACCGGTAGCCTGAGCCCTGCCCCGCTGCCGGCGGCACCCGCAGGTTAAGTTTTTTATAATGTTTATTTTAATGTATTGGTATTGTTATTTTAGTTTTGAATTTGAATACTTGTTGTAAAAAATCTAATTTACGGAAAAATAAATAAATATCTTAAATAATAATCAAAAGTTACAATCATTAAAAAAACAACCGTCCAATTGAGACGTTCCTCCTTTTTTTAAGTCGTTTAAAAAACTAGAGGACCGTCCCGGCGTCGCCTTTGTGTTAATACACATTGATATATCGAGCCTATTATGTCCGTCTGGAATATCACTAAGAAGGCACTTATTGACTTTGATATAGAATAAATATAATTAATTATAATAAATAAATAATAAATAATATGTAATATTCATATGTATACTTTTTGAAATCGTATTTATTGGCTAACATAACAAAATGTAAGAACTAAGCATATATACGTGAATAAATTGAAAATATTGTTTTTTATAAACTAATTAATGATAGTATAGATAGTAATTTTATTTATAGTTAACCCAGCGGAACTGATCGCAGGGGGTACCCCCCTCCGCACTCCTTGGCTAAGCAAAATCTTAAATACTTAAAGATTTCTTTAGCTAAGAAAAAGCTTGTTACAAATTATACTTTCTGAAAAATAAACAGATTAAAATTTAAAAAATTTAAAAAAAAAAAATAATCTTCTAATATATAAAATTTCCATGTCACAATGTTAGTTACCGTACTCCTCCGAAACGGCTAGACCGATTCTTATGAAATTTTATATGCATATTTAGTAGATCTGAGGATCGGACAACATCTATTTTTCATCCCCCTAAATGTTAAGGGTGGTCCGCCCCTAAATTTTACATACATGGCAAAACAACGTTAGCCGGGTCAGCTAGTGTATATTTAAAATGGCGAAATATTTGGTTTTAAGATTATCCTTCACATATAAACCAACTTACAAAATGCGCTCTCTCATTTTAAGTAATATAACGACCCGCCCTCGCTTCGCTCCGGTTATTATGTATTTTCTGTAACACCCGTACATAAACTAAAATATATTGTACATAATAGTAGTTTATGAAATTGTTGCATAAAGAGGGGTATTAAAACACGAGTGTGTGTTTAAGAACCGAGCCGCTAGGCGAGGTTTTTAATAGGATCACACGAGTGTTTTAATACCTGGTTATGTGCAGTTTCATACACTACTTTATCTACTCTCATACATTGCGATTCAACCTACTAAATAAAAGATCAAAGTTAATAAAGTAACTACAGCAAAACGTATTCAATGAATGGCGCCTAAACCTAGCACATCACCGCGCATGCGTTAAAGCGGGCGCTGTCACAGACAAGTAAAAATTGGAATGAAAACTTTTTGTAATTCTGTAAAACGACGCGAACCGCATGTGCGTTCCATTATAAAAAAATAAAAAATATGGAACCTCGTTGGTGACATTAACTTTTTGGATTAACTTGTATCGTAATGGTAAAAAAATTACTTTATAACATTATTTTGTTAGAGAAATAATGGTATAAAGTGATTTTTTAATTTTTTTTCGGTATTGTGTTTATAAAAAATGCCAATATAAATTCGTTTTGAATTTTATAATTCGAACTTTACGATATGAGAGTAGATAAAAACCATTTATGTACAATCCATTCAGGAGTTTTGGAGATCATTGCGAACTTACAGACAGACCGACACAACGGGGGCCTTTGTTTTATAAAATGTAATGATTAGTATGTATAATAGAGTATATTAGGTAAAACTGTAGCCGGTTAGAATCGATAATAACAAAAACGTATATTTTATGACCACCGTGTGCTTCTTCAACACTGATAATTAAAAATAATCACGTACTATCCGTTAACTAATTATTATGCCAAGTAGTCAATGCATTAAACTTAAATACCTATGTATTCTAATTTGCTGTTTGAATTTTAGAATTTGTATCAATAACATTGTCCAAATTTAACTAAATCTCTGTGTGCCCATTTTAAAATATTGTTTCCATTAGTCGGTAATTTTTTTATTAATACATATTTTTATTCGGAAAGCTTGCTGCCTAATACTTAGATATACTTATATCTAAAAGCAAATTACAAGCTTCCACAGGTTCAAATTTGCCAAAATGATTCATAATACAAAACGTAACTTCCCGAAAATAAAGAAAGGTGACAATTTATATATATTTATTACATTTGTTTCGAATGTTTTATACAGAAATAATTATTAAATTACTTACATAGGTCCTTTTCGTATTTTTGTTAGCACACTCAACTAATACGTAATTAACGAACAAGGTGACTCTAATAAATGTTTTACTCGTGTTTATAGGTGCGAACAATAGGGGCGGCAGTGCCTCCCTCTACCGGCGAGAAGAGGAAATTAGTTACTAGAAGCGCCATGGATGGTGAGTGCCCGCGCGAGTTTTGCTATTCGACGCTAGATGGCGTGGAATTTAAAATAAAGATAAAAGAAAATATAAGAAACCGATAGAGATTATTGTTACGTACGATATATTGAGCAGTTCAATTTATTAAAGGAGGCACTTATTTAAATGTTTTTTTACTTAGTTTTAATATTCAAATTTGTATAAATACTGGCAGTACACAATTGACAGGGGGTAACCATGACAACGGTTTGTGTTTATTTTCTTGAACTAAAACAGAGAAAATTGAATTGAATTGAACTAAAACAGCATTTCACTCTTGCTTCTGTGAAAATGTCTTCGAAATCAAGTAATACCGTGTTTAAATGCTCTTGTGGCAAGATACGAGGTTGTTTAAGGTCCTCTACGAGTAAAATAAGCAAGATAAAGTTGCCTAAAAAAGTCGTCGTATCTAAGAAGTGGCACCAGAACTGTTGTCATGAACCGAAAAGTCAGTCCGCTGGCATTATTGAGTCTAGAACCACCAAATCGAAGAAGACAACCAGGTCGGAGTCCACAGTGGAAACATCGAGTAAATCAGGTAAAGCTAAAAACTTGGACTTTTGCAGGAAATGTGGAGATACTTATATTGACATGAATACTGCCGTGTCTGAATACACAGAAAGCGGCACCAGTAAGAATCCCAAACCCGACCTTATTGAAAAGCAAAACATGATAGAATTTTACAAGAACGATGAGTTCAAAGACTACACCACAATAAGTCAATTAACCAGCAGAACTAAAAAAATAACTATAAGAACCGAGGGAGATGCGAAGAGTGATAAAAATGGACAAGAAGAGGAAGAAGAACCTGTGGAGGAGTTTTACAGAAACGAAAAGTTTCAATACCTATATGATTCTATGCATGATTTTGATATGTTTGATAACGGTTTAAGACATGTCAACACTTTAGATACTATCACAGAAGTAAACGAGAAACAAACTCTCTCTGAGAAATCATCAAAAAATACTATTTTCGTAGTACAGTCATCTGAAGAAGAAACAAAGAGTGTAAAGAAGTTAAAAGAATTTAGAGATAAAAACTACTTTGAGTGTCATTCTGCAAAATCGCGTATTGACCCTAAAATCAATGTGTTTCCTCAGAAAAAACATAAATGCAGTTACAGGTTCTATTTAAACGACAGATTGTTTCCTGTGGCAGTTAATAGAGATTACAACGACAACATACGATGTGTCGACTGTCACTTACCATTGGATCTAGCGAGTAAAGAAGTCCAAGCAAAGGGAACTATTCAAGCTAAAGTTAAGTTAGGGTCTGGTACTCAAGACAGTATGCTTATTCTACCGGTGGACGAGTCGTTGATAATCAAACAGAAACAGAAAGATAATGAGAAAATCGATAGTAAGGAGGTTTACTTTGGAGTGATAAAACTAGATCGAAATGGAAATTCATTGTACAGTCGTTCATTGCCGTACGATTCTTTAGCGTTGAAATATCAGAAAGGTTACAGGGAGTTAAGTAATGTGCCAAGTTACAGGTACGACAAGATGGAAGAAGGTGATGTGATTGTCATTTAATTGGTATTATTAAAGTACTTGCAAATATTAACCTGGTTTAGGTAATTGTTTTTTTGCCTGATGCGTCTGTGATTTGATGGTTTAAGTCCGGGTCCTTCTTTCTTAGTATTTAAAATGCAATTATATTTCGTAGTGGTTTTAATGTTGCTATTTCTGGCAAAACGTTAATTTGGACAAGTGGTCTTATTGATCACTTGAATATGTTCATTTTAGCGTATTAATTGTAAATTAATGTAATTCCAACTTAGTGACATAATTAACGGAGTTTTTTCTTTCTACTTTGGTTTTACCTCAATCGTTAGTTCTTAGGATCTTATGCCTACATCTAAACAGAGCCGGGGTATACGTGAGGTACGGCGAAGGAGTAACGGTGACTAGTTGAGTTTTATTTTGTACCTCTCCTTCATTAAAAGCTGGTTTATGTAAAAAACAGCTCATCATCATGTCTGCTGAAAGACGTCCACTGCTGAACATAGGTCTTCCCACAAGTTGGGGGGAAAAATGTCGTAGTCGCCACGCTTGGCTGGCGGGTTGGTGACCTCAGTTATAGGCACCAAGTAGTCCGCGGAGGACGCTGCTGCCCATCCTCCGGTTTATCCCTTAGTCGCCTCTTACGACACCCACGGGAAGAAATGGGGTGGTGTTATTCTCGGCTGGCACCAACACTGCCGTCAAAACAGCAGTGTTTACATTGTTGTGTTCCGGTTTGGGGATAAGACAGCCGGCGAAATGACTAGCATAGAGGCTATCTTAGTCCTCAGTGTTGGCAGTGCATTTGCAGTCGTAGGATTGCGGTCTTGTGAATGCGAATGTCTATGGGTCACAGTTTCCACTTACCAACAGGTGGCCAGTGTGCTCGTTTGCCGTAAAAGCACCGTTTTCATTTTTTGTACGGAAACCTAAAAAACAATAGCTAATTGTTGTTTAAAATAATTACAATCCTGGCTGCACCAAGAAGTCAGTCGAATTGTTATGATTTAATAACGGCTTATAACGTTACGCCGTAAAATGGATAATAACCCACCAGTCAGATATAAAAACGATGATAGTTATATCAGTTATATGCATAACATCGCATATTTAATCCCTGTCCGTATACTTGCTTAAAATAAAGTGTAGTTATGTTTTTCTTCGCGGTTCCAGTTGTTGAACATTATATGAAACAGGCGGTTAGTATCCTAAATATGAGGTAAGGTCAGGTTATGTTAGTACTTCCGCAGTCCCGAAGGGCCAGAACACTCAGAAATAGGAGCTCCGTCGACTCTGTTAAAGTTGATATTGAAAGGTAACGTTCTTTTTTTTATCGACAACTACACGCAAACAGTCCCATTATTTTGTCCCGTTAATGGGACCACAAGGGAGAACTTTTTCGGGTAGTCCCATTAGTATTTACGGTTGTGGATATTTTCTTCCTGTATATAGAATATAATAAAATAAATCGTAGGTTTCGGTTATGTTAGTTTTACAGCAGGCCCGGAGGGCCATACCACGCAGAAATATCAGCTCCTCGTCAAATTGATTTGAAATCCAGACCTGCTGCAAGACTAACATAACCAAAACCCATCTAAGTATTTACATTTTTAGCAAACCATGCATCATTATTTTAGTACATAGGAAGTAGGTAAATAGTCCACTGTACATTCGTCCGTCTGTCCATGTGTCTGTCAGCGAATTGGATCTCATATAGCATTGTTATTACCATGGTTACGGTCATTCCGGATATCAGTAAAAAGTTTACATACCTACATAATTATACACACATACCAAATTTTACCCTTTCCACTAGAGCCACAATTTTAATCACAAGTATCACAACAACATTTTTAATCCAAGGGCTGTAAAACCTATAAACGTGATATCCCTACGCGTCTCTGTCGCAACTCTCTCTATATATGCGACGTGGGCTGCGCGCGCGGCGCAGTGTACCCGCAGATCGTGACCAGACAGCCTGCAGATCGTGTACCCAGCTTACAGTGCGTGCAATGATGTGGAGAGTGATTGTATTTGTTGTGGCGCTGGCTGCAGGACAGGAGTTGCGTGAGTTTGAAGATTAAAAATATGCACTATTACCATAGAACTGTGTCACAGTGATGTTATGATTCAACTCGTAAGTAGTGTCAAGCTATTTTTTTTTCAAATCACCTATTTGGAAAGGGGACTTTTCTTACCTGCTAAAAGGGATCAAAGTGGCACTTTTCTGTTCAAGTACATTTTGTTGCCAGTATAAAATATAAACGCAATGAAATATGAAAATAGTATGCACATAATCGACTACAGTTTATTTTTCGTCGTTTAAGTGCATACTTTTTGCTCATAAATAATCGATAAATCCCTAAGATCTTTTATTTTTCTCATAGGTGATGTGAAAAGCAGTATGTGTCGCACGGTAGCAAAATAATTTCCACCTTGGGTGTTAACACTTACATCCCTCACTACGCTCAGGATTCTATTTTAGAATCCCTCGGTACGCTCGGGATTCAATTATAGACTCCTTCGCTTCGTTCAGGATTCAATGGACGCCCTCGCCGTAAATATGTCATTTGTGACACAATCTACTTTTATAATGTCACTGTGACGATTTGTAAGATGACTTTCCTAAACGCATTTTTATGAAGATAATTTTCTTTTCGCGTTTTTTCCCGATCGTGATTATTGCCAGTCGCCTTTTTCCCGGCAGTTTATTTTCACATCCGTGTTTTTACCCTTGCGAGTTTTATCCAGTCGCTTCTTCTCCTAGCTATAGCTTATAATTCACTGTAGTGTGTTTCCCACTCCAAAAATCAAATTTGAGAGTCGACGGAGCTCCGCTATCGCGGAATTCCTATTTCTGGGTTATTTTACCCTCCGGGCCTGCTACAATACTAATATAAACTAAACCTACCTACGTTACGATGAAATTACTTCTTGGGGAAAAGTGAGACTGGGATAGAAATCGATCGGGAAAATGCGACTGGAAAATAAGTCGAACGTGAACAATACGGTAATAAAATCGAGTGAGGAAAACCAAAATTGGGTAATATTAGGAATGGGAAAAAATACCAAAAGAAATATAGTTTCAAGGAAGTAATGATTTCGTGAAATTTACCAAAAAGTCTCCGTTAGGCCACGGACGATGACGGAAGACGAACAAACAGAGCCTTTTAACACCCCCCTTTTGGGTACCTGGTAAAATACGAAATTGTTGAAAAAACCTATAAAATAATATCGGAACCAGGGCTCGGATAACGGTATATTTTTCGAAACGGTTTCGTCTTTAATACCTAAGAAACGATTTATTTCGTTTTCTTTCGAACGGAACGTTATGGAAAACGTTTATAATCAGGATCAGTATTTTAATCGTTTTTGATTAAGAAAGCGTTTTTAACTGTTATTTCCATTTTCTGGGGTGTTGTGCGGCGCTTCATATATGAATCAAAGTGGTTTTTAAAAATGTTTCCGTTTCGTTGTCGTTCCGAACAAAAGAACCCTCCGAAACGTTATAAAAACGTTATTTTAAACAACGTTTCCGAGCCCTGACCGGAACCGATTAGACAGACAGTTAATTAAAAAAAACGTGTTATTGTGTGCGAAAGACAGTATTATGCAGCTTATCGAGATTAGTAAACACGTACACTTTATATGAACTTAAACGAGATAAATTAGATAGTTTTGTAAAAACGTGAGAGATTGATTGATCTCGTGTGAATAGTAGGATCGGTGAAAAATGTAAAAAATCACGTCTATCCATTTCTTCTAGAAACAAACAAATAGTGATTAAAAACAAAAAAAAACCTGTGAACAATTTTAATAATACTTTAACACCAAAAGTAAATAAGAAAACACAGATGAAATAATAACAAGCCGCGATACCATTACTAATATTACTATTCAATTTGAGACTTGCTGAAACTTGCAATTCTGTACATGGATATCTTGGATCACCAAAAAAACTTCTGTATCCGTGGTCAGATTGCATTGTTAGATCAATCTGGCCACGTCCACTCTTTAGTATCCTTGGTCAGATCGATTGATTTATTCGCATTTTATACACTTTCGCAGAAAGTCGACGTAGCTCCGCTTGTGCGGAGTTCCGTCGACTTTCTGCGTGGTTTGGCCCTCCGGGCCAGCGGAAGATAAAGATAAAAGATAAAAGATGTTTATTCAGTAAGTAGGCCGCACGGGCACTTTTACACGTCAAAAAATCTACCAGCGCTTCGCAAGAGACCACTGCTGAGAAGAAACGCCGCAAGGAACTCAACAGTAAGTCGTTTTTTAAATGTTGCTAATGATATTATACAATAATAAACTTAACCTAGCATTATATAAAACAATGAATCTCACATAACACCAAAAATTAATATCTTCATGCGTAGTTGAGCAGGAAAATGTGTCAAAACTCAGAATTGTCACAAAACTAATAAGCAACAGTAATATAAAAAAAAATATAGAAAGTATACAAGTTATACTTACCTGTGACGGTGCAAGACAACATGCATAACAGTTTCGATACATTCTCCTACAGAAACCGTGTCTCCTAGACAATATACAATATTTACATATTTTTTATGACTAAGTTATTATTAAATTATTTAGGTGTTGGCCAAGCATTTTTATCTGTTAGATAGTCTTCGACCCTATAGTAAGCTTTAGACATCAACGACTTTTTCAAGTAAGTTTTAAGTACTGGAAATGGTAACTTTAAAACAACGTCAGGTAATTTATTAAAGAAAAGGATGCATTGACCTACAAATGATTTATAAACCTTACGGACACGAATTTTTTTAATAGCAAGAACTAAAATAACCTTAACCTACCTCATATTTATGATACTAATAAATCAATCGATCTGACCAAGGATACAAAAGAGTGGACGTGGTCAGATTGATATAACAATGCAATCTGACCACGGATACAGAAGCCACCAAAATAGGCTTTGAATGGTTTTAGACCGCATGTCTACCTTTTACTAGGAAGTCTGCACATACTTGGTGTCCTGGAATCTTGAAAAAATTTCGACTCTGTTTGCCTATCCATTCTAGTTTTCTTCCATCAATTATTGTTAAGTAATCTTACCTTGTATTCATGACGCTCCGTCAGGCATATTTAAAATTAACTTACCCGTGAAACAACATTACGCAGACGTTAGCGATCAGTACAAATAAAAGATTATTGGGCGGTTTGCTCTTTTAAAAATACCTAACGAACCTAACCTATCTACTTTTGTAGAATAAAAATGACGAAAGCGAATAGCAGTGGGACAAAAAGTGATAGAAGCCTGTTAGGTTCGATGATAAATAGAGAGCTGATTTGTTAGATGTCTTTCCCAAACGCATTTTTTCTTTGAAGATAATTTTCTTTTCGCGTTTTTTCCCGAAAGTGATAATTAACAGTCGCTTTTTTTCCGGCGGTTTATTTTCACATTCGTGTTTTCACCCTTGCGAGTTTTGTCCAGTCGCGTAGTTTCCTAGCATTATAATTATATTCACAGTAGTGTGTTACCCACTTCAAAAATTAAATTAGACAGAGTCGACGAAGCTCCGCTATCGCGGAGCTCCTATTTCTAGATTATTTGGCCCTCCGGGCCTGCTGCAAAACTAACATAACCTAAACCTACCTACATTACGATGTAATTACTTTTGGGAAAGAGAGAGACTGGGATGGAAATCGATCGGGAGAAAATACAACTGGGAAATAAGTCGACCGTGAACAAAAGCGATGGTAGTAAAATCGACTGGGGAAAAACAAAATTGGGTAAAATTAAGAAAGGGAAAAAATGAGATAATAAATATCGCTTCACAGAAATAATGATTATGTGAAATTTATCTAACAAGTCAGAGAGCTGACTGCCTTCAGGCGCAAGGCGCAATGTCGATCCATACATTTTGACAGATTCTAAAAGTCGTTAGCTATCGTAGAATGCAACTTGTCCAGGGCATTGATTATACTTGCTTTACAAATTACTGTCGTTTGTAACTACTTATCATATTTAATCACTCAGCAATTTTGTAAAGCTGAGGCATTTTAATTATTGTGGGCACCAAGACTTCGCAAAATAACTTTAATTATCAGTTTGAGAATAACTGCCCTAAATAACTTCAGTTGATTAAGTTATTAACTTGTAAATTCTATAACTCCGTGCGACAGGTAATAACATGGTTAACCAGGAGTATTTTCAGAGCATTGCGCATAGACCTACAAAATATTTAATTATAAAACTCATCGTCATCATCATGTCAGCCAAAAGACGTCCACTGCTGGGCATAGTCCTCCCCCAAGGCTCTCCACTCAGAATGGCCTTATGCTGTGCATTCATCGCGTTCCCGCGATCCTTACAAGGACGTCAAGCTCCATCTTATAAAACTTTTCCCGCATATTTAGCACTGCATTTTTTTTCCTTCATAAAAAATATTTCGCAGGATTGTGCCTAATATGCCTGTCTTTGGTTTTAAAACCCGCAGCATCAAAGAAACTACAAAGATGTAAGAATTATCCTTATTTCATATACCCCTCCTTTCGGATCTGCATAATCTCTTTCGTTTGTCTGAATTTTCATAAGTATTTTATATAATTAAGAAATCATTTTTTTCCAAACCCATTGAACTTTTCACAATGTTTTAGATATAAGTACTTAAGAAGCTGCAAGTTAAGTTAGGTTAGTCCTATTATAATCCGGGAAGGATAAACGGTTTCAGAAAAAAACTAACTAAACGGAAAAATTCAGACTAACAAAACGGCAGTCGTTTTTTGTTGGAAGTAAGATATAATAAATAATTTTTAGCCTTATCCGTATAAGAACATAGGTACAAATGTGAAATTGTGTTTGTTTTTTTATCCACATTTAACGCTTATTTAAGATTCAATAGGTCAATACGACGATATTGAGAAGGCAGACGAGCACACAGGCCACCTCATGGTAAGTGGGATCTGTGACCATAGACATTTATATAGATAGATAAGACCTTTATTTCCGTACTACAAAACACACATACAATTGACACAAATAAAAAATAAGCAGAGTGATACTAACACATTACACACAAATTGCCAAAATAATGTGTGCGCTGCAGGCTGCAGCAGGGCAACAGGGTAATGGCTCAGCGCATAACTTTGCTCATCGTGAGCAAAACACTGGTATTCCTCAACCTCCAGGAATGACAGAGCATCAACAAGCAAAAAAAGAATAAGAGGATAGTTAATTATGTTTATACAATACAATAAAATACAAATAAGTATACCATTGTAACATTAAATATATTTAAAAAATGACTGACTGCCGAGTTTCTTGCGGCGTTTCTTCTCAGCAGCAGTATCCTCTTGTGAAGCGCTGGTAGATTCTTGACGTGTAAAAGTGCCCGTGTGGCCTACTTACTGAATAAATTTATTTTATCTTTTTTATCTCTTTATTGAAGAAAAAAAAAAAAACACGAAACAGTACATTTTAACTATAGGTATACAACAGGCGGTCTTACCGCTAAATCTCTTCCAGACAACCTTGTACAGAGAAATAATTAAGACAAAAATACATGGCAGGCGGTGTAAACTAAATTATTCAGAACTCAAACGAAACTACAAGAAACACTACATACTTACATACATACATCCTTTAATTGGTTTTGTGATTCCTATTCTTGTTCCATATGATGTATTTGTAACTGTTGGATTTCCTATCAATAAATAAATAAATAAATAAATAAATAAATACTGTTACGCGTTTGTGTGTGTGGTTTTTGTACGTGTGCGAGCGTACCTACATAATAATGTCTGGCATTTGTATTCTCAAAGCTAAGGTACAAAATAAAGAGTGCAATTCTAAGACCACAAAACCTCTAGAATGGAATGTTTCTATACTAGTAATTGGACCGGTTGTATTATCCCACACCAGAACACAACAATAAAAACGTCACATCCATGGCACAAGTTGCGAATCTGCAAATTGATTTCAAAACACAATGACGGAAACGCCTATTGGTAAACTAGCGAATCTGGTATTCTTATTTTGAATAGAAATGCAAATTCGCCACTTTGCCACGTATGTGACGAAAACGCCTTGGTGGCGGTCCGCGCGAACCTTGCACAAGGTCCTTGCACCACTAAAACCACTAATAGTAATGTTTTACTAATAAACAAATTCAACATGGACAGGCATAGGCCAGCCGATGGCGTATTGTTTGGGTCAAGACCGTCGAGTTGTTGCATTATTGTTTTAATTCAAGGCTGGAAAATTGGACACATACGTGGAAATAACTCAAGAATATCCACGCTTATTAGGTAGCCAAGTGCTGGTAGTAAAAATAAAGATTGAAATTTTATTTCTGCAAAATTATACATCATAATTCATAATGGTAACTTTATCGATTTCCACTTCATTGATTGTATCGTTTCATCGAATTTAATTGAATTGAACTCTATATTCTGCTGAAACCATGATGTTGATGGTTCCAGGATATCTTAAACATTACATATGTTGCTTAGGTTAGAAAAAAAAATATTAGCCCATGAAGTCGTGAGGCAAGAAATGCCTTTAGATGAACGCAAAATTCTGCGTAATGTTGATGATGATGACGATGATGGTGATGTTGCTGGTGATGATGATGAACATGATCATGATGAAAATGATGGTGATGATGCTAGTGATGATGATAAAATAATAGGTATCCTTTATTATAAATAGACTACCTCGACCATATTAGGTAAAGACAAATCTTCACCATAAAGTTTGCTTGAAGTTTTTAGTCTCATGTTCTCTAGGAAACTAAACGTCTCGGGACACGTTTAGCGACGTCAAACGAAGTGGTGCAACGTTGCTAAACTTCGCTCGACGTATCTGGAAACGTCGCGAGACACAAAAATTCAAAATTCAAAATTCAAAATATTCCTTAATATTAATATCCTGATCACATTTTCTTCTCGTGCCCTAAATGCTCACTTTACGACTTAATGAATCCCTTTGGAATTTCCTCGTCCTGTAAATATAAAAACTTTTTAACTCTTGTATTTATAAATAATATCAGGGGACAATGTCACGCAAATCGACCTAGTCCCAAACTAAGCTCTATTGTACTATGGGTACTAGACAACGATATGAATACTTATATAGATAAATATATTCTTAAATACGTAGAAAACATCAATGACTCAGAAACCAATATTCGCACTCATCACACAAATAAATTCAAATATTTATTCAGTAAATTGGCCACACGAGGGCTCTTTGCACGTCAGTAATATGGAGTGAATGTACCAGAGCTTCGGACAAGACCATCATTGCGGAGAAGAAGCGCTGCAAGAAACTCCAATATCTGCCCTTACCGGGATTTGACCCAAAGACCGCTAGCTTCGTAGGCTAGCGCGTCGTCAAATTGTATTTCTATTGTATTTCTTAGTTTAAGAACAATATCACGCCTGTTGGTCAAACAGTGATCCTAGAGGGAGTTATTTAACTGACTTGTAATACCCAGATAGTTGCAATTGACAACATTTCAAAATAAAAGCATTATTGTTTTTTCGCGTTTATAATAGCTGGTTAAAAATTAGACTACCCGTATTTCTCGGTTTTTTTATATTCAACTTAAATTCGTCGTTAATAATTTATTAAAGAAATAGTAATTAAAAAGACCGTATATACAGAGTTAGGAATACTGATGTCGTGATCTTAGCATGATATAAAATTTAAAAAAAATAACTTTAAACAGAAACAGAACTGACTGTAATGTCATGTCATATTTTTTTCAATTCCTTTGGTAATAAATGGACTAAGGGCACTATAAGTGTATTCCTAACATTCACAATCCAACTTTTTTTACTGTTTTTCCTAAATATAAAAAAACTACTGCATAAAAAAATCCAAAGATATTTTTACTGTAATCAGCAGTGTAAAATCTAGAAACGTTATTTTATTTTACTACCTTAGCACACAATGAATTGTTGTCAATTACAAGAGTCCACCTCAACGAGCTATCCCAGGAAACGTAACAAATTATATAAACAGTATTAACAAGCAACTCGTGAACCACGAACGAACCCGCGGGCCGTAACTAGTGTAGGTAATGTAGGAAGTATTATTTAACAGTCGTAAGACTCCGTAATATGCCTAACCTAACTCAACATAGGCTAGGAGTTGCATCAACGAAAATAATGATCATTTTTGCAGAATGTTTATGTAAATTTGTATCGATGTTATTGGTGACGCCTTTAAGTATAATTTTTTTTTTTTTTTTTAAATGTTACGAATGGTACTGATTATCTGTTGGCCCCACTCAAGGCTAAGCCTGTCACGTGGTAGCCGGATTCGGAGTATCACATTAGAAAAAAGTACACGGCCTCTATTTAACACAGTATTTTTTTCTTAAAGAGTATGATCATATTATTTAGGTTAAGTAAGCATATTCTGAACTTTTAATAGCATAATGGTATTACCAATGTCTATTAACAATTTCACATAAAAAAAAAACACTAGACTGGATTTTCTTTATCCAGGTGGCCCCCGTTTTTAGGGTTCCGAATTACTAAGACTCCGCTGTCCCTCCGTCTTCCCGTCCGTCCGTCTGGCTGTATCTCACGAACCGTGATAGCTAGACAGTTGAAATTTTCACAGATGATGTATTTCTTGAAGCTTTAACAACAAATACTTAAAACAGAATAAAATAAATATTCAAGGGGGCTCCTATACAACAAACGTGTTTTTTGCCGTGTTTTGCTAATTTTGTATAGATAATGGTACGTAATCCTTCGTGCGCAAGTCCGACTCGTACTTGGCCAGTTTTTATTTTACTTTTTTTTTCACTTTGGCAAAAATTAACAATTGGCTACAAAATTACAAAGATCTCACGGTGCGTTGCTCTTAGCGCACGCGCCGGCGTCTGCGCATAACACGTAACATCGAAAGTGGGTTGCGTAACAGTGAGATAAGAAATGTATCGATCGAGTGGGTCAAGAGCGCCGGTAGATGGCGCTGCCAAACGGAAGTGTTGATGAATGATGACCGACTGCTCTCATATTTTTAATACAAGCTTGTAAGTTGTTCGCCACAAAATTAGCAAGTTAATTTTGAACCCGGGAGGTTATTATGACATATTTATGCAGTTAAGTTGCGAGCTGTGGGTAGGCCTCCAACAAGATGGAGTGACGACCTTGTCAGGGCTGGGCAGTATTTGAATTACTTCTAATTGAAATACGTATTTAAAATACAAATACGTATTTAGTATTTGTATTTCAATTACTACCTAAAAATGTAATTTGTATTTAATATTTTAAATACCCGACGCCGAGGTATTTTGTAATTAGTATTTCAAATACTTATTGCATCAAAATACATTTTAACAAATACATTTAGCGATCTTATTATAAATGATAAATTGATAATAAAAATTAGCTGATTCGTACATAGACTATAAACAATAGCACCCAGAGCAGTTAGGCCTTATTCCCACGGGCGTTGCACCAACGCCAAAATGCGCACTAGTGTCAAATTGCTGCTAGTGCTATGTGCTACCTGATTGGTTGAATTGGACACTAACGCACGTTTTCGCGTTGGCGCAACGCTCGTGTAAATGTATTTTGTATTTTTGTAATTTGTATTTTAATTAAAAATGGTTAAAATACTGTATTTTGTATTTTATATTTCAAATACCCGTCTAAAAAATATTTTATATTTCGTATTTTAATTACATGCGAAAAAGTAATTTGTAATTTGTATTTCAATTAAAGCAAAGCGTGCATTTTGCCCAGCCCTGGACCTTGTAAGGATCGCGGGAAAGCGGTGGATGCGAGAAGCACAAGACCGGTCTGAGTGGAGAGCCTTGGGGGAGGCCTATGTCCAGCAGTGGACGTCTTTCGGCTGACGTGATGATGATGATGATGCAGTTCAATTCACGCTGAGAGAAAAGGACAGAGCTATATAACTGCTATAGCTCTGTCCTTTACGCTCATAATAACTCCCAGTTCCCGATAGTGGAGTGGACTAAAATTTGTACCACATATGTAAACTAGTGGTCCTGATATCCGTGTTACACGCGGAACCGTAGCTCCGTAATCTTAGCACCGGCGGTGCTAAGTTCCCGAACTACACGGTCACGCCAAGATACGTATCCGTGTCTGCGTTCGGCTACGTATCTGCGGATCTCGGCTCCGGCTCCGCTCCGCACGGTTATTGAATGAAAGCTTAAAATTAAACGTCACGGTCACGAGCGGATCGGATCTACGTGTAAATAAGAAACGTATCTCCGTGTAACACGGAGCTACGTATCCTAATTACACGTAGCCGAATTTCACGTGTCGAACGGGACGGATCTCCGTTGCCGTGTTACTCGGTAACGGAGATTCGGCTACGGGTACACGAAACACGGACACGACCAGGAGCCCTAATGTAAACCCGATGACAATGCCATGTCATGGTGTCTAAGAGTTAATCTTATGAAGGAGAAGGCGACGACAGCATCTCCGCTATACCTAATGTAGATCCGCCGTATTGGCTTTCATTAGTTTTGGCCTTGAGAAGCAGACGAAGAAGATATTAACTGTAAAAAAGACAGTCGTCAACGAAAGCTTATCCCAAAAATATCTTTTTTGACATTAACTTATTATTCTTATTAATAAAGATGTTAAGTGCAGATTTTTTATTTTACTGTTTGAACTTATAACTATGTAATAGATAGAAATAATCAGTTATAAATCAATACTCATTAGAAGTTCCATAAAATGTTGATATTAGTGAATTATTAATTATTATTATTACACAACACCATCAATTATTTTCTAAAATCAACATTTTTAACAGAAAAGCTCAACATCCCAGTTTTTTTTATTAAAAACAGAAATGAATTCAAACAACGCTACGATACTACTCCTAAACTTGGCCTTTTTTTTTTTATTAATCATTAGTATATTAATTTTTCAAGCTACTGGTCGGAAATGTGGCGAAAGATGGTCTGTTCTTGGTCCCCAAAACAATCAATAGTTGTACTTTTAATGAACAGGCCTGCTATGAATTGAAACTGGACAACTAAAACATAGTTGGTCTGTTCCATTGAGCAAGTCGACCAATCACATCGGTCCGCTGATCACTGATTCGACCAATCAGAACACGACTTGTGCTGCATATGAAATTAAATTGGCCAATGAGAAGTCGTTTTAATTTCTGTCACACTGTCAAAGGTCTGTCACGGTCAGAGTTGTTACTTAAAAAACGCCTTTGAATGACTGGCCACTAAGAAAATGATATCGTTAAAAAAAAGGAAACATTGGCAAATTACATTAGTAAATTTTAGTGTGTTGAATTTTCGATGCGATAATTTACGGTGATAAGTTCAAAGTAACCAAAGTTTGATCCGCTACGCGTCGGCCCTCGAACCAACTCGTCCATCTTTTGCTAACTTTCTAACCTCTACAACAATGTACTATAGTAATTATTATAGTAGTGTAATCAATGTGAAGTTCTACAGTAGTAATATCGTTATACCATGTGTTTGCCTACATTATGTTATTAATTTAATCTGTTCTCAAATCAATCTGACTAATTAGCGGCCTTTTCACTTAAGTTCGGTCCGCGAAAAACGCCACGCGCCGTTCCAATCTTAGTTCCGAACCGTACGTGTAAATGCAACTGTAATAGTAAAAAAGTAACAAAAAAACGGTTCGGAACGAAGATCGGAACGGCGCGTGGCGTTTCCTGCGGTCCAAACTTTACGTGTATAGGCGGCTAATTCTCGTTAAATCGAGGCTGCATTCAAATAAGTAAGCTCTTATCACCACTCAATGGCTACTTACGCAGAAATTTAGCAGCGCATCACGTTGCTAGTGGTTGGTACGTGAGGGCTAGATCAAGCTAGCATCAAGGCTGGGTTGTGCCGAAGGTCGTATTGTTTGTTTTGGCCGTTACAAACTCAGCCTCATGCGAAGGACCTAGCGCAAAAGGGTATAAGTCGATTTAACTCGTACTAAAAAGTGTGTCATACATAAACGGAGTAGATGTATTAGACGTAGGGCCTGTTTCACAATCGACAAGTTTTATCTGTCACTGAAAGTGGGCTCTCTCTTCGTATATGTAAGACAGAGAAAGGGCTACATTTAAAGTAAGTAATTTATTTTGTGAAACACAGGTATAGTGCGACACAAAAGAGTACAAATTAAATGAGGGCGTCACTTTCTACGTAACTGTCACATTTTTGACGTAAAATGCTTAAATGGCAACAATTTAGTATAACATTTTTAATTTCTAATTTATTTAATTTCTACTCTTTTGTGTCGCATTGTATACAATGATAATTCTTAGATTAAAAAAAAAATAAAAATAAATTATGAAATTGCTAAATGGTTCCATAATACATAGGATAGCACATATTAAGTTCTGACGTTAAATAAAAATCAAACTGATTTAAAAATATCAACCAAAGTAATTATATTTCACAGAGTATAAGAATTAAGAACGTCACAACGTTTAGCTTCACTTATAAAACTAAACAATTTAAGTACAATTAAGGAAGTCTACTACTACCTACTGTTAGTCATTTTATTAGATTGACTTGAGATTTAGCCATAGGCACGTTATGGTATGTATGACTTACCAATAGTAGATCCATCCAGTTTGAATTCCACAGGGGTTATTATGATTATGACCTTATTTTGCAGATCAGTTTACGGTGAGAGAAAAGGACAGCGCTATATAACTGCCATAGCTCTGTCCTTTACGTTCGCTGTAATATGAACTGCATAGCTATGGCATAATAACCCCTCTGATCAAATCTATTAATCCAGTGTTAGAAGACACCAAAACAACAAAACAACGTGTAGCAACAAAAATGACAATAAAATTGAATTTTAAAAATGTTGGTCTGCTTCATTATACATACCGGTAAACTGGGGTTACTTTAAACATTGGGGTAACATTGACCACGCTTAAAACTATGACCATTTTAGTGGTAAACATCTTTAATTGTTAAAATAATTTTAGAACAATATAAATAGGTTGTTTCTGATGGAACATTTAAAGGAATAATTAAATTTTTAAGATGATTTTTGGGGTGGTCAATGTTACCCCAATGTTTAAAGTAACCCCAGTTTACCGGTATGTATAATGAAGCAGACCAACATTTTTAAAATTCAATTTTATTGTCATTTTTGTTGCTACACGTTGTTTTGTTGTTTTTGTGTCTTCTAACACTGGATTAATAGAATTGATCAGAGGGGATATTATGACATAGCCATGCAGTTCATGTTACGTAATGAAGCAGACCAACCCCAGTTGACGGTATTGCCCCAAATCCTAGAAAAATCCAGCCAAATGATGTGAGCCAAATAACCTCCCATGGCCCACCATACAACGAAATTTGTCAATGTAATATGAACCTATTATGAATGAAATAAAGTCAATCTTCTAATTTGATCAGTAGTAACAAAAAACAAAAGATAATTCCACTTTACTTCCTTTGCACTAGATCTTTATTTCATTGGCCGTATTATGTACTATTCTTAGTACAAGGGACCTCAGGAGGTTGCGCCTGAAGTATTTATTTTATAATGTTTTACTTTGTTCCTCCACAGCTGAAGATTTCCAAAGATGTCGGCAGAAGGACCCCAAGCTGAATGACTGTTTAAAGGCTGCGATCCCAGACGCACTTTGGAAGATGAGAAAAGGTAAAAAAAATGTTTTATTTATACATTTGCTCGAAAATTAGTTTCTGTAACTGCATATCGTCGGTGATTCTGCAAAACCGCGTAAGTATGAAAATAATGATAGGGCAAAATAAACCTTACCGACTTATTAAAAAGGTGCATTTTGCTACTTATTTAAAATGTTACTTACGCGGTTTTGCAGGCTCATCGACGATATCGTGCGAAAAGTTGGACTTTTCGCTCGTTTTTTTTTTTACCCTTGTTCAAATTGCACTGTGTTTGTTAACAGACTAGGAATTAAGTAAGTAAACATTTATCTTTTAATTTACAGTTTTTCCACAAATGTATTGAAAACCTCGTTTGATACACGTGCGGAACAGCTGTTATTTTAGGCCCCGACGCAAAAAAGAGAGGTGTCATAAGTTTGACAGCTATGTGTGTGTGTGTGTGTGTGTGTGGCACCGTAGCTCTTAAACTAAGTTAACAGATTAGAATGCCTACTGTATTGATCTAGCTGTGCGACATATATTTGATTGACAGATACTAACTGCGTCCAGAGTTAATTGAGATTTTTGATTGCTTGTCCGGACTGGACCACCTGAGGTGTTTGCATTAAGGCAAAAAAAAACTATAGATACCTACTGTGAGTCTTGGATATTTCTATGTATTTAAGTATGTATTTCTCTATAAGTATTACCATGAAGCCTTGAGCTTAGTTTATGACAAGGTCAATTAGTGTTAGATTTTCCCCTGATATTTATTGACATTTAATGTCAAACGCAACATATGGTTATACTCATACTCATTAGAATAGTGGCCTTGGCAACTCACCACGTCATCACACTGTAAGAACCCCTGAAAGCTTTGTCCAATTTTAGCCAGCTTGTGATCCTCGTCTTCCAGGGCTCCCCTCCCTTTCCGTGCCCCCCATCGAGCCGCTGCACGTGGCCACCATCAACATCCAGTCCGGCGCCGGGCCAGTGGTGCTGGCGCAGAGCTACCGGAACATACAGCTGCATGGGCTGGCGCACACTGTGTTAACTACCTACAAGTGAGTATTACATCCAGTCAACATCCAGTCAACATCCAGTCAACATCCAGTCAACATCCAGTCAACATCCAGTCAACATCCAGTCAACATCCAGTCAACATGCAGTCAACATGCAGTCAACAGGCAGCCAAATCCAGTTAACATTTATCATGCGCGATCCTACCGAAACATTCGTACCTAAATTGGGCTGCACACCATGCGTATAGGTACTTAACTACTCGTATGAGTGAGTTTTTAGTATCTAACCATGCTTTGCCTGCGATATCGTCTGCAAATTACTTTTAATTTCATAAGACAAAAACTATAAATTAAGTTAATCTAGTACTATCTTAGTGCTAAATTCTATCCAAACCCCTTCAGCCGCTCATGTGCGACTTTCACTTTGTTTTTAATTTTAGTAGGATAGAACAATTTACTTCCTTTAACCTTCAAAAATCGGTTTAGCAGTTAAGCACGCATTTTCACATTTCGCACTTATATTATGATAGGAATTATTAGGTATATTGCGTACATACATACATACATTACATCACGCCTGTTTCCCAGAGGGGTAGGCAGAGACCACTTCTTTCCACTTGCTACGATCTTGACAAATTTCTTTCGCTAGGAGTATTATAATTACTTAAATTATAAGATACTATTTATATTTTTCAGGGCCGACCTAAAGCACTACCGGCTGATAACCAACTCCCTGACTCCTAAAATGGAATTCATAGCCGACTACGTGATGAAGGGCAGGATTCTTGTTCTGCCAATACAGGGGAAAGGCATCGCAAACGTCACCATGGGTGAGTTGAGAACAGCGCCATCTAGTGGCGAGTAGGAGAACTATACTAGTAACAAGGCTCGCTGTAAAACATTTAAGACTACGACGAACTTACAGTGGCAACTGTTATAAGTTATAACATACTTCTGTATAGTCTCTGCCTTTCCGTGTGAATGTGGTCTATTATATGGTGCCATACTCCGTACGAAACCCGGCCTGCTCCGGAGGCTGGAACTTGTCAAGTCGTCTGGTAAGATGATTCGTGATTACCCTCGAGAACAGCTTTTAGACATGGCTTAGGAGAGAAATTGGTCTGTAGTTTTTAAGAAGGATTTTGTCTCCCTTCTTATAGATCAGTACCACTATTCCCCGATTTCACGCCTTTGGAGTTCTCCCACAGTGAATGATGGAATTAAAGCAACCAATTGACCAATATTATCATTTCATTTTAGAAGAGATTTGTTTTGTGTGCGCTTTGATTTATTGTAGGCTGCCAGCACTTATAATTTTACTTTATTCGTTAAAATCAAATATTGTGTTGTTTACCCTTGAACGCCTTTGGCTTGATACAAACATTGTACTCACACGCCAATGACAGCTGAAACCCACAGCTAATGTCAACCTGACGCCACAAATAGTGTGGTCTATTTTGCATTGTATCTGTGACCAATATATGGGTCGATGGCGTCGTAGGCACGACAGTACACGACCACTTTAGTGGTTTCTGGTGTTCAAAGGGTTAACCGAGTACCAACAGAGGTTATTGAGTCTTAAAATTGTAACCTTTCCAGTTCTTACTATGTATAGTATAGTATAGGTTCCATATTTGCGCGCGGAGCTTGCGTGTAAAACGCAAGAGGAGCTGTCTTGTGCCTGTCCACTGAGGCAGCGAAGCGGTGAACATAGAAAAAAAATCACCAATAGGAGAGCTGCGCTGAGCGAGACTACAAAAATATAGTAATTATATTGGTGGATATTTTCCTCGCTCACCCTCACCAGAGATATCCAGCACTGAACTGGATCAGGCTGATGATGCATAGCATTTAATCAAATAAATACTATTTCCAGTGAACCTGGTAGTGAAACACGACCTGATCGGCGAGCCAGTGGTCCGGGACGGGGAAACCTATATGCACATCCGAGACTACCGGGTCAAGTTCCTGCCGAAGAAAGTGCATCTGCACTTCACTAACCTCTTCAATGGAGACAAGCGCCTCGGGGACCAGATGAATCTGTAAGTCTACATACATAAACTCACGCCTTCATTCCCAGAGTGGGGTAGACAGAGCTACAGAATTACCAACAACTCTAAAAACTTGTTGATAAGGGTATCCTTAATTATTATATCGAAACACCTTTAATCGAACGTTATCTTATCATGCATGACGCAGAAGTTTCATTTCATCGAAAGAAAATGAGTGATTTTTTTTTGGTATTCAAATCGTTAACCTAGCCTAACCTACGAAATAAAATAAATGTTTAAGATATCCTTAAAACATCATGGTTTCTGCAGAAAATAGCGTTTGATGAAATTAAATTAAATAAAATGCGCTCATTCACAATATACCATAATTTGAAAATACCAGATTATACTTTATACCAGATTTCTGAAACACCAGATTCAAAATAAGCATTAATTGATTGTACTTACCCAATTTTTTTTTATCTTGTGTACCTATTGGGAGTCTGGTATAAAGTCTAATCTGGTATTTTCAAATTATTGGAATTATTTGGGAATGAGCGATAAAATGATGGTTTACCTGTTGATAATTCTGTAACTACATTTCGAACAATTTTTGAGTCATCTTGTCCAGTCAATAGGGGTTTTTGCCTTACGACAGGTGGAGCATAATTATTTTGTTTTATACGGAGCTTGCCTACTGTAAGAACGCACATGTGCGTTGAGGAAACTGTGTAGAAGTCAGGAGAACGCTTATAGGTATGCGTTGCCGGCAGTGAATGCCTTAAGTACCTAATGGAGACCTAATAAAATTGCAAGTTTTCCCCCTTGACTTTCGAAATACGACTGATAACGTCACGTCACAGCATAAAATTCATGATGCTGCCGTTTTCTTTCTTGGCAGTCTAGGAAAATGATTGAGTTATAATAAATTGTTTGTAAAAATATTTTCCTCTTCGTCTCCGCTTGTAATTTTTATCGGGGAGACATGTTAACCTACTAAATAAACATGTACATGCACCATGCACAAACTATGCACCATGTTTTGTTTGCACTTCTCATAGACTGTTTTGTCGTAAAGCCGCCATCAATAGAACTTGCAAAAGATGTAAACAAAATCAAACTAACCAATTCACCATGATTACTCGATAATCACGTTGTTTGAAAGATCATGTTAGGTCTTTCCAATGATTTATACACTAGATCATGATTTCATATTGAGTTTAAGATGAAATAACTATTCATTTTTCGCTATTTTTAATAAAAACACGCTTGGTGAATATTTGAGGTTATGTGTCAATCAGCACTAATTTGTTTACATCGTTCACAAGTTCTATTGACGGCGACTTTAAAGTCAATTGTTGAGGAATTATTTTAAAATAGAAACAATTTTGGCACCTTTAATTCAAGATGGCTGCTAACGCCCTCCGTCCCTTAGGTCAAAAACTGATATTTTTATTGGGACCCTTAACAATATCCATCAAAAATCTATGCCCTGTGCTCCACCTTTTGAAAAGCAAAGGCCTTTTTAAGTCCTCCTGAAAACTGGACTACTCCTCAAATAATATAATTATAATATCCTGTTGTTCAAAACACTAACAACTGTTTTGCCCCCAGATTCCTCAACGAGAACGCCGACCTGGTATTCAACGAGCTCAAGGAATCCTACGAGAAGAGTTTGAGCGCCGTATTCCAAAATGTTACAAACACTATATTTGATAAAGTCCCAATGAACAAAATATTCCTCGAAGACTGAATTCCAATCTAATTTTCTAAAAATGACTGAACATTTTACTGCAAAATACCGCTGGCACCATCGCTGGCTTCTTAAACCGTCTGACTTTTTCTAGATAGATAGAAGTTTACATTTTATTGTAGTGGAAATCTTACATTAAAGGTCGTGCAGTGTTTTGCATTAGAATTTATTCAAAATATAAGTTACCATAGACGTAAGGCGGGTTGAAAAGGAAACAGGCTGATCTTTATATTTATTTTAACCAATAAGACATTAGTGTAAAGTTTAAATATAGTTCTAATTTAAACCTTATTTGTACAAAACTTGTTTCATTATTCATTAAAAGTAGGGACATCTGTGGGTGAGTAGGCTAAGTTTTTGTAAGCGCCATCTGTGAGCAAACGTCTAAACTGCTTGCATATCGCGCATGCTGCGATAAGCTCTGTGAGATGATGGCGCGTCTCCTTTATCCATTCGGTTTGATGGTTTTGTGACAATGTGTTGTTTTGGGTGCTCTCTTTCGATTAATTCCACGTCAGGAGGCTGTTCGTTATAGTGCCGAGCGGTTTTCAAGCATTTGGCTTTGCACCAGACTTCGTTGATGATAATAACTGAAACAAAGTATTATAGCTAGTATAGATGGCGCTGGAACGAAAATTCGATTATAAGTATCACTCCTTTCGGCATTTTTTAATTGGATGTTTATGAAGGTCTCCTATCACATGAAACTAAAGTAAGACAGCTATTATTCAATTCCGTCAAAATTTCTGGAGTAGATAATTGCATTTTTGCGTACATTCAGGCTTTATTCCAATTGATATAAGTTTATCTTTCTGGCCCCATTGCTGTACAAAAGGTGGAGCATAGAGCATAGATGTCTTTTATGGATATTGTTGACATTATAGTAGCTCTTGCTATCAAACGATTAAGAGCTAAGTATAGGTAATTATTCATAACATACCTACATGTTTATTTATTTATAAGGCATCCCAGAGTTTCTTTGAGTACTTACCTCTCGGTGTACCTATCATCTATCGGTTGAATCATTTATAACAACGACTGTATGCGCCTGAAGGCGGTGAGTTAGGCTGGTTTGTTAGATAATTTTCACAAAAGTATTTTTCATAGTAGTGTTCTTTCATGATCGCAAATTTAATTATTCGTCTTTAGCATATTAAATATTTAATTGCTATTTCATCATTCATTATTCCAATCCTCATTGAGCAATATAATATCACTCAAAAATTCGATATTTCAGTAAAAGTTTGAAAACATTTCCTGGAATGTTCCATATTATGGATATAAGAAGTGATGGAGAGCTACCTAGTGTAAAAAAACTCGAATAAATGTTGCTTAAATGGTTTACAAGTTCTATTGATGACGAATTTATATAGTAGGTATCAAGCATTCGAGGTTAACAACTACTTTGAAATAGAAAGGACTCTAAACACCGTTTTTAGTTGTAAAAATATAATGGAATAGAATCATTTATTAGGCTATTAAATAAACACAAAACACAAACATTTGAGAAAACAAAAACAAATAACAGTTCGCCCGCTGATTCTGGTCCGTCAGTACATCGTATTATATTATAACAGGAATAGATGTACATACCTATATAACTTCAACAGATACTGCGTTCCTCTAGGCCTATCAGTCCTATTGTTAGTCTGGGGCGTCCATTACATCATTTGACGTGTTATGTACTTCTGTACCTATTTGCGAGCGGGAATTTAATTGGTTGTTTTTGGATAAATTACATTTTTAACTTCCACCTTCCCCTATCTGAATGAGCAATAAAGTTTTATAAGCGCACGATTTGATTCGTAACGTTCTTTTGTCACTCATCTTAACAATGTCGAAAAAGTTGGACCATAGTTAAGCGTAGTTAACCAATAAACAACGAAGTCGAAAAAAGTTCCATTGCGCGTCGAAAAGTAGGTACCTATACCTAAAATTGTATGACTAATATTCGTGTCACAACGGAAAAGTTTTATATAAAACTAGCTGACCGGCAAACGTTGTTTTGCCATGTATATTATTTAAAGGACCACCCTTAACATTTAGGGAGATGAAAAATAGATGTGGTCCAATTCGCAGACCTAACTAATATGCACACAAAATTTCACGAAAATCGGTCGAGCTATTTCGGTGGAGTTTAATTACACATTACTTACTATACATTACTTTATACATTAGAAGATTGAATTGAGTGGGTTAGCGTAGCAAACTTTTTAGTCCTTACCCACTAGCGTTTTTTCTGCGCGTTTTACCCTCGTTTTGACATGCGCGCTTAATTTCGCGCTATAATAAGCGTGCGAGATGCGCATGTGTGTCTTAAACCGCCCTTTATACCAATATTTCAAAATGCTCTAACCCTGATTGCACTAAGGATAATCCTCTATGGAAAGATTTAGTTTTTACTTACGTATGCCGACGAGGAGTAGGTATATTGAAATTCCCATGAAATAAACGTTCATGGCTATTCTGTGCGAACTGAGAAAGATAAAGAAAATTAGAAAGCGAGTAACATTGAAATGAAGTGGAATGAAATTGAATGATTTATTGATTGATTGATTATCAGGTCTTACCAAACCATGTACGCATGTGTACGCATTTCACAATCGCAAATATTAAAATACTTTAAACGTTACTAAACCTTTTAAAAGTTGGAACTCACACAAAATTACTAAACATAATATATTTAATAACATAAAAACAATAACATTATATTACAGGTGAATAGGTTTATGATAAACAATATTTGTTATACTAAAGTTACACATATTGGGACATGAACACGCAGAATGGCAACATTGGTTTTTTTTCCATAAGTCTGTCTTAGCTTAGTCAATTCGACGGAGCCCAGCATTTCGGGGCCCGTATTGTTGGGCAATTTGTCCTTCGGGCATTTGAAATCACCTAACCAACGTAACTTACCTAATAACGCAAACGAAGTGGTCATTTTGCAACGTGGACTTTTTGAGATATAGTCGCAAAGCGATATGGTCGTAATTGGTACTCAGTCTACAGCTTCCTTACCTAAAGCTTCTATATTTAACGAAGTATATAGAAGGTAATCGAAATTCACACCTGTGAATCAGCTAACAGTGCTTTATAAATTCTAACAACATATGAGTTTGGGCACTGAACAAGAAACACTTACCAGGGCAAGGCGAAGTGTGTTAGGGCAGGGCAGCACTGTTTTATTCTGAGTCGATTTATTGTTGCGTCTGGGTCGTGCCTCTGGAATTGCGTCTCTCTACACAAATTAGAGCGAATTTTTAGAAATTTCTGACAAAAATATTGATTCCTGTTACATACATACATAAAGTCACGCCTTCATTCCCAGAGTGGGGTAGGCAGAGCTAAAGAATTACCAACAAGTCTTAAAACTTCTTGATAATTCTGTAAGGCACATTTTGCACAAGTAGGCTAAGATTATATTACTAGTGTATTAGTGACAGGTGGCAAGCCCATCGCCTAATAGTACTGCAAGCCTTTATTCCCTTAGTCGCCTCTTACGACATCCACGGGAAGACATGGAGTGGTACTATTCTAACCCGGCAACCACACGGGGATTCCTGTTAATTTTTTATAATTGGTATTAGTTGCTTCGTCATATTAATATATGACCAATTCTGCAATGTAATGAGTCCAAACACGACGAGTCTAAAGATCAGATGAATTCTTGAACTTCATACTTAATTTTTTTTTGTACGTAAAGAGTTTATTATAGGTACATGGCTTCTGCCCGCGACTTCGTCTGTGTCGAATTAGTAATTTTGCCATCCCGCGGGAATAGTGATTTATTTCGGGACTCAAGGTCGCCTATGTGTTCCAGGGTAAAAGCTATCTCCATTCCAAATTTGAAAGAAGTAACAAACAAACACATGCACATGCACAAACTTTCGCATATAAAATTAGTAGGATACATACAATACAAAAATAAAATACAATAATAAAAAACCAATTACAAGTACCTACCTAACGTTGTACATAAAACTAACATGCACAAATGCATATTTATCCCTAACCTGACCATGATATTGCCACCGGGTGTAGATACAGCATTCGTAATTTTAGCATTCCCAGCAGCGGCCAATAGCTTGCAAGAAGAGAAGAGATAATAAGTGTAAATAATGGTCGGTTAAAACTCACGATCAAAAACCGGAACGGTCCGACAAGTTCCGGCCGGACACATGCACACCAAACCCGATTTATCGGATGAAGGTGGTCACTTAACCCGGAAGCTCCTTTCTTCAGTTCTCGGAAGCCGACTTCAATAGGATGGTCGTTCAACTGTGATGGGTAAAGATACAGAAGTGTTTTAAAATGAAAGTATTTAAAGAATTATAATAACGGTTCGAACACAGAACATCCACTAAGACCCCGGCCCCTGGACGAGTGAAGCACTAAATCCAAACCAATCTGGACTCGTTGCTAGATCGGACGTCGTCAGACAATCACGGCAGTGTTTGTTTACGCACTTCCATACTTTTACCCACTTTTCGGATAGATGGGACGAGGCCATCCGTCTTCGTCCTGGCATATAGCTGGTTTTCCACCAAGGCAGAGCGGAGCGGAGCGAAGCTGTTCCAATATTAAGCAATAGAAGGCGCATGCGGTCACGTCGAGCATGCCTTGCGTACGTTAGTGTAGATTCTATTGGTTTGTATCGTCCCGGCCTCAGTGGAAACGCAGCCTTACTCGGCCGATGGGGGGTTTGGTGAAAGCGTACCGCCAGGAAGCCTTCAGGGGACGACTGAATCGTTGAACACGACGAGCGACGCCGCCATATTAGGTTTTTTTCCAAACCAGGGGACAATCGGCTTTCATACTGGCAGCAAAATCCAACCACTATCACCATTAAAACCGTTTTCCCCTTATGTAATCATGTCTCACTACTGGTTTAACATACATTAAGTTAATAAAAACACACATACATTCAAAATAAATCAAAATCAGGCCAACTGATGATGAGAGAGCTCTGGGGTACACGGCTGTTGCAATCGGATTTATCAGCTCGTGTGTACGAGTGCGTGGAGTCACTTGAGTTTGCTAGTAAATACTTAATTCGTCAAATCACTCCCCTGCCGTTTCGAATACGTAAAACTGCTATCAAATGCGTCACTCAAATTGTTAAAAATATTCTTCTAGAAAGTCAGCCCAGCTTTCAAACGTGCCAGATTATTTTGCAATTGAAAACTGGAAAGCCTAGCTGTGTACTTTAACTAAACATGTTAAACCAAGATAACTATGGCTTATACACAGAAAAATGAGGCCAATTACAGGTGTTTTTCCACCAGCGAGGCAAGACGAGGATTGGTTTGTAGTAAATCGAAATTGAAATATAACGATCAGTGAAAATGATCTGGATAAGCGAGATGAGAATATATTTTTTGTTGTTGTATTGATATACAGTGAGATTATAAATTCTGCAACGGAAACCCAATTCTTGCTCGCTCGAGATAGCTCATCAAGGCAATTCTTACTTGAAAGAAGTTGGTGAGACTCCAATGCTCGTCTTTGCGTCGTGTCATCTCACCTTACCTCCACATAACTATGTGACACTAAGGCACCCACCTCTATCTGCTAGATAAGACTCTCCTCCCGCACCTAATAATGCACCGGAGAGACAAAAAAGTAGCAAACAATACCATTAAGAAGAAAGCGGTTTCCCAAAAGTGGGCAGTTATCAAATCCAAATTCAGGCCGAACGTCGAGCGTTTTTTACACATGTTCGGTTACACGTAATTTTGCTTTGATTTTTGGTGTGACAGGTGACAGATTATTTTCGTTTTGGTAGCAATAGGTGTAGCAAGAAGGTTGTTTGGTCTATGGTAAGGTAAACGTACGCTTCACCGAATCTGCCGAATCGCCGAATTACCTCTATTTAAAGATCCGTGAATCGATTGTGTGATCAAGTTTTAAGGGTCCGTCCGGGTCGGTCCCACCATCTTATCCATTAACCTACCGCCAAGCAGCAGTGTTTGCATTGTTGTGTTCCGGTTTGGGGATAAGACGCCGGTGAAATGACTAGCATAGAGGCATTCCATCTTAGTCCTCAGCAGTGTTGGCAGTGAATTTGCAGTCTTGTGAATGCGAATGTCTATGGGTCACAGTTTCCACTTACCATCAGGTGGCCTGTGCGCTCCTTGCCATATCCCATGCCATAAAAAAATTGCAGCTAATATTAAGTCGTTTTCCCGCAAGCTTATCCTTCCACTACGCGGAAAAGCCGGTATAGTTTACCGTCCCAGCATGGTAGCAACAATCGACTGAGTTGGTTGCTCGCCGTTTTCTTGGGGAGTACAGTCACCAGCACTAATATATTATGCTACATTGGGTGCAGAAATATCTGACACGCTATTATGCCTCTAGTAATAAAGACTAAGCGCCTCATCCACGCTGAACGGAGCTCCCACGACTTTGTCGAACATTTCTTACAGTTTTTGAGCATTATGCATGTTAAACGTTATACAAGGTACAATATTTTATCAGGCGCTTATTTGAAATGTAACATCGAAAAAAGTTTTGGCTGCTGAAATTTCGGGATTCGGAATAGGAATATTTGGAATAACAAAATTAGATTTTCCGTTTCGTCGGTATTGTGATATTTTGCAAAAATGTTTTTCGGGATTTTAATAAGTCGGAACGATAATAGTTCGGAATTTAAAAAAATGGTGAATCGTGATCGTGATGCTTTGTAATTTCCGTGAAACTAAAATTTGGAATAGTGATGATTGGGAGATTTCGAAATCGGAATTCTTAAATTCGCGTTAATCAAATTCGGAAATAATATTTCAAGATTATGTAGATTATTTAAAATGATGACAAACTTATCCTATTATTGATCTTAATCGAACAAAAATCAACATCCGATCCTAAGCGTTCGGGGAAACGTCCATTTACCTTATAAAGGCTGTTGTCGACGGCTTTAACTCTAAATCCAACATTAACTCGTTGACTGCGGCTATGAAATTGGTGGACTTTCCACGGAGGCGTTACGGGAAATATTTGGTCGTATCGAAGTTTGCCGCCTCTAGTCCCAGTAGTTCGGTTGATTAGTCCGGGGCCGAACGCGAACTACTGCCACACTTTTCTTCTCATTAGTTCGGTTATGACGTCAAACCGAACTACTGAGAAATAAAACGACTCAAAAGTACCTACGGTTACGTTAAACGGTACATTTTTCTCCTTATTTAAGTGAAATTACGCGGTTTTGCAGTTTCATTGACGATATGCAGTTTCAGGTAAATAAAATACTTAGTTCTTGTATCAAGTTTATTCAGTGAAATATATAATAACAAATGTCTATGGCATAGTCACTGGTAACGACCATCGAACCAACTAAGTCACACTTAGCCTCTATAATTCTAAAACTAAGCAAAACTAAGATATACATATAAACATAAGACGTAGAGGAGACATAACGACAGACATTTATTATAACGTATGTATTATATCTCCAACGGTACCCTATACTCTATTCGTTTTAAAAACACACTACACCACGTGACTCCAAAAGCCAATCAAAACAGCTGACGAACGATATCGCGTGGTCCGTCACATTCAAATGTCACAATGACAGATATACTCCGAGGTTACTTCAAGTTCATTAATAAGGCTAAAGGTAGGCGCAGACACAACCGCTCGGCACCGGACCAGCTCAAAGTGAGATATTCAAGTGAGCTTTAATTTGTGTAAGGATGATACATTTTTATCTCAGAAAATTTTATTGACGATTGTCACTGCGCAAGTTGCGCAACCAATTATTCGCCGAATATTCATTTGTCTTATTTATCAAAAGATTTTGTTTTATTTCCCAACCTTACGATTATATGTTTACAATGCCATTTCGAGTAGTGGAATGGTTTACTTGGAGTAATGTACATTACATGTTTTTTTATAAAGCCACATTTGAAATACCATCTGTCGAGTAGTAGGATGGTTTACAAAAATGACACTTTGACTTTGGACAGATCATATACCTACAGGTATTTATATTTTTTTATTAGCATATTTTTTTCACAGAACTTCTGTTTTGGAATGTCTTTTACAAATATTAAAAAAATCGTTGCCAATAGTTAGTTGTCAAAGTGAATCTTCAAATTCGGTCAAAAAAGTTCGGCGAAAAGGCCGGGACCTTTACCTTAAAAAAATGTATCGTGCTAACACAATTCAAAGCTCACTTCTCAATGTCTCACTTTGATCCGACCCGGTGCCGGGCCGTAAAGTCTGCGCTAACCTTAATTCGGCCTTATGCCAATCAGCAAGTCTTCCTCATATGAGTATAGTTATCGTTATTGCATATAATTTTCCGCATAATATCATCGTTATAAATGTCTCTCGTTATAGTCTACATAATAGTCGAAATAAAACTAAGTTGGATTCAGTAGAAGCATGTGTCTGTGCTGGTGGTCCAAATGGTTATTTACTCACCATTCTGTTATTTTAATAAACAAATTCCTTATTCTTGTTCAACTAATAAATTAATTCAATCATAATAGAAAACCTTATAATGTAATAGAAATAGAGTCTCAATTTGGATGCGTATGCGCAGGGTTCGCCAGAACAAACAAGCATGGTCTGCGGAAGCTTCTGTCTCTGTCACACGCTAGACGGAGCCTATTAATTGGACAGAGAGAAACAATCGACACGACCATATTGTATAACTGACGATTCTATTTTTTAGGCTTTGTAAGGAAAAGTTATGTGTTATTCTAATTTAGACCTTACGCACTAGAAATTTAAGTAAACGCAACAGTTAAAGAAACAAGTATTATTCTAAAAGCCTCTTCTTTTAAATAAAACGTGCATTATAAAATGGTTAATATGAATAACTAGTAAGAGTTCAATTTACATTGACAAGCTTTAGTTGAAGTGCCTATTGCCTAGTCTAACATACTTACTAGGTATTGTCGCGGAATAAAGTGCGTTTTCAAAAATATTTATTTCTTGGACGGTCGGATGGCATGACTTGACTGGGGGCCTTGACAAGATATATACCGTAAAGGTAAACATTTTCGCAAACTGTCAAATGTATGGAATCGACATTAAATTTAGCGCTCGACACGGCCGATTGGCACCTCGCGTCAATCCTATTCTCCTGAGACCCACCATACAACGAAATTTGCCAGTGGAAAATAAACTTATTATGATTGCAATAAAGTCTATTTTCTAATTTAATTGCCAGTCATAAAAACAAGAGAAATTCTACTTTATCTTCTTTACAATTGATATTTTACTGCAATGGCCGTATTATGTACAATTTTTTTTGTACGCGGGGACTTAGGAGGCCATACATTTTCAATAGCGTTTTCGCGGGATGCATCTTGTCTAACCCCACTGCACTAAAATGTTAATACATCTCTCTAGATATAAGCCAGTGAAAAAATATTATTTTTATCTATCGGTATACTAGATGAGGTACGATTTTGGATGTTTTCGTTAATTTCCACTTAAGGTCGGTGATAATGCAAAACCGCGTAACTAGCAAATTTGTGATAGAGCAAAATAAACCTTACCGTCTTGCTAATAAGGTGCATTTTGCTCCTTATTAAAAATGTTACTTACGTGGTTTTGCTGTATCACCGACGATAACTTACGTGAATGACCACCAATTTTAATAATTATAAGCTCTACTCTCCTCACAACCTATGTACAATGTACATACAATACATGAGATTACTAGTAAAAAAAAAGCCCAAATACCTGGCCTTTAAAATCTGGAATGATCGCCAATAAATGCTTCTAAAATGCTATAACTCCAGAATAAACAAATTATTTACCACCGGGATTAACAAAACAATCAAATTTAGTCACTAATAAATCTTAACAACTATGTCATTTTCAAATAAAAACTTAGTATAACTTGTCTTTCGTAATTATTATAAATTGGGCCTCGATTAATTCAAAACTTAAAGTTAAATAAAATCTCTCGAATCATTTTTAACCAATACTTCTGTTGGTTTCCTATTTGAAACCTAAGATGGCGATAGCGGCAATAGTGCGATAGCGCCATCTATTGATTAGTCAAAATTTTGATTATGTTTAGTAATGAACTTTTACATTAAAAATCATTAAAATAACTAATCTAACTTTTATAATTAGCACCTTTTGTCAATATTTTGTGAATCGACCGTTTAGGGTTGCACCACACTAACATGGACAGTACTGATTGATTACAGAGCCTCAGAGTAAGATAGTTTGCTTCTTTCGATTAAGGCTTAGTTACGGGTAAGGTACGGTCTTGTGTGATGTGATCCATCTCCTTCGCTCTTAAACAGCTCTAGTGCTATAAAGTAAAAACCACCATTAAGTTACCTCTAGATAAGACAAATGTTACAAATGTCTTAATGACGTCATAGAAATGTATAATCGACCAAGAAATTAATTTTTTTTTGGACCTTAAAGTCCTTCGAATAAGGTCGAGTACAGGAGATTTTTGGCCGACTATTTGAATCCAAAATATCAAGTGACTTGGTTTGATGATCATTATTATAATTATACTTAAAAATTTGTTTTACAATGTTTATAATTTATAACCTACTGGGTTAGTGTAAATTTACTAAATTTTAGTTTAAAGATGAAAGCCACCGAATAGAAGATATTAGAAATTTAAAAAAAATACTACATTACCTACTTGTTAAATACAAATAGATCTAATTCACATTAAGATATCATTTAAAGATAATAATATGATAAGTTGTAGATCAACTACCGCTATATTCGATAAATAGAAAGATATATGTCATATAACTAGCATATCTAACTAGTGCTACTTGCCATGAATTACAGCTACAAAATTATGCCAGGCCATTCAAAACCTTCTATTAAACGTCCTCCATACAACCTAATTATTGCCATTAATCGGAACTTTTTCTATCACTCGAAACCTGCTCAGCACTTCACACCCCCTACACAGCGGCATTATCAGTCTTACTTGTCACTGAACTCCTCACTGTCCTGAGAATCTCCCTGTCATTGAAACTGAGAGGTCGACGTCGACCTTCGGCAACCGAGGCTCACCGGCGCTGGTATCCTGGACGCTCCAGTCCTAGGATCCTTACGAGGCGCAGCGAGCTGTCTGGTACTAGTAGACCTTTCCAACTTGCCATCAGACATAACCCAAGCGGAAGTGAAATCAGCGTAATCAGAATCTTTAGAGCTCGTCCTGGACAAGGAGTCCTCTCCCTTAGAATAAGTCCTGATGATTTCCTTCATCTTCTCAAGAACTGTAGCGTCGTCTTTTGCAGTTTCTGTTGACCTCAAGATGTGTTCCAGCAAGGGGCTGAGCGGCTTCTGGTTTGGAGGGGATCTCAGCGTAACGCTGCTAGCCCTAACCGGAGAGTTCCTTTTAAATGCCTCCGTTTGAGGAGTAGCTTTTGGTCTAGCCTTTGGAGATTTGTTAGGGTTGTCGAATGTATCAGTACCCAAGGTAGGTCTGGCTTTTGCCTTGGTCTGGTTGGGAGCAGTGCGACCGCTCCAAGTATTGCGAGCCGATGGTGGCAGTTTAGGCGTTAGCTTCGGAGACGTCTGAACAGGGTTGGCACTGTGTTTCGGACTGGGAGTGTTTCCACGGCTTGGAGTCCTGGTGCGAACTGGTGAATGTGGAATCCTGCTGGGTGGGCGGCTGCGTAATGTCTTCTTGGGGGATTCCGGTTCCCTGCTAGCTCTGAGGCTCATGCTTGGAGAGCTGTTGTTTTCTGTGACGACGATGCGTTCGGGGCTGGCTCTGTTGGACTTGTCCTCGATGGAGGTGGGTTTCTTGCCCCCGTAGAAGGTGTCTGCGTACCCGGTCTTGCGCAAGCCAGTGTTGAGGCTCACGTAGTCGTCTACGCGGTCGTTCCGGTCCATGTGACAGCCGTCATCTTGGTCGAGACGCTCTGAAATTAGATAATAACGCAAAATTAGGGTAAAATTATTCAAAAATAACAGGAAACGGAAATACTGCAAAGTATTTCGCAATTTTGATATCTGATGACGACAAATTTGATCAACGAAAAAGACAAATAATGGATCATGGAATCCTAATTTCATAAAGCCCTGCTCCATAATCTGGTTCCTTTAAATTATGTTATCTAAATCTCTAGCTAAATAAAAAAGGGTGGTTTTTTTTGTTTACATTTGGTTAAATACCTAAACAATTGGAGTATATAATATGTACTTTACTAATTATATAACAATCCTAGAGCTTAGTTTGGAACTAGGTAAATTTTTGATCATATTGAGACATTAAGTATATTATTTGGACCCCATTGTGTGATGAGTCCATGTGTCCAAACAAGCTAGTCTCTCGGCTCGGCCTGAATTACGTTATTGTGCGAGTTCTAATGACTTCCTTATTCATTGTTTAACGATTCATATTTGTAGACTGCTTTAAGGTTTGTAGGTGACTTAGTTTTAAGTTCAATGTCCACGTTTTTTTAAATACAAATACAAATTTCCCACCAAACGCAGAATTGTGTATTGTTTTAATGTAAAATTAATTGGTCTTGGTTTTTAAAGATTTTTGTCTATTTAAACAAGAACATACAAACAACTTTACAACCATTCAAATGAGGCAAAAATACACTATTTAAACCGTGGGTGCCACTACCTTGTTAGAAGGTCATCTCTTAACATTGGCTGATCTTTTCAAAGATAGCAACGGACAAAAATCCCCAGACCTTACACGAAATTGCGATGACGAAATGACATCGTCATTCTTCAAGTACCGAGTTACTTTAAGTATCATTCATACCAATAACAAATCATCAAGTCACATTCCAACACTCGACAGTCAAAATAATATTTGCATGCCCTTAAAAAGGTCGACGACTCATCTATTTAAAATTCTCTCACGTACTTTGTACACACGAGATACTCGGTTCCCCTGGAATCCCTAGTCATCATTTGTCCTAATCCTAATGCATTTGCATTAGCAATTTTCATTTATCCCAAAGCCATTTCCGATTAATTTATAAAACTTTTTAGTTTTCTTATAATACAACCCTAATCTACCTGACCTGACTCATTTGAAAACCAGTTTAGGGCAAATGAAAATTCGGACAAACGATGTGTTAGGACAAAAGTTGTTAGGGATTCCGAGGGACACCCGAGATACTCATATCACGTCCGTGATTCTAGGCGGCAAAGACCATTATCATCTTAGAACTTGTGGGTTATTATGACATAGCCATGCAGTTCATTTTACGGCGAGCGTAAAGGACAGAGCTATGGCGGTTATATAGCTCTGCCCTTTTCTCTCAGCGTAAAATGAACTGCATAGTTATGTCATACTAACCCTCCTGTTATCGTATCGTAACTTGTTCATAGCTCTAATTTAGGTACTTGATGAGTAATGGCGGCCGTGTTACAAACAATACCATGACAGGTCAAAGACAAAATGGTTTTACTACCTAGAACTCCTAGAAGAGAGGCCTGGGCCGAGTCCAGACGCAAAATGCTAAGTACCTAAGTACATACATACATACATACATACATAAAATCACGCCTTCATTCCCAGAGTGGGGTAGGCAGAGCTAAAGGATTACCAACAAGTCTTAAAACCTTTGGAGGTGGGAGGACCTTGTGCAGGGTCCGTCCGGGTTGGTACCACCATCTTATCCATTAACCTACCGCCAAGCAGCAGTGTTCGCATTGTTGTGTTCCGGTTTGGGGATAAGACAGCCGGTGAAATGACTAGCATAGAGGCATTCCATCTTCGGCCTCAGGGTTGGCAACGCATTTGCAGTCTTAGGATTGCGGTCTTGTGAATGCGAATGTCTATGGGTCACAGTTTCCACTTACCATCAGGTGGCCTGTGTGCTCGTTTGCCTTCCTATGATATAAAAAAAAAAAAAAAAAAAACTTGTTGATAATTCTGTAACCACATTTTGCACAAGTAGGCTAAGATGTTTCCCAGTGTATTAGTGACAGGTTGCAAGCCCATCGCCTAACAGTACTAGAAGCCTTTATTCCCCTAGTCGCCTCTTACGACATCCACGGGAAGACATGGAGTGGCACTATTCTAACCCGGCAACCACATGGCGACCTACCTAAGTACCTAAGTGATTTTCAAAAATCGACAAAATGTTTAGGATTGACGTGAGTTGATGACAGAATGCTTCTACAGGGTGGATAAAACGACCGCCACATGGACGGCACCTAACTTAAACATTGGAAATAGAAAATTCTACGCAAAGAGTCTTAAGTAAGTTTCTGGTAAAAAAACTGCATTTATGATTTTTTGATTTTTATTCTGCCTTAGCCGAAAATCCAACTGCAGTCGAATATAACAAAACAATGGAGTCGTGTTTTGTGATACAGATCGAAAGAGTCATTGGTAGTGATCATTTATATATATTACACATCGTCTTTAAACTAAAAAAACACAGTTTTATTGTTTTATCATATTCGACCAGGTCAATTCCAGCATAAGGCAGACAAATTTTCAAAAATCCATAAACGCAGGATTTTTATCAAAAATTAAAGCAAGTCTCGTTTGAGTTGCCGTCAATATGGCGTTCGTTTTCTAGCCGGTATTCCAGGCGGTATGTAATAGTTATGGTATTGTTATGACGTCAGCCACCATTACTGTCATGTAAATAAGAGCTATCAAAACGGGCACAATACGATAACAGCTCAAACACGATATGGTTTTTACCGTGTGAATAGAGACCCAGAAAAGTTAAAAGCGTTTGCATTTAGACTAGGCCTACTGTATGCAGGTGACTCTTTACTCGACATTGAAGTATGTATGTGTAACCATTTAAAATGAAATTCCTTTGAAATTTACTAAAATTGCAAGTCATGCAAGACTTTTAAAAGGTGATAAGTGTGATAGCCATCCATTTACAACTTTATTCAGTTAAAAATAAGAAAAGTTTTTCATCCGACTGCATTTGTAAGTTGGTGAACTGAAGTATACTTCACATGCTGCAATTTCATCTTTGTTATGTTCGCTCTCAAGTTTACTTCAGAGGGTTAAGAAAACATAGTAATCGTGCAGAGGCTGGAACTGTTTATACGTGTTTGTTTGCCGAGTCAAGTAGCAAAATACAGTGTTATTATGTTTATATAAATGCTCTCATGTTTTGTTTGTTCATGTACAAGGTAAGGCCAAGATTATTTACAAAATTCTACTTCTGTTTCTTTACAGAGCTTGGCCATTTTTATCTTTCTGTCATTGCCTATATGATAGACCAATTTGGCCAACGGTTTTATACATTACGTCGGTGAAACTGCAAATCGACGTAAGTAACATTTTAAATAAGGAGCAAAATGCAGTATCACCGACGGTTAGTCAATTACTCCTCTTAACAGCCAAACAATTGCTAAGGGCAAAAAATATATATCAGTTGACAATGTCCCAAACTAAGCTCTAGGCTTGTCATATATGGGTAGTCTTTACTATTTGAACTGAGCTGATCTTCTACAGGGTTGGGCAGATTAAGTGTCCTAGTTGTGTATGGCTTTTTTACTTAAATATAACTTAACTTCTTATTCACTTCGTATTTTTTTTTTGTTGACAATTTAATCTTCTTTATGATTTCTACACGTCAGCTTGATATATTTTGTTTTTATATTGTTTTCAACAATGGACGCGAAACGCCAGCTCGTGTGCGATTTGTACCAGAAAAAATACCGACCGTGTGAGATATTGAAGACGCTGAAACATTTAAATATCAATATAAGGTTTATATCGCGGACCGTCAAGCGATTCAAAGAAACGGGATCTTCACAAATCAGGCCCAAACCTGGGAGAAAGCCATCTGTTCGCACCAAAAACATCATTAAAAATATTCGTGAGCGTATAGACGAAATCCAGCTCGAAGTGCAAGCAAACTTGCTAAAGATATGAAAATATCCCGTCGAACAATGAGTCGTATTTTAAAATATGATCTTGGGCTAAAGGCCTACAAAAAACAAAAAAATCATGGCTTAACAGATGCCCAGAAAAAAGCTAGAGTGAAAAAATGTAGGGAATAGCTAGCTTGGCACGACGGCGATGATATTATTTTTTCCGATGAAAAGATGTTCCAGTTACAAGACAGTCACAACCAACAAAACGATCGTGTCTATGGTGCTTCATTGAAGGATATTCCTGTGGACAAATTAGCAGTACAACGGGTTCCAGAGTGCATCAGCTGTCATGGTATGGGGTGCGATATCGCCTAGAGGCAAGTTACCGCTGCTGTTTATTGATCGAGGTGTCAAAATTAACCAAGACTATTACATCCAGAACGTGTTACAGGGTCATTTGCTGGAAAATGCTCAAAAATTATATGGAAACGACTATTACTGCTTCCAACAAGATAGTGCCCCATCTCACAAAGCTAAACGCACTCAAGATTGGTGTAGAACAAATTTGACAGATTTTATACCTTGGCAAGAATGGCCTGTATCATCGCCGGATTTGAATGCTTTGGACTTTTCGATATGGGTTACATGCTGAGCAAGATTGGGAGCACACAGGGCATGAATCTAAACTCATTCAAGCATCGATTAGTCAAGATATGGGATGAAATACCAGACGAGGTAGTGCGTGCCGCGTGTAATGCATTCTATGGAAGAATGCGTCAAGTTATTAAAGCTGATGGCGAGCGATTTGAACTTATGAATTAGTTTTTTTAAGTATAGAGTACGCTAAAAATAAAAACGTGATAAATTTAAAAAAAATCTGTCTTGTTTTAATTTTATGGCTCTTTTTAACTAGGACACTTAATCTGCCCAACCCTGTACACAAAGGCCATTGTTTGTAAACAATCCCATTGTCTTTCTTTGTGTCCGTAACACCAAGCCGATTACATAAAAAAAAGTTAGAACTACATTGAATGTACATTGAATTATCAACCCTACCCTCTTAGTCAGTAGGTTTAAAATGTAAAGTGTCAGGATACAGATATAAGTTTTGTGTAGATGATAGTATTGTGTAAAGAATAAGCACAGTTCAAATAATAAAGATATCTGTATCCTGGCACTTTACATTTTAAACCTACTGACTAAGAGAGTAGGGTTGATAATTCAATGTAGGTACATTCAATGTAGTTCTAACTTTTTTTTATGTAATCGGCTTGGTGTTACGGACACAAAGAAAGACAATGGTATTGTTTACAAACAATGGCCTTTGTGTAGAGGATCGGCTCAGTTCAAATAGTAAAGACTATACTAGACAACGATATAAATACTCATATAGACAAATATATATACATAAATACATAGAAAACATCTATGACAAAAAAAGAATACAATTACTATTGAAGGGGGGCTCCCATACAACAAACGTGATTTTTTCCGTCCGACTCGCACTTGGCCGGTTTTTATATACTTCTTTGATTCCTATGTAACTAAGTTTATCGTTGCCTAGTACCCATAATACAAGCCTATAGCTTAGTTTTGGGGTAGGCCAATTTGTGTGACCTAGTCCCCTGATATGCATTGTTATTTATTAACCCGTCGAGCGATATGTCAAAATTGATGTACATCAAAATTAAACTTTATGTCAAATGAATAAGTCACGTAATGTCAAAAAATCTACGCACACATGTTGTGCGTAGGACACCTGACGGGTTAATGAGATCCAAATCCCATCGACATTGTAATCATTCGACATGATTAACGCGTACACAGCCTTGAAAATAAAAAGTTCAACCTTCAAACAACATTACCATTGCACAATGAAGTCCTTATAAAATCGGCCATTATGAACTTAATAAACCCCGCTGTCAATCATTTACAAATATACTTGTTACCATTTATTGCGCCTACGCATCGAGATTTGATTCAACATGGCGTCTCTACAAAATGGCGTGTGGTTTAAACGATTACAAACTTTATTAGAACTAGGTAAGGTGTTGTGGGATGGCCAAGTAAGATAGACGCGACGCGTAAGTGGTGCAGAGATCTTGTAGGCTCCTTTTATGTGCAAAGAATGTTGTAGGCACTGATATGGAGTGAGCGGGATGGAGACGTTTTTATTTACTGTTGGTTTGATTAAAGACAGAAATAGCTCGGCGAAATAGATTTAGGAAAACAATAATGTTACAGCATCCGGCGCCACGCCCCTATGAATCCCTGCTTCCGTCACTTTGGTGACAGATAGACAAACATGAGGGTGTTTCACATTTGTATGGAAAAAAAAAGGCTTATTTTTTGCAGACTTCGCTTACGCCCTAACTCTTTCTATGGTAAAAAATGAAATTGTCTAGTTCCAAGGTGAATGGGCAATATTTAGAGGTTACACACATTGACCACTTCGGAGGAGCAGATTTTCAATGTTTATTATTTTTCCAAAAATAACAAACAATATCTGTCCACTTATGTCAAACACAAATGATATTGACAATCATCACCATTTTTTCCGCCTGTTGCGGCTTTGGAGCATTGCATAATCATGAAAATTTAATTAAAAAGTTGTCAAAGTGTCCAACCCCTAAATACCAACCAATTGTATTACGTACATACATAAACTCACGCCTTCATTCCCAGAGTGGGGTAGGCAGAGCTAAAGAATTACCAACAAGTCTTAAAACTTCTTGATAATTCTGTAACCACATTTTGCACAAGTAGGCTAAGATGTTTACTAGTGTATTAGTGACAGGTGGCAAGCCCATCGCCTAACAGTACTGCAAGCCATTATTCCCTTACGGCCGAACCCTATATTCAAACCGAGGATAGGTAAGGCTTACCTCTGGTTAAAATTTGAGATTTGCCCATACAAAATGTGTCAAATTTTAATCCGAAGTAAGCCTATCTGTCCGCGGATTGAATATAGGGTTTGGCCGTTAGTCGCCTCTTACGACATCCACGGGAAGACATGGAGTGGCACTATTCGAACCCGGCAACCACACGGCAAACACCTTACCTTCCTAAATGCACCTTTTTAAAATGTTATAATTGCGCTTTGCCCCTGAGAATTCTTAATCACTTAACTTTTAAATATTACAATTAGAATCATTAAATTATCAATCTGTTTGAAAACCTTTTTTTGAACTTACTTTACATGTGCTCGCTCATTGCACTAACCACTAGCTTACGGATGCTAAATTTATTATAACGGTAATTGGTTATTTTTGCTTTCCAAACTTTACCTGAAACTAACTGCCAGATTTTAATTTTAACAAATCCAAAAAACAAACTCGGGTTTGGTTAGGCGAGGTATTTTAGTCACATTAGAAAAAACAAAAGCAGATTTTCGGGATACTCTTTACCGTTGTTTTCACCTGTTTTATAGTTCTCAAAGGAAAAGCTATAAAAACCTCTACCTACGCGAATAAAGTCAGGACTCATAGGCAAAGGCTATACCTAGTTATAATAACATAGCAATCATTTAGCATTCCTAACCTAATTAACCAATTATAACCATTACCAGCAAATGGCGCTATTAAACCATAGACAACGCCATCTATGTCCCGTCGTCCGTCATATTTGTCTTTGGTTCCGGGACTGCCTTTTACGGCGGCGCTGCTATTGCTTTTTACCTTAAAAGTAGATGTCGCCTCTATGGTTTCCTTTTCCGAGTGTGGTAGGTACTTTATTATTACCGTGCTGATGTTTTTATGACCAGGTGTCTGTAATCTGCGGCTTTGATTTACATTTGTTTTAATTATGTGTATTTACATGAAGCCCTATAATACTTGCTGCTGTCTTTAGAAAAACCACTAAAAACTTTTATTCACTTTATGAAAAAAAATAGTGTTTTATTTTTGTTTATATATTGTTCTTAGATAAATTGGACAGAACCGTTTTTTTTTTTTTCTAGAAAGTATCCTTTATTATATCTTTGGAAGAACGTCCGCTGCTGGACATAGACTTTCCCGAGGATCTCCAGTAATCTCCACGAGACAGTCGGTTTTATGCTATTTACTAACATTTATCGGTAAATGCTCGGTGAAAAAATAACTTAACCGACAATTTTTTAAGCCACATAAATCTAATATAACATACATACATAAACTCACGCCTTTATTTCTAAAGAGCTACGGAATTACCAGCAACTCTAAAACCTTGTTGATAATGTGGTTACAGAATTAAATCTAATATAACTTTAGTTTTTTTTATAGCATTCTTTGATTGGAGGTTTTCTTTAAAACTGTGGAAGCCCTTTGACATTCACAGGTTCTTTTTAGTAACTTCATTATATAAATTATTACTTACTAACCTAGTTATTAACTAAATGAATATTTCCAAGCAGAACAACAAACAAACCGATACATGATATTCATTCGATTTGTCCGTTGTGATAGCCGCGCATGGCAATAACTTTTCATTTTCAATTACCGCGCATGCGTTGTGGACAATTACACGCAACGGCGCACGCGTCGATGCGCTGTTGCGAAAATCAAGCGCACGTGACGGGCGGCAGCGGGCGCGGAAGATGTAGCGATGCGAGTCATCGAGCAATGAATTCAGGGAAAACGCATTAGGCTGATTTTGCTGTTGTAAGGTTTTTAATAAGTCGTATGAAGAAATTATGAAAATATTTTTCACAAATCAAATGTTTAAAACATACCTACCAAAGCTATGTGTAATACAGTTTTTTTTGCATGAGCTTTATTTGACTTACAGAATCTTTTTTTTTAATTACGTTTTTGAAAAATGACCTGCTGGAGTTTCCTGCGGCGCTTCTTCGCAATCATGGTCTTGTCCAAAGCGCTGGTAGATTCACTCCATAGTACCGACGAGTAAAAGAGCCCTTATATGGCCAATTTACTGAATAAATATTTTGAATTATGTTTTTTTTTGTCATATTTCGATAATTGCTAACTTTAATGATGATAAGTTGTAAATAATAGCGATAGGAAGAGTTCTTCTAAGAAAGCTTATCAGCAGTGATCGGATTTCACGGTGCAACACTGCGGGATATAGAGTAGAAATCTTAATATGGATATGACTAAAATCTCGGGATCTGGTTCGAAAAGAAAATGCGATTGTTGGGATATTTATAAATAGGCATTAGGATAGGATTTTACACGTGTAAAGAAATCGATTAAACATATAAAATATTGCGAAAATAATTGTATGCTATTTCAATTTCATACAAACTAATAAAATATAATATCTGTGTGTAGTGTGGTGAACTGATAACGCGTACCGTATTATATATTTTATTTATATTCATACCCAAAGACTATTTGGCAGATCAATTTTAAACAGAGTATAATAAAAACTAACTTTTTTAATTTGTTTACATACCTAAATTACTTTTGTCAAAATATTTATTTTACACGTTTAAATTGTATTGAAATTTATTTGAAGTAATAAAATCAGAATAATATTTAACAACATAAGTCCCGGAACCCCGGGGCATATCCATATATCCGTGTTGCACCGGGATATCCGATCATTGCTTATCAGCTATCTTAAACTTCTAAAAATGTCGTCAAATCAAGTAGCTTTTAACTTAGACCATCCAAAAGCCCGTTGTCGGTAGTAGATACACGTATGAATGTATTTCAGTCTCTATTCAATAAGTGCATATGTAAATAATCGACGGGACATGTTGTTAGGCAAGCGTTGACGGAAATCATTTTCATTTCGCGTAGTTTTGCAACGGAACGACCAATTTTGATGGTATGTTGCAAAATTTTACGACCACGGACACAGTTATTTTGCAATGAGGCGAATGGCGAAATTTTACAATAATATATCTAATCACCCCATATCAGCCCGTGCCGTGCCGTGTGGTTGTGCCACTCCATGTCTTCCCGTGGAAGTCGTAAAAGGCGACTAAGGGAATAAAGGCTTGTAGTGTTAGGCGATGGGCTTGCTACCTGTCACTAATATACACTGTTAAACATCTTAGCCTAATTGTGCAAATTGTGGTTACAGAGTTATCAACAAGTTTTTGGAGTTGTTGGTAATTCTGTAGCTCTGCCTACCCCACTCTGGGAATGAAGGCGTGAACGCATGTATGTATGTATGTATGTATCTAATCATGTATTTAGATAATGAATCTGTATCTAGAGCACGAATATTTTCAATCATACGTCACGTTTTCGAAAAACATTTTCTATTCGAAAACGTATATATACTTTAATATCTAGATTTTATTTAGGATGTTGTTTTCATTTTGTGCGCCTAGTTCATAAGAATCATAACATTAGTAAAAACTTGAATTCTTATTTTATTTTTTAACATGTATTTGTGTAGCCACTTTTGTCTAATAAATTATTATTTAATATTGGCAGAGCGGAGTCGCGGACTGAAACTAGTTTTCTGCAAGTTTTTATTAACTTTCTTAGTCTGTCGGTTTGGTACAAGTTTTGCTTTTATTTTGGAACTAACTTCCTATCCTCTTTGTTTATCTTTGATTACAGATATTAGGTACCTTTTTCTTGGTAATTACTCTTCGTTCTAAGTAAGGACTTAACTATTATCATTCGTTGCTTAAATACCAAAGCGAGACAAATCAAAATGTGTTTGTTTTGAATTTAAATCCGGAATGCTATATACCTACTTTCACTTTTAAATCAAAGTATATTATTTTTTTATTTGTGGCGCTTTTGTATAAAAGCAGCGAATTTTGTGCTTGAGACATCAGACCCTCTTTTCCACGTTGTGTAAAACCATATCATATCGTTGTCATATTATAGCGTTGTGGTAGCCCTTATTTACGTGACAGTAAAGGCTGTATTGTAGGAAAACGATTAAAGTTTCTAAAGCAAGGTGGCGGAAATCAGAGTGGAATCCCTACTTATCTGTTCTCTTTGTTTTCTCTGTATCTTAAGAATTAAAGCCTTGCACTAAATACAAAAACGATGATCTTGAATTTAATTCCTCCTAAAGTGCCCCACGTGTCCTCTTAAATTTTAATATTTATTATGTTCGTTGTAATTCTGCCGCCATTTTTATGTTAATGTCATAATTAACATTGACTCCTCCATCCGTAAAGTGATTTCATAGCACTTTTAGTGTTATTATCGGTATTACGGCTTTTTTATCGAAAACACTAAGTAAGTCATTAACATATTATTCACAATTTACATGGTCAGTTTTTATGGTATTATTAAACTTCCTCTCAATAATGATTATTATATTTGTTTTTAAAAGCTGAAGGTCGATCAACTATCTATTTTATCGACCGTGTCATTTTAGTATTAACCAGCCCTTGACGAAGAATTGGTTGCTTAGGACATTTTTTTATTTTATTTAAAGTAACAAGACTTAGACGTTAGTTTATATACTTAATTATTAGTTTTTTTTTCGTTTTTTTTTGGTATACATATATTTTCTAGTATCCGAAACTATAAAGAGTGTGGTATTTGACAACAAAGACTTATGACGTCATCGCATGTGCATCCACGAACAAATAAGTTTTACTTATTTATTATACAGAACTAGGTCTGTACGTATCCCATTTTTGTTTTTTAAATTTGTTTCATTATAAGAAGTATTTTCGTTGAAAGGAAAAAGTACAGACCTAGTTTTTCATGATCTCTACAACATATTCAAAAATTGTAACAATCAGACTAGCCTTACGGGGAGAGAAACGTTTTAGCATTCTGTATGGATTTTATTAGCATCACAATTCACATGAAAATTGTATTTGCCTCAACCATTTTTAAATTCTACGGAGTTTAATAAGGATCAGATCAACGATACTCAAGTTATTATCGAACAATCATAGGAATTCCCACTGAGTCCCACCCTAAGACCTCGCTTCATTATGTCGATTAGTAACTCAAGTAGACCAAATAAAACTTACCATTATATTCAGCGTCATCATATGAATTTTGGCTGTGCATGGAGTACCGGTTCGTAGTCTTCGTTGACGGCGAGCCCTGCGTGGACCCAGCCACCACCCCCAGGCTCCTATACCCTTCATCAGACACCTCAGACCCATTATCAGAAGCGCTCTCAGCAGCCGGAGCAGGTGACACCGGCCTTGGACTCTTATTCCTCACAGCATGAGGCGTCGGCACCAAATGATTCGACGCTACCAGCTTAGTCCTTCTATCTGGAGAGGAAGATTTCCTTCCAGGACTGTTCGCTCTTGGAGCCAAATGCTTCCTGCTCGGAGACTTCTCTCTATCCAAGTCTCCTAAGTACGGGAGACTGGTTGGAGCATCTAGTCTGCTGTTGGATTGATAGTGGGGCTTGGGGTCTTCGTAGAACTTGTTGTATTGTAGTGACATGGGTTCCTTCTGGTGGGTTTGATAGGGGAGTGAAGCGGGGGCGTCGGGGCGCTCGTAGGTGACGGTGGCCCCGGCCAGGTCTGGCTTCGGGCGGGCCAGGCGGGCGGAGAGCGAGGTGCGATGCTGGGCGCGGCAGCGGCAAGGGTCGTGCTTGTCTAAGTAGTGGGCCAGGGTGTCCCAGCCTCCTCCTACGCGGACCATTACGTGGGAGCGGAGGATCTGTAAAGAAAAATAAATGTAAGTGCTTTGCGTGAGACTAGGGATTTATCACACGGCAATGTTTGTTTAAAATGCGTGAATATCGAAATTGCTAAGTAAAATAAAAAACTTTATCGGCTTTCCTACAAACACGTACAGTCTGTGAGCACTTAGAAGAGGCTTCGGTTTAGTACTTCTCTCTCACTCGCTCTCATACGATCTTATTAAGAGCGAGTGAGGGAGAAGTACTAAAGAATGTACATACCGTGTATCTGGGTTTATTCATATTATATTATATCATAACGTTGACAAAACGTTAACATGTCAAAATGTATTAGGTTTAGTTCTTGTATAATAAAATCCCTGACATACTAAATGTATGTGTTTGTGAGTCATTGATGATAACCGTCAAATTTATTTCTTTAATCAGGATATCAACAGAACATTACAATTCATAAAAACAGTAAATCTAAACAGACAATGTATCTAAACAGATCAACACTCTCATTAATTTGACAGATAATAAGAGATTTTTTGTAGGCAACGGACTGTCCATTAAGGGCGTTAACAGCTGTCAAAATGTATGAACGAACAGTCACAGATACTTAATACTGTTTCGTCAACTTGGAAATGTATTTGTCTTTATCAGCATTATCATGGCATTTGGGACTCCTTTGAAAAAGTACACTTTGTATCAGTAACATTTAGTAACGTCTTCTTATGCCCCTGGAAGGAATATCAACTGGTTATTTATTTTAAAAAGTGTCAATTTTACCATTTTAGTAAACATTACAAAGTTAATTCCATCAAAACCTCACTTAAGTTTGCATCAACTCTTGCGCACCGTACTTATTGTGCGTTCGGAAACGCATTTAACCACCGAGTTAAAAATAACTGGCCGTGTGTTTAATTAACCTTACGCACCGGTCAGACCAAAACACGCCGATGAATCACCGGTTCGATTCCTTGTTTGGTCAAATCAAATGCCCACCAGTTATTTACAGAAAAACGTTAGCTATCCGACCTTAGACGAGAACCATTATATCATGACCCGCAAGCACTCGCCATCTGTTGATGTGTTCTGATCATTGTGGAAATTTATTTTTATTTATGATCTTTATTGACAAATGCATGGGTCTGGCTTGTCTGGTCGTTGGTGTTGTTCGCTCCTTATAAAGGTCAGCAAGGTTGGGTCCCGACGACGTTGGAGATAGACATGTTTGGGAAAAGCTGGTGATCTAAAAGTTGTAGACCCTATTACGATTGGTTAGTACGATGGGACTTATTTGGGAAGGTGTAAAGTGCAGCCACTGTCAAAAAGAGCACAGGTTGTTGTTGTAGGGTAGGATATTTCGCTGCCTAGGCCTTATAAGAAGCTGCACGATTTTTTAGTTCTTTGTCACTTTAACGTCATGTTGGATTGCTGTACAAGTCTCTCAATGGTTTTCAAGCGATCAGTTACTAAAGTAGAGCTTAGTTTTGGAACTAGGTCAATTTGCGTGAGGTTCTGAGGTTCGTTTTGTTTTTCTAGGCTCGTTTTTTTTATGGCATAGGATGGTAAATGGGCACACAGGCCACCTGATGGTAAGTGGAAACTGTGACCCATTAGACATTCGCATTCACAAGACTGCAAATGCACTGCGAACTCTGAGGACTAAGATGGAATGCCTCTATGCTAGTAATTTCACCGGCTGTCTTATCCCCAAACCGGAACACAACAATGCGAACACTGCTGTTTAGCGGTAGGTTAATGGATAAGATGGTGGTACAGTCAGCGCCACAAAGGTACTGGTCACTTCAAGCTACTTTTGTACTTTATCGCATTAACACATTAGACAATCTTGTTTGACATTACTTATGTGACAGTAAAGCGACAAGGTATTTAAGTGATCAGTTTCTTTTGACGCTGACTGTACCAACCCGGACGGACCATGTGCACCTATAAAAGTCTAGACATTCAACAGCCTGGAGATATGCAACAGATCAACTGCTAAACTTGGAAGATTTTGACAGTTAATAATCCGCATCTGGATGGAGAACAGAAACAAAGTTGCATCTAAGCTGCACCAGGAAATGCAGATCGCTGGGTAAATATTTAGATGAGTAATCCGTCGAGAATGCTGTAGGTATCGACTTGGAAGCACTCGGGTGATACATACTGATATAAATATTATGATTGTGAGCGAAACCGTAGATCACTAAGAGACTGGTTCACGATCGACAAGTAAATTTATCTGTCATTTAAACTTGGCTCTCTCCTTGTCTATTTTCAAGTGTATGAAACAGTTGTCGGCTGTGAAACAGGCGGTAGGAACTGTTACTTAGCATTTTGTATGTTGCATTTGTTTTGATCAGTGAGTAATTGAAAAAGAAGGTCCGGCTAGCTAATAGCTAATAGCTACTCAGATTTTTTGGGAGAAATACTTTAACATTTTGGTTATTTAAAAATAGAATGATGAGGCTCGTCTTGGCTGAGTGATTCATCATCGCCCAGCCAAAACTACTGAAGCTAGAAATATGGAGCTTGGTCAATTTAAAAATAAAACTTATAAGAACTAAATAACGATTAACGTTAAGAATGATGTTAATAAAAAAAAGTTAATTTGCCAAAAACAAGCTGTATTTTGTTGTCAACTAGTTTTTGCCTGCATATGTAAATAATTCACAAAAAAAAGTTATGATAATTATTTTCTTTTTTGAAGTGGGAAAACCTAACTGGGGGTTAACGATATCCAAAACTATAATCTTTAGGGGAAGTTAGCGTTCAAGGGCGAATCAACAGATATTAATGTTGGGAACCTTGCTTCGTGATATGTGTGGGTTACTTTTAGCTCAATAATTATTAAAAATCCCATAGTTAATTTCAGTTAACAACACTAACTTACAAGTAATTATCATTAACTTAACTTACCCTGACAAATATAAGCAGCCTCGTGTCACCAATCCTGTACTTCCCCTCCGACACCCTGACCATGGGGAACTGCGTGGGGCAAGAGCACCTCTCCACCAAATCCCTGACCCTCTCATCCAAACTCCTCAAGTCATTAGTGACAAGCTGGGGCTGAGGACCCGCTGGCACCAGCCCAAGAGTCGGAGCATCAGGCATCAGCTCTTCTCCCGCTAGCTCCCTTTCAATCTGCTTCTCCATCTGAACCAGCAAAGGAGCTGGCATTCCCAGCACTGCTCCCTTTCTAGCAACTTCTAGAAGGCATAAGACTACGTGCTTTTCGTTCTTCCTGAGGCATAGATCATCAGTTTCGAATAAGAGACACTCGAGAATGCCCAGAGCACGGCGGCACCATTCTATGAAGTTGGAGAGGTTGTCTCTTGCGAAAAAGGTGCCTGCTTTGGCGGCTGGTAGCATGTTCACTGGGGCTCTGGTGCGGAGGGCTTTGGCCAGGGTGACGGCATCCTCGGACTCCGATAGAGACTCGAGGATGAGTCGCGCCGATTCTCGAACAGCGTTGGCATGCTGCAACAAAAGAAAAACATCCGTTACCAAAGTTATTCGTCATAATTTAGAAGAGTTTTGGATTCTGAGATAAATGATAAGAATATACAGTAAATCATCATCATCATCACAATGTTAGCTGAAGAAAGGCTACCGGACAAGATGTGGATCATGATGATCATTATCAAAAGTCTTACTCCTTCAATCTGTAATGTTACATTATCATGTATTGTTTTTAATTGTGCTCCATCTCTGTTATGTTTTTGTTTTGTGTAGGTACACTAAAGATTTTTTATGGTATTGTATTGTATCATCAATACCTATCTTGCAATCAAACATTATACTTTAGTTAACGATGCAGTAAGATCTTTAGTAGTGACTTTGTCTTCGATGTTAGCGGTCCCAGATTCGATCCTGTTAAGAGCAATAGCTCTTTACTTCACACATACGACTATAATGTTCTTATGTTTTCTACAAGTAATTAAGTATTTATTAATCTTTATAAGTACCTAATTTGATCTTCTAGTACTTCGACTACAATGAGATGTATTCACTTTTGAACCTTATTGCATTGTAAAGAGTCGAGTGTACCAGTAATACAAGTATCTTATTTTCGGGTCTAGGTAAGTGTGACATGGTCCTCACGTTACTTATACAGTAGCATTGCACTAGTTTCTAGCGGCAAATGTGGATGAATCGTCAGCAAGCATGTAGGCATGATAATTGTTGTTCAGTAGACTAGAAACTATGCGGAGATAATGGATTGTAATCCGCTATAAATAGAGAAATATTGTGATTGAGTTGTGATCGTTATGATAAAATGTACATTTTCAACTTTTGTGGCCAGTGTATGTCGATTAATTTAAAGTAGTTAGATAGTAACTTGCTATTTGACTTGAGTTCAAGGCATTAGAAAATTAAACTCTAGAAAGTGTAACTACACTCATGGACAAATTTAGAGGAACGCAAAAATACAACTAGACTAATAAAACGTATTTTATACGTTGTAAGTGAGATAATGAAAAAAGCTTGGGTCATTTAAATAAATGGGTTATTATTATTACCTTAAAATTGATGTTTTTAATTGTTTTCTAATACTTCATTTGTTTTTCTTTTGCATTAACTTTATGCGATTTTTTGGAAAATTTCAGTTTGTGCAACATAAATTGTATTTTTTTTAAATAAACGAGTATTTTTCGTTATAATTGTTAAAAATGCACATTTTAAAGAAAATAAAACAAAACACATTGTCGCAGAAAACGACAACAATAATCGAAAAAATATATAGCATACTTAAAGGGATAGTCATTTGTTTTTTGTTCATTTTATGTTTACTGTAACGATACACAATAATCTCCCGAATTAATTAAAAGATAAAATAAAATAAAAATCACGTTTTTTTGTTATAAAATTATTACTTCTTCCCGTTCCTCTAATTTTGTCCATGAGTGTATAAAGAAAATACAGAAAATCGAAATGATAAAGTTTCGCAATAGAGAAATAAAACTAGATTCAGTCTTAGTTAGGTTTAGTTTTTAGTAGTAACTATGGAATTCCATTAATAAGTTGTACTAAAATAAGGTTAAAAATCACAAACCAGTTTAAATTATTATTATTATATACACCTACTTCCCGCTTAAAGGCATTCAAATATCTTAGGTAAGTACATGTGGAAATATACCAACGTCCGACAAATAGAAACTCAACTTTCTAATACAATTTTACATTATACTACCCAGTTTTCCTTACAATTACTTCTACTTGTGTGTAAAACGGACGCAGGAATGCACACTGCAGTTAGAATGCACATTTTGCCGCAAAGATTCAATAAGGCTGAATGCCAAGCACGTCCCGCTGCCGTAACTTAGGCTAAGTTAGTTTCTGTAAACAGCTAATATTGCAAATGAGCTTGACACTTGACTCGATTACCATAAACTGCAGTAAACCGCAGCAAAGTGCAATGCTTAAGTAATTTTAGCACATAAAGATTTGCCCGGTGGTCGTTGAAATTCAAGAACCCATTTTGTTTTTGTTCTAAACTTTGTGGCGCTGGTTGTTTGTAACCAGAATTAAGTGATATTGTAGCCTACATACCGCTACTTATAGTCATACCTGGGATAACTCGGGGCAAGTTCTAGGGATTTGATATCGATAAAAAAGATGTCGATATAATTAAATTAATACATGTGCACATTCTCGATTACTGTAAAGAGGTTCGATGTCATATCTGATATCAAGCCTCTTAAGATAATAAAAGTATGCGGATGTCATTTCAATCAAAATGACAATATACTGTCAGTACCAATCATATACGTACGATTAGCAGTTTAAAGTAGATATTTTCAACTAGACGGAAATCATTAATACCGACGAATATTTAAAAAATATTGATTGTATATTATGAAAACTGTTGTAAAATAAACAAATAAATATACGTGTTAATTTGTTTATTTTTTATCTAAAAATGAGGAGAAAATAAGTAATACTTATTTATGTCGAATAACATTTAGATGTTGGCAGTACCTAACATCGATGTATTTTATATCGATAAAATATTTTGCTACATCACTTTCGTACAGATGCCCCGAGTTATCCCAGGGGCCCCAGACAAGATGCATTACGCCAACTCGCTTTTCTGTTCGTTTCGTTTCTAAACCAATCGCTTCACTTGTAGATGACGTGATACGAAAAGTCACGTGATCTAGCAGTGACGCGATTGGTTTAGAAACGAAACGAACAGAAAAGCGAGTTGGCGTAATGCATCTTGTCTGGGGCCCCAGGTATGCTTATAGTATACAATTTGAAAATCGATATATCGCACCTACAGAACAATAGTGACCTAATTCAAAATTTCATTCCTAAAACCATCACGTGTGGCCATTGTGATCATTTCCCTTCTCCCTGTCAAACAAAGTCCTTTGGGATGATGCATGGATTGGATGATGTGATGATATCCTGTTGTTGAAAATGAATATATCGTTCAAATATAATTAAATGTGGTTATTGTGCAAATTGTGGTTACAGAGTTATCAACAAGTTTTTGGAGTTGTTGGTAATTCTGTAGCTCTGCCTACCCCACTCTGGGAATGAAGGCGTGAAGGTATGTATGTATGTATGTATATAATTAAAACCAAATAATTTGTATTCTCAATAAAAAATCCCACTTTTCATGGATTTGTTTCAGACCTGATAACTCTTGATTTAATAAAGTTTTTATAATTGATTTAACCAATAAACGCATACAAACAGTTATATTTAATTCTATAACAGTTTTGTTAATTTTGTACGCGGATGTGAACACTCACACGACCATCTCAGCAAGCCCTTTGCGTTCGCACATTGCATATAAATTAACATAATTACTGTCTGTATGTTGCGACAGGCGCCTAATGTCCTGTTATTGCACTAGACATATAAATATGTATTTTAATGACATTGAGAACGTGAGAAATAACACGACGATAAAATATGTGGGACATGTCAAGTCCGCACAATGTATTACGTAAAGTGAGACCGCCGCCGCCCATTCTGAGGAAAACGCATTTTTTTTCATAATAATATAATACTTAGATCAACTTATCGAACAATTACATAATAACTTCCTGACATGTTTAGAATAGAATACGAGTAGAAATAGTTATTTGTTCAACAAGAGAGCAAAGTTGGTTTTTGCTGCGAGTTATGATTCAAAGATACGAGACGTAAAAAACTTTGGTCTCGTGTGAGACATACAACTTTTCACCTCAGCAGCGAGAACAACACAGCGTGAAGCTGGTAGGGCCAACGCAGGTCTTCCGTTGTGACCGTTTGGTGAATACACGACTAAATAACGACACGATCGCATATGCATCAATCACAAGCATTTTTGCAAAATACTAATAAAATAAAAAGTGGAAAAAATAAACATGAAACAGATAAAACCTGTCACTCAACTTGATAATGCCGTAGTGCAAACACAACTTTATACAGCTTTATGTAGTCTGTGGCTTTAAAAAAAACCTAACTAGGCCTTGTCTATGGCTATTGGCTACAATAATCCCGCTATTTTTGAAATGCGTTCTGTAACTGCCCCCGCGGTTTATGTCACGAAATTAAAGATTGTTAAAACGATAACAAAATTATGTAGATACATGATAAACTTCTTATTTTTCATTAATTTTGTCTTCAAAACATTAAATAAAAAAAATGATTGTACCTACTGTATAAAATAGTTATAATAAACACATTTCAAACTTTAACAGATACTTTTATTTGCAATTTTACGGTTATGTGTGCATCCGAACGTGCGATTCTTTTTGGGCCTACTATGTGTGGAATTTGAAAATCGAACTTCGAATCAAGTTGTTTCTATCTCTCGCTTTTTTCCTATCGAAGTGAAAGTGACAGAACAAAGTGAAGTTCAATTTTTTCGAATGTTGTGAGTAGCCCCAGCACTGCTCACGGCATTTAAAAAAAATAATTAAAAAGCTACTTTGCCTCTCGCTCGCAGCAAAATTGAATTTTGCTCACTGTTTTTAAGCAGCAAAACCTGCTTGTTTGAGCTGCTGAGGTGAAAATATATTTTTCATTTTTGACGACGCGTTGGCCTAGTTGGTAGTGACCCTGCCTACGAAGCTAGCGGTCCTGGGTTCAAATCCCGGTAAGGGCAGATATTTGTGTGATGAGCGCGAATATTTGTTCCCGAGTCATGGGTGTTTTCTATGTATTTAAGTATATATTTCTCTATATACATACATACATAAACTCACGCCTTCATTCCCAGAGTGGGGTAGGCAGAGCTACAGAATTACCAAGCACTCTTAAATAAGTTGTTGATCATTCTGTAGCCACGTTTTGCACAATCAGGCTAAGATGTTTACCAGTGTATTAGTGACAGGTTGCAAGCCCATCGCCTAAGAGTACTAGAAGCCTTTATTATTCCCTTAGTCGCCTCTTACGACATCCACGAGAAGACATGGAGTGGCACTATTCTAACCCGGTGACCACACAGGTATTTCTCTATATAAGTATGTTTATCGTTGTATGTACCCATAGTAGAAGCTTAGAGCTTAGTTTGGGGCTAGGTCAATTTGTGTGGGATTGTTTCCTGATATTTATTTATTTAACTTATTTGTATAAATGCCTTTATTTAATTTAACAGTATGAAATGTCCCATGCCGGGCAAGACCTCCCTCTCTTTCTCCCACGAATCCCTATCTAAGGCAGTCTTCGACGTCTTAGGAACAGCATCCTATCACCAGTCTGAAAATTTTGTTTCCTGTCTCATTGGTCCGAAACTTTATAAGGTAGAGAAAATATATTTTTCTACACTATTTAACAATTAAAAATAATATACCTACAGAAAGCTGAGCTTAGATTTGTTAAATAACAATCCAGGAATAATAAACGGTTTCAGAAAAAAACAATCTTACTTATGAAATTTTAAAGAACACCCTATATTTCTACGGATAATGGTCACTTGCACGAAAATAATTGTGTCTAGTTTTAAGACTAATATTTAAATCTACATTCATCATTTTCTTTTATTGCTGCAAGAGGTCCGTAATAGTTTAACAATATACCAATTAAAACTTTAATCCTCAGACAACGACTAAAAGAACTCTACTAGACAGACCCCCCCCCCCCCCCCCTTAATTAATGACATATAATTAGGTGTACCCTAATCTAGAACCATGTTTTCACCACCTAAAGATTTAAGGTTCCAGACCCGAATTTACGCGCTAATGTTTCCAAGCCCACGCCCCACAAGTGGGCCCAGATCGCGTATGAAGTCATTAATAACTGTTAAAACACTAATCCACGATGAATCATGCGTACGCGCCGGTGCGTTACGTTTTAAACTCGAAATTAAATCACTTCATAATCTCTGGAAGTAACTGGATATCACGATATTTTAAATCCTGTGACTTAATAAAAGGCATTATCAATATGGGGATTTTATTGCTGATATTAAGCTATAAAGTCATCATAAGGTACCTACTTAACGTCACATAAGTGATTGAGATTTTTGGATAATGTTACGATATAATGCGGTTGTAGTAAGTACACTAATATTATTAAAATATTGGATATTTAAGAACTATACGACTTAACGGGATTAAATAAAGCCAAGTAAAGTTTTAAAGAATTTGAAATTCAAACTCATTTTACGATAAGTGCTTTATTAATAGATCCTTTTATCATCAAACACTACAAACAAAAAAAAAATACATTAAGAGAAATCGACTGTCAAAATAATATTTAGTTTGGGATACTTTCGCGTTTTCTGTTGAAACAAATTTTACAGTAAACGTGAAAATAATTAGCGTGCCTATATTTTCTTGTATTATCTGGTCCAGTAATTGTCTTACCCCCTTACTTATAAACATGGAATAAGCTTGGAATAGTTTATGGCATGCTTTGTCTTTATCTGTAATTGTGAAATTTGCATCTGACAGAAAGTGACAAAGCATGGCATAAACTATCCCAAGCTTATTCCACGTTTATAAGTAAGGGGGTAAGGCTATTAATATTTTACTTGTGGGAGGACCTTGTGCAGGGTCTGTCCGGGTTGGGACCACCATCTTATCCATTAACCTACCGCCAAGCAGCAGTGTTCGCATTGTTGTGTTCCGGTTTGGGGATAAGACGGCCGGTGAAATGACTAGCATAGAGGCATTCCATCTTAGTCCTCAGGGTTGGCAACGCATTTGCAGTCTTGTGAATGCGAATGTCTATGGGTCACAGTTTCCACTTACCATCAGGTGGCCTGTGTGCTCGTGTGCCTACCCATGCCATAACAAAAAGCATCATTGCGTAACGCAGCCATCGTGCATGGATCCGACAAACGAAGTGAGTTTCAATAGTAACACGTTACTAAAGTGCTCAGTGTTGCAACACTTGCGCGGATTGATCTATTGATTCATCTTCTTAATATTTCGCTTGTTCATATTTTTATGACTCATTTGGCGTTAGTTAGTTGATTTAAGAGAAACCTGAAATTATTATCAGGACAAAAATCACTTCCTATCGCTTAAATTAAGTATGATCCCATCCGTTAAGGATATACATTCACAAAAATCCTCTATTCCACCAATATTATTTCACCATTTTGACAATGACAGGTGACATTTTGGTGTACATGGTGCTGCTTATATTAATCCCAGTGATTATAAACTCCGCAATGTATACCAAATCGTCACTTATCACGTAGCTTGGGATATTAAAATAGGGGACAGGTATCTTTTTCTTTACTAACATGTCGAACTGGTAATTTTGACTGTGCGAATATCTTTTAAATATTCAATTTCCATATGAAATTGACCCAATAGTTCGTTTTTGGCGGTAAATTTGTTTATATTAAAATTGGTCTCGTCTCATCTCGTTTGTAGACGAGTACAAGGGTGTTTTATTATTTTCATCACACTTGCACGTAAACAGTATCTAAACATACAGGTTAACTTGGCCGCAATGCCCCATATAAAACCCTCGACCTTTCTTTTTACCATGAAACCCAAGGTCGGTAAGTATTTTTTATTTTAATGTTATTTAATCAGGAAATACAGGAATTTCATTGCAATCTCTCTACATGTTACTTAAATACTCAATTAATGTTCTTAATAACCGATTTTAATAGTTTTCTGTAACAAAACGTCGTTTTTTTTTACACTCCTTCAGGGCTGTATATATGTAGGTATAACTACGTAAGTATTTGCCCTTAACGTTTCTGAACGAAACATTTTTATAATCTGTGGAGTCCGCCAGCCATCCGCTTAAAAAAAGTTCAAGTAATTCGTAATAATAGTTGTGCTGACTTGTATATTTATTTACTCGCAAATGTGATGAAAAACATTGTATGTTTCACGGGCGGTACGGGAATTACGAACCTCGACTCAGAAAGCCCTCAGTCTTCGACTTCGGGCTTCTACTAGAGCCTCGATCGTAATTCCTTACTTACCGACCTTAATACACAATGTACTATTTTATACCATACACATCATTTTACCCATTGACTTGTACTATAAGTGCTAGAGAACGATAAACATATTTATAATTTTATAATGAACTAGCGATCCGCCCCGCTTCGCTTCGGATTATGTGCATTTTCACTCGTATATAAACCATTTCGTCGGTAATACTGCAAAACTGCGTAAGTAACATTTTTAATAAGGAGCAAAATGCACCTTTTTAACAATATGGTAGGGTTTATTTTGCTCTATCATAAATTTGTTATTTACGCGGTTTGGCAGTATCACCGACGATTTTACTATAGATACAATCTTCCTCTTGTATCTATCTATTGCAATCGAATTTCGCCCAATTGCAAATATTTCCACTAATAATTAGGTCAAAAAAGGAAGGTATACCTATAGGTTTAGGTTATGTTCGTTTTGCAGGGGGCCCGAAGGGCCAAACCGCGCAGAAATAGACACTTTTAAACTAATTTCTGGAATGGTAAAAATGCGTCAGAGAAAAACAAGCCTGTAAAAAAACACGATTGTAAAAATTAAGATGGAGAAAAAATAGGAATGGAAATTCGGCAACCAATAAAATCTGATTTTTGGAAATTGAGTGCCACACTCAAAATTACTTAGTTTGAAAAATCTAAGCGATTGGTGGGAAGCGATTTTGTTTAATACCTACTAGTTATGTAAAGGTAAAGAAAAGATATCCTTAAATACCTATACAGAAAATAACCATGACTCAGGAACAACCTTTTTATACTAAAGCTAACCTCAAAAATATAGGTATCTTATATTTAATTCGATATGGCTTAGAAAGATCAATGAAGCGTCCGCCAGTGGTCGTGTACAATGAAAGCCTTTTCCGTTATCACTATCGCTTGCGCCGGCGCAGGGGCAAACCGGAACGCGCGGCCTTCAACGGTCAAGGCCGCTCGCTCTCAAGGACAGTGCAAGTATCAAGATCAAGATGCTACTCGCATGCGATTTTTTAAGCTCACTAGCGAACCGTTACTGTTGCACGTAACACCGTGATGTGTACGCGGCTCTAGAGCCTGTTCTACACTAGGAGCTCGTTACTTTAACTGCTACGGGTAAAGTTGATTTGTTATATGTATTTTCTAATATTTTTATTTTCTCGTATAAAATAATCCGATCGCCTTCTTACCCCATACACATAAATTCTGATATTTTTAATTTCTTGTATAAACATTTCCGAACTCCTTTTGTGCTATTCCAAAAAAAAAAAATGTCGGAGCTCCGCTTCGTTGAGCTCCTACTTTTGGGTGTTTATGGCCCTCCGGGCCTGATATAAAAATGTACCTAACCTAACCTACCAACGTATTACGATGTAATTACTATTGGGAAATATTCGCTATTATGACAAAAATGTCTTCTGTGAAAATGATCTAACAAGACAAATACATAGCAGTAAATATGTCCATAGGAAAAGAAAGTATCTAAGATTCTTAAACAAGAAAGTAATTATAACTGCGATCAACATTAATAAAAGGTGTTCTGAAAAATAACAAGCTTAATAGAGGTTTGTTTCAAAACATATTGTTTTCTGTTTTCCTTATTTACTGAGAAAATAAATAAACAAATTACTGCTAATCGCTAAAGAGTATAAAAGCCATACGTACTACGTCAAAACTACCAATCGCTGACCAAACCTAGCGACTGAGACATACGTTGGTCAGTGGTCCATATAAATTCACACTAAACAGTGGGTCGCTCCGGCGCCGGTCGCCGTTGCTTATTGCGGTCGCCAGTCGTGGTCGTGGACATCGAAATTATACCTTAAGTTATTACAATAACTTAGTGGATAACTAAGAAACCGACGTGCGTGCATGACTCGATGTATGAATGTTGAAGAAGCGAAAGAAATTTGTCAAGATCGTAGCAAGCGGAAAGAAGTGGTCTCTGCCTACCCCTCTGGGAAACAGGCGTGATTTAATGTATGTATGTATGTATAAGTCTATGACTAAACCTATAATTTTATTTTCACCTCAGCAGCTCAAACAAGCAGGTTTTGCTGCTTAAAAACAGTGAGCAAAATTCAATTTTGCTGCGAGCGAGAGGCAAAGTAGCTTTTTAATTATTTTTTTTAAATGCCGTGAGCAGTGCTGGGGCTACTCACAACATTCGAAAAAATTGAACTTCACTTTGTTCTGTCACTTTCACTTCGATAGGAAAAAAGCGAGAGATAGAAACAACTTGATTCGAAGTTCGATTTTCAAATTCCACACATAGTAGGCCCAAAAAGAAACGCACGTTCGGATGCACACATAACCGTAAAATTGCAAATAAAACTATCTGTTAAAGTTTGAAATGTGTTTATTATAACTATTTTATACAGTAGGTACAATCATTTTTTTTATTTAATGTTTTGAAGACAAAATTAATGAAAAATAAGAAGTTTATCATGTATCTACATAATTTTGTTATCGTTTTAACAATCTTTAATTTCGTGACATAAACCGCGGGGGCAGTTTCAGAACGCATTTCAAAAATAGCGGGATTATTGTAGCCAATAGCCATAGACAATGCCTAGTTAGGTTTTTTTAAAGCCACAGACTACATAAAGCTGTATAAAGTTGTGTTTGCACTACGGCATTATCAAATTGAGTGACAGGTTTTATCTGTTTCATGTTTATTTTTTCCACTTTTTATTTTATTAGTATTTTGCAAAAATGCTTGTGATTGATGCATATGCGATCGTGTCGTTATTTAGTCGTGTATTCACCAAATGGTCACAACGGAAGACCTGCGTTGGCCCTACCAGCTTCACGCTGTGTTGTTCTCGCTGCTGAGGTGAAAAGTTGTATGTCTCACACGAGACCAAAGTTTTTTACGTCTCGTATCTTTGAATCCCTCGCTACGCTCAGGATTCTAACCTAGAATCACTCGCTACGCTCGTGATTCAATTATAGAATCCTTCGCTTACTCGGGATTCAAAATCATCACTCGCAGCAAAAACCAACTTTGCTCTCTTGTTGAACAAATAACTATTCCGCCTCCGCTGTCATTAGTCAATTGTCTAGATCACTGATAAACTTATCAAAAGTATTGTTTGCATCAAACAGCCTTGCGATTTGCGAGACCGTCAATCATATCACTAATCTATAATTGATTATGATTTGATTGTTATGGGAACTAGGCATTTGCCTCCTATTTCATCTGCATATTATGTATTAATAGCCTTGCAATTTGCTGAGGTGTCCCGTATCCTCAGCCTTACAAATATCTGACCAGCGTAAATAATTTAAAAAAACATGGTAAGAGCATGTGGGACCAGGCTCAGGGTAGGGTTATGAAGCCATTAGCAAAAAAAAATATCTCCCAAAAATATTAAGTATTACCTAAAAAAAAAAAAAAAATACATTTATTCAGTAAGTAGGCCGCACGGGCACTTTTACACGTCAAGAATCTACCAGCGCTTCACAAGAGGAGACCACTGCTGAGAAGAAGCGCCGCAAGAAACTCAGCAGTCAGTCATTTTTTTAAATATATTTAATATTACAATGGTACTACTTAGTCTAGCATTATATAAATCTATAAATAGCAAATTAAAAAATATTTCAAATATCCTGCGTAGTTTCCGCAGGAAAACACACCAAAATCTTAAGATAAAAGGAAAAAAAGAACTCCTACGTATGTGTATATAAGACGGTGCAAGATGACCACATAAGATTGATATGTTTTCCTACATCAACGGTGTCCCCCAGACAAGATAAAGCTTTTGAATTTGAAAAAATAAATAAAAAAAAATTGATTAAGTTTCGGGTTTAGGCCAAGCATTTTTGTCTATTATATAGTCCTCGATCCTATAATACGCTTTAGACATTAACGACTTTTTCAAGTAATTTTTGAGTGCTGGAAAGGGTAACTTTAATACTACCTCAGGTAATTTATTATAGAAATGAATGCATTGACCAACAAATGATTTATGTACTTTACGGACGCGGAATACCTACATAGGTACAAGTATGAAGTAATTTTCTAATGAAAGTTATTTGGTTACACTTAAGTTGGCTGTATCTTAGGAACCCATAAAGTCTATTGACTCGTGGTAGTCTTCCCAGTTTTTTTTTTCAAAATTTATTTAACAGTTTTGGTGACCGAGTCTCTGAATTAAACCGAGGACTGACGTACCCGGCGAAACTATAGGCCTTTCTTGCTGACTACGGAACCCGAAAAACTTACCCCAGGTTATTTTAAGTCATGCAATAAATCCTAGCTAAGGTCTGCCCAGTTATAGAAACATCCAATTTATTTTATGCCTCTTTCTACCTTGGTCAATTAAATAGTATCAGGTTTCCTAATATTCTAATCGGCGTCAGTAGAGCTTACACAAACCAATCATCAAATCAATTCCAGGAGCACACTCTTGCGCATGGTCGTGACCCAATGATCGGCGCTCCGCGATGATCGCGCCAATGATAAACACTTCCGGCTGTCACAAGGTTTGTTTTGATTGGTTGTAACAGCTGTTCCTTTAGCCAAAAATAACAAGAGTTTCCCTTACAATTTGTTGCTTTTTATAGCGTTAAAGGCAAACGAGTAGACAGACAACTTAATGGTAAATGGTTACCGTCGCTAATAGAAGTAAGCAAAGTCAGGGGCACAGGTAAAGGCTACCCATTATAGGCCAGCGGTCTCATTTGGGACCGTATGTCGTGTTTGAATAATAATATGTGCTTTATTGTACTATACATTAGAATTCATAATAAATTGAAATAATCAAATGGTACCCATTTTTTTATCGAAACACCTTTCGACAAACGTATCGTTACGCAGAATTTTCATTTCATCAAAAGGCATTTGTCGTTTGCTTAAATTTTTTTGCTGCCACAAGTCAAAAAATATCATGGTTTAATAAAATTTTACAATGATGGGTTGCCTAAATAAATTTGTCTTTGTCTGTGCCTAATAATTTGTGTTCGTGGAGTTATTGGTGCGAATTCCTCAAACTGTTCACTCTGTGTTTAAAAGTTCTAAGGTCCATGTAAAAAACAAAGCAGGAAACCCGATAGGCCTGCGAAAACTCAATGTCAATCTAAGAGCTGCTCTCACTTGCGACGAGCTGTCCTTAACTTGCCTTATCCATCTCTTTCCCAATATCCCATCTAGATCTCCTTTAGTAACTTTTAATCAAACAGTTTCTGTAAGTCCCTGTCCAAGTTTAACTAAGCAGCACTGCAGCGAAACGCTAACGTAAACGATTTTTGAAAATTTACTTATCGTATGGAATTGTCGCAGGCGCTCGTCGCGACCATCTGACATCTTACGTCAATCCTACATATTTTTGATAACAAAAACGAAAGCCGAATGTAACTATCAAATCAAAACATCTCATTATTACTCTTAACTTAATTCGTGATTGCTTTGCCCTTGTACGAATGTAACAGTAGCTTGCCAAAATTACTAGCATTTCTAGGTCTCACTCTCCAAAAACCGCTAAAACAATCATCATTTAAAACGCTGCTCTACATTTTCCATCCGATTCTCATGTCACTGTCATAATTATAATAATGCGAAAACTGATTGAGAACAACTTGCCAGTTGTCCAGTGCTGGGAACACCAGTTATTGTAGCCCAGTGAGCCAAATTCAAATTTGATACGTTCTGCAAGTGATTCTCGCTTCACACCAAATTACGTGGCATTATGAAATTCGCAACAACAATTAGCTTTGATATTTTTTAAGGTCAGTCGTTTATAGGTTTATGTAGGCCGCAGGGAGACTTTTAAACGTCAAAAATCTACCAACGCTTCCCAAGAGGACACCACTGCTGAGAAGAAACATCGAAAGAAATTCAACAGTGAGCCATTTTTAAATAGTGACAAATTCAACGGATTTCGTATCAAACAAAAATAAACACACAAAAGAGGTTACTCCTGTCCTGTTGGACAAACCTCTACTTTTGCTGATTGACGTTCGAATTACGAATAAGCAAGACAACATCGGCTTGCCGCTGCCGGCTTAAACATCTGTAAACATAACATTTTCGCCACTTGAAGCCAAGTAAAGTCATGGCCAATAAACATCCAGTACGCGAGCAGGAACTTACTAGCGCAGACCATATTAAAGTCAAATTTTGAGGAATGCCTTGATCACGCAGCATGTTTAAACGCTAGCAGACAAATAGTCCTGCTAAAGACGCACCTTCCAATCAAAAATACCTTTTACAATGTATTGATATGTGGAAATTTAGATGCAATTATGGCACCGGGAAGCTTCGCATTGGCGACCTGTCCCATATAAGGAGTGGAGCCGGCGCGCAACCTCGACGCGCGCGCAAGGCCGCAGGGTGACTGACTCAGGCGCACAAACAACGCAAACAAGCTTAAGCCTCTATCAACCGTTAAGGCAGTTAAGACCTTTCTCTTATGTGTAACAATTCACACTACACAGTAGATTTATTACCAAGATATCCCTAAAAGGGGTTAATACGGAAGAAAAAAATGCTTTTAATGCTAAAGGGGGCTGATGAGGTTGTTACATATTCAGTTCGTTGATGGATGGGTTTGGCGAGGAATGTATGGGGATGGCAGCTGTCAATACGGACGCTTTTGACGTGTGTGATTCACATACAAGAACGCATGAGTATATTTTAAAATGTTTTAATTTGCGATTTGTTATGTGCGCTTACAAGAGAGTCCCTAAACATAAAAAAATGAATATGAGATGGCAATTTATATTGGATGGATATAAAAACTGTGGGGTTAAAACAACCGGTGAGATTACTAGCATAGAGGTATTCCAACTTAGTCCTTAGTCTTAGGATTGCAGTCTTTTGATGTAGCCTTGACAATGGTAAAGTCTATGGGTTACAGATTACTTACCAGTGGCTTGTATGCTGAAAATATCCTTACTTATTAATATTACAAATGCAAATGTGTGTTTGTTACCACCTCAACCGATCGACGTTGAATTTGTTACAGAGATACAGAGAATAGCCTGGAGACCAAAAATTTTGTTTTTAATAGCCATCTAGCAAGGGTCTGGCTGAAAACCAGCGCTGCGGCGTGTACGCCTTTTCTATATTTATTATATTACCCTATTAATTAAATTATTGCCACCATGTTTAACTTGTGATGTTGAATAGAGATTTTTGACATTTGTCACTTGTCATTTTGTCACCTTGTCAGTTTGTCACCTTGTCATTTTGTCACTTTGTCATATTTTGTCAATAGATAATTAGGCAGCTTTCAAGGAAATAGCCAAGACGGCTACTAACTAACAAACCCATGCGAATGTCTATGGGTCACAGTTTCCACTTACCATCAGGTGGCCTGTGTGCTCGCTTGCCTTCCTATGATATAAAAAAAAAAAAAAAACCCAGTTAAAAGTAGATCTAAAAGTGTTACCTTTTAGATCTGCCCAACACTGCCCACCGCCCCATATGGAACACGCATTACATATCTCAAAGGCTCAGTGGGCAAGGCGATGCGGCCAAGGTGCAGGTTCAATCTTGGCCCGTCAATTATTAGTATTGTTACAACAACCTTGTCCATTTTCAAATCAGTTCCGCTCCAAACTTGCATGTCCTTTGTGTAGTTGGCTTTTAGGGTAATAGTGAGATCGTTTTGTACGAAGGTTTGAGTGAGGTCGTGAGGTTTTAGGTGACTTTTGACCTTACGTTGGAGCTGATTGACCCTTAAGAGTAAACATTTGCTTGAAATTTGACCTTAGGTAAGTAAGTTCCTTGTCAAAGTTTGGTTCGCGAGAATCTTGAAATGTTGCTTACATGTTGATGACTCGAGGGAAAGGTTGATTGGGGATGATTGTAAAAAAATGGCCACTAATGTGTTATATTATGTAGGGTTAGGATTTTGGTGGCATATCGTGGTCCATGGAGTCGCTATTTCCTAATTATTATAATACATGAGACTTTGATTTTGACCTTCAGTATGGTCATATTTTAAAATGAACTAAATATTTCTTTTGTTGAGATATTTTCCATGCCAAAATTGTCTATGTCAAAATAAAAGTGGTATATATAAATAGGAAATAGCGACTCCATGGATTCTATTTAGGACAACGATTTGCCACCAAAAGTCCTAACTCTACTTATATGTTATATAATGCTATTCAGCGGCATATTTATGTATACTAGCTTCTGCCCGCAACTTCTTCCGCGTAGATTTCGAATGTCGTTATTCCCTCGGGATAAGCATTTTAAATTTAATGTGTTGACTTTGACTGATAGAGTATAGATTGTTTCATCTCATACTGCTCTCGTATTGTTACTAATTGCTAAAGAAATATTTCTATGATGTAGACGAGGTTGTTAATTAGTACTTAAAATCAAGTATAGATGTAGTTAATTAGGGTTTATTTTATAAGCATTGTCAAATATAAATTAATTTATTTTATTCATGTGCATGTTGTAAAAATGTGTTTTTAATTTTTAATTTTAATTGGAATATTTCCGACGCAAATGTATTTGTTAAATGGAATAAATAAAAATAAATAAAAAAAATGAAACGTCCGGCTGTGGGCCTGTTTTCCTAATCAATGCATTAAAAAAGTACATCACAATTCTGATTTTAATTGAATTTAAGAGGATGTTGAGGCTTAAAATTTCCATACAAAATGCGATAACGTTTCGCTCCCCTTAAAGTTAGTACGATTTTTACGATTTTTGAATGTAGGTAGATATATTAAAGCGAAAAAAAAATCGTTGGTCTTAGGTGAGTTTTTAACCTATATCTCCTCTGGCTATCCGGGCCGATGCAGGCGCATTGACACTTAAGTATGGCACCAAAACCCTACTAGAGATTAAAACCACGAAATTAGTGATCGCGATTACATGACGTGTGCTGGGAAAGACCCAGACAGTTTATGTACTTCTTTATTTAATTGTATTATTAAGGAATTTGATGCCTGCTTTAGTCTGAAAAAGGTAAAAGTCAAGCAAGGTACGAAATTTTGTGACTGGGCTACACCAGCGATTCATGAAAAGAGGTACAAATTATATGAGTTGTATGCTATAAGAGCTGTCGATCATAGGCCTGAGTTTCTAGAGTACGTTAAAAATTATTCTAAGGAATTTAAGCAGATTTGTGCTGCCGCGAAGTCCCAGTATTATTCGAATAAAATTTGCAAATCTGATAACAAGATTAAAACCGTCTGGAAAGTAATTAACACGGAAACTGGTAGAACTAGAATTAGAGACCCGCACTACAGCTTGCGAGTTGACGATACTCTAGTAAACTCGGACCTGGATGTAGCGAAAGAATTCGAGCGGTTTTTTACGAACATACCTTTAGAGACCACTAAATCTTTACTATCATCTCCTGATAAGGCTGAAATCTTATTAAGATCTAATGTTAAGGAATGCACGAATATTTTCAAATTTTACCATGTCACCTCTAAAGTTGTGATTAAAACGTTTAGGTCTCTTAATATCAAAAAGACTGAAGATCTTTGGGGCCTCTCTGTTACAGTACTTCAGTCCATTTTAGAGTCAACTGCGCCTTACCTAGCTACCATGTTTAATAAGTGTGTCGATATTGGGGTATTCCCTGATCTGATGAAACATAGTAAGATCATACCCTTGTTTAAGTCAGGGACAAAATCAGACCCCACAAATTTTAGACCGATTTCGATACTACCAGCTCTAAGTAAAGTTTTTGAGAAATTAATTCTTAATCAAATATCGTCACACTTTAATCAGAATAAGCTACTTCATAGCAGTCAATTCGGATTTACCAAGGGACGATCTACAACTGATGCCGGTTCTACTTTAATAAAACATATATTTGATGCCTGGGAAAAATCACTAGATGTTATTGGAGTTTTTGTGATCTGTCCAAGGCATTTGATTGTGTTGATCATGTTACGTTAGTGCGAAAGTTAAGCCACTATGGCATCAAAAACAATGCTCTTGATCTTATTGCTTCCTACCTCGCGCACAGAACTCAGCGGGTAGACATTAACAGAACACAATCCTCTGGGTCATCTGTAGCTATGGGAGTGCCTCAAGGATCTATTCTGGGTCCGTTTTTATTTTTGATCTATATTAACGATCTCCCGTATGTAGTGCGCGATAAACATGAAATAGTCTTGTTTGCTGACGATACCTCACTAATATTCAAAGCGGATAGGAAACAGGATAATTTTAATGACATCAATGTTGCGTTGTCTACAATTGTTGACTGGTTTACAGCCAACAACTTACTTTTAAATGCCAAAAAAACCAAGTGCATTAAATTTTCTTTGTCCAACGTTAGGAGTATGAATGCGGATAGAATAAGACTGAAGGATGAGACACTGGAATTTGAAGGTAGAACAGTATTTTTAGGTGTCACTCTAGACTCGAAACTGCAATGGAGTGCGCATATATCCACACTTGCAAGTAAACTAAGTTCAGCGGCTTATGCGGTAAAGCGAATCCGACAAATTACTGACGTCGAGACGGCGAGACTTGTGTACTATAGTTATTTCCATAGTGTTATGAGTTACTGAATTTTACTGTGGGGAAGAGCGGCTGACATCCAAACCATCTTTGTATTACAGAAGCGGGCTGTACGTGCTATTTATCAATTGGGGTCTCGTGTTTCGTTAAGGGATAAATTTAAAGAAATCAATATTCTTACAGTCGCGTCTCAGTATATCTTTGAGAATATCATGTATGTACGCAAACACATACAAGAGTTTAGGCATAACCGCGACGTTCATAATTTAAATACTAGAAATAGGGATAAGCTCGCACTTCCAGGTCACCGTCTCCGTAAGGTAAGCACTTCGTTTGCGGGGAACTGTATACGTTTTTACAACAAGATACCATCTGAAATCGTCAATATGCCGTTCAATAAATTTAAGTCTCACATCAAGCGCTGCTTATTGGGTAGGGCTTATTACACTGTAAATGACTTTATTGGTGACCAAGATGTATTTTAGTAGTGTAAAATTTACAATATAAAATAGTGTCTAAGCTAATTTTGTATTCTAGCACTGACTCAGTAAGTCGACTGTGATTTACTAATTGTATTTTATATTTTCTACTCTTGTGTGTACAAGAAGATTTTAAATGAGAACACACTGTGATGTTTCTCGCCGGACAGCTGTTTCACACAATATTACTTTTGTTGTCCGGCAGCATGAGCATGTCATGCTCGCTCAAAGGTCTTTGCTTACGGCGGCGTCGTTGATCGGGTCGCCACTTTCCCGATCACATGGTTGAGAGAGGCGATGGCTGAGATACGCGTCATACTCGTGAACGGGTGCTGTTTGTGGGGTCCGGTCTGTTCACGTTTGCAAGGACTTGTTGTTCAATTTATTATCCAAGTTATATGGCTTTTGACGTAGAGACCTCGTTGTGTTGTTCTCATAGTCATTATTTTATTTTAAGGTTTATTGACCTTACATTTGTAAAAAAAATATTTTTGCTTGTTTTAAGAATTTATTGTTTATTACTTTATTACCTTAATATTACTTAATGTAACTTACTTTTAAGTATAATTATGTTTTTATGATTGAAAAAATGACCTTCTGCTGGAGTTTCTTGCGGCGCTTCTTCTCCGCAATGATGGTCTTGTCCGAAGCGCTGGTAGATTCACTGTACATTTCCGACGTGTAAAAGAGCCCTCATGTGGCCAATTTACTGAATAAATATTTTGAATTTTGAATTTTTTTGACAGACATTTCTGTTAAAATTAAAAAAAAATGTCGTAGATATTATGAAAAACTATGGTCTCTACGTTTTCCTTTCCAAGAATATATTTCTTAGCACGAAACAAATTCAAAAAACAAAAAACAAAATTTCATAATCAATTCAAAAATCGTCAAAAAAAACACCCTGATTTAGAGTGTAAGAAACGTTATCTTACCTAAAGCTAAATGTGTATGAAAAATATTTTATTTATTTGTTTATTGCATTTTTGTACAAAAGAAACTTAATTCTAGGTACAACCCTGTTAGGGTATTGCAACGCGTAAATTAATTATTATAACATTTCACTGTTATAAAACTTATAAAATAACTAATTAAGTAAATTGAAGTAAATCACTACATAGTATAAAACAAAGTCGCTTGCGCTGTCTGTCCCTATGTATGCTTAAATCTTTAAAACTACGCAACGGATTTTGATGCGGTTTTTTTTAATAGATAGAGTGATTCTTAAGGAAGGTTTATATGTATAATACATTCCACGCGGGCGAAGCCGCGGGCGGGTCGCTAGTTAAGTATAAAATAGCTAAATAACATAAAATAAGATCTCTGTATCTATAGTTTTTAACAAATTAAACATTCGCTATGAGTATTTAGTAATCTGTTAACACTATTTTTGTGTTAACACTTATTATTAAAACTATAATATTTATATATACTTATATATTTATGAGCTTGACTATGGTATTGTATTATTTATTTTAAATTGTCGGTCATAAATTCTTCAACAGAGTAGTAACATTTTATGATGAGAAAATCTTTAAGTTTTTTTATAAATAAATGGGTATTTTCTTCAATTTTTATTTTATTAGGTAGGTAGCTATTCTTGTAAATACTAAGTTTTGACAGCTACGCGATTTAAACGTCCCTTCACAATTCTCTTATTAATTATTCATACACGGAACCAAGGACAGCCGAATTAGTGAAACCCCGTCACCTGAGTGATGCCTCGTTTCTCTTCCTGCTAATCAAGCTGCGCGCGCGCCGGCGGCGGTTCTCATTGACTTGTCGCCGTGATCGATTATGTGCTAATTAAATAAACTGTCAGAGCCGAATCGAATCGCAACTGGATCTGTGTGAAAGTAACGTGTGAAGTATCGAGTTACGATTATGTATCTTTACTACTTTAGAAAAAACTCGTATCTGATATTCCGAGATGTATGTGTTTGAACTTAATCTCTTCACGTTTAAGTTTAAAATTGTACATCACGAAATTTGAGATACGAGTTTTTTTCAAAGCAATGACGGTATGTAGCTAGTTATTTCGATTGGTATTTTTTTCACAGCCATAACATATCGTACATACATACATACGTATCTTCACGCCTGTCTCCTTATGGGGTAGGCAGAGACTGGAACATCACGTGCACCGTTCTAAACATACAACTTTCGCTTCCTCAACATCCATCAACGCCTTCATGCACGTACGTCGGTTTCTGGTGCTTTTGATTATGGCCCTTATTCATTGTGAATCTGATCACTGTATGTGCGTCCAAGGCATCCCCAATCCCCTAACGACGACAACCCCCTATCATATTACGTAACTGTTTAATACACGGACACCCCCAATATAAGTGCTCGCCCATACTTGCAGAAAGGGGTTACCATGACATGGATAAGCAATTCAGTTTAGTATGTGTAAGGGACAGAGCCAGGGGCGTAGCTACCGCCGTATCTGCCTTATCAACAGGGAGCGAAACTTTGGTGCCGATGACAGGCGTATGACGTCAAGCTACATACAGAGTGTTTTTATCTACTAATAACTTATTGCCCTCTGTACTGTACCAATATTGACACTTGAGTTGAGACGGCCGGTACTTACAAAAAAGATAATTGACAGTCATTGTCATATTAAATAGAAGATTGTCCAAGACAATAACAAATTTATATTGAATTGTTTATTTCTGTGTAAGTTGTAAATATAACCGAAACATTATTGTTTCGCTTGAGCGAAGTCGCCATGTAGTTTGTACAGCCGTATTTGCAGAAGTTTCCTTTTATGATTGTAAATAATGAAAAAATGTTATATCAGCAAAAGTTAGCAATTTAGAAAAAAACAAAACAACCAAGCACATGGGATGTTACTCGTATATTAGAATTTTAAGCGTTCTGCATACTTCGAAATTTCATTTAAGTAATGTTTTTCATTTCCTTGTGTAAATAATATTTTTCATTAGAATTACATGCTCGAACAAAATATTTTATTCGTATCGTCTTTGCCATTATTTAAATATTTACATAAAAATAATAGAATTATTAATAATCTGTGCGGTGTCGCAATATTGTTCATAATAAAAGCATCCTATATGTGAATTTGCGTCATAATGACGTCACCGGCACCAAAGTTTCGCTCCCTGCTTATCAATTATACGGGGCCCCCAAGCCACGGGGGCCCCCGACGTGTGTAAGCAAATTACCTAAGAACTTCGATGGGAAATGAACGCCTATCAGACCTGACCTGTCATTATTGTCCATAGAGGCAGAATCTTTAGAAAAACTAAAGTCATCATCAGCTATAAATGATTTAATAAATCAGTTTGCCGAAAAAAAGGCAAGGAGAGTGTATATTTAATTTGAGTTGTTTGTAAATTTTTTGGAAAAAGAGACAAATAAATAATTATGATGAATAAATATTGCTTTTAATTTTATGCTAACATTTTTTTTTCTTTTGTGAGAAATCTTTACCCTTCATGAGGCCCCCAAAAAAATTTTTATACGGGGCCCCGCCAAGGCACGCTACGCCACTGCACACTGGACAGAGCATTAGCGTTTACACGTCTCTGTCTCTACGACAGGCCCCTCTTTATACAGGATGACTGTAAATCTATTTGAATGTAGTATTAAAGTAGTTAATCGTCTCTAAAATATAATAAACTAGCTGACCCGGCAAACGTTGTTTTGCCATGTATGTAAAATTTAGGGGTGCACCACCCTTAACATTTAGGGGGATGAAAAATAGATGTCCGATTCGCAGACCTAACCGATATGCACAAAAAAAATCACGAAAATCAGTCGAGCCATTTCGGAGGAGTTTAATTATAAACACCGTGACACGAGAATTTTATATATTAATAATTAGAAAGATATACCTTTCGATACACAGTATTTTCACTTAGCTTCTAGACTCCACCCTATACTATTTCCTATTAAATGTTACGAAGAAAAGCGGTCAATGACTGAGTAAACCATGAGAATAATGCTTATTTCGTAGTTCTGTAACATGATTGAGCTAACAGAGCGGCGTCTGCGCATCCGTCGCTTTGCCTTTTGTAGATGCAGGCAACGAGCGATTTCATAGATACGGAAGCGTAAGTTAAAATAGTTTTATTTAGTTGTTGAGCTGTTATGGCCAAGAATTTTACTTACGAGTACTTATCATTGTTTTTTCTTTCTTTATTTTGTAAATATTTAAGTAACTAATGCAAAAAAAAATTTTTTTCGCCAATTTACTGAAACTGAATGAAAGTTAAGTATTGTGTTTAAATAATAGTAAAATTATATCTTCAAGTTTGGTTTTCAAAATTAGCTATATATACTGTTGTTTCATTCATTAATTAACTTCATAATTATCTTAATTTAGTAATATGTCCTTATGAATTGTGTGTGGCATGTCTAAAGGAATCAAGTATGTGAACCCGAAAGATTTTATTTTTCACGACAAAATTAAAAAAACCGCATATTAAAGTTACAACAACTCCAATTTATTAGTAGGTACATACATACACACATTAAATCACGCCTGTTTCCCAGAGGGGTAGGCAGAGACCACTTCTTTCCACTTGCTACGATCTTGCTTGACAAATTTCTTTCGCTTCTTCAACATTTATTAGTAAATACCTATTATTTCAAATTTTCAACAAGGCTAATCAACAATTCTAGATGTATTAATCTTCCATTTGAAGAACTTCAATATACAACAAAATCCCGCTCTTGCCGCTAAGGCAGGCCAAAAACAAAACTCGAATAAACGGCTAGATTTATTCCGATCTAATTATAAATACGTCACATCTACAAAACAGTGTATCTAAGTGGACAATCTCCTAGGGATTACAATTACGCCATTGTCTCAGCGGATGACGACCTCACTGAGAAAATATCCAACTTATGTTATGTTATTACTAGACCCCGGTATCGGAGGTGCAAAATGGTAGCTGTCAAGTTCTTAGATATGGTTAGGTAGGGGTGGCTATGATTATATGTCAATAATTATAGCTATATGTCGATAATTATAGCTATATGTCGATAAATTTACTTTGCCATAATGAGAGTCTAGGACTTTAATTAGTCATGTTTATTTTATAAAACAGGACCATATAATTACAAAATGAATGTGTTAAACATTTTTCATTTTTAGAAGTAAAATTCTTCAATATTTCATCATTCATTACTAACAAATTATCATTATCTTCATAACACGAACCATTCATAAATTAATAGTTAATAAATGTCTCTTAAAGGGATATCGTATTGTTAATGAACGATCAGTTCTTTTTCAGTTTCTCTGCAATAATCTAGTGCAGTTCAACAATAAACTAGCGATGCATCCGATACCGATACCGATACCGATATATCGGCGATACTTCGGGTTAGCCGATATATCGGTATCGACGATATTTTTATGACCGATTCAACGATACTTTTTAATTTAAAAATGTAGTGTAAACAGCAGCAGGTCTTATTCAAACAGACTTGCGAAATCGCCTTTCTCCGAAAATTTTAAGATTACTTTGTTTTTTAAACAAAAATGTTATCAATGTTAATTTTAATTACTATTTTTTTTAATTATCTAATATTAACCTATGTATCTACTTCTTATATTAATAAAAAGAAATCTGTCTTGTGATTTATTTATTATGCCTTCATTTTTGAATTCACAAAAAGCGTATCGGTATCGGTATCGGTATCGCCGATATTTTTATAAGAGTATCGGTATCGGTATCGTATCGGCGAAAAGGCGTATCGATGCATCCCTACAATAAACCCAATATATCTGAGCCCTATTTATTTTTATTGACATTTCCGATGACAACGATTATCATGGATTCCAAAAAAACATGTTAAATTGTAGTCTTAAAACGGTATACTTAGGTACATATATAAAAAAAAATTGTACGGAAAAAGTAAGAATATCGATATCGACATCATGAATATTTTTACCCATCCATTTTGCACATTTAAGTTTAATGTCGTACTACACAAAATATGAGATACGAGCTTTTTCCAAAGCAATGACGATATACCAGTACACTTATTATAACGTCTATTTAAAAAAAGAAGATTATCTCAAAAAATGTTATCGCTTTTAGATTCGCGAATTAAAATTAAATGAGGCATGAAATGTCAGTTCACGGACGGACGGCTCACATCGACTGTTTTTTTAAGCTTTGGTTAAACTCAGTTACTTAATTCATTATGACAATAGACAAAATAAAAACTAACTTTAATAACTCTTGAAATAAAATTCGTTTTTTTTTTGCTGCGAATGTATATTTCTAAGCCAGGACAAAGTGATCATCATGTCCAAAATGTCCAATTGAGCTGATTGTACAGATGCCACAATGTTGGCAATGTTGCATATCGTCGGTGAAACTACAAAACCACGCAAGTAACATTTTAAATAAGAAGCAAAACGCACCTTTTTAAAAAGCCAGTAAGGTTTATTTTGCTCTATCATAAATTTGTTAGTTACGCGGTTTAGCAGTATCACAGACTAAATGAATTGTTGAAAAAAAAAAACAGCAAAAAGTTTCCTTAACAAATTTTACTTTTGACAAAAACTGAATGAAGAAAACAAAATTTATTTTATAAATGCAAATAAGATATTATTAAAAAACCATTCACAAAAGGAATGCTATTAGGATGTTGGGAAATTAAATAAATTAATAAAAAGTGTGCGATGGCCGGGAATCGAACCCGGATCAACTGCTTGGAAGGCAACTATGCTGACCATTACACCACCATCGCAACTGAAAGCACCGACAAAATATCTAATCAGTTGACGCTTAACTCAAAGGTCAACGTATTCTAATGACTCGCTGGTATAAAAGACATGATAAAATTTAATACGCACGTGTCATTTATTTTTATTATTATACTAATATTTTATTGTATCTGTCATGACAAATAAGGCGGTTTTTAGAAAGCAAAAGACATGAAAGACACACAAACCCAAGTAAATAAGCTTCATAAGCTAGCAAAACATGATACTAAGTAAAAGAAAATATTAATTCAGTTAATTATCTATCAAACACGCCGTAGCTGCAAAACGTGCTCTGAAGTGATCACGTCAAGTTCGTTGAGTTAAAGCTATCGCGACATCTGTCGGCCGTGAAAGAAACTATTCAGTTAAATCATATTGGACATTTTAAATGATTCATGGTTATTTAAAATGATGAATAAATATTACCGCCGGATACCATGAGATAAAATTAGATCAAAACGTATTCACGGTCGATATCTAACTTTTTAACAATAAATCAAAAATTTACCAACTTATTCAATTAAAGTACCAAAAAATCAGATGTAGATTTCCAGGAGCAAAAAAAAATGTAATTTTCAATTTTAGGCTGAGAGTTTTACAATTTCTCCGGCCAAACATAATTTTCCTGCTACGATCCATTGGACCACAGTAACCAAAGTAATTGTACTGCAAAATATTTCCAAATAATTGCTACATTTTAACGACATATATACTAGCGCCATCTATGACAATTTTAAGTAGTTAGATGACCTTTTATTACGGACAAAAGACCGTATTTGTCGGTCGTAACAACTAGGTAAGTTCAATTAACGAAGTAAACAATGTTGTAGCGCGCTTGCGCCTCCGGTGGATCGTGATCGGACATGCGCAGGGCGACCATGGCGTGAAAATTTGATGGACAGTGAAGGTATTCTTGTAACCTCCTAAGACTCTAATGTACTAAAACTACATAATACGGCCACAGAAATTACGATCTAGTGCAAAGGAAGTAAAGTGGATTTTGTTTTGATTTTTTGATATGACTAAAGATCAAATTAGAAAATTTTATTGTATTTCATTGACAAATTTCGTTATATGGTAGGCCTTGTTAGTAGGTGCTCGTTCTTAATATTAAAATAACGGTTAAAATTGGTTCATTTCGGTAAAAGATGCCAAATGTAAACGCTCTTTCAGTATTGGGAAAGAGTGTAAGTAAACATCGCAGCATAACTTGAGTCCCGTGTTCGTAGGAATTATGCCGCGTAAGGTACCAACGACCTTGGTAGAGCTGTGTCGAAGTTTGACCAGACTGAGACATGCATGAATGTATGAATTGTCAGCGAAGCCGGTGGCCAACTTTCACCTTTACAGACCGTTGTCAGTCGATAATTTTTTTTATGGTTATATTTTTGGACTTTATCACTAGCAATCATAGGACACTAAGGACACCTACACTAACCGCCTGTTTCACAATCGACAAGAAAAGCATATTTGACAGATAAATTTAGCGCTTTCTCTTACTTACACTTAAAAATAGACAAGGAGAGAGCCAACTTTAAATGGCAGATAAATTTACTTGTCGATTGTGAAACAGGCCCATAATATAATAAAACCGAACATTATTTTTTCATACAGTCATACTCATTCATTACATTAAATTTTTTTTTTTTTATATCATAGGATGGCAAACGAGCACACAGGCCACCTGATGGTAAGTGGAAACTGTGACCCATAGACATTCGCATTCACAAGACTGCAAATGCACTGCCAACCCTGAGGACTAAGATGGAATAATAAATAATAAATAAATATAAAATAAATATAAATGGCTCTATGCTAGTCATTTCACCGGCTGTCTTATCCCCAAACCGGAACACAACAATGCGAACACTGCTGCTTGGCGGTAGGTTAATGGATAAGATTGTGGTACCAACCCGGACGGACCCTGCACAAGGTCCTCCCACAAGTAAGTAAGTATAGTCCTACGGCAAGCCTAAAGCCATGGGCTCCCGCAGCGTTTGTCGCGACGTCACCCGTCGTAATTGGCCGGTGCACGACCGCAACTCACGCGCAGCTTTGCGGACAAATCAGTGTGCGCTAAGGTCTTGCGTCTTTACACACTAAGTTTTTATGTATTCCTAGGTAATACCTGTAGATTTGCTTAAAGCTTGTTTTATTATGGAAAAACGACGGCGGAGTTCATTAAATTTGTTTTCTACCCCACTATCACTGTTATTACGATTAAAAATAATGAAATTTCGACTGCCACCTCTCCACTCCTCTGGTACTCGTATTAATATTATTTGTATATAATACGAAACTGTGCCATTTTTCAGATGTCTTATGCAAGTGAGAATAAACATCTACATCTGTCAAAACTTATTCATTTTGAAATACAATTAACACCACTTCAACGAATAGGTTAGTTCTTGGTAATTTCTTGTACAGTCGCCATCAGATATATGGTAGCAGTCAAGGTACTCAAATATTACGGAGCAGCATTAAATTTCAATATATTAATTACGCTAGATAAGGTCTATAATATCGGCCCATATAATTCGTCATAAATTTAGGAGCAGTGACTTTTCAATAAATTCGTAACATACAATTAGGTAAAGATATCGGAACTTACAGAAGTCAAAAATATCGAAGCAGCCAGGATGATCATAAAGATCGGAACATTTATGGAAAATATACCTTAAGTCTGTGTCACATAGTTCATATTTGAATTCGTTACTACACTCATAGACCAAATTAGCGGAACATGTCACAATAAACCACTCTGTTCTTAATTCAAATTGTTGACAACATAATATTAATCATGAGTGTCTGAAACCTTATTTTAATGGGTCCATCGTAAAGTATTTTGAACTATGTGACACAGACTTAAGGTATATTTTCCATAAATGTTCCGATCTTTATGATCATCCTGGCTGCTTCGATATTTATGACTTCTGTAAGTTCCGATATCTTTACCTAATTGTATGTTACGAATTTATTGAAAAGTCGCTGCTCCTAAATTTATGACGAATTATATGGGCCGATATTATAGACCTTATCTAGCGTAATTAATATATTGAAATTTAATGCTGCTCCGAAATATTTGAGTACCTTGACCGCTACCATAATATCTGATGGCGACTGTACTAGTGATTAAAATTATAAATCAGATAAGCGATATCAATCCAAATATCCGGTACATAAGCAGTCGTACTGACACACATGTACACACACATACACACACACACACACACACACACACACACACACACATACACACGCGCACCCACTCACACACAAACAGACACAGCCGCATATGTACGTTCACTCACACGTATTTATTTATTCACTTATTCATGAAAGTACAATGTACTAATGGGTGGTTGTATGCAATTGTGTACAGTATTTTGGTTTTGGTTAATTTTAAATAGTGTGTAGTTATTACGGTGCGCCATTCACCTCTCCAGGTTTCACTGAAAACCAGCGTCACGGTGTATCTAAACAATAAATCGTGGCATAAAAAGCTAAGTGGAGACCATTTGGGCTTGATGCAGTTAAGGTATTATTTAGAATTTAAGTTGATTTAGTTAAGCAAATTGTATTATTATTACTATTTTTAACTTAAGTGCTTTAAGTGCCAAATAAATGTTATTTCATTTCATTTCGATATACTTTTTCTGATACTTTGAAATTTATGTTATGAACCCGACCTCCATATATGTATGTCGCAACGGCCTTTTTATCGTGATAACAAAAAATCTTAAATCTTAAAAAGTCCACCATACTAATAACTTCAAGGACCAATGTTGCAATATTCTAAAAACTCAAAGCAATCGCGATGTTTGTAATACTGACAAATTCTGAGGATAGCAGAATTACAATACGCCATTTGTCGGATTGAAGTGATTTAGCGCTTGGTGTCGCAACAAGGATTGTAAAGATCCAACAATAACTTTAAATGAATTATATCATAGGACAAGTAAAGTAAACTTTTTAAGGCAAGTTTTATTTGTAATAAATGATGTAACATACTCGTACAACTTAAGTTACACTCGTAAGCTACGTTAAAATAAATGCTGGACTTCCTGAATCTTAGTAAATATACTTTTTTAGGAATGACATTACAAAAACCGTTCTAAAAAAACTTTAAAAAATCATGAAAGAGAAAGCGAAATAAAAAGCAATCCACAAAAAAAGGTAAACGATAGATTTAAAACAAGCGGTTCTTAAACACGTATTTAAACTTGTCGGTATTGGAAATGGAGTCAATCTTCATAGTAAAGGTTTAACCCAACATTATCTTGCAACAAAGTATCAGTTATGATTTTCATCATCTAGATTCTTGGTGTAAACATAGCCCAGAGGCTAGGTTGACCAAGATGGCGAACCTAAGATCAACTCCGGGCACGACCTATGACGTCTTGCATCATTTAAACACTATTCATCATCTACACCGCTTGTAGCATCATGTTTAACTTACCTTTTACTTTATGTCTATATGCTTGATATGAATCGGTTTATTTTAATATTACCAAACCTATTAATCTTGCTGGTATTTATTCATGCATATGATCATCAAACATTTCTGTTCAACAATACATCACTCGATCGGTACATTTCTTATTATCTGATGCCTCTGGTATAGATTTAGGAGCGGCCTTGTTGCATATCCTGACCCCAATTTGCACTCGATCGGTACATTTCTTATTATCTGATGCCTCTGGTATAGATTTAGGAGCGGCCTTGTTGCATATCCTGACCCCAATTTGCATCCTGACTTCAACAGATAGTGATTGGTGAATCGGGTTCACTACGCAGTCCTACATTGATAGCAGTAACAGCTGGAGATAAGCGAATCATTGTGGCACAATATAAGATCGGCATATACTAGATTTTAATGAATCATCTAGAAAAATAAATACTTTATGCAGTAATTGCCTAATTATTTAGAGCTTTAGGGACATGTCAAATTGTAGCTGCTAGGGTACTAGAAAACAGATTTACCTTTAATATTATCCGCTTTAAGTAGCAACGTTTATTTAAAATCGAAGGTGTTATTCTTCACTGTGATTCAGTAAAACCCTATTTTTTTCTCTATGGTTGTATTGTTAAGCTTAACGCTGAGATTAATAATGATATAGCACAATAGCACCCACTCTAGCACTTAAATTATTTTCAGAAGGTGACGGATAAGTATGTTTATTTATATCTACCAACATAATAAGCCCTCTGGACTCGAATAGACTGTTTGACATCATAGATCACTTACATTTGTTCCTAACAACGAAAACATCTCAACCTTGCGTTAACATACGTGTGTGTGAAAACATTTACAAACAGTTGAGAATCGCAGTGAAAATTCAATCGTAGGTCACTTGATGTATTGACTTTACCAATACGCACAAAGACCAGATTCCTTAAATGACTTAATTTTAGATTTTACGAGATCGAATTAGAACCATTTTCTATCTCGTTATAGAATAACTCCATTCAACTGCCATATATAGTGGAAAACCAGTCCAGGCAGTGTAGGCGAACTATTTAGTTTAATATTAACAATTTTGCGTAACCAGTCTGTCTGTCTGTCAGTTGCAGGTGTAATTTATTTTAGCGAAAAACTGGTACGACGCTGATTTTGCTGATTAAGTAAATTTGTCAAACGGCTGCTTTAAATAGATTTTGTTGATTAATTGTAATGAATATTATTGCATGGTAAGTATTTAACTATTGTTGCTTGATTAAGCCCATTGTAGGTATCACAATATTTTTAACTCATACAGTCGTGTTTAGTGGTGGTCGTCTGCTTATTGGATTTTTAGTTAAATATTCATCAACGATCAAACTAATTTCAGGAAATTCATACTTGAACAATTGACCTAAGAACATGTTTAAGCGAGAATACCGACAGCCAATTTTTCCAATGCCAAATAAAACGTATCTGAAAGGTATTGCTATCACTTTCCTTTTTATTATTATAAGAAACTAGAAGACAGACTAAGTAACACAAATAAAATAAAGACAAATAAGGGTTATTTTAAAATTAAAAAATCGGCACTAAAACAAAATTATATGAAAGTAACCAAGCCATTTTAACTTGTTACTTCCCTTCTAGAGTTGAAACGATAGAGAAAACATAAGCGTCCGAAAAACAATAAAATGCTATTGACTTAGTAGGACATAACCATAACAAAGCACCGCAAAACATAACTGCACCACAACGTGCACGACGCGACACAGCCAAGTTCGCAAAATTGATATCCCGCCACGAATTCCGAGCCAATCTATCAGACGCCTCGGGCCCTTATTCCGTTGCGAAACTGTTTCCAATATTAATGCCGCCACGTCCATTGAGTTATCGTGGCCCTCGGATAGATCGACGTGAACAAGCTATGCTGTTTGACAAATGATACGAACGGAGCACTAGAATGATGCGGCCATGACGAAATTTGGTTTTGAGTTTAATGGTTCCTATCATTCCTTTATTTGAAACAAGATGGTACATCAGTCAACATATTTCTTACTATCTGATGCTACTGGCTTAGGTTTAGGAGCGGCATTGTTACAACTCTGACCGGACTGATTTTAACATCCAGAATTCAACAGATAGTTATTGATGTGCAATAAGAAGATTATAGGAATACAACAAAAAAGCTTCATACCAAATAATCAGACAATGGTTAACAAAACCTTAATTGATCTTACACTCCTTTTAACAATATTTAGCAATATTTATCCTGTGTAACAGCCGTTAACAATTTTCTAAAGCCTCCACCGCTCCTTGACCCAAAGCGACCCAGTTGCCAGCCAGGCTGTGACAGACAGACAAACGGAGGAAGCAGCATTGTCGCAGCTTGCATAACGCAGGAAGAAGGTATAGGCGCGCTATGCTCTTAGTCGATGACTGACAGAAGTGTGTCGAGACCTTTTGAATATAAACTTAGTAACACATTTTGATTTATAGATTCCGGCTAAAGAAAAGCTGGACTGACAGAACTCTGGCTGGAATGTGTGAAGAGCGATATGAAAAACAAGTGAGTGAATTACCTACTGAGATGACAGCTGATAGGGATGTTTAGAGAAGAAAAATCTGCGCCGACCATGATTGGGATAAGGGCAAGTCGTATCACCAAGTTCATTAAATCATTACCAACTAGGCCGGCATTGAATGCGACAACCGAACCTCACAAATTACTTCTAACAAAGAATCACCTACCTACAGTCATAATCATAACGGTTGTTAATGCTCCAGTGAACGAATTAACACCCACATGAGAATATCTGTATCAGCAAACATCGAAGTTCAGTAGACATAGACAAGGGCTGTGGGCGAAGACAGTCACTGTTAAACCACTCCAGCCTAGCATCTGCATGTGTGTGTGATCGTGTTTAAAGAAATGACAATGGCAATTAACGTTCGATCTCACACTAGCACTGAGACTTGTGTGTGTAAATTTTGTTCAGAATCTTTTATGTGTAGGTGTTACTACTACAAGTAGGATAGCATTCTTTAAAAGTTTAACTTGAAGTTTTAGAGACTTGTAAGTTCAATAGTGACACTGACATGCTTTTAGGACATTGTTCTACAACTGTCAGTAAGTTTTGTAGGATTGGTCATTAATACATTCATACTTCCGTCCGTATACTTATAATGGATTGTTTTGTAACTAACGACAGAGGCTAGCTTGCTGCGCTGCGTTTAAAGGTTCTGCAGAAATGGGAATAGTCAGTAATGAAACAGAAAATAAATGTACTTATTAAAAAAAATGTGCAATAAAAAAACACAATTGGAAACGCTGTTTTCGCAAATAATCTTTTATTGATCGAATATTCGCTGTTAAACATCTTAGCCTAATTGTGCAAATTGTGGTTGCAGAGTTATCAACAAGTTTTTAGAGTTGTTGGTAATTCTGTAGCTCTGCCTACCCCACTCTGGGAATGAAGGCGTGAAGGTATGTATGTATGTGGTGTACTGCCTTTTTGCCGAATTATGTTTCGTCAAATTTCATTTGGCAATCAACTTTTCGCCGAAGTTTTATTTGGCAAATCAATCCTTGGCATTATTTTACTTCGTAATTTTTTTATTTCGCTACATTTTTATATTGCAAAATTTTATTAGGTCAAATTTTTATGTGATAAATAATTGTGTAGCAAAATGATTTGCTTAGGCAAATAACATATTGTCAAATTTTATATGGTAAATAATTGTGTAGCAAATGATTTGCTAAGGCAAATAACATCGCACCTTTGCGACAAAACTGTGCTATCTCCAAAGTTGTGATTTACCCAGATGTCACAGTTTTGTCGCAAAGGTGCGACATATTGTCAAATAATTATGTCAGCCTCTGGCAAATAACTGAGTGCTAGTAAGCATTTTACTTGTTTATTGAAAGTCATATCAGCTGCGTACTTTTTTGCGTTACCTTGAGCTTGAACTTGTCTGAAACAAATATAAATTGGATTAAAAACGAAACTGCTCCCAGAGATAGGTAGGTTAGGGTTATTTTTTTTATGACTCTAAAACCGAAACTGCTCCCAGAGATAGGTAGGTTAAGGTTATTTTTTTTATGACCCGTAAAACGAAACTGCTCCCAGAGATACTCAATACTCAATACTCAATACTCAATACATTAACTATCAACGATAACTCAAGAATGAATTGCTATTTTGAGCCATAAAGTATGTAAACAAAAGTACCCTCTTAATTTAGCTGAACGGTGCATTACCCTACCCGCTTAATGCAATAAAATCATACTGCAAATTGAACCTTGCATTCTAACAAACTAGGTTAGATTTCATAATGCCATTCAATATGTTGCTAAATCAAAGTATGCCAATCAATACATTTGACGAAAACATAATTGACATCTTAAAAAAATCCCACGTAATAATTTGTCTAACAATAATTTATCAAATCATTAGTTGGGAATTGATATCAGTGCGAAACGTTGAGTTGGGAAATAAAAATTTGACCAAATAAAAATATGGGATACGTAGTTTGGCGAGTTAAGAATTTACTAAATAATTTTCGGCGAAAAAAGGGTAAACCATGTATGTATGTATGTATATTCGCTTCTCTTGATGAAAACTATTCTTATTGTTACTAATAACCAAGTATTTATAGTCTACAATTTAATAAAAACTACATAATTATATGACTGCACACTAAAACAAATATCTTTTGCAAAAAATCGCGATCAAACTTGTAAAAAACAACATAATCCGATCCAAAACCAAGTAATATCGCTTATCCTACAGATTACCTTATTAAGTAATAATAAGGTTCACATGACGCAACCGCGGCGCCTGCGCAGCCACGCCGATTCTTCCGCACGCGTCACCTTGCGTACAAATCAATCACTTTGGAGTTGCGGTCTTTGAGTGTCTAGATAATAATTAAATTGATAATAAATTAATTTTTCTCAATAATGATCGGAAAAGTTGACATTACTAACTCCATACTGAGACGCGAAGTACATAGTTTACAGACAGTTCCCAAATTAAAAAAAAATTACATGCATTTGCATACAAATGTCATTGTAATCTAATTTGTAACTTTTTAAAACGGCCATACTAAAATGAGGGCCATATCCATATTTTATTCGAAACGTAACTTTTTTTATCTGTGTCTCGAATAGTTTTCTACATTTTCTCACTTCAGCCTTTAATGGGCAGTTAAGTGTGTGGCTGTTTGTACTCGTACCTTACATCGTATTGTAAGTACGGGACTCGTTATTCTATAACATGTAAAGGTACAGTCAAGGAAATTGATTCATAGACCATTTTGAACTATGTCAAATACTCTGTAAATAAAATCATAAGAAGTCTCATACGTTTTGATTGATAACGTCACTTTGACATAGTCCTAAATGGTCTAGGAATCAATTTCCTTTACTGTACTTATATTTCCTTACATGAATTATATCCCCTAAAATTTTAATGGCGGTGGCGAGTGGCATTTCGGTAGCTAGAGATTTTAAAAGCTTCCCAGGACTAACAGTTAACATGTAAGCAGGCTCAAGTCAGTCTGTGGAACAATGTAGACAACTCTAAGACAAACGTAGTGCCTTTAAAAGTTTGACGAGGTGGAACTGCAATATTTTACGCAGCAGGGTTTCCGGGAAATAAATACACTCATGGACAAAAAAAAACGGTTCAGACTGCGTTTTTCATACTAAAGACGCTATTTCGAAGCCTTGGTTCCTCGTCAGGGGATGCTTTTAGTGAAATCTGATGATGGAAACACCGAGCATCGATACAGGACTTCCAGAGTGCCAAGGATACCAGACCGATTGAATCTGCGGCTAACGCCGGAATTGATCATGTTCAGAAAAACATCTAAAATGGCAATAAAATGTAAAGAAATCCAAATGCTGACCCTAACTCTCTGCTGTGGTGTTAACTGATTGTGCGATAAGTTAGGTATCTTAAGAACATTTGACCTCCTCTATTAAACATCGGAGTATCCACCATTAAACCGCACTCAAAACAAGCGCTGGCCAGGAACCAAGGTTTCGAAATAGCCTCGTTTGTATGAAAAACGCACTCTGACCCGTTTTTTTTTGTCCCTGAGTGTATGTTCTCAATTGATTTTCGAACAGCGTATTCATTTTGACCAAACTTTTTGCCAAGCTAACACAAAAACAATCGCAAGGTATAATTGCATTAGCTCTACGATACGATCAACAAAGCATGATCTCAACCCGTTATACGGTTTGAGAGATGCCGGCAGTGTGTCAAAGTTGGCAGATTTGGAAGTCACGAGCAAGGGCAACATTTATTTATTCAATATTAATTGATAGCCTTTTTTAACGGACTTAAAAAGGAAGAGGTTCTCAATTCATCCGTTTTTTCGTTAGTTATTTAATATAGTATTGTTAGGCGATGGGCTTGAAACCTAACACTAATATACACTGGTAAACATCTTAGCCTATTTGTGCAAAATGTGGTTACATAATTAACAACATTTTTTAGCCTGCCTACCCCACTCTGGGAATAAATGCGTAAAGGTATATGTATGTATTTATTTTTTATTAAACTTATTTAGATTAGATAGAATGCACGCTTAAAAAACAACGAGGAAAGTACGATTTTTTTGTTTAAAGGCATAAAACACTAACTGTCAAATTGTCTATCAACATAGCTTCCATACGTGTTCTTCTTCTTCTTTTGCCCCCGCGGCGACTTGAACAGCTACTACCGCGGGGATAATGGCGTTTCCACGTTGAGTGATTTCGCCAGTGTCAAGTATATATATTGTATAAATCAATATGGCAATAAAACAATCCAATCTTCTCTAGGAAGATTGGGGGCAACGTTGTACGGTGATTTGTAGGTCAGAGGTCAAGACAGTTTTAACCTCTGCACCACTGCGAGTCCACTTGAAACGAAAAGAAAGATGCCAGATACACGAAATAAGTCCAAGTCTTCAATCACTGTGCGACACAAAGGCATAAAAAGTACAAATCACTATCAGAAAAGAACTTTGAACACCTAATTACCCAAAAATTAAAGTCTAAAACAAATTACACGTCCGCCATCTTTTAACGTTGCAAATGGCCCCCTTCCATACGTGTCCACCCTAAACTTCAAACTGGCAAACCACCGACTTCTACCGTACTTCATATCTTTAAGCTACACGCGTTCTCTGCCCGTTACTTGACATACGTTGACATTTAGTATAGAACCACGTAGTTTGGCACTGAACGTGTTAAGGCCGTAAGACAATTACTGTAATTGGTAAGACAATGTTAACAATGCGCCTGCGGGAGGCCGAGCGAGGCCGGTGACGATGACTCAGTGTTATTCATGCAGTGATGGTGAACCGGTCTAAGCTGACCTATGCATGCGTAGGTATCGTGCGGCGAGATGTGTCTGGTACTCTGGTAGTTTAGCAGTAAGGTTCTTGAAAAGCTGGCGAATCTAAGTTGCTGTCATCATTTTAGTGACAGACATGCGATGTGACCAAGTACTTAATACGATCATTGTTGTATCTCACTCTGATTTATCTGCTTAGGATGCAGGACATCCTTAGTTTGCCAGTTAACACTTCGTAAACGAATTGAATATGTTAACACCTCTGTACATTAATGTGAATTGTGAAACGGTTTAAACTGACCTATAGATCCGTAGAAAATATGCAGTGAGATGAGTCTGCTATATTATTTCATATTTATTTCTACGAGGCAGTCACTTTTAGTCTTCTCTCACATCATTAAGTGCATTGTATCCTCTATCATCCCCTTAATGTTGACATGAGAAAAAAAGTGGCTGCCTTGTAGAAATAGGTTTAAACGCATGCTTGGATCAATTAAGAAATAATATTACGAGACATATTTAAGAAACATGAAAAACATACGACTTATGATTTTTATTGATGAATTTCGATAATTTAAGAATATTAGAACTTGGCTGGCCTTTACAATACACAATAACTTAATCAATGTTAAATTAATTATTTCCTTTATCAATAAATAGTAAATAATAACTGCGCGATTTAATCTAAGCGATTCAACTTTAACTTTACATTGTGTTATTAAAAATTAAAGCATAGCGACTAAGCAAAAAGGTGTATTTTCCCTTGTTGATGCGTTTGCGCAAGTCAGCGGTGAGATTTTTATTGACATTAATTATGAGTATTGTTTAGAAGATTACGATGGATAAGGAATTAAAACTCTTTGATCTCAAGGAACCTCCGACATTATTTGAACGTATTTTATTATTTAGAAAGTATTCAATTAGGTATAGAAAATTGAGAAAGATATACGAGTATACTGTATAAGATAAGTACTAATTAATAATAATTATGTACCTAGATTAGGTTAGACTTGTCAATGTCACAACATCGAATCTTCTTTGCCTCGAAAATTCTTCGTAGTGATACATTCTATGAAATGAGTGTCGACAAAACCAGGGGACTCCCCTCGTAACTCATTTATAGAAACTGTACCGATGAAATTTTTTTTTTAATTAAAAAAAGTAACCCTATTAGGGCTTAATATTATAATCAGAGGTCAGAAAGGATAGTGTTTATATCCTACACTGGACACATTTTCATTCAAGCATGCGAAAGATGGGAAAACGTTATGTTATGAACAAATCATCAAACTTAAGAGCTAGGCTCTTGTCGGTGGAGTACTTCCCAATTTTCTTTGTTCTCTGCCAGCTTTTTCACCCCCTGATATGACACGACTTTGGCTCTGTCTTATTTGGCTGAAATAAGTAAGGCTAGGTCTTCTTCCCCTTTTTCGTTGACGTTACGAAGACACGCATTAAATTTAAGAAAATAGCACTACCTGTTCCTGTCCATGGTTGCCCCGCCCGCCTATTCAGGGGGACACGGGGTAGATGGGAATATGTATTTTTTTTCAAAAGACATAATTATTATTACTAGACAATAGTACATTGTTGCCTAGGCGCGGAAAGTAAGGGTTTTCCTGACGAGGTGGTTAGCAGGCCGAGCAACAGCGAGGCCTGCTAAAATACGAGTCAGGAAATCCTCGTTTCCGCCGAGGCATACATAATGCTTTTCTCAAACATGTGAGGAAATAATACAAATTCATTTCTAAAAAGCAAGTAATTTAATTTAATTCACATTAAAAGCTATGTTGGTCATCAATGTATTATTAAATACTAACCATAGACATTGGAATGCAAATTCAAAAAGAAACACACGCACTGTGCTAAAAAAGCGAGCAGTTACCTTGGCTGTTTGGAATTTTTGTCTTGGTCCTTTTGATTTTGTATGCAAATTGACAGCATTTTTAAGAAATATATGGACATGGACGGAAAGTGTTTTCATATGGTTTTTTTACTCCTAGGAGTAAAATGAGGCTCTTTTCATCCTTGTGTTTCAATCGGAAAACCGTTTTTTCCGAGCATGTTTGAGAAAAATAAGATACTAATGATGGCAATGAAATAAAAGGCTAGACTCAAAGGTGGGCAAGAGGAGTACCAGAGACTAGACTGTTTAGTTTCCGCGCGAAATTTTTCATAAGTATAACTTTTTCGTCATACCTGATAGCCTCGAAGCCAAATCATCGAAATACAAGCAAAATGCTGTTCCCTCTGACATCCTTATATGCGCCCGCGCCGGTCGTTGACAGCGAGGACGAATTCCTCAACAGTGACTACTTCAATCTCTGCAATTGTTATTTTCGGCAAAAATTCGGTGATATCATATGAAATTATGTGATTCACATAAAGGAAAATAATGAGAGAAACATGGAATGCATTTTTAAATTTAAGAATAACTTGTCATGTTATTGACAATTTATACAGCCTTTTTGGCGTGGTGTCATGCAAATTACACTTAATTCTGCATTATTTTATCCATGGAAAATATTAATAAAATTAGCTAGTAGCCGAAGACATAATCAAAATTAAGTAAAAGGTGTTTATTGCCGTACTATATACAAATGGATAAATTGTAAAAAAAAAAAAATCGGCCTGATAATTTTATTTCAGAAAAAATATCTCCGGAGCTTGGCCTGCTTCTTTGCATGCACCTTACCCTTTGTCTATTCGTCAAATAATAAAAAAATAAGAATGTTCTAACACGACGCTTTAAAAAAAATGCTTAATCTCAGTGGTTGTACTGCCTACAAGGCGAAAGGTTAAAGATTCTAAGATTCTATTAAGTATACTTATGTCATGAGGTCGAATGTTACAAAGACCCATACATGTTTCGATATATCTATCATCACGGTGTACATGGTGCCGAAGCCAATACAGAGATGCCCTTTAGACAAACTTAATGTCGAATTTAATTTGATTATTATCATTGGATTTATCATTGTTTTAATTATGTCCAATGTCACACCCTTCTGAGCAGATACACCAAAAAACATTGACTTTTTAGGGTTCCGTACCCAAAGGAAAATCCAATGGGACCCTATTAATATGCCTACGCTGTCCGTCCGTCCTAAGTTTAAAAATCTACATACATACATGCATAAACTCACGCCTTCATTCCCAGAGTGGGGTAGGCAGAGCTAAAGAATTACCAACAAGTCTTAAAACTTCTTGATAATTCTGTAACCACATTTTGCACAAGTACCTAGGCTAAGATGTTTCCCAGTGTATTAGTGACAGGTGGCAAGCCCATCGTCTAACAGTACTACAAGCCTTTATTTCCCTAGTCACCTCTTACGACATCCACGGGAAGACATAGAGTGGCATTGTTCTAACCCGGCGACCACACGGCAAAATTTAAAAAATCTGTATTTAATTAACCATAAAACATAGCGCTTTGAAGTTTCTTGCGGCGCTTCTTCTCCACAATGATGATTGTCCGAGGTGCTAGTAAATTCACACCATATAACCGACCTGTAAAGGAGCCTTCATGTGGCCAATTAACTGATTTAATTTTATTTAATTACAGCAGTCCCGTGTGGTTGCCGGCTTAGAATTGTGCCACTCCATGTCTTCCCGTGGAAGTCGTAAGAGGCGACTAAGGGAATAAAGGCTTGTAGTACTGTTAGGCGATGGGCTTGCTACCTGTCACTAATATACACTGTTAAACATCTTAGCCTTGTGCAAATTGTGGTTACAGAGTTATCAACAATGTTTTAGAGGTGTTGGTAATTCTGTAGCTCTGCCTGCTCTGGGAATGAAGGCGTGAAGGTATGTATGTATGTATTTTCAGCTAAATTAAGAAAAAAAAGTGGAGTAATAAATGGGGTCCCCATACAAGACAACGAATTAATAAATGTTTTTTTTATTTTTATTGTATCTTAAACACGATGAAGCATTCAAGATCAAATTTGATAAGATAGAAGTACAAACCTTGACAAAAAAAACAAATTTAATTTATAAATTTGGTCAAGTGTGAGCTGGGCTTGCGCTGATTCGATTCGAAATCGATTTCAACTCGGAATACAATAATACCTAGCAACTGGTACTGGACCCTCAGTGAGCGAGTTCGACTCTCACGTAACCGTTTTTAAACCATGCGTGTTCAGATGCTCGCCGATTGCCACTTGTCACGCATCCGAGAAAAACAACAAAGTTTTTTATGGAAATATACTCTTTATGGATGTGGACTGATTGCGTAATTTTTTTCGTAATTAAGCAGTTTCGGCCGTGGATTAATGGTTTTTATCGTAGGTGGCACTTACTTGATGTCTTGTTTAATGGGAGCGTTATGGGCTTCATCAGACGTTGGGAAATGTCAAGTGGACTTACCTGAAACGAAATGATAGGTTTGATTGAAAAAATGTCAACAAGAACTGGTTTAATACGGGGTATGTAATTAATATAAAATGACAGAGAAGAACCTGGGCCTGTCAACGTAAATTATTTGCTGCAGAAAAAACACAGTATTAAAAAAAATGTAACAGCTGTTCCATGTTAGCGTAACTGGATTCTTGAATTATATTATATTACTTATATATTTATTTGCGCTGTTAAACATCTTAGCCTAATTGTGCAAATTGTGGTTACAGAGTTATCAACAAGTTTTTGGAGTTGTTGGTAATTCTGTAGCTCTGCCTACCCCACTCTGGGAATGAAGGCGTGAAGGTATGTGTATGTATGTATGTATATATTTATTTAATTGGTAATTCTGTAGCTCTGCCTACCCCACTCAGGAAATGAACGCGTGAGGGTATGTATGTATTTATTTATTGCTTTACACGGGTATATAGTACAGGGAGTTGTTATTCTGATAAAAAGTTCAGCCATGTAACCCTGCAGGGCACCGCGGTATTGTTACTTACGTACTAAAATTAAATTACACTTTAAACGCACAAGCTAAAATGTAACCGAATAAAGCTAAATATACATAATGTCATACATTTTATCGAGCACTAGGGTACTAGGTTGAGAATTAAATTAAATTATATTAAACTTAACTTGAACACTTACAGCTGATAGGTTACAAATATTTTAAATAATTTCGTCTTTGTCATCAAAAAATTCTTGCAACGTATAAAAGCTTTTACGGACTAAGTAAGCAATATTTTTTTTATTGAAAATGTTGTTGTTAACCTCGTTTTTTATATTTTTCTGGATATTGTTATATTTTTTATGCACATAGCGTAATCGCCAGAACTATACATTTTGAATTTTGAAGGCGGTAAAGGTATTTTATTATTTAATTACATTATACATTAATACACCCTATGTATTTATCATAAGTAAGTTTACAGAGCTGGGCCCTAATCCATGACAGACAAATGGTCTTCTACGGTCTAGCTTACCCTTCGTAGAGTAAGTATATTTTATTTAGGGTGTTACTTTAAAATTGTATTCTACTGGGTCCTGTAACACAGGGCTTCCTAGCTCAGCACCAAGGACTAAAGATAAATTCGTATGTTGATAGTAAAATGTTGTGTAAACAAATATGTTCATAAAAAACACTCCGAATAGTTAAAAAGAAACATCCACAATTTGAACCCAAAACTCAAGTGACTTTTGTAATATTTACTTAGTGTATGACGCCCTCACACTAGGTGGAGCGACGACCTTCGCAAGGGGGCTGGCAAGAGCTGGAAAATCCACTTAATTTATAAAAATATATGTAATGAAAAAGTGCGTTACGTTATTTGTTCGTTTGTTCCGCCTTTACATTTGTAGTCATTTGTAGTTTTTACACATGGAGAAGGCAAACGGGGCACACAGGGATTTATGAACTATAGCCACGTGCATTCACAGGACAACAATCCTAAAACTGCAATCCTAAGACCGCAAATGCGTTGGCAACCCTGAGGACAAATATGGAATGCCTCTATGCCAGTAATTTCACCGGCTGTCTTATCGAGTTTTGAAAATATTGGAAATAAATGAGTTCACAAGCTAGTAACAACACGTTCAAAGTCAAAGTCAAAGTGATTTCAAGCCCAGGTTACTGATGGCCATTCGAAACCGACTAAGCATAAAGATAAAGACATTTATTCAGTAAGTAGGCCGCACGGGCACTTTACACGTCAAGAATCTACCAGAACTTCACAAGAGGAGACCACTGCTGAGAAGAAACGCCGCAAGAAACTCAGTACATTTCTCAGTACCGAATGTAAACGCTAAAACCTCTAAACCGAAAGTCATGAGTTATTAACTAATTAACTGGATACAAAGTGTGCAGCGAAACAACTTCAATTAGCGACCGAGTCGATCCTCGATCCTTAATCGATAAGGTCGCATCGATTACTCACCGCGGAAACGAGTTTGTCATTCGATTAAGCGTAGATATATTGAAAAACATTGTGTTTCCGAGTTCTGTTGTTGTTTCGTTGATCATGTTAACTGTACACTCGTTTATGATGTTACGAATGGACCCGATTCTACAGGGGCCTCTAAACTTCCTAATTTTATTTAGGTGTCGCTAAAATACTTTGCTATTTTATGAGCAGCTGTCATAATCAAACGACAACGCCATGACAGCGTTAATTGAATCTGACGCTTCTTATTTTAGTCTTATACATTGTCTGCTTGACATTCTGGAATAGCACTGACAAAATCTGCCGTTTAAACTATGTCTTAAAATTAGACAATTTAGTTTTAGTTCGTTTTAGGCTATTTAAGCGATGTGCACGTAGAATCGGGTCCTATGTTTATTGTTGATAAAGTAACGGAGACGACGCGCCGGCCTAGTTGGTAGTGACCCTGCCTACGAAGCTAGCGATCCCAGGTTCAAATCACGGTAAGGGCAGATATTTGTGTGATGAGCGTGAGTATTTGTCCCAGAGCCATAGATGTTTTCTATGTATTTAATTATGTATTTCTCTATATGTATAAGTAAATTTATCGATGACTAGTGCCCATAGCACAAGCCTAAAGCTCAGTTTGGGACTAGGTCAATTTGTGTGAGATAAAAAAAAGGAATCATGAAATTGCAACTATGTGTGGGTAGCCCGTGTGTTTGTTTGCCTTCTCTATATCATATTATTTTTTTAGCAGAAATTAACTCGTAATAAATTCAGTTACACTAGCGACCCGCCCTGGCTTTGCTTCGATGTCAGTTTTCTGTGACACTCGTTGGTATATAAACCAGAATGTATTATACATGTTGTGTATGATGGCTCCCGTAATAGTAGAAAAATATTGTATTGTTTCTAAAAAAAAATCTTAGTCTTCTTTATTGTCAAATACTGATTCTGACGATGAATAATGATCTATTTTTTTGCAAACCGTCTAAATAATAGATAATATATGCGATATCATATCTAAAATCTTCATTATTCAAGGTAAAGTAAAGATGCACTGTCATTTGGCTTTTGCATAACACTGTGAAAATACGCAACAGATTTAATTCGGACAATAAAAACTCATTTAATCATAAATACGCGAATCCATATAAGTAATAATAAAATCATAAGGCTGTCTGAAGGTCGGGAGTGGGCCGTGGGCAGGTGGGCGGCGTGTCGCAACGATACAGTTCAAGTTACTTGACTTTATTACTAAAACGTAAAAGAAAAAAAAAACTGGAAAATCTTAAGTACCCGAAACCGACGTGCGTGCATGACTCGATGTATGAATGTTGAAGAAGCGAAATAAATTTGTCAATATCGTAGCAAGTGGAAAGAAGTGGTCTCTGCCTACCTCTCTGGGAAACAGGCATTATTTATTGTATGTATGTATCTACGTAAAAAAAAACGTTTCAAACTATCGAGCCTTGTGATTACTACGCCATCTAGCGGTCTCGTTATGTTTTAATAATTGATATTAATAAAAAATGTGAATAACTGAGAAACACATTGTACGTATACTGACTTAGATAGCTAATTGAGTACCTATTAAGGTACTGAGGGACTATTTGTGTAAGATAACCTGAACCCCTGGTTTTGAACTTGGCTCGAGCACTACCTAATCGTTTAACCCTACATTGCATACTGTTCCACATATGGCACAACCAAAATATTTGCGAATTGTGACAAAAGTCAAGTTGCTAACGACATATCACATTATAGTTTTATTTCTCAAAAAAAAAAGTCATGCATTGTAGGGTTTATTATTATCAAAGGATGTACGAAAAGAGTATGTAAACTGTTAAAATATAGATTAATATGTTTTGGCAGCATCCACTGTTTATGTTGTTTTATATTGTACAGTCAAGGAAATTGATTGCTAAACCATTTTGGACTATGTCAAAGTGACACTGTTAATAAAATCATAAGAAGTCTCTTAAGTCATGTTGATTACGTCACTACGACATAGTCCAACATTATCTTGTTTTTGTTTTCATTTACTGTACTTACCTATATTATTTTTCAAAATAAAAATCCGTAATATTTATATTCTGTCACTGTTTCATTTGTATATTAATAATCTTCCACTGTTAATTCAAAAAAACTACATATAGGTATACCTTGAATTTCTACTACAGTAATCGGAATAAAAAAATACCATCTAATCCAGTCCAGTCATTAAATCAGCACTTGTAAAACATTTACAATATCAATTTCGTTTTTAATTGGCAACTAAAACCACGCAACTATTTTCAACAGCTCCGTTACATAGTTACATCACTTGATAAGCGGACGTTTAGCGATATGTTGATCGATAAATCAAGAAGCTGTAAGCGATCAAAACAGCAAATTGAATGTGAAAGTCGTAAACACGGCTGCGTAAGTGTACTTGCCACATTACTATGGATTTATTGATGTGATCATAAACGCCTTGTTAGACTGATGCTAAGTGTTTTAAAAGCTATAATACTCATAATAAGAACCGTTCTATTCATTTCCTAGCGATCACCTCATTTTGCTTTGGTTTAGGTGAGGTTTATGTAACATCCGTACATACTACATAACCTATAATTTATTATACATGAAAACCTTCCGTGAAAAATTATCTAGTTGGTGGTGAAAACCGCATCCAAAACTGCATGGTTTAGGAGTTACCGGGATACAGACAGACAGACAGACGCGGAAAGCAACTTTGTTATGACCTATGTAATAAAATAATAACAAAGTAAAAGCAAGCTTTAAAAATTATGAAAGAAACATATATAAACTCCTCTCATTTATTCCCAAAGTGGGATAGGCTATAGACTCTGAACTTGTTGATAATTCTGTAATCACATTTTGCACAATCGGTCTAAGATGTTTATCAGTGTACATCAGTGACAGGTTGCAAACCCATCGCCTAACAGTGCTACAGGCCTTTATTCCCATAAACGCCTCTTTCAGCATCCACGGGAAAAAATGGAGTGGCATTATTCTAACCCGGCAGCCGCACATTTATTTATTTATTTTTATTTAGTTCTACATACTATTGTCAAAACCTGCTGTTGTGGCACTATTCTATTCCGGCAGCCACACATTTATTTAATTATTTTTATTTAGTTCCACACACTATTGTCAAGACCTGCTGTTAAATTATACAAAAACTATAACAGTCAATTAATTTTAAAGGCATTCAACTAATTTACTATCTGCAAATATTTCAAAAAGTTAATGTATTTGAACTTGGCTAAGCCACTACTCGCACAATTTATAATTACCGCCACAGTCACTAACGAAGTGTATGGAAAATGATGCAAATCCACGATCTACGTCGCGCATGCGTTAACGCGCAGCAATTAAAATGGTTATTAATATGTATATTATAGTTTGCAACACGTTATGAAATAAATGCAATATGTGATCTGTCTCGGGTATATATCGAGTGTCGTAATCATTGTTTGTCCAATGTATAGCTTCGTCGAAAATCGTTCGTCGAAAACTTTTTAAGCTATTCTATTGCATAGCTTCTATCGCGGGCCTTGAGCACGGGGACCGAATCCAGAAATTCCGTAACGAAAAAACCTCACGCTCCCCACTCCGACGGGCAAGTAGGTGTGGCTTGAAGGCCGTGCATCGTCTAACGTCGTTTCAGTTCGGCAGTCTTCGACACGGCGTTGTGTGCGTTTGTACGACATGCAATAGCTTTACCGCGGCAGTCCCCGAGTGCCACACGTCTTTTTTTTTTACAATTGTAATGGTCTTTACATACATACATAAACTCACGCCTTCATTCCCAGAGTGGGGTAGGCAGAGCTAAAGAATTACCAACAAGTCTTAACTTCTTGATAATTCTGTAACCACATTTTGCACAAGTAGGTTAAGATGTTTCCCAGTGTATTAGTGACAGGTGGCAAGCCCATCGCCTAACAGTACTGCAAGCCTTTATTCCCTTAGTCGCCTCTTGCGACATCCACGGGAAGACATGGAGTGGTACTATTCTAACCCGGCAACCACACGGTAATGGTCTTTGTTATAATTATTTCTGACAATACGATCAATGGACAAGGACGATATCGTCGGTGAAACTGCAAAACCGCGTAAGTAACATTTTAAATTAGGAGCAAAATGCACCTTTCTAATAAGAACGTAAGGTTTAGTTTGCTCTATCATAAATTTGTTGGTTACGCGGTTTTGCAGTTTCACCGACGATATGGTTTTTCCCCCTTGAAATTCGGCCCAGGCCGCGATTTCTGCCAAGTAAATAAGAGCTTTGGTAACGTTGACAATTCGATAACAGATCAAAAGCAATATGGTTTTACTAAGAAGAATAAAGCCCCTGTTCGAAAATATTACCTTCTTTCGTCAGCAGTTTACAGTATACGTTCACAGAAACGTATTAACAAACCCTTAAATGTAATCTAAGTCTAACTCTGTGACTCTTAGTTAAAAATATTGGGTGCTAGTTGTTTGTCGCGGAAAAATCCTTCCTCAGGGCTTAAGCTATCTCCATACCAAATTTCATCGAAATCGATTCAGCGGTTCAGCCATGAAAGCTTAACAGACAGACAAAGTTACTTTCACATTTATAATTATAATACTAGCTTCTGCCCACGATTTCGTCTGTGTAGATTTCGATTACCTATCGTTATTCCATCGGGAACTTTTAAACTTTCCAGGATAAAAAGTAACCAATGTTTTAATCCAGTGTATAAGCTATCTTCTTTACAAATTTCATCCAATTCCGTCCAGCCGTTGCAGTGTGAAAGAGTAATAAACATCCATACATCCATACACGTACATACAAACTATCGCGTTTATAATATTAGCTAGGATAAGAATTGATGAAATGAAAGTGTGAATAATTATTTAGTTACGAAGATTAATTTCTATTATTTCTACCTATACTTTTTATATACATACATACATACCTTCACGCCTGTAATCCCAGAGTGGGGTAGGCAGAGCTACAGAATTACCTACAACTTTAAAAACTTGTTGATATTTCTGTAACCACATTCTGCACAAATAGGCTAAGATGTTTACCAGCGTATTAGTGACAGGTGGCAAGCCCATCGCCTAACAGTACTACAAGCCTTTATTCCCTTAGTCGCCTCTTACGACATCCACGGGAAGACATGGAGTGGCACTATTCTAACCCGGCAACCACAATTATATAATATTATTGCACAAAAAACCTTGTGACCCATAGACATTCGCATTCACAAGACTGGAAACGCACTGCCAACCCTGAGGACTAAGTTGGAATGCCTCTATGCTAGTCATTTCACCGGCTGTCTTATCCCCAAACCGGAACAAAACAATACAAGCACTAATTTAATTAGATATTTATATATTAATATCACTTAGGGCTGAGAATACCATTTCCAGATACAGTACCGACAGAAACGTTCTAGCTTTCTTCAATATAATATGGCAGAGAAAAGGAATGACAACATCAACTGTTTTTTTTAAAAATAAATCATGCCTTGATAACGTTGTTATTTAACAGTTGTATTATTCAACTACAAAATAAAAATAGAATAAAAACGCATAACATTACACAACTGTGCATAATGCGATCTGCGCGATATCGATCGGAGCCGCACGCGCAGGTAATCGCGCGACATTCTGCGCAGCCGCGCTGACCCTTGCGGTTACGATCGTTTGTACGAGGAACTATCTGTTTATGTTTATTTTCATTGTTAGGCCTCTTTACAATACCCGTAAGAGTACGTCTATTTCTTAACTACGCGAAGAATTAGTGGCCCCCTGCTTCTTACTGGTGGGGGCGAAGTTAATTTTCGAAAAAAAAAAACTGGTAAATTCCAGTTATTCCAGCGGACTAAGAGCGTCGGTGGCCTAGTGACTTAAGGCGGTCGACTCGTGATCGTAAGGTACCGAGTTCGAACCGCCGCGAGAACCATACTAATGAGTTGTAATAACTTAAGTGCCTACATTACCCGATGCTCTGACAGTGCGGTGAAGGACAAACATCGCGAGGAGACAGAGGAGACCTACACATTTGAACTGCTGAGTGTGTGAGAGGTGATTGCATAAAAGATCCTAAAGGGGTCGAAATGTATCCGAATGGGTCCATCTGTAAGATAAGATAAGATAAGCAGACTCAGTTTCAGGCTGTGTGTTGTTTTTCAGTCAGTCATGGAGTAAGTTTTGTATGTGTGTGTAGAATAATAATGTTATATCTTGGTATAGAATCACACCGATTTATGCTACTTTTTTGACCTTCATAAAGAATTGTGGGGACTGCTTTCGCTTCTTATTCAGGGTATATGAGCAGGGATTAATCAAATTAATGTGGAATAAAAGAAGATGTAGCGACTAAGATTGAAAAGGGCATGCTTCGATGGTTCAGTCATTTGGAAAGGATGGATAAAAGAAGATTGGAGAAAGAGATATACAGATCGAAAGTGAGTGAAAGGGTCGGAAGGGGCCGCCCTAGGCGTACTTTTTCGAATCAAATCGGAGAAATACTGGAAAGGGCCGAATCTTAAGTACCCGAAACAGACGTGCGTGGATGACTCGATGTATGCATGAGGAAGAAGCGAAAGAAATTTGTCAAGATTGTAGCAAGTGGAAAGAAGTGGTCTCTGCCTCTCTCTGGGAAACAGGCGTGATTTAATGTATGTATGTATGTAATTTGCAATTAAGAGAATATTTAAATTATAAACTTTTCAAGTTAGGGTCATTTCCAATTTGACAATCACGAGATCCGATAACATGATAATTGGAATTATTAGTATAGTTGAAAAACTTTATCCATTAGAAAGAAAGGCAAAAAAAAATAGAAGCGCCTTGCGTTTTCCACATTTTCATTAATTCTTACATAACACTAAACTTTAGGTACATGCACGTGTTTTTTTAATACGCCTGAAGCGAAACTTTCATGGCCATTGACGTCCGATAACCATCGGTTGTAGCCAATCTATTATTACGAGCCGCAGCGAATCGATGACCGACTCGATTCTATGCAATCGAATAATCAACTGTCCACACTTTCGCTGCATTAGCCTTTTGTAATTAGTCAGAGCTGGTTTTGTTGGTGTGTTTGGGATATTTACGAGATTTTTTCCCTTTACGTAACCTATTTGTTTGTTGTTTGACTTGTCTATTTCGTTAAATTCTTGCAGGAGGCTTTGTCAAGGCGTAAGTATACTAGGGTGTTTCACATTTATATGTAAAAAAAAGTTTAATTGTTTACAGACTTACTCGCGTGGAGAGAGTTAAGTACATTTTTTTTATAGGTTTCTCCTGTAATCTACAAGCAATGAACTATATTTTATATTATTTTCAAAATTTTAGGCTTTGCAGTTTCGGAGATCACGGAGAATGGTCAATTTTCGTATTCTTAGATAAAATGAAATAATACTGTTCCGTATTTTGTTTTTTTGGTGTTCAATAAAGAGTATTTGTATTGTATTGTATATACCGGTAAACATTTTGGCCTGTTTGTGCATAGCATAGTGTGGTTGCTGATTTATCAACAACTTTTTGATGTTGTAGGTAATTATGTGACTCTGCCTACCCCGCTCTGGGATTCCAGGCGTGAAAATATGTATGGATGTGTATATGGAAATACGTAAATTTTAGAATTAAATCCACTTTGAAGTTACTTTTAGTAATACCTGCCTAAAATAAGTTTCTCCTGGTAATTCCCAATAGAAATTCGTAGGCATACGGGAAAAAAGATATACTAAGTAGATACGGTAATTTTACCTTGACAGCAAAACGTTTAAGACAAACTATTACTTTTGGACTTATTAAAAAAAGAAGGTAATCTACAGTTGGAGCGACAAAATGTATTTAGTAATATTTATAAATTGCTAACAAATTGTTTTTCTTACTTACATACATAAACTCAAGCCTTCATTCCCAAAGTGGGGTAGGCAGAGCTACAGAATTACCAACAATTTTTAAAACTTGTTGATAATTCTGTAACCACACTTTGCACAATTAGGCTAAGATGTTTACCAGTGTATTAGTGACAGGTTGCAAGTCCATCGCCTAACAGTACTACAAGCCTTTATTCCCTTAGTCGCCTCTTACGACATCCACGGGAAGAAATGGAGTGGTACTATTCTAACCCGGCAATCACATTCTGGTTCTTACTTAAATCAATCAATAACTCCAAAAAACAATCCAACAATTTAAAACAGTAAAAACTGACGATAGTGATGATGATCCAATCAGTATGATCCCTCGGGTCAAGGCCATCCTTTGATCCACCGGTTCCTATATCAATTTCAAGATGGTCAGCATGATCAATCAATTTGCTGCCACCATCAATCAGCCCACGGACTGATGTCATAATTGCTGGAGTGACGGTAGACGGTGGTAAATGATGATGAACCCTTCAAGTCTATTTTTGTAATTGAATAATTGAAACTTTTTGTGGTTTCTTTCCGGATAAACTTCCCAATCCCACTAATATTATAAATGCAAAAGTTTTGTTTGTGTGTTAGTTTGCTACTCCTTCACGATGCAACAGTTGGACGGATTTGGATGAGATTTGGAAAGAAGATAGCTTATACCCTACCGTATCCAATCCAACAGTACCTATCTGTGAACATCATTATGCCTGTAATCTGTGATTACGCTTTAAAAAAGAAAGAAAAATCGATCTATTGATATTTTCTCATTTCCTTGTAGTAGCCCAAGCAGGGCACAGAATAAGCGTCGTAAGCGAAGTTCGAAGTGACGTTTGTTCCATCCCTGTCGCTCATCATTCGAGACTACATCGAGAGAACGGGATATAGCTAACTTAATGGCTGATATTCTACACAGTATAACCTTATTGCTTTTGACGTGCTTCCGTACTGATGCATTTTTTTTATTGCCATCGATGGCTGTTTAGGCAGACGTCAAAATAATAGAGCGCCGGTCCACGATTCAAACATCTGTTACGACTAAAGATCGAAGTAAAATGGTTTTCGGTTACGTTGGCATACGTACTACATGCGTCCACTGATCCCCTCCCCAGCCAGTTTCACCTGTTGCTTAATTCTCCAGGGATGCGCCGGCGCACGCTCCGAATACCCGCCGCACTTCCTAATCACGTTCACTACCGACAACTCCAAATTGCGCCTATTTTAAATTGAAAGAGTGGTACTCATCGATTTATTCATATTTTGGACAATTAGATGGCCCATTAGATAATTTACTGTTATTATTGAAATATTTTTGATGACTAAGAGTGTCGTTATTCTTACTTATATAATGAATACAAAAGTTTGTTTATTTGTTTGTTTCTTCTTTATAGTTAAAAGTCGTCATTGTTTTGATATGCAAACAAAATCCAACGTTAGGGTTGTTGTCGGTAGACCATTATATTTAGACGACTGTAAGTACGGTCACGGAAGTTAATTTGCTACCCTTTTCAAAGAAACTCTGATTGAAGACGTCATTGTCATTAGAGATGCCAAGTTATTTGTAATTGATAGGAAACTCAACCTTATTGCTGTAGAATGTCAGATTGACTTTGGACCTAAGGTGGGTAGCAAATTTAATTCCTTGACTGTACAAGTTAGTTAGTTAAGTACTGTTTTATGTTTGTTTCAATGCCAATTTTCCTAGAATTATTATAAAACGTCGTTTGATACACGTTAAAATCGACCGACTCGTGTAAAATGACATACTTTCGGCACTCGCATCAATATGTATTATAAAACCTTGTTAAAGGTTCTTAAAGGCTTTTTAAACAAAAGCCCATTAAAGACATTAAGGACATTAAGGACAATTAGGACGTGATTAAGTTAATTAAACCCAGCTATGTCTAACAAGCTGTCTTTTTGCTAAAAATAACTTGAAACTTAACTCCAGCGGATGTAAATAATTTAAGTTTAAGGCCGAACCGTTTTTGGCATTATTTCATAATAATAAAATTGCAGTGGCCTCTGAGGGACTTTTTATAAAAAAGAACTACTTAGTCAAGGCTTGATGACGACCGCCGAGAGTAGCTAATGATTGTTTTTAATACGGTTTCATAATTAATTCCTAACCAAATCTAATCGCTTCAAGACACTAGGTCATGTTTTATGCAATTATTTACGTTCTTACAATAAAGTGTTATAATTTCCTCGTATTCTATTGTTCGTTATTGCCTGTCTCATTTTTGTAACCTACTGTAGAAGGCCTTATGGATTTTGAAGTTGGAGATATCGTTGTGTTGGTATGTCTAGGTTTGCCAAAAGCTAAACTTTTAAGAGATCAGGCAATATACCAGAACTGCATATCTATGTCATAATAACACCTCTGTAGCACTATTCTACTCCGTAAAACCAAACTGCTTTTAACATGCTATCTTATTGCATGCTGTCTCCTGTTTATTGATGTATCTTGTCTCCTGTTTGCATGCCAGTTGTTGGCCAAAATGTGTGGGACTAAAATTATTAACCAGATTATGTACCTGTGTGGTTACCGGGTTAAAATAGTGCCACTCCATGTCTTCCCGTGGATGTCGAAAGAGGCGACTAAGGGAATAAAGGCTTGGAGTACTGTTAGGCGATGGGCTTGCAACCTGTCACTAATACGCTGGTAAACATCTTAGCCTGTTTATGCAAAATGTGGTTACAGAATTATCAACAAGTTTTTAGGGTTGTTGGTAATTCTGTAGCTCTGCCTACCCCACTCTGGGAATGAAGGCGTGAAGGTATGTATGTGTATGTATCGTCGCTAGAAATCAATAATGCTGTAACCCTCAAAAACCAAACTTTATACTAGAGCCAAATTACAAACGCAAAAAAAATTCAAAAATCATAACTTCTAAACGGCAGGAGGCTTTTCGGTCCCATTTTGCAAATATTATTAAAATAAATAGTTTTGTTAAACTGAATACTCAAATTTGATATAAAATGGGTTAAGGGTGATTTTTGCGGGTTACAGCATTTTTTTTCTTTTTTTTTCCCCCGAAAGAATGCTGTAACCCAAAAGGGAAATGTCGTGGTGTAATTTAACAACTAAATGAAAGGGCGTTTTAAATTGCTGTAACTAAATAACAGCCACTACAACAATTTTGGTCCGAAATTACTTACTGATTTAAAAAAATAAGACCAAATTAGTTAGGAAAGCAAAAACGCTGTACAATGTTCCAGAGATTAAGTTTCTTACCTTGTATTGCTGTAAGTCTCATTTCGACAAAAAATACCGGAATTTAAGCGGGTTACTACATTTATTTGTTCTCCAATAATCTAAATATCACAAATAAGTAAATAACTAATGCTGTAAAGTTTTTATTTTTCATCGTAGAAACACGAGACAAAAATTATGAAGTAAAAATATGCAAAAAAAAACGATTTTGGTAGGAGGTGCGGGTTACAGCATTATTGCTTTCCAGCGACGATATGTATCTTATTGTTTTTAACTCAGCCGCCATTGATGTCAAGTAAATAAGAGCTATCATGATGTTCACAATACGATAACATGTCAAAAGTGTAAATAATATTATCCTAATAATCGTGTAACGTGGCATTAGGATTGTCTGAGTTTTACAGCCAATAGGTTATACAAAATGCAACCATTTTATTAAGAACCACCTCAACAGACAGACAGACGATGGGATAAGACTCATGACACCCTTTCTTCTTGTCAAAGGTTATAAACCTGGGGTCCGAGTGTAAAAGGGTACAAGTTGACTCAACGCGTCATAAAAAGGGTATATACATGAACGGATTATACTAGACTTAAACCATTTTTCACTTGATCTTCAGACGACTTATTCCCTTTTTCACTAAAACCCCAGAAATTATAATATAAATGCTAATATTTATAATAGATAGCTACAACCTCAAAAAAAATCACAATAACTTCTCCAGCCACAAATTATTTACTTTTAACTCGAACAAAACCAAGTCTATCACTCATTACATAATTCCTTACAAAACTCCAGTTTTAATTACTGACTTGAATATTAATTTCCAAACGAGCACTTAACTCCAAAATCAAATTAAAAGCACTTAAATCAGCAACGGTGAGAATTCGCAACAATGGACAACCGTTCCTGGCGATAATTATTCAGTTCGGTGCTTAACTACTCAAGATTACAAGATTATCGCGAGAGAATTAAAAATAGGTTCCTTACAATTACCTAAGAAAACCTAGATGTCATGTTTAATCAGAGATGATGATATCCACAGTAGAACTAAGGTTACCGACGTAGCCCGAAGAATAGCTAAATTTAAATGGCAGTGGGCGGGGCACATCGCTCGCAGGACTGATGGCCGATGGGGTCAGGGCGGACCGGGAGACGAGCTACGTAGGTAGGCCTCCAACAAGATGGAGTGACAACCTTGTAAGGATCGCGGGAACGCGGTGGATGCGAAAAGCAAAAGACCGGTCTGAGTGGAGACCCTTGGGGTACGCCTATGTCCAGCAGTGGACGTCTTTCGGCTGACATGATGAAGCCTAGATGTTATTAACCCCGCCTACGAAGCCAATCCTTGGAAAGGGCAAATATTTTTCCTAGTCCGATATTTTCTATACCTATTTAAGTATTTATTTTTCGTACCCATAAAACAACTTACGAGCTAAATTTAGAGCTAGGATAATTTAGATGGTTGGTTACTCATTCACGCTACAACCACTCAACGGGTTGGATGGAACTTGGCACCCATATAGATTAGATCCTGGTATTACTTGTGGGAGGACCTTGTGCGGGGTCCGTCCGGGTTGGTACCACCATCTTATCCATTAACCTACCGCCAAGCAGGTTCCGGTTTGGGGATAAGACAGCCGGTGAAATGACTAGCATAGAGGCATTCCATCTTAGTCCTCAGGGTTGGCAGTGCATTTGCAGTCTTGTGAATGCGAACGTCTATTGGTCACAGTTTCCACTTACCATCAGGTGGCCTGTGTGCTAGTTTGCCTTCCTATGCCATAAAAAAAACCCGATGGAATAACGATACTCAAAGTCTACGCGGACAAAGTCACGGGCAGAAGCTAGTTTTAAATAAGAACTAGTCTGCTATCAGGAAAGCTAGGCACAGAAGGATAGCTACAACACCAACCTATTATCTATGTATATAATAAAAATGAATCGCTAAATGTGTTGCTAAGCGCAAAACTCGAGAACGGCTGAACCCATTTGGCTGATTTCTTTTTTTTTGTGTTCGTCATTGTCAGGACTAGGTTTGTATGACAGAAAATGATTGAAAGATCCACCGGGAAAGCCAGAAATTTGCAGCGGGGCGAAGCCGCTTGCGGGCCGCTAGTATTTTATATATTATACTATACTATATGCAACCCTTGTAAAATACATGGACACTTAGACTTCTAAACCTGACCTACGTCATAACAGCTCAGTGAGGCTAGGCAAGATACATAAAATTTTCGTTATCGTCATCCAAAATGTATATGATTGACGCAAGCTGTCAGACGGTCGCGTCGAGCGTCTACGACAATTCCATAAATTTTGCCACTTTTCGAAAATTGTTTCTAGCCTCACAGGATTCTTAAACATACAACAATATTTCGGCAGATTTGCATTCTACATTTCGCTGCTTAAATACAAAAGCGCCACAAAGGTAAATTGTAGCATTCAGAATTTAAATGCAACACAAACACATTTTGATTTGTGTCGCTTTTGTATTTAAGCAACGAATTGGGACCATGACTCAGGCGTTTTTACTAATCATTGCAGAACCCTAAATTGTGAAATGACTCAAAATCATTACGAGATGAGCACAAGGAATGAAAAAGTCATTGTACCCGAGATAGCATCTTGAAGAGAGAAGTATGCAAGCTTTTACGCGAATGACTCAGCGATGATGAAGGATGATGTTAGAACAATCTAGTCGCGTACACTTTACTAAATTAAAGAAATGTATTTACAATCGCCCACACAGCTGAGTGACCAATGAAGATAAACAGATATAAACTGTCTCTGTCGTGCACATGAGATTCTTATGTAAAATCTATATTTATCTCTTTCTACATTTTAACCCGTGTGGTTGCCGGGTTAGAATAGTGCCACTCCATGTCTTCCCGTGGATGTCGTAAGAGGCGACCAAGGGAATAAAGGCTTGTAGTACTGTTAGGCGATGGGCTTGCAACCTGTCACTAATATGCTGGTAAACATTGGGCCTATTTGTGCAAATTGTGGTTACTGAATTATCAACCACTTTTTAAAGTTGTAATTCTGTAGCTCTGCCTACCCCACTCTGGGATTACAGGCGTGAGTGTATGTATGTCTATGTACATTTTCTCACTTTTGTCTTTAATGGGCAGTTAAGTTACTGAGTGTTTGTATTATCTACCAGAAACCACTTTGATTTCAAACCATTTTGATTTGTATATTCTTATATTGGGTTACCTTTGTCTCGGCGAAAAATGTTTGCCAAATGTATCTTTTCCCAACTTTTCATTTTCCAATCCGCTTTGTTTTCTGTGACCGTAAATATTTCGGGATTTTATAAAAACTAACCTACCCTATAGGATTCTACAAGATGGTACTGAAATAAATTCTGAAAAAATGATATTACATTGTCTTGGCAAATGAAATAATTGGGAAATGATACTGAACGAAACGACAATTATTTGATCCAAAACGCAAAGAGTTGCTTAACTACTAAAGTAATTACTAAGTTTTAGGGGTAATTTCCAACATAATCATTATCAATTTTCATCATAAGTAAATAGTTATTTTTATATTAAATCCGCAAATCGTCGGTGATAATCAGGGATCGGAAATTCGGATCGATATTTACCTATACTTTAGCCCCGGCTTTGTTGTTCAGTTGTATGGAGGTGGACTCAATCATATAATTCATATAAAATTTCCGGGATTTCAAAATAAATAAATTACACAGGCATTAATTCATAATGTTTTATTTATATTAACTGTTTGAAGTTATTTTCCATGTATACATATAACCAAATGTTATTTAATTCACCTGTAACTTATTAACCTAACGAATTTGTAGGAGCAAAACAGAACGTTTTATCCTACATGTAAAGTAATTATTATAGTAACGTTTTGTAGAATCCCAAAATCCCAGAACTTAAATTATTAAAATAATATTTTTAAGAAGCCGACGCCATGTTTGCCTATCTTTTTCCGGGATTTTGCCAACTTTAGGTAAATATCGATCCGAATATCCGATCCATGGTGATAATGCAAACTGCGTAACTAACAAATTTACGATAGAGCAAAATAAACTTTACTATCTTATTAAAAAAGTGCATTTTGCTCCTTATTAAAATGTTACTTACGCGGTTTTGCAGTTTTACCAAGGAAATGTTACATTAGATGAGGTAAATAATAAAGATCGTAGTCGACAACATAGCTATAGGAATTAAATAAAAAGCGAATAAGAGACAGTAACAAATTCATCATCATCATCATCATGTCAGCTGAAAGACGTCCACTGCTGGACATAGGCCTCCCCCAAGGCTCTCCACTCAGACCGGTCTTGTGCTTTTCGCATCCACCGCTTTCCCGCGATCCTTACAAGGTCGTCACTCCATCTTGTTGGAGGCCTACCCACAGCTCGTGTCCCGGTCCGCCGACCAAATTACATTAACAAATTACCCCACCAAAATACTCGTATTTACAATGAATTGTTCTATATCAATATCAATATATAATTTATAATTATGTATAGGTATACATACTAATCTATTATTTCCAGCACAATGGTCATCTCATTGCAACGCAAAACAAGTGGCCAAATGCGGAGACTTTCTCATCCCACAGTGAAATAAAGAAAGTGATTACATCTATATTTAGCGGGGTTTATGGCATCGCCCAGGGCGCATCGTCGCCATCTACAGTTTAAATAGTGTATTGTCTCGGAAACGTGACAGCTACCCTACTTTCTCGTGTTTTACTTGTGGGAGGACCTTGTGCAGGGTCCGTCCGGGTTGGTACCACCATCTTATCCATTAACCTACCGCCAAGCAGCAGTGTTCGCATTGTTGCGTCCCGGTTTGGGGATAAGACAGCCGGTGAAATGACTAGCATAGAGGCATTCCATCTTAGTCCTCAGGGTTGGCAGTGCATTTGCAGTCTTGTGAATGCGAATGTCTACGGGTCACAGTTTCCACTTACCATCAGTTGGTCTGTGTGCTCGTTTGCCTTCCTATGCCATAAAAAAAAACCTCCACTGCCAGATAATGGGATGTATGTACTGCTGGGGATTTGTAGTGTGGCAGGGTCAAATACGTTGCTTAGCAAAGTAACTACACTGAAAAAAACCGGACAAGTGCGAGTCTGACTCGCCCACCGAGAGTTCCGCACATGACACGGTTAACTCAATTCAAAATTTGGACCGCCGTTCCTTGCATACAGACCCTGTTTTATTGTGATTTAATTAATAGTTTACAGATTTCATTATTCCCAATACTTGTAGTAAAAGATAGTGTTCATTGCCAAATTTCGTAGTTCTTGGTCCACGAGAGTGCACAAGTGCCGTGTGGTGGCCGGTTTAGAATTGTGCCACTCCATGTCTTCCCGTGGAAGTCGTAAGAGGCGACTAAGGGAATAAAGGCTTGTAGTACTTTTAGGCGATGGGCTTGCTACCTGTCACTAATATACACTGTTAAACATCTTAGCCTAATTGTGCAAATTGTGGTTACAGAGTTATCAACAAGTTTTTGGAGTTGTTGGTAATTCTGTAGCTCTGCCTACCCCATTCTGGGAATGGAGGCGTGAAGGTATGTATGTATGGTCCACGAGAAATACCCTATACGTTTTGATTCCTTCGAGAGTGTCGAAAGACACGTTTTTTATACATAAACGGCCGTATCTTTTTTATGTTATTGCAGAAGTTATATTTTATTCACAGCTTCAAGGGACTGTAGATGGTTTTAATTTCAACTCGATACCTTAACGCTTCCTCTCGCTCTTTCACCGAGATAAACGGTCTTGACAGACAGACTATAAAAGTTCAGTTTTTTCCTTATGAGGTACGAAACCTTGAAAAATCAGTATATTTAACTGAAAAAAAACAAGAACATTCACTACTTAGCTGCATACTATATGAGCCAGAGATTTGTCAGGATCGTAGCATGTGGAAAGAAGTGGTCTCTGCCTACCGGTATGTAGATATGTGTATTTTCAACATGTTTTCAACCAAACAAAAAAACACTAGTAAATAGACAGGCTTTATGAAAATCTGTTGGGAAGTTTAGTTTAAAGATAAAAAAAGATAAAAGACATATCGTCGTTGATACTGCAAATAACTAACAAATTTATGATATAGCAAAATAAACCTACAGTCTTATTAAAAAGGTGCATTTTGCTCCTTATTCAAAATGTTACTTACGCGGTTTTGCAGTTGCACCGACGATATATTCTCTGAAAGTAGGGGGGGATACGCAATCTATTCAATCGTTATCTCCTAAGTGTTGATTTTTTTATACATGTATATTTAAGTATGTATTTCTCTATACGTTTGTGTTTTCATCGTTGCATTGTACACACAACATCACACCACACCTAACTAACCATTAAAGATAGAGCAGAGAGAAAAAGAAAGAGATGTATATATGTGTATTATGTCAACTTCTATGCATTCAGTGCGACTCTCTTTCATGCAATATTTCAGATTTCTAAAGTGTATAGCTAGATGTGTTACTGTGTGTACTTACCAAAGTTTGTACTTCCCATCTTTGTTTGGGACTTTGTGTGACCATCTAGGTAAAAATGTGCGACATTGTCCCGTGATATTATTATTTTTAATTCCATCCAAATTCTTACGTTCAGCTATTGCCACGTTCGTCTATAAACATCCTAAGATCTAAATTCTAAACAGTAAACAACGACATAGATTTCGAAAGCCATTTAAAAAATGTTTAGGTACTATGCAAACGCTTTGGAAACGGTAGATATTTAAGATATTCTGAAAGTTAGTTACCTACAGTTCCAGCATTATAAAAATTACAACTTAATAATGTTGTAAACTAAATTCATCATCATCATTTTCGTGCCCTTATCCCAGCTTATTCGGGTCCGGCGCATTATGTCTTTTTCTTCCATACTTCTCTATTATTTAGTCACACAGTCCATCCATCGTTCCTTCAGTCTTCCCCTACTCGTATAGCCATCCACATTCATTCTCAAAACTTTCCTGACGATATTTTCCTCATTCCTCCACATCACATGCCCATACCATGACAGCCGATTTCCACATTTTCAGTCACCGGTGTCACAGTGTTGTAAACTAAATTATGACGAAAAAAATATGGAAACCACGAACTGCCTACATTCATACATACAACCCAAAAACACTACCATCCTTTTTGACTAGTCAGGAACAAAAATAAACACCTCATCTAACGCAGATATATGGGACGAGTTTTTTTTATCAACGCCTCCGGCTAAACAATTACTGATGACCTCACGAGAAAAAACCACTAACAGATTCGACAAGTAAATTAATTGTTACCACTATGTTTTATAATAATGTTAGTTTAAGGCTGGTCGTAACATGTTTTTTTGAGCATTATGGTGTCAATCAATACAAAAACATGTTGAGAAGTACTTTAGGCTAGATCGATAATTAATTTTGTATAAAAACAAGAACAATAGCATGATTTATTTAAAGCATTTATTAAATTACTGCATAAGTTTAGTCAGGATATAACCTATACCTAAGTCAGTGGTGTATAATGGATGAATAAAAATAATAAAACTACATTAAGAACTAGTTTTTTAGGCGTATAAAATGCAGTGGCACGAGGCAAGGGGCATTGCAGATTCGACTGTTGCAATTGATGTAATAATAATACAACATTGCAGGCAAACATTGTATGTAATTTACATTTAAAAAAATCTTTTGCTCCACTATTTTTAAACTTTCTTATAAAAGTTGATCCTGGCAATGCATTGTTATTATTATGTAAGTATAGTTATTTGTTTTTATTTTTAACCTGGATTTACCTTAAGCCCCGCGGTTTCTTAAATCCCCAGATAAAAAGATGATAATATTTATACGTCAAGTAATTTAACCTGGACATTGGAGAAGTAAAGTAAAAATCAACATTTTCAAAGCCTTCAATAAACCGCCAGCTCACACTGCCTCCGAACGTGTCCATTAAGGTGCGCGGGACGTTTCCGCGTCACCTGCGCAGGCGCTTGTAGCTGTCACCGGGTGACAGGCGACGAACACGGCCCGCCATTTACTTGTCCAGTGTTTACCTGGTTTGAGACAAAAAAACCGGCCAAGAGCGAGACAGAGTCGCATGGAGAAGGTTCTGAATTGATTTGATATGGCTAATGAGCATACATCGGGGTTTTCGGTGCGGGAATGATTTAAGAAAGAGTAGATATCAACAGATAGGTAATCTGAGAAAATATCATATTATACCTAATGACTAACTACCTCTCTGCGAATTGCTTACACTATGATACAAGTTTATTTTAACTCATGTAGTACTTTAGTTTTACTACCAAGGCTATAATGATATGAGATAATAATAAAATTAACGTTAATTAATTACCTGCAGTAGGTAAATTTAGTAGTTGACACGATTTTCAAAATAAACTATTAATATTTTTTCAATATTTGGAACAGTTCATCTGCGACGTCTTGCTGTAAATATTATCCATTTCAATGAACTGAACGATCTCTCTAAGTCGGCAGTTGTAATAGGAGCATATTGAATTTTTTTCGATCGCATTTCTATTTCCTTGTAAAAATTTGTTCATAGTTTTTCGACATTTCTTTTATAAAATACTTTTTTTTGTTCAATTAATTTTTCATTAGGTAGAAACCTAGAGTAAAATTCTGTTTTTTAATCTTTGGCTTATGTCAAACATTCCCGCACCGAAAACCCCGATGTATGCTAATGAGTAATGATGTAACTGTAATTTTTTTGTTATATTACAGCCTTACGTTTTCCGTAAAATCTGATTTTATTATTAACAATAAATAGACAAACTGCCATGATTAAGTGGCCTTATTCTATATTTTTAGCGAATTTCGACGGCCATTTGCAATTTTATTCGATGTAGGTACGGAACACTAAAAACGGGTTTAGTCAACAAGTTCAATACTAGTTAAATAAAAAAAAAGCAACAGGAATTAAATTTTTATTAAAGAAAAAACGTCGATTTTTCTGTGGTTAGTTGGAATTAAAGCCCTATCAGAAAAAACTTTTAATTAAATTCAGTTGAAAAAAATGCCAGAATCACACAAAAAGTGTTATTGACATTTAATCTCAATTGCCCAATTATAATTTGAATGGATCTACTCGTATAGCAAACGGACAATCGTTTACCGATACAGTATGATGACGCCGCTGACATATATGGCTCATACATAACTTTATAATTGTATGTATGGGTGGCATTATGTCAGTATTCAAATGTCACGTCATGGTGACATAGATTATTTGACTGTAGAGGTGACACTTGTGACGGATACATTTCATGGTTATGGTTTGCAAATTAGAAAGTAAGTAAATTTGTAATCGCAAGTGAGAGAGATAGGAGCTCTATTTACGCTCATTTGTTTTATAATAAAATATTATTATTTTGCATACAAAATCGTGTTTGACTTTTTTTGAAATCACTTTAAATATACCAATAACAAACAGTGAATTGAAAATAAAATGTTTTTTGCTAACAAAGTAAATAAGAAACAATGCACAATAAAAATTTGTGTTAAAACAGTAAAATTGTTTTATTCAATAATTATCTTTAACATAAGTAGGTACTAATTATTTGTAAGTATTTAAAGGTAACCATTCATACTTTTAATTTTGGATAAAGGCAAAAGTTGAATTGCCTCCCTGAGGATTTAAGCTCGTAGGCTAATCCTGTATCAATAATGTTTTAATAACATATTTTAGTCCTCGGCAGTTATTCGCGGCACGTCGCGCGCGCAAGTGCGCATCCTGTTCGTACGCATGCGCCAAAAGGACCCACAGATTATCTATGAACAGTACAGGTAAGTTACGTTACCCTGATCTGTGTCATTCGTCATTCGAGACTAAATCAAAAGAAAGGGATGGAGCCGACGTAACATTTTATTAATTAATTTAGACTTTGAATTTAGGCTATTTTTACTAGCTTCTGCCCGCGACTGCGTCCGCGTTGACCATCCCACAGGAAATGCGTTTTTCTTTGGGGTAAAGGGTAACATATATTTATATTCATTTATGGTATAAGCCGTCTCCATTTAAATTCATCCAAATCCGTGCAGGTTTTTAAGCGTGAAAGAGAAACAAACTTAACTCGAACACTGTTTCATTTCAGTATTTATAACATTATTAAGGAGTCAGCGATGATAGTCAACTTCTTAAATTCATAATTTAAATTAATGTTTGCCTGTGGAAGGCAAACAGTCTATCTGTTGGTTAATCTTAGACTCAGGGGCAAACAAAAACGGGTCAGAGTGCGTTTTTCATACTAAACAGGCTATTTCGAAGCCTTGGATCCTCGCCAGGGGATGCTTTTAGTGAAATCTGATGATGGACACCCCGAGCATCGATACAGGACTTCCAGAGTGCCTAGATTACCTAACTGATTAAATCTGCGGTAGAGTTAAAAAAAATACATGTCAAAAGCATTTAGGCTAAGTCTGAGGAGAAAAAGAGGCCTGACATATTGACAATACTATTGTTTAATACATTGAAGGTAAAAAACATATCAGAGTTCACTTCTTCACCATTTCACCATATTATATCAAGGACCAATAAAAACGCCCGCATATACAATTCTCGTCCCAGCCGTCAAGTGCCAATCAATTCCGCCAAGAACAATGATAATTGGGCTAATGAACCTTAATGACGTCAATATAAGGTTTTAATTGCCCTTTTAAAATTGTAACCACCCCTTAATTGAGTGAGACGTCCCTATCGGGAGTCGACTCGGTTATTACGATGTGTGGAGTTAAGCCGTGGGCACACTGGCGGTATAAATATATTTTTAATTATTGTGATGGGATGCATGCATGACTCGATGTATGAATGTGGAAGAAGCTAAAGTGATTTGTCAGGATCGTAGCAAGTGGAAAGAAGTGGTATCTGCCTACCCCTCTGGGAAACAAGCGTGATTTAATGTACAGTCTATTCCTATTCATACTTTCACTCTTATAAACAAATAAATTTACCATTATAACCCCATATTCGCGAACTTTTGAAAGTTGAGCATAGTCGTATTATTTATTTACACACTCTAATCTAATCTAACCTAACCTAACCTAACCTTGTGTTTTTTGATGAAAAGCGCTTTCGGTAAAATACGATGACACTGACTGGCGCTTGACATATACATTTTGTTTTTTCGAACTATAATTGCTATGAAAATGTAGGGATGTTTTGATATATTTGATTTATAAGAGAGGTTTCCGTCTGTCGCACCCAGCATAATAATATGATGATGATGAGGAATATATATTCAACCTTTTAATAAACCAATTAGAGGTAACATTATTCTCATCACTATTCCATCCTCTATCTAAAGACAATTACAGACAGGTATACTTTGTTATTGGCATTGCCAGTCTGAATAGGAACAGACTTTAATGTAGGTATGGTAGCTGAGAAATAAATAAGTAAATAAATGTCACAGGAAAATCTCCCTTAAAAGGACCTGTAATACAACAATAATCGTTAGACTGCATACGCATTGCAAATTCTAACGACTAAAGTTCTTTTTTTATGGCATAGAGAAGACAAACGAGCACACAGGCCACCTGATGGTAAGTGGAAACTGTGACCCATAGACATTCGCATTCACAAGACTGCAATGCAATCCTAAGCTGGCGTGGAATGGTGCATCGAGTCAAACCAAAATGTGGTTTAACGGTGCAGTTTTTGTTATTTTGTAAAAGTTTGTTTGATTTCCTAAATAAATAAATAAAGACTGCAAATGCGTTGCCAATCCTGAGGACTAGAATGGAATAGGAGTGGAATCTCTGGAATGGAGCGGAGCCCAATACGCTCAGTCCTCAAGCAACCAACAAAAACCGCAATAATTTTGATTTATCTCGCATTTAAGTTTTAATATTAATTGTTATGGCGGTAGAGGTTTCTCGTAATTGCATTATGACAGTCGGTGTGTCATAATAGTGGCAAAAACTGGACATACGCGTAATAGGCGGCAAGGGCGGCGGGTTGCGACACGACAGTAACTCGCCTCTACACTGGAACCTGGGTGTGTTTGGAAATTTGAATGTCACATTCGTATTAACACTAACATGTTCAAAGAATACACTGGTAAACATCTTAGCCTATTTTTGCAAAATGTGGTTACTGAACTATCAACAAGTTTTTAAAGTTGTATGTAATTCTGTAGCTCTGCCTACCCCACTCTGGGATTACAGGCGTGAAGGTATGTATGTGTATGTATGTATGTTCAAAGAAATGGTTGAGGAAGATTTTTAGCGAGTCAATTTATAAGGTAATCTGAGAGTGAAGGTTCGCATGCGCAGATGTATTTATGAAATCAATATCAGTGATGAAACCAATAAAAAATGTTTTTTTTTAATTCTGCCAGCTTATTAATCTATTAAGGTCTTAAATAATAGTGTACCTATATAATAAACACCAAATAAATTGCTGGTCCCTTGACACATTCACAGTCACATTATATTACCTTCAAAAGTAAGACCAGATTACATGTAGGTAATTTGTATAAAAAGTATTTATTAAGCGCAATGTATTTACTGACAGACAATCCAGACAATAGATATATGCATATACACCTTAATGCTACTGGCAATAAGGTCCATGAATTCTTATATTTGACGCGATGGCTGTATAGATATTAATGCCCTTGACTGTACATAGCAAAAATATAAGTTTAAGTAGCGATCTATTTCAGGTTGATCAGTTACGGCGTTTATTTCTCTGTTTCAGCTCATCTTGCTTCTATATCTTATCATATTGCTGACAACACGAAAGCCCTTATTTCCTTTATACTAAAAACCACATAAACATTAAAATACTTAAAAAAATCATAACACTTGTAACGGTCATATAAACTACACTCATTGCTCTCAAGCGACCTGACACTGACAGATGCACTTGTAACGCTTGTAATGACCAATTTACCCGCTAAATGGCGCTTGTGTCAAAAAGATCGGTCAAGTTGACAGTCGGCGCGCATTAATGTCAAGTTCGCGCGTTTACTGGCGTAAGGGTGTGGTGCCACTGGTGGGGTGAATTGTGAAAAATTAGATTTATATTAGCTTCAGTTGTAACTAACAATATAAAACCACCCAAAGTAACGAACAATTCAATCAAATCTTAAGTAAAACTCCTGTCTTAGTCTAACCGTTAAAGTGAGAAAGAGCCTGCAACATTGTGCTTCTTACTCTAGAACTGAAGTAAAAATAGAACAGCATTCAACTTAATTTTTTTATTGCCCGTCTCTTTCGCACTTAACTGTCAGATTGACTTGAAATTTGGCGTAGGTAAGTACTTATACAGTTTCGATGACAATACAACAATGGTACAGTCAACAGCATAAATAAGTGATAATTTATGTACCTTGTTACTTTAACATTGTGAAACAATTGAAAGTGACAAGGTACAGAAATTATCACTTATTTATGCTGTTGACTGTACCATCGAACTAGTTTGATGATGGAGACGGATGGTGGACTTAAGAACTATTCAAGTGCTCATAGTAGATTCCTCATATTTGGAGTTTTTTGACACATCTTTTTAAAGGGAGTTTATTATGTTCAAGTGACTTAATACTGCCCTCCTAAGGAGAAAAGGCGTATCTACTATATGAATTGTATTGAAAATCCAACCTTATTATAACCCCTGAGAGTTTAATATGCTTCTATGAATTAATTGCACATGCGCCTTAGGAGGGCAGTATAGCAGTGTTAAAATGTGAATAAAGAGGTTATTTTGCAGTATCATAAAGATAATTTAGTAGCAAACTATTAAAAAATGATATTGCAACCCATTCCTCTTATTCTTTCTTTGACTCTTTTGTCAATCGAGTTTTCAACAAAAATACCTCGTTTTATATAAATGAAATAGTTGAGTTTATTTTAATTCTGTTTGTTATTTTTCTTTATATCATTAGTATCATTACATAAACACAATTTCACATTGTACAAAAATAATAAAGAAGTCATAAATATAACTACTTCACAATAAATTCAATAATATTAAATGTATTAAACCTGTTAACGTGTAGAAAGTAACTTCAAAAGATAATTAAGAGATATTAATAAAACGCTATCAATTGAAACTAAATCTGAGCAAGGAACTCTTGCGCATAAAAGTTAAGCATTTACCAACGCTCTTAAACTCTCTGAAATAAGGATCATTTTCGCCTGGCCAGGTGTATTGTTAAGTGGTTCCTTTTTAAACTTAAACGTAAAGTTCAAAGGCGAATAATGAATGCCCGTGCGCACAAATTAAACCATAAATCATTCTCAAGTATGCTTATTATAAAATATACTGGGTTAAACGCTCGGATTTACTCCGTTTAACGAAAACTATATTGTGGTTTGATTGTTTTATTTTTAAATATATTTTATAATATTGATGCTTTATTGTAATGATGATTATTAGACCAAATGAATTAAAAAAAAGTGTGTGTAGGTATTTTAATAAGAAACAGATGGAAAAGGTTTTATTTTCATTTAGGGAATTTCCATAAATAATTAAGTGTTATAATTAACAATTATGAATAAATCAATACCGTGCCCAAACTACATAAATTTACGCGATTTTAAATTATAATAAAAATGTCGTAAATAATCTGCAGGAAGTGTCCATTATCATTTTAATTAAATTTGCAGTTAAAATGTCAACGGCGCAATTTGTGCCTCGATTAAAAACGACTCAATGCTTCCACACTTGCTTACGCAAAAACAAGGGTGGAATATTATTCATATTTTTTAAAAGCGTTTATTTCATACTAGCGTTTAAAAACGAATTCGCCCGATGCATGCATGGTCGCTTCTTTGAAAAAATATCTAAACTTGGTACCTATAACTTTGTAAATATGATCAACGAAAGAAAAATCACTAGGACGGTTTTTGTTCGAACAGTGACATCTATCGGGCGGTATCATCTAATTGGGTAAACGGAAGCGCCATCTGTTATCTAGTTTTTAAAACATTCAGAAATTTGATTGGTCCGTCTTCATGTAACACTACATACGAGTCGATTTTTATGAAGATCGTCGCATTTATAATATAAATGAATAACCGGCCAAGTGCGACTCAGACTCGCGCGCGAAGGGTTCCGTATCTATATAACATTAGTTATATTTTATAGCAGCAACAAAAATACATCATCCGTGAAAATTTCAACTGTCTAGCTATCACGGTTCACGAGATACAGCCTGGTGACAGACAGACAGACGGACGGACGGATGGTCTTAGTATTAAGGTCCCGTTTTTACCCTTTGGGTTCAGAAGCCTAAAAAGTAAGGATTATTTTGTCGAGCTAACAACGTCCGACACACCCATCATTATAGAATGTTCATCATCATCATCATTATCATCATGTCAGCCGAAAGACGTCCACTGCTGGACATAGGCCGCCCCCAAGGCTCTCCACTCAGACCGGTCCTGTGCTTTTCGCATCCACCGCGTTCCCGCGATCCTTACAAGGTCGTCACTCCATCTTCTTGGAGGCCTACCTACAGCTCGTTTCCTGGTCCGCGGACGCCACTCAAGAACCTTCTGACCCCATCGGCCATCAGTCCATATATAATGTTAATGCTTGTTTAGTAATGCCTTAGAATTGTGCCACTCCATGTCTTCCCGTGGAAGTCGTAAGAGGCGACTAAGGGAATAAAGGCTTGTAGTACTGTTAGGCGATGGGCTTGCTACCTGTCACTAAGTTCTGCAGTTTTTGCAGTTAATAAAATTCGGAATATAATAGACTTGAAAACCGCTCGATTAGTTTATTTTAGTTACTTCCATAGTATTATGTCATATGGTATTTTACTATGGGGTAGTGGTGCTGACGTAAACAGCATCTTTTTTCTACAGAAGAGGGCTATTCGTGCTGTTTACAAGATGGGTCATAGAGACTCGCTTAGAGATAAGTTCAAAGAAACGAATATATTAACCGTATACAGTCAATATATTTATGAAAATATTATGCATGTTCATAAACACATCGGTAGTTTTAGAAAGAACTGTGACATACATAATGTTAATACCAGGAATAAACATAAGCTCGCAGTGCCCTTTACACGGCTTCACAAAATAAAAAACTCTTTCATGGGTAATTGTATAAGGTTCTATAATAAGCTCCCAAGTAGTGTTACTCATTTATCAGTAAATAAATTTAAGAGTTACGTTAAACGTCAACTAATTTCTAAAGCGTATTATAGTATTAAAGATTATATAAATGATGACAATGCTTGGGACTGAATTATTTGTATTACAATTATTAATGACCGTGGAGACTATATACATCTCCTTGTATGCTTATTATTTTAATTTGACATCTGGAGACTCTTTACATCTCCAAAATTGACCGTGGAGACTTTCTACATCTCCCTTGTTTGTGTTTGTTGTTTTGTTTTTTTGTTTAATTACCTACTTACCTATATTTAATTTTAATTTGACATTTGGAGACTCTTTACATCTCCGGAATTGTATTATTATTTTAACCTGACATTTCTATTAATTTAATTATTATTACTACTGGGACCTGTACATCCCTGTGACATTTAAATTAGATAGCTTATGTTTAGTATTGTAATAAGTTCTTTATTTAAAAAAATGGCTTACTGTTGAGTTTCTTGCGGTGCTTCTTCTCAACAATGGTCTCTTGAAGCGCTGGTAGATGGTAGATTCAGACTTGTAAAAGTGCCTACAGGGCCTACTTACAGAATAAATGTTTTTTTTTTTTTTTTTTTTTTATAATATACACTGTTAAACATCTTACCCTACTTGTGCAAATTGTGGTTACAGAGTTATCAACAAGTTTTTAGAGTTGTTGGTAATTCTGTAGCTCTGCCTACCCCACTCTGGGAATGAAGGCGTGAAGTATGTATGTATGTAGTAATGACAAGTTCCAAACATGCTTAAAATTTTAACTGACCTACTATACATTCTTTCGAACTGTCCTTAAGTTGGTTCCCACATGAAGATCACGTGGAAAAATCGCGAACAATCCTCAGTAAAACTCAATAAACAACAGTGATTCAAAACCGAATCACGCGCCGCTTGCCATTCAGCATCGACATCGATCCACGAATCATAAATAAATCAATTGATTCACAAAACACTCCCGCGCACCGCGATGCGCTTTATAAACAGAATATTGGCTTGCACAAATAAATAATAATAATAAATACCGTCTCCGTCGCGTCGTGGGTAAAAACATGAGAAAAGCAATTCTATACAAAAGTAAATAGGGTAAAGTCACTAGTAGTCAGCCAAAGACCACTAGTTGACCTTATAATGAATGCGAAGAGTGGGAAATATATATTTCGTACTCTTCCCACTCATACAAAGTACAGGCAGAGGCTGACTACAGGTCTCTGGCTGACCACTGGTGACTTTACCCTATCAGGGGCCAATCTCACACACATTGACGTAATCTAGGCTTGTATTAGGGCACTAGGCAACGATAAACATACATATATAGATAAATACATACTTAAATACAACGAGATGAAAGAAAACATCCAAGAATCTGGAACAAATATTCGCGCTCATCACACAAATAGAGATAATACGAGCGGCAGAATATTTATATAATATTTAATATTTCGGTGGATGCGAAGAGCACAAGACCGGTCTGAGTGGAGAGCCTTGGGGGAGGCCTATGTCCAGCAGTGGACGTCTTTCGGCTGACATGACGATGATGATGATGAGCGGTAGAATTGAAAACGAATGGAGTGGACCACTCGTCTTTAAATTTTTTATAACTGGTAATTTCAAAAATACGGTTTTACAGATTTGTCTCAATTCCGAGTGGAACTTTCGAGTGCTTGAAAGTCAAAAATGGGCCCCCTGTACCCTTACCATGAGGTACAATTACCGTACTCGCTAGCGAGTCGAATGCTCTGTCCCTCGCAGCTCACAGGTTAAAGAGTGTGAGGGACAGAGCATTCGACTCGCTAGCTAGAAGTGTTTAAACCCGGAACTTCCATCAGCTTCGAAGCCAGGGTCACTACCAACTAGAGCTAGATTATCGTATAACAATCAGATTATGACTACGACTACGTATTACATACATACTTAAACTCACGCCTTCATTCCCAGAGTGGGGTAGGCAGAGCTAAAGAATTACCAACAAGTCTTAAAACTTCTAAGACTACGTATTGTTAAAACAAAACCAATGAATTGATCAAATATCTATCCTAGAGACATTCTATCAGCCCTCTAGAGGGCCTACTCAAGACGCAAAAGCCGATGCTTGTAGAAATCCATTGACGAGTTGTTTTAACATGATTGCACTGAAAGGCATAGCAGCGACGCAATGTAATGTAACACAAAAAACATGAGGAAATATTGCTTAATGAAAATAATGAAACAGAGAGAGATTTTTTTTTGTAATTAGTTCACAGTAGCAACAACGACAACAACAGCAGTATGAACTGGGAATGCCCAACGTATCACGACACAGATCAATTAGAAATCACTAAATAAATATTTACGATTGGAAACAATGAGTGTCATTATCAAGAAATGTAAACAGATCCATAAAATTAAGGTTTCCCCGAAACCGGACTGGGATTTCTGACGTCAAGTCTGACGTTTATCAAGATCGTAGCAAGTGTAAAGAAGTGGTCTCTGCCTACCCCTCTGAGAAACAGGCATGATTTAATGTATGTATCTATGATATGCATGCACAGTCCTCGAGAGAATAACGATAAATGACTTCTACGCGGACAGAATCGCAAACAACAGATAGTATTTTACTCGTAACTAGTTAAAATCTAGCAATTCAATTTTCAAACCACTTGCCTCTAATGGAATGGGCTAAAATTTGGAATGCACTAAGCCCGATGACAATGCCTAGGACCATTTTCGTGACGGTATTAACGGTATGGTACCGGTATTGGATTTCGATACCGCTTCGTTATAAGGTTAGAACTATACTGGTTAGAATTAGACCAGTCAACCGGTATTATTTCGGTTATGATATTTAATAACCAATCCGCCGAACGAAATCCAACATTAATAGGTAGGTTTTAGGCATAAATACACTCAATAACTAGCACTAATTGGTTGGCACTATTGGTGGCACCATCATAAAGGCCAAACGATACCTTTATGAAAACGGTTCAGGAATCGAAAAAAAATAACGGTACCGTTATATTCCGGTTCCGGTAAAATCTTTTGCGCTACCGAAACCAACAGAAACGAAACGTTATGACGTCATACCGTTTCAAAACGTTACCTTTATTTTCCGATTATGCAATCCCTGGACAATGCAACATCATGCATGTTTTGTCTTTTTCTCGTTCGCTCTCTTGACAGTAAAACAGACCAGGAATGAAACCCAAAAACTGCACTTAAAACCCAAATATCCAATGTCGATTTATAAAGTACTTTAGGTCAAAAATAAACGGTTTTACACACACACATAAACTCACGCCTTCATTCCCAGAGTGGGGTAGGCAGAGCTAAAGAATTACCAACAAGTCTTTAAACTTCTTGACAATTCTGTAACCACTTTTTGCACAAGTAGGCTTTACTAGCAAGTTTAAACTTTACCACGTACCATGGTAACACTAACATGGATGACTCATACCATGGTACGTTTTCACACGTGACAGGGTTGCCAACATTTCGCAGCTTGACTTTCGCAGGTCCGAAATTTAAAATTCAATAGCGGATTTAAATTTGACCTAACTCTAAGTACTTACGATGACGACTTTGTATTTAATTAGGTAAGGTTATGGTTTAAATTGCATCGGTCTATTGCCGCTTAGGAAGTTGTATTTATCGGGTTGTATTTTAATTGAAAAGTAGTTTCATTAGCTATAATAAGGAATCATTACATAAATAAGAATATTTCCAAGAAACGGAAGACCAGTGCTGGCTTTCATTTGAGCATTAAACTGAGATGGGACCATTTCCTGCCTACGTGCCTACCTTACTTTATTTTTTTGCGTATTTAAGTAGCTGTCTTTTGTTTTTTTCGTCGCGAATAATAAATATTTTGGGACTTGACAGAAGCGCAAGGAGCTAACCCCATGTGCTTTTGTTTAGTCCATTAGAGAAAATACTCTTTTACCGAACCATATTGTCTTTACGTGTGATATCAATGGACTTATTCCTCTTACAAGTCCATGGGAGTGTCTATAAATAACTTGACATTGGCGAAATACACATTTAAAGGAGTGAAAGCAATTAATTAAAATTAGAATTAGAATAAATATTTTTCTTTCTTTCTTTCTTTAAACACATTAATTCTCACAATGATTTATCCCAAATGTCACAGCAAACACCACTTCCTACGTACCTATTAATCTATATGTCTTGCGAAATTATCAACTTCTAATGTCACTTGAGCCTTAACACATTAATTTATCATAACCAATCGATAAAAACCATATCGCCTACACATTTACATAGATAAATAAACAGATAAACTTTGCATAGCGTGACAAACTTAGTTATACCGGTGACTAAATAAAGGAAACTAGAAGTTAGTAAAAACTTGATTGACTTGGTGATAAGCGAGTAACTGCCAACCGGCCACTGCCATGTTTTTGTCACTGTGTTTTCAGTGATATTAAAAAATATAACCTCCTGAGGTCCCTTGTACTAAAAATAGTACATAATACAGCCAATGAAATAAAGATCTAGTGCAAAGGAAGTGAAGTGGAATTTCTTTTGTTTTTGTGACTACTGATCAAATTGGAGAATTGACTTTATTTCATTCACAATAGATTCATATTCCATTGCCAATTTTGTTTGTATGGCGGGCTTTAGGACGTACTTATTAAAAATCAAGTAAAATTGGCGATTTCTGTGAACGAATTAGAATCGAAAATCGACCCAGCCATCTCATGTTGAGTTAGGACCGTAGCAAAACAACTGTCGTTATGTTTCTATTTTCTTTTCCAATTTAATATATTTTTCGTCGGCCTAGTTGAAGTAGCATTGATCAGGTCACGTCTGCCGCATGCCGAATCCGAGGCCCTATACAAGGTGCGTTGCGAGCACATTATCAGTATCTATAAAATGTACAGCACTGTCGTAAGCTGTCAGACGGATTCGTTGAGTGCTTAAGTCAATTCCATACATTTTGACAGTTTTCGACAATCGTTTACGCTAGCGTTAAGCATCTTGTTGGAGATGTGTCGTGTTCTTGAGTGGAGATCGCGTCTCGCCAAACGTCGTGTGGGACGCCCTGAGACAAGATGGAGCGATGATATGCGCACATGGGCCGGTGTAAGTTGGATGAGACAAGCAGAAGATCGAGAGTAGTGGCCTAGTGGGAGAGGCCTTTGTCCAGGAGTGGACTAGTAACTGCTGTTAGTGATGGATGATGGTGATATTGTCTAGGAGCTCTGGACCAAAGTCGTCTCTGAGTGGAAACCCAACAACTCAAGATGGAAACGCGGCAGAACGTCTGTGATGGCGAGATGAGTCGGATTCCTTTTTGAAGGACTGGCCAGAGACTGCTCAGAACGGGGAAATCTGGAGAGTGAGGAGGGCTTTCCCTAGCAGTAGGACACAACTTAGAAAATATATTGCATGTCAGTGCAATCAAACTCGGATACCTGCCTATTCCCTATTCTTATACACGCAATTATTAAAGTGTGCTTGAAACAGAATCTGTCCTTCTTTATGACTTTTGAGTTTGACAGAAAGGGACAAAGGTTTAAAGTGAGTTTATGAATAAGGGCACAATATCAGAACATTTTTGACTTTTTGCTTATAACAACCACAAACTTAGTTATATTAAGACAGCGACGCCTTCACAAGCAAAGTTAAGTTTGTAACACAAGTTCTGCAATCGTCCTTGATCGGCGCGTATCGGCAGCGATCGGAGCGGATCGGGGGCGTTCGGCAATTATCGGGCGCGGTCGTGGGCGGAGGCGCCGGGGCAGGTGGCGAGTGCATTATGGATCGTTTGGAAGGACGCTGGTTCGAGTCCTGGGCTTTGCATAATGGTCTAGTCACTACTTTAGTGTATGTTGAAGGACTAAACTAACTAACTAACTAACTTAAGTACAGGGTGATAGGTAAGCAATCTAGACCATCAAAATGATGAGGAATTAGGTTCCGATCTTGGAGTTTGCAGCATAACACAAATGCTAGAAATGTCCACATTTAAAAAAAGATCAATTTTATAAATGGATGTGTCTGGGTAGCATATTTTGGAGTTCAGTTATTTTCGAAAAAAAAAATGTCTTGTTATTTTCAAAGTTGTGATTTTTCTTAACACAGATTTTTCTATCCCAGGACATTTCTCCTCCACGGAGTTTTTACCCTTGAGTTTTAAACCCATTTCGATATAAGTAAGTACAACCAGTAAAATCTATTACTGCGAGACATCACGATTTGAGGAAATATATATGACTGAAAAAAAGTTTTATGTACCTTTATGCAAAATTTACGGAAAAGTCACAAGTAACAAGCTATTTATTATCTTTAGTAAATGTGTAATTATATCTATTAAACCTATTTATTCAACAACTTTTAAACAAGGTCTAAATATTATAATAATAGCCATCGTAATAAATCCATCACCGACAAGTATGATTTTATTCAAATAATTTAATAAATCAATGCAGTGCGCTGCGCCGGCGCCACTGTCGCAGCGCACTTAGACACAGAGAGTTAACAATTAATTAAAGCTTAACCTCCTTATTCATAAATACACAATAAACCTATTTTAGTAAAAGTATTCTTTGTCCCTTTCTGTGAAATTCAAATACGGTAATGACACTAATGACAGATAAGGACAGTGCATATTTCAAGTACACTTTAGTTATTGCGTGTTTATGAGTAAGAGGGTACATAGTTTTGCTCCAATGTTTATTTTTTTAAACTTATTCAGTACCAATGTCACCAAATGATGTTAAATTTAATCGATGATAAATAATATTGATAATCGACTGTTAGTTCATACATTTTGTCAGCTGTTAACGCTCTAATCGTCTGTTAAAAGGATTGTGATGCTAAAAAAAACCATACAATAATGTCACCAGGCTGGCCCTTGATATAAGACCATGTTAGACACTATTACTTGTGTAAAACAAATACAAATTCAACACATGTTAAATGCATATAGCTACTGTGTTTCTGTAATTTTGACATGCCACAACCAAAAAATCACTACATAGTATAAAACAAAGTCGCTTGCGCTGTCTGTCCCTATGTATGCTTAAATCTTTAAAACTACGCAACGGATTTTGATGCGGTTTTTTTTAATAGATAGAGTGATTCTTAAGGAAGGTTTATATGTATAAAACATTCCACGCGGGCGAAGCCGCGGGCGGGTCGCTAGTAATAATTATAGAACGGTAATTTCCATGGCAACGCTCATTATTTTCACGCTTCGGTTACGCTATAAGTTTATAGTACGCGAGTAGAAAAAAAGTATTCCAGAAAATCCTTGTAAGTATACTCGTATTAATGAAATGAACGACTCAACTAATATCGTTATCATAGAACCTTCTGTAAATACGTAAGTTGTGGTTGTGGCACACCGACGCGGGCGCAACAAAACCGCGATAATTATAGAGTGCGCTAATGACATGCGCGGTGTGCTAATGCGCTAGGCTAAACCCGATCCAAAGGCTTTAGTTACTAAATAATAAAGTAAAAGTTTTGTAACACATTAAAAAAAAACACGTAGAATATGTAGATGATATTTAAAAAAAACACATTGTTGATGAAAATAGGGAAAGGAATCTTGAATATACTTCAGTAGGTACAGTCGAGTTCATAAATATGTGTACCATTTAGTACCTTGTCAATTTAATGTCATATGTCAACTGCCTTATATGAATTGTCAAAGCGATAAAAGAGGTACTTATAATTTTCGACGCTTGCAGTGGAGACTCTGGGATTCTGTCTACTAAACTTATCGACGCCTCCGGGGTTCCCAGAGCTGGCGATTACCTCTCCCAAAGGATAGGTTTAACTATCCAGAGAGGTAACGCAGCCAGCATCATGGGTACAATACCGCGAACTGATTTTTAGAGGGGGTATTATTTATGTAGTTGTGTACACAAATGTATTTTTTAATGTTAGTTTTAGGTTACATTAATGTATTTATTTATTATTAGCAAATTAATGTTTAGGTCATCTTAATTGTTCTAATTACTGTCTTCTATAATTAATTATGCTATATTATAGTATGTGTTTTTGTCACATAAAGATTGCAGTCTAATATGCGTTTAAAAACTATACAACATTTAAGTAATGAACTATTTCCTACATTTTTTCATTTTAGTTCCAGTATTTGAGAGCATATTGGCTGTGAAAGACGGACAGACAGGGACATACGAGTAATCCTGTAAGGGTTCTGTTTTTTTATTCGGAGGAACAGAACGCTAAGCCCGCGGACGCAAAGTCAGCAAGCTGCGGGGTGACGGTGACGGCGGGGAGGACGCGGAGCGTTCTAATGCATAGATTTATATGAAACCGGCCATGAGCGCAGCGGCGCGGGGAGCGGCGCACGAGCGATGCGCTCCAGTCAATCAGTCACGCCGCGCCGCCACCGCCCCGCAGCCGTTCCCTTAAACTGTTTATGGAAAACCGCAGAATAAGCCTAGTATGTCAATAACTATGAGTGAGCATTCCGGCGGAAGAAACGCGCGTCTGTACAATAGCCAGATAACAACTCTGCCTTAATACGAAGGCGGCTTACTGCAATGTACTAGTCAAAGCATTATATACTCTATTGGTAACCATATTAAATTAAAAATGTTCATTCTATTATTGTGCAGTTACCGGCCTTTTTTGGTATACGGCTCAGTGTAATGTCCCTGAGTCACATTACGCTGAAACAAATGAATATCAACTGATTCACAACTCAAACAACTCAGGAATGCGTATTTAGATCGGGTTATTTATAACATTTGCGAGAAATGTATTAGTTATTGTATGGAAATATTAATTTATCAAGAATATTGAACTTCGCATGTTAAGTGGGTATGCTTTGTTCAAGGTTTGTAAGTTAATTTTAAAACAGTTCCCTTTATTGTGATGAAAATTTGCTCGATGTCCAGTAAGATCACTTTTGTATATAGGATACCCTACCTAATAATGATGTACGGGGGGGATCCTACCTGGTGATCATACTGGCCATCAAGAAAATTCGGAATATTTCTAAACCCGATGACAATTAAATATCTTTTGGGAAATAAAGTTCTTTAACCATAAATATGGTATATGAGCGGGATGCTTAAAAAGCAAGATGACTGTCGAGTAGGATGTCTAAAAAGCAAAATGCCTATCGAGCAGGACGACTAAAAAGCACGATACCTATCGAGCAGGACGTCTAAAAGGCAAGATGCCTATCGAGCAGAACGTCTAAAAAGCAAGATGTCTAGCAAGCAGGATGCCTAACAAACAACTTATAACTAGGTCGAAAAAGGTAGGTAGGTTTAGGTTATGTTAGTTTTGCAGCAGGCCCGGAGGGCCAAAGAACCCAGAAATAGGAGCTCTGCGAAAGCAGAGCTCCGTCGAAATTCTGCCAATAAGAAATAACGATTTAAAAAGAAATATCTAATAAATCATTATACTTTTCAGGCATCTTTATTTTCAGGCAACTCGCTTGGTAGTCATTATACTTCTTAGGCATCATGCTAGTCAGTCATCTTGCTTTGTAAGCAACTCGCTTTGTAGGCATAATACTTAGGCATCTTGCTTTGTAGGCAACTCACTCAAAATAGTTAAATATTATGACGTCTTTATGAGTTGATGGTGGCTACAGGATCTTTACTGTACTAGAATTTAGAATAATGAGATTAATCTCAATAAGCAGCTGATAACTGAACAAAAAAGTACAGAATGCAAAAAGTCGTAGTTCCACTTAGGGGTATTTGTTTATATTTATAGAGGTTAAAATTACCCCCTCTCGATTCTTATAAAAAAATACATGACTAGCTTAAAAAAATGGTTATAGTGTTATTTCACTATCAGCTATGGCTCACGTATAAATATTAATGAGTGTTGGTTGTTACTCTGCCTACGAAGCTAGCGGTCCCAGGTTCGATACCCGGCATGTACAAATATTAGTGAGAAAGGCGCGTATATTCGTTCCTGAGTCTTAGACGTAGGTAATCTACATAAGTACGTTAATCGTTCCCTAGTAGGTACCTATAGTAAAAACAAACTTGTACTCGTATAAGATTGTTGCGTAATATTTATTTATTTAAAAAATTGCCAAAAAAGTCACAGCGCGAATTGAAGCGACCTTACGGCAATATCCGATGTTACAAAACAAAGACGGTATCTAAGCATCTGCCACATTGGCCTTCTGTCTGTCGCAAGCGTCTGCGCAACGCACATTCGCAACGTCAATATTAGTAGTTTGTAGAAAAATACAGTTTTTGTGTGTCCGAATTCAAATTAAATATTTGTGTTTTTTTGGAGATAATTTCATATAAATAGTGGCAGTGTCTTAGATATTAATAATGTGTACTATGTTCTATTTCATTTTATTAAAGTACCTTATTTAAGTATATTTCATCATCGTCATCTTCCCTTATCCCATCATTTCGTAATTAAGGGGCACTTGCAGGAAAAATGTTAAATCAAGATTAAGCTTAAATCTATATTTGACACTGACAGTTCCATACATTTTGACATAGCTAAACTGAACTTTAGCATTAATCTAGATTTAAATTTTTGCTGCAAGTGGCCCTTAGTCAACTAAATAAAATTATTATTTTTCCTTAAATTTAGTTTTTATTCTATAGGTACATAGATTACGAAGGCTGTACCTAAGTAGTAAAATAAACAAATAAAAAATACCAAGAAAAAACTCCACACAAATCTACCTAGTCCCAAACTAAGCTCTAGGTTTGAGTACTAGACACATATAAACATACTTTAATAAAGAAATACATCTTAAATATAAATAAAAAAACATCAGAGGCTCTTGCGCTCACCACGCAAATCTTTGCCTTTACGGTAATCGAACCTGGGACCGCTAGCATCGTAGACGTAACTGTCGTAACTCTGACATACCACGTTATCAAATACATATATAATTTTCCTCTCACCGTGTATGTATTGGTCAACATAGCCTTAACAGGCACTAGGCGGTGACAAGTACGTTCCCAGCCCGTATATCGGTGTTTCGTCAGCGCGCGACAGGTGACATTTCACTAAACGCCTGTCAGATTAGTTCAAACGGTTCACTAATCCAATGAGACACGGAACCCGTTTTTGGATCGTAGAAATCAATTTAGGAATACATATTTGTAATTTACTATTAACTGCACACGGCTCCGTCTACGTAGAACGTTAGTGGTGGTATATTGTGGTGTGGGTATCACCATAATATTATCCATTAACCCACCGCCAAGCAGCAGTGGTCGCGTTGTTGTGTCCGGTGTGGGGATTACTAGCATAGAGGCATTCCATCTTAGTCCTCCGATTTGGCACCGCATTTGAAGTCGCAATTTCGTTAGTTCGAAAAAGAATCTTAGGTCGGTCGAAGAAAGTCAAAATTCACTTTGAAAATTGTCCTGAATTTAGGACGTTGGGCCTTACGAGGCTAAGACCTCAGTCTTGAGATGGTAGTCTTAAGAATTCAAATGTCTATAGGTCTCAAGTCACAATTATCATCGCAATAGTGCCTTTAGTATGAAAATGAAAGTCATTTCCTTCAAACGGTAGCAAAAAGGATCTACTGCGAATAATATCATAAAGCTTGAACACAGTAAAACATGGGCACATAAAGTAACAAAAATAAAAATGTTATGGAACATATTTCAAGGAATTTTTTATTGCATTTATTTACTAGACTAATAACCATTTTTACAAATATATACAATTATTTAATTTGCTTTCTATATGCCATACTGCGTGCTTTGCGTCGAATCCGGCTCATTAAGTCTTGCACAGCACTGTCAGGATATCTTTTGCAAGCCCATTTCCATTTGTTTTGCAATTCAGCTGCCGATTTAACTTCTCCGCCTCCTTTTTTTAGAATCCCTTTCATAATTGCCCAATATTCTTCAATCGGCCTCAGTTCAGGACAATTTGGAGGATTGCACTCTTTAGGTACCACTGCGACATCGTTATGTTTATACCACTCAACTACTGCTTTAGAGTAGTGACAGCTCGCAAGGTCTGGCCAAAATAATGGCTGTGAGCTATGTTTGCGTAAAAAGGGCAGTAGACGCTTTTGCAAACATTCTTTTTTGTAGATTTCACCGTTTACTGTGCCTGTTGTTACGAATGAACGACTTCTTTTACCACAACTACAAATAGCTTGCCATAAAAGATATTTTTTTGGAAACTTCGATCTCTTTTTTATCTTGCAATCTTCTGGGGCATCCTTACGATTCTTAGAAGTATAAAATTCTTGCCCCGGTATCTGCTGGAAGTCTGCTTTGATGTATGTTTCATCATCCAATACAACGCATCCAAATTTTGTCAAGTAATTGTCGTACAACTTTCGTGATCTCTGTTTTGCAGACAGATTTTGCTTAGCGTCGCGATTGGGTGCAGCTTGTGCTTTGAACGACTTTAATCCAGCTCTAGACTTAGTTTTCTGTACATATGACTGCGACATTTTGACCTTTTTTGCGACATCACGGGACGATAACTTCGGATTCGCTGTAAAAAGCCGCAAGACATGGGCTTCTTTTTTTTTATCCTTTGCGCCTTGCTTACCTGCACTTCCCGGCTTGCGATCTACTGTCAATCGTTCTCGGAACCTTTTTAAAACTAAACATACGGAAGATTGCGGTAATTTTAAAAGTTTTGCTAATGCCCTATAACTTAAATGGGGATTTTCAGTATGTTTGCGCAAAATAATTTCACGTTTCTTGTGTTCATAACTCGCCATCGTGAAAACAAATGATCAAAGTGGAACGCTGTCATAAAAGTTTTTTTATACTCGTCGATTAAAATCTGTGTATTAAGATTTCATAGAGAATACTGTAACGTCACTCTTTTCATCGATGTTCCTTCCGAAACAACCGAAATAACTATTTCGATACGCTCTAGACAACCGAAAAAAATTTGAAAATAGAACTTCGGATTTCCATGTGTGTCCTTGTTTAAGGAGACTCGATCCGATACAAAATTGCCAATCTGTGGCGTTTAGGAACGTAGCAGCGTCGCGTCATCTGTCAAAAATCTACTTTTCAATTATCTTGTGTCAAAAAAGTCGGATAGTAGAACACTTACAATATTTAGTTTTCTTATATACTCGTATTAATGACTTAAATTATTAATTTTAATGAACTCGTACAAAAAGTATTGTTCACAATAGTGTCATAATTAAGCTTTTTAATCTCGTACCTTACTTAGGCCACTCAGCAAGCTTCGTGGCCTAAACACGGTACTCGACTAAAAAGCTCTCTATTATAACACGATTGTGAAAAATACTATTATTCATGATATCAAATAGTTTTTATTTATAATACTAAGAAGTTTCCATATTGTATAAATAAAAATATATAATCATTTACTTGTGCCCACATTTTACTGTGTTCAAGCTTTAAAAGAAAATTCCGCGCTTAACTTTCCTCCTATAATTCTGATTCAATAAAACAATAATTACGACGCAATCACTTGAGTTGAATAAACACAAAGATATTCGATATATCACTTGAAAAAGGGGCCAAGAAAATATTATCGACATACTGTTAGATAACATGCGATATCACGTCCTTATTGATATCTATTTATCGTTGATATGAAACTATTTATTTATTTACTAACAGCTTTCTCAAACGACAGCGTTCTGGTATTTGTATACTATAATTCAAAATAACAGTAGGTGAGGCGTCTCATAACATAACACTTCACGTGTCCATGGCTCTGACGAAAATATTTAGTCGTCTAAAATAACTGCCCCACAATCCGAGAGGCTGAACTGACATTTTGTGCACGATGCAGTATTTCTGTCAACTTCCTATTAGCACAGAAAATAAGGTTAAATAATTCCATTCTTGCGAAGGATTCGTCACTATTTTTCGGTTTTCAAGGAGATATTTGAAGTTTTAACAACTATTGAAGAATGAAAGGTTACTTATCAATTTTTAAACAGTGTTATGTTTCTAAAGGGCTGAATTTATAAACGTATTTGAGTAAGTTGCTCGTTTTGAATACGCCCCTTAAAACTCCAAACATTACAAAATAATTTTGCGACGTGTTTTGTTTAGGTACGTCACGTCATTTTGTCCATTTGGTGTAAGTAATTCATTTTCCTATGACGTCTGTTAGAAAGAGGCAAACAAATATTGCTGCGAATTTAATAACAATTATAACAAATGATTGATTTTTGATTTCATTTGACGCAAAACTTTAATAAGTTCATGGTTTGTTAATGAATGTCAAAGCAATGTCACGGATAAAATAAATGGCCAAAAGGAAAAACAGTGTATTATTAATTAGGTGAATAAATGAAACAGGTATCGAAAACATTCGAGAATAAGAAATCACTCCATTAAAGATTCTACTTTCAGCAAAATGCTAGTCAAAATGCTAGTCATAAGACTACATAAAACTTGGAATTACAATATTTTGCTTTTCAGGATAAGTTGATTGAGTCATTCCATTGCTGTCATCATACATTACTCCTCAGGCGGGCAAAAACAATGAGTAACTATGTAAAGAATTCATGAAGTCGCTCTGAGAACCATTTTTTTAATAATATATAAATATCAGGGGACAATGTCACACCAAGCGACCTAGTCCCAAACAAAGATCTAGGCTTGTGCTATGGGTACTAGACAACGATATAAATACTATTTAAATAGTTAGAAAACATTCATGACTCAGAAACAAATATTCGCACTCATCACACAAATATCTGCCCTTACCTTAATTTTGCAAATCTAACAGTGTAATTAGTCCGAACTGTAATTTTGGCCAGTAAATTGATTATACTTGGTTAACATAATAGCATAATTTAAAAATCATGTAACCTAAAGGAAGAGCGGCGCCACCTAACACAAGCCTTTTTTTGCATACCTACCGGGTGGCACCATCGCCTTAGGTTATAGAAAAAGAGTATACTATAAAAAAAAAATTTTTTTTACCGGGATTTGAACCCAGGTCCGCTAGCTTTGTAGGCAGAGTCATTATCAACTAAACCAGCGCGGCTGGAGTCCCTTGGCCAACCAGGAAGGAAGCTTGTGACGCAACGAATGATCATTCCAAGATGGACAGCTATAATTATGAACCCTTAAGTCGATTGTTATTTAGTAAACTTGTTACGTAATAAAGTAACTTAAAATTACACCCTATTCATAGTTTTTGGCTTAAACAGCCGTTTTCTGGCGAAATAGAAGCATTTTGAGGTTAAAAAACTGTTAACTAGATAAAACAAGTACATAAGACGGAATGAACTGATTATCACAGCAGATAATAATTAAAAAAAGACGCTCACCCTGCATAATGCGACGCCGGTGTCCAAGCGGTCCAGGAAGTTGTCCGCGGTGATCCTCAGCTCCGGGTAGAGGATGGTGAGCCACTCCGCCAGGTCCTCCTTCATGGCGTAGAGGTACTCCTCGGACGACTTGAACGGCCTGAACGGCCGCGCCTCCAGGAGCACGGCGCCTGCTGACGACATGCTTAGATGGACATTGGCTCTGTAACAAGAGGTATAATGTTGTTAGCAAAACTCATAACGAGGCAGGAAACAACGAGGGTGTAGACAATTGACCTTGCAGACCAACCCCCAAAAATCTATTATCCGTCCCTGGTGTAGAAGTAAACAAATATCCCCCCCCCCCCCCCCCAGAACAGAACCCCATTTCTCCTGGTCACGCTATAACTTGAGAATGGCTCAACCGATTTGGCTGATTTCTTGTTTTGTTCGTCATTGTCAGAACAAGGTTTGTGTGAAAGCAAATAATCCGCTGCCAGATATTTGCCATCACTGGGAATCTCTAGGTTTCCAGGATAAAAGCCTGACCGAAGTTCTACACCCGTAATGCGTAACTGTTTCCGAAATGTTCAGCATATAAGAAGCCATCAATCTTGTATCTTCTTTCTTCTTAATATTAAACAGAGATTCGAGTAGTAAAACATATGCTTCTTGTTTCTTGTCACGTTTCAAAAAATGTCGTATGCGGCTGGCATATGCGTGCAAGTTTAAACAATTTAAATCTAAGCAATCAACTAAAATAGTCTTGACAAACGACGAATTTCATGGCACTTAGCTCAAGACTGTTGTCAAAATAATATTCAGGATGACAGGATCAATTGGAGCATTCGTCAAATTAAGCCTCGTTGAGATTCTCAAGGGTGTCGTTTGGAAGTTAAACGAGCAATTAACGATTAATTAGTATCAGCGACCTACCCTGTGATTATTCGCAGAATCAATTTTGCGATGTATTGAACACAGCAGTATTGTGTGTAGGAAAAAGTTGATATTTGGAAATATTTGCATCATAAAAATATAGCCATATTAATGTTTAATGTTTATTTGGGCACAAACGGTACAATTAAAAAAATTTTTTTTCAGAAAAACTTACATAACACATTGACCAGTGAAGTTGCCACAATTACAAAAAATATATGTGTGCTTACGTAATATTAAATTAAATTATTATATTAAGAAGGGAATGACTAAATATATCTAAGTGAGAAAATGTGCTAATATAGTGTTTAATAGTTCTACATAAAAATAATTTGACGCATATTTGTTACGAGTAAGGGGGACATGAAATAGATTGTTATTACTTCGTGCATTAATACGAGGAGTCCTAAGGCCAATTTTGCCTAGCAAATACGGGTCGGGTCATCAATCTCACACGAAAGAATTTTATACAATAAAATTTGATCTCTAAGTGTGCGTCGACTCTCGAGAGAAACCACATTGCCGCGGCAGAACGAAATAATGCAATGCAAATTCAAGGACCTCTAGTGGGAGGTCACTTGTGGGAGGACCTTGTGCAGGGTCCGTCCGGGTTGGTACCACCATCTTATCCATTAACCTACCGCCAAGCAGCAGTGTTCGCATTGTTGTGTTCCGGTTTGGGGATAAGACAGCCGGTGAAAAGAGGCATTCGATCTTAGTCCTTAGGGTTGGCAACGCATTTGCAGTCTTAGGATTGCGTTCTTGTGAATGCGAATGTCTATGGGTCACAGTTTCCACTTACCATCAGGTGGCCTGTGTGCTCGCGTGCCTTCCTATGCCATAAAAAAAAAAAAAAAAGTATAATGGGTAAAACGATATTGCCTTTCACGTGTATTAGGGTGCGGCTCCACTGAGGTGGAGACGAGGAGCGGAGCTGTGCCAATATTAACCAATGGAATCTAAACTAACGTGCGCCTTTTATTGGTTAATATTGGCACAGCTCCGCTCCGCTCCTCTCGTCTCCGCCTCAGTGGAGCCGCACCCTTAGTATTGTTTTTACTCCGCCACCATTAATGTCAAGTAAATAAATTACCATGGCATTTTTCCCCCCAACGGTTCTAGATCCGAAGCCAATTTATGAATCATGTACAAGAACAGCCTGAACCCCTTGTCCCCGGCGGCCCCGCTATTCCTGGCTCCGGTAGCGGCCATGGTAACGGCGGGGCAGGGGGTGCTTTAGGTAATCTCCGGCAGAGACCCGGCTACCAGAAACGACGAAAAGCACGAGGCCGGTCTGAGTGGAGAGCCTTTGGGGAGGCCTATGTCTATCAGTGGGCGTCTTTCGGCTGACATGATGATGATGAAATAAGAGCGTTGACCATACCATAACATGTCAAAAGTTATATTGCTTAACCGCTTAGAATAGAGCCCCAGTCGACTGTACCTTTGTCCAAATATGTTCCAAAATGTTTACTATTTTCTCCAAAAAGAAAACCAGTCTTATTAGTTAAGGTGATGGGCTAAAGCCAGCTAGTTTATCTCACCTTGAGGGCCTAATATATGCCCCTATTTTGCGTAAGGACCCGTACAAAGTTCTGCCACTACTTAAAACCCTAGCGTAATCCATCTTGTCTCGCGCCCAAGGACCAATGTCTATCCACTAGTAATGCTTCTCAACTTCCACATAATCTTTTCACTATTTTTCTCTATCACACACTACACCGAACCACCCATCCAATGCCCCATATGAACTTTCTCAGCACAATGGGTGACGCACGCCATGCTCCTGTTTCGGCCCGCCAATCACCGCCGTATTCAGCGCTGGTCACTGACACGATTGCAAACGACTGCATTTTCGTTTAGAAAACGAGTTTTAAACAATGCATGTTGCGAATATTACTTTATAAAAAAAAAACAATTAAACAATAATCAGAGAGCGTTGTTACTATTTAAATAGTTCCATAAAACATGGTTCCCACCAATCCAATCCAAATATCCAAATCCAAAGTACTGTCTCAGACTGTCATCGCTTGGTCATCGCCAAAAAAAAATACACTTAAATTCCCTCAAATCAGAGACAACTGTCAAATACGATGTACCTCTTCTTCTTTAAATTAATGGCGGTCCAACAAGTGATTTCGCCAGTGTCAGTAAGATGGTGTAATCAGCAGGGTTTAGAATTTTCATAGCACGGTAAGACAAAATAGATGGAGTCGACATTAACATTAAGTCAACTCTTACTCATACTCACACTCATTTTCTTATTTAATTCCAAAATGCTTTTAAATTAAATTAAACACGAATTTGAGTTATGAAGTTATAAATATTTCAAACTTCGGTACCTACTTTGATTTTTTTATAATATAATATAACTTTTATTTATTTTATAATCAAATTAAAATCTTTAATTACTCAGCTTAGCAGCTTTACAGCTACATTAAAAGCATTTTGAAATTAAATAAATTAATGAGTATGAGTATGAATAATCGACTCCACAGTTTTCTTTCGTCTAACCGTGCTATAAACTCCGAACCCTGATAATCAGATTAATCAGTAAATACAACAGTAAATCAAAATCAACAAAAGTAAAATTCGGGCATTTTTCAATCGGCCATCTTTCCTCCCCGAAGGTTACCGGAAGACCAAATACGATGTGCCTACTTAATCTTAAAAGAAAAGCAGTTTACTTATCGCCAATGGACCTTGAATCTGACAGACACAATATCGTCGCCATCAGCGTGGACTCAGTTCGTTGCACCACCTGTTTATGACCCGTCACACCGAGCGGTTATCATGTTACGGGCTAATCCCCAGTTGGCTTAAACCAATGTTTGGAAAGGAGTGTGCGGTGTAAATGACTAATGGAGTAATACTAGACATTCCCATATTTACTTATGAATAACGGGGTTTTTTCTTAGCCCAGAGAAATATTTCTAGAACAGAATGAATGGTCTTGTCAAACAACAATGAAGAGTGGGGTAGGCAGAGCTGTAGAATTAACAACACCTCTAAAAACTTGTTGTTAATTCTGTAACCACAATTTGCACAAACAATAATATATAAAGATATTCATATTTATTTAGATTTTTGAAGATATTGTCTTTACAAAAATCAGATAAGTGGTGTCATAACGTTCAAAATACCATGAAACGTCAAACGCGATATGGTTTCTACTCGGTAGAACAGAGGCCCTGTACCCTTACCATGAGTTACAATTACCTACTCGCTAGCGAGTCGAATGCTCTGTCCCTTGCACTCTATAACAATACTACGAGGTCTGCGAGGGACAGAGCATTCGACTCGCTAGCGAGTACGGTAATTGTAACTCATGCACTTCACTTATACCAAATAGTTTGACAAACAGACCAAGGACGTAATGGCGGCAAATAAATTGGCAGTATTTGTCAAATACTGGTCTGCATCTGTATTTGACATAGAAAATGAAAGAGACACGACTTTAATACTTGCTAAATAAGGGCCCAGTGGCGTAACGCAAATATCAATGAAGAAACAAAAAATAAACCAACATTACTTTGTAACAAAATTGTGTTTTACTTTTAAGAGTTCCGTACAAAAAATAAAAAAATTGAACCCTTCTAAGATCAATCGGGAAATTTAAAAAAATATTGCGAACCTTACTGTGTCATATGTCATATATCAAATTTAATGAAAGGACTCGTTATGAGAATCTCAAATATATTTTGTATATTATTGTAAAATAAACAGTTTTGATTTCATTCATGAAAGAAGACGAAAATCCCCCTGATCTCCTAAACTACTGTACTAAACTAAATATAGTCCATTACTTAGTCTTGTAGGTTAAAAGAAAACCTAAAAGAATTCAATTAAAAAAAAAACGTACATATGGAAGCGAAAACGAGAAGCTCCACACGAGTTCAACTTTTTTTTTAATTTTTTTTTTATCTACCTAACTACAAACAACCAAACCACCGCTCAAAATGCCTGTATAACGTATAACTATGAAAACTCACATTCCTCGCGTACAAAACTTTTCCCTTACCTGTCAACTTGTCAAGAAACCAATAAACCCGCCATTTTGACAAGGAAGTCCCTCGGAACCTATCGGAGGCCATAAATCACGGGTCGTCAACCGCGCGCCGAGCGTGACGGGGATGTATTCTCGTCTCGCTTGCCGGTGGCAATTAGTTTTCGATTACAATGGTGGCAATTATCATTTTTACTTGGGCAGCGGAATAGGAGCGTTACGACTTCATTTCATAATACCCTGGTACCAACCGTCTGGATCTCAATAGTACATTATTGCCTAGGCAGTGAAGCAGGCAATTGCCGTTCCTACCGAGGCATATATAGTGCTTTTCTCAAAAATCGCAAGATACAAATCGCATATAAACAGAAACTTCACGTGAAATAACATCACTCTTTACCGCCTTTATGTTTATGACAAGGAGAAACGCAAACTTTTTTAGAAAAAAAAAACTCAAGCTATTCCAGACATAGATAAAAAAAGTTACGTTGCGAATAAAATATGGATGTAAGTATAAGACTTGTGCCCTCATTTTATTATGGCCGTTTTCACTTTTTAAAAAGTTACAAACTAGATAACAATGAAATTTGTATGCAACATTGCGGGCTTATTTGGGAACTGTCTGTAAACTATGTACTTCGTGTCTCAGTATGGAGTTAGTAATGTCAACTTTTCCGGTCATTTTTGAGAAAAATGACTTTGTATCTCAAAACGACTGCCTAAATACCGAAATACCAACCTGAGGCAGGTTGGAAGATGGTACTGTGATGTCCCAATATTCAACCTGGGTGGGATGGCTAGGTTGGAAGATGGGAATCACTCTTTAGTTGGCATATCGTCGGGGAAACTGCATAACCGCGTAAGTAACATTTTTAATAAGGAGAAAAATGGACCTTTTAATAAGGACAGTAAGGTTTACTTTGCTCTATCACAAATTTGTTAGTTACGCGATTTTGCAGTATCACCGACGATATCGTGGTTTCATACATACATACATTAAATCACGCCTGTTTCCCAGGGGGGTAGGCAGAGACCTATTCTTTCCACTTGCTATGATCTTCAAAATTATCTTAACCCATTTTTAGTTCGGTTATTTTATCCCTACTAATATTTGCTTGTTTGTAACGCATTCACAGAAGAGATATCCTCCATACCAAAGTTCATGTTCAAATGAATTTTGAAAATATTTTATACTAATATGTATTAAAATACAAGGTCAAAATCAAAGTGGTATGTATTATACTCGTAATAAATAGAAAATAGGGACTCCATGGATTCTAGAACCACTATTTGTCACCAAAACTCCTAATTCTAGTTATTACTGGCTACACACGAGTGTCCTTGTATTGCAAACTTGACGCAACTAAACGGAATGTAGGTAGACGTGACGTGTCAATTTCAGGGCAAAGTGAGGCATACCTGGAATTACCAAGGTTGCAAATATTTTCAGCATTAGTTGTAGATATAATATAATATATTACTTACATATTACTCATTCAAAGTTGTAAAGAATGCGCGGTTATAGTATAGGTACACTTTAATGATACTAATTCTAAAATATAATACGAGTAGTAGTTTTTCAAATCGCGTACTATAAACCGCTAAATCAGAACACGGCTTATAGCGTAAAACCGAAGCATGATAACAATTATATAATGAGAGTTGCCATGGTAACAAGAGTTTTATAATAATTATTATAGCATTGACGACCATTATAGCATTGTCACTTGCTTTGGTCAGCGCTCCATACAAAACAGCGGGTCGCGCGAAGCGGTCGTTGTCGCCAACATCGAAAATGTACCTACCCTTTCAGAATAACAATCTTCATCATGTATGTATGTACGCAATGCTGGAGACTTCCTGGAAAAACAATGGATAGGGCAGCGGAATTGTAACCGTAGGGAACAGCATTTAGCCACTACTCGACAACGCCTGCAGAAGTGCAATAAGTCGCTGCACGTCATGGGTCCGCTAATATTTAATAAAATACCGGTCCAAATTAGGGACTGCAGGTCCATACCTAGTTTTGACCGGAGACTTAAACACTGGCTGACACAGAGGGCTTACTATTCCGTCAATGAGTACCTTGATGACATTGAGTTTTAATTATTTTATTTTGACACATTATTTATTAACTTTAGTGAGTGACTTTTTGTATTTATTGTGTAATTATTGTTATTATTATGTTAGTGATTTATTTCTACTGAACAAGAATGACAATGTATAATCCTTACTGAATAAAGTAATATGAATTATGAATTATGTAAACCTTTTAATGTACAATAAAACAAGAACAATACTATGAAGATTTAAAAATAAAATACCTGAGAACGCCCCAGAATCTGGCTGTTGTGGGAATCGAACCTCAATAACACCGGGTCAGTCGCCAAAACGTTTAGCAATATTATTGTTTGGTATAATAGCTTGGGTATATTATGAGAGCCGCTTGGATATTATGTGTGTGTTGACAGACGCGGTAGGGTCGGCAAGACAATGGGCGGTTGCGTAACGATACGCTTGGCTGACTTCCGTTGTCGCTTGCGGTACGGATAGCAGAAAAATGGTGCAAATTGATGAGATAATTTTGACATTTTGACTTGATAATATTTGTTTTTAATTTGAGCATCTGACAACATTAATTTATGTTATAAAATAGTAACATTATTTAAAAAAAATAATGGACTTGTGCGTTTAAAAATGTCTGTTCATATAATTATAATCATTAAAATTAAATATTATACTTATAAGTAATTGTAAAGTAAAATAAAAAACATTGGTATTGGCGTTTTTACTTATTCCAGTAAAATAAGGTAGTGTTTATTATTCCAACGTTTTTTAGACAATGCTCGCAAATGGGAATCTTAGACATTTCCAACAAAAAAAAAACTTTCTGATTTTATTACCAAAAATGTATTAAATCATCAGTGATACTTTTAAATAAAATTTCTTAGCATTTGTTTGACGTAAGTAACAGATGACCCAAAAGTCTGGGAGTTTCCTCGTTAAACTTACACTATTCAACAACCAATAAATTCGAAACTTTGGGTACCCCATCCCTTTCACTCGTCATTTGAGTCTAAAACGAGAGAAAGGGATGGAATCTAGCGTTACTACGATATTCGGCTAGATACCAGGACCTTAGATATTTGAATACATGTCATACATATTAATAAATAAAGCAATAAAATAAGTATGAGTAATATTGGACTTGGCCTGAACTAGCAGATAAGACTATTGCGTCAAAGGTCACTTAAATAAACACATCCCTATGTGACACGCGAGACATAAATGGACAGACATGCCAGACATCCGATATTATGATAAGGAACAGAGTTATGAATAGGTGACAACTCAGTAAACTAATAAAATAAATGAAAAACTAGTTTTAGATTTAGTATTTTGCCGATCTAAGGGCAAGGGGGAGGGTTTTAGTGAAACAATTTATTTTTGTGCATTCAATGCATAATATTTAAAACACGTACATTTTGAAATAATCTAAAAGAAATGGAACTGCTAAAGACAAGTAAAAACTCAGATTACTTATTTAACACGCTTATGTGAAAAGGTAAATTTTACCACAAACGGTATTTTATAAGATAAGATAAAGACATTCATTATTCAGTAAGTAGGCCGCACGGGAACTTTTAGACGTCAAGAATCCACCAGCGCTTCACAAGAGGAGACCACTGCACTGCTGTGAAGAAACGCAAGAAACTCGTATACATATACATGTGTATAGTTGTATATTGTATATATGGCCTTTATTTATATGTATATTTATGCATATTGAGCAGTAAAAATATTGTTTTTTTTTACATTTTGTTGACATCTTGTTATATTGCCTATCCTCGTACAGCTTCCTCAGGTAAAGTTAACTGTAAGCGATCCCTTAAAGGAATAAGCTTACCACACGTTAATCTTAAGTTAACGTACACGTCAAATTCTAAGTTAAAATACTAATATAAACTAAGCGTGTGTACACGATTTTAAAGCAAAATAAATTCATACGTCTTTGTGTATTCAACGCTTAACAAAAAAAAACAACAAAAAAACACACTATAAATCACACAAAACACTTAGCTTGATAAAACTGCGACATATGCAGCGTAACATAAACGCCGTCCCCCAGAAACTAGTCCCCTCGGTTGTGCCTCCGAATAACTCTAATAACCATAACGCAGGGCCATAAAACATGAATGTGTACACCAAACATGGGTTAGACTTAACTACTGAAATAAAATGTTGGATAAAATAATAAAGTAGTACAACGTGTGCTACTTTGGCGTTTATCACACTATGTTTATATAATGAATAGAAATTAGCTAGTGCTTAGTGCTTATCAAATAAAAGTTTAGTAATTCGACGACGCGCTGGCCTAGATATTTGTGTGATGAGCGCGAATATTTGTTCCTGAGTCATGGATGTTTACTATGTATTTAAGTATATATTTCTCTATATAAGTATTTATATCGTTGTCTAGTACCCATAATACAAGCCTCGAGCTTAAATTGGGACTGGGTCAATTGGTGTGACATTGTCTCCTGATATTTAATTAAAGTAATTAAAGTGTATTTGGTTTGTCACCTTTCCGTGCACATCTTGCAAAATTGCATAAATTCGTTTTTTTTAAACCATAGTCTGATTAACTGAAACATATCGCGTATAGGAATAAGTTCGCCATTGTAGTACCTACTGTTAGACGGAAAATATCGATAAGAACATCACTATTTTCGGGAGGCATCCCTAATGCGTTTGACAGATGTTCTCTCTCGAAGTTTCCTTTTGGCGGCATTGTGTTCTCTCTTTAACGAAAGTTGTGTTTTCCCTAATAAATATTCTTTAAAACCAATTTGTGTTTATTACTATTAATATCTACGTACTAAGCATGTATTTAAACCCGTTATTGCACGCAAATAAATTGACAAGGCAATTTTTTTAAATACATGCTCTCTCTTTCTTACAAATCTGGAACCCTTTCTTCTTCTTGTTTTTTCAAAATGGCGGTCCATTGGGGAATTCTGTAGTTAGTGATTTCGCCAATGTCAAGTAAATGAGGGTAAATTTAATCAGCAAACAATTGATCAAAAGTTAAATAAAGTTGATCTTTTAATCGGCCATCTTCCCTCCCCGGAAGTTACCGGAACACCCTTAGGGCGATTGTGCACTACAAGGAATTTTAATGTCCGGCAGTCCGATTTTGCACAAACTAGTCCTTATGGGTTAGTATTTATTGCGTAACCATAAAAAACCGGACCACCGGACGGTAAAATTCCTTGTAGTGCACAATCGCCCTTAGACTCCTTTCGTTTTTATGGAACAAAGATGGAAAAGGCCATGTCATCTGATGATTAATAGAACTAATCATATTTCAAAAACCAAAAACCCTCGAAATAAAAATATAAATAAATCACCAATTCAAAACATATAGCCGTAAGCTTAGGCTAGGGGTAAGGAATAAATATTTAGAACCTAGAGCATGTAACTACTATGGGCAAAGAACTAGGAAGTACATGATACCGCGAATTTTCAATGCATTGTTTTCGGAGGAGGAATGTAGTAGTAAACATATTTAAAAAAAAAAGCTTAAACATCATGTGTTGGATTCATTTGTAAAAGGAAAGGTTTAGTTGCTGTTATGTTTGTAGTAATTAGGATAGGTACACAGTAATTAGTTAATAAGAGTGTTAAATTCGCCTTCAAACTGTTTAGCAGTTTGGCGAAGTTGTTAGTATTTATAAAACAGTGTACTTAAATTTGAAAAAAAAATTAAAAAAATAAATAAAAAAAAGCATGCAAATTGTTTGTTTTGCCCACCGTACCCCCTCATTAGTAGGCTAATCTGTTCACAGCGCATCACCCGCGTCGTCTATTTGAGTTCAGCGCTGCTACTTACTTACTCGTGTAATACTGACCCGGTTTATACATCCAGTTAACTTTAACTTACTTGGTTTACTTAATTTTGTAATAAATAGCAAAAATATATAACCTTGTTGAAACCACGACCATTGCTTTTAGAGATAATTTTCAGCTAAAATAAAGCTAATGTTATGTTTAAGCTTTACTACTTTAGTACCTTGTCTATTTAATGTCATGATCAAACTGCCATATACGAATTATCACAGCGATTAAAGTGACAAGGTACTAAAGTGTATACGTCTTTATGAACTCGACTATACATAAACTTAAATCGGAGTTTTTTGCGGCGCTTCTTCTCCGCAATGATGGTTTTGTCCGAGCCAGTTGTAGTAAATTCACTCCATATTACCGACGTGTAAAAGAACCTTCATGTGGCCAATTCACTGATAAATATTTTGTATTTTTTTTGACCACTACTAAAACTATAACACTTAAAAAAAATATTGTAATTGAAAAGGGAATATAATAAATACACAACAAGAGTCACGGGTAAAATAAAATAAATACAGTTGAAAACTTGAAAAGATCGCGAGTGCACAGTGGTTTTCGCGCACCCTAATATTCAGACAAAGTGGGCGTAAACTCATTAAAATTACATTTATATGCAAAATCATGGTTTTACAGCATCCTACTACGGCGAGGGACGTGCGCTTAACAAAACGCCGCGTATCTTAATGGTCCATTAAGAATTTATTGCAAATAAATTCAAATTTCACGAAGATTTCAGCAGATCTTTGGACGTGTAAACTATACGTATTTAACGTCTTTTTACAATATGCTTAAATCCCACTATAATAGTATTAATAATTTGAAATGGAGATAGCATTTACCCTAGATTAACACATAGGCTTTTTACCCTGGAAAATTTAAACGTTCTCGAAGGAATAATGATAATAATGATGATGACGAAGTCGCGGGCAGAAGCTAGTTAAGTAAACTTTACAAATTCGTTATACTACATTTTCGACACATTTACTAACTACTTTAGACCCTCGACCGGTTTTGACAGTCCGCCCTTTTTATAAATAAAAAACTAAATTATTTAAATAAAAACAAAAATCCCGACTGCAGTAAAAAAAACAACTGAAAAGCGTGTAACAAGCTATATTATCTTTTTTGTTTGTATAATAAAGTGTTTACATTCAAACATACATAGGTAAATACTTATAATGTACCATGCAATTATTTTTTGTTTGATACCTCGTTAACAAGTAAGTAATGCAATTTATACCAATATACATACAACTTGAATAGTGGAAAAGGTTTTCCAGGCGGGGACAACCTATTAATCCAAATGTTTTTTGTTTCAAGAAAATACTTACATTTTATAATTCATTGCTTGTCCCCGCCTGCAATACCTTTTCCACTATTCAAGTTGTATGTATATTGGTATAAATTGCATTACTTACTTGTTAACGAGGTATCAAACAAAAAATCATTGCATGGTACATTATAAGTATTTACCTATGTATGTTTGAATGTAAACACTTTATTATACAAACAAAAAAGATAATATAGCTTGTTACTCGCTTTTCAGTTGTTTTTTTTACTGCAGTCGGGTTTTTTGTTTTTATTTAAATAATTTAGTTTATTTCACATTTTTTAGTTTTTATTAATAAAATAGTGCTTTTATTAATGTATAACCAAACGTTAAATGAGCTCTGGAGCTCGATTTTTTAATGTCACGAAGCTATAAGTAACAAATTACAAGCGGAACTCTCCTTTTAGCAAAAGAAGCATCGTGCATTCAAAAATCGATCCCCAGTAGTAACGTAAGATTAGTTCATTTGGTTAGATGGAGGCCGAATGTAATATTTTGCATTAATTTATAGTATTTAAATCTCGAAGACGTTGAAGCTCTTTTAAAGAATTTTATTGGTATCATGTGGTCGATTTAACAACTTTTTGGGATCAAGGACACTGATAGCTAACCCAGCTAGTGTTTTTACTCGGCTGAGAGCAACGTAAGTTTGACCCTTTGCAAAAACATGTGAGCTGAGGTCCACAACGGCCCTATCGAGAGTGGTGCCTTGTAGCTTATGGACAGTTACAGCCCAGCAAAGTATTACCGGCAACATCCTTCGTTCAATTTTTCCTTGTCCCCTAAGCGCATCAAAGTCGATGGTGCAGGGCTCAATCCGTACACCTATTCCTGGTATAAGCGGATTGCTTTGCTAAATTATAATTCGAACAGATTGTAGATACCTACTTAGACCGAGAAATTGAAGTAGGTATAAATCAACTAAACTTCTCTTAATCTCTAACAATTTAGTTCCTCAACGGTCAGTACATCATACGTGTCTGGGTACTAGACTAAGCACCTACATTGAGGTTACCTATTCCGTGTATCTTTACTTAAATAAACTGTCCATGCGTAGGCAGGATGGCGCATTAGGTAGGTATTAGCCAGCAATTTATACTATAACATCAATGTGCATTAATCAAGTATGATACGGAAGGCGGTAGGTATTCGTGAATTATTAATTATTACACTACTTTCTTAATGGTTTATATTCTAGGCGTTTACAGCTCAACAAGAAATATTTATTACTGAACATTTAACGTCCTTTTTGATTTCCCTGTCTAAATGGTAGCATCAAAGTATTATAATGTATATATATTTGGAATGGGCTATTTACTAGCTTTCATTTGAGACCCATATTGCTATAATAAACATTTTTTTTTTTTTTAAAACCCCCCTCTTTTTTTTTGCAGACGCCATTTTGAAATATTATATACCCTATGTCACTTTGGCAATTAAGACGAATCGAATGACACCTAGTATGTTAAAATCGGTCAAGCCGTTTAGGCTGCAGAGCATGCCCAGAAATAGACATACATACATACATACATACATACATACATACATACGCTCGAAAAACATAACCCTCCTTCTGACGCAGTCGGGTAAAAATAATATAGTCAATGTTTTCTAAAAATCGAATACTTTGATTAAACTTCAAATCTTCATGTGAGTCAAGAATATTTACTTTGCATCCCAAAATAGCAAAATTCACAACCAAAAAACTAACATATCCGTACTAACGGTCAAATTGAATTAGCAATTTATCCTTCCGCATGTACATACTCGTTCGTAACACGCCTTATAGAGAAACTTGAAATCAGCAGTGTGTTTATAAAGACCAACTTAAACGCTAGCCAACTGTAACATACCTATGTTATAGCTAGAGAACGAAGGTGACAAAAATTATAGTGAAATTTAGAAATGACAGTAAATCAAATTATATATATATATATAAATGTGTGGTTGCCGGGTTAGAATAATGCCACTCCATGTCTTCCCGTGGATGTCGTAAGAGGCGACTAAGGGAATAAAGGCTTGTAGTACTGTTAGGCGATGCGCTTGCAACCTGTCACTAATGCGCTGGTAAATCTTAGCCTATTTTTTCAAAATGTGGTTACTGAATTATTGACAAGTTTTTAAAGTTGTAGGTAATTCTGTAGCTCTGCCTACCCCACTCTGGGATTACAGGTGTGACGGTATGTACATAATGTATGTATGTATAAATGAACCCCTATTTCTCCTGGTCACGCTATAACTTGAGAACGGCTGAACCGATTTGGCTGATTTCTTTTTTGTTGTGTTGGTCATCATCAGGCCAAGCTTCGTATAAAAGAAAATAACTGAAAAATTCACCGGGAATGTCAGAAATTTGCAGCGGGGTGCAGCCGCTGGCGGGCCTCTAGTACTTATATTATAAAATTCAAAGTGAAATTTAGGTTTAGTCCAGTTGATCCGGTAGTTATACTGTTTGGCTAATTGAATAAGTAAGATAAATCCAATCGTCGTCAATGAATCAGTTTAGAAATAAAAATCTCGTAAGTGCCACGAGCGTAAGTTGCTGTTCACGTGGCAAACCGTCTTGAGCGCGAAAATGACTATGTTATTCATACTAGAAACGCAAACCCGATCGAGACGTTTTTGTGCATGTAAAAATACACTAGTTTGCCGTGTGGTTGCCGGCTTAGAATAGTGCCACTCCATGTCTTCCCGTGGATGTCGTAAGAGGCGACTAAGGGAATAAAGGCTGGTTCCTACTGTTAGGCGATGGGCTTGCTACATGTCACTAATACACTGTTAAACATCTTAGTCTAATTGTGCAAATTGTCGTTACACAGTTATCAACAAGTTTTTAGAGTTGTTGGTAATTCTGTAGCTCTGCCTACCCCACTCTGGGAATGAAGGCGTGAAGGTATGTATGTGTATGTATGTAAATACACTAGAGACTAGAGACTCTGCTATTTTTTTTGTATCTCTGTTCGGCGTATGCGCGGTGTGTATTATGGATAATTTAATGCTTTTACATAAAGCAATGCTTGCATAGAAATATAGATGGAGAATAAGTGAGATAAAACGAATAATGTCGTCACTGAAGATATGTTAGAATTACAATAAACTTATGTGTGACCTTGAAACAATGTTAACCTGCGAAAGTTAAAATTCTGCGAACTACGTTGACGAAATTAGTGTCGAAAAAAGAAGGGTTAACCCATGAGCACAAATGTTTTGTCGATCTGGGCGGTAGAAACTATATCGTCTTCGACCTGCGGGTCCTATAACGGAGGTGGCCGATTTAAAAAAAATATCATAACAGGGTCACTTCAAGGGGGTCAAACCCATACCGTCTTTGACGTGTTGTGGTATTGTTTTCCACTCAGTCGCCAATACTGTCAAGTAAATAAGACCTATCAAAACGCCCACGGGGGTTATTATGACATGGCAATATAGTTCATTTTACGGTGAGCGTAAAGAACAAAGCTATAGCAGTTATAGTTATATGGCTTTGTCTTTTTCTCTGAGCGTAAAATGAACTATATAGTTATTTTTTTATGTCATAAGGAAGGCAAACGAGCACACAGGCCACCTGGTGGTAAGTGGAAACTGTGACCCATTGACATTCGCATTCACAAGACTGCAAATGCACTGCCAACCCTGAGGACTAAGATGGAATGCCTCTATGCTAGACATTTCACTGGCTGTCTTATCCCCAAACCGGAACACAACAATGCAAACACTGCTGCTTGGCGGTAGGTTAATGGATAAGATGGTGGTACCAACCCGGACGGACCCTGCACAAGGTCCTCCCTCAAGTTATGTCATAATAACCCCTCAGAACCTATTTAAAATCAATAATACACATGAATAAACTCGTTAGACGGAATTGTAGTACATACAACGTGCAATATTATTAACCGCGTGTCATTTCGTACAGGTGGGTACATCGATGACCTTGCGGTCCGGAAGCCGGCAACAGCCTCGTTCAGTGACATTTGAGATATGGCCGTATCGGCTAAAATACTTAGTTTCTCAATTTAACGGCTGTATAATGCTTAATCCACTGTTTTATTGTGGGATCTACCATTGTTTGTTTTTTTTTATTTCAATACTGTTAACAATTAAAAGTTAAAACTTACCTTATTTAAATTAATATAAAACTAAGCTAGTCAAATATTAAAGATGTAAATAATAATCACCACTATAAAAAGAACACCCCCTCTAGCAGGTCCGCTCGCGGCATGGTCCCTATGACACTGGCTGCATTGCCTCTCTGGATAGCTAGCCCAATCCTTTGGGAAAGGTAAGCACCAGCTCTAGGATGTCCATTGTTTAGATTCGTTTTATAACAATAAGAAACCAAAGTTCAAAAGTGCCCCCGTTTCAACAATATATTGTAATTATCGTGTTTTCAAAAAAACACAAATGTTTTGAGTAAGTTACATTATTTAATTAAAATATTTTTGAAACAGTGCAGTATTGGTACTTTGTTGCAGTCACAGTGAATAAAAAGACAATAATCATCTCACGTAGCTCGCGTTGTGCTCATAAAAAATACTAATTAAATCCAATAACAATTCTGCTTCAGCGACAGTTATTTCCTAACCTTCATTTAACTTTAAACAGTCGTCAAATGAATGAATTGATCTTGAATTTGAGTTGACTCTTTAATCCTCAGGAAATCCTGAGCTGTATACCACATTCATAAGAAATGCAAGAACAATGGGTCCTTCATCTTATCAACGACACGCTTCTGTGCCAAAGTCTTATCAAAAGCCGTACAATCTATAAATAACGTTATCGATAAACGCAAATTCCATAATTTATGCATTGGAAATGTTGGTGTTTTTAATGGCGATGGCGTCCTATTTCTTTGAACGATAGCATAATGTTCATTTCAATTCTTAACGTGTACAAGTGAGGCAAATTATAATGTACAAGTCGCAAGTTATACACTATTATTGTGACATAGTGACATTATAACCAGGTAAAAAGAATTAACTTTTGCTTGAATTCCTTTTTTGATAAAATGGTAGCTAAATCTTTGATTCTGGCGGCCTTGGCAATCTATATCCTGTACTTGTAGCAAGGGAAAAATTATATCTCTCTAAATACTATCTAACTACGTTTTACTTTTTTCTCTGCGTATTTTATTACGTCTCACCTAACCTAACCTTCAACAATTTATACTTGTAATTTGTTACAAACGAGTAATTATATCAAATTGACCTCTAAAGATTGAAGTGAATGCTCTTATTGACTTTATTAATGCAGGTTTATTTGACAGACTCATCAGTTAAATAAACTACGCAAAATAGTAACAGAATGAAGGTCCGCCTTCGCGACACATGGTTCTCCGAAGGTTACATACAGCCACAACAATCGTCCACGGCTGTCATCGTGCTGAAGCTACGATATTATTAATCACCAGCATTGATAAACAGATGTGGTTCCTAGAAATTTGAGTAATTTCGTGAACCAAAAAGATAGCAAGTCTCTAATATCGCACTCATATGTATTTAGTTGGTAAATATTTATCTTGGCCCAGTGCAAACAGTAATTAAAAGGAAATACGTAATGAGAATATTACTTAAATACTTATTTATTTAATATAATATAGGTCATCATCATTATCATGTCAGCCGAAAGACGTCCACTGCTGGACATAGGCCTCCCCAAAGGCTCTCCACTCAGACCGGTATTGTGCTTTTCGCATCCACCGCGTACCCGCGATCCTTACAAGGCCGTCACTCCATCTTCTTGGAGGCCTACCTACAGCTCGTCTCCCGGTCCGCGGACGCCACTCAAGAACCTTCTGACCCCATCGGCCATCAGTCAGTAATAAAGGAACTACCATTAAAACTTAAAACTAAACTTATTTAAATTAAAATAAAACTAAGCTACTCAAATATTAAAAGAACACCCCTCTAGCAGGTCCGCTCGCGGCATGGTCCTTATGACACTGGCTGCATTACCTCTGTGGATAGCTAGCCCAATCCTTTGGGAGAGGTTAGCACCAGCTCTAGGATCTCCGGAGGGGCCTTAATAAAGCTTTTCATTTCTTGTTTTAATGAATGGCTTGCACTCCTGTTAAGGTATATTTCGCCAATGTGAAGTTATTTATAGACACTCCCATGGACTTAAAGTAAAAGAGAATTTTCTCTAATGGACTAAACAGATGCACATGGGGTTAGCTCCACGCACTTCTGTCAAGTCCCATGGCGATACTTATAAACGTGGAATAACCGTGGGATAGCTAAACCATACTTTGTCCTTACCTGTCATTGTGACATTTGAATTTGACAGATAAGGACCAAGCATTGTTTAGTTACCCCACGGTTATTCCACGTTTATAAGTAACGCAGTTAAATTGTAACATATTTACTATCAACAAAAGTTTGACTATTGTTTTTGTTTGAAGATTGGGTACCCTTTGGGCTAGGTATATTGTAGCCAATATTCTAAAGCCTTCACAAATTGTATTTATTGTGTTTTTAAAGGCACGGAAAAGACAAACGAGCACTCAGGCTCCCTGATGATAAGTGGGATCATAATCATACCATACACATTTGCATTCTCAAGACTGCAATCTTAAGATCGCCAATGCGTGGTCATCCTGAGAACTAAGTTTTCACTCTTTCTAACAATTACACATACGAGTATAACACAAGTAATAGAGAAAACCAATACCTAATTAATAAAGCATTATTGTCCGCATCACGCAACTAAACGAAAGGATAATGTTAATATTTCCTTAAGGAATTTAATTGTATTTTTATAAAGGGAGCATACATACTTATATTTATACTAGCTAACATATTATTCTTAATAAATAATAAATCAGTCATACAATGACTCACACCCATAAACTACAAACAAATAAATTAATTTAGTCAGAACTGTGTCGCAATTTAGTTTTTTGTGGCCTGCTATTGACATAAATTGCCTATAAATAATCTTTAAAATTAAATTAGATAGCGTGCGTGACCCTTTTATTTCTTTTGTACTGCTCTATAATACTGCTCAATGGATTATTTAAATGACCCTTCAAACTAGTTTACTATTTAATTCAATACCATTTTATTTAATAACCAAGGCTTGTCATTGAGCTGCGTATATAAATAAGTAAAAAGCTCGTACAAGGCTAATTAATTATATAGTATTTTTTATGGCATAGGAAGGCAGACGAGCACACAGGCCACCTGATGGTAAGTGGAAACTGTGACCCATAGACATTCGCATTCACAAGTCTGCAAAATGCACTGCCAACCCTGAGGACTAAGATGGAATGCCTCTATGCCAGTCATTTCACCGGCTGTCTTATCCCCAAACCGGAACACAACAATGCAAACACTGCTGGTTGGCGGTAGGTTAATGGATTAAGATGGTGGTACCAACCCGGACGGACCCTGCACAAGGTCCTCCCACAAGTATAGTAGCTAGATTTATGCTTTTAATTCTCAATATGTCATACTATACATACAATTCCTATAGTTATGAACATATCGACATACGGTATCGATGACATTATTATTGCATAAACGATTTGATATTCAAATTTATATTTAATTAAGTGCTTAGCCAAATAGATGTCCCGTGTAATAGTTGAATAGTCAACTTAATAACGGCACTTCCTGTGGGATTCCATGTTTAATTATAAATCCACTAATGGTCCCGTTTTAGACTGCATACTGGTCGCCCGGAGACATGTCCCATATTAACTAGCTCCCCTCCACTGCATTTATTGCCTTACATTCGTTTTCATTTACAATTTGAGAAACTTTCCCGTTACTCCAGGTCATTAAATGTTTTTTCATACTTTTCTCAAAATATTTAGTTTCCAGCGAAGTTTAAATGAGTCTATAACTAACTTTAATATGAAGAACAGAAAGATAAACATCCAAATGTTTGGAATGTTTTTAACTACCGAGAAGCTTAGCCTTAGCTTAGAGAAGTAACTCTAATTTTGTATTACAATTAATGAAAAAAACTGTAGATACAATCGTTTAAATGGCTTGCTTCTTTACAAAAAACAGCATCTAAGGAATATTTCAATATGGATATCGTAATGATACATTTTTAAACAGTTAAAGTGGCCTTGAGGCATATTTACTGTATCAATCATAACTTAACGATTTGGAATGCACACATTAGCTGGGACAAATCATGTTATGTCTACAATTTGGTGTGTTTTTTCTAACAATATGTCGAATGCAATTGATCTAAAGATTAAATACATCATTTGTTAAAATTAGAACCCGTGTGGTTAGAATAGTGCCACTCCATGTCTTCCCGTGGATGTCGTAATAGGCGACTAAGGGAATATAGGCTTGTAGTACTGTTAGGCGATGGGCTTGCAACCTATCACTAATATGCTGGTAAACATCTTAGCCTACTTGTGCAAACTGTGGTTACTGAATTATCAACAACTTTTTAAAGTTGTAATTCTGTAGCTCTGCCTAGCCCACTCTGGGATTACAGGCGTGAAGGTATGTATGTATGTTAAAATTAGAACCATAGATATGGGTTTTGTTAAAATGTTAGAAATTTCGAGGTAATTTCATCTAAAATATGACGAAAAATGTTGACTTTACTGAATAAGAGAAATCTTGATAACTAGCACTTTACGTCCACAGCAGACCAATTAAAAAAATGTCATTCAAGTAAATCAATTTTAATCCTACGTATAATATTTATTATTATTTTAACTATTCACAGAATAGGTACTCCTAAGACCGATAAAAAATGAGGATTTTACTATTTGTATCATTTTATGACTGTTTAAGAATTGTTGTGGCTTACAAAGTAAGTTAAGTTATGTAAAGATGCTATAAATAATTAAGAATATTAAATAGCTTCTTATTCAGCCCTGATAATAGGTAATAATCTTCCTACTTATCTGAAAATTGTAAATACTTACCGTAAAGTGCGAATCGGAGTCCGTCGTGGATTAAAAAGATTAAATACTATGACGTCAATGATAATGATAAGCTATCATTTACAACTAACGATGAATTAACTTCTTTGTCATTTATCCTTTTTGTCCTGTATCGGAACCACTGTGCGACCGGAAATATTTGGGCGCGTAACAATCCGAATGTATTTTTTTTTAACTTAATTATATCGAACCAATGATTATTTTTAATCGCGATCTCTTTATTTTTTACTTTATACCATTACCTTATAAATACCGGTAAAGTAACCGTATTCTGCGAAATCCGCAAAAAAAAAACCGAGAAATGTATTCTTAAAAAAAAGAAACCCACCTTAAAACAAAAAGAGTCCCGCGGGTCCAAATCACAAAAGAATATCCTTTAAACCGAGCACCACTGTCACTGTATTTTTATTTCGATATTTTCGCGAGCGTTTGGAGGGTCGAGAGACGTGCGTTTACCGCCGTTGTCGCGAATTGACTGAGGACGGAGCGAGCTACACCAGCTACAGTGGCCGCCGGCGCAGCGCGGGCGCAGCCGCGCGTAGGGTTGCCTGTCAAGGGTTAACCCAAAGCTTTTATTAATTTTGTTTAATAATAAGTAATAGGGAATATGCATGGATTTTAAAAATCGCATTTCTCATCAAAATATGAAAATACCGTAAAAAAGGTCACCAAAACGGAAATTAAAATTAAAATCGGTCAAGAAATACGGAAGTTATAAGCATTTCAAACTTCTAATTAGACAGAGAGATCCGATGTGCACCGTGACGTCATTGTGCACTGCGGCCATATAAACTCCATGTAAAATTCCGTTTTTCTAGAAAGAGATAGGAACAAATCTTTGTTGGCTTATATCTTGGTTATTTTTATAGTTATTCAAAAAATGATTTTTGTGATCTGTTTGTTACATGAATCAGCTTCAATTGAAGCTGTAAAAAAAAAACATGCATATTCCCTATTGAAGGAAAGTTCGGATTTTTCTTATTAAAAATAAGTAACCAAATCAAATTGTAGTTATCAAATCTTTTATTGGCCTGTGTTATGTATGTTACAAGTAAAAATAAATATAAATATATGCTTATTACTACATACATACATTAAATCACGCCTGTTTCCCAGAGGGGTAGGCAGAGACCACTTCTTTCCACTTGCTACGATCTTGACAAATTTCTTTCGCTTCTTCAACATTCATACATCGAGTCATGCACGCACGTCGGTTTCGGGTACTTAAGATTCGGCCCTTTCCCAGTATTTCTCCGATTTGATTCGAAAAAGTACGCCTAGGGCGGCCCCTTCCGACCCTTCCACTCACTTTCGATCTGTATATCTCTTTCGTCAATCTACTTTCATCCATCCTTTCCAAATGACCGAACCATCGAAGCATGCCCTTTTCAATCTTAGTCACTACGTCTTCTTTCATTCCACATTTCTCTCTGATTTTTTCATTTCTTACTCTATCAATCAGTTTCACACCACACATACTACGCAAAGAGCGCATTTCAACTGCATTTACACGACTTACATGCTTGTCCTGCCACACCCAACATTCACTACCATACATCAGGGTAGGGGCTAGCACTCCATTGTGAACAGCCAGCCGGGCTTTTTGTGAAACGCCCTGTCTGCTCACAAAGGAGTGCAGGGCCCCATTAATTTGATTCCCCGCATTCACCCTCCTCTCGATATCCTTCTCACACTTACCATCTCTTGTAAACATACTTCCCAGGTACACAAATTCGCTCACTTGTTCTACTAATTCACCATTTATATTTATCACGCACTCAGTCATCTCCTCATCCTTCTCTATCACCATGACCTTGGTCTTGGCAACATTTACTTTCATCCCCTTTTTCTTAAATCCCTCATTCATTACTGTCACCATCTCCTGCAACTCAAGTACCGATGAGGCAAGTATAACTTGATCATCGGCATATAAGAGGCATTTGATTAGCAACTCTTGCATACGCAAACCCTTATCATACTCTTTCAAATCCCACATACAACTGTCCATGAATAGATTGAACAGCCATGGTGAGGCAACACAGCCCTGTCTAACACCTTTAGAGATATTAAACCAGGCCGAGTATGCCCCATTGATCCTGACACAGGCTCTGGAGCCCTCATAAAGGGACCTCAAAGCCTGCACCAGGTTGCTGCTCACTCCATACATAGACAGCACCGTCCACAACTCCTTTCTATCTACCCTATCATAGGCCTTTTCCAGGTCCACAAAAGCACAGAAAACCTTTTGGTTCACAGCCACGAACTTTTCTGTGATGGACCGTAGTGAAAAGACCTGATCCGTACATCCCATTCCCTTTCGAAATCCCGCTTGTACATCCCAGATTTTGTCATTCGTAACATTCAATACCCTTTCTATTAGAATCTTCGCATATACTTTGCCGACAACACTAAGGAGGCTGATACCGCGGTAGTTTTTGCAGTCTTGCTGTGACCCCTTTCCTTTATACAGAGGGACGATAACGGCCTTGACCCAATCTTCTGGGACTCGGCCGCTATTCCAACATGCATTGAAAAGACGGTACAACAGACTACCCACCAGGATAAAAAAATATTATCAGGGGACTATCTCACATAAATTCACCTAGTCCCAAACTAAGCTCTAGGCTTATACTATGGCTACTAGAGAACGATATAAATTCTTACTAAGAAAAATAAATACAGAGAGAACATCCAACACTCAAAAATCGGAAATAGAACCCGGGACCGCTCTTTTTGAAGGCAGGGTCAAACAAACAAACAAACATCATAAAACAGTTTTTTTTTTTTAATTTCTGTGTAAATCAAAAATTAGATATCGGTGATATTATAGTTATTCAGAATAGTTACCTTCGGTACAAACTTATAATACATAATAAATTGGAATTAATCATGAATAAATGCTTTAAATTTTAATTGAATTTGTATGACAACATTTGTACTAATAATTAGAATTAATCTTGACCTAATTATTTTATGGGTCAAGATTTGTTTCATAATTACTTACTCATTTCAGGGTGATGAATGTGATGATTTATAATAAAAAATAACAGTTACATTTCAAAGAAGCATGAACAGTCACAATTCGTATTTATTTAAACCATAAAAATCAGGATAAATATGCAAATATGTCAGTTTTTTTTTAGCAATTGAGTATTTCAATGGAAATAAAAACAAACATAACACAAAACTTTCTCATTCATTAATAATAGTTATTACACATTGTGACGGTAATAATTATCGTGACAAAAACAACCCTACATCATGCGCGCGCGCCGCTGACCTTGGCGAGTGCAGTCCCCAGATAAATCTAAATGGTGTTTTTGCTTTACTTAAATTGGAGGCTTCATTGGGGTTCGGCGCCCTTGGAAATGAATGGGTATTAAAGTTTTTATTTACTTGTTTTATAATTAGAAATCAAAATAAATGTGGCGAAGTTATTAATGCTGGTCGATTTTTACTTTATAAATTGAAACATACATTAAACAACGTACAGATCAACACAATTATTTTGTATAATTTGTATTATATGACATTGAAATAAAACAGCATTAACTTCGCCAAACAAGTTATATCTGGTAAATCTTAATCCCCTGTCGCGCAAGTCAAAATAATTTTTAAAATATTTATTTTAACATCTGTTTTACTTTTACAAGCGATGTCAACACGTAGTTTACAATACTAAAAACCGGGCAAGAGCATGTCTGACCATGCTCAGTGGAGGGTTCCGAAGGCGTTACATCACAAAAACTCAAAAGAACTAACTAATTCTCTGTTTAAAGTTATTTGGCGTGTGGTTGCCGGCTTAGAATTGTGCCACTCCATGTCTTACCGTGGAAGTCGTAAGAGGCGACTAAGGGAATTAAGGCTTGTAGTACTGTTAGGCGATGGGCTTGCTACCTGTCACTAATATACACTGTTAAACATCTTAGCCTAATTGTGCAAATTGTGGTTACAGAGCTATCAACAAGTTTTTGGAGTTGTTGGTAATTCTGTAGCTCTGCCTACCCCGCTCTGGGAATGAAGGCGTGAAGGTATGTATGTATGTATGTGTAAGTTATTTGGTGCGGTCTTAGGTGTAGTACGTATAAACGCTATAGTCGCCGGTATCTCAAGAGTTAAAAAAAAAAAAAATTAAAAAAAAAAATTTAAACTGTTTATTTCAGTAATGTCCAATTATTACATGCTTACTTAAACTCTAAATCTTAATTAGGAAGATTTTTAGGCGAGTCAAGTCATAATTTAATATTTAAATGTTTATATAAACTTACTTCGGTCCTTATAAAATTTACTTATTAATTGAGGTATTGGGGAGGCCATTAATTAACATTCGCTTAATCAAGCCTACAATCAATAGTTATAAAAGTCGTGATAGTTTTTCTTTTAAAAGTCGTTATACTTTCATTGAAGATATTTTTACAGATTTGTCATAAGGGAAGCTCCCTTAAACGAAAAAGTGTTTACAAACCCGCAATATTTTTGAAAGACCTATCTAACGAAATACCTCAATTAAGTAGACGAGAAATAAAATACATCCACGTTAAGTGCAGGGGAGTTACACCAAGATTTTTTTATTGGTTAATAAAAAAAAACATGCCAAACTACAGCTTTCTAGTTAGCTAGAGAGAGAGAGCTAGGCTGCGGACGGACGGACATGGCGAAACTAGAAGGGTTCCTAAATAGTTTGACTAGGGAACTCTAAAAAGCTACGGAATGAGAAAAAAACTTGATAAATGCTCAAAAGTAGCGGAAACAACTTCCATACATCTTACAACTGGTTAATTATAATTGCGATTACGAGAACATAACGTGGATCACGGTATTCGCACAAAAACAGCTCCCAGCTGATTTCCCTCGCATAACTAGAGAAACAATAGATAGCTATAACCTATAATTTTCTCATACATAACAGTTGTAAAGATGAAACGAAGCTTTAGATTCGTTTTATCAGAGATAAATGTGGAATAAAAGAAGATTTAGTGACTAAGATTGAAAAGGGCATGCTTCGATGGTTCGGCCATTTGGAAAGGATGGATGAGGGAAGATTGACGAGAGAGATATACAGATCAAAAGTGAGTGGAAGGGTCGGAAGGGGCGCCCCAGGCGTACTTTTTCGAATTGAATCGGAGAAATACTGGAAACTGGGTGCATGAGTCGATGTATGAATGTGGAAGAAGCGAAAGAAATATGTCAAGATCGTAGCAAGTGGTCTCTGCCTACCCCTCTGGTAAACAGGCGGGATTTAATGTATGCATGTATGTATGTATGTATGTATTTATGTATATTTTTATTTCTGTAAGATGCGGTAAACAAGCAGCAACAACAGCAGTAGAGGGTTTTACTCTCTTAAGTAGGCCCTGTAGGCACTTTTACAAGTCTGAATCTACCATCTACCAGCGCTTCAAGAGACCATTGTTGAGAAGAAGCACCGCAAGAAACTCAACAGTAAGCCATTTTTTTAAATAAAGAACTTATTACAATACTAAACATAAGCTATCTAATTTAAATGTCACAGGGATGTACAGGTCCCAGTAGTAATAATAATTAAATTAATAAAAATGTCAGGTTAAAATAATAATACAATTCCGGAGATGTAAAGAGTCTCCAAATGTCAAATTAAAATTAAATATAGGTAAGTAGGTAATTAAACAAAAAAACAAAACAACAAACACAAACAAGGGAGATGTAGAAAGTCTCCACGGTCAATTTTGGAGATGTAAAGAGTCTCCAGATGTCAAATTAAAATAATAAGCATACAAGGAGATGTATATAGTCTCCACGGTCATTAATAATTGTAATACAAATAATTCAGTCCCAAGCATTGTCATCATTTATATAATCTTTAATACTATAATACGCTTTAGAAATTAGTTGACGTTTAACGTAACTCTTAAATTTATTGGGACAACTTAAACGTGCACCCAAAAAAGTGAGTCCTCAAGAGATAACATGGCTCCTCATATCTTCACGTGATGGATGTGGTCACCACCACTGCCGCTTATACCAACCGACCAAACAGTATACTAGAGAAATCCTAGGTGTTTTGCCACTTGCCACTATATACAAGAAAAAATATATTCAACTATGATTTTTTATTAAACGTTCATAAAAATACATTTCCTTACCTACTCGAAATAACCGATATCCCATTTCTCTCAACTCGGAATTACTGTGTGTTTGTTATATATAAGAGGGTGTTTTTCACATTTTATAAGAGAAACAGGAAAAAAACGTTTTTTCTCAATACCACTAGGTTAATAGAAATAGTATCTTAAAACCTGATAATTAAAATTGTATTCTTGCGTAAAGTACATAATTGACTACAAAACATGAACAAATCAAGTTTAATCACATTATTTCAATTAAAAAAAAACATAAATTCCCAATATCAAATAAACTTCGTCAATAATAGGCCTATTATTACTTATAAATTGGAAATGAAAAAGGTTAGAGTAGAGACTTTAAGAGCGTGCCCCATACAATAAGCCGGCAGGTAGAAAATACAAAAGGTTTCGTATACTAAGAACTATAAATGTCCGTAACCGTTTATTATACCAGTAAAATGTTTAATTTATGTGAGAAAATAATGTGGAGGCAACTGGGAACAAACCTTTGAGATTTACTTTGGTAAAAAAAATTGTTAGTGGACACAAAATAGGTAGGTACTTGAAATTTATGTTATATTTTGGATTTGATATATTTAGGTTAACGCACGACGGTTGACATCAATTGATATGTACATAGTTTTTTGTTGCCATTTAAATTCAGGTCAAATGCAATAAATTAAATAAAGTTAATATGATTTATTTATGGTAACTTTTCTGGTATACGAGTATGTCACAAATCTATTTTTTTAGTTATTAATTGCATTGTATCGTTTGTTATGCTAATAAACATTAAACAAAATACGAAACACTTCACAAAATGCATTTTTTTAACCGAATTGGTATCACATATTTACTGAAAACTTTAAACCCATTGCGGCAAAGTTTGTCTTCGAATGAATTCGGAATTTTAATATTTACACGAAAATAATATCAAACTCAGATATTCTTCACTATCGGAAGCCCGTTTGTCCTAGCGATTGTTTGGGCTAAATTCTTTTCAACTAACATCCTTTGGCTGGAATAACAGAATTTAATAAACATCTATTGTGTAGATTAGTCAAGTTAAGTAAGCACCCAATATAGACCCATCACCATCATTTAAACTTTCATGTCACAGACTTGTTTAAACTACTTGACCCTTAAGGTTCACTGCTCACTCCACCACCCTTGACCCAATTCCCCGCCGTATCTATGCGTGTGCGCATCTAAACATAACGCGCGCGCCGCTTCGCGGTAAAGATTTTCCTATTGTCATCGATTAGAAAAGCGTGAGATGGTGGGAAAACTCGCTTTATTGAGCTTTGTTATTAGTTTTCTTAGCTTTTTGAAGGGGGGGGGGGGGGGGGGGGTGCTTTAACGATTATTGTACGTCAAACACACGTTATATCATAAGTTCATATTACTACAGAGAAAAAAAAAATAAACCTATGTAGGTATTTGTGTATCTGTATGTCGCACCGTAACTCCTAAACGGATGATCGGATTGTGTCGTATTTTTTTAAATAGAAAGCTAGTTACTAAGGTGGTCTTTAAAACTCAGTTTTTTTTTTTTTTTTTTTTTACTATAAACAGCAATTATAATTTCTTACAATAAAACGCGCTTTTGTGTGTATGTATGTAAATTATTTATTGCACAAAAAACCAATTACAAGTACGTACTTAAACTTAAGACTTTTGTACAGTGGCGAAGTTATTCCTTTAAGGGATCTCTTCCAGTTAACCTGACTGATAATTAAATATGATTTTTGCGAAAACTTACAGTTTTTTTGTAGGTCCCATCATTTAACCAAATATTAAATGCATAATTTAATTACTCTACGTAGCTACGCCCACGTACGTAGGTTTGCTTAGACCTAAGGTGGGTCCCATTAAATTCTCAACTGTACTTTAAGCAGGTAATGTGCTAAGGTAATATGTATGGCAATGATCGTACGTTCAATTCAACCAGACCGACACCGTTTCCATTTCCCTGAAGTCTGAAACAATGCCACAGAACTTCGCACCTTCGCTACGACAAGGGCACAATTGCCCCTATAATCATATAGTATGTACCGACATTGTGCCCTTGTTCTACCAAAGGTGCGTTATGATAAGGGACTTTTATCATTACGAATGCGATGCGATATCGCATGTTTCACTTTATTAACCATTTCCTTACTTCTATTTATAGATATACTTGTTTTCGAACCGGGGATATCAAAGGCGTCATTTGATTGTGACTAATTGAATGATAAGAATTACAACAATATGTATTTTACAAAACATGAATAACAATTAACAGTTAAGTAGAGAAAGGGGAAGTGCCTTTCATTATCATTTAACATAGCATTGTCTGATATACATACATACCTACATACATACATTAAATCACGCCTGTTTCCCAGAGGGGAAGGCAGAGACCACTTCTTTCCACTTGCTACGATCTTGACAAATTTCTTTCGCTTCTTCAACATTCATACATCGAGTCATGCACGCACGTCGGTTAGTTAGTCAAGTGTCCTCCCCCCCACTACAGCCAAAACTGCAAATACTAAGAATATTTAAAGTATCTTAAATAAAAGCACATATATAACCAATTTTATAGAAAAACTACTATTAGGCGATGGGCTTGCTACCTGTCACTAATATACACTGTTAAACCTCTTAGCCTAATTGTGCAAATTGTGGTTACAGAGTTATCAACAAGTTTTTAGAGTTGTTGGTAATTCTGCAGCTCTGCCTATCCCACTCTGGGATTAGAGACGTGAAGGTATGTATGTATAGGAAAACTATCACTATTAAGAACGCTTGATTGATTCCTGAGATACCGGCGACTAAGACAGCACCAAATAACTATAAATAAGTATAGAATTAGTTCCAACTTGTTACTTTTGAGATTTATGTAAAGCAACGGCTTTGTAACCCTACAATGAGCATGGTCAGACATGCTCTTGTCCGGTTTTTGTCGGATAAGTTCGTAATTATCTTGCTCTCTCAGTTCGCTTATTGATGGGTACTAAAGCTAATTGAGAGAGCAAGATAAATACGAACTTATCCGACAAAAAACGATGGGGAAGGATACACTACATCTGTAAAAAAAATTAACACGTCATTTTGTAGACGCCGGTTTTTCCGCCCAGCAACTGACACGAACGGCGGGCTGGCGGCGCAGACTGGGCGGGCGGCATCACGGCACACGACTCTCGACTTGGTGACTCATTGCACATAAACTGCACGTTTTATAGTGTCGTGATTCACTTTAAATGTTCAGTAGTTGCTGAATCACTTTGTTTTTTATATTCAAATGAGGTCAACTCTGAATATTTTGGGGATCTAGCAATATGTGGTGAAATGTTTTGAAGTTTTATTGCATGTATAAGAAAATTGTGTAGCTTTCTTCCACACGTGTCCGCCCTGTTACGAAAACATTATGTGTCATATTTTACAAAATGTCTAGAAGTACTTACTTAAATACATACATACATACATTAAATCACGCCTATTTCCCAGAGCAGAGGCAGAGACTATCTGTATATCTCTTTCGTCAATCTTCTTCCATCCATAAATAAAGACATCAAAAGTGCCCTAGTATTGTTAACCGTAGGTTTTCTGATGTTTTTTTTTACATAATATATAGTAATCAAAATATGAATGTTCTCATACTATAACTACTGTTTTTAAATCTCCATTGTAATGTTTCTTTTTTTCTGTAGTACAATAAAGTGTTTACATACATACATACTTATACTATTTTCGTGCCTTCAAACCACTTCAAAAACTCCAACATCCATTTTGAAAAACACCTATATGGGTAAATAATGCCCACATACATATTAACCCATCTCGCCATCGACCGTGCAACGTTTGTCGCATAATTGCAAGTGCATAGTTCGTCGACCCCTCCCCCCCCCCTCTCCTTACATGCAGCATGCAACAGAATCCTGGAAACCGGGGTGATTTGGCGATGGGCCAGCGTAGAACACCTATTTATCATTGTGGGAGTAGTGAAGAGTAAAACGTCTAACAATTTTTTTTTATTTTGACGCCGCCGTGATCTAGGCGGTAGTGACCCTATGAAGCTAGCGGTCCTGGGTTCGATTCCCGGTATGGACAAATATTTGTGTGATGAGCGCGAGTATTTTTTCCTGAGTCAGGGGTGTTTTCTATGTAATTTGTCTATATAAGTAAGTTTATCGTTGCCTAGTAAGTACCCCATAGCACAAGCAGAGCTTAGTTTTATTTTATGATAATTAATTTATGCCTCCTCTCTTCTAGTGTTGCTGTGTCCTCCAGGGTTCATTTTGTTATTACTTATTTATTAGAATAAGGTGTACTATTATGAAAAAGCAATAAATAATTAAATTGAGTTGAATTGAATTTTGAAAAATTAAATGAAGCTTTCAAAACCTGCATTAAAATTAAGGCTATTCAAAATATAGTCCATTGGGAAAAAAATAAAGTTCATAACAAAATTAGCATTTTCTTTTGCGGTTACCAAACCCTTGGTGCTTGAGTCCGACCGGTTTTTTGTATTTTTAAATACCTACCTAAGCATATATTAATACTATTTTGCAATTTCATTAAAGACCCGGATTTCAATATAATTGTTACTAAAGATAACCATATTCTCAAGTTAGTTATTCTGAGCCCACGCCATGTCAACCATAAGCCACTATTTATCTTCTAACTTTCCATCGATCAATGGAGACATCAATTGGAATCGAACCCAGAACACTTAGTGAGCGGGCTCTGCAATCAATCTCACTTTCTTTCCAATACAAACATACTCATACTTGTGTGATAGATATGTTGCAAAATGTATGGCAGTTATTAGGTATGCTTTGCATGCTTAAAGAGATGATGGAAATATTGTATATTTTTTTATAGCCTCTTCACAAGGTCGTCGACTTGAATCTACAAAAGTTAGCGCTTTAAAGCTTAATATTACGGACGGATTTGTTTGTACAAACCCGCAATATTGAAAGACCTATCCAACGACGCCCCACACTATTTGTATTTGTATTTTTTTTTTGTAATACAAATATTTCGTTCAGAAACGTTAAGGGCAAATACTTACGTAGTTATACATACAGCCCTGAAGGAGTGTAAAAAAAACGACGTTTTGATACAGAAAACTATTAAAATCGGTTATTAAGAACATTAATTGAGTATTTAAGTAACATGTAGCGAGATTGCAATGAAATTCCTGTTTAAATAACATTTTAAGACAATTTTTCAATTGCGTGTAAACTCTTTGCTTGAACTTGCATGACCTGTGTGCTGTACCATAAATTAAAAAAAATTACTTGGGTAAGGACCAAAAAGTTGTCCACGCTAACTCACTCAATTAAATTTACTATGAAACTTTTCCGTTGTGACACGAAAGTTAGCCATACAATTGCAGGGATAATTTTGTAGCACAACGGAACTTTTTTCAACTTCGCTGTTTGTATGGTTAACTGCGCTTAACAGTGGTCCAACTTTTTGGTCCTTACCCACTTACCGACCTTGGGTTTCATAGTAAAAAGAAAGGTCGAGGGTTTTATATGGGGCATTGCGGCCAAGTTAACCTGTATGTTTAGATACTGTTTACGTGCAAGTGTGATGAAAACATTATTTTTCAAGATTTTATTTTACTAATATGTATATTCATGCCAAATTACAGCTTTCTAGTAGTAAGAGTTTCTGAGCTAGGCTGCGGACGGACGTTTGGGTCCGTTTGGGTTGAGGGTTTGATTACGGAACCCTAAAAAGGCATTCATAACGGCAATCGAACCCGGGACCGCTAGCTTCACAGGCAGAGTCACTACCAACTAAGTTAACGTTAAGTCTATATTGCAATTTTGGCTTGGCTTTTGCCTTTATTTACTTCCACGATATTCACAAGACACGCAGGTAAATAGTTTTTTGTAATTAACATAACGTATAAAAAACTCTGTCCAACGGTCGATAGAGTGAGGGAAGTAATGCTAAAAAGCGGACATGCATACCCTCAAATGTTGTTTTTACGCAGCGACGTAACAACTTCAACTCACCGATTAATATTTGGTGCGTCGAGTTCAAGAACAAGGAGACCCTGAGGCTGGTGCTTACCTCTCCCAAAATTTTGGGCTAGCTATCCTGAGAGGTAATGCAGCCAGTGTCGTAGGGACCATGCCGCGAGCGGACCTGCTAGAGGGAGTGTTCTTTATATAGTGGTGATTATTATTTACATCTTTAATATTTGAGTAGCTAGTTTTATTTTAACTAGAGTAGCTTAGTTTAATTTTAATTTTAATAAGTTTAGTTCTAACTTGAATGAAATAAAAGAACAAGTTGTGTGAGAGAATCACCTACCAAAATAAGAGTTATTTTTACCTTTGTATAATTCGCTTTTACTTTCTATTGAATTGCCATCCAAATTACTTTCAAACGTAGTAAGCCCTAGCCCGGGGTCATCGTATTGTCGCGGGTCACAGAATTAATTAATCGTTAGTATTTTGACAGGTCAACCATCGTAACTAGACCTTGCAGTAATCTTTACATCGCTCTGTCTTTATAATAGCTAAATCCTAAACCATGCAATGGATTTTGATGCTGTTTTCAGAATCAGTTAGATATTTCTTCACGGAAGGTTATTTATGTACTTATAATATTGGTTTATTTAGAGGTGGTACAGAAAACTCACATTAACCGGAGCAAAGCGAGGGCGGGTCGCTAGTAAATAATATATTATCAGGAATATGAGGAAAAAAATGTAGATTAGATAAGATATCATCATCATTTTCAGTACCTAACGAAACACAAATTATTTTCATACCTAATTTCATCAAAATCGGTTAGGTGGTTAACCCGCGTAACAAGCAGACAAACAGACAAAGTTACTTTCACATATAAAATTAGTATGTCTGTGGTCCGCGTTAAATTGGTCGGAAGAAGCCGCGGGCGCGTCTCATTACACGACGACGTGACTCGATGATCGATGCGTGTGCGCAGATCGGCCGTTTGACTCGTACAGCCATCTCTTTATAATTATGTTATACCAGCATTATTGGTACGTCCTTACGAATATTATGCGGAAGTATTTGATTGTTTGCGAAACTATTTGTTTGTTTATGGTTAGGGTTCCGTCAACAAGGAATGTCAATGTTTGGAAAATGACGGACATCAGGGCGTAGATTAATGTATAGGAAGCGGAAGTTGTATGTTTAGACCAGTAGGCTTAGCCAAGAGCCCAACGCTACCAGGCGTTTTCGTTTCTAACGAATTCAACGCCTAAGCGATTCTTAGCTAGCCAAGAGCACGAGGATGGAATAGAATATGGAATCGCCTTTTCTTTTCGTTTGTTCCGTTATGTTGGCATTTTTTCCGTTGAAAATGAAAAAACTTTATAAATTGTTTGCTTTGCTCTAACCGAAACGTCAACGAAACATTCAATCTGTCTGGTCGACTGGCATTCCATAGTCTGTGCCTACCCCATAGGGAGACAGGCGTGAAGGTATGTACGTAATAGAAGTTGCTACACGGAATATAATAAAGCTAAACTTTAATAGCCATTGCCCTGTTTTAGAATAAAGACAAATCTGCAAATTAGTGTTTAGCTAACAAACGCTTGCAATTTCAAACAAGTCATAAACGTCGATAAATTGATGATATGACTTCAAACATAACGATCCAGAAGACTACTCAGAAAGAGCATAATCATCATTGAATTCCAAAGTTAACTTCCACTCTTTAACTATTAACATATGGTCGCTTTTCCAATATAAATTGTACAAAAGATGAGCCTGTTCTTCTTAAGAGAGAAGTAGTATTGTCCAGTAGAACGGTCATGTATCATAAAGACAGATACTTTCTAGAGTTTCTAGTCTATTGTTTTCGTATTTGCTTAGACTTGGTTTGTTATTAGTTATTAGCAACGTGAAAGATAAATGTCACACGGTATTGCAATGCAATACATATGTACATACATACGTAAACTCACGCCTGTATTGCTAGAATAGGGTAGGCAGAGCTACAGAATTACCAACAACTCTTAAAGCATGTTGATAATTCTGTAACCACATTTTGCACAATCAGGCTAAAATATTTACCAGTGTATTAGTGACGGGTTGCAAACCCATCGCATACTTAATAGCTTAAAAATAATTAAATACCAGGAGACAATGTCACACCAATTGACCTATGCCCGGTTCCTATATTCAAGAAACGAATCGTTTCCCTTACGGGCAGTAGCGTTATGACATTTGCTACGTACAAAATGGGTCAAATTTTAACGAGACGTCACAATTCTACCAACGGTTTTGAATATAGGAACGCACCACTAGTCCCAAACTAAGCTCTAGGCTTGTACTATGGGTACTAAACAACTATACATACATACACATACACACATACATAAACTCACGCCTTCATTCCCAGAGTGGGGTAGGCAGAGCTACAGAATTACCAACAACTCTTATAATTTGTTGATAATTCTGTAACCACATTTAGCACAAATAGGCTAAGATGTTTACCAGAGTATTAGTGACAGGTTGCAAGTAGTGTCCGACCGAAACACGATTTTTAGCCGAAACCGAAACCGAAACCGAATATTCGGTTTTTTTCTGATTTCGGCCGAAACCGAAACCGAAATTTTTGAAGACTTATGAAATTATTCAAAATTACTGTACAAATCGTAAGGAAATGGTTATTGCAAGGATTTCTTATATGAGAACAGCTACTGTTTTAGTTAAACAAAATAAAAAACGTTTATTTTTAATGAAAATAGATATTATTATAATTAGAGGTAAACTATGAAATTTTAAACCATTTTATTGCAGTTATCAAGACTTCACTAATTCGCGGCATATGTATTATATTATTCAAAACAAACAACCTATTCTTATCACGTCTAAACTAAATTCACAATCCTAATATCAAACGTATCGTTCATTAATCACAGCATAAAATGCAGTAACAGATTCTAAAAAATAAATAATAATTTAATAAATAAACAACACTCACCATATTTTCTCGCGCGCCACGTGGTTCACAAACAAACGTCACAAACGGGATGAATATGAATACTGTCGGTGGTCCCGGCTGGGACGGCCGCCGATGCATTACCTATACCTACCCGGCCGAGCGCGCCCGAATTAAGCCGAGCGCTCCCGATGCGAGAGCCGCGAGAGGCCGCGAAGCAATTTCGGCCCGGCCGAAGGTTTCGGCCGGATTCTGGCCGAAACCGAAACTGCGGCCGAAATCACTTTTTTGGCCGAAATTGGCCGAAACCGAAACCGAAACCGAAACTTCGGTCGGACACTAGTTGCAAGCCCATCGCCTAATATTCCCTTAGTCGCCTCTTACGACATCCACGGGGAGACATGGAGTGGCACTATTCTAACCCGGCAACCACACGGGTCTAGACAACTATATAAATATTTATATAGAGAAATATATACTTAATATATTAGGGAATATAGGCTTCTAGTACTGTTAGGCGATGGGCTTGCAACCTGTCACTAATACGCTGGTAAACATCTTAGCCTATTTGTGCAAATTGTGGTTACTGAATTGTCAACAACTTTTTGAAGTTGTAATTCTGTTGCTCTGCCTACCCCTCTCTGGGAGTACAGGCGTGAAGGTATGTATGTATGTAGAAATATATATTTCAATACATGGAAAGCATCCATGACTCAGGAACAAATTTTCGCGCTCATCACACAAATATCTGCCCTTACCAGGATTTGAACCCAGGACTAGATTCGTAGGCAGGGTCACTATTAACTAGGCCAGCGCGTCGTCAAACTATGTAAATAAATAAAAATACATGAAGTTTTTTTTATAAATACGCTGGTAAATATCTCGGGCTGTTTGTGAAAAATGAGGTTAGTGAATTATCAACAAGTTTTTAGAGTTGAAGGTAATTCTGTAGCTCTGTCTACCCCACTCTGGGATAACAGACGTGAAGATTTGTATGTATGTATGTGTAAAAACAATCCAGCCAAAGCTATAATAACCATAGAAAGCCCCACCACTTTCCACTTAGGATACATTAACCACATCTTAGATAGCATACAATCCAATAATAGCAATGGAGATGCAATTTTAAAACCGAGATTTTATCTGACACTTGCACTTAAATATTAAGTGCATCGGCGAGAATGCAATAAGACGTTTAGGAGCCGGACAGGAATAGACAGACCGACGGACACGTTAATAGAATTGCAGTTCAAGTGCAGGAATGCATCGACGCCGTAGCAGCTAGTGAAATACATACAGTTATACACAGTTACAAATACCTAGTTATATGTACAGTTGTCTATCGTAATTCCCGGAAAACTATTCGATTTTCTGGAATTAATAGTATTTTTCCTCCCTTTTCTGGGCCCCAACTATTTTCAGACCTATTTTCATCAAAAAGCAATAAAAAACATTTTTTTAATCTTTAATATACTCGTATAAGTAAGTATGTAAAAATTAAGTGAAATTCGATTCTAAAAACGTTTCAATGGTTTTGTATCTAGCAGTCAGGCAGCCAAAATTAGTTTCACATTTTTGATAGTAACTAACGACTCAAAAAAATGATTTTGTTGTTAACCCCTGACTCGAAAAGAAGGGGGTTGTAAAATTATCAGTAAACGCTCCGAAACGGATGGATGTTTTGGCCAAGAAAGTTAGTTCAATCGAGTTCCAAAGCAAGAAGCACAATTTTGCTGCCTTTTTCTAACTTAAATGTTAGAGTGAGACAAAAACGGTAGTCTAAACCTTCCTTGACTGATGGTGAAAACTGCATCAAAATCCGTTGCGTGGTTAAGTAGGAGTTAGTTACAGACAGAAAGACAGACAAACGCGGAAAGCTACTTTCTTTTATACTGTACTAGCTTTTGCCCGCTCCTACCGCGTAGAAGTCGTTTATCGCTGCTCCCTCTGAAACTGTCCAATTTTCCAGGATAAAAACCATCCTATGTCCTATTCCAGGACCTAATCAATATGTGTGCCAAGTTTCATCTCAATCCGTTCAGTGGTTGAAGTGTGAAAGACGGACAAACATACACACATTTACATTTATATTATTAGTATGGATGTAGAGAACCCATTATAGGCTGAATTGTTGGAAGATTTAAATTCATTTTGAATTTTAATGTATATAGCAATAAAGCATAAAATCTAACCACGACATAAGGTGCCAAACGGCACCGCTAACCTATCCTAATCCTAACTTTAATATTATAAATGCGAAAGTAACTCTGTCTGCCTGTCTGTCTCGCTTTAACGCTAAAACGACTGAACCGATTTAAATGAAATTTGGTACATAGATAGTCCAGAACCTGCGACAGGACATAGACTACTTTTGATTGCAAAAAAAGGGTTTTAAGAGGTTAAAAGGGGGAAGGAAATGCGGACGGAGTCGCAGGCAAAAGCTAGTAATAATTAAACCCATAAATTCTTGGTACCTAAGCATTATTTAATCGAAACACCCTTCAACGAACGGGTTACGCAGAATTTTTATTTCAAAGAAACGTATTTCTAGCGGCATGTGTTAATTTATGAGTCAACTCCGTGTTGTTGCCGAGTTAGAATAGTGCCACTCCATGTCTTCCCGTTGATGTCTTAAGAGACGACTAAGGAAATATTGACTGTTAGGCGATGGGCTTGCAACCTGTCACCAATACGCTGGTAAACATCTTGGCCTAATTGTGCAAAATGTGGGTACAGAATTATCAACAAGTTTTTAGAATTGTTGGTAATTCTGTAGCTCTGCCTACCCCACTCTGGGATTACAGGCGCGAAGGTCTTATTTTTTTTTTGGTAGTCTTATATGTCTAAACGAATCTAACCTATAGTAATTAATGTTCAAGATATCCTGAAAACATAGTTTCAGCAGAAAATAGCCTTTAATGACATGATACAATCGATGAAGCTAAATTCGATAAAATAATGGGTGACCATAAATTCCAAAAATAATATGTATTTGAACTTTCTTCAACCTTTAACCGCAACAATTAGGCGTGTTTACAAAGACAGACATGAAAATTAGTCGCATTAGCGACGCCGCGACAGCGTCCTCGGGCCGTTATGTGCCGCGGCCTGAGTTACGAGGGAACAGCGGTGAGGAAGGAGAAAAAAACCTAACATGGCTACTCTGCCGTCCGATCACTAAAAGGCCGTTAAGTAGCATTTTGAGTTCCATATACTATTCGATAGAGAAAAAAAATCTTTTTTGCGCTATATATAAAACTCAAAATTGACAAAATGCTACTTAACGGCCTTTTAGTGATCGGACACTGGTGATGTAAACTGATAGAGATTCATATATTATTATCATAATAATACCTTACACACGAAAATAACACACTGAAGGATGACCTTAGTTAGCTGGTTAATACTGCCCTCCTACGGAAAAAAGGCACATCTACTGTAATAATTGTATTCCACTTCGAACCTTATTCTATCTAACCCCTGAGAGTTCAATATGCTTCTTTGAATTAATTGCACTTGTACCTTTTCTCCGTAGTAGGGCTGTATAAGTCTTGTTCACCAGAATCGAGGATGACGTTCGTAAATGTAGGTTTTTAAACGTAAATTTAATATTAGGGAGGATTGATCTGAATTGGCCCTATTTTATAGACAAATGGCGAACATTTATACCACTTCTGTATGTATGTGAGTGTTAACGACCGTACACAAACCAGAGTACATGAAAACCTTCCATTAAAAATTTACTAACTGAAAACACAGCATTAAAATCGATTACGTGGTTTAGGAGGAGTTAGTGGATGTACAGACCGCCAGACAGACAGATGCGGAAAGCGACTTTGCTTTATCCTATGTAAATTTAATAATAATAATACGGAAATCAAAAAAACTCACTCACAAATGTTCACATTTATAATCATCATCATCATCATCATGTCAGGTGAAAGACGTCCACTGCTGGACAAAGGCCTCCCCCAAGGCTCTCCACTCAGACCGGTCTTGTGCTTTTCGCATCCACCGCTTTCCCGCGATCCTTACAAGGTCGTCACTCCATCTTGTTGGAGGCCTACCCACAGCTCGAGTCCCGGTCACATTTATAATATTACTAGGATAACATAACACTTGTGGAGTCTGCGTAGCTGATAAAATAATAAAGCTTGTACCCTCACCATGAGTTACAACTAACGTACACGCTAGCGAGTCGAAAGCTGTCCCTCGCAATCTCGCAGTATTTTTATTGGCAGAGTGCAAAGCGGGTGGAGCGGGTAACCTAAACGATCACAGCGCTCGCTATGGCTAAAATTGTCATTTTTGTCGCTGACTTGAGCTGTCAAATCCATATTGCAGTACATAAAAATCTGCTTACAAACAAAGTTGTCTTGTACGCCGTTGCCGTGACAGAAGTTTGGCGAACCACTCGGGCTTTGATAATACGAGTCATGTCTCCTTGGCGAATGTCTTCAACCTCAAGGACATGCCCAGCTAGCACCAATTTCTTGCCTTTATTCATCGTCTCCGGTTGGAAAATGATTTCGTGGGTGATGGCACGAAACCCCGTTTTAGTCACGAGTAGGCTCATTTCTCACTGAAAACAACAATTATAATATTATTGGCAATAATGTTACTGACTACCATTGTCCAAAATTGTGTAATATAGTAAAATAACACAAGATTTCATTAATATTTTTCACAATATTTACTTACTTCTTGTTTGACAGCGGTGACAATATTGTCCATAATGGCCGCCTGTCACGTGGCGCTGTCGTCGCGCTCGGTCCCAATAGAGTGTGAGAGACAGAGCATTCAACTTGCTAGCGAGTACGGTCATAGTTACTCATGGGTAGTGCAGGCTAATCGTTTTCATTTTGACAGACAAAATGAAACCGTTCCGCTTTGAAGTCGATTGCGATAGCAAGTGCGTTAGGCTACCCCAGCTGTCTTTATCGCTTCACACTCATGGCGTGTACTCTACAATGAGCCTACTTCCTGAGTCCACTAATCCGTTACTCACTAAACAATGACATCGCCACGCTCGACGCTGGTCCACAATCCTTCTGTTCCTCGAGATATTAGCATATTCAAAAATCCTGGAAATTGGAAAGACTTTCTCTAGGACAAAGGACATTCTTACCCTTACTATACCTCAAGCAATTGATAGGTGCAGTCAGCTGTTGAGAAAAGTAACCCCTCATGCTAAAGAACTTCTATGCACGGGGTAGGGTTGCCAGGTCTGGTTTTTTACTGTCGTGTCCGGTGAAATATATACAAGTCCGGTCTGTCCAGCTTTTGTTAGGCTTTCGGTCAACCTCGCCTCGCCAAAAGATGCCGACGCTGGGTAGGTATAGATTAACTAAGGCAGCCAAGGATCGTAAAGAGCAAATGCTAACGCAACGGCCTAAATATATTTTTTCCTCCGAAGTCTGATCAACTAGTTATTTATATACATTAGCAGAGGCAGAGACCACTTCTTTCCACTTCCTACGATCTTGACTTTCTTTCGCTTCTTCCACATTCATACGTCGAGTCATGCAGGCACGTCGGTTTCGGGTAATTAAGATTCGGCCCTTTTCCAGTATTTCTCAGATTTGATTCGAAAAAGTACGCCTAGGGCGGCCCCTTGCGACTCTTCCACACTTTCAACCTGTATATCTCTTTCGTCAATCTTCTTTCATCCATCCTTTCCAAATGACCGAACCATCGAAGCATGCCCTTTTCAATCTTAGTCACTACATCTTCTTTTAGTTATTTACATTCAACTATAAAATCCAACAATAAATTACATTAATCAATTTAAGCGCTTATTCTATATTTACACCATTAACAACATATTTCTCCGTAAATATCTCCAGTAAAGTGACAACACCATTCGCGACATATTCCTGACTAACTTATTCTTGTAATTCCACATGACGTAGCGACCTAGACCCACTTGGGCATATGACGCCCCCCGCGTCGCTGCGCGCGAGTCTCACGCGTCGATCGATGATCGATATTTTCATACTTATGTCATGTCACTACGCGAATAATATCTTAGTTTCTAATGTTCCTTCTCATCTATATTTGGTACTTTAGTATTTTGGCCGTGTGGTTGCCGGCTTAGAATTGTGCCTTGTGCCACTCCATGTCTTCCTGTGGAAGTCGTAAGAGGCGACTAAGGGAATAAAGGCTTGTAGTAGGTACTGTTAGGCGATGGGCTTGCTACCTGTCACTAATATACACTGTTAAACATCTTAGCCTAATTGTGCAAATTGTGGTTACAGAGTTATCAACAAGTTTTTGGAGTTGTTGGTAATTCTGTAGCTCTGACTACCCCACTCTGGGAATGAAGGCGTGAAGGTATATAGTATTTTCGTTTGCTACATTTTTAGGTTAACTTGAAGAGCTCCTTTAAAGGGATAAAGTTCGCCTTTGTACTACTTTTATTTCTGTAATTTTATTAATTGTGAAATGTAAAATAATTATTTTAGTACAATAAAGTGTTTACATACATACAATTACATACAAGTAAAAATTCGTCAAGTGCGAGGCCAACTCACAATTGTTTTTTTTTAGTATTTGTTCTTTCTCTTCAGGCTTTTTACTATAACCATACCATTTTTGACGCTTGTGTGTTTTACCGTTTTTATGAAAAGTACAAAAAAAAATTACATATAAACATAAACTCACGCCTTCATTCCCAGAGTGGGGTAGGCAGATCTAAAGAAATATCTTAGCCTATTTACTTGTGCAAAATGTGGTTACAGTATTATCAAGAAGTTTTAAGTCTTGGTAGTAATTCTTTAGCTCTACCTACCCCTCGCTGGGAACAAAAAAAAGTACGGTGAAAAACCGTTGGATCCCTTTTAATTAATTTCATTGGTATATGCGCTGTGATGAACAAAATCAAGCACCTAATCTATTACGGTTTAAAAGATACAACTGTTTAAGGCACAGGCAGCGTAGGCATATTAATACGGTCTCACATAAACAAACCCCGCCTGGCTAATTAGCACACAAAATGGCGTCCCCATCTAAACTCTTATCTATGCTTCACTAGTATTACTTTACCCATAAACAGTTTCACGTCCCATTTCTACAACCCCTGGTTCATTGACACTATGATTAGATACCATGCTGTGCACATGCGTGACCTATTTCCATGCTGGATACCGGATGCGCGGTATCGGGTTATGGATCGACGGTTTTTGCTTGTCTATAGATTATTTGAAGACGTCTTTGTAATATTTTGAAATTGGAACAGGCTTGTTTGGGAGTCTTTGGTGATATGTGGGTCATTTCTTCACTGAATAATTTCAAATTGGAATTTATTATGTTTTTCTTAACGGAGATAATTCAATACCATGAAAAGCGAAACAGGTAAAATAATAGGAAGAACTATAAAACATAGGCTAGTAAATTTCGCTACATATACTCGTGCGAAGGCAACATGCTCCATTTTAAAAATCCTGCTGATTCGAAAAAAATGGTTCAAGCGTTCCCGAAAACATTAGGTGATCGAAAACAAAAAACAACGTTTCCGAAATAAAATAATTGAAATTAATACACAAAGATGGTCTTGTTACAGTCGAGTTCATAAAATGAATACCTTTAGTACCTTGTCACTTTAATCGGTATGATAATTCGTATGTTTCAGTTTGAATATGACATTAAATAGACAAGGTACAGTTCTACAAGTTTCTTCAGAGGATTGTGAAGCTAAAAAAATCCATACAAAATGCGAAAACGTTTCTCTACCGATTTATACGATTTTTTAATATGTTGTAGATATCATGAAACACTATGTCTTTACATTTTCAATTCCACAAAAATACTTCTCAGAATGAAACAAATTTAAAAAACATTAAACAGAAACGTACAGACCTAGTTCTTGTTGAGATGATGTTGTACATGATGTAGGCATAGTTTTGATCATTGCACATTTCGAAAGTTAAATCCAACAGTGACACTTAATAACAAAAAAAAACTACTTATTTGAATAGTGAAATTATTGCCGTAAAACGAGTTAAATTTTGCATAAACTCCTTTTGAACATAGTGTCACTGCTGAATTTAACGTGTGATTTGTACTATACAAAACTCTTATCTGCAAAATGCAGTATTTATCCGGAGAAGTAACGTAAATGTAAACAGCTTAATATCTCCCCCAAGGATATCCCTGTGTGACCTGTCGAGTGTCACTATCGGATAAGATAAGCATTCTGTTTGACATTAGCATTTTTACGTAACGTTGATAATGACAAGTGTCCCAGTGTCATAGGTGCCACCCAAGATGCAATTCACTTTGTCAAAGTCATGAACCGTATAGAGAGCCAGTTGTTTTTTTACTGAATACTTTTTGAGTTACAACGGTGGAATTAATGAATAATAATAAAAAAATGACCTTGTAAGGATCGCGGGAACGCGGTGGATGCGAAAAGCACAAGACCGGTCTGAGTGGAGAAACTTGGGGGAGGCCTATGTCCAGCAGTGGACGTCTTTCGGCTGACATGCCCCAGGAATAAAAAATAAGGGGGGTCTCCTCTCATGAGGTGTTCAAGGTTTTTTGGTTTCCTTCTATCCTCAAAATGGTAACGGCAAACAACAAGCGTCAAGCGTTTCTATGCTGCGTTTCTAACCGGCCAAGTGGGGGTCTTGCACTCACACAGCTCGCACTTGACAGTTTTTTAGAGCGCACATGCCGCCCCACAGCCATTCGAGGGAAAGGGATGGAGATTACATACGGCTTAGAAAAAAAGGACGATCTCACACAATTTGACCTAGGCCCAAACTAAGTTCTAGGCTTGTACTATGGGTGGGTGGGACAACGATATAAATACTTAAATACATAATAAACATCCAAAACTCAGGAACTCTCCTGCTCATCACACAAATATTTTCCCATTCCGGGAATCAAACCCGAGACCGCTAGCTTCGTAGACATGGTCACACCCAACTATAGGACAACGCGTCGTCTTCTTAGTGGAGTCTGGAGCCCATGTACATGAAGCAAAGTTAAGATTGAAAAATGTTTTGCAAACCCTGAGAACATTCAAATTTCATAGGATTGCTATTCCACTCCCAGGACGATACTGTTGCTATTAGGGCCGTATTAGTAAACTCGGCTAACACGACTGTTTAATGTCACGTCAAAGAATACTGTAATTTCTGACGTGACTTGAGATGGGCATCTCAACTAAGACCTGCGTCGCTACTGCCTAACGCACTTCACAATCGGCTTCAAAATGGAACAACTGCTTTCATTCTGTATGCAGACTCTCCTTAGGACTGTCAAAATGAGAATGATTCCGATTACAAGTGCGTTAGGCAATAAGCCCTCAGTTCCACGAGTTTCAGTACGTGTACTAAATTTTAGCCCATTTCGATAAAATAAACTGACTGGCATTACTGATCCCAGATTTATGTCACGTTAGGTATATATCTATGATACAAAGAAACCGATTAAAAAAACCTATTCAAATTTAATAAATAACAGGCTACATTATCCGGGTTACCCTGGTTTCTGCGAAATATGTTTGCCAAATCTATCCTTTCCCAAACGTTTCATTTGCCAACCCACTTTGCTTTCTATAACTATGTAAAGTAAATATTTCAGAATTTTATATTAAACTATACCTACCCAATAGGGTTTACACGATGGTACTGAAATAAATCCTTTAATATTTACAGTTGCAGGAATTAAATTGGGTTGGCAAATGAAAAAGTTGGGATACGTATTTTTGACAAGAGATAGGCTCCGATATTATCCCTGGCACACGTAGGCTACATTTTTGTTTAAACCGTAGCAAAACGAGGATGGGTTTACCTAGCTCGTTTGCTCAATAAAAGTGGCAGCCCTACCAGCGGCGCCGGCGCAAATAAACCGCTCCCGATATCCACGGAGACATCGGTGGCCATCACAACCGATCTGTCTCAATACTGCGCACGATCAAGATCTCGAGCGAGTCTATTGAGCCATCTCACGGGCTTGCGTGGGATATTGTGAGGAATTTTATTTCAATATTTAGTGCTAGCAATATCAGGTTTATTTTCTAAACTAGGTGTGTTTTCAAAATTAAAAACGTAATAAATCTTCGGGACAAAAAGTATCCTAATTGCTAATCCAAGAATCGTTATACATGTAAGCCAAACTTCATTCAAAGCCTTTTACGAATTAAGCATATTAACGCCAAAATATCCTCACACATCATCGTCATTACTTCCTTTTGGTTTCCGCCAGAGGGCGGTTTCTTTCAATTACGATTGTTTGTTAATACTATATTATATTGTTTTTAGAGTTGTTGGTAGCTGTAGCTCTGCCTACCTCACTCTGGGAATGAAGGCGTGAAGGTATGTATGTATGTATGTTAATATTAATTTAGTATAATGAGACATTAGAAGTCTTGCGCTGTGTTAAAGGATGCGTGTACACATGCAGAGAGCGACTCCTAATGACTGCCGTTAGGGTGTGAGCGACTTAACCTCGTAAGGTCCACGTCAAATTTCGTTGGTTGGAAAAAGAATCTTGTGTCCATCAACTAAAGTCAAAGGTCACTTTGACACATGTCCTAACTTTAGGACGTTTGGCCTTACGAGGTTAAACGAAGAGCACATAATATATATCAGTACGATACTTGATTTCCTCGTATTCCTTAATTCTACATATTTCTTAAATTCTGGTAAAGCATTAATTCTCCGGAGTTACTTGGCATCAGCTTCCTTCCTTTATTCAAATCAGTAATTTGACCTTGACCTTCAATAAGGCCTTGTGACCTTCACCTTCAATGTGAAAATCAATTAATAGGTTCATTAAACTGTGCACCCGGGTGTCAAAGCTCGTCAGTGTCCTGGACGCAGTAGCGCAGGTCAAGGCGCGGCCTCAGATTGTGCAGTCGCGTGCATCGTGCTGAGTCATACTGACCTTTAACTGCATTTTTCTAACAACATGAGCCATAGTAAAGGAACTTACTAGAATCGAAATTTAATTTGGAAATAAATTTAAGGTAGGAAAATATAATGGTCTCGGCCCAGAATATATGTTTATTCCATTCGGCGTCGAGACCCTTGGTCTGTGGGGTCCTAGCGCTCGAAGCCTCTTCAAAGAAATTTCGAAGAGGCTCATTGACGTCACGGGAGACCGAAGAGCTGGCAGTTTCCTCGCTCAACGTATAAGTTTAACCATCCAGCGAGGAAATGCTGCCAGCATCTTTGGTACAATGCCGCAGGGGCCATTCTTAGATTTAATGTTTTAGTTAATTTATATATTTAGAGTTAGTCTTATTTAATTTTAGTCTTATTTAGTTATGGTTGTATTATTTTATGTCGTTTTACAATAAAGTTTTTAGATTTGGATTTGAGTTACATTCGCGGTCAGAAATTGCGAGCGTTTTTGTTAAGAGTTTTAGTGTAAAATAAACTAGTTTTTTTTATACAAAATTTACCTTGTGGACATAGAAATTATAATAAATAGTCTAAGATCAGAGGGCGCTTTTCCTAAAACACAAACCTTCACTGCGATACACAGTACAGTAACGTACAGTCAAAAAATTAAAGCCAACCAAGATATTTTCTCTCAGTTGTCAAAAATACAATACAATAGTTATGATGTATCAACCAAATAGTTATATCAATCAAAGCTGATTGTAACAACGGCAAGTTCTTCAGTGATTCAACCAACAACTTAGTTGATGTATCTAACAATCACAATCCTGTAAGGAGCAACCAATATTCTTTTCATTGACATTTTCGCTCCCTATAGAACAAATAGTAGCCTTTGAGTCCATAGTGCAAAGAACGCAGGGCTTGCCTTAGCTAGAAAACAATTTGCGTTTAATACGCCAATAATTGTGCACGGAATAATTAGATAATTTTCGAGGTCGTATGGATGAAAACTGGTACATCATTAAGTATGTTCATTCACAACTGAACTACCCCACATTGCAGCTTCTCGTAGATTCTAAAAAAAACGGCTTTACCCACGAATGAAAAATGTAGGCACTCAGTGGAAGGACCTTGAGAAATGTCCATCCGGAATCACCACCATTTTACATTTTAACCTGTCACCAATCGGTGTTAACATTGTTTGGTTCTGGTGCAGGGCCAAGATCATGAAATGAGTAGCATCAAGGCATTCTAAGTTCTGAGCTGCTACTGGCAACGCATTTCCAGTAGCAGCCAAACGAAATTGATGACTGGGATGATTGTGACAGTGACGGGGGGATTGAGCTGTGTGAGCGTGGTCCGATCGTCCAAGTACCTTTTAGCGAGGCGTTATTATCTAAGACGCGTCCGGCCGATGAGCCCCGGAGCAATCTGTTACGGAAGGGACCTCGCTGGCATGCCGTTTGCGTCCCAGGAGGAAAGTTAACTATAAGATTACATAGTGTGTATACTGTATATGCTTACTTATTGTTTGTATTTGTGTGTTGTCATCAAAACTAATTGTGGAGGGATGAGATGTATGCGTTTACGCACACATAGACATGCACGCTGCGTTGCGCGGTCAGGTGGTTCAGTAATAAATGGGCATTCACAAGTAACTAGTCGTTTTACTTCACATTGTCATCTTAAGATTGAAAATGTCTATGTGCTTCAGAGTCCACATGCCATCAGAAGGCCTATGTGCTCGTTTGCCTTTCCCATGCCATAAAAAACGTACACAAACGTGCGTTTCTCCTACTTACACAAAACCATGAGATGTCAATCTGACGGTCTTTGATGAATGCCCAACACACCGAATAAAGAAAACAAAGTTCCGAAATCAACCACTTAATTACAATAAAAAGCTTGTAAGCACCAAATTAGCTATTTTAAATTTCGCCCACGATCTCACTTGATAAGCAATCGACTTACAGATCGACTATTAGCCCGATGTCGCGATACTCGACTCCGGTTATGGTAAAAACCGTCGACATGTACCCTTACCATGAGTTACAATTACCGTACTAGCTAGCGAGTCGAACGCTCCGGGCCTCGCATTTTATAAAAATACTGTGAGGGACAGTGCCCTTACCATGAGTTACAATTACCGTACTTGCTAGCGAGTCGAACGCTCCGGGCCTCGCATTTTATAAAAATACTGTGAGGGAGAGTGCCCTTACCATGAGTTACAATTACCATACTCGCTAGCGAGTCGAATGCTCCGGGCCTCGCATTTTATAAGAATACTGTGAGGGACAGTGCCCTTACCATGAGTTACAATTACCGTACTCGCTAGCGAGTCGAATGCTCCGGGCCTCGCATTTTATAAGAATACTGTGAGGGACAGTGCCCTTACCATGAGTTACAATTACCGTACTCGCTAGCGAGTCGAATGCTCCGGGCCTCGCATTTTATAAGAATACTGTGAGGGACAGTACCCTTACCATGAGTTACAATTACCGTACTCGCTAGCGAGTCGAATGCTCCGGGCCTCGCATTTTATAAGAATACTGTGAGGGACAGTACCCTTACCATGAGTTACAATTACCGTACTCGCTAGCGAGTCGAATGCTCCGGGCCTCGCATTTTATAAGAATACTGTGAGGGACAGTGCCCTTACCATGAGTTACAATTACCGTACTCGCTAGCGAGTCGAATGCTCCGGGCCTCGCATTTTATAAGAATACTGTGAGGGACAGTGCCCTTACCATGAGTTACAATTACCATACTCGCTAGCGAGTCGAATGCTCCGGGCCTCGCATTTTATAAGAATACTGTGAGGGACAGTGCCCTTACCATGAGTTACAATTACCATACTCGCTAGCGAGTCGAATGCTCCGGGCCTCGCATTTTATAAGAATACTGTGAGGGACAGTGCCCTTACCATGAGTTACAATTACCGTACTCGCTAGCGAGTCGAATGCTTCGGGCCTCGCATTTTATAAGAATACTGTGAGGGACAGTGCCCTTACCATGAGTTACAATTACCGTACTCGCTAGCGAGTCGAATGCTCCGGGCCTCGCATTTTATAAGAATACTGTGAGGGACAGTGCCCTTACCATGAGTTACAATTACCATACTCGCTAGCGAGTCGAATGCTCCGGGCCTCGCATTTTATAAGAATACTGTGAGGGACAGTACCCTTACCATGTGTTACAATTACCGTACTCGCTAGCGAGTCGAATGCTCGGGGCCTCGCATTTTATAAGAATACTGTGAGGGACAGTGCCCTTACCATGAGTTACAATTACCGTACTCGCTAGCGAGTCGAATGCTCCGGGCCTCGCATTTTATAAGAATACTGTGAGGGACAGTACCCTTACCATGAGTTACAATTACCGTACTCGCTAGCGAGTCGAATGCTCGGGGCCTCGCATTTTATAAGAATACTGTGAGGGACAGTGCCCTTACCATGAGTTACAATTACCGTACTCGCTAGCGAGTCGAATGCTCCGGGCCTCGCATTTTATAAGAATGCATTGTACCTCGTAGTATTCTCATACAGAGGGTACTGAGCATTCGACTCGCTAGTAAGTACGGTAATTGTAACTCATGGTAAGGGCACCGTAAAGGTTGCAGAGTAACACAGTGCCGCTACTTCCTCGTGGGAAACTACACGGAAACAGCTTGAAACATACTTAGTATTTAATTTACTTAAAAGTGGAGCCTAATATGGGGCACGCCAGTGTTTATGACTGAGGAGTCAAGAACAAATATTGCCGTTGCAACGATGTGAACACCAAGGTGAGGCCACTGAAATGATATTAAGACACCTAAATTAATTCCTTTATAAAATTCATAATCAGATATTGAATGTTCTTTTATATTTGATATTGAACTTTAAAAAAAAATACAATTTGCTGGAGTTTCTTGCGGCGCAATGATGGTCCTGTCCGAAGATCTTTTTTATGGAGTGTTTCTTGCGCATTTTTTTTACAAGAAATCTGACTTAATAGAGATAGTTCTTAGCTTGTTTTTTTTTTAAATCTGTTTGGCCGTTTAGGCGTTGTCAGCTCTGATAGATGTCTGCCGCTTTGATCGTTAAAGTCAGCGTCAATAGAACTTGCAAAACATGTAAACAAAACTAAAAAAACCATCTATTAACCATGATTACTCGATAATCACGTTCTTTTAAAGATCAAGTGAGGTCTTTGCAATGATTTATTCACTAGAACATTATTTTCATATTAAGTTTCAGATGAAATAACTATTCATTGTACGTTATTTTTGATTAAAAATCGCTTGCTAAATATTTGAGGTTATGTTTCAAACAGTACTAATTTGTTTACATCGTTCACAAGTTCTATTGACGGCGACTATAGGCTCATATAGTATGGTGTAAAGCAGTCCTATCCATTAACCTACCGCCAAGCAGCAGTGTTTGCATTTGTGTTCCGGTTTGGGGATAAGACAGCCGGTGAAATGACTAGCATAGAGGCATTCCACCTTAGTCCTCGGGGTTTTCAGTGCATTTGCAGTCTTGTGAATGCGAATGTCTATGGGTCACAGTTTCCACTTAACATCAGGTGGCCTTTGTGCTCGTTTGCCTTCTCAAAGCCATAAAAAAAAACTTAAATACACAGAAAACATCCAAGACTGTAGATCAAATAGTCATTTGAGCCGGATAGATAAAGCATGCCGCAGTTTGTTCGTGATTTTTGTCAAATTACCATGGGTAATTTTTTTAAAACGCACACGAAATTTCATCGACCTGAAATCATGTTGTTTTACGTTCGGGAGCCGTTTTGTGAGTGTTGTGTTGTTGGATACGAAGGCATGCAATTCATTAACTACTTTCGAGCGCTCGGTTTAATAATGCCTATTTTTCGAAGGTTTTTGGGGTGTGTATGATTTTGACCGGATAATAAAGATAACAAAAAAACAAGCTGTTCATTAGTACCCTGTGGCGATGATCAGTTAATTATCATTAAGATGCGAGCGCCGTCCGCGAAAAACGTTAGCGGGCGGCCTTTCGTCATGACGTAATACGCTAATTGACTGATGTTCTTATAACTTAAGTAATGATCGTTTACATAAATAATGAATTAACCGGCTTACACGTGTTTCGACGGGAATTGCATTTTATTTCGATTTATATTCGCAACTTAAGAAAGTTCTTGGGGAAAACTTAAATAAGTAAAAAGTCCAAACTCTAGGCTTGTGCTATGGGTACTGGACAACGATAAACATATCTATTTATATAGAGGAATATATACTTACTAGATGAAAATATTAGTAACTCAAAATACAACTGTATTCTAAAATCAACTTTAATGCAACGTAGGTAATGAGCTTGAAACAAAACTAACAAAGAATATTTTTTAATGTTGCAGAACAAAATTAGTTCCATTTAGCGAGAAGAATCGATCGGTGCATTTAGAGCCCCAAGGTCAGAGGCACCCTGTATGTATAGATATAACGTTAATTTGACGATTAAATCACAAACATACAATTTTCATAAGTGGAAAAGAAACAATATCAAACGAGTTTACAAACTAGGTACAATATCGCATGATATCGAAGCGAGATGAGCTAAACCAAAGTAGAAGACTGGCTAACAGCACTACCACGGATTCTAGAACGCTCCCTTAATCAGCATACATCGTTGACAGTTCGTTCGCGGAACGCGTGGGTTTGAGCAGGCCTTAAGGCCTTATCTAATCTAAACACGTGCGCGGTGTCACTGGCCGGCCCGGGTGCGAGCGCGATGGGAACTCACTTGAGTTACGGCCGTTACGGGAACGAGAAGTCACTTGGAACTCGATGGGTATTCACTTAAGGTTGAAAATTTAAATAAAAGTCGATAAATATATAAATATCTCACTCAAATTGACCTAGCCACAAACTAAACTCTATGCTTGTACTATGGGTACTTAGGCAACGATAAACCTACTTATTTAGATAAATACATAGAAAACACCCAAGACTCAGGAACAAAATACTCGCGCTAATCACACAAATATTTGCCTGTACCGGGGATCGAACCCGGGACCGCTAACTTCGTAGGCAGGGTCACTACCGACTAGGCTACCGTCGGTAAACACTCGCTTGACGCTTAAATTATTAAGAGTTATAAAACTTAAAGATGTATTACTTACTTGATACAAGTAGGTTAAAATAATGCCACTTCAATCAGCTAAAACAACCATCGCATAGGTACTTACCTGAAATAGAAAAATTACAAATTACAAATCGTTTAGCATTAATCATGTCCATAACATAACTATTAAATACATAATAACCCTGATATAACGAAAAGCCATTCTTTCAAACCTGAAATATAGATTTGATAGATCATTTTTACAAAAAGCATTATTAAATAGTAGCGAATTATGTTATTCGCTTTTCTTTGTTATTTAATATGCGCTTTATTTTACAGTAAGTAGATTTTTTTATTAGTCGCATTTTTTCTGATCTAATTTGGCAGACACGACCTAGCTCCGCTTCGCGGAGCTCCTATTTCTGGGTTGTTTAACACGAAAAAAGGCGAAAAGAAAATTTACTTTTGTGAATAAATGCTATACATGTGAAAGTTCGCTGCTATGAAAAATCCCTTGCTGTAAAAATGATCTAACAACCCGGATCTAAAGTCTAATCTAGAAACACAAGTAGCCGCACAATAATAAGCTAATCTCTACACCGCTCGCACAAACATCGAAAACGGGACAAAATAACGCGAAATCACCATTATGGTTTTAGCGAACACACGCGAATCCAACGCACAATTGCCTTGTTTACTTAACCTCAAACCGGCCTCCCTGAATTACGTACTAATCCGACCCCAAACTGAGCCTTTAGTACTCAATATGATTTAGATAATCTCTATGGCTTATCGCTTGCAAATGTGTGTGTACACAAGTAGGAATAGATTACAATCGCAACCCACACAAGCGTTGTTATATGTGTGTGTCAATTTTGTTCTTATTTATTGTTCTGTTGGATTTACCACTACACAAGAAAGCGTCTCTGAAGTGTAAGTCAATTTAGGTAAACAGTTACTTGATCGGGTGACATACTCGGAGTTGTGAAGTTTATAGTTAACCCTGCAAGAGGATATCAGTAATGTCAATGGAAATTAAATCCATTAAAAGCCGGTTCAGTTCTTATTTACACATTGAATGCCAATATTATATCTGGGGGCACGGCAGTGCAACCGCCAAGTCGAGCGGTGGGTTTACGTGTAAATAAATTTGAGGGTCATACGTTCTAAATAAATACCTAAGTAAACTAGAATATTTACAAAAAACACTATTTTTCAGTAAAGGCTTTTTATTATTATTAAAAAAAAAACTATAGAAAACACTCTTTGTTCAAGTTTTTCTTAAGTTAAACTTGATATTTTTTTTAAATAATTATATCTACTTGTATGATTGTAAAGTTAGGTCATATTCCCCTATAAGCTCGATGAGTTCGAAAACTCAATATAATTCACCAAACACATTTAAAAAAAAACACTACTACCAAAATACCGATAAAATTGGATAAATGTAGAATATGACATTTTAATATTATAAATAATTATTTAAAAAAAACATTTCAACGATTGTTCCAACTTAACCGACAAAGTAGCAACACCAACAATATAATCCCGTTAGCCAATCAGAGGTGTCAAAAGTCATACGTCTGCACTGCAGTTCCGGCGACACAGTGACACGATTGCATACGGTCGTCCCACGAGGAAACTTCGAACCTTTGTCTATCACGGGCTGACTGCTATCTTATGGGAACGGGCCCTTTGAAAGTTTTTTTTTTTATTGTATAGGAAGGCAAACGTGCACACAGGCCACCTGATGGTAAGTGGAAACTGTGACCCAGAGACATTCGCATTCACAAGACTGCAGTCCTAAGACTGCAAATTCGTTGCCAACCCTGAGGACTAAGATGGAATGCCTCTAAGCTAGTCATTTCACCAGCTGTCTTATCCCCAAACTGGAACACAACAATGCAAACAGTGCTGCTTGGCCGTAGGTTAATGGATAAGATGGTGGTACCAACCCGGACGGACCCTGCACAAGGTCCTCGCACAAGTAAAGTATTACGATGTTTTTCCTATTATATAGAGAAATAAAAACTAAAGAACATCCAATACTCACCAAAATACGGAAATATTTGCCCCTACCGGTAATCGAACGCGAAACCGCTAGCACCGTAGGCACGGCTTCTACCAACTACGTAAACCGCGGCATCAAAGAAAGAAGAAAAAACTACTGTCAGTCGTTGTACATGATATTTAGCACATTTGAAACTAGATTTAGGTTACCCTAGGAATCTTACAGCTCATCATGTCATCATTGATGCCCCTATCTTAAGATGACGTTGTCAACAAGATCTCGAGAGGCCCTCGTCACTCAACCCTCACGGATTGAGTTGCAAAACGCTGTCCCTCCCACGGTCTACGTGCCCAGCTGTGGGCGGAATGGATCGCTAAAGACCACTTGATTGCGTGTATCCATAGTTGGACGGTAAGTTTTTTTTTTAAATAAATAGATGAGAGTGGTCTTGAAGCCTTTGCCAAATTGTCTTATTGCCCCAAACTCAACGGAGTAACAGAAATGGAGATAAGATTTTATGCCAGGTGAGGGGTGGTGAAAATAGGGGTAATTAGCGTTCTTATGGAGATGACTTTGTTCAGCAGTGGCCTGCTGTATAATTTAACCCTCCGGTAACCCATTATATTATTGAATTTCGCCTCCGATGGTATCATAACATCGAATTAAATTTTCTCGAACGCCATTTTCTGCTGAAATCATGATATTTTCAGAATATTTTTAACATAAATTACGCAGGTAAGGTTAGGTTAGACTTGATACCAAAAAAAAAATGCCTTTCGATGAAACGAACATTCTGCGTACTGATACGTTCGTTGAATGGTGTATCGATAAAATGGTACCAACCAACCTTCTCTCCATGGAGACTTTTGTACCTCACGAGCTTTAGATCCCTCCGCATGCTGACTCGTTAGTATTTTTTTATCAACTGATAACCGTAGTAAATAATTTTATTAAAAACAATATTTTTGAAATAAAACAATGTTTAAAAAAAACTGGGTGAGTTATTTTTCTTCACTTTTTATCTTTTACCCAAGGAGCCAAGTAGTGATGACATATTTTGCATAGGTTATTTATTAGTAGGGTTAGGACTTTTGGTGGCATATCGTGGTTCTAGAATCCATGGAGTCGCTATTTCCTAATTATTAAAATACATACCACTTTGATTTTGACCTTCGGTTTTTAATATTTCAAAAAATTTTTTTTTATTGAACCGCTAAGCCAATTTAAATTAATTTTGGTACGGAGGATATCTTTGCTCTGTCAAAGCCTTACAAACAAGCAAATATTAGTAGGTATGGATAAACTGAACTAAAAAAATATTTAGTTCATTTTGAAATATGACCATGCTGAAGGTCAAAATCAAAGTGTCACGTGTTATGATAATTAGGAAATAACGACTCCATGGATTCTAGAGCCACGATATGCCACCAAAAGTCCTAACCCTATTTATTAGTGTTATTACCGCCCGACAGTGATTCAGTCCGTTTAAAGAAAAATGAAGCTATAACTAATAATAACGATAAAATTATGACATAGCGACGAACTACGACAAACAACCCTTATACTACTCTAATATGATCTTTTTTTATAAAATAAAAGCAGGCCGGCAATGGAAACATGCGCACGGTCATTACTGTTTACTTTGTCGCCGTACGTGCGCCCGCGCCGCTAAGCCTCGCATTTGGCCGCGCGCCCAATTTGGAGACCCGCTCCACCGCTGGCCTAGCCGCTAAACCGAGATGACCTTTTGAGATTTTTATATGGCAGGGTTGTCTCAAGATAACACTTTATTAGAGTACCTGGGAAAACGAAAGTAAAAGCTGAGAACCTTATTAATTTCATCCAGTGAAGAAGACATAGGTATAGAAATCCTATAGCTCACTTACTGGAGCTTGGCAGGATTTGATAGGATTTAATACTGTCCCTGCTTTCTAACATGATCAAATCAAATCAAATCATTTATTGAGTTTTTATTATTACATAGTAATTGGGTCAATCAACTTTTCTTTGTAGCTCGTCGCCATGGTGACGTCTCCTGGGTCACTCTTTAAAACTATGATTTCAAAGGATATAAGTCCACTAAAAAACTGTTTTATTGGCAATTACACACCCATTCTTTTATGGCCTTTCTCCTGTGTGTGCTGGAAGTATATATTATAACATTTTTTCTAAGAAACTCTATCACTGTTGTCTCCTGGCTTACGGGACAAAAGAAAAAAGTTGATCCACCCAATTACCTACAGTAGTTGGATACCTAATTTTAGGTATGAAATATACTTGTGCTAAGAGGTAGCTGCTCTTACTTATGGGTATGATTTAGAATGGACGTGTTTAATTTGATCACAGCAATAACACTACTCACTAGGCCACTTCAAGAATAACATAGAAATGCATGGAAGAGGTGTAATAATTATGTTTAGCAGTATAAGAGAATGTGCAGAGAAGAAAAAGTCAGTAAATTTTCTTACCTTCCGGCAACGCTGGTCAATCAGAATTTACCTGAACCAGTAAAGGCCGGATTGTTCCATGGAACAGAACAGCTGAACAAATGCAAGTTTTCCATAGACAAGGGTTAACACGAGTCAATTCTTTAGTAAATCTTGTAGTATATTTTAAGTTATATGCGTTTCCTGACAATAAATACAATTGTTTTTTTAAGTGTTCATTCTCCGTGAAGTACGTAGGTAATTCACGTATCTTGATTATTTTTAATAACTATCCATTTTATTTTTTATTAATCCGTAAGAGAAGAAATTTCGGTGCCGCGAACAGGATTTATGGATCTTGATTTTAATGCATTTCTGTTGGGAATTGTGATTCATTAAAATTTGACAATTCCCTCCAAATTTAATATTTGATTCCCCTCGTTTTGCTGTTTATGTAATTAGCAGAAAAAAACAGTAATGAAAGGGGGTTAATTGAAAAATCGACTTTATTTAAATCTTTGGCAACCCTATAAATGAGAATAAGAGGCAAATCGCATTCCACCCATATATAGAGATTATTAAGAGATGTGGTCGGAAGTGGATCCCGTTCACGGAACCCGGTCGAATTTACGAGCGAGCGTGTCCATTGCAGGTCGCACGCAGTCGTAAACGAGAGCCCATTCGTTGAATATGTTATGCGGATCGCAAGCGGATATGCAAAGGTTACAGGGTAGTTCAATGCAACAATTTTATAGCTCGCTTCGAAAGTGTGGCAATCACTATTATAGTAAATGTTACAACTCTCAAAATATATTTTGACGATATGTTAACCTTGTTAAAGTTGGTAATTTTAATTTTTCTGAAAAGTGTGTTTATACAGGAGATAATTTAGATTAAATGTATAATACCATTACTACACTTAGGTTAGGTTAGGTTTGATTAACGAGCAATATCAAAAAATAAAGGCTTCTATCAAAACATTGAATTTAGAATTATGAAAATCGGAACTAGGACTCTTCGAAGTTAAGTAGTGTACCCAGTAGGTAGTGATCCTGCCTATGAAGTTAGCGGTCCCGGGTTTGATTTGTAAGGACATATCCGGATAAAGGAATATTTATGTGTGAGGAGCGCAAGTATCTGTTCCTGAGTCTTGTATGTTTTCCATAATTATATTTAAGTATCTATTTCTCTATATAAGTAAGTTTATCGTTGTCTAGTACCCATAGTGCAAACCTAGAGCTTAGTTTGGGACTAGGTCGATATGTGTGAGGTTGGGTGTCCCCTTGTTTCACTGACACACCATAGAACGTACACTTTGCAGAAAGCAGTTTTTTGCTTAACCCGTGTTGATTTTAGGTTATCTTAAATATGATTTACGTAGGTTAGGTTAGCTTAGACTCATCATGTCAGCCAAAAGACGTCCACTGCTGGACATAGGCCTCCCCCAAACCTCTCCACTCAGACCGGTCTTGTGCTTTTCGCATCCACCGCGTTCCCGCGATCCTTACAAGGTCGTCACTCCATCTTGTTTGAGGCCATAATAATATAATCTGAAATTTCCCGGGTCAATGACCATTATGCTAACCTCGTCATCAACTTGTCGTTAGAGCGCTTTAATACAATTTTAGGACCATTCAACTAAACTGCATCGTTTAACCACCAAGATTAACATTTATCCTTATTCCAAGCAGGTAAGGTTGTAAATCAACTAATAAAGTTGGCCTCAGCTGAGTTCGGATGCGTTTTGTTGATTGGTTTAAATGTAGCAAATGGAATGGGGACTCGAATTTCATTTGTCAGTCGGCCATTTTGTTGTAAAACTGTCAACCAGAATGCGTGTAAAAGTAATTAAAGATTTTTAGAATCTTAGTTTTAAGCCATAGGAAAATTATACTTTAAAGTAAGGCTCCGGAACTCATGGATATTTTATAATTTCACAATTGCAATTTAAATCAAGTTTTTTTTGTTTGTCTGAAAACCATACATCTTTTCTGTTCATTATTTACTGAGAAAATAAATAAACATTTCTGGTAATGAGTAAAGAGCTTAAGCGCCACATGGTCTTTTTAATGTCACAGCTAGTGCTACTTAACGCGGTTACAAACAAAATGACGTCGTTCCGACCACTAGGTCCAAAGCGAACGTAGCAAACACTGACATTAATATTCAATATCGTTTTTCTCAGTACAAAAAATTTTTCGCTGTTACTTAACATCAGGTGAGACTAAGGTCACGCGTAAACCCATTTTTTTTTTCTTTAATGCAGCTATAGAGATAGCTTATAGGGTAGGAAAGACGAGCAAACGATGGTGGGCGGTGTGAACACATTAGCGACCGAAATTAACCTGTATTTTGAGCAAGAATAGTTTTATTTTGCTCTTTGATCAGAACCAAATTAATATCGATTATGTACGAGCGGATTCGAAATGTAAATGCTCTATTTGAAAGGTATACAAGTAGGTTAAAAACTTAACCGGGTCTCCGAGCGGAGCCCTGCTAACGCCAACAGATAGTGTACGGTCTTAGTATTACCAACCGCACAATCGCCAACGCATCAGTTTATGTTTTATGTTAATCATGCATTTTACCTTACTTGGTTTTCACTTCGAATATAGCTATTAAGCGACACGCTTGTGTTTATCAAAATAAACATTTATTAAATAACCCGTGTATCAGTTATCATCAGTATCAGTTAAATATCATACTCGTCTAATATCAGAATATCAGTGTACTTCGGTGCTACCAGCAGTGCAGTACTATCAAGAATAGAACAGACTATCAAGAACCTATAGGTGTCATTTTTAAGTAAAATAGGTTTTAGAGTACCTCGCCCCAACACACGACGAACAAATTGCTTGTTTCATGTCCCATTTACACGGACTAAATACGCTGGAAACTCATTTGTTAATAGAGTGTGTAGTAAATATAATAACTGTTTCGGTAATATTGATATGTTTAGCCTGTCACTTCCTAAATTTAAGTCATCCCTTAGAGTAAGTAGTGTTGTCTAGTTGCATCTTTGAAATATTGTTTTCTTTTGCTGTTACTCCTATTGTTGTACCCACGCTTCCTTAAATTTTAATATGTCGCTGTAACTGCAACTTCGCTGGTTTATGTTAAATTCATGTTCTTTTTTACCTTTAAGTTATATTGTACCGTTTGTGCCCAAATAAAACATTAAAACATTATCAATATCAAATAATACAAAGATCATCAAGCATATATCACAAAGGATATCTGAGTATAACAATAACCCAGACAGATAGGTTTTTAATATTTAATACGGGTGTATCTGAGTATCTGTCTGTGGAATAGTAGCCCCCAAACGGATGGACGGATCCTTATTAAACTAGTTTCATAATGATAGTTATTAGCAAGTTAGGTTCGATATGCAACCCTTGTTCTTAAAGTACCCTACTTAATGATTATGGGTGTTATTATGGATTCAATAGTTTATTCTACATTTTTCTTCAACATTGACAACATTCTTTAAAAGTACAAAAGTTGCTCAATCCTGCGTCTGCGCAGTGGGCCCACGCGCGGCCCACGCCTGCGCGCTCGCGTTTTTGCGCATTAAAGCATAATAGCAAACTTCGTCCACTGTATTAGGAGACGCGGACATTAATTTGTTTAGATTGATTGCTTTTTTATTCGAAATCATCTGCCATATTCATCGATGGTAGGCCCAAGTTGTAACTTAGTTACCTACTAATAGAATAAATGCGTCAAATACTGCGCAAGCTCATGGATCAAATGGAAAGTACTTTGAACTGTCATATGTTTCAGAAAATTATATTTCTACTATTGTACTCCCAACCACCCGTTAATTTAAATTTTTATTAAATTAAATTGTCTACCCAGAGTATTTGTATGACGTACCCAGCAATATTGAAACCTTTCTTTACTCCTCTTTTAACCACAGGTATTTTTTTTCTTTTCTTGTACACTTTAATGCCACTTTCTCAATTTAATAACTAAGTAAAATCCTGGTCGCATCACCAAATAATTTTAGTAATTTTGGTTAGTTAGATAAAATTTGTTGGATAAAAAGCATTAAAAACAGATTTCTTCAGCACGAGTTTAATAACTTTTAAACTGCTCATTTGCATAGTCTAAACGATATTAAAACATATCAGTTTCCATATCAGAAAGGTTTATCTCAACCTTGTGTGACACCTAATGTAGGTATGTATGTGACTTTAACAGGTATCAAATCTCCTCTTCATATTCAAGAAAACCAATCAATAGACTAATTTGATCGGTTTCCCTTATCTTATCTGAAGTATTTACGTCCTCGCTTCGCTCATTGCCCGGCGCACGCGCCAGTCCCTCGACACTCGATATCAATTGAATCGCGTTGCACCGCCGAGGAATGCGCAAGAGTCGTTCGGATCTAATGCGCGCGTTATTCTAACACGAAGCTAATCTTTAACAAAACCTGAAGTACATATTATTCCTTACTCGGACAGTACTATTGAAAGAGCAATATTTGTAAATGTAATATGTGATCAAGGTCTCGAAATTTGCAATATAGATGTTTACGAGGGCGAAAGACCGATCTGTCAAGTTGTCATCTTAGTAGCTCGGTCTTTAAGATATTTTATTTATTTATCTTCAAATTAAATAGTAAAATAAAAGACATGAGCTACACAATCTTTTACCTCCTAAGTCCCCGCGTACAAAAAAATGCACATAATACGGCCATTGCAATAAAATATCAATTGTAAAGAAGATAAAGTAGAATTTCTCTTGTTTTTATCCTGGCAATTAAATTAGAAAATAGACTTTATTGCAATTGCAATAAGTTTATTTTCCACTGGCAAATTTCGTTGTATGGTGGGTCTTAGGAGGGCAAACCATTTCACCTAGTATAATAGTCTGCTCTAGCTACTGGTGGTTAGGTGTGAAGAGAGGCGATATTATTTTGACACCTCACTAACATCATTATTATGATGTTATAAGATGTTTTTTTTTTCAATAAAAAAGTAACCCTATACCGCAGACGATTAATTGCAATGTTTGACATATTAAAGACATATTTTTTTGTTGTGCAAACCAATACAAGGCGGGCAGGCTTGTCCACATCTTATGCAGATGTGCGTTGCGGCAGATTAGTATCGTAGTGACGTCATCTCGCTGTCTCTGGACAAAAAACAATCGTGACGCTAAGACGAATCTAATCCTCATTCGTCAAAATATAAATGTTAGAGAGATAACAACGATAACAGGAAACAGAAACTAATACAGACCATCAAAAGGAGGAAAGTGGTCTATCTAGATCGTGCTTAGGCGCTCAAGATACGAACTCCTGCAATTAATAATGATGGGAAAAGTTGCAGAAAGAAGAGCTGTAGGACGGAGAAAGAAATCGTGGCTGCGAAACATTTGAGAATGGACTGGAGTCACAAGTGCAGCGGAGCTGTTCAACCTCGCCAAAGACCGAGAGGAATATGCGGAGCTGACTGCCAACCTTCACTAGTTGGAAAGGCACTATAAGAAGAAGATGGACTGCTACATGGACTGGAGTCACAAGTGCAGCGGAGCTGTTCAACCTCGCCAAAGACCGAGAGAAATATGCGGAGCTGACTGCCAACCTTCACTAGTTGGAGAGGCACTATAAGAAGAAGAAGAAGAAGAAGATATAACAAATAACCATACACGTCAAAAGCATTACCCACCTTGGGCAGACGGGTAACGAAATCTGTGACGTCACAGGTTTATAGCCGGTGAAGCAGTTTGAACTGGTATTTATTCTCCTCGAATACCTATGAACATTACCATTGCCATAAGCCCTAGAGGTCAACTATCGGGACTCAGGTCCGAGAGACATAACACTAAGTTGGTTCTAGACTGCTAACAAGGCTATTGGCAGTTTAGGAACAACCTTATCTACTTTCTATTCGGTTTGATGGTTTGGTAGAAGAGCCCGCAGGGTTGAGGATTGCTGAAAATTAATCTAAAAAGCTGTGATGTAAAACCGTATTAAAAAGTATTTTCGAAATTCAACCGGTATATTATATTACATGCAGAAAATGGGAACTTCAATCTCTTACAAGTGAAAATGGAAGGCAAAAGATTACATACATACATACATAAACTCACGCCTTCATTCCCAAAGTGGGGTAGGCAGAGCTACAGAATTACCAACAACTCTAAAAACTTGTTGATCATTCTGTAACCATAACCACATTTTGCACAATTAGGCTGAGATGTTTACCAGTGTATTAGTGACAGGTTGCGAGCCCATCGCCTAACAGTACTACAAGCCTATAATTATTCCCTAAGTCGCCTCTTACGACATCCTCGGGAAGACATGGAGTGGCACTATTCTAACCCGGCAACCACACGGGCCGCAAAAGATTGTTATGTAGTAATTAAGTTTTGAAAGTGAGAAACATGAGAAATGGTATTAAGTAGGTATAAATTAAAGACAGGAACATACGCAGTTACCCACTTACATTTTTTTTTTTAAATATACACTTAAGGATACCTTCTAAATTATTTAGGTTCATCAGTATATTTCATATTAAAGAACCAAACTGTTATCCAGCTGGTGGATACAAAGAACCTCTTAAGACCTCAGGAAGTATTTTATCCTCCAGTTAGCAATTAGCAGCTGCGTGTATCGGAACGCGCAAGCGCCGGCGCTCCCGTAAATCCTCATTGCGATCCGTTGCACGCAATTAGCGCAGCGTGTCACGTGGTGGTGACCCGGCATTCCACGGGGTCAGGGAAACACGCGGGCGAACAGTAGTATTGAGAAGACACTGGCGCGGTCATATGGTTGGTATTAAACGTTGACATTGATACTAGTGACATAATTATATAGTCAGGCAAACTAGACTAGTTAACAAAGCAAAAAAACCGGGCAAAAGCATGTAGCACCACACCATGGTCACATGGTCACCGGTATAACTAAGTTTGTCACGCTATGCAAAGTTTATCTGTTTATTTATCTATGTAAATGTGTAGGCGATATGGTTTTTATCGATTGGTTATGATAAATTAATGTGTTAAGGCTCAAGTGACATTAGAAGTTGATAATTTCGCAAGACATATAGATTAATAGGTACGTAGGATGTGGTGTTTGCTGTGACATTTGGGATAAATCATTATGAGAATTAATGTGTTTAAAGAAAGAAAGAAAGAAAAATATTTATTCTAATTCTAATTTTAATTAATTGCTTTCACTCCTTTAAATGTGTATTTCGCCAATGTCAAGTTATTTATAGACACTCCCATGGACTTGTAAGAGGAATAAGTCCATTGATATCACACGTAAAGACAATATGGTTCGGTAAAAGAGTATTTTCTCTAATGGACTAAACAAAAGCACATGGGGTTAGCTCCTTGCGCTTCTGTCAAGTCCCAAAATATTTATTATTCGCGACGAAAAAAAACAAAAGACAGCTACTTAAATACGCAAAAAAATAAAGTAAGGTAGGCACGTAGGCAGGAAATGGTCCCATCTCAGTTTAATGCTCAAATGAAAGCCAGCACTGGTCTTCCGTTTCTTGGAAATATTCTTATTTATGTAATGATTCCTTATTATAGCTAATGAAACTACTTTTCAATTAAAATACAACCCGATAAATACAACTTCCTAAGCGGCAATAGACCGATGCAATTTAAACCATAACCTTACCTAATTAAATACAAAGTCGTCATCGTAAGTACTTAGAGTTAGGTCAAATTAAAATCCGCTATTGAATTTTAAATTTCGGACCTGCGAAAGTCAAGCTGCGAAATGTTGGCAACCCTGTCACGTGTGAAAACGTACCATGGTATGAGTCATCCATGTTAGTGTTACCATGGTACGTGGTAAAGTTTAAACTTGCTAGTAAAGCCTACTTGTGCAAAAAGTGGTTACAGAATTGTCAAGAAGTTTAAAGACTTGTGGTCAGTGTAAGGTTCCGAAGCCGTAACTTAATACAAACATGAAAATCTCAAAAAACGACCAGACAAATTTTATTTTTCAAGTTATCGTGAATTTTCAGATTATTGTTACTTGTAGTTTTGGCTGTAGGGCGGCGAGGGGGGAAAGCACACAAGACTAAACACATTCAAAAAAGCCCCATATTTTATTGGCGAAATTAAATGGATTCCTTGTTGACTACGGATCTCTAAAAAATGGGTCTCGAGCTGCCAATCAAGTTTTAAGGACTAACATGTGACTCTCATTTGATTATTCATTGTGACGTTCTTTAGTTATTTTTATTAGCTCCCAGCTGTCGTCTTGGCCAGTGTTGCCATAAATTTGGCTGCTAATTAGCCTACGCTTACCTATAGGGCGGTCGTATTCGTCATCGACAGACGCGCGTACCTCATTATCATTCTGATGACTATCTGACGACTGTCTATGCATTATGCATTTACCCTTCCACTTCACACGGGTGTCAGTAATTTTTGGTCCATAGATATGTACAGTCAACGAAATTGATTCGTAGACCATTTTCAACTATGTCATAGAGACGTAAATCAAAACGTCAGAGACTTCTTATGATTTTATTTAGAGTGTCACTTTCACATAGTTCAAAATGGTCTACGAATCAATTTCCTTGACTGTTCACTATTTTTGGGACCCTATTTACTTGGATCCGAATCGGAGTCGACAACGATGAAGTAAGCGTGTGACCCTATTAAGAACCAACAGGACACAGTCACTATGGGAAGAGAGATATTAAGTTACTTTGAAAAAGGGCAGGTCGTGTGTAATCAAGAATCATCATCATCATCATCATGTCAGCGCCGAAAGACGTCCACTGCTGGACATAGGCCTCCCCCAAGGCTCTCCACTCAGACCGGTCTTGTGCTTTTCGCATCCACCGCTTTCCCGCGAACCCGCGATCCTTACAAGGTCGTCACTCCATCTTGTAGGAGGCCTACCCACAACTCGTGTCCCGGTCCGCGGACGCCACTCAAGAACCTTCTGACCCCATCGGCCATCACTCCTGCGTGCGATGTGCCCCGCCCACTGCCACTTCAGTTTAGCTATTCTTCGGGCTATGTCGGTAACCTTAGTTCTCCTGCGGATATCATCATTTCTGATTCTATCACGCACAAAAACCCCGAGCATAGCCCTCTCCATAGCCCTCTGAGTGACCGTGAGCTTCAGGAATAAATACCATAAAAATATGTCATGTGGTAGAATAACTTTGCTCATCCGATTCATCTTGAAGAATATGGCGAGAACTTGGCCTGCCGCACCCCAACTTTGTAGTTTAGTTTGTCCAACTGCCATTACCCTTAGCGTTACTCTTTCCGACGACATTAGCGGCTTTTACTATTTTTACTATTTTACTGCTACAGTTGCATTTACATATATCAATAAATCCGGGAAATTCCTGACGCATAGATAATTACTTATATTTTATGGAAAAAAAAAACTGAAAATCTGTATTAAAATTTAGGCTGGTCAAAATGGACCTTATTTCATGAAAAATAAAGTTAATAACAAAATGAGCATTTTCTTTTGTGGTTACAAAGAACACTTGGTGCGCGTGTGCGACTCGCACTTGACCGGTTTTATATTCTTGTGTGGGCGTAGCAGTATATAATGTAGCCTCTTAAAATTAAAACACCCCTGTTTGCGGCGAGGGTTAAAATACAGTAGGTATCACTGACAACAGCACACATGATCAATAAACACAGTAGATACAGCTGTCACCCATCATTGCTTTACACGTGTATTTGTGCATAAATTAATTAAATCGAGTCAATTGGATGCAATCTGGCGCGACAGCCGCGGTGCGCGTGTTTGTTGACCGCTAACAGCTTTGTTTATGTTTATGCACTAGGGCAATTAAAGAAGTGTCTTACAATGCAAGCGATTTATGTTTGGACCTCGTAAGAATAAATATCTTAGTGACATTGTAATTGCAACCTTGGTTATTATTAACTACAGGGTGTCTTTTATGTTTGATATTAGATCCTCAAGTGAAAATCTGGGGATTCGGGAGGTTAAAATGGATTCCGTTTAGTGTTACCCAGCTTTTAATTTAAATAAAAATGTTGCCACGATGTCTTTGAACCATCTAGCTTTAGGTCTACGCGGTCTTTGGCTGCCTAATCTAGACATCGTGGAAACAGCCTGCAGGAAGTGGAGAAGGGGACATCCTGTAGGAATTAATGGATAAAATTACGGAGGCTGTGTTCAATACTGGATTCAGATGCTCGAGGTGATGATGATGATTTGAATCTTATCTTATTGTTATTAAAAGTGCGGAACTTTGATGTTTGTAACTCAATCACATCTGAACGGCTATACGGTTCTGGATGAAATTTGGCACAAAAATTGATATTAGTCTGGAATAGCACATAGGCTTCTTTTTATACAGGAAAATTTATCAGTTCCCGAAGGAAAAACAATAAATGACTTAAACGCTGACGACGTCGCGCGCAAAAGCTAGTAGTGTTTAATAGCGATTAAAAAACCACTTTGAGGAGTGTCAGTTAAGTTTAATTTTATGATATTTTTATCGCAATTTTATTCTTATTTATAAGATCTTTAACTACGAATTAAGAAAATGTTGAAATTCTGAAAAGATGACAATTCTTTCAATTAAATTCTCAAGACTATATATAACCCTTAGACTGCAAATGCGTTGCTAAACCTGAGAAATTACTGAAACCTCTCAATGGTTCCGATGATGATGACGATGATGATGATGATGACGAAGATCCTTTTTTTGAAGTTGGTTAAAAAAAGAGGGTGCTTTATCTACTTACATACATACATACATATCTTCACGCCTTCATTCCCAGAGTGGGGTAGGCAGAACTACAGAATTACCAACAACTCCAAAAACTTGTTGACACCTCTGTAACCGCAATTTATCTTTATCTACTTCTGAATTATAATTACAATAGAATAGTTAGGTAAATTGTCTTACAGACCTTCCACCGTGAATAGTCTGCAAAGACGCTCATGCCATCAATTCTTGAACTCTATCCCATGGAAAAATTGCATAATCAATGCTAATTAAAACTTGTATCTAAATCAAATGGTAATTACTTCAAGGAATTCGCATTATTTCCCAAGCACAGGTTTAAGATATCGCATTCAGCTTATCTCCCGTTGACAAGCGGTCAGACAGACGGATAAACAAATAGTCCTACTATATTAGACATTCATTAGTTTATTGCTTTTCGATTATCAGTTTGATCTATATGGCTACAACTTGCAATTATTTTTCATAGTGTATTGTAAAAAGAGCGTAAGTGCCACAGAGTTTCCATCAAAGATAACCTTTTAGTTAATCACATCGGCATTGGTAAATAATGCTTCCAAAGTGGTTTTTCCTGTAAAATGTTTGTTTTGTTTAGGATGTTTTCACAACCACTTACGAGTATACACGGTTTCAGGAACGTTTACGTTTAAATAACAATCGACTATCCGACGGCAAATAACCAAATCACTATTAGTGTGCCTTTAAGTATTTGATGTATGGTAGTGAATGTTGGGTGTGGCAGGACAAGCATGTAAGTCGTGTAAATGCAGTTGAAATGCGCTCTTTGCGTAGTATGTGTGGTGTGAAACTGATTGATAGAGTAAGAAATGAAAAAGTCAGAGATAAATGTGGAATAAAAGAAGATGTAGTGAATAAGATTGAAAAGAGCATGCTTCGATGGTTCGGTCATTCGGAAAGGATGGATGAAAGAAGATTGACGAAAGAGATATACAGAAGATTGACGAAAGAGAGATCTCCAAAATTGACCGTGGAGACTTTCTACATCTCCCTTGTTGTTTTTTGTTTTTTTGTTTTTTTTGTTTAATTACCTACTTACCTATATTTAATTTTAATTTTAATTTGACATTTGGAGACTCTTTACATCTCCGGAATTGTATTATTATTTTAACCTGACATTTTTATTAATTTAATTATTATTACTACTGCGACCTGTACATCCCTGTGACATTTAAATTAGATAGCTTAAGTTTAGTATTGTAATAAGTTATTTATTAAAAAAAATGGCTTACTGTTGAGTTTCTTGCGGCGCTTCTTCTCAACAATGGTCTCTTGAAGCGCTGGTAGATGGTAGATTCAGACTTGAAAAAGTGCCTACAGGGCCTACTTACAGAATAAATGATTTGATTTGATTGATTTGAAAGTGAGTAGGGTCGAAAGGGGCCGCCCTAGGCGTACATTTTCGAATCAAATCGGAGAAATACTGAAAAAGGGCCGAATTTTAAGTACCCGAAACCGACGTGCGTGCATGACTCGATGTATCTCGAATGTGGAAGAAGCGAAGGAAATTGGTCAAAATCGTAGCAAGGTGAAAGAAGTGGTCTCTGCCTACCCCTCTGGGAAACAGGCGTGATGTATAAATGTATGTATGTAAGTATTTGAAGAGTTCCCTCGGTTTCTAAGAGATCCCATAATCAGATCCTGACCTGATGACAATTGGACGACCTGTCGAAATCTTTTCCAAATCGGTCCAGCCATCTTTGAGTAACCGGGGAAGATTAAAAAAAAACAATTAACTGAGAACCTCCTCCTTTTTTTGAAGTCGGTTTATGTTTACTCGTATGACTCTCATAAAGAACTGCACACAAATCATCATCAGAAAAACGGATGTAGGTACAAATTCGCTTTCAATAATCTGTACTTTAAGAGGGGATAAAGCTGGAGTGTCTTGAATAACCCTACCACGTGGAAGTCTATTCTATTCTGTAAAACAATATTGCTTTTGACCTGTTGTGGTATTGGTCAAGTAAATACGTCAAAATCAATATGGTTATAATGAGTAGAATAGAATAGAGCCCATGAACAAACAAACTCTAACACTTATTTGAAATATCAGTTTAATATTTTTTTTACCAGAAGCTGTATCATGGCCATGGGGTACGCTACATAACTCTAAAGAGTCATCATTCCGTATTGATGAAAATTCCGAATGCAATTTTTTGATAGAAGACCTAATCTTTTGATATCGTTTAAAAATCGAACCTATGGCCCCGTTCCCACTATGCCGGACCGGCGAATTTGCCGGAAACCGCCACCCGGGACTGGGTGTTCACATTACACCGGATCCGGCGGGAAAGCGGGAGACTTGGGTACTTAACCTCAGTCAAATTCAGACCACTGTGCACGATGGACGATGAAACTTTGGTGTTGTGGTGGTATATTAAAAAGCAAAAAAAAAAAAAGAAGACACTGGGTACTAGGTCTTTATAATCGTCCTCAGTTTTATCCCACAGAACAGGTCTCTCTTGGACAAGCGTAATTAAAGTTTCTGTTTTTGACGACGCGCTGGCCTAGTTGGTAGTGACCCTGCCTACGAAGCTAGCGGTCCTGGGTTCAAATCCCAGTAAGGGCAGATATTTGTGTGATGAGCGCGAATATTTGTTACAGAGTCATGGATGTTTACTATGCATATGCATAAGTATATATTTATCTATATAAGTATTTATATCGTTGTCTAGTACCCCTAATACAAGCCTAGAGCTTAAATTGGGACTAGGTCAATTGGTGTGACATTGTCCCCTGATATAATTATATTATATTATTATATTTCCATGCTGCACGTCTACACCATTCAGAATGCGATCGAAAACTACACGCGGGGAGCGGGTGGGGCGAGCGGGGGCAGGGATACCGGAGCAAGCTCGTTCACATTTCTCCGGCCCGGGAGTTTTGCCGGCAGTCCGCAGTGACAAATGCTCCGGCAAAAATACCGAGCTCGGCATTTTTGCCGGATCCGGCATAATGTGAACAGCTTCATATAAATTGTACAGCCACTAACTAGCCTTTCCGGCAGTTTTACCGGTCCGGCAAATTCGCCGGTCCGGCATAGTGGGAACGGGGCCTATCCTAACCTACGTTTAGCAATTGAATAAAATAGCTCCAACATAATAACGCTTTCGGAAAAATGAATATTCGGAATAAAATATTTCGGAGTATTTGGGTGATCCTCTGTATCATGAGCCGTTAAATCCTTACAAGTCCCAGACAGTGACAGAGACAAAGATATATGTTTCCAATAGCCTCTTTTACTGACCTGAAGTTGGGAGGTTTAAACAGCTACGTAAAACATGGCCGTCAAAAAAAAAAGTACTAAATCTGTATTCATCTTTGACTGTTGTGACCTTTAATTTTCTACATGGGACGCTTCCAACTTCCTGTTGTCAGCTGAGAAGCAGGCTACGCCCTTTCTTTGTCATCCCGCGCGGCCGCGCCCCCGGTCATAGACAATTACAAGATGGCGATTTTCACGCCTCGCAGATGACATTCATTAAAAATCCGGATCGAAGGACCAGTTTTAACGGCTCGTCAGTTGTAATGACAGACATTACTAGTAGCTACTCTGTCATGTGTGGCAATGGGCGGGGCACATCGCACGCAGGACTGATGGCCGATGGGGTCAGAAGGTTCTTCAGTGGCGTCCGCGGACCAAGACACGAGCCGTGGGTAGGCCTCCAACAAGATGGAGTGACGACCTTGTAAGGATCGTGGGAAAGCGGTGGATGCGAAAAGCACAAGACCGGTCTGAGTGGAGAGCCTTGGGGGAGGCCTATGTCCAGCAGTGGACGTCTTTCGGCTAACATGATGACTCTGTCATTTGTGAGCGCTAACAATGGGCCTCATAAGGAAGCTCAAAGTCACTCAGAGGGCTATGGAGAGGGCTATGCTCGGGATTTATTTGCGTGATAGAATCGAAATGATGATATCCGCAGCAGAACTAAGGTTACCGACATAGCCCGAAGAATAGCTAAACTTAAGTGGCAGTGGGCGGGGTACATCGCTCGCAGGACTGATGGCCGATGGGGTCAGAAGGTTCTTGAGTGGCGTCCCCGGACTAGGAGACGAGCTGTAGGTAGACCTCCAACAAGATGGAGTGAACGCGGTGGATGCGAAAAGCAAAAGTCTGGTCTGAGTGGAGAGCCTTGGAGGAGGCCTATGTCTAGCAGTGGATGGACGTCTTTCGACTGACATGATGATGTTGGCTCTGTAATTTTATTTAACTGTTAATTTTACTTTTGAGTGCGGTAAAGTAAGACTTTGTGCAGGATTCGTCCAGATCGCTCTCATTATCTATCTTTATCCGTTTAATGTATGTTCCGGAGTGGCGTTATGGCAACCAGTAAAAGTTAAATATGCATAAATACCTTAAATCACGCTTGTTTCCTACTTATTATTAACATAGAGGTATTACACAAAATTCGGACAAACGAGCATTAGGACAAATGACGATTAGGGATTATAATAAAGACCTAAACGCAACACACACACAGTTTCAACAAGTACCTAATTCCTCTAAAATTCAATATTAAAACGTAACTTACTATATCCTACTATAATTATTATTCCGAAAATTTGTGTGTGTGTGTTAGTTTGTTACTCCTTCCCGCTGCAATGGATGGACGGATTTGGATGAAATGAAGATAGCTTATACGCTGGATAGGCTACTTTTCATTACAAAAAAAATAAAAATTCCCGAGGTAATAACTACACCGTGTTTTTCTTGATTTACGATAACTTCGGCATATTACTAGGTACATCCGTAGAAACTAAATGGTAGATAAAAAAAATTAATATTGCAAGAAAAAAAATGTTTTCTGTTTAGAACAAAGTAATTAAATTTTGTATCTTTGGTCATTCTAAAAGGACCTTTGGAGTTAACTAATAGATAATCAGTGTCAAATATGTCAATGTTGGCGTGACATACTCGAAAACACACCATTAAGAGCCTTTTACATCAGTTCAACGTGATTAACTAATTAAATTTTAAAATGAAATATCTTTAAAACCGTAAGAGTTATCATTTGTCTGTCTTCGGGAAATTAACTTTATTTGACCTAAAGAACGTTCCCTTAAAGTTATCGTAAATAAAAAAAAACACGGTGTAGGTATAATCGAAATCTACGCGGAAGAAGTCGCGGGCAGAAGCTAGCTCTTTATACTTTTAACTTTCGCTTAAACGCCAAGATAATTAATAACTTGGGCAACGTCAAACAAACATCAAAGAGAAACCACCATCTGGCAAAGCCTGAGAATATGCTAATGCAAGTATACTATCTAAACACGTGTACACGTCGTGGCAAGATAAAGGGCGCATATAAGGCGAGTGCACTGTACACTGCGGTGCACTGAAACGCGCCATCTGCAGTCCATTATGTTGCGTAATGTGACACTTGCACAGGGTTGCCAGTTGGTTTAAAGAGCGTAGATTTTTTCTAAGTTATAAAGTCTGATTCCAAATTTGATGAAATAAGGTATCCCCTTTCAACGTAGAAGTAAGTACTTACCTTATTAATGTATTAGAATTAAAACCACATTTCCTAAATGACTAATTAGCTATGGAAGAGCGAGCAACCTGACACAGGTGCTCACCTAAAAGGAAGTCCCAACCACTAATCAGTATTTGTGATTTTTAAAAAGGAAAATAAACTATTTTCATTTTCAACGTTTAATTTTGAATGTTAGTTTAATGTTTAATTGTATATTTATTTATCATTTTTCGATTAACAAAGACTCAAAAAATAGTTTTTCGTATGTGTTTAGCTCGTTAGGCGTGATTGAAACACCAACAACAATACATACAAACTACATGGAAGAGATTAAATTGTATTTGTATGTTGAGTAATCTCTGGAAGTACTGAACCGATTCTTTAATTATTTCTCTTATATTACTTTGATAAAAAACAAGGGAAGAAGATGTCGGACCATGTCCAATATAGGGTACCGAAGTCTTACTAAAAACACAAAAAACTATCTCGAGAAATACGATGTGGAAAAGTGCACCAGCAAAAGAGCATATATTCATAATTATCTTCATGACACTTACTTCCTTAAATGAGAAGCCCATTTTTTTTTGCAAAACTATAAAACGGTATGAAAACATTTATTAAGGATATGAGTTTTTTCCTATTTTTTGGTATACGGTTTCAAAGATAAATTGTGGGACGCAATTAATGCAACTTTAGTAAGATTTACCAGCCTCAGAGACTTCACCTATCATCATCATCACATCATCATGTCAGCCGAAAGACGTCCACTACTGGACATAGGCCTCCCCCAAGGCTCTCCTCTCAGACCGGTCTTGTGCTTTTCGCATCCACCGCTTTCCCGCGATCCTTACGAGGTCGTCACTCCATCTTGTTGGAGGCCTACCCACAGCTCGTGTCCCGGTCCTTCTGACCCCATCGGCCATCAGTTCTACGTGCGATGTGCCCCGCCCACTGCCACTTCAGTTTAGCTATTCTTCGGGCTATGTCGGTAACCTTACTACACCCATCTAATAAAAAAAAACTTTATAGCGACAACCCTGCCTGCACTGCGCGTGCACATCTAAAAAGCGATCTCCCTAACCTCCCCGCGCAGCCCGCACTAAACACACACGACATTTGACGTTACGACATCCTGTTTAGTAAAAAAAAAAACAAAAGGGGTGCGGATTCTGCGGATTTGAGCTAACTATGAGTATACGCAGAAAGGAGTTTGTTGCTTCTGTGTTATACTGTTTAGGGCTGTGGTTTGGCTAAGTTACCTATGTTTATTTTTAAGATAAGTGGCAGCTTCAACCAAGGTACTTGCAAAAGAATTGGAACCACAAACTGCCACTTTTTTTTTAAATCCATTCATTACTGTCTACTTCTTTCTTTAGTATCTCTGCCTTATTAACTGAGCCTTGAGAATAGCTGTAATGTTAATGCAGAATAAGTCCCCTGTTTGTTTGTACACTTTCTCAGCTATACAGCTAAACAGATTTGAAATAAATTCGGTATGAAGAAAATTAGTACCTAACTAAAATTTAAAAGGTAGCAAAAACGGGTTAGGATCATGGGGTCTAATTAGCAACTCGTATATATCGCAACTCGTCTAAATTGCAAATGGTCTAAAACGCAGCTGGTCTAAGTAGCAAGTGGTCTAACTATCATAAATATGAGGTAGGTTTAGGTTATGTTAGCTCCCGCAAAAACGTAACTACCAGATTCTACAACAAACAGGCCACAGCATCCGAGATTGATCTATCGGGTCATTTAGGCTTCTATGGTTTAACGCTTACTTTGACGTATCTTGTGATGAGACTTTCAGACAAGATGAGCTTATTAATAGCGACCTGACTTGCATTCTTGAGATTGCAAATATCTCTGTGTTTAGGTAGGTACCATTCATTTAGGCCTGTGAGCTCGTTTGCCTTATCATTCATTACCATCATCACTATCAGCCCGTATTATTGCACTGATGGACAACAGCCTCTCCCGATGCACGCCACTGCTCCAGATCTTCAGCGTCTGCGCATCTCTGCATGTCATCACTCCATCTTGGAAAAAGCTACCTATGTAACTATGTCCAAACTAAACATAAAATTAAAAAAATATATATAAATCCAAAAATGGCGATTCCAGTTAGAAATTAACGACAAAACCTGCTGCATATCCCACATGTTTTAAACCAATAACAAAAATGCACCGAAACGCATTAAACCAATTCCAGCTATAACTACAAGATAATTCCAATTTCATACTGAAGTATTAGCCACCCTTTGGTCAATTAAATTTGGACTTTAACTCGATACTTTTAATGTTAGTTTTAAATGAATGTGCGTACAGTGGTTGTCATAGAAATGACACGAGATCTTGAAGGAAGTAAGGAGTAAACATATAAAAGATTAAGTATGTTGTAAAAGTTATGTAAACACGGGGATGTGGCCGGTTTGGTTGAACATACAAACAGGCTTACATTCGCCACATTTCAAGTTATAAATAAATAACTATTAAAGGGATAAAAACGCGCAACGCAATAGTGACCCCTTCTTTCAGAGATTTTTTTTTCATGCAACCAAGTTACCTGCAACCATTCCTGATTAAACTAGTTTAAAATAAAACCGCGTCCGAATCGGCGAACGAAGCCACTGAGAGACAAATAAACACACATACACGCATAAACATACCATAAACTTATATCCTCCACTTTTTTTGTTGGTGGGGATAAAAACGGTTAAAAAAAAACCATTTCAGAGATTAGGCCAATTGACCGCACAATGTCCATCATCAGATTATCTTTATTTTTTATGGTTATTCTTCCTTCATTTTTATTTTCGAGAAACTATAATAATAGTCGGGTAGATACTAAACAAGTTACATTTCAAATATCAGGGGACAATCTCTTACAACTTGCCCAGCAAACATTCTAAGTGCTTTTTCCCAGGCTCTAGAATATATTACTAATTTAGGTAAAAATTACATCATATGCACCACATAAATTCACATATCGTACATTAATACTTCCGGGTAAAAATATAGAGCCTTTAAAACGTAAATTTCCCTTAACCAGTACACCATAAAGTCAGAAACTTAAAGGTTGAGAATGAGCAAAATATAAGGTAAAATTAACGTCGAAACTCGACCAATAGTTAATATATACTTCTAGGTGCATAATGGTGTATATTTGACGTATTTTTTTCTTACACTGGGGACCTTTAGGTCAACGATTTAAGTAGCTTTTGCTACCAATTTCGTAGTAAATATTACCTTCCATAGATACCAACTTGAGACTAACAAAGTTATAAACACTTGTAAGGTACTAAAAATACCATAAGGTTTCATTTACATAACCTAATAGTCAAATTAACCCTAAAAATAACTAATAAGTTGAAGTTTGAGAGGCGACTTCAGGTCAAGTTTATTTTACTCACAAATAAGTAATTTCTCGGTGAAATAGGACGTGTTTGTTTACCCAATAGTTATTTCGTTTTTAAATCAAAAGTAGTGTTGGATTTACAATGGCCAAAGACAAAAAAAAATATAGACATTCCAGCAGTTACTATAGCAAGTGTAAGGCTAATATGTAAATTCAAAGTGAAATATTAAAAGAAGAACAAAAGTGTGAATTACCTTCTAAATCCAGTTTTCATGAATATTCAACTTTGTGTCAATCTACTGATAGTATTGATATTGATACCGTTTCAATGACACACACAGGCAAAGATCTTGATTATATAGATTCGTATTATAATGAATTAGGAAATAAAATATCTGATAATATAGATGAGATGAGAGATGGCTATGAAATCGGTGCAAGCAAAGAATCGGAAAATGAAGACTCTGGATATGAGTACATTAGAAATGAAGACTGCTCTGATATGAAATTAATAAAACTTATGTAGCAAAAACTACTTTGTGATTTTTGTCGATGAATTTACTCACTACACTGTGACATACTTAATAGCAAATAAATCTGATGTTTTTGCTGTATTTCAAGATTATGTTGCAAAGTCTGAAGCTAATTTTAATTTGAGATTTGTCAATTTATATTGTGACAATGGTGGTGAATATTTGTCAAATGAAATGAAACAGTATTGCGTGCAAAAAGGTATAAGTTACCACTTAACAGTGCCTCATACGCCAGCATTAAATGGTATTGCTGAACGTATGATACGAACAGTAACAGAACGAAGTCGTGCCATGGTATCTGGTGCGAAACTTGACAAAACGTTCTGGGGTGAGGCTGTTTTAACAGCTACGTATTTAATAAATATTAGCCCTACAAAAGCACTGAAAACAGATAACACACCGTTTGAGCTGTGGCATAGTAAAATGCCTATTCTTAAATACTTAAAGGTATTCGGTTCAACTGTTTATTTTGTAAACAAAACAAGAAAAACCAAGTTTGATGAAAAGTCGTTGAAAGGTATATTGATTGGTTATGAACCGAATGGCTATAAGGTGTGGGATGTGGTAAATGAAAAGTTTGTAAAAGTCAGAGATGTGATGAGTTGGAAAGAAAAAGTACGACGGGTTATTTATTTAAACTGTTTGAACAATGCACATTATGCTGGCAAACAAAAAGACAACATACAGTTGCAGCTTCATCAACTGAAGCTGAATACATGGCCTTGTTCGAAGCCGTAAGAGAAGCTCTTTGGTTAAAATCTTTAGTTACCAGTATTAACATTGAAACAACCAGTCCGATACCAATTTATGAGGATAATAATGGTTGTATAAGCATTGCAAATAATCCAACAAGTCACAAAAGATCAAAACACATTGATATTAAATATCATTTTTCAAGAGAACAGGTGGAGAGAAATGTTATTAAAATGATTTATGTTCCCACAGGTAATCAGTTGGCTGACCTTTTGACCAAACCACTGCCCACAGTGCGTTTTTCTGCGTTAAGAGAAAAACTAGGAGTGACAAAATCTATAAATATATAAAATCTAATTACATAAGATAAAATATATAAGGTGGAATGGTCTGATTAGGTTTTTCTGGGTTTCCCTAATCCTGTGCAACAAATGTTGGACCATGATGCATCATGATGATGATTGTACCCCAGATAAAGGAGAGCGTGTGATTTTGATATTGTAATTACATTATAATTATCAATTATTATTTTGATTATGTAATTTAAAGAAAGAGGATTTATTTTTGAGGGGGCGTGTTGGAAATAACATAAATAAATCCGTCCCACTCACACTAGTAGTTAGCTCGACGTTCTCTTTCTCTCATATGGATAATAACTTACAGTCTCAAGTGTTCCTTGTTTTTATAAAGGTTTCTTTGAAGCAATATGTTTGCTAACAGTTAGTTCCCCGGGTCACCCCGAATCGATCGCATAGTTACGTTAACACGACTCTCCTAGTAAATAATATAATAATATATTATTTTCAATTATAAACATATCTCTTATTTATCACCCTAACCAATAGGTAGACCTAATAAAATGGACAGTTTGGTGCACTTTCTGAAATTTGGCACCTCTGATCGTAAGCACACCACCTACGCCCGCGCTGTCAAACAATTACTGAAGAAGCGGACACAGCGACGTTGTGATGGCGGTCGCTTCGACTTTGAACGGTTACTCTGCACCATTAGGTCGCAGAATTAAGTATATCTTACGTAAAATTGACTTAAATACCAGTACGTCGTATTTTTAGGTAAATTTTAACTTCTTGGTCGAGCCGACATTTTGTTTTGTTATAATTAGGACGTGTTATTGCAAATTGCATAATTTAGGTATATTGTAATACCTATAACAATCAAATCTAATGGTACATTTATTTTCATTTACATGAAAAAATATATAAAGTCAATTTAATATATTTACAAACACGGAACACAAATTTACGAACCCCAATTACAAGCAATATATACTACTTATGAGCTTAAAAAAAAGTAATACTTAAGTATTTCGAAAGCCCGTCAGTAGTTTTGAATAAAAACCTAACATACTGCACGAGATAATTTTCAGCGCACAAGATTTTATCGTATAATTCCTGCGTAATCGACCTAAATAATTATTTTACGCCAAGTAATGGCCGCCATTCTCGTTGCAAAACTTAAGATTGATTTTTAGTTAGACGTTTTGTTTGTAAGCGAAAAGATAATACTCTCGTAATATATTTGTCTCTTTCTCTGCATGATACTTCATAAAAAATAACCTTTCTGGGTAAATAAATGGTAAAAAACACGTTGAAATTATGTTGAAAAATGGTAAGTCTTCCCAATTTTGTACATTGCAACCACATGACACGTCGTGGCGACGTTTAATCCACGTCGCAAACATCACCTATGTAGTAACCATTAGGTCGCAATTACTAAATTTACGTGGAATCGACGTAGCCGGCACGTGCTTTTTTCCCCACTTTGGTGGATTCCACGTGGATTCCACGTCGATTCGAGGTAACTCATTTTGGTCACTGTCAGATTTGCGACCTATAATAGGTGGTTTTATCGTTATTTTTACCAAAAATGTTTGCTGGGTGACGTCCAAAACTAAGTCTAGGCTTGTACACTGGGTACTGAAAACTAAAAATACTTATATTGAGAAATAAATACTTAGTAAAAACATCCGAAATGAGCCGAAACGTGGAACATGACAGTCAAGTTGGCCCACCAACTCCACGTCACTCAGCGTGCTATGGAGAGGTCTATGTTGGGGATCTCATTAAGGGATAATCCGGAACGAGGTCATACGACATAAGGACTAAGGTGACTGATATTGTCCAAAAATGTAGCAAGCTGAAGTGGCAGTGGGCTGGCCATGAGGTGGAGCAGGAAGGTTCTCGAATGGAGACCACGCTTAGGCAAACGTAGTGTAGGACGGTGAAGGTAGTTGGCAGTGACTGGATGCAAAGGGCGGGAGATCGTGAGTTGTGGCGCTCCTTGGGGGAGGCCTATGTCCAGCAGTGGACTTCAACAAGCTGATATGATGATGAAAAACATCCAAGACACAGAAACCAATTCTCGTGCTCATCACACAAAAATTAGCCCTCACCCAAATTTGAACCCGGTAATGCTAGCTTTGGAGGGAGGGTCGCCACGACTGGGCTAATCACGACGCCAAGTTCTGCAAACGTTAACGCCATTCCGTCACATAAATAGACTGCAAAAACAACGAAATTCATTTAATAGCTTCATCTATCTTATCTCCTACAGTTATGCTAGACTGGTTTAGAAGATGTCACGTCTAAAGTATTCCAATTATTTTATTATGCCGCTATGACTTAATCTAACGTTGTTTAATCCGTGTTCCGGGAACGCATTAAGCTACACAGTAATAAAGCTTGTACAAATAAGTTCAAGTTAATTATACACTAATGCCCCCATGTTATGTTATGAGGTCCGCTCACATTGACAACCCGCTGCCGCTTGTAAGGTTGGAGTCTTTGTGACAGCGGGGTGACACTCCAAAACCGACCGGTGTGAGTCGCACTCCAGCACCGAACAATATTAAGATCGAGTAATATATGACAAAACATTTTTTTTGTTATAGCGGCCATAGTTAGTAAGTACTTAATACACCTGAAATTTTCAAGTGTCTAGCTATCACGGTTCAAAGGACGGACGGACAGATAGCGGGCCCTTAGTAATTGGGTCTCGTTACGGAATCCAAAACACGTTTGACCTTCCTAGAAGTTTATGATTATAGTGAACAAGCGAATTTAGTTTTTACTAGCTTGTGCCCTCTATAGTGACTTCGTATTAACTCTCTACACCTACTGGAGCTATCTCCATTCCAAATTTCACCCGAAACTGTCCAGCTGTTTTAGCGTGAAGAAATAACACATATACTAACTGATATGCACATGCACACACTCAGAAACTTTTGCGTCTACAGTCTGAAATCTGATTACCTACAGTTGCAGTACTAGGCAAATAAGAAGTCAAGCCTGAAAAATTGCACAACTATGACGATTCTGAATATTGATAATATTGACAATATTAAAAACGCTGCTAAGTTTAGCGTTGTTTTACTGCTGTTTTATCAATATTTAGAAACTTCATTGTTGTGCAATGTGTCAGAATTATTTTTATCTACCTAGCACTATAAATAAGCAAGTTTTATGCACCACATCATCGTCTCATTCCATCAGCTACCAAACAATTTTACAAAAAAAAACAGTTATTATGTCCACACCCTTACATCCTCCAGAGCTAATAAAGCCGGCGCACACGATGAGTCACGACGCTAAGCGCAAGGCAAACTGCGCCGGAGTTGACTTAGTTGCAAGGACGTTGACCTAGAGGGTGCGTTTGTGTCAGAGATAAGGGACCACCCGCGAAACGCGTGATAGAATTTTACCGTAACAATAAAAATAAAAACTGCCAAAAAAACATTATTGGGACAAACTTTTGCTGACAACTGTGGTTTTTTTTTACAAAATCATTATAAATGCATTCATTTATCATTATTAAGCTTTATTAAGGCTCTGTCATCCCGGCTCATAGACACCTCCGGAGATTCTAGAGCTGGTGCTTACCTCTCCCAAAGGATTGGGCTAACTATCCAGAGAGGTAATGCAGCAAGTGTCATAGGGACCATGCCGCGAGCGGACCTGCTAGAGGGGGTGTTCTTTTTATAGTGGTGATTATTATTTACATCTTTAATATTTGAGTAGCTTAGTTTTATTTTAATTAAAAAAAAATAGTTTTGCTTTTAATTGTTAACCACGTTATAGTTAATGAATTAAAAAAATATAGGTTCTCCAATTAAAAGTTAAAACTACATACATACATACATACATAAACTCACGCCTTCGTTCCCGGAGAGGGGTAGGCAGAGCTACAGAATTACCTACAACTCCAAAAACCTGTTGATAATTCTGTAACCACATTTTGCACAAGTAGGCTAAGATGTTTACCAGCGTATTAGTGACAGGTTGCAAGCCCATCGCCTAACAGTACTGCAAGCCTTTATTCCCTTAGTCGCCTCTTACGACATCCACGGGAAGACATGGAGTGGCACTATTCTAACCCGGCAACCACACGGGGAAAAGTTAAAACTAAACTTATTAAAATTAAAATCAAACCAAGCTACTCAAATATTAAAGATGTAAATAATAATCACCACTATAAAAAGATCTTTACAGTTATGTTTAAGAATATAAATGTAATTTTAAACACATTTGTTTTGTGTGTAAGAAATATACAGTTTTTTTTTATATTTTTAAACCCGTGTGGCTGCAGCCCCCGTGTGGCTGCCGGGTTAGAATAGTGTCACTCCATGTCTTCCCGTGGATGTCGTAAGCGGCGACTAAGGGAATATAGGCTTGTAGTACTGTTAGGCGATGGGCTTGCAACCTGTCACTAATACGCTGGTAAACATCTTAGCCTGATTATGCAAAATGTGGTTACAGAATTTATCAACAAGTTTTAAGAGTTGTTGGTAATTCTGTAGCTCTGCCTACCCCACTTTGGGAATGAAGGCGTGAGTTTATGTATGTATGTATTTAAAAATATCTTCGTCGTCAAATATATTTAGAAATTAAATAACACACATTACCATAGTTAATCACAATTTTTATACATGACATTGGCTCTGACATATCTCATTTGGCTTACTGCCTTTCCGCTCCACACCATGACGCGGCCTTGCCGATCTCTTTTCTATAATTAAATTTAAACATAATCTTTAAATGTAAGATCCAATTAATTCAATGTTGACAGCCCTTCGTAACACCCGCTTGATCGATGCGTGTGCGCAGCGTGTTGAAATGTGCGAGTACTGTTGGATTTATTGGTCAAGTGCGAGCGGGATTCAGCGCTAGAGTTGGCATTGGCAACATTGATTTTGGTTAAATTTTTTTTTGGTAAAACGTATCATTGAACAAATTTTGACTTATTAAAAATAATGTTGTAAGTCAAAAGCACTAGTGTGCAAAAATGGCATCTAAAACCATAGACTTATTGTTAGACGTGATGGATGCGAGGTAATTTATGACAATGGCTGTAAAATCGAAGATTCGGTCAAATGAACATAATACCACTACGTGTGATAATGATAAAATTGTAAATTAATATTTTTTTGACGATATAAAATCTTATTTACCTACCCCTAAAATGGACCTAACCGATCTCCAATATACCAAGTTCGATCTCGAAAAGAACTGGATCATCCGGTCACGCGCATCACCGAGCGGTGGCGCGTAGGTGTCGCCATCTAGCTAATGGTGACGGATAACCGCGAACACAATGCGATGCCGATCAATATGACTTTAAGTGGCGACATCTAGCGACAAAAGAGCATCGGTGTAACTGACAGCTTCCCCAGCGAACTGTTAGGCTGAAGCCAGACGAGCGTATTTTTTGAGTTGTGAGTCGCGTAATTTCTGCTCCTCCATTCAATTTCATAGTAGTAGTAGTAGTATGATGAATGGAGGAGCAGAAATTACGCGACTCACAACTCAAAAAATACGCTCGTCTGGCTTCAGCCTTAAGTTTCTACTTCTCAAGAATAGTAGGTTTCTTCGTAGTCTACTACTCGTATCAAATAAATAAGAACCCCCGATGTAATGGCCAACCCTATGTACAGAGCTGATATCGTTACAACACGGCCCAACCGTTTTTGAAAAAACTTAGCTAGGAACCACCCGATTAAACTTTTAAAAAGAACCGCACAGATGAAAATTCAAAATAAAAATGTTTTTTTTTGATATTTCGATAAGTACCTCGTACAAATGGGGGGTTGGGTTCTCCTATTAGGTATAGTAACATTTTTTAAATGTCGTACTTGACTTGGGAAGCTCCAAAAAAATACTATACATTAATTTAGGTGTGTTGGTATAACCGAGACGAGGGTCTGAGTCTTAAGGGCAGCCGAAGGGGGGGGGTTTGACAGACTCTCGACCACCAAGAAAAAAACAATTAAATATGGGTTAGTAAGCCGAAGGGGTTTCTTGGACGTTTTTGTGCTAAAATGATGGTAATTATGACCTACGTTAACGATTCATTGTAAAAATACTTGTAATATGTTATTATATTTTATTGTTTTTTATAAGATAAACTTTACATTATATTTACTATTTATTTATTGTTTTCATTTACTTAATCAATTTTTCAAACATAACCGCTGAAAACTTGTCGACGAAAACCGACTATACGGATCTGCGGGGTTATTATAACATAGCTATGCATTTCAGTATACGCTGAGAAAAAAGGACAGAGCTATATAACTACTATAGCTCTGTCCTTTACGCTCGCCGTAAAATTAACTGCATTAGTTACGTCATAAAAACCCCCCTGTAACGTATATATCTAATTACATAATAAAAAAAAATAAGATACAAGATTCAAGATTGTTTAAATCCTCAGGGTTGGCAACGCATTTGCAGTCTTGTGAATGCGAATGTCTAGGGGTCACAGTTTAAACTTACCATCAGGTGGCCTGTCGTTTGTCTTCCCTTAGCCATAAAAAAAAAGTTTATTCAGTTATTACGCCGCACGTGCACTTTACACGTCAACCAGCGCGATTTCCTTGGCTTAGGCCGCATTTCGCCAAACTTGGAATATTTGGCTTTCTCCGAGATTAGTCTTTACGAATTCGGCGTTTAATCTAGGTAGCTATAAGACTTTATTCCAGTTTAGTCGAGCTAAGAAACGCCGCAGGAAACACTCTGTCAACTTCTACGTACAAACAGCCACACACTTAACTGCCCATTAAAGACAGAATTGAGTAAAATATAGAAAGAGATAAATATAGATTTTACATAAGAATCTCATGTGCACGACAGAGACAGTTTTTCTCTGTTTATCATCATTGGTCACTCAGCTGTCTGGCGATTGTATGTATTTTAGATCTACGCAGTGTACGGACAACACCAACGTATCGCTATTCAAAGTATCTTATCACATCAAAACATATTTTTCTACGTTATCTTACTGTTTACAAGTTTTAATAATTATTTATAGTTCCCACGCTCCCTGTCTCGAAGAATAATAAAATCATATTCATATTTATTTACGGATGTTTACAGCTACACCTTAATGAATTACTATAAAATAGAGTACCTTGACCTTGACCTTGACCTTGACGACGCGTTAGTCTAGTTGGTAGTGACATGGTCTTCTTTTTATTTCTGACACTACATACATACATTATTATTTCATTCGAAAAAGTACGCCTAGGGCGGCCCCTTCCGACCCTTCCATTCACTTTTGATCTGTATATCTCTTTAGTCAATCTTCTTTCATCCATCCTTTCCAAATGACCGAACCGTCGAAGTATCCATTTTCAATCTTAGTCACTACATCTTCTTTTATTACACATTCCTCTCGGACTTTTTTCGAACAGCTAATATAGTTCTAATAAAATACATTGTTCTTATAATCTTTTGATGTGGGGTTCCAGACCTTAAAAGTAAGGGAACTCGCTAGCACCCCTGCACTCACGTCTGTACCACCACCACTTTTGGCTACCACTTTCTTGGCACGTGCTTTTAAACAAGTACGCCAAGACATTGACATTTACGCAGAAAGAGTAGTTCCATCGACTGTCAACCGCACCAAGTAATTACCATCGACCTATTTGTCGTTCCTTCCTCACTTCCGGTTCCGGCCAGCAACTGACGTTTATGATTTAGTATTGATTGAATTAAATATGACATTTCCATTATCATTGCCAATAAATATTGAGTTGTAGCCATTTGATTAAATTCTGGCTATACTAGCTTTTGCCTGTGATATTGTCTGCGTAATGCGAAAGTGAGTTTGTCTGTTTAAATAATGATTATAATATGGCTTGACCGCTGAGGCGATTTTATTGAATATTACGGAGATCGTTAAGAATCCTTATCCCAGTTTTTTTTAATTTTCCTCTTTAAGTTGACCAAAAGTAACCAAATATATCTGCAGTTTCATGTATGTTACGCTTTCACGGCTAAACTCGATAAAATTTGGTGTGGAGATAGCTTATGTTCCGAAGAAAAACTAAGTACTTTTGATTTCGAAAAATTTAATAGTTCCCGGGGGAATAGCGATAACAGAGACAGATCCGAGGGCAACCGCTAGTACCACAAGGGTAGATAAGGACCAAAAAGTTGGCCACGCTCGCTCAATTAAATTTTCTATGAAATTTTTCGATGTCACACGAATTAGCTTTACAATTTTAGGAATACTTTTTGTCGCACAACTGAACTTTTTTAAACTTCCTTATTTGTATGGTTAACTGCGCTTAACTATACCAACTTTTTGGTCCTTACCCATAAATGCTCCCTTGGCCGATTTTTTAAACAACACTTAAAATGATTAACACGCGTGCCTAAGTTTTGTCGTCAGAACTTTATTAACATTTGCAAGCGTGTATTTTTAACTAAGCCGCAGTTTTCGTCAAGGAAGTACAATTTTAGAACATACCTCGGCTATAGCAGGCCACTTTATTTTGCCGGTTAATCATGCGTCAAAAACTGAAAAGTTCAATTGTTCAAGAAAAACACCCGAGACATAATAATATAATCGTATGCCGTAACGATCATGTCCGATTCAACTACGGCCCAATATTCAGGGCATACTTGACATATTCGCTCGCTTATTGACATTTACAACTTATAATGCCGTAATAAAGTACAATTAATTCTACTGTAAGTGCAGATAAAGTCGTCCTTACCATTCCGGTGAGTTATTACGTGCTCACGCGCCGGTGGCATGCGCGGGGTTAGGGTGCGTGTCCACCGGAGCTGCGCGAGGGAGCGGTAGGGTGTGCGAGTAAAAAATCAACCAATAGAAAGGCTGCGCTGAGCGAGGCTAGGCAAATGATGTATTCCTATTATGCTTAGGCTACACAATATTCGCATTATCGCGATTTGTGAATATTCGGGAATACCTCGGCACTTCGCCCGGCTGTCGGTAAATTTGCGCACATCAAAGGCTTTTATCGCGAACTTCGCTTGCGCGGCTACACTTCAGTAGTCTTCAGTTTATTATTATTATTAACTAGTTAGTAGGTCTCATCAAATACCAATACATTTTGAAGTAAATAATTACCTAGTTCTTGCTCGATGAATAGTAATCATCCATTGCCGCCTTTTCTTCACTTTTTTTTATTTTTTACTAGCGACCCGCTCGCGGCTTCGCCCGCGTGGAATGTATTATACATATAAACCTTCCTTAAGAATCACTCTATCTATTAAAAAAAAGCGCATCAAAATCCGTTGCGTAGTTTTAAAGATTTAAGCATACATAGGGACAGACAGCGCAAGCGACTTTGTTTTATACTATGTAGTGATTTTGCACAAAGCCTAAAAATTATTGTTGAGCGCCATAAAATACAGAGCGACAGCTTCGTCCATTTTCGCGATAAGTAAACTCTGCGGCATCAGTGCGGCCATGCACATTCGCCGTAGGCCGAAGACGAAGTTTTAGCGCGATAATTATATCGCAATGTATTAGTGGATTTTTCTCCTCGTACACCACTCCGCTGACTCACACAGCTCTGGTGGATTAGGTACTCACCCTTAAACTACCGTTACTGAGTTCTTTGCGATAGCGAGCGATTATTATATACTTACCTATGTCCTTATTTCTCGTACGGCAATATCTTCAGTTGGTCGATGACGGCTGGTTCGTGGTACATGACAGCAGTCAGTACCTACAGAAGTTGTCAACATAAGCCGCCATTTTAAGAAGTTCATTCCTGTTTGAATTGTGTTCGAAGTGACACCATCTATATAATAAAAATGAATCGCTAAATGTGTTGCTAAACGCAAAACTCGAGAATGGCTGAACCGATTTAGCTGATATTTTTTTGTTGTGTTTTTCATTGTCAGGACAAGGTTTGTATGAAAGAAAATAATTGAAAAATCTACCGGGGACGTCAGAAATTTGCTGCGGGGCGAAGCCGCTGGCGGGCCGCTAATTTCAAATAAAATGTTTTGAATTCCTGAAAGCTTGTTTACATTATTTATCACGTCTCTTGAGCCTTACTTTAGTTAGGTTCGATCTTGGACATAAAATACACGTAGAAGCGAAGTCACGAAATTTAATCTGTTGAATCAACAAATCATTACCTACGTATGAATGGTTCAATTGACTTTACCTACGCTAAATGTGTGATAGTGTCCCGTGATATTATAATCCTTTATTTTTACATACACAAAAACCTGCACATCTTCATGAGGAACAAGCGAAAGGTCTTCGAATTAAGAGTATTGTGAGGCGACGCCTCTATCACGTAGCTGTCAAAAAAATCCATACAAAAGCTCCGGGCGTTTCTCACCCCCTAAATCAAGGCCGATTTCGACGAATTTTGAATATATTGTAGTTACTATGAAAAACTAGGTTTGTGTTTCCTTTTTTTTTTCTCAATCCATAAATATATTTTTTGGAAAGGAAAATGCACTAGTTTTTTATAATATCTACAACATATTCAAAAATCGTAAAAATTGGACTAGGTTTAAGGGTAAAGAAACATAGCATTTTGTATGATAATTTTCAACTTCACAAATCCTCTTCAAACATTAAAAACGTATCAATTACGTAATAATTAAGGCAATATGTTTTTTGTTCGTATACACAATCAAGACGTTAATGAACTTGGTCCGTTTGAAAATAGAATGTGCGCCGGCGTTCCTCGTAAACGCACATACGGACGAGCGGACAATGCACATTATAGTTACACTTGTTAAAGCATTGTTTATGGTAGAGATGCCCCGAATGTCCCAAATACGAACATTCGCCAGCATTTTTCGAACCGAATATTAGCCCGTTATGTTCATTTTTTCGTTGTTTATATTCACCACTGTTTGCGAAAGTGTACTACCTATGTCTTAGTTTGTTTGGAAGTTTGGAAGTCGTACTGATGTTGCGTTCCTATATTAAAAACCGTTGGTAATTTTGTGGCGTGTCGTTAAAATTAGACACATTTTGTACGTAGCAAATGTCATAACGCTACTGGCCGTAATGAAAACGATTCGTTATTTGAATATAGGAATGAACCGGGCATGAAACAGCTCGAAGGATTTGGCCAAATTCTGTCCAAAACGGATATAGCTATTAATAAAATAAATACTGTTCCCGTGGGATAGGCAACTCTCTGATTATTCTGAATAAAAAGTACTTTAAAATATCCCTGTAAACACTAGATTTAAAAAAAAAGTTGTCATTGCGCAAAAAGCATTTATAGTAGCCGTCAATAGAACTTGTGAACGATGTAAACAAATTAGTACTGACTGACACATAACCTCAAATATTCACGAAGCGTGTCTTTTATTAAAAATAACGTACAATGAATAGCTATTTCATCTTAAACTTAATATGAAAATAATGCTCTAGTGTATAAATTCATTGCAAAGACCTCACTTGATCTTTAAAAGTACGTAATTATCGAGTAATCATGGTGAATTGGTTCGTTTGGTTTTGTTTACATCTTTTGCAAGATCCATTGACGACGACTTTAGGTGCTGATTTATTTGTCATAATATGCCTTTAATATGTTGTAATCAATCTTCCTCAAATGCTTGCAACTGCTTCTTTCTCATGTCCTGAATAAGCTGTTGTATGTCCTCTCTCTCCCTCTTGTTTTCTGGGGGGAATATTTCTCGCTTTGTGTTGGTCACCCATTCCTCAAAATATGTCGGTTGGTTGAACACGTGGAACATCGTCACGGGGAAAGCCATGTACACAACCATTCTTCCAACTTCCAGCTTCCAAGTACCCATAGCGGATAAAAATTTCGTACAATTTTGATAATAAATGAGCGAAACTTTATAATATATAAACTATAGTTGCCCGAGGGATAACTATACTAAGTTCCTTTGTCAAGTAGGTAATTTATATTTGCTAGTAAATATTGTATTGTGCAAACGTCAATGTCATAATGTGACCACAGACTACTTAGACTACAGGTAAAGTAAAGCTAGAACTGTCAATTTTTCACGTTTCGATTTACGTCTCAAATAACTGACAACATGTATGTAGAGTGGAATGGGAAGAGGCTTGCAAAAGATTTCAAAAAATATGTATGTATTTCAACACTTTCTTGTACGAAACACAAAATAAAATAAAAAATGTACAAAAGCAAACTTTTATTTTACGACATGCTTGGCTGACTGTGCAAATGTGTATGGATGTCACAGATCCCACTTACTATCACAGGGAGCATGTGTGCTCTTTTGCCTTCTCTGTGACGTAAAAAACAGTTTCAAATTAAAATGTAGACTAAAGCTGTGACTAAAGGTAAAGATACTTACCTTAGTAGGCTGCATGGGCACTTGTATACAAAATCTACCACCGTTTCCCAAGAGGAAAGCTGAGAAGAAGCGCCGCAAGAAACACTCATTGTCTTAACAGAAAAAAGGGCGTATGTATGACTCATAGAACCGCGTATGTATTAGCGACCTTATTTCTTAATACCGAGGTTTCATTTAGAAGGGCAGTACAGACTAGTGGTCCTGATATCCGTGTTACACGCGGAACCGTAGCTCCGTGATCTTAGCACCGGCGGTGCTAAGTTCCCGAACTACACGGTCACGCCAAGATACGTATCCGTGTCTGCGTTCGGCTACGTATCTGCGGATCTCGGCTCCGGCTCCGCTCCGCACGGTTATTGAATGAAAGCTTAAAATTAAACGTCACGGTCACGGGCGGATCGGATCTACGTGTAAATAAGAAACGTATCTCCGTGTAACACGGAGCTACGTATCTTAATTACACGTAGCCGAATTTCACGTGTCGAACGGGCCGGATCTCCGTTGGCGTGTTACTCGGTAACGGAGATTCGGCTACGGGTACACGAAACACGGACACGACCAGGAGCCCTAGTACAGACTCGTACAGGTATGTCCATTATAAGTTGTAAATCGTCACTGCTTTGAAAAAACCTCGTATCTCATATTTCATGACGTAAGATTTTAAACTTAAACGTGAAGAGAATTACGTTGAAACTCATACATATATCGAAAAATCAGATACCTACGAGTTTTTTTCAAACTAGTAATAAAATAGGCCTTGTCTCCCTCTGAGACCACGTTCACCCCAGTTATCGATTAATAATTAAATCCTAATACTAATCAGACTATTTCAACAATCCCGCATTGCTCAAGTACGCGTTATGTTAATTCGAACCGCATTAATTGCGGTCCAGCCGGACGAGAGATAAAACAATCCGCGCATACTGATCAGATGTTTCGAAATAAACAAGTGGATTAGACATTTCTAAATCTACATGGAATAGGACACATTATGCACCGCCACGTGCGGACAAGAGAAACCATGGAACTTTGTCATGATGACGGAGTCGAGGCAAGAGAAAGAAATTGCGTTGAAATTAATCTCGGGGTTTTTACGACAACGTTCTATATTGCTAAGCTTCGAAAGGGGCCAATAGATGTAACGGGTCACAGGTTGAACAGGTACCTTCCTCGCTCAAAGTTTGCAGTTGTTTGTTGTTTGTCGGGTGGGAGGACCTTGTGCAGGCTCCGTCCGGGTTGGTACCACCATCTTATCCATTAACCTACTGCAAAACAGCAGTGTTCGCATTGTTGTGTTCCGGTTTGGGGATAAGACAGCCGGGGAAATGACTAGCATAAAGGCATTCCATCTTGGTCCTCAGGGTTGGCAGTACATTTGCAGTCTTAGGATTGCAGTCTTGTAAATGCGAATGTCTATGGGTCACATTTTTGCCTTCCCTACGCCATAAAAAAAAAGCATCGTCATCATATTTTTAATGGGATAGAGAAGGCCAACTAGCACACACGCCACCTGTGGCCTGTTTTATAAAGCTACAAGTTAAAATTTACTGGTTACAAGTTTCCATTTGACACAACCTCGACCAATATATGACTATGACACCGGCTATTTTTGATTTGGTATCGTTTGGTGATCTGACAGGAACTAGAGGGGCCCGGGAAGTGATTGGACATAGAGGGCACTGCATCATATGCTGCTTCATTTGATGTGACCCGCATACACATTTGGACCTGGAGTTTGCTTGTAGAATTGCTTGCCTATTTGAGGAGAATAAAAAGAAAAACAAACCAGAGACGGTTCGGCCCCGGTTATCGTAATTTCCCGGTACTAATTGAAACGGCTCACTATATCTGATAACACACAATAATAAGTCGTAAAGCGCTATCGGTCGCTCGTCATCAGCAGAGGGACTACGTGAGAGTGGTCACACAGCTGCTGTCACTACTGTACTGCCAACCATTTGATTCCTAGCACGATGGACTATGCCAAAGTGACGTTGTAAACGAAATCATACGAGGTCTCTTCCGTTTTGGTTGACAACTTCACTTTAACAGAGTCCATAGTGGCTTAGGAATCAAATTGGTTGACGTACAGTCCGAAAGGAATGCAAAGATTAACAGTGTAGAGCAGTGTCATTCAGCTCTTGAAGTACTCTATGTATGAACTAACAGTTCACCAGCGGATATTGGACTGTCAATTCGTCGTATTTACACACATACATACTTACATTAAATCACGCCTGTTTCCCAGAGGGGTAGGCAGAGACCACTTCTTTCCACTTGCTACGATATTGACAAATTTCTTTCGCTTCTTCCACATTCATACATCGAGTCATGCACGCACGTCGGTTTCGGGTACTTAAGATTCGGCCCTTTTCCAGTATTTTTCCGATTTGATTCAAAAAAGTACGCCTAGGGCGGCCCCTTCCGAACCAACCACTCACTTTCGATCTGTATATCTCTTTTGTCAATCTTCTTTCATCGTATTTAAACATACACTATCAGTTTCTCTAAATGTTTTGTAGATTTCTTCACAGATGGTGGTAGGACGTTGAGCGGGGTCTATCCGGAACCTACCACCATCTTGTCCTTTAACCGGAGTTCCGATGTGGGGAGAATAGTAGCATTCCATCTTAGTCTTCAGGTTTGACAACGCATTTGCGTTCTTAAGCAACTAACTCACTGAGACCGGAGGCGGGGCGGTGCGGCGCGTTCCTATACTAAAAGGGATCGTACACACTCGAAGCGTTCTGCGTTCTGCGGTCCGGTTCAGCAACAGATAGAGACGTAATATATTTGACTGAATCGCGTAACGCAGAACGCATCCTGTGTGTAGGATCACAAAATCGTGCCTAAAGCGAGGCGCAGGCGTTTTTAGAAAGGGAACGAGACGCCTCCGCTCTTAGTACTTAGTAAGATTTTGGTCTTGAGAATGAATGTGTCTATGAGTCTCTGATACTACTTACGATTACGTAGCCTGTTTGGTCGTGTGCCTTTTCCTAGTCATAAAAAATAATGCAATAATAACCACCCATAAACGAATCTAATAAAAACACACATCGCACTGCCAGATCAAACGTGTAGTAACTCAAAATACAAGTGTATTTTAAAATGAACTTTAATACAACTCTATGAGCTTGAAACAAAACTAACAATGATATTGTGTTGATACTGTCTTAATCTAGCAGTGCGACATTGTAACTTCACCGGTGGCCTACATTGGTAAATTAATTTTAACTCAATACAATTGCAATCATAAACAAAGATTCTTTAAGTACTCTCAATGCAATCATTCAATAACCGAACCCTAATGCACTCAGAGACTGCAGCTGAGTGCATCAGTGCAGGGACATTGGCTGCAGCTAACAAGCAGGCTGACCCGACCCTTCCGACAGGGAGGGGGAGATGTCGATATGAATTACAGAAGTTTATCGATATATATCGCGTGAAATATGTGTACCTATACATAATAGACGCTATTGTTAGTAGCATGAGACGTTTAGATATTTTTGGCGTCTTGGGAACGTATATATATTTATGACTTTGTCTGTACATTACATTCACCCTTTAGTCGCAGACCCTATCGATTTTTGCATTCTGGAAAAGGTTCTACTTTAAATATGAATACAATTAAAGATACGACATTAGTCTGTGCTAAACTAGGCCAGCCTGTAAATTAAATAGCTAGCTGGTCAAAACAAAACGGTGCTTTTTATTCATTTTACGAAGTAAATAAAAAGCCATCTTGTGGGAAGAATTATGTTAGTAACGTAACGTAACGTAACGAAAAGTAATAACGCTAAGCAAAAAATTGACTGATATTAAAAAATTGCAAAAGTTGATTGCTGTCTTACTTTAACTTTAGTTCTAGAGCAAGAATAACAGTTTATCTCTTATCTTCTAACTTAAAAGTTAGATAAGACAGCAGTCAACTTCTGCTTATTTTATTGCCTTTGTAAACTTCGCTTTATATTATATGATTTTAGAGCTGCAAGTATTTGGTATAAATCGGGAGACCATGTCGTAATCGTAATTGTACAGTTACTAATCAACATACTAATCACGAAAATAAGTTTATACTTACGGTTCGACTGCAACAACAGCCACTCAAACGAAACTCTTACAATTCCTTACAAACACATAACTTATCTGATAGTTTTATACAGTTGTAATAAATTAACATACGACACAACGGTCGAAAATGTTCGTATATTTTATAATCTTGCACCATTTCCTCAGTCACCTTTAGTACCTATCGATAAACTAATTGAAAAAGCAAGACAAATACGAAGTTACCCGACAAAATTACGATGTACATATCTCTGTAGCTGTAGCTATCTCTGTACTTAACAAAATAACGTTACTAATTGTGATGCAATTCGTGATAAGAAAGAGCAAATGCATTGCTTATACATAATTGTTTGAATTTTATCACTTGTAGCGATGAGATAGTTGATATCAATAAGAGCTGGCTAATTTTAGGTTTCGTGATAAGTTTTATGTCAGGGTCGATCCGGTCACACTGCGACCTCAGGACAGGACACACCCAGATTTTGTTCATTTCCAATTGAGTTCGATTAAGAGAATCGCGAAGCTGAATTTGTCCATTAAAAATGCGATAACGTTTCTCTCCCCTTTAACCTAGCCCGATCTTTACGATTTTTGTATATGATGTAGATATAATAAAAAAATAGGTCGGTACGTTTTCCATTCCAAAAAATAAGTCTTAGAAAGGACCAAATTTAAAAAAACGGAAACGTGCAAACCTAGTTATTTATAATATCAAACTTAACTTATTCAAAATTTCTATAGATTATTTTATCGATTTAAGCATTGGTTCACAATACTCTTAAGCACTGTCTAAATTGACTTTGTAAACATATTAAATGTCTCTTTATCTTTATCTTATATTAATTAGTTAAAGCATGTCAAACAGGTTAAATTATAATTGACTAATAACTTCAGTATTTCTACTGTGAAGCGTTAAAATCTGTTAAGTTCCTGTGAAACGACGGAGATTGTCGTAGATAGCAAGTGCAATACTGCCCTCCTAAGCTTAATGGCGATAACTCAGAAAAAACACGTGAAGAAATTGCAACTTAGTTACAAACAGAACGGAGTTGAATCTTCTTTGGTTATTGAAATCTAGTTATTGCAGTTTTGATTAGGAGGGCAGAATAGCGCTATCCCTCTCGCAACTTAACTTCGATGATTTTGAAATTTCAAAATAGCGAGATTAAAAGACACGAGCTTTTTAAAATTTCAACCTGAACTAAACGGCTTTAATAATCATAAGTTTCTGTCAAAAAAAATGGGACAACCTTTTGTTGCCGACTATACTTTTTTTCAAAGGCATTATGTAAGTATTTATCAAGACCAAAGGAATGAGCTCCAACACGGTTGGTCTACGATAAGTATACCGGAAATTTTGTCGCTACCTGCCGATTCCATCATCAGTTCCGTCTTCAGTTTAACAGTTTAATTGTTTGTAAATTTTAATATTGTTATCTGCTGTGCTATGTGTTTTTACTTATTGTTAGTATTTGTATTTTTGTTACAATGTATGAATTTCACAGTGCCTTGGTGTTAACTGTAATGCTGTGTAATTTGTTTTTTAAATAAATAAAATAAAATAAAATAAATAAATCATCAGATCAGCTCTTAGATAACATAATATTACATTGTCATCGTGTCGACATGTCATTCAAATTTCACCCCATTCTATCAACGGGAACTGATTTAAAAATTATGAAGCGGACAACTTACTTACATACGAAAAATTAAAATAGATCAACTGTGAAAATTTCAACTGTCTAACTATCATGGTTCGTGAGATACAGCCATGTGACAGAAAGACGGACAGCGGAGTCTTAGCAATAGGGTCCCGTTATTACCCTCTGGGATACAGAACCCTAAAAACAGTGCGTTTATAACTGTAACGTTTAAATGTTTTTCAATCTCATTTACTTAATCTGTTTAGCTTATTTACGATACCGACACAAACAATTAGTAAAGTTAAATGCATTAACATTACGTTAAATGTTATCGACAAGCTCACGGTCGCCGCAATCAGCGTCAATCACCCACGTGGCCACATCATTTAACACCTGGTAATTGTGCCAGAGTGACGTGAAAGCATGTCAATTTACTTACTCGCTTACACGGGGACTTTGGTAAAAAATGTCGAAGTTGTAGTTTTAATTTACCTCTAATGAAATAATCTGTGACCCATAGACATTTGCAAACTCAAGACCCTTTTTGAATAGTACCAAACAAACGAATATCGTCCTCAAAGACGCAAATATAATCATCAAGGAACTGAGGGCGACGTCCCCAAAGCAATTGGTGACCTCAGGCGTACTCTATTTGCTAGAATTCAAAGTTAGTACTCCCCGGACTATTAGCGAAAATACATCACAAAAAAAGTTAATACTGCAACCTCAAACCGCAAATGCGTTGCCAACGCTGAGTACTAAAATTGAAGTCGTCTATAATTTCACTGGCAATCTTATCCCCACACCGGAACACACACAAAAATGCGAGCACTGCGCGGTAGGTTTAAGTATAAGATGGTGCCAATGATCGAGACTTAGTAGCCTAGCTAGACTGTACAGAAAACACCGTTTATCCAGCCGTGGATACATACACAAGATCACTGGACAAATGAATCCCAGCTCAGCAGCATGACATAAAAAAACAAAGGGAGAAAGTCGATAAATTATAAATCAACGCTGCACATCCCTATCGGATCCCGGGACCGGGCGGAAGTGAGTGAATGAGCGAGTGCGCGACTTAACGGGACAAAGGACGCCGGACGTACCGAATGAATGGAAATTACTGTTTCCAAGAAGTATCGGGGGTCAGTGGAGTGTTACGAGTGTTTTGATTTGTAAGAGGGAGAAAGGGGCCAATTGTTTTCACATTGAAAAGATTAAAGTACTATATTCAAAAATTGTTTTTAAATGGATGGTGATAGACAATACTTATTTATCTACACACATTTATTATCATGGTGGTTGCTGGCTTAGAATTGTGCCACTCCATGTCTTCCCGTGGAAGTCGTAAGAGGCGACTAAGGGAATAAAGGCTTGTAGTACTGTTAGGCGATGGGCTTGCTACCTGTCACTAATATACACTGTTATACATCTTAGCCTAATTGTGGAAATTGTTGTTACAGAGTTATCAACAAGTTTTTGGAGTTGTTGGTAATTCTGTAGCTCTGCCCACCCCACTCTGGGAATGAAGGCGTGAAGGTATGCATGTATATCATAAGTCCTCTATTATGCGTTTAAAACCCGTAGGAAATGACCAGCATTATTACAACCAATTTTACTATGAGAACTTTGTTGTCTGTGGTAGTAGGTAAAATCTGTACCGTAATATAATAACATTACAGTATAGATTTTGGTAAAGTTATGGGTTTAATACTCAAGAGGGTCTATCCTAGTATTCATAGATATTAAAACTGTTATCGACTCGAAACGTCAATTCAGTATGTTTTTTTTAATATAAACCGCACGACGTTTAATCTCGAGTGACTTGGGAATAGGGACTTCATTCGTTTGTCTATGTTTTTTTTTTAAACATTTGTCTTGACGAAGGATCTAATTGCTGCGATTTTTGTTGTCATTTTGTTGGTTGGTTTTTGCTGTTACGTAAGTAGGATAATTCTAAACTTATGATATGTGTGTAGATAAAGTAGTGTATGCAAGTGAACATAATTAGTCCTTAAAACACCCGTGTGATCCTATTATGAAACTCGCTAAATTTTAAGCCCTCTCATTAATTATGCATCAGTTGCATAAACTACTATTATGTAACTGGAACGTCCAAGAACTTAAACTTGGAACCCACCTTAGGTTCAAAGTCAATCTGACATTCCACAATAATAAGGTTGAGATTCCTATAAGTACTTAAGTTACAAAATGATTTGGCGTCTCTAATAATGATTCACATTGACAACTTCAAGCATTTTTTTTAAACGGTTAAAAAAAACATTCGTGACCGTACTGCATAATAAAATTAATAAAGCTTCTTAAGGTACGCGAGCTTGCGAGCTCACAAAACTCACAACCCTTTTCGGCTTCGCGCAATCGGATAATAATGAATTCAATTGCCTCAATTTGAAACAAATTCGCACCGAAACTGATAATAACTTTCGCTAATGACGCATTTCGCTGTGCAACTTAAGACTTTTCGTAACTAAGTACACAATAAATTAAAAGCTTCCTGCATAAATAAATAACAGGTTTAAAACACATACCGTGCCACATGAAACCCCGTATCTCGCGTTTTCAGCTTTCAGCGGTTGTTATTGAATTGCGTGTCGAACGCCCCCTCTCCCCGATCCCCCTCCCCGCCCCCTCCCTAAACAGTCTGTTCAAAAGTTTTAGTTCCTACAGTCTAGACACAGGTGAAATGATCAGAGAAACCACTGGAAGTTTAGTTCATTTCGGATTTTTTTATTGTTTTTTACCCATAATTGGTTTGCGTTTGACCTCAGTCTCACCGATGTTAAGTGACGACGAGGTTGAAGGTGGTACACGCTTACCCAGAAGACACTCACCAGCTTACTCTTGCCTTGAAAACACCAAGGTTATATGATTCTGGGACTACAGACGCAGGGAGAGCGTTCCACTCCCAAGCAGTGCGAATAAGAAACGACGCAGCAAACCGTTGCGTTCGTACCATTAGGTATTCTACTACATGTGGATGGAAGCCCTCCCGGCGTCTAGAAGACCGATGTGAGAAAGTGGATGAGGTCATGCAGATCTTGGGCACACTCTCCATGTAAAATACCGAGAGACAAGCGACTTTACACCTATGCTTCAAACTCTGAAGCTTGGTATTGGCGAGTGAGTCTATACCGATGAGCCTCCTAGCTCGTCGGTCCACCGAGTTCAGTGCGTGCAGCTGATACTTGGCAGAGCCATCCCACAGGTGGCAGCAGTTCTCCATACACGAACGAACTTGAGCTTGATATAAGTGGAGCAACTGTTCCGGTGTGAATTACGGCTGAACCTTAAAGAGAACGCCAAGTTTTTTGGCGGCGGTTTTCGCATTTCACGCAATGGACCGGCCGAAGTTTAGTTTGGATGAAAGATCCAAACCTAGAAGCTCGAGGTGGTCACTCACCGGTAAAGGTGTATTCTGGAAAGTAGGAGTCCAGGTGAAAGTACTCCGTTTTTACAGAATTTAGAAAATGGTGAACTAAACTTGTAATAAAACATTACAACTTACTCTTCTGACAACTTTAAGGATCATCATCATCATCATGTCAGCCGAAAGACGTCCACTGCTGGACATAGGCCTCCCCCAAGGCTCTCCAAAGGATAATGGTACGTAAAGTCTTATTTGCGTACGGCTTACTGTTACTTTTCGGCAATGATTTAAAGTGAGTGGAGACGTACCTTAGGCTGCGGCTCCACTGACGCGAAGACGAGCGGAGCGTAGTGGAGCGGAGCGGAGTGGAGCGGAGCGGAGTGGAGTGGAGCGGAGCGGAGTGGAGCGGAGCGGAGTGGAGCGGAGCGGAGTGGAGCGGAGCTGTGCCAATATTAAGACTGCACCGAGCAAACGTCGAGCGTCCAGTGGCGCCCTCAATACTATTATTGTGTTTTCTGATAAATGCGCTATTTAAAGAAGTACATACTTACACACTTCTTTCCACCTGCTACGATCTTGACAAATCTCTTTCGCTTCTTCAACATCAATACATCGA